>JALGPY010000003.1:127387836-128637836 GCA_023055425.1 Linanthus parryae | reverse complement strand
AATTTTAGCAAAACTCAAGGGGACCTAAATGTCTTTAAATATCATGTATTTATTAATATAGATAAATATTTGCTATTTAGTATAGAACTTGTTATCACTAATTTCTAAAATTATGCTAACTAAAAATAAATAAAGTTGGAGTTGTATTTTTAGAGGGGATACCTAGTGTGGGTCAAAACAAGGTATAGTTACATAATCAAACGTTAGTATTCTTGAAAAATAAGCTAGTTAAAATATACTATGGCTTATATGATAATTTTTAGTCTAATAACTACATTGTTTTTTATTTAAATGGATAGTGATCTCAAATTTTTATAAATGAATATTTCTTTTTACTACCCAAAATTTGTTAATCAAATATTGTCGCTGCTAAAGTAAAAGTAAGCTAGAATTTGACTTGCATAATACTAGGGGATAATCTCTCTAGTTGAAAGATTTTTATAAAGTTAACATCTTTCCTCACTTGACAATATTTATAATTTTTCATACTTTTAGTGGTTACAAGAACTTCATTTTTTCCCATTATTTAGTGAAATTTATATTATAATCATAAATAATAAATAAATAGAAAATAATACTTTTGTCTTCAAATAAACGTTTTGTGGATTTTTTCTTATGAATTTAGTTATCTTAAAGTGTATAGATTTTCTAATAAATGTCTAGCTATAAATAAAGTAGCCTAAATCAAATTTTATGGTCACCTACAAATAAATAGTTTGTATAAAAAAAATATAATTTTCTAAATATGAGAGAGTGTAAACTGAAAATGAGGGTTCTTACTCAGTAACTTAACGAATTAGTATTTACCTCTTTTGAAATATTTTATGAGGGAAATATAATTATTTATAGCACCAATTTGTTATATAGATGCCGCATGCTAATAATTAAGGGGAAAATGGTGGGGGGGGGGGGTATATGTATTAATGGAGATTCGTTATGATTTATAAAATTTCACAAATCATTCTAGCACGATTGGACTTGTAATTGATTTAGGAATTACAAATTGTAGGTGACGAGTTCGTAGAAGAGGGCTAGGTCTACCCGTAAAAGCTTGTGTGGTATTTGCTTTGTTGTTGAGGTGAGTAAACATGCCTAACCTTGTGTGTCGTCCTCCCTTCGTGTCCAAATATTTTATGATGTTACGCCTCAATATGTGATTTACGATATACGTGTTTGACTTGAGATTTTATTTACATGTCCAAATGTTTTCTTTCAAAGTTATCACATGGAAATTAATAATGTGTAATGACGTAAAGTGGAAATAGATGAGCGGTGGAACCATATTTGGATTCTTATATATTGTGATTGTAATATTTTGCTCGGCTGTAATTTGCCCCGGGCTGCTCCATGTAGTCACCTCTCTGTCCGCAAGAAGTCTTAAGGGGTGCCGGCACTTAAGGTCTTGGATGCATGGGATATGATTTGTTATTTGTGGTGGATTGGTTCGTTCTCCGCTACAACTATTTAATAAACGTGAATTTTCATGAGAAATGGAAGGAAATTCTATATTTGGAATTATCCCCCTAATTGGGGCAGTATTATGAGATTATCCCTCGAATTGGGACAGTATTACAGTTTGAGAATGTTCCATTGAAATTATAAGCGGCAATGTTTTGTGAATATTGGAAAATTTTATACGATCTCATACTTTGACATTTGCACTATTATTTATGGTCTCTTATTACTATTCATGTTCTTTAAAGAAAAGCATGCCTCTTATCTGTTTACACAATGGGGTGTTTACTTACTCAGCATTTCTTGCTAACTTTGGAAAAATTGTGGTCTTGTTTATTTCCCCCGCAGGTCTAGGTGATGGGAGCTCAGTGTAAAGGGAACACAGACTCATCTCGTATTTGATAGCATTTCAATAAGGCGCACTCTTAGTATAATATCATCTTGTGTAACGGTATAATATGTTTCAGACAATTAAGAGTTGTAATATATAATTATTGGGATGTGTTGTTCTTGATCTCCGCCGCTTCATTTTGAGTAGCACCCTCCTAGGCTCTCCGATCCGGAACGGAAGGCTTTGGAAAACGAGGGGTGTTACAGCAACTTTGTTACCCGAGTTGATTATGTCACGGAGACTTTGGTCGTATCTTTCTCCCATTTGAGACTAAAAATTACATTCTAAGGGGGATCAAAATTTAGCAGAGCGGTAAAATATGATTAAACGTTTCGGGGTCTCGATTGCATAGGCGGCATAAGTCCATCCCTGTGTTGAAGCGTTGGCTAGGAGAATTCACATTCGGTAGCTTTTTGTGTGCACATTTCTAAATGAATAATTTTCACTTTTTTGGGATATCGAGCCTCAAGTGGTGATCTACCTTTTATCATTTGGGTCTTTGTGCCCATCTAAATTGAAGAGCCTTGCAAGTTGGAAAGATTGATCGCTCCTTCACTAAGACAATTAAAACCCGACGTGATTGTGAAATGCCATGTCATGGTAAGAGGCCAAATGATCTTGTCTAGCTAGTAGCTAATTGGCAGTTCAATAGAAAGAATTTTGTTAGCTATAATATCAGGAACATGCGCTTTATAATATTTTCTTTCCATTTATGGGCACTACTAGAGCTAAAGATCCAATATTTCACTTTCACTCCCGGGTTAATGGAATCTACACAAACAATGCTGAAGTGAGGAACTACTAGGCTTCAAATCCATTTTCTTCAAGGACACTGACGCAATCGCCACAACCAACATGCAAGATGAACCCTTTCTAAGAAGGTATTTTCCTAAAAATAAACTTTTCCGAACCCATTACACATTGCTAAGACATCATGTCTCCATGAAGCCATTCTTCAGACAATATTTCTGCAATAAGACTTGGAGAATATATTTTAGATTACTCTTAATGCACCAAGCCTTCACTCCTAAAATCTAAAAGCGCCTGGTTGAACCAATTAAAATTTCTTAACCCCATTCCTCCTATAGTTTTTAAAAATGGAGTATTTTCATTAGTGATAGTTTTTAAGGAGCCCCTTTTACTCGGGTTCCACCAGAAAATTGGATTTGGTATGAGATTTCAGCATTAAGAGAAAGGACAACTTAAGCACGGAACTAACAAATGTTGAAAATGCATAAAAGGAAAATTTATCTAAGATTAGCCTTCCAACACTGTTAAGAGTTTATGATGCGCAAACTAACGTGCTGTTCGCAAGTATACGAATCAAGTAGTATAGAGTGTATTACGACTCAGATTATCGATCCCACAGGGACTTTGCAGGTTTTTCTAGTAATCAGTCTTAACAAACAGAGTGTAAAAAAGGAGGAATATTTTGAGAGTTTGCTTAAGTACTGAAAGTAAATAACTGAAACGTAAATATTTTTTGTGAGAATTTTCTTGAATAATCTTAGGGTTGTAAAACTAGGGTTTGAGATACTAGGTCCCGGGATCCCCTAGGGTTCTTCAGATTTTCGTTCTTTGTTTGACATGAAAACACACAGCAGTCTCGTTATCCGTGCCACGTACCAATTGTGCAGTATCTTTTCTTTTCCTGCACGTTATCACAATCCTGTAGACTGTCGGATTCCTGTTAAGCTGCCTAAATCTGCAGTCTCGTTCTAAGGCTGCTAGGGTTTCTAACCTGTCCTGATGGCCCGGGTCAGATTCTCTAACAGTTGGTCTCAACGATTTCAGGCCAGTCCTAACTCCCCTTCGCTAGTCGGCCCATCGGGGTAAGGTGCTAAATTATGTCTTCTTTTCCTAACCCTAACCGGACGTTTTCACCTACCGGCTCGGGTCTGTAGCAATTCTGGTTAGCTACTCCGATCATGCATAAACAGTAAAATTCAAAGACAGAATAACGAATAAAACTGCTGAATTAAGATAGCACGATCATGAATTCATAGTCAAAACGTAGAACTAATCTGAAAACGAAACCCTAGGTTCACCGAGAACCTAGGTAAAAGTTTAGCTACTAGAACTCATAACGAAAGAACACAGTTTTTGAATGAGAGAGAAGAAAAGCAAACGGGTCTTCGAATCTGGATTCACGTTTCCGTGCTCTCCGGGGATGCTCCGTCTTCTCCTTCGGTTGTGCTGTCTTGTGTTGTGTCTTGTCTTGTTGATGTCTCAAAACGAGTCTGGACGAGTCTTTAAATAGTGCTGTTTTCCCGAAAACGCTTGCGCCAGAATTTACGAAAACTGCCATCAGTCCACCGACTCGGGAAAAAAAAAGTCAAACTGGCTGCGTATATACGCAGGGTTGCGTATATACGCAACCAGGGGCCCACAACTCAGCATCCCCCACTCCCCTGCCTGCGTATACAGCCCTGTGTATATACGCCGACAGGGCTGTGTCCTGGCCCGACTTGGTCCTCTGGTGGGCCTGGTTGGGTCTTCTGGGTCCCACACTTCTGCCTCAAAATCTCCGGTTTTCCTTCCTCGGTGTCTTCCTGCCTTCCCGTGTTCCCGTCTTGCGTTTTGACCCTAAACTTGTCAAAATTACCAAAATACCCCTGGGTCAAAACCGCTCCAAATTCTGTCCAATCCTGACTCTGGCCATAGGAAAACTGCTGACTGAATTTGGGAGACAAAATCTGAACTTGACTCCGGAAACCCGGGCCCGGTGCCAAAATGACCAAAATACCCCTAGGCCAAAACTGTCCCGGAAATCGTCACGAACATGAAATAGTTGCTCCTGACTCTGGACACCGGAAACCAAGTCTCCTTACTCGGGCGTGGCCTGACTGGGACCCACACTTGACGGAAGTCGGTTTTTCGGCCGGACTCCGTTTCAGCATTATAACCTGTTTTCGGAAAGCCCTTGACGTCTCCGTTCTTTTGCCCCTGGTTTCACTTCAAAATTCCATGTCAAGATCAAGATATTTTCAACCGAGCGCGTCCCGGTGATTCTCGGTTTTGGCGTTTTCAGCTTCCTCGGTCGGTTTTCACTGCTCGTTTTTCCTCCAGTCTTTCTGTTTTCCATTCCGCTCTCCCTTGTACCAGTCTCGGTCAAATCCTGTCCCGAGCATTTTCTGCACGTTTCCCGAGGCGATCCCGGTTCTGTCTCGGCACGCATCCCAATGCATTTTCCGAACCTGTTCCTGCAAAAACATGAAAAAACCCGCGATCATATCCAATAAAAGTACAAAATATGCAGAAATTCACGAAGAGCAAATAAACGTCTCGTTCCTAAAACCGAGGCTTTCCGAGGGTGAATTCTGGCTAAAACACGGCTTTCCGACACAAAGACACGTCAAATCAGGCTAAAAGATAACCCCTAATTGGGCGTTATCAAATACCCCCACACTAAATTTTGCTCGTCCCGAGACTCCAGCAATATACTACCAATGCATAATATCCCGAATCAATCCAGAGCGGTGTAACTGCACTTATTTAAAACAGTATTAATATTATAAAAACAGTTTATATTTTTTTTTGGTGAGACTGGGCAACCTCTTCAACTCAAACTGAACATCATCAAGTTCTCATATTCCCCTAAATTTCAGAAACTGCGGTGATCGGAAGAACTCGCGGCCAGCCTAGGTTAGGAACAAGCACGAACACCACTTACTTATGCTTGCACGCAAACCGAACGTATCCCTAATGCACACCTTCCGTGCTTTTACTCTGGGTGTAATGTAAATCTGCCGGCTTTGGGACGGTAGGATAAGTCATTTAGAAGCGATGTCCTAAACGTCACAGCACACTCACACATACCCCAATCTCACACTCCCTCACCAAGATGACGGAAACTGACCCAAATCACCTAAGATTCTAGACACTCAATTTCCCCAGTCCCGGTGTAACTGCCATTCTCGCGGCCACAACTTTGAACGAATGTGAAACGGTGATAAAAATTGCCGGCCTGGCTTTTTGAAATAAAATCAATCAAGCACCCTGAATTTTCTGCCTTTGATATTTATTTTTTTCATTTTTTTTATTCCATGTTTCTTTCCGTCTTTTTTTTTTTTTGCGGGGCACACAGTAAAATACAATAATATAAACCAGGCCAACTCTATGATAAACCAAAAAAACGTGGGGAGGCAGAAAAATACTGAAATAAAATCTGAAACGACCACCCCCACACTAATTTCGAACCATGTAGTCAATCAGTAAAATAATCTCGCTTTTCCAACCGATCCTCCTCACTCCAAGGATGTCTAAATCGCACAGCGCGTCCACCAATAACCCTGTCAACCCAAAGTCCCCCAGGTCGTGCGGAAAATTTACGAACTACGGCTCTCCTCCTGTGCTCACGGTGTAATGTCGTGAGTCACCGCCCCACCGAAGTGTGCTGCCGTCACTATCTCACCCTTACACACCCTCAAATATAAAAATATGTCGCTCATCCACTATCAAATATGACAACTCTGCTCTACCCCAGAAAACCCCCTCAACTCACTCCCTCGTGCCATGACGCGTAGGAAAGGTCAAAATACTAACAATGATGCGAGTATCAAAAAACGGCTTCCTAGGTCAAACGGTTACCAAGAAAAGAATTAATGGATCAACGGGGCTCACTAGTGGACCTAAGGTGCGAGACAGGACGTGAGGTCCCCTATGGCCTATCACTCCACCAAATGATGTGGTGACCGTGATGGCGGGTTGACGACTACCTGGTGACGATGGTCTGGCAGCTAGTCGAATACTGGCTCGGGAGACAGCTACTTGCGTTTTCTGACGTGCATTGGCTCTATTAACTCCCCTAGACAGATTCTCGCAGCTCTTCCTCACTTAAGTTCGTCCACTTCGGGAAATTTTCTATCATTAAGCTCTCTCCAGTTTTAAGCTAAATCCTTCGCCCAGTCTCAAAATTTTCAATTTTTACCAATTTTTGATTTTTTTTTAATAAAATGTAATGCAGTTACAACGCCACCACCCCCACACTGGATGGTGCCATGCCCTCATGGTACTAATCATCAGGCATATAATCTGGATTGAATGAGCTGGCTTGCCTCATCGAATGGGAACAACTGGTAGCATATGCAGAAAAATAAAGCGAGAGACAGAAATTGAACCTGTGCACCCGGAGTCAGTTCTTACAGGTGTTGACTTTTCCGCAGAGATCGGTGGAGAAGGAACGTTGTCCGGTCGTCAGAAAATTCCTCGACGGAAGTTGTCAACCTTCTGGGCTCTCTGTGTGCTCTTCAAATGTGCAATCCCCGAGCACCATTGTGTTTAACAATGCGCTCCCATATGGTCGAGTATACTTTCGTACACCGGGGTCGATTGCTTTATTCTGCAGAAAAACCGTTCCTGAAAAATCCCCAACTCGTATGAGTCCCTGTGATGGTCGAGTGTGCCAGAACACACCGGGGTCGATTCTTCAAGATTTTGAAAATCTGCCTTTCCTTGTACGAAGTTTTCTGAATTCGCTTCAAACTCCACGGATCTGTGTATGGAGGTAGAGAGAGAAAAATGGGGCAAAAACATGCTGCTGTCCGAAAAAAAAAATTATTATTATTTATTTTTTATTTTATTTTTCTTCTTCTGCCTGCGTATATACGCAGTACTGCGTATATACGCAAACAGTGAGCATTTTGAAAAAGTTTTTTTTTTCAAAATTCCAGATTTTCGTTGCTGTCTGCGTATATACGCAGGGTTGCGTATATACGCAGGGTTGCGTATATACGCAAACAGCAGGTAAACTTTTTTTTTTTCTCTTTCTTCCTCTTTCCCTTTCTCTGCCTGTTCTCTGTTTTGCTGTATCTGCACACGCTCAATTCAAAGTCAATACCCACTCATCTTACCTCTCTCAAAATTCAAAACTGAAAATAAACCTGAAATAATTTAAACTTACTACGTTGGGTTGCCTCCCAACCAGCGCTTGTAATTTACGGTCGACGGCCCGACCCAGTTACCTCATGTTTGCTCAAGGGACGTCAAAACCGCCAGGGTCTACCTTGACGTCTGCTCCCGGGCCCAGATATGGCTTGACCCGGTTTCCGCTCACCCTGCAAGTTGTACTGTCATGCAGATTCTCCAATTCAACTGCATCCCATGAAAGTACCTCTTTGATGATAAATGGTCCTGACCACCGAGATCTCAATTTTCCCGGGAAAAGCTGCTTCCGAGAATCGCAGAGACGTATTTTCTGACCTACTTGAAACTGCTTTGGCTGTGCTGAAGTTTGATGGCTCGGGAGCGGTCTTACCTCTCGGGTCGGTGGCTCCTTGAGTGACGGGACCAGGGCCAATTTCTGTCCACCTTTTTCGTCCAGCTGTAAAGTGGTTCGGTTTTCGGCTTGCATGGCCTGCTCCTCCTGGAATCTCTCCTCGTTCTCTCTGTCCACTCTATCAATCTCTGCCCATAGCTCATCCATCTCTTCGTTTTCCCAGCCTTCTTCGACTACCTCCACTGCGAAGATGTCTTCATGCTCGTAATAATTCGGTAGTTGCAGATTTTTGAAAACGTTGAACTTCACCTTGTCTTCATTAATCTGCATAGTCAGTTCTCCGCTCTTGCAGTTTATCATGGCTTCTCCGGTAGCAAAAAACGGTCTGCCCAGAATGAGTGGTACGTTTCCTGCCTCCATGTCCAGAATTACAAAATCAGCCGGAAAAATTAATTCTCCGACTTTTACCAGAATATCTTCAATAACTCCGTAAGCCTGCTTCACGGATCTGTCCGCCATCTGCAGCTTGATTCTGGTGGGCCTGAGTTCACCAATTTTCAAAGTTTTGAAAATCGACAAAGGCATCGGATTGATACTGGCCCCTAGGTCACACAGAGCCTTTCCTGTGTAAGCATTACCTAGGGTCACCGGGATGACAAAACTGCCAGGGTCCTTCCTCTTCCTCGGTAGCCCATTCTTCACACAGTTGCTCACTTCTGCCGTCAGATTTATTGTCTCGAAATCGCTCATACGTTTCCGTCCATACAAAATATCTTTGAGGAACTTGGCATAAGTGGGCATCTTTGCCAACGCCTCCGCAAATGGTATGTTGATCTTCAGCTGTTTGAAAATCTCGAGAAATCTGGCGTAGTCCTTGCTATCATCCCTCTTTCGTGTCTTCAAAGGATATGGCACCTCCTTTGAGACAGGTACCGTTTCTGCTTCCTTCTCCTTTTGCACTACATCCTGCTCAACCGAGCCCTTCGGCTGGGGGCGGTCGGCTGAGCTGTTATCCTTGCCAAATACTTCACGCTCGATTTCCTTTGATTGTTCTGCACGTGCATGGCTAGGATACGGTGGATCATGTAGTGCTAATCCACTCCGAGTGGTGATGGAATTGATCTGAGCACGTGGATTATTAACAGTGGTCGAGGGTAAGTTCCCTGGTGCTCTTTCCGTTAACTGCTGTGCTAACTGCCCTACTTGTACCTCCAAAGCGCGCAGTGACGTTTTGGTCGTCTACACGTCGGCTGTCAGGGCGTCCATATGTTTGAACCGGGACTCCATGGTCTGGAACATGGACTTGATCTCCTTCATCTGAGCGTCGTACTGCTGGGCAGATGGGCCCGACTGAGCCTGCTGCGTCGGTGCAGCCTGCTAGGCTGGTGGCCTGTGCTGGAACCCCGGTGCATAAACTGCTGCGTTCGGGTTTCCGTACCGAAACCCGGGATGATCTCTCGTACCCGGGCGGTACCGGCTCGGGTCCCACTGCTGCTGTACGTAATTGGCATCTTCGTTTCTGAGCCCCTCAATGGCTGTGTCCAACTCTGGCCCGTCCACCACTGCATCTGTTGAGTAAACTTTCTTGACCAAATCTTGAACAATCTTGGCTAGATTGTCTATCCGGTCGTCTTCCACTGGCTCGGCTCGGGCCGTGATCCTGCGATCGTCAAATAGTCGAGTGTCCTGCTTGGCTAACTACTTCATTAGCTCATAGGCCCCGTCTTTGTCCACATGGTACAGAAAGTTTCCTCCGGCTTCTCTATCAATCCTGTCAGCACTCTCCCTGTCTAAGGCATGGTAGAATACCTGCAGGATCTTCGGGTCTCCAAAACCGTGGTTCAGGCACTTTTTCACCAATCTCATCAATCTGTCCCATGCGTCTACCACTGAAATACCCCGTTTTATGGATACAAGTATTTTATGATATTACTATAACTTTTGGGTGTTAATATAATATTATTATAAGTATTGGGTGTTAATATGCTACTATTATATTTTAAGATGTTATTTGGTGTCAATATGACATTAATATAAGTTTGGGTACTAGTTATAATTATTTAAAAGTTAATTTTTAATGTTATAAACTACCTAGGTGCTTTTATGTATTTTCCTATAACTATTATAGTGTCTTTTACTTAACTAAAGGGGTGGTAGTTGTACTAAGCCTAAAGTTAGTGGGTGAAAGTGTCTTTAACCCTAAAAATAGTCATCTTCTTCCTCAAACTCTCCCATGGAGGAAGAACTCCATCTCCAACCCAAACACCACCATTACCACTCTGAATCTTCACCAAATTCGTTGATGTTTGTCCCAAATCACTCCCTATTCGATTTAAACTCATCAAGGCTCGATAATTTAGCATCAAGCAGCCCAATTTCGCCAATTTTTTTGTCCCGATTCAAAATCGAAATTTTCGAAGTGGGTCTCCTAATCCTCGCCGGATTTCTCACCCTCTAGCCTATATAAACCCCCCAATCTCAGAGCAATTCTCATACCAATTCATAGCTCTCAATCTCTCTCTCTCTCTCTCTCTCTCTCTCTCTCTCTCTCTCTATATATATATATATATATATATATATATATATATATATATATATCTCCCGCTGCCGCCGCCCGGCCATCGCCACCGCCGTCTCCGTCGCCGGCCGCCGCCGTCCTCGTCGTCAGCCACCGCCGGCGTCTCCGGCGGCGTCCTCGCCACCATCTCTGTCTGTCTCTCTCTCTCGGGTAAACAAACCCGTTTCTCTCTCTCACTCTTTCTTCTTTTGTTTTGTTTTTGTTTCTCATTATTTAATCTGGTTAGTTAGTTAATGTTAGTAGTTGGGAAGAGAGAAGGAACAAAGAGGTAGCTGGCCTAGTGGTTAGTTGGTAGCACTTAAAGTTTTGGTAAAGTTTGAGAAGAAGGTCATGGGTTCAAACCCCATAAGGGACAATTCTTTTTGCACAAGCTTAGAATGATCTTTTTGGTACTCATCTTTACTCAAAAATAAAAATATAATATGAGGGTGATAAAATATATATTTTTAATTTATTTTTATAATTTTATAACAAATTAGAATAAGCTATTTTCCTCAAATAAATTTGTTTCTTTTAAATAAAGTTAGTTAGTTTATAACTTATATTCTCTACTAAGGCTTGTTTGGTTGGGAGAAACTACTATTTGAATTAAAAGTGTTTTTGAGGTAAAATAATATGCTTCTCTACTCTAAATAATAAAAATGATATTTTTATTCAATCTTATAAGTTATATTTTTATAACTATAGCTATGTTTTACAATAATAAACGTTAATTCTATAAAGTGTATTTTTCTATAAAAGAGGTTGTTCGCCTTAGTAAAGGTTGGGGAGAGTTAGTAAGAGATTTATTTCGTTTACCTATAGGACTTCGTGTGCAATGTGTTGATTAGGATACTATTTAATTTGTAGGCGACAATTTCATTGAGGAAGGACACGTCGAGTATTACTAGGAAGTGATTTGCTTTGCTTAAGATTAAAGGTAAGTAAATATGCCAAGCCTAGTGTGCTTATCTCTTTCGTGTCAAAACGAATTCTTGTATTTCTTTACGTCTCAAAATGTGTTTATGTGATGTGACATGCAATATGTGATTTCTACTTGATAAATGTTTTTCTTGGAAATATCACCATGATAATGATAATGCATTAATACGTAAAATGGAATAGTTGTGCGGGGACATTTATGATTATTGTGGTATGGTCACCATTGACATTGGACGGTTTGATCTCGGTCTTCCGTTTCAATTTATTTTTATTTTAATCCGGTTGCAAGTCCCCGAATAGCTCCTTGTACTCACTCTTCTGGCCGCAAGAAGTCTGTAAGGGGGTGTCGACACTTAAGGTCTTGGATGCTTGCGAAGTGGTTGGTTGGTTTCCCCCGTCACAACAAAGTAATAATGGGTTTTTGGTTTTGTTAACGGAAAGAAGTTAACAATGGATTTTGGATTTTCCTAATGATTATGGAAATTGGTTGAAAATGATTTGGAATTGGGAACTCTTATGTTTTAATACAAGAGTCAACTTTATTACCGCTGTGTTTGCGAAAAACTCTTACTTACAAATGAGTCATTGTTTTATAACTACCTCATCATCGTTTTACATGTTTGGATGTTTATTTACCAGTATTTCATGCTGATTTTGTACTGTGGTGTTTCTTTTTCGTTCCGCACCACAGGTTTAGAAGATGGTTATCTGGCGTAGAAGGGGACGCGCATCACATGGAATAATAGAAGTAGTATTTCATTTGAATTTGAATTATTTAGTAATTTAAACACTTTAGCTGTTATGCCGGTTTGTGGCTAGGATGTTGGATTTTTAATAATGCAATATTTTCAATTGGATTTAATTATTATTGTGGATGTTTTGTGCTTGCGAACCATGTTATAAAATCTCCTTGTATCCGGGCTCCTCTCGGGTACAGAGTGACATCCCCGGGTCTCCGGCTTGGGCCATTTGGGGGTGTTACAACCACCGTCTCTCCCGTCTTCTGCCTAAATGACAGAATCTCGCTTTGTAATTGAATGACCCGGGAGGCGGGGTAAAGTTTGGCAAGAAAATATGTGACGCATCATTCCCATGTAGTGATCGATCTGGGTGGTCGGGATTCGAGCCAGTCGTTGGCCACTCCGTACAGGCAGTATGGAAAGAGTATTAGCATGAGCGCCTCCGCTCCAACTCCCTTATACCGGACTTTGTTGCAGTAGTCCTCGAACTTCCCGATGAAGTCGTTCGGGTCTTCGTCAGCTTTTCCATGGAATGGACAGAGGGTCTGAACCATCTGGATGGTGGAGGGTTTGATGTCAAAGTGTTCTGCGGTGATCTCGGGCACCACAATAGCTCGCTCATGCCCCCCCCCCCGTGGGGACTTCGAAATTCTCCACCAACGCCTTCCCAGACCGGTTGTATGTCCTCTGGTTGCTCCGGGCAGCGAATCCTGCTGCGATCAGATCCTCGATGTACCGAGCCATCTCGGCTGGAGTACGTGCCTCGGGCAGTTCTGGCGTTCTCTCGGTATTGTCGCTCATCCTGAAAAAGTAGAGTTCTCAAGAGCAGTGAGATTACGAAAAAAACAAAAAATAAAATAAAAATAAAAACTCTGAAAATTAATTCGAACTACTAAATAAACCCTAAAAAGTCCCCGGCAACGGCGCCAAAAACTTGATGCGCAAACTAACGTGTTGTCCGCAAGTATACGAATCAAGTAGTATAGAGTGTATTACGACTCAGATTATCGATCCCACAGGGACTTTGCAGGTTTTTCTAGTAATCAGTCTTAACGAACAGAGTGTAAAAAAGGAGGATAATTTTGAGAGTTTGCTTAAGTACTGAAAGTAAATAACTGAAACGTAAATATTTTTTGTGAGAATTTTCTTGAATAATCTTAGGGTTGTAAAACTAGGGTTTGAGATACTAGGTCCCGGGATCCCCTAGGGTTCTTCAGATTTTCGTTCTTTGTTTGACATGAAAACACACAGCAGTCTCGTTATTCGTGCCACGTACCAATTGTGCAGTATCTTTTCTTTTCCTGCACGTTATCACAATCCTGTAGACTGTCGGATTCCTGTTAAGCTGCCTAAATCTGCAGTCTCGTTCTAAGGCTGCTAGGGTTTCTAACCTGTCCTGATGGCCCGGGTCAGATTCTCTAACAGTTGGTCTCAACGATTTCAGGCCAGTCCTAACTCCCCTTCGCTAGTCGGCCCATCGGGGTAAGGTGCTAAATTATGTCTTCTCTTCCTAACCCTAACTGGACGTTTTCACCTACCGGCTCGGGTCTGTAGCAATTCTGGTTAGCTACTCCGATCATGCATAAACAGTAAAATTCAAAGACAGAATAACGAATAAAACTGCTGAATTAAGATAGCACGATCATGAATTCATAGTCAAAACGTAGAACTAATCTGAAAACGAAACCCTAGGTTCACCGAGAACCTAGGTAAAAGTTTAGCTACTAGAACTCATAACGAAAGAACACAGTTTTTGAATGAGAGAGAAGAAAAGCAAACGAGTCTTCGAATCTGGATTCACGTTTCCGTGCTCTCCGGGGATGCTCCGTCTCTCCTTCGGTTGTGCTGTCTTGTGTTGTGTCTTGTCTTGTTGATGTCTCAAAACGAGTCTGGACGAGTCTTTAAATAGTGCTGTTTTTCCCGAAAACGCTTGCGCCAAAATTTACGAAAACTGCCATCAGTCCACCGACTCGGTAAAAAAAAAGTCAAACTGGCTGCGTATATACGCAGGGTTGCGTATATACGCAACCAGGGGCCCACAACTCTGCATCCCCCACTCCCCTGCCTGCGTATATACGCAGACAGGGCTGTGTCCTGGCCCGACTTGGTCCTCTGGTGGGCCTGGTTGGGTCTTCTGGGTCCCACACTTCTGCCTCAAAATCTTCGGTTTTCCTTCCTCGGTGTCTTCCTGCCTTCCCGTGTTCCCGTCTTGCGTTTTGACCCTAAACTTGTCAAAATTACCAAAATACCCCTGGGTCAAAACCGCTCCAAATTCTGTCCAATCCTGACTCTGGCCATAGGAAAACTGCTGACTGAATTTGGGAGACAAAATCTGAACTTGACTCCGGAAACCCGGGCCCGGTGCCAAAATGACCAAAATACCCCTAGGCCAAAACTGTCCCGGAAATCGTCACGAACATGAAATAGTTGCTCCTGACTCTGGACACCGGAAACCGAGACTCCTTACTCGGGCGTGGCCTGACTGGGACCCACACTTGACGGAAGTCAGTTTTTCGGCCGGACTCCGTTTCAGCATTATAACTTGTTTTCGGAAAGCCCTTGACGTCTCCGTTCTTTTGCCCCTGGTTTCACTTCAAAATTCCATGTCAAGATCAAGATATTTTCAACCGAGCGCGTCCCGGTGATTCTCGGTTTTGGCGTTTTCAGCTTCCTCGGTCGGTTTTCACTGCTCGTTTTTCCTCCAGTCTTTCCGTTTTCCATTCCGCTCTCCCTTCTACCAGTCTCGGTCAAATCCTGTCCCGAGCATTTTCTGCACGTTTCCCGAGGCAATCTCGGTTCTGTCTCGGCACGCATCCCAATGCATTTTCCGAACCTGTTCCTGTAAAAACATGAAAAAACCCGCGATCATATCCAATAAAAGTACAAAACATGCAGAAATTCACGTAGAGCAAATAAACGTCTCGTTCCTAAAACCGAGGCTTTCCGAGGGTGAATTCTGGCTAAAACACGGCTTTCCAACACAAAGACACGTCAAATCAGGCTAAAAGATAACCCCTAATTGGGCGTTATCAAATACCCCCACACTAAATTTTGCTCGTCCCGAGCAAACTCCAGCAATATACTACCAATGCATAATATCCCGAATCAATCTAGAGCGGTGTAACTGCACTTATTTAAAAACAGTATTAATATTATAAAAACAGTTTATATTTTTTTTGGTGAGACTGGGCAACCTCTTCAACTCAAACTGAACATCATCAAGTTCTCATATTCCCCTAAATTTCAGAAACTGCGGTGATCGGAAGAACTCGCGGCCAGCCTAGGTTAGGAACAAGCACGAACACCACTTACTTCCGCTTGCACGCAAACCGAACGTATCCCTAATGCACACCTTCCGTGCTTTTACTCTGGGTGTAATGTTAATCTGCCGGCTTTGGGACGGTAGGATAAGTCATTTAGAAGCGATGTCCTAAACGTCACAGCACACTCACACATACCCCAATCTCACACTCCCTCACCAAGATGACGGAAACTGACCCAAATCACCTAAGATTCTAGACACTCAATTTCCCCAGTCCCGGTGTAACTGCCGTTCTCGCGACCACAACTTTGAACGAATGTGAAACGGTGATAAAAATTGCCGGCCTGGCGTTTTGAAATAAAATCAATCAAGCACCCTGAATTTTCTGCCTTTGATATTTTTTTTTTCATTTTTTTTATTCCATGTTTCTTTCCGTCTTTTTTTTTTTTTGCGGGGCACACAGTAAAATACAATAATATAAACCAGGCCAACTCTATGATAAACCAAAAAAACGTGGGGAGGCAGAAAAATACTGAAATAAAATCTGAAACAACCACCCCCACACTAATTTCGAACCATGTAGTCAATCAGTAAAATAATCGCGCTTTTCCAACCGATCCTCCTCACTCCAAGGATGTCTAAATCGCACAGCGCGTCCTCCAATAACCCTGTCAACCCAAATTCCCCCATGTCGTGCGGAAAATTTACGCACTACGGCTCTCCTCCTGTGCTCACGGTGTAATGTCGTGAGTCACCGCCCCACCGAAGTGTGCCGTCGTCACTATCTCACCCTTACACACCCTCAAATATAAAAATATGTCGCTCATCCACTATCAAATATGACAACTCTGCTCTACCCCAGAAAATCCCCCTCAACTCACTCCCTCGTGCCATGACGCGTAGGAAAGGTCAAAATACTAACAATGATGCGAGTATCAAAAAACGGCTTCCTAGGTCAAACGGTTACCAAGAAAAGGATTAATGGATCAACGGGGCTCACTAGTGGACCTAAGGTGCGAGACAGGACGTGAGGTCCCCTATGGCCTATCACTCCACCAAATGATGTGGTGACCGTGATGGCGGGTTGACGACTACCTGGTGACGGTGGTCTGGCAGCTAGTCGAATACTGGCTCGGGAGACAGCTACTTGCGTTTTCTGACGTGCATTGGCTCTATTAACTCCCCTAGACAGATTCTCGCAGCTCTTCCTCACTTAAGTTCGTCCACTTCGGGAAATTTTCTATCATTAAGCTCTCTCCAGTTTTAAGCTAAATCCTTCGCCCAGTCTCAAAATTTTCAATTTTTACCAATTTTTGATTTTTTTTTAATAAAACGTAATGCAGTTACAACGCCACCACCCCCACACTGGATGGTGCCATGCCCTCATGGTACTAATCATCAGGCATATAATCTGGATTGAATGAGCTGGCTTGCCTCATCGAATGGGAACAACTGGTAGCATATGCAGAAAAATAAAGCGAGAGACAGAAATTGAACCTGTGCACCCGGAGTCAGTTCTTACAGGTGTTGACTTTTCCGCAGAGATCGGTGGAGAAGGAACGTTGTCCGGTCGTCAGAAAATTCCTCGACGGAAGTTGTCAACCTTCCGGGCTCTCTGTGTGCTCTTCAAATGTGCAATCCCCGAGCACCATTGTGTTTGACAATGCGCTCCCATATGGTCGAGTATACTTTCGTACACCGGGGTCGATTGCTCTATTCTGCAGAAAAACCGTTCCTGAAAAATCCCCAACTCGTATGAGTCCGTGTGATGGTCGAGTGTGCCAGAACACACCGGGGTCGATTCTTCAAGATTTTGAAAATCTGCCTTTCCTTGTACGAAATTTTCTGAATTCGCTTCAAACTCCACGGATCTGTGTATGGAGGTAGAGAGAGAAAAATGGGGCAAAAACATGCTGCTTTCCGAAAAAAAAATTATTATTATTTATTTTTTATTTTATTTTTCTTCTTCTGCCTGCGTATATACGCAGTATACGCAAACAGTGAGCATTTTGAAAAAGTTTTTTTTTCAAAATTCCAGAGTTTTCGCTGCTGTCTGCGTATATACGCAGGGTTGCGTATATACGCAGGGTTGCGTATATACGCAAACAGCAGGTAAACTTTTTTTTTCTCTTTCTTCCTCTTTCCCTTTCTCTGCCTGTTCTCTGTTTTGCTGTATCTGCACACGCTCAATTCAAAGTCAATACCCACTCATCTTACCTCTCTCAAAATTCAAAACTGAAAATAAACCTGAAATAATTTAAACTTACTACGTTGGGTTGCCTCCCAACCAGCGCTTGTAATTTACGGTCGACGGCCCGACCCAGTTACCTCATGTTTGCTCAAGGGACGTCAAAACCGCCAGGGTCTACCTTGACGTCTGCTCCCGGGCCCAGATATGGCTTGACCCGGTTTCCGCTCACCCTGCAAGTTGTACTGTCATGCAGATTCTCCAATTCAACTGCATCCCATGAAAGTACCTCTTTGATGATAAATGGTCCTGACCACCGAGATCTCAATTTTCCCGGGAAAAGCTGCTTTCGAGAATCGCAGAGACGTATTTTCTTACCTACTTGAAACTGCTTTGGCTGTGCTGAAGTTTGATGGCTCGGGAGCGGTCTTACCTCTCGGGTCGGTGGCTCCTTGAGTGACGGGACCAGGGCCAATTTCTGTCCACCTTTTTCGTCCAGCTGTAAAGTGGTTCGGTTTTCGGCTTGCATGGCCTGCTCCTCCTGGAATCTCTCCTCGTTCTCTCTGTCCACTCTATCAATCTCTGCCCATAGCTCATCCATCTCTTCGTTTTCCCAGCCTTCTTCGACTACCTCCACTGCGAAGATGTCTTCATGCTCGTAAGAATTCGGTAGTTGCAGATTTTTGAAAACGTTGAACTTCACCTTGTCTTCATTAATCTGCATAGTCAGTTCTCCGCTCTTGCAGTTTATCATGGCTTCTCCGGTAGCCAAAAACGGTCTGCCCAGAATGAGTGGTACGTTTCCTGCCTCCATGTCCAGAATTACAAAATCAGCCGGAAAAATTAATTCTCCGACTTTTACCAGAATATCTTCAATAACTCCGTAAGCCTGCTTCACGGATCTGTCCGCCATCTGCAGCTTGATTCTGGTGGGCCTGAGTTCACCAATTTTCAAAGTTTTGAAAATCGACAAAGGCATCGGATTGATACTGGCCCCTAGGTCACACAGAGCCTTTCCTGTGTAAGCATTACCTAGGGTCACCGGGATGACAAAACTGCCAGGGTCCTTCCTCTTCCTCGGTAGCCCATTCTTCACACAGTTGCTCACTTCTGCCGTCAGATTTATTGTCTCGAAATCGCTCATACGTTTCCGTCCATACAAAATATCTTTGAGGAACTTGGCATAAGTGGGCATCTTTGCCAACGCCTCCGCAAATGGTATGTTGATCTTCAGCTGTTTGAAAATCTCGAGAAATCTGGCGTAGTCCTTGCTATCATCCCTCTTTCGTGTCTTCAAAGGATATGGCACCTCCTTTGAGACAGGTACCGTTTCTGCTTCCTTCTCCTTTTGCACTACATCCTGCTCAACCGAGCCCTTCGGCTGGGGGCGGTCGGCTGAGCTGTTATCCTTGCCAAATACTTCACGCTCGATTTCCTTTGATTGTTCTGCACGTGCATGGCTAGGATACGGTGGATCCTGTAGTGCTAATCCACTCCGAGTGGTGATGGAATTGATCTGAGCACGTGGATTATTAACAGTGGTCGAGGGTAAGTTCCCTGGTGCTCTTTCCGTTAACTGCTGTGCTAACTGCCCTACTTGTACCTCCAAAGCGCGCAGTGACGTTTTGGTCGTCTACACGTCGGCTGTCAGGGCGTCCATATGTTTGAACCGGGACTCCATGGTCTGGAACATGGACTTGATCTCCTTCATCTGAGCGTCGTACTGCTGGGCAGATGGGCCCGACTGAGCCTGCTGCGTCGGTGCAGCCTGCTAGGCTGGTGGCCTGTGCTGGAACCCCGGTGCATAAACTGCTGCGTTCGGGTTTCCGTACCGAAACCCGGGATGATCTCTCGTACCCGGGCGGTACCGGCTCGGGTCCCACTGCTGCTGTACGTAATTGGCATCTTCGTTTCTGAGCCCCTCAATGGCTGTGTCCAACTCTGGCCCGTCCACCACTGCATCTGTTGAGTAAACTTTCTTGACCAAATCTTGAACAATCTTGGCTAGATTGTCTATCCGGTCGTCTTCCACTGGCTCGGCTCGGGCCGTGATCCTGCGATCGTCAAATAGTCGAGTGTCCTGCTTGGCTAACTACTTCATTAGCTCATAGGCCCCGTCTTTGTCCACATGGTACAGAAAGTTTCCTCCGGCTTCTCTATCAATCCTGTCAGCACTCTCCCTGTCTAAGGCATGGTAGAATACCTGCAGGATCTTCGGGTCTCCAAAACCGTGGTTCAGGCACTTTTTCACCAATCTCATCAATCTGTCCCATGCGTCTACCACTGAAATACCCCGTTTTATGGATACAAGTATTTTATGATATTACTATAACTTTTGGGTGTTAATATAATATTATTATAAGTATTGGGTGTTAATATGCTACTATTATATTTTAAGATGTTATTTGGTGTCAATATGACATTAATATAAGTTTGGGTACTAGTTATAATTATTTAAAAGTTAATTTTTAATGTTATAAACTACCTAGGTGCTTTTATGTATTTTCCTATAACTATTATAGTGTCTTTTACTTAACTAAAGGGGTGGTAGTTGTACTAAGCCTAAAGTTAGTGGGTGAAAGTGTCTTTAACCCTAAAAATAGTCATCTTCTTCCTCAAACTCTCCCATGGAGGAAGAACTCCATCTCCAACCCAAACACCACCATTACCACTCTGAATCTTCACCAAATTCGTTGATGTTTGTCCCAAATCACTCCCTATTCGATTTAAACTCATCAAGGCTCGATAATTTAGCATCAAGCAGCCCAATTTCGCCAATTTTTTTGTCCCGATTCAAAATCGAAATTTTCGAAGTGGGTCTCCTAATCCTCGCCGGATTTCTCACCCTCTAGCCTATATAAACCCCCCAATCTCAGAGCAATTCTCATACCAATTCATAGCTCTCAATCTCTCTCTCTCTCTCTCTCTCTCTCTCTCTCTATATATATATATATATATATATATATATATATATATATATATATATATATCTCCCGCTGCCGCCGCCCGGCCATCGCCACCGCCGTCTCCGTCGCCGGCCGCCGCCGTCCTCGTCGTCAGCCACCGCCGGCGTCTCCGGCGGCGTCCTCGCCACCATCTCTGTCCGTCTCTCTCTCTCGGGTAAACAAACCCGTTTCTCTCTCTCACTCTTTCTTCTTTTGTTTTGTTTTTGTTTCTCATTATTTAATCTGGTTAGTAGTTAATGTTAGTAGTTGGGAAGAGAGAAGGAACAAAGAGGTAGCTGGCCTAGTGGTTAGTTGGTAGCACTTAAAGTTTTGGTGAAGTTTGAGAAGAAGGTCATGGGTTCAAACCCCATAAGGGACAATTCTTTTTGCACAAGCTTAGAATGATTTTTTTGGTACTCATCTTTACTCAAAAATAAAAATATAATATGAGGGTGATAAAATATATATTTTTAATTTATTTTTATAATTTTATAACAAATTAGAATAAGCTATTTTCCTCAAATAAATTTGTTATTTCTTTTAAATAAAGTTAGTTAGTTTATAACTTATATTCTCTACTAAGGCTTGTTTGGTTGGGAGAAACTACTATTTGAATTAAAAGTGTTTTTGAGGTAAAATAATATGCTTCTCTACTCTAAATAATAAAAATGATATTTTTATTCAATCTTATAAGTTATATTTTTATAACTATAGCTATGTTTTACAATAATAAACGTTAATTCTATAAAGTGTATTTTTCTATAAAAGAGGTTGTTCGCCTTAGTAAAGGTTGGGGAGAGTTAGTAAGAGATTTATTTCGTTTACCTATAGGACTTCGTGTGCAATGTGTTGATTAGGATACTATTTAATTTGTAGGCGACAATTTCATTGAGGAAGGACACGTCGAGTATTACTAGGAAGTGATTTGCTTTTCTTAAGATTAAAGGTAAGTAAATATGCCAAGCCTAGTGTGCTTATCTCTTTCGTGTCAAAACGAATTCTTGTATTTCTTTACGTCTCAAAATGTGTTTATGTGATGTGACATGCAATATGTGATTTCTACTTGATAAATGTTTTTCTTGGAAATATCACCATGATAATGATAATGCATTAATACGTAAAGTGGAATAGTTGTGCGGGGACATTTATGATTATTGTGGTATGGTCACCATTGACATTGGACGGTTTGATCTCGGTCTTCCGTTTCAATTTATTTTTATTTTAATCCGGTTGCAATTCCCCGAATAGCTCCTTGTACTCACTCTTCTGGCCGCAAGAAGTCTGTAAAGGGGTGTCGACACTTAAGGTCTTGGATGCTTGCGAAGTGGTTGGTTGGTTTCCCCCGTCACAACAAAGTAATAATGGGTTTTTGGTTTTGTTAACGGAAAGAAGTTAACAATGGATTTTGGATTTTCCTAATGATTATGGAAATTGGTTGAAAATGATTTGGAATTGGGAACTCTTATGTTTTAATACAAGAGTCAACTTTATTACCGCTGTGTTTGCGAAAAACTCTTACTTACAAATGAGTCATTGTTTTATAACTACCTCATCATCGTTTTACATGTTTGGATGTTTATTTACCAGTATTTCATGCTGATTTTGTACTGTGGTGTTTCTTTTTCGTTCCGCACCACAGGTTTAGAAGATGGTTATCTGGCGTAGAAGGGGACGCGCATCACATGGAATAATAGAAGTAGTATTTCATTTGAATTTGAATTATTTAGTAATTTAAACACTTTAGCTGTTATGCCGGTTTGTGGCTAGGATGTTGGATTTTTAATAATGCAATATTTTCAATTGGATTTAATTATTATTGTGGATGTTTTGTGCTTGCGAACCATGTTATAAAATCTCCTTGTATCCGGGCTCCTCTCGGGTACGGAGTGACATCCCCGGGTCTCCGGCTTGGGCCATTTGGGGGTGTTACAACCACCGTCTCTCCCGTCTTCTGCCTAAATGACAGAATCTCGCTTTGTAATTGAATGACCCGGGAGGCGGGGTAAAGTTTGGCAAGAAAATATGTGACGCATCATTCCCATGTAGTGATCGATCTGGGTGGTCGGGATTCGAGCAAGTCGTTGGCCACTCCGTACAGGCAGTATGGAAAGAGTATTAGCATGAGCGCCTCCGCTCCAACTCCCTTATACCGGACTTTGTTGCAGTAGTCCTCGAACTTCCCGATGAAGTCGTTCGGGTCTTCGTCAGCTTTTCCATGGAATGGAGAGAGGGTCTGAACCATCTGGATGGTGGAGGGTTTGATGTCAAAGTGTTCTGCGGTGATCTCGGGCACCACAATAGCTCGCTCATGCCCCCCCCCCGTGGGGACTTCGAAATTCTCCACCAACGCCTTCCCAGACCGGTTGTATGTCCTCTGGTTGCTCCGGGCAGCGAATCCTGCTGCGATCAGATCCTCGATGTACCGAGCCATCTCGGCTGGAGTACGTGCCTCGGGCAGTTCTGGCGTTCTCTCGGTATTGTCGCTCATCCTGAAAAAGTAGAGTTCTCAAGAGCAGTGAGATTACGAAAAAAACAAAAAATAAAATAAAAATAAAAACTCTGAAAATTAATTCGAACTACTAAATAAACCCTAAAAAGTCCCCGGCAACGGCGCCAAAAACTTGATGCGCAAACTAACGTGCTGTCCGCAAGTATACGAATCAAGTAGTATAGAGTGTATTACGACTCAGATTATCGATCCCACAGGGACTTTGCAGGTTTTTCTAGTAATCAGTCTTAACGAACAGAGTGTAAAAAAGGAGGATAATTTTGAGAGTTTGCTTAAGTACTGAAAGTAAATAACTGAAACGTAAATATTTTTTGTGAGAATTTTCTTGAATAATCTTAGGGTTGTAAAACTAGGGTTTGAGATACTAGGTCCCGGGATCCCCTAGGGTTCTTCAGATTTTCGTTCTTTGTTTGACATGAAAACACACAGCAGTCTCGTTATTCGTGCCACGTACCAATTGTGCAGTATCTTTTCTTTTCCTGCACGTTATCACAATCCTGTAGACTGTCGGATTCCTGTTAAGCTGCCTAAATCTGCAGTCTCGTTCTAAGGCTGCTAGGGTTTCTAACCTGTCCTGATGGCCCGGGTCAGATTCTCTAACAGTTGGTCTCAACGATTTCAGGCCAGTCCTAACTCCCCTTCGCTAGTCGGCCCATCGGGGTAAGGTGCTAAATTATGTCTTCTCTTCCTAACCCTAACTGGACGTTTTCACCTACCGGCTCGGGTCTGTAGCAATTCTGGTTAGCTACTCCGATCATGCATAAACAGTAAAATTCAAAGACAGAATAACGAATAAAACTGCTGAATTAAGATAGCACGATCATGAATTCATAGTCAAAACGTAGAACTAATCTGAAAACGAAACCCTAGGTTCACCGAGAACCTAGGTAAAAGTTTAGCTACTAGAACTCATAACGAAAGAACACAGTTTTTGAATGAGAGAGAAGAAAAGCAAACGAGTCTTCGAATCTGGATTCACGTTTCCGTGCTCTCCGGGGATGCTCCGTCTCTCCTTCGGTTGTGCTGTCTTGTGTTGTGTCTTGTCTTGTTGATGTCTCAAAACGAGTCTGGACGAGTCTTTAAATAGTGCTGTTTTTCCCGAAAACGCTTGCGCCAAAATTTACGAAAACTGCCATCAGTCCACCGACTCGGGAAAAAAAAGTCAAACTGGCTGCGTATATACGCAGGGTTGCGTATATACGCAACCAGGGGCCCACAACTCTGCATCCCCCACTCCCCTGCCTGCGTATATACGCAGACAGGGCTGTGTCCTGGCCCGACTTGGTCCTCTGGTGGGCCTGGTTGGGTCTTCTGGGTCCCACACTTCTGCCTCAAAATCTTCGGTTTTCCTTCCTCGGTGTCTTCCTGCCTTCCCGTGTTCCCGTCTTGCGTTTTGACCCTAAACTTGTCAAAATTACCAAAATACCCCTGGGTCAAAACCGCTCCAAATTCTGTCCAATCCTGACTCTGGCCATAGGAAAACTGCTGACTGAATTTGGGAGACAAAATCTGAACTTGACTCCGGAAACCCGGGCCCGGTGCCAAAATGACCAAAATACCCCTAGGCCAAAACTGTCCCGGAAATCGTCACGAACATGAAATAGTTGCTCCTGACTCTGGACACCGGAAACCGAGACTCCTTACTCGGGCGTGGCCTGACTGGGACCCACACTTGACGGAAGTCAGTTTTTCGGCCGGACTCCGTTTCAGCATTATAACCTGTTTTCGGAAAGCCCTTGACGTCTCCGTTCTTTTGCCCCTGGTTTCACTTCAAAATTCCATGTCAAGATCAAGATATTTTCAACCGAGCGCGTCCCGATGATTCTCGGTTTTGGCGTTTTCAGCTTCCTCGGTCGGTTTTCACTGCTCGTTTTTCCTCCAGTCTTTCCGTTTTCCATTCCGCTCTCCCTTGTACCAGTCTCGGTCAAATCCTGTCCCGAGCATTTTCTGCACGTTTCCCGAGGCGATCTCGGTTCTGTCTCGGCACGCATCCCAATGCATTTTCCGAACCTGTTCCTGTAAAAACATGAAAAAACCCGCGATCATATCCAATAAAAGTACAAAACATGCAGAAATTCACGAAGAGCAAATAAACGTCTCGTTCCTAAAACCGAGGCTTTCCGAGGGTGAATTCTGGCTAAAACACGGCTTTCCGACACAAAGACACGTCAAATCAGGCTAAAAGATAACCCCTAATTGGGCGTTATCAAATACCCCCACACTAAATTTTGCTCGTCCCGAGCAAACTCCAGCAATATACTACCAATGCATAATATCCCGAATCAATCTAGAGCGGTGTAACTGCACTTATTTAAAAACAGTATTAATATTATAAAAACAGTTTATATTTTTTTTGGTGAGACTGGGCAACCTCTTCAACTCAAACTGAACATCATCAAGTTCTCATATTCCCCTAAATTTCAGAAACTGCGGTGATCGGAAGAACTCGCGGCCAGCCTAGGTTAGGAACAAGCACGAACACCACTTACTTCCGCTTGCACGCAAACCGAACGTATCCCTAATGCACACCTTCCGTGCTTTTACTCTGGGTGTAATGTAAATCTGCCGGCTTTGGGACGGTAGGATAAGTCATTTAGAAGCGATGTCCTAAACGTCACAGCACACTCACACATACCCCAATCTCACACTCCCTCACCAAGATGACGGAAACTGACCCAAATCACCTAAGATTCTAGACACTCAATTTCCCTAGTCCCGGTGTAACTGCCGTTCTCGCGGCCACAACTTTGAACGAATGTGAAACGGTGATAAAAATTGCCGGCCTGGCGTTTTGAAATAAAATCAATCAAGCACCCTGAATTTTCTGCCTTTGATATTTTTTTTTTTCATTTTTTTTATTCCATGTTTCTTTCCGTCTTTTTTTTTTGCGGGGCACACAGTAAAATACAATAATATAAACCAGGCCAACTCTATGATAAACCAAAAAAACGTGGGGAGGCAGAAAAATACTGAAATAAAATCTGAAACGACCACCCCCACACTAATTTCGAACCATGTAGTCAATCAGTAAAATAATCGCGCTTTTCCAACCAATCCTCCTCACTCCAAGGATGTCTAAATCGCACAGCGCGTCCTCCAATAACCCTGTCAACCCAAAGTCCCCCATGTCGTGCGGAAAATTTACGCACTACGGCTCTCCTCCTGTGCTCACGGTGTAATGTCGTGAGTCACCGCCCCACCGAAGTGTGCCGTCGTCACTATCTCACCCTTACACACCCTCAAATATAAAAATATGTCGCTCATCCACTATCAAATATGACAACTCTGCTCTACCCCAGAAAATCCCCCTCAACTCACTCCCTCGTGCCATGACGCGTAGGAAAGGTCAAAATACTAACAATGATGCGAGTATCAAAAAACGGCTTCCTAGGTCAAACGGTTACCAAGAAAAGGATTAATGGATCAACGGGGCTCACTAGTGGACCTAAGGTGCGAGACAGGACGTGAGGTCCCCTATGGCCTATCACTCCACCAAATGATGTGGTGACCGTGATGGCGGGTTGACGACTACCTGGTGACGGTGGTCTGGCAGCTAGTCGAATACTGGCTCGGGAGACAGCTACTTGCGTTTTCTGACGTGCATTGGCTCTATTAACTCCCCTAGACAGATTCTCGCAGCTCTTCCTCACTTAAGTTCGTCCACTTCGGGAAATTTTCTATCATTAAGCTCTCTCCAGTTTTAAGCTAAATCCTTCGCCCAGTCTCAAAATTTTCAATTTTTACCAATTTTTGATTTTTTTTTAATAAAACGTAATGCAGTTACAACGCCACCACCCCCACACTGGATGGTGCCATGCCCTCATGGTACTAATCATCAGGCATATAATCTGGATTGAATGAGCTGGCTTGCCTCATCGAATGGGAACAACTGGTAGCATATGCAGAAAAATAAAGCGAGAGACAGAAATTGAACCTGTGCACCCGGAGTCAGTTCTTACAGGTGTTGACTTTTCCGCAGAGATCGGTGGAGAAGGAACGTTGTCCGGTCGTCAGAAAATTCCTCGACGGAAGTTGTCAACCTTCCGGGCTCTCTGTGTGCTCTTCAAATGTGCAATCCCCGAGCACCATTGTGTTTGACAATGCGCTCCCATATGGTCGAGTATACTTTCGTACACCGGGGTCGATTGCTCTATTCTGCAGAAAAACCGTTCCTGAAAAATCCCCAACTCGTATGAGTCCGTGTGATGGTCGAGTGTGCCAGAACACACCGGGGTCGATTCTTCAAGATTTTGAAAATCTGCCTTTCCTTGTACGAAATTTTCTGAATTCGCTTCAAACTCCACGGATCTGTGTATGGAGGTAGAGAGAGAAAAATGGGGCAAAAACATGCTGCTGTCCGAAAAAAAAATTATTATTATTTATTTTTTATTTTATTTTTCTTCTTCTGCCTGCGTATATACGCAGTACTGCGTATATACGCAAACAGTGAGCATTTTGAAAAAGTTTTTTTTTCAAAATTCCAGATTTTCGCTGCTGTCTGCGTATATACGCAGATGCGTATATACGCAAACAGCAGGTAAACTTTTTTTTTCTCTTTCTTCCTCTTTCCCTTTCTCTGCCTGTTCTCTGTTTTGCTGTATCTGCACACGCTCAATTCAAAGTCAATACCCACTCATCTTACCTCTCTCAAAATTCAAAACTGAAAATAAACCTGAAATAATTTAAACTTACTACGTTGGGTTGCCTCCCAACCAGCGCTTGTAATTTACGGTCGACGGCCCGATCCAGTTACCTCATGTTTGCTCAAGGGACGTCAAAACCGCCAGGGTCTACCTTGACGTCTGCTCCCGGGCCCAGATATGGCTTGACCCGGTTTCCGCTCACCCTGCAAGTTGTACTGTCATGCAGATTCTCCAATTCAACTGCATCCCATGAAAGTACCTCTTTGATGATAAATGGTCCTGACCACCGAGATCTCAATTTTCCCGGGAAAAGCTGCTTTCGAGAATCGCAGAGACGTATTTTCTTACCTACTTGAAACTGCTTTGGCTGTGCTGAAGTTTGATGGCTCGGGAGCGGTCTTACCTCTCGGGTCGGTGGCTCCTTGAGTGACGGGACCAGGGCCAATTTCTGTCCACCTTTTTCGTCCAGCTGTAAAGTGGTCCGGTTTTCGGCTTGCATGGCCTGCTCCTCCTGGAATCTCTCCTCGTTCTCTCTGTCCACTCTATCAATCTCTGCCCATAGCTCATCCATCTCTTCGTTTTCCCAGCCTTCTTCGACTACCTCCACTGCGAAGATGTCTTCATGCTCGTAATAATTCGGTAGTTGCAGATTTTTGAAAACGTTGAACTTCACCTTGTCTTCATTAATCTGCATAGTCAGTTCTCCGCTCTTGCAGTTTATCATGGCTTCTCCGGTAGCCAAAAACGGTCTGCCCAGAATGAGTGGTACGTCTCCTGCCTCCATGTCCAGAATTACAAAATCAGCCGGAAAAATTAATTCTCCGACTTTTACCAGAATATCTTCAATAACTCCGTAAGCCTGCTTCACGGATCTGTCCGCCATCAGCAGCTTGATTCTGGTGGGCCTGAGTTCACCAATTTTCAAAGTTTTGAAAATCGACAAAGGCATCGGATTGATACTGGCCCCTAGGTCACACAGAGCCTTTCCTGTGTAAGCATTACCTAGGGTCACCGGGATGACAAAACTGCCAGGGTCCTTCCTCTTCCTCGGTAGCCCATTCTTCACACAGTTGCTCACTTCTGCCGTCAGATTTATTGTCTCGAAATCGCTCATACGTTTCCGTCCATACAAAATATCTTTGAGGAACTTGGCATAAGTGGGCATCTTTGCCAACGCCTCCGCAAATGGTATGTTGATCTTCAGGTGTTTGAAAATCTCGGGAAATCTGGCGTAGTCCTTGCTATCATCCCTCTTTCGTGTCTTCAAAGGATATGGCACCTCCTTTGAGACAGGTACCGTTTCTGCTTCCTTCTCCCTTTGCACTACATCCTGCTCAACCGAGCCCTTCGGCTGGGGGCGGTCGGCTGAGCTGTTATCCTTGCCAAATACTTCACGCTCGATTTCCTTTGATTTTTCTGCACGTGCATGGCTAGGATACGGTGGATCCTGTAGTGCTAATCCACTCCGAGTGGTGATGGCATTGATCTGAGCACGTGGATTATTAACAGTGGTCGAGGGTAAGTTCCCTGGTGCTCTTTCCGTTAACTGCTGTGCTAACTGCCCTACTTGTACCTCCAAAGCGCGCAGTGACGTTTTGGTCGTCTACACGTCGGTTGTCAGGGCGTCCATATGTTTGAACCGGGACTCCATGGTCTGGAACATGGACTTGATCTCCTTCATCTGAGCGTCGTACTGCTGGGCAGATGGGCCCGACTGAGCCTGCTGCGTCGGTGCAGCCTGCTGGGATGGTGGCCTGTGCTGGAACCCCGGTGCATAAACTGCTGCGTTCGGGTTTCCGTACCGAAACCCGGGATGATCTCTCGTACCCGGGCGGTACCGGCTCGGGTCCCACTGCTGCTGTACGTAATTGGCATCTTCGTTTCTGAGCCCCTCAATGGCTGTGTCCAACTCTGGCCCGTCCACCACTGCATCAGTTGAGTAAACTTTCTTGACCAAATCTTGAACGATCTTGGCTAGATTGTCTATCCGGTCGTCTTCCACTGGCTCGGCTCGGGCCGTGATCCTGCGATCGTCAAATAGGCGAGTGTCCTGCTTGGCTAACTACTTCATTAGCTCATAGGCCCCGTCTTTGTCCACATGGTACAGAAAGTTTCCTCCGGCTTCTCTATCAATCCTGTCAGCACTCTCCCCGTCTAAGGCATGGTAGAATACCTGCAGGATCTTCAGGTCTCCAAAACCGTGGTTCGGGCACTTTTTCACCAATCTCATCAATCTGTCCCATGCGTCTACCACAGAAATACCCCGTTTTATGGATACAAGTATTTTATGATATTACTATAACTTTTGGGTTTTAATATAATATTATTATAATAATATTATTATAAGTATTGGGTGTTAATATGCTACTATTATATTTTAAGATATTATTTGGTGTCAATATGACATTAATATAAGTTTGGGTACTAGTTATAATTATTTAAAAGTTAATTTTTAATGTTATAAACTACCTAGATGCTTTTATGTATTTTCCTATAACTATTATAGTGTCTTTTACTTAACTAAAGGGGTGGTAGTTGTACTAAGCCTAAAGTTAGTGGGGTGAGAGTGTCTTTAACCCTAAAAATAGTCATCTTCTTCCTCAAACTCTCCCATGGAGGAAGAACTCCATCTCCAACCCAAACACCACCATTACCACTCCAAATCTTCACCAAATTCGTCGATGTTTGTCCCAAACACTCCCTATTCGATTTAAACTCATCAAGGCTCGATAATTTAGCATCAAGAAACCCAATTTCGCCAATTTTTTTGTCCCGATTCAAGATCGAAATTTTCGAAGTGGGTCTCCTAATCCTCGCCGGATTTCTCACCCTCTAGCCTATATAAACCCCCCAATCTCAGAGCAATTCTCATACCAATTCATAGCTCTCAATCTCTCCTTCAATCTCTCTCTCTCTCTCTCTCTCTCTCTCTCTCTATATATATATATATATATATATATATATATATATATATATCTCCCGCTGCCGCCGCCCGGCCATCGCCACCGCCGTCCTCGTTGCCGGCCGCCGCCGTCCTCGTCGTCAGCCACCGCCGGCGTCTCCGGCGGCGTCCTCGCCACCATCTCTGTCCGTCTCTCTCTCTCGGGTAAACAAACCCGTTTCTCTCTCTCACTCTTTCTTCTTTTGTTTTGTTTTTGTTTCTCATTATTTAATCTGGTTAGTTAGTTAATGTTAGTAGTTGGGAAGAGAGAAGGAACAAAGAGGTAGCTGGCCTAGTGGTTAGTTGGTAGCACTTAAAGTTTTGGTGAAGTTTGAGAAGAAGGTCATGGGTTCAAACCCCATAAGGGATAATTCTTTTTGCACAAGCTTAGAATGATCTTTTTGGTACTCATCTTTACTCAAAAATAAAAATATAATATGAGGGTGATAAAATATATATTTTTAATTTATTTTTATAATTTTATAACAAATTAGAATAAGCTATTTTCCTCAAATAAATTTGTTATTTCTTTTAAATAAAGTTAGTTAGTTTATAACTTATATTCTCTACTAAGGCTTGTTTGGTTGGGAGAAACTACTATTTGAATTAAAAGTGTTTTTGAGGTAAAATAATATGCTTCTCTACTCTAAATAATAAAAATGATATTTTTATTCAATCTTATAAGTTATATTTTTATAACTATAGCTATGTTTTACAATAATAAACGTTAATTCTATAAAGTGTATTTTTCTATAAAAGAGGTTGTTCGCCTTAGTAAAGGTTGGGGAGAGTTAGTAAGAGATTTATTTCGTTTACCTATAGGACTTCGTGTGCAATGTGTTGATTAGGATACTATTTAATTTGTAGGCGACAATTTCATTGAGGAAGGACACGTCGAGTATTACTAGGAAGTGATTTGCTTTGCTTAAGATTAAATGTAAGTAAATATGCCAAGCCTAGTGTGCTTATCTCTTTCGTGTCAAAACGGATTCTTGTATTTCTTTACGTCTCAAAATGTGTTTATGTGATGTGACATGCAATATGTGATTTCTACTTGATAAATGTTTTTCTGGGAAATATCACCATGATAATGATAATGCATTAATACGTAAAGTGGAATAGTTGTGCGGGGACATTTATGATTATTGTGGTATGGTCACCATTGGCATTGGACGGTTTGATCTCAGTCTTCCGTTTCAATTTATTTTTATTTTTAATCCGGTTGCAAGCCCCCGAATAGCTCCTTGTACTCACTCTTCTGGCCGCAAGAAGTCTGTAAGGGGGTGTCGACACTTAAGGTCTTGGATGCTTGCGAAGTGGTTGGTTGGTTTCCCCCGTCACAACAAAGTAATAATGGATTTTTGGTTTTGTTAACGGAAAGAAGTTAACAATGGATTTTGGATTTTCCTAATGATTATGGAAATTGGTTGAAAATGATTTGGAATTGGGAACTCTTATGTTTTAATACAAGAGTCAACTTTATTACCGCTGTGTTTGCGAAAAACTCTTACTTACAAATGAGTCATTGTTTTATAACTACCTCATCATCGTTTTACATGTTTGGATGTTTATTTACCAGTATTTCATGCTGATTTTGTACTGTGGTGTTTCTTTTTCGTTCCGCACCACAGGTTTAGAAGATGGTTATCTGGCGTAGAAGGGGACGCGCATCACATGGAATAATAGAAGTAGTATTTCATTTGAATTTGAATTATTTAGTAATTTAAACACTTTAGCTGTTATGCCGGTTTGTGGCTAGGATGTTGGGTTTTTAATAATGCAATATTTTCAATTGGATTTAATTATTATTGTGGATGTTTTGTGCTTGCGAACCATGTTATAAAATCTCCTTGTATCCGGGCTCCTCTCGGGTACGGAGTGACATCCCCGGGTCTCCGGCTTGGGCCATTTGGGGGTGTTACAACCACCGTCTCTCCCGTCTTCTGCCTGAATGACAGAATCTCGCTTTGTAATTGAATGACCCCGGAGGCGGGGTAAAGTTTGGCAAGAAAATATGTGACGCATCCTTCCCATGTAGTGATCGATCTGGGTGGTCGGGATTCGAGCCAGTCGTTGGCCACTCCGTACAGGCAGTATGGAAAGAGTATTAGCATGAGCGCCTCCGCTCCAACTCCCTTATACCGGACTTTGTTGCAGTAGTCCTCGAACTTCCCGATGAAGTCGTTCGGGTCTTCGTCAGCTTTTCCATGGAATGGAGAGAGGGTCTGAACCATCTGGATGGTGGAGGGTTTGATGTCAAAGTGTTCTGCGGTGATCTCGGGCACCACAATAGCTCGCTCATGCCCCCCCCCCCCCCCCCCCGTGGGGACTTCGAAATTCTCCACCAACGCCTTCCCAGACCGGTTGTATGTCCTCTGGTTGCTCCGGGCAGCGAATCCTGCTGCGATCAGATCCTCGATGTACCGAGCCATCTCGGCTGGAGTACGTGCCTCGGGCAGTTCTGGCGTTCTCTCGGTATTGTCGCTCATCCTGAAAAAGTAGAGTTCTCAAGAGCAGTGAGATTACGAAAAAAACAAAAAATAAAATAAAAATAAAAACTCTGAAAATTAATTCGAACTACTAAATAAACCCTAAAAAGTCCCCGGCAACGGCGCCAAAAACTTGATGCGCAAACTAACGTGTTGTCCGCAAGTATACGAATCAAGTAGTATAGAGTGTATTACGAATCAGATTATCGATCCCACATGGACTTTGCAGGTTTTTCTAGTAATCAGTCTTAACGAACAGAGTGTAAAAAAGGAGGATAATTTTGAGAGTTTGCTTAAGTACTGAAAGTAAATAACTGAAACGTAAATATTTTTTGTGAGAATTTTCTTGAATAATCTTAGGGTTGTAAAACTAGGGTTTGAGATACTAGGTCCCGGGATCCCCTAGGGTTCTTCAGATTTTCGTTCTTTGTTTGACATGAAAACACACAGCAGTCTCGTTATTCGTGCCACGTACCAATTGTACAGTATCTTTTCTTTTCCTGCACGTTATCACAATCCTGTAGACTGTCGGATTCCTGTTAAGCTGCCTAAATCTGCAGTCTCGTTCTAAGGCTGCTAGGGTTTCTAACCTGTCCTGATGGCCCGGGTCAGATTCTCTAACAGTTGGTCTCAACGATTTCAGGCCAGTCCTAACTCCCCTTCGCTAGTCGGCCCATCGGGGTAAGGTGCTAAATTATGTCTTCTCTTCCTAACCCTAACCGGACGTTTTCACCTACCGGCTCGGGTCTGTAGCAATTCTGGTTAGCTACTCCGATCATGCATAAACAGTAAAATTCAAAGACAGAATAACGAATAAAACTGCTGAATTAAGATAGCACGATCATGAATTCATAGTCAAAACGTAGAACTAATCTGAAAACGAAACCCTAGGTTCACCGAGAACCTAGGTAAAAGTTTAGCTACTAGAACTCATAACGAAAGAACACAGTTTTTGAATGAGAGAGAAGAAAAGCAAACGGGTCTTCGAATCTGGATTCACGTTTCCGTGCTCTCCGGGGATGCTCCGTCTTCTCCTTCGGTTGTGCTGTCTTGTGTTGTGTCTTGTCTTGTTGATGTCTCAAAACGAGTCTGGACGAGTCTTTAAATAGTGATGTTTTTCCCGAAAACGCTTGCGCCAAAATTTACAAAAACAGCCATCAGTCCACCGACTCGGGAAAAAAAAGTCAAACTGGCTGCGTATATACGCAGGGTTGCGTATATACGCAACCAGGGGCCCACAACTCTGCATCCCCCACTCCCCTGCCTGCGTATATACGCAGACAGGGCTGTGTCCTGGCCCGACTTGGTCCTCTGGTGGGCCTGGTTGGGTCTTCTGGGTCCCACACTTCTGCCTCAAAATCTTCGGTTTTCCTTCCTCGGTGTTTTCCTGCCTTCCCGTGTTCCCGTCTTGCGTTTTGACCCTAAACTTGTCAAAATTACCAAAATACCCCTGGGTCAAAACCGCTCCAAATTCTGTCCAATCCTGACTCTGGCCATAGGAAAACTGCTGACTGAATTTGGGAGACAAAATCTGAACTTGACTCCGGAAACCCGGGCCCGGTGCCAAAATGACCAAAATACCCCTAGGCCAAAACTGTCCCGGAAATCGTCACGAACATGAAATAGTTGCTCCTGACTCTGGACACCGGAAACCGAGACTCCTTACTCGGGCGTGGCCTGACTGGGACCCACACTTGACGGGAGTCGGTTTTTCGGCCGGACTCCGTTTCAGCATTATAACCAGTTTTCGGAAAGCCCTTGACGTCTCCGTTCTTTTGCCCCTGGTTTCACTTCAAAATTCCATGTCAAGCTCAAGATATTTTCAACCGAGCGCGTCCCGGTGATTCTCGGTTTTGGCGTTTTCAGCTTCCTCGGTCGGTTTTCACTGCTCGTTTTTCCTCCAGTCTTTCCGTTTTCCATTCCGCTCTCCCTTGTACCAGTCTCGGTCAAATCCTGTCCGAGCATTTTCTGCACGTTTCCCGAGGCGATCCCTGTTCTGTCTCGGCGCGCATCCCAATGCATTTTCCGAACCTGTTCCTGTAAAAACATGAAAAAACCCGCGATCATATCCAATAAAAGTACAAAACATGCAGAATTTCACGAAGAGCAAATAAACGTCTCGTTCCTAAACCCGAGGCTTTCCGAGGGTGAATTCTGGCTAAAACACGGCTTTCCGACACAAAGACACGTCAAATCAGGCTAAAAGATAACCCCTAATTGGGCGTTATCAGTTTACCATCCAACATTCAACCCTTTTAGGAATGGAATTCCTTATAAAATTGAAAATCTTATTTTTCTTACCACCCGGATAATAGGTATTCTTAAGCATGTGCTGATTTTTCACCTTAATCCCAAGAAAATTCCCATAAATTACCCCTAGATACAGGGGAACATGTTATTGAGTTTTATGCAATCAAATAAGATAACAATTTTGTCTAAAACCCGCAAAGGATTCTATATGAATGAGCATAATCCGATGTTCATAATATTACCTCAGTCGCGCTGACCGCTCACGATCACGAACGCTGAAGGATACATAACACCTCTAATGTATCTACACAAGCAGATCGAACTGGTCTTCGTCTTCGCTGGTGCTAGCATGCTAGAGGAAGGTGACATAGATCTTGACTCGCAGAATCATGGCAAACGGCGGACGGTGTGAGAACGATTAATGTCTCTCTCAAAATCCTTGCATCCTTAGGAACATTGCGAATAAATCATAACCATAATCATGGCTGAGTAGCGATTTTATAAAAAAGAGAGAAATCTAATTGTCCATTAATCATAACCGTTAGGATCACGTTTCACTTCAATCCTCAATATGTTTAGCTTATTAGTCCAAATAATAATTATCCTAATTGCGGTTTGTTCCACTCCTGTGGGTGCCCTTATATGTTCCTAATTACATTTGTAGTGATAATTAAGTTCAATTTAACTGTCACATACATTGAGAGGTATGTAGTAATACATCAGTATCACCCAATTAATATGAATGATCTGACAAACCTTTATGACCCATATCACCTTGTCGTATAATCCCTTTGTTCATATATTCAGATTAGACACAAGACATGAAGTGTCACCCTTGTATATTCAATCTATAATTTCTCAATTCCGTAAGTAGACTTAGACAGACAAGTGACATCAATATCTCATATTGATTCATTTGAGCACACCTTTCATTTGCCTAAGTCACACTTATCGAGTGTTCATGGATATTTACTCTCGTTAAGTAGGAAGAATAAATCCTATCTACATCACTCGCACCCCTCAACATATTTCATAACATGTCAAACTATCAACTTTATAATCACCTTGCTACATCGTGATGTTTGGCAATATTAAAACATGCCTATTCAGGTACCACCTGTTGAGAAACCGCTTGAGAGTAAAAGTTCAATTTTTATCATGGTACAATGTGAATGCCAGTTTAGCGGAAGGACTACCGAGATTCCGAACAGACATTTGGCGAACCTGGCTCAGATTTTCTACACATTTAATGTTTTCCACGTGGAAGAAAATACAGTGAAAATATTTTAGTTTCCTTTATCACTTACGCACAAAGCTAAAGAATGACTACTCTCACTTCCAGGTCATTCCATTACTAAATGTGAACAACTCGCTGAAGATTTTTCGAGAAAATATCACCCGTCATCTAAAGTGGGCGAGCTCGTGAGTGAACTTCAATAGTTTCAGCAACTTGATGATGACATCTTGGGAGAGACATGGGAAAATTTCACCATATTATACACAGGGTATCTACTCATGGGGAGCCGTTGTATAAACCATTTTTATTATTTTTTATCATGCGTTAGACATGGAAATTGTGAAAGAAACTAACCAGCTCTCCATTGACAATTTTATGGATTATTTATTACGTTCCACCCCTTAAAATTAAGGATGAAACCGGTAATGCACACTAAATGAAGCAACATTACAAAAAAAAACTCACAAATTCCAAAAAATTCAAACACATACTTAACATGCGAGTAATATTCGAAAAATACCTAAAACATGAAGTAATTAGGGTAAACGAATCAAACAAATGTTGTCTTGCTTCATAGGAGGTAGGGATAACAATATGGTCCGGTCCTATCTAAGATTCGACAGACCCGATCCAAATACGATCCAATTGAAAATGGATCAGATTTGGATCCATAAAGCCAAACCCGATCGAATTTGGATCTGGATTTGGATCTGATGGCAGATCATCGAGTTCCAACCTGATCAATTCCGACGTATATGTGCTTTAAAAATATACCCATATTACCTCCCCACTTACACTTCCAAAATAAATAAATTAGTAACTCCAACTTACATAGCTATTTCTTTTGTTTTTTAGGCTTCATAGCTTATGGACATGGATTAGCGTATGAAATATCATTTATATTTTATGTCAATTTTTTATCCGAATTCGATCCGACCACGTACTATATGAATCTATGGGTCGGATTTGGATTAGCTGAATGGAACCCGATCCGCATAAGGTAATGATCCGAATGGATCCTGATCCCATTTCTTCTGTTTTGATCTGGATCGGGAAGGGCCTGATTCGATCCAGATCCGACCCGTTACCATCCCTAATAGAGGACATCCGTATCCTCCACCAAGGACTACTACCATGTATTTTCTACGACAACGTGATTCGAGCTCTCACACTCCAGAGTATTCATTTGAGCCGTCGGTTTATTAACTTGGGATAAAAATTAAAAATTCAGAGTTGGATTGACGCTAGGGGTGTTCAAGGACCGACCACACCGGTCATACTGGACCGAACCTAACCGAACCGTACATAAACCGATGGTCACACCTTTTTTATTTTAGTAAGAACAATTTGTTATTTTTAAAAGCCGAACCGACTATGAACCTAACTGGTTTCGAACCGGTAAAACCGAAAAATACCGGACTGTACCGAACAGTAAATTATAACATTTAATAATAATAAGAAAATCTTACTAACTTTTGGCATGATGAGTGATGCCTCTCATTTGGTTTATGGTTTTACGTTACATAGGAGTATTTTGTTTAGTGTTTAGACGTTTAAATCCAGTCAAAGACAAACTCACATCTTACATTGTTTACTGTTTAGTCTTTTTTTTTTTTAAACTTTAGAGCGTTGGTTGTGTTTAATTTGTTCATCTATTTATATTTTTTTTATTAGAAGTTCCTTTTTTTATGACGTGGGAACCCACAACCACTATCCTTCGGGTGCGCACTGGGTAAACCCCGCTCTAGTACAATAGCCTGCAAACCACACTAGAGAGGCAAACCAGCCTGAGAAAATTCGGACTGACAGGCTCATAGTTGAGAAAAGCCAATATGATGCCCTTGGGTTGCCCCGAGATTTGAACTCAAGATCTCAAGGCAAATGCCCAAAATCTTAAGAATGTTCACCCGACCAACTCAACTACATCCCGAAGGGTTAAAGTTCTAGACTAAACATAGTAGCACTGCTACTGTTATGATTATTACATTACATGTGAATGATAGTTTACCATTTTTATGTGTTTGATATGTGTTTAAAGTAGTTACAATATAAGTAATTAAGTATATGAATGTTGCTACTTAAATGTTCTGTTACAAACCGAAGTATTTAACCGGACCGAATTGGACTTTTAGGCGCGATTTATATTATTAAACTTTAAGACCGATTGTATTTCGGTTTGGAAAAAATCAAAACTTAACATTTCGGTTTAGGTGTTTCTTATGGTCCGAAACCGACCAAACCGGAGCGTGGCGAAGCAGATCATTGATAGAAGTGCAGGGTCAAAATCAATATTTCGTAAATTTAAAGGGCTACCTTTTCATAAGATGTAAATTACGAGGGTATGAAGTGGAGTTTATCTAAAATTTCGAAACAACATCGTCTACTGATGAGTAATGTCTCTAATCTCTTAACTCTTCAATTTAGTCAGTCAGTTCCGGCCATCAATCTCTCTCTCTCTCTCTGCAATGGCAGTCTCTCTCCATACAACTGGTTCTGCTTCGTGTCTCCACTCCCCCAACGGTGGAGTCCCTCAACCTTCGATGAGGTTTCATCTACTCTTCCGATTGTCTTTTTTATCTTCCTGCGTATTCCCAATCCTGAAATTGACCCTTTTAATCTCTCTGGCAGTTGTTCGACCAAGGTTTTTGTAGGATTGAGGCTTCAATCTCCTGGTTCGCCTCTTCCCCTAAAACTCTCATATGTTCTGATTTCAATGGTGGGTTTTGCCAAAGTCTCAATCTTTTTGTTTCCCCCTTTTGTGAAATTTATGTGCAGGTTCTTTTGGCATTGCAAAATCTAACTTGAATGTTGAATTCCACAATAAGGTCCACAAGAGCATTGAATCCAGGTGATTTCTATCTGCCTTTATCTGGGTTTTTACTCCTCTTGCTTGTTAAATTAATGCAAACTATGACTCCTCTTTTTGGTTAATTGAAACTTTGTTTTCAAAATAAATAAATAAAAAAAATTGGAACTTTTTAACTGTGTTTATTGGAGATAATGGAATATAGAAAATTCCTATGTAATTTTGTCTTTGATTGTAGCTATTTTTGTAGACAAGAGTTAAAGCTTCTAACTTTGCGGTCTACATAGACTATGACCATGTTCTTCCCAACAAATTGTAAATAAAATTGAACTTCTCGGTGCAACATTCATATTGTGAAGAATTTTCTGTTTGTTTTCACGTGTGTTAGAACTGAATTTTGTAATTCAGAGCTATCACTGGTTGGAGAAATTATGTTTGATTGCTATTTTGGTACTGGATAACTCTTTTTTCATGTAGTTCTTCACTCGTCTATAGGTGCAATTTTTTCTGTTGAATCTATGGATCACAGTTGTCGCTTAGGCATGCTTTTTGACCTAAATGAATTTAACCTTTTCTTGATGCTCTCCTGGCCGTAAGAGAAGGTTTATGAGCTGGATCTGTCTGTATCGTGTTTAGCATCTAAGTTTTTCTGCAATCATTGTGTGCTGCATATTATGACACTATTGGTTCAATTTCAGGACTAATGGCAGTAAACCAACACGGGGACGTGTCACAATGATGCCTATAGGGACACCAAGAGTGCCTTATAGAGTGCCTGGTGAAGGAACTTGGCAGTGGGTGGATCTGTGGAATGCCCTGGTCAGTATCTATCACTACCCTTTGGCTTTGATATCTATTTAGAAGGTACCCTTTAGGTGTTTCTTGAAATATGGAAATTCTTGAACTTGAATATACCAGGGACTCGTATTAAGAGTAGATAATCATTTTGCAAATACGTTAATCCTGGCAAGATTTCAATTCACATTTTTTTTTTATGAAAGTAGGAACCATCGCGTACAACTCCTTATACTAGTTAATCAAGATATGATCACTATTATTAGAGTTCTATGAAAGAACGTGAGTGTCATTTAAGCATGCTTCGAACACCCATGTTCAGCACTTTGTATAGTGCTCAACCAATTGCAAGAATGAGTAATCTGAAGCCATGTTCACAGTTTTTACCTTAAGAACTGACCCCGATAATCACCTCCACCTATGAAGCACACATGCTTGTCCAGGCTGCGGCACTGCGCATTGAATACTCTTCTAGCCTAGTAGGATGCATCTCTGGATCACCAAAGAGTCTTTCTCCCTATTTTTAGTCCTCAAATAAGAAGACTCATTGGGATGCAAGTAGGAGGTGCAGGGAAACCATGGTTGATTGAGAAAAAAAAACATCGCCCTTTTACCAAATCTAGCATATTTTTCTTGGTTGATTGATAAATTTGATCTATATTCTATATGTCCTCAAGAAGCTTAACATGAAAGTATAAAGCTGGTTTCTCACAGGCGCATCCGCTTCTCATTTTTCCGAATTTGCTGAGTCAGTGAACCTGAACACTGCACCTGCAACAGTTTCTGTGCTTCATAGCTCAACGCGCACCAGTACATGCAAACTGATTACATCTGTGGAATTCATGCAATGCCAACTGAAGTCTTATTAACACCCTCATGCAAACTGATGGGTGGAGAAAGTGCCATTAGAATAAGTAGGATTCAAGTTTGAGGCAACCTCAGAGTAAAGTTATTGGTAGATCTATCCATACCTGACACAAATGGTACAGAAAAAATCCTTGTAAGCAAATTCTCTGTTGACATAATGCGCGTTAATCTTACTGTTCTTGTTTGAGCACGCAAGTGGGATTTTCGGAAAAAGACAGCGAGACTTTGTCACACCACGAACTGTATATACGGGGAAAGCGTGAAGATCCATGAGCAGCTTCGACCCCCAGTATAATTCAGTAGCTCTGATAACATGGGCCTGATACTCAACTATGAACTACCGAGGCTACAGTGTGTCTCGACACCCTCCGAATTCTCATGAATATTGGCTTATCTTGCTGAAAGGAAATGCCATTGGGGGAGAGAACCTTGAGTGATCACATAACTGGCTTGGCAAAAGTGTTATGAATATAAACATGGTTAACAATATGGAAGTATCTGCACGAGTGAAAGTGAGTTACGTCGAAGCACCTGGTAATGAGTTAAAAACAAAAGGATTCATTCACTTTTAGTAAAAAGTGTACATACTTTTTTTTCCTACTTCCTGCTCTACGAGGTTGGTAAAGGACACATTGAATTTGCAAGTGTATTTGGTCGATGATTATCTTATGAGCAGGATAATGAAATAGAGGAGAATTTCTCAACGTTTCGTTGATTTTCTAAATTGCGCGAGGGAGATAGAGGATGGTTAAGATAAAAAAAGGTGATATGAAAATTCGAAGTTAACTGCTCTTCACAGAACGGGATCTGCATCACAAGCGTTCCTCGCCAGTGTGGTGCGTTGAGTACAGAGGATGCAAAATTGGTTTCCAAATATTTTGCATTGGGAGAGTCAATGATGGGGTTAGGGTTCAGCCGTTCAGATAACTGAAAAAAGGGAGTCTTGGTTGTGATCATTAAAAGTACTCGTACTACCAACTCCTTGTGTTTATGATTGGCTGTGTTTGACTCTAGTTTAATCTTGGATAAGTTGAGTGAATGGAGAGAGCGTGTCGATTCTTTGTTGCCAAATGGTGTGTACACTGCAGGAGAATATGAAGGGGAAGTATACATCTCTCTGACTCTTCACTGTTCCATGGATATGTATACCAGCAGTTGAAGGGAGTTTCTATCCATATGTCGAACAATTGGGCAATTTCCAAGTGCAATAGAAAACCTTTGAGATGAGGGGGTAGACAAGCACTAGTTTGCCTAGGTTCTGGTCCTTCTGAAAAAACAACTATAGCCAGACAGTATTTGCTATGGTTCTGATTGCCATTGGTTGATAGAGGAGGAGAAGAAAAAGATCCGAAGCAGTTCTTGGTAAGGAGAAGGCCTACACAGGTTTGGAAAGGCAAAACCTGGCTCTCGAAGTCTGGTTTTCTGCTTCAAGTTCTAAGCGATCTGCGCTTGGTCCTGGTTATCCGAATGGCATGACGTTATTTAATGGGTCACTCACTCACTCCTGGAAGTGGCATTCGACTAACTTGTTTTTTGAGTTTGGACAAACTCTCTTTTGGCTCCATTCTTCTAACCTGGATATGGTTACAGTACGTGAGTCGGTAGTTTGTTGAGGGGTACCCAGTTCTTATTGATTTGTGGCAGCCATTTGCAGATTGTTAGAGGGATGTACTTGCATATTTGATTTTGCAACATCACATCATATAATAATATAAGGTATGCCCTCACCCATTTTATCGGGTGTTTGGGTACCAGATAAGGGAGGGCATAACTTATCTTCCCTTATGCTGATGAAGTTTTTTGTGAACAAAGTTTATACCACCTAGTACGAGGTATAAGATCGGATAAGAAAATTGAGCATAAGAGGCTTAAGTATAAGTTTTTCGTAATTTATACTTTCATGTTTCACAATATAGCTAATTTAGTGACCTCAAACTTTGTCTCGCGACGCCATAGAGGGGAATATTGGTTTAGTTTCATTGTCAAAACACCCAGTTTCTTCCCTACTCTGCGATCTATGATTTTCAGGATCGCGTTTTTTTCCGCGCTTTTGCCCTCAAATCTCGGGAGCGCGCTTCGGGAGCGGGAACGCAGCCCTTATTGGACGAATTAGGTGATCTAGATAGCAACCAGATGGAAGAATTTCAGAGGAAATAATGATAGTTCAGCATAGGATCCCATTTGAAGTTGTACTATACTTTTCAGGAGACGATGTGAAGCCGGATTTGGCAAATGTTCCTACCTCTTCTTATGGTCGCTGCAGACGATCCGATTGGTGCAGTTTGAACTGCTAATTTGTGTCACCACACTCACTTTTTACTGTTAATTTGGGTTTTTTCTCCTTACCGTTTGAATATCTACACCGCAACCAAATTCGCAAATCGCGGGGGTACTGAATTGTGGTAACACTGTGTGTGGCATATTTTAATTTTAACAGAACTGAAGTTTTTCTCGGCTGATAGTTTCCAACTAATATTGAGTAAAAGACACTTCGCACCCTTGTTTTAAGGCAAAGAGACACCCGACACCCCTAGGATAGGATAATTCCACTTTGCACCACAGAAACGGAAAAATGTTAGGACACTTTACCCCCTTCCGTTTGTCTCCGTTCGCAAGTCAACATTTGTTTTTTCGGACTATTTTACCCGGCTTGTGCAAACCCATTACACCCTTTTTCTACTCTTCCTCCCTAAAAATCTATCATGAAAATCAAGAATATCACCCTCCCACCCCATTGAAATGTTCAAAACTTGGTGAATATGCTGTCCTGATCCCTCACCTATCTTCTTCTTCAACCACCATCTAAGCCTAAAATTCACCCAAGTCAAACACAGGCCTCAAAGCCCGAACCCAACCCAACACAATCTGCTCCATGAATTGTAAGGTGGGTATGTTGTTATTGTTAAAGAAATATTGTCTGCTTTTCAATTTCATACCCATCTCACTTATTAATCGAAACGCATATTGAATCTCAAACAACCCATATTCAATTTCATACCCAGAACAAGATCTGCAAATCTAATTACCAGAACCATGACCTGAACCACCTTCAAGTCTACCGAATCTCATGATAAACAGACACAACAAAACCACAAAGAACAAGAAATAGAGAGAGACCCACTCACCCACTAACCCAATTAAGTTCAAAACGAAAAAGATCGAAATCGAACCCACTAATCTTTTTCCAATTCTGCTTCAGCTTCAGGCTTTGGCGGAACCCAAATCGGAAAAAGATGGTGGAACAGAGGTGGTGCATATATCAAAGTAAAGGGAATCCAAAGGAATACAAGTTCGAATTTCACTGGGTAGTAAAAAGAAGAATCTTCCCCTTTACTTTCTCTTTCTCTTTCGTCCCACTTTCTTTACCCCTTATTTTTCTCTTCCGTTGGAGACCAGAAATATTGCAGCTTGCTACTGGTTTTTGCTTCTTGGGAGTATAAAAATTAGGATTGACTGCTTAAACAATGGCAGGGGAATCGAAACTGGCACAATAATTGAATATTCATACCCAACAATGCTCCTCCATCTTCCTCTTGTCCGACCACAACTCAGACATCACCGCCACGGAGACCTCCATTACCGGCGAGATGAACGACCAAAATCACCACCACGACATCCTTCTCCTTCGTCCTCCCTCGCCGTCTCTGATCAATGCCCAGGCCCATCAACTCCCGTCAAATCAGAGACCACTCCAACAGCCGCAATCTGCCAAAGCCAAGGCTGCAAACCCGACCTCTTCAATGACCACCGCCTGTGAGAAGATGATGGCCGTGGCTGATGTGAGAGGGAGGGAGGGGAGGGACTGACTTTTGGATCTGTTAGTTACCAGGGTGCAAAGTGGAATGTTCCGAATGTCAGGGGCATCGGGTGTCTTTTTTCCTAAACACAAGGGTGCAAGGTGTCTTTTACCCACTGATATTTTACATTCTCTTGGTATCTTATAGTTCTTTGATCCGCATACCTCTATATTTTCGTTATTTTTATGCTTTATGTGTGCACTATTCCTAATTACTTGGTTGCTGTTTTCTAAAAGCTTAAGTTTGCTTACTATGAATATTTTGTTCAGCCATGTGAAGTTTTATGGAACATGTTACTCTATTTAGTTTAAAAGATTGCAAATGTAACTTTATGATTCATGATATGAATACGTTACCTGGACTTGGGTGTGGGTGTCATGTCGGGTGTGTATCCGAGAATCAGATTTGCCCCCTTGCGGAAATCTAGGATTTGGGAGTCACCTAAATAGTGTCCAGATTTTGGACACGGGTGTGGGGATACAGTGTCATTGCAATTATTTTACGCCGTTTGTACTTATGTTCATAAACTAAACTTAAACCTGAATGATTATTTTGACCCAAAAAAGAGAGAGCTGGAGTAACCTAGGATAGGCATCTTCCAGGACACAAGTGTTTGTGACTCGTCAGTCGATCACGAATAGACATGTTGATTTAACCTTGGAGTATCCGATGGATAGATAGTTAGAGTGTTTACAGGTGTGTATTGGAGAACTAACTGCTATCTGACCATGATTTAAAACCTTTGATTATCCGATGGATGGATGCCAAAGCCGCCACATATCCCATACCCTTACCCGCAAGGATCATGTCCCAGTCAGGGATGGTGCCGAGATTGAAGAGTCCGGGTAACTTAGATACTGATTCAGTAAAGTTCATTTTTGATTCTCTGAATCTCAATATGACAACTATGCTCGAGATGTTGTTTCCCCAACAGTATAATACATCGCTTTGCCTTAATGTAGCATTGATGAGCATTAGACCCTATAATATCCATGATCTGAATCGGGAATAGTGTATTAGCACGTGTCCTCTTTTACATGGTTTGACCATAAAGAAACCAGGAAGAGTCTAAGTACAAACAATAGATAAAATCTGGTGCTCCCATTTGAATGGTGAAGCTTTAAATGGTACATGGTTATTAAAGCCGGGAAAAGAGAAAGAAAGTATATCTAGATATGGAAGTCATGGTTGATGGTGAAAAACCAGATAGTGGAGATGATGAAGACAAAGATACTCAACTAAGATTCTTAGGCTATCAAATACCTATGTACAGTTCTTATTAAGTGCTCTAGCTAAATACTGGATGAGTAGTGTAGTGGAGCTAGTTAGACAAGTTTGGAGATGATAACACATACAAACAGTGACTTCTATACGCACCAGAAGTGCAGTACATAGCTTTGCTAACTAATCAAACTGACGCCGTTACAACAATTTGGGTAGTTACAAAACCTTCAGGAATTTATGCTGAATATAATGAATCGCCAAGCGCCAGCTGATGGTTGTGTAATCAATTCCCCATATTATATGCTCTTTACTTGTTGATGCTTTTATTGTCACAACATGCAGGCTATGCCGTAGAGCTCTGTCTTCTGTTCTTTGACCTTCCATATAATCTGGTCTCTTCTGTCAGTAAGATTTTGTAATTCCAACTTTTGGGTGCAGTACCGAGAGCGTGTTATCTTCATTGGGCAAAATATAGATGAAGAGTTCAGCAACCAGATACTGGCAACAATGTTGTACCTTGACAGTGTTGATTCTTCCAAAAGGCTGTATATGTACATCAATGGTCCTGGTGGGGATGTAAGTTGTTGCTCGTCTTGCCTTAACGCATTAGATTTCTTTTTCTCAAGTTTTTGCCAGGCCAGTTTATATGGTGAACTTGTTTGCAGCTTACTCCGAGCATGGCTATCTATGACACAATGCAGAGCTTGCAAAGTGCTGTTGGAACACATTGTGTGGGCTATGCCTATAACTTAGCAGGTTTTCTTCTTGCTGCTGGAGAGAAGGTACTTCATCTTTATAATTTAGTTGACACAATCATTTGACAGAATAGACAGTACTATATACACACACTCACTCACTCACACACACACACACACACACACACACGAGGAACAGAACATGAGCCAAAGTATGTTCACAGTTATAGATACAATCCAACAAAAATGATAGCAGAAGTATTTGTTTGACTTTATACTTTGAGACAAGTAGAACATGGCAAAGCTATTACAAAACTTCATAGCATAAATAACGCAACATTTTATATATAAATGAGAGCCAAAAGGTGATTTATCCAAAATGGAACAAAACTGAAGTTACAGACTTACAGGACAATCTTATAGCTTCTGTATCCTTTTACATGTTCAGACTTCATCAAAGCTCTGCTCACAATATACATGCGGTGACCGTTGTGGCATAGCACACTTTAGTGCTATTTTTTTAAGTTCTTTCGGTAGATCAAAGGTAGATGGAGTAATTTGATCAGGAATTAAATAGGGCACTGAAGCGACAAATTAAAAAAACATGTTGATTGAGGGGAAAAATGTTTTATTACAATCAATTACATAGATAAACAACCAATTAATGTATGCTGTGCGTACAAAGATGCAACTTACAGATGCGTTCATTGCTTAAGCTTACCGTCAAAGGAACATTTCATGAAACTCATTAAGATAAGTGTCGGTTGGTAAGTTGAGTTGAGTTCTGTGGCGAAACCTTCGCCATTATTGTAATGTTATTACTACTAGGCTTTTATTCGCAAGAAACTGGATGGAGAGTAGAAGATACTCTCGACGTTGTCCTTAAGTTTGTCCTCTAGCCTCAACTAATAGCTGCATATTTCTGAACCAGAAAGGGGTCCTCCACTGATGAACACCCCTCAAGACTCAATGAAGAGAACCCACACCCGAAAAATGCCCTCCTCAATGACCATTGGTCTTGAATCTCTGAATCCCCTGACCACAAAAAATGTACCTCTACGGACTCGAAATCCACCATAATACACAAGAACACTTTTGTGGCAGCCGATCCGAATGCAGTATATTCACTCTCAGCCCCATGATTTCAATTTTCAAGAGACAAATTTCAGATGCAATGTGCCCCCTTCTCTCCCTTAATCACCAAATCCATGAAACAGAATGTGTCCTCTTCCCAATCGTGGTTGACTGACTAAACTACCACCTTCAAACTGAACTACTGCGTTTGATTGCTTATGAACCCAGATGTGCACAGTACAATACCACATCCCAACTGACCCAAGCGCTCTCCAGTGTCTTTTTGGTGTCATGATTGAACATAAAGATATGCTAATGGAAAGCTAGCTAGACAAATTCAAGCAGTCATATTCAGTATCTATGGCAGCCGATGAAAGTATTTTGCTAATCTTGGAAATAAGCGTTTGTTGAAACATGAACTGACGTGCGTACTGTATTAGTTTCCTTGAATTTCCACAAGTGAGATATCATGATGCTCCATGTGTTTGCCCAGTTCTTAGAATAATTTGCATCTCACTGAAGGAGTGTTCTATGGCATCATTATTTGAACACATTTCTTTCCGACAAGGACCCTGTTTTACTGGAGTAGCATGAAAATTAGTGCTTGGTTCTGCAAAATCAACTCAATAGAGTTATTCACCCATTTGGGTCAGACAGATGAGTTTCTAGTTGAAATTACATTAAATAAAGCTTACTGAACCATTTTTTGTCTCTTTGTGCTCCTTTTCTCGAGGAGTCTAATTCATCATCACCCACACCTTAAATCCAATCTTGTTTATTTGATCTCAAGCAACAGGCTCATTAAATGAGGGTGTTTTTTCTCCATTGCCAAACATTCACTGTAGAAATAAAATGATGGTATTGGTCTATTTTCTTGTGAAGGGTAATCGCAGCGCAATGCCTCTTTCAAGAGTCGCTCTGCAATCTCCAGCTGGAGCTGCTCGTGGTCAGGTATTATTCGTACATTTTCATTGTTTGTAAAAATTCTTGCAATAGGAAGTTCACGAGGAAAGTGTTTATTTTTAAACATCATGTTCTGCCTTTTGACAGGCTGACGACATCCAAAATGAAGCAAATGAACTACTTCGAATTAGGGATTACCTTTATAGAGAATTAGGGGAAAAGACTGGCCAGCCTGTTGAAAAGGTAATTTTTCTATTATCATGACTTGTATGTTGTTATTGGATCAAGGGTTGGTGAAGAAGGAAAGGAAATTGAATCATGGATCTCGTTTGGACATCAGAATGGATTATGGGAACTGAAATTTAAAACGTCAAAGATATTTCAATTTCGATGTTGTTTATCTGAGTCATGCATACTAGGAATGCGGGGGGGAAGAAACAAAAGAAATTGGCCGAAACCTAAAAATCGCCCCAGTGAACCTGGCTGATCTGGAATTTCGGAACAATTTTTTTTCTTCTTTAGATATCAATTAACCTCGTAAAATTATGAAGTTCATGTTATATACTAGCATTTTGGTACTTGACTGGTAAAAAATGATGCCAGTCTTAGAAAAACTAAATGTAAAGGCATATATGTCCGTCTCTGCGGCCGCATCCGCATTCTCGTGTTCCCGAAATACGCATGTATTGCACACACCATCATCAACATCTGTCCCAAAAGGGCCAGTTTTAGAATGCTTCTGTGGCAGCACATGTGCTTTTCGACAGCATAAGTAGTTTTTACTGCGTGTGGTAAAAAACATTTTTTTAAAAAACTTTTCGAACAATTTCTGCTTTCTCACAGCAGCTTTCCGGAACCTGCTTTTGATTAATTTATCAACAACCAATTTTAACATTGCAATTTTTTAAAATTTCGATATTTATCTTTACAGAACCGATACATATAATTTATTTTTGTCATTTTACTCTCTCAAAGCAGGTTCACAGTTGATTTACCAAAACATGTAATTATTAACTCAATATTTCACCGTACCTTTCACGTAATATGCACCAGACAACATTGTATCTAAAATTCACAGCAGTTTTCGCACAATGGTTCTCACAGCAGTTTCTAGCACCGCCACAACATTCCCAAACTGGCCCATAGTCTCTGATGATCCAATATGACTTTGTGCCTTATGATAATGCAACATCTGTTAATTAGGAACTGAAGGAAGGAGTTACTGCCTTTTGTTCATTCACTTTTAGGTTAACCTATCCCATCGAACCCAAGATCCATTGCTCTGGTAAATTCTTTCTGGTTAGCTATCTATCTAACTGTCTTGTGTAATTAAGCAGATTAACAAGGACTTAAGCCGGATGAAAAGATTCAATGCTCAGGAGGCTCTTGAATATGGGCTCATTGATCGTGTGGTCCGGCCTCCTCGCATTAAAGCCGACGCACCCAGAAAAGACGCTGGAACAGGTCTTGGCTAGTGAATATGTTCTGCGTGCCTGTATTTGCCGATGTGTGTTTTTTTACAATTAGAAACTTCTAATAAGACTATTCATTTGCTTAATAATATTCAGTTAGAATCAACAAATTTTAGAAGTACTCTGTAGTGTTGCTGTTTGTTTGTTTTCTCTTAATAACGTTGAAGGATGTTAGGCAAAAACCCATAAAAAAATATTTAGCAGAATGTGATTCTACTGGGAGCATCTAGGTATTCAAATTTTTTTAAGTTTGAGCCACGATAACTTCCTTAGTGAGGATGGCTCGAACCTAAACTTCACTTTGAACCATGGATCAAATGAAGTCTCTCAAGGTTTGTTTTTTTTTTTTGTTTTTTTTTTTTGTTTTTTTTTGTTTTTTTTTGTTTTTTTTGAGGGGGATTTTGGTGTACTTTGTTAATGTTATAAATCTTTGCACCTTTTTTTTTTTTTTTTTTTCTTTCTTGCATACTATTTTTGCTCTTACTTTTTAATCTTTTAAGAAAAAGTTGAACATACGACTGAAAATAATTTAGTAAATTAACAAGTAAAAACTATTTTATCAAAATTTGTTAAAAGTCATCCGGACTATAATTTCAGGATGGGGGAGCACGTTCTATTGCATGACGAGTGCAAGAGTTCGTTGAGTGGCAGAATTTGGCCACATCGTCCCAAAAATTGCTCCATTGACGAACTAGTACAATTTCTTCATATTCTTTGCTAAAAGTTAAAAAGAAAACTATTTGCATACCTAAATTCCGACTACAAATTATTCATATTATTTGCTAACAGTTCAAAAAAAAAAAAAAAAAAAAAACTATTTGCATGCCTAAATTCCGTTCTCCCTAGAATGTTTTGGAGTTTATTATTAGTTAAAAGCTTGTCGGGAAAAGTCGAATAAGGATTTTGATATTGGGCTGAGGGTTGGCCAAATAATGTGCCAAGATGTGTGGTTGACAAGTGGCTTAGTGAATTACCTACCCAACTAATCTTACCATCCATCACACAACCTTAAACACAAAACAAAAGATGTCTAGCTAATAAAGATGTTATAAACTCTGTGCCCCCTTAATTTGGTTAATATATATTTGATTCAAAAAAAAAAAAAAAAAAAAAAAAAAACACACACACACACACACACTACACAAAACAAATTCATTAACATCCTGACATGACATACTGCGGATAATTTCCAACCTAATTATAAGGTGCTATTTTTTTTATTTTTTTTTTCACGGGAAAGATTGTAGCTTGATATTGATCACAAAAAGACAGTACATCTGGTGAAACTATCAAGAGATCAAACTAGAGAGGGAACATTTAGCCAAATTGTGAGCTAAATTATTCCAACATCTAGGGATGAAAATCTAGGGATGAAAGAAAAATAACAAACATCAAAAAAATTCTTCAAGTGCAAACAATCCTCCAGCAAAGCAGTTAGCTTGACCCTCCAGTGCTTCTCAGAAGAATTTAAATGAGTCACCACAGCTTCGCAATCTGAGAAAATTTTAATCGATTTCTTGTTTGAGCTCCTAGCCCAAATAAGAGCCATTTCTTATAGCTCATGCCTCTAAAACAGCTGAATCATAAACACCATCAATATTTTCCAGTAATTCTCCAATCTTGACACCGTCCTTTCTAAAGACAAACTGCAGCCACACTTCATTTTTTCTTAGAAGAACAAGTTGCTGCATCCCTAAAATTGTTGAAATCCATTTTAAGCCTGGGGAAGACGAGTGCTGGACGCCTTGTCTGATTTTTTCTTCACTTTATGTGCACAACTCCAATACCCGAGATGAGAGCTGCATGTCTTTTGAGAGACATGAATTGGGAGCCATTTAAATTTATTAAAGAGCCAATCATTCTTGCACTTCTAAATGAACCAGCAAGTGTTCAGAAAAATCCCCAAGAACCAATCTGGATCATTTGAATGATCAGTCGCATCCAAAATTATATCCCATCAATCATGAATATTCAGGTTGTCCTCCCAAAACTTGCATGATACTATTAAACATTTAGACTTGATTGGAAAACTTGCATGATACGATTCTCTTGGTAGAGCTACTGATTTGAAATAGCGGATGTTACCATGGCGAAATGGTCAAGCTTATGTTAAACGTGCTTGGGTAAAATTAGTACTAAGATAGATGACTGAAAAGTAATTATGTTGCACCCCTAGTTTTAAGAAAACCAACAAGATGTGACACATGGTAACGGGGCCAGCCCACGGGACCTAGACACTAAGGGGAGGGGGGGGGGGGGGGGGGTACGGTCCCGGGCGTGGCCCGGTCCCAGTCTAGTCCTGGACTTGTCGCAGTCTTATGGTCCTCCGAACCCGAAACCGGGCGATCCATCTAGTACGCGGGGTTTTGGACCATATCGGTAAAGGTACGGGCCGGTTGAAGGGTGAAACGGTCTGGGCTGGTCCAGCAGTCCTCCGACCCATTTGACAGCTCTATAGAAGTTGGGCACGAGCATGTAAAAAATTATTTTGTCTGAAGAAGCAAGACCTAGCTTGATAGTCTCAACCCGCTGAAGTAGTCTGTCTTTGCCTATCACCTAGAAGACACCGAAAAAAAGATAAACTGGTGGCAGCCTAGCTTCACATACCTCATAGTAGGCCCGTCAATGGGCCGGGTCCTGGCCCGACCCGACCCTATTAAGACCCAACCCTCGCACGTAAGACCCGGACCGACCCATCAATATGTGGACCTTTTGATGCAAGCTCCAGACCCGGCCCTGCCCGACCCTACCACAATATTTCCTTTGGTTTGCAAACTGTTGATTTACTTTCTCCCCTTGATTTTTTTTGAGGAGAAAAATAATCTTATGGCGGGGAAGTCACTCCCAATATATCAGAGTTATACACTTGATGCGCCCAATCTGGCTTTTGTGAATAGTAACTAATATCTCCCTCATCTAATGCTTTGGAAGCTACTAAATGAGCAAATCCATTACCCTCCCTAAGAACATGAGAATATTGAACTGAAAGAAACTTGTTTGCTTGGCTTCTACATTTTGTTAACACCTCTCGTAGATCAGATATGGCTTCAATTTCCTTCAAAGATCCAATTTCCCCGTCCCTCAGCAGAGCAATGGTTGTGATGTTGTCTGACTCCAACTGAATAGACTGGTGGCCCATTTCTGCAGCGAAGAGAAGCCCTTCCCTCATTGCTTCCAGTTCCGCCATTAACACCAATCTTTGACGCAATATTCTTCTTTGTCTAGCAGCGATAAAACCCCCTGTGCGTCTCTGATTACCAATCCTATCCCAGTTGCTGGCCCGTATTCCCTCCAGGCGGCATCTCCGTTAATTTTTATTTAATCCGAAGGGGGTTTCTTCCATCTATTACTGCTGCTGCTGCTTGCCAGTCCGGTGAGTTCCTGAAGCTTACCGGACACTTTAGTCTCTTTGCACCACGCCAAAAAATCATGGCTGTAGTCAGCTACTTCTTCGGGTGAATTTCTTTGGCCTTTGAAAACACTCTCATTTCGGTTACGCCAAATAGCCCAGGTTGTTGTGACAAAGAGCTCGCAGTTGCTCTTGTTCTCTTTCGTGATAAATTCCTCCATCCATTCTCTGAATACAGTTTTCTTATAACTCAATAAATTTCCCCCCAAAGACCTACGCCACACATTTTCTGAGTGGACACAGTTTGCAAAGAGGTGGTCAATCTTTTCTTCCTCCTGATCACAAAGAGTACATACAAGCGGGACATGAACCCCTCGAGCCACCAGTTTAGTAGATACTGGAAGTGATGCATGCCAGATTTGCCAAGAATGAATCAACAACTTTTTAGGGACTTTAAGACACCAAAGTTTATGGAGCCAAGCCGAACTAGAGAACGTACCCGACGAAGAGGCAGGAGGATTCGAGATTTTCCTTTGTGCTTTGTAACCGGATTTCACCGAATAGTGTCCATCTTCGGAATGCACCCAAAAGAAAGAGTCCGTCGTCCCCTGAGATTCAATCAAAACCGCAAGCACAGCATCGACATCAATTGGCCATAGAACTTCTTTAACTTTGTCAACCTTCCAAGTTTTTGTCTCCTCATCAATGAATTCGCTAACCGCCATATCCTCTAATCCAGCCGGACAAGGTGTGATTAATCTTAATGTGTCAGGCCTCCTTAACCAATTATCTCTGAAAATTTTGATATTTTGACCGTCTCTAATCTTCCAAATCAGCCCCTTTTTAATTAAATCACGGCCTACAAATATACTCCTAAATGCATAAGAGATTTGTGTGGTCTTCTTTAGCTTGTAGTCGAGAATTGAGCAATCTCTGAAGTATTTTGCCTTGAAAACTCTACAAACCAATGAGTTTGGGTGACGCAAGAATCTCCATGTGTGTTTGGCTAACATGGCAATGTTGAAGTCTTGCAAATCACGGAAGCCAAGTCCTCCACTCTCTTTATAATCCTTTAGCTTGTCCCACGAGACCCAATGAGTCTTGCGATTATGCTCATCTCTACCCCACCAAAATCTTCGAATAATCTTCTCTATATCCTGACAAGTTCTGGCTGGAAGTAAAAAACAACTCATAGTGTAATTTGAGACTGCTTGAACAACTGCTTTAATGAGAATTTCCTTACCAATTGAGGAGAGAGCTTTTCCTTTCCAACCATTCATCTTATTATGAACTTATCCACCAATGGACTGAACGTAACCGTTTTATTTCTACCAATCTAAGTTGGAAGTCCCAGATAGCTGTCATGTTGAGTCTCAAGTGATACTCCACATAAATTACTCAGCAACACTCGTTCCTCCATTAAGACATTATCAGAAAAGATGACCGACGATTCTTGAAGATTTAGCTGCTGGCCAGAAGCCGTCTCGTAATCGTGCAGAATACTACGCAGAACAGTAATTTCCTCAGCTGTGGCTTTCGTGATGAGAAGACTGTTATCTGCAAAGAAAAGATGAGAAACCACAGGTGCTCCACGAGAGGATTTTATACCGGACAATCTTCCATCCTGCAGAGCAGCTGTTAGACTTCTAGATAATGTTTCACTAACAAGGAGAAATAAATAAGGGGACTTATCAAAAAAAAAAAAGAAATAAATAAGGGGAGAGAGGACACCCCTGGCGAAGCCCTCTTTCAGGCTTGATCTGACATTGGACCTCCCCATTCACAATTAAACTGTAAGTGGCTATTGTGATACAATTCATAACAAGTTCAATCCAACGGAACCCATACCCCATTCGTTCCATAACTCACGAAGAAAATCCAATTCCGCTGTCATAGGCTTTACTCATGTCTGCCTTGAGTGCTAGGAAACCAGTCTTCCCCTTCTTCCGGTTTTTCATTGTGTGTAACAACTCAAACGCAGTTAGAATATTATTTGAAATCAGCCGTCCCGGCACAAAAGCTGACTGGTTTTCCGATATGATAGAATCAAGACCAAGCTTAAGACGGTTTGCCATAGCTTTAGTAATAATTTTATAAAAAGTGAAACATAGACTGATTGGGCATAAATCTGAAGATTTGCGTACCTGCTTGACCTTAGGTATCAGAGCAATCAAGGTATGATTGAACTTTGAGATGTCTCTATTATTATTGAGAACACTCAAACACAGTTTCTTGACTTCTCCACCGACCAAATGCCATAAGTGTTGAAAGAAAGCTGCCGGGAATTCATCGGGTCGCAGGGCCTTTGATGGGTCGAGCTGTTGGAGGGCTGCCCGTACCTCTCCTACACTGAAAGGTTGATTCAATTCTGCCCTTTGCTCAAGGGAAATCAGCTCTTCAACTCCCGAAAGCATTGGTTCCATACTCATCCTCTGGGGATCAGAAGAGTGAAATATTTCATTAAAATAACTCTCTAGAATAGGAATTACCTGGTGTTTATCAGTGGTCCATATGCCCGAATGATCTTCCAGGCCTCCAATATGATTTCTGTTGCGCTTGATAGAGGCCTTGCAGTGAAAAAAATTGGTATTTTGATCACCTTTTCTCAACCACATCTCTCTAGATCGCTGCCGCCACATCTCTTCTTCCCTCAGCAATATCTGTAAGATGGAATTCCGGATTTTTTTTGATTCGGCAACAACAGCTGTCGTTTGGGTACCTTCAGAAATCGATAACAATAGCTTTTTCAATTGGGTCTTGACACTCCCAAAAACATCCCTGTTCCAGTGTGTTAGGGCCGAAGCTAAACCTTTGAGTTTACCATCCACTGGGCCATCTGTTCCTGTCCATCTTTCATCAACAAAAGGGGAAAGACACTGATCCTGCAACCACATAGTCTCAAACTGAACGCGTCTGTTTATACGTGTATTTCTCACAATACCCGAGTGCCATAATATCTGAAGTGGAACATGATCGGACACCTCCGCAATGAGAAGATCCACCTTCTCCCATCCAAAGATATCTGTCCAACCATCTGTCACAAGGCATCTGTCAATTCTCTCTCTGATTGTCCTATCGTCACCTTGATTATTTGACCAGGTATAGCGAACACCTGAAAAACCCAGATCTTGCAGCTGTAAACGATGCACAACACCAATAAAACCCTCTATCTGACTAAGGGAAACTGATCTTCCTCCTTCCTTGTCTAAGATAGACGAGAAGGCGTTAAAATCGCGAACAACGCACCAAGGCTGCCCCACTGGGCATAAACGTTCCGACAAGGTCCAAGAATTGTGCCTTTGACCCCCATCGGGATCTCCATAAAAACCAGTAAAATGGCCATGCTTTGAATCACTAGGAATTGAAAAAAACCATGGACATAATTCTTTGACATTTTGGCTAAATTAAAACTAACCTCATCATCCCACATGAATGCGAGGCCACCTCTACAATCCTCACAGTCATGGAAAATACCATTACGAAATCCCAGTCTGTCTCTGATTCGAACCATCTCCGTTGCATACTGTTTAGTCTCCATCAAGAAGACTATGTTGGGCTTCTGTCTCCTTACGACATCGCAAAGAGAAATAACGCTACAGTGGGTTCCCAAGCCCCCGTACGTTCCAACTTAGTAGACTCATTGCGACTGGCTGGGCTGTGAGCCAGCCTCAGCCAATGTAGATGGTGGGTTCTTCAAGGCTACCCCGTCCTGTGTCGGAATCCGCAGTGCGGAAACCTAAGTTTGGGTTTTTGTCACTTTTTCTGGCTTGCCGTGATGTTGTTGTGTGCTTTGTGATTGGCCTGGATGTTTCCACCTTTGCTGGACCAGACCCAGTTTCAGCGTTTGTTCTACCCCCCCTAGAGCCTCCTCTTCCCCATCCATGGCCTCTCTGACTAACTATCGAAGATCCCCTGCCCCTGTTTGTGGCGTTCGACTCCCTTCTTTGTCCCAGTACTCTGTTCTTCACTTTTTCATCCGGGTTTGGACTGAGATTAACCTCGATGACTTTTCTTTTCGCACCAGTGGTATTTTTGTTCAAATCAATCGCTACTCCCTTCCCCTTCTCCTCCTCGGTGAATCGATTTTGGTACTCAGTTTTGGCTATCGGGTTGTCGAAGAGTTGCATAGATGGATCATCTTTCGTGCCAACTTATTCGATTGACCCTACTGATTTTGCCGACACCGTTGCCATTGGAGTTATCATCCAATCCACTATTAGAGATCATCTCCTCATCCTCTGTATGTTCTGTTGGGAAAGCTACAGAATCATCACCACCTGTTGTATTCTTCAAGTCAGTACCTTCCTCTTTATCTGCCACTCCCTCATCAAAAGCATCGAACAGTTTCCTTCTTAGGGCTGGACGGAAGAGTAGCCAATCGCCAAATCCTGGCTGATTATGGGGGTTTCTCAAGATCTGTCTTCATCATACATTCTCCTTCTTTATGCGTATCTCGACCGCACCAAGAGCACAAGCAGGGAATACGCTCATGCCTATAGTCCAACCAAATTTTCTTACCGATAGCTTCAATAGACCTTCCCCTCCGGATCGGTTTATCAACTTCGACACGAATTCTGGCCCTCATATAATCCCCTTTCGGGCCCGACGATATCTTTGGATCAGTTTGAAGTACCTTGCCTGCCGTCCTTAGTGCTTTCCGAAGGTCCTCCTCAGTTTGGAGATAAACTGGTAAATTCCGCACCTGGACCCAAACATCATAGTTTTCGAAGGACATAGATTCAATATTCGCCGCCAAATCCCAAGGTTTGAGAATAAGCATGTTCTCGTCGAAAATCCACGGACCTCCATTCAGAAACAATCTCCAGTGAATCTTTCGACGGGAATTGAAATATGAGTTTGCTTTGTCCGACCTCATGAATGCTGATTTCGTCACCCTCCGGCCAGATCTTTTGAATAGTAGCTTCATTGCCCACATGTTGAAACTAACCGGACGAACAAACTTGCCGGCCAGACATGGCCCTCTTCCTCTGATTGCCTCTAAACAGTACTCTGTATCAAAGACTTCCACTTCCTCCTCCTCTATAGACAGCATTCCGAAATCAAGGGTAGAGCCCGAACCCATCGCCATTGTTGCTGTGAAACAACAAGAAGGACGTCGGAGCAAAGTAAACCCACCTGTAGAAACTTGCCGCATTCGATCATTCTTCCCTCCATGTTAAATACTCCTCTCTCTCTAATATGCTTCAATTATTTTTCACAATATTAGGCTTACCCAATAGGCTTATATGGCAATTTTAGAACATTATTATAGAAAGAGTAATGATAAGTAGCTCCCGAACAGTAGCCGAAGTCTTGAGATAAAACTGGAACGACACAGGGTGACAATTCAAAGGAAATTTCACAACTATGAATCACGGACAGAACAATGTAGCTTCAAGAACATGGAAACCTCAAACCCAACCCCTTCAAGTCACCAACAAAAGATGAAGGTGGTAACCAAGAAATATTACAAGACTAAAATCACAGATTCACACACTGCAAAAAGAATGAAGAAAAGATGTGCCTCCAGGGGAAAAACCGTACATAAAAAGTATCCTACACATCAGCAGCCTGCTTTAGAAAGCCTAACTAACTCACAGATAAATTTAAAGCTAACAACACAGAAGCAGTAAACATACACCTAACAGAAACCACCACCATACAGTTACACTACTACTGAGATGATAACAAGTTTACAGGTAAACAAACAAAGGCAAGTACCGATACAGTCGCTGGTCAGTAACAAATCTGATGACTAGGCGGGCAACGTTACGTTGATGTCATGGGTTGTTGGCTTGTTCCTAGAATCTGGGGGCATCGAAGACCAGTTGTCTCCGCGGAAGGAAGTTGACGAAGATAGATTTGCCGACGGCTTTGTGTTTGCAGTGTGATGACCGTTGCCTCCATACGTCTCTTCCATCTCTACACTAGAAATAGGAACTGCAGCTGTGGGCGTGGGTGTAGCCACAGGCGTGTACTCTGTTTTCTGCTTTTTAGGCTTTTGCTCGTGCTGATTCGCAGCAAGGAAACTCCCTACAACAATCTGGATCCATATATGACGACGTAGAAAACAAACGACGATATTAGCGCATTTATACAAGACGAAAGATGAAATCTAGAAGCAGGATACAATTGATAAGATGCTTAGCATATTGAGGCACCTTTTCACTAAACTTTGGCATTTTTATGACAGAAATATTCTTTTTTTTTTTTTGTTCAAAGAAAAAAAAAATGTCAAAAAAATGTTACTGAATGTTCTGTAATATTTAAATTTCAAATTTTATGTAAAATTTCGGACTTTTGTGTATGGTTTTATTAGACATGATTTGCTTCAAACAAAAATCATATGCATACACTAGTAAAAAAGCTATCTGGACAATACAAATTATATATTTATATCGGGAAAACATAATCAATTATCAAACGTAAGAAAGTATATACACTGGATACAATTGAACGGGGGAAGTTCTATTGGAGCGATAAGATAGTAGGGAAAAGGTTGGTTAGAGATGCCCTAAGATTTAATTTTCTAATAAAATAGTATTTTGTAGCTGAGATTTGTTTTTACTTGCACTTAGTAGCTGAAAAACTTTACTTGCACTTAGTAGGTGAAGAAGGTCTTCTGAATGACTGAAGAAATGTGTTGTCAGGATAAAATAACTGAAACCCTGATCGCCACCATGGATTTTTCAATAGCATTACAGATAAAGGTGGAAGAAATAGAAAGGAGCCACACCTGTACTGGACCAGCAGCTACTAATAAGCCAGCAACTCCACCACCTAAAACTCGTCCATCTGGGCTAGCCAAAGAGACGCTCATACCACCAGACCTGTTCCTCATCCCTCCTGTTTCAGCCGGCATGAATGACCCGGACAAGGACAGTATCTCAAAACGACCCTAAAAGAAGAAACACCATTTTTTAGCAATGAATAAGAAACTGTGGAGCAATGTAACAAAGAGCATGAAAACACAACCAAACCAGAAAATAATGCTCAGGTGTTTGATAACTTTGATGTCTAATGGGGTAGACAACAGTTATTTATTCAATTAGTAAGATTTAGTTTTATTCACACAAGGCACCTTCAACAAAAAATGTCGAGAAAAGCTTTGGAAGAAACTAAAACAGCAAGTTGGATGGGTTTGCCCAAGTCATCTAGTAATTCGAAATAGTTAGTTTTAGTGGCTATTTGCCACTTAGCCAAAGAAACTATAACAGGACAAAAGAAGCAACAAGAACCTCCAAGCAGGCCAACCTCTACTCCATATAGACTTTGCTTTCCATCAAAATTCATGAAACCTGTCTTTGCTTGCATCACTTGCAACTTCAACTGCTACAAATACCATTATCTTCTATGCCAACGAGAAAATTTAAATAATTCCTTAAGTCGTGTGCTCTCATGGATAAGAGAAGGTCTCAATTTCACATTGAAGAAAGCAATGTTTCATGTTCCTATTATGACCAACAGATTTCATGGAAAGGGAAGGTTATAAATGGAGGTGATTTGGTTTCGCTTATCATAAGGCTTACTATTTGCTTGCTCAATACATTTTTAGGTTTTTAATGGATCATCCTTATTCATGTCAAAGATTCTTCGGAGCAGACACACACACACACATACATAAATCAGACAGCATCATCCGAGACAGTTGACAACGTCGTAAATGAAAAAAGGTTAGATGGCCAACCTCATATGTCAATGTACCCCCAGAAGAATCAGGCTGGCGAAGGGTGACACTTGAAATAACGCCGTTTGCAGAAAGAATACAGATAGCACGGGGTCCTTGTTGAGAAAATGATATGACCTTCATGGTGACATCCTATATATAGTCAAGAGCATAACAATTAGTGCATAATTTGGTTCATCCTTACAAAGAACAGTCATGGCAATAGTAGGTGGCTATCTGAAACAAGTGAAGATGCTATTTTGGCCATCAGAAATAACTACTCTAGCTTTCCTTGGGGAGGGGGTCTTAGGGCTTGAACCCCCAACCTTGGTGCTTGGCCCTGTAATGCTATATTCATTTATCCAGCACCACCATTGGCAACAACTCAAGGATGAGTCATGAATTTTATATCATCCTCCTCCGCTTAGGCAAACATAAAATTCAATTTAAATGTTAACTACAAAGCCCTATCACATTGTATTAGAAAAAAATGGGGGTTAATATGATTGCTTGAACCTTATATTCTCCCAAATACATTTGAGTTTTAGTTTATATCTGTCGTAAGAAAATCACATATCCGGAAATGGAGGATTGCTTTCCTTTGTTTCACTCTAATTACACTTGAGACCACCAAATACTTTATTATCTTTTACAAAATTTATGGGATACTTGATCCACTTAATTGAGGGTCCAAACAGACATTACCATTTGAACAGTAAGAATAGCTGTGACATTCTGACAAATACAGCAAACAGTGCACGGAATTGCTTTCCATTGAGCGTGTATCATCGTGCTATGGAGTAAAGTCTTTGAGATACAAGAGTTGTGTAAAGAAAACAGAAAACTTTTTACCACTAGAACACAGTTCATGAAAACGCAAGGAACACTGATACATGAGAAAGAGGGATGCATTTCGTGAAAATCAAACAAACAAAAGTTTAGATGTTTGTTCTAATTTCAAGGCCTTTTCTATGGATTGCCATACTAATTTACCTTAATTCTTCGCCTAAACAATTCAAGCGATCTGTCAGTTATAGGAGGAAAGCATAAGATTTCATTTCATACTTCAGTCAATACCTTCCATCACAACAAAGAACATCCAAACCTCTACTCAAAATAGATATAATTACCAAATGTGTAAACTGTACAGTATATCAATTGCACTAATATTTACCTCTCCCGCATTTACATTGATTATATGGGGTGTGAAATTAGCGCCAACTGAGCAGGAGACCCATTCACCTACAAAAAAAAGTTCCAACATCAGCAAGTAATACTAATCATCTGCCAAGAACATGCGACTTAACCAAACCCAATCTGATGACAGGAAAAGCAAAAGCCTTGTCTGGCAACACAAAAACTTCTTCCGCTTCATCTTACTGGCAATCGGCTGTTTCCTTCAGAAGCACTCGACACAAAACAGCAAACTAAAAGTGGAAACATAGCGCGACAATGAACACTTCACACATGCATGAGATTTCCAAGAACATAAACAATTTTTCTGGTTCCCTAACAGCATACTAATTTCACATTCACTGTTAGATAAACCACTTCAATCCAAAAAGTCAACTTCCACAGTTTTCACAGCCATAGAAGATTCCTCACTCTGTCACCAAACTACAAAGTACCAATTTCATTTCACATCTATGGCTCACATCAAAACCCAATTTAAGGTATCCTAGACCACAGGTCCCACAGCACTGTGGTGTGGAGTACCTACACAACCAAAGCAACAACAACTGAATAGGAACAACAAAAGGGTTTCAAAATTAACCAGCACTATTATGCATGCACAAATTAGTGAACATTCAAAGCTTATAAAATGTGTGTTTTAACTTTCAAGTACCTAAATTCTCAGCCTCCACTTTGTGATGCTGATGCTTGCTAGCAGAGCCAACCGGCCGGATTTTCGCCCGCTTGCCGGCGGAGAAGTCGATCACCGGCGGCGGCGCCGAGGACGAAATAGGATTGGGGGAAAGAGCCATGGTGACTTTTCCATCCGGGCCGTACTTCCTTGGCCTACCCCTCTTCTTCTTCATGGCCTCCGCCGGAATCATTGATGCCGCCGGCGCCGGCGCCGGGGCCGGCGGTGGCACTACTGGTACACCACCCACTTGGGGTGTCGCCGCCGGGACTGATCCGGTGGCCGGCGTTGAGTTCTCTGTTCTTGGGGCCACATGGTAGTCTGATGGCGCGTCTGATCCCACCACTGTAACCCCAACAACACTGTTGAAACTATCCCTTCCCTCCATTTCAAGAATCATAAAAATGAAGAAGAAAAAAGATTAAAAAACTTTAGGGGTTTTTCTCATCAAAAACCCATCATTTTCCTCAAACCCTAACCCTATAAAGATTTAGGAAGGAAGAAAACAAAAAACAAAAACAACCCAGAAGAGAGAAACAAGAAAATTGCAAAACCCAAAACCCAGAAAAGAGAAAACTCAGAAATTAACCCAGATAAATTTAAATAAACAGGGATTAGGGTTTGCTTTCTTGAAGCTTAGGACAAAAGGAGTGAAGCAAGATTCAAGATGAAACAGAGTGTTCACTGTTCATTTCAAAAATTTCTTGCAACTAAGAACAGGGTAAAACAGGGGGCTTTAATGGAGAAGAGGAAAAAAGGAGTATATTTTCGGAAATTGAGCTAAGAAAGAGAGAGATAAGAGAGAACAAAATCAATAAAATGGAAAATGGTGTTTAAGATCAATCTGTATTCCTTACTTTCCTCAGATTGTCCGAATTGCAAAGAGAAAAAGAAAAGTAATATAATTTAATGGAGAAATTGGAAAAAGAAAAATAAGAAGTAAACTATTGGGGTGATTTCAAAATCAGTAATTATTAATTTATTTGCTAAAAGAAGAGAGATAGAGATAAGTATTATGTAATTTGGTTAAGAAAGTGATGGAGTCCGGCTAAATAAATAAATTTATTAAAAAAAATTGTGGTTGGGAAAAGTGAAATTAGGTTGCCAAGGGATGAAGGCAACCTAACATTTTCCTAATTTCAATAACTTTTTATTTTAATAATAATTTTCATTATACACAAATGTGCATACATATATTCACTCCAAAAAAATATAGATACTCCAACTTGATGTAACTTCTTTATTTTTTTTTCTTTTCTCATTTGGTGGGTATATTTTGTTGGTTTCCAATCCTGACAGTGTATGTGAAAAGAAGTGAACGATAAAATAATATCTTTGAAAATATGTATTTTACAATTTCCAATATAAATCTTTACTCAACCATGACATTTTGTGATAAACTTATCATAAATGGTGGTGGTTTCAGCTTAAGTTAAGGCCTCTCTTTCTAGAAAGAAAATTTATTATGTGTAAGATTGGAACAAATGAAGCTCTCTCCAAGGCAATGGTTGGGTTAAGTGGGTAACATGGATGTCACTTCATTTTTTTAAATTTACAGTTGTATCTTCCACATGATATGGGCGCTTTTCAAATGAACTCACAAGAGGCTTCTAATTCACAGAGCCAAGTGTTCTAAACTTCATATTCTGTGTCCAACTTTCAGGTTATTACATGAATAAAGTGCTCAAAATGTTGTGGTTTGTTCTATACACCTAAGGCAGACCGTCTCTAGCCGAACACATCTATGCGTAGGGGTGCACAAAAATTGGATCAGTCCGGGTTTAGCTTGAGTTAATTCCGATCCGCGGTTTTTGAATCGAATCTGGTCCGATCGGATCCTGAGTTTTGCGGATCGGAATGGATTAATCCGGGGATCGCATATAAATCAACATATATTTGAATATGTTCATCTAACGCATTAAAAACTAACTTAAAGTTATCATTTAGTATAATTTTCAGTAAATCTACGAAATAACTTCCTCTCTATATCATAAAAAATCAAAATTCTTCAACGCAACAATGATATGTAATCACATAACTTGCTTGAAGTTAACATTTGAACAAATCATATTGAAGAAAGTAGGAATGACAACGAGTCGGGTGTGGATCGGATCAAGCTATATCCAAATCCGATCCACAAGGTTTCGGATTGAAGGATCAAATTCTGACCGGATTTTGCCGGTATCGAATCGGATTATCCATTGGATCATGGCTAATAGTAATTATAGTTCTTCGGACATAAGATTGTTGTAAATTAGTATCAAACTTGGATTAAGATACACTTTACATCTATAATTATATCAATATAATCACGATAAAGTATAGATATATCTATGATAATAAAGTATAGATACATCTATAATTATATCAATATAATCACGATAAAGTATAGATATAAAGTAATCATAGTAAAATTTATATATGTATTTTATTAATACATGAATATTATTGAATTAATTAGGTATAACAATCTAATCGGACCGGGGCAAAAAAATTTATTAGAACACGTCATGCGCTTTGTAGACATGATGGGCCCACACGGGGCAAAAACCAGGTTGCTGATGCCCAATTTTTCCAAGTCATTGGGGCATGTCGCGTACAAATGGTACATGTCCCTTGAAGTCGGGTCTATACGTACTTGGGAGGATATGGTGAAGAAATTTTACACCAAATTCTTTTATGTTGAGGAGAAAGTAACAACAATCCACTTGTCAAGAATGCATCAGAAACACGACGAAGAAGAAGTAGCGTTCATAAAGAAGTTTAGAACAAAGTCACTCAAATGCATAGATGAAGTAGTGGAAATTCGTCTGGTGGAAATTTGTCTCCAGGGGATGCGCGATGAATACAAGGCCATGTTAATAAATCTCCAGGTGCCAACCTTTTCAAAGTTGATTGACTGTACCAGAAACATCAAGCCTATCGTGGAGAAGCAGAAGAGGAAGTTCTCACAAAATGGATCGAATTTCAAGATTGGATGAGTCAGTTACAAAAGATGACAAGAAGTCGAAGTAAATGCGGTGTCATCACAAAAAGCTCATAGAGTTCCACCAAAAGAAGCTCCACCTTTACCATTTTCTATCGGAAAAGAAACCAAGGTTTGAAAACAATGGAGAAAAGATGGAGTACGGCTCGCAGTCGAAAAGCCCCTACTGGAGAACAACTAAGAGACCCTAAATGGCGTGAATTCCATGGACAAGTGTCACATCCTACAATTGAGTGCAGGAAATTGAAGTGGCTCGTTGATAGAAAGCTAAAAGGAGGGGAATTGATCATTGATGAACCTGTGAATGATGTTTTCAGTAATCCTTTACCATCACATCCCGCAGAAGGTTCCAAAGGAAAAGAAGTAACAGTAGTATCCATCGTAGATCATGAAGGAGAAGAAGAATAGGACACACCAGTTGTAGCAGATGTCCATTATGATGAAGATTATGGAATGGATACAGAGGATTCTCGCGCAGAACGAGTAGTATACTCCTACAAGTTCAAGAAGTTCTATGATGAGATGAATTTCTCGATTCAATGTCGTTTTGAGATGACAAAGACTATTTTGCAAGTAGAAGAGGATTTTAAATAAGATTTAGTAATATCCAGTTGGGAAGTTGTAAGGGCTGTTCGATCAAAAAGTCCAACAATATCATTTTCAGAAGTTAACATGAAGAAAGACACGGACCATCATAGGCTCTTGTATGTGGTAGCTATAGTCGATGGGATCGATTTCAAGAGAGCCTTTTGATAGCAACTTTTAGGGGCTATAATTCTTTAGCATTTACTACATGATTATGTGTATTTGGAGAGTGTTTTGAGGCAAATGTTAGAGATTCTAGGTCGTTTTATCACTTGTTGCTACCATGTGCTATATTGTTAGTCCGGGCATTTTTCATGCATATTTTATTGTTATTTGTCAAATATAATCGCTTGGTATGTTTTTTCATGTTTTTTTGGCAGGGACGGATGCTAATTGGTTGATAGGAGGCATGGAACGAACTTCGGAAACAATGGGTAGCTCAAGTGGAGTCAAGAGAAGCCGAATCGGAGGAGCTTGGATGACCAGTCTGCACTATTTTGATCATATCAGGAGTTCTACAACTCATTTAGGGGTGAGACCAGTGCCATATGGAAGTAGACTCAGAGAGATTTCCAACGATAGGTAATCTCAGTTCGGACGAAGAAGATATTGCGTTTTGAAGTCAGGAGAAGATTTCAGGGGGCTTTTATGCAATTACTGAAGACTTCTGCGGGTTGTGATTCAAGAACGACCTAGGGACGGGAATAAGCATCATTCACGCATCCAGATAGCCAAGAAGAAGGAGGAGAGCAAGAATACTTCATTGGGAACGATCTCAAGCAAGGAGGAGAGCCCGGATCGCGCCAAACTTCACTATTTAAGCGTTTGATATATTTTTCTCTCTACTTTCTTGTATGAACTATTCAAGAACCATGTTAACTTGTGTTGTGAGTAGCTAAACTCATACCTAGGCATCTATGGAGAGCCTAGGATTTGTGTTTTCATGATATTTTCCGGATTTTGGATGATCTTTCATGCTAGGATTATGGTTCAATGAAGATTGTTTTGGTTTTCATCTTGTTGAGTTCTTTCATTGACAAGTCAGGGCTAAGATGTGTGTTGTGAATTGTCTATTTCTTCATTCAATCATGAACTATGCTTAATGATGATACTAGTAGCCTAATTATCTTGTTTATTGTGCTTAATTCTTAGTAACGTAGGAGTCATGACCCGAAATTACTATGTAACTAGTGAGTGTGTGAGGACAACTCTACCCTAGTTGGGATGAGTAAACAAGAACATTCTTAATTGACTAGACTGAGAGGTTAGTTGGATAGGAATGGCTAGATGAGGGTAAATTCAGTAGGACGTAATGAGTTGTTAGTTAATGGTGGTCTGAGAGAACATTATTCCTTGCAATATTGTTAGCATGCTAGAACACATAGGTAGTATACTTGGCCTGAGAGGGACAAACCGTTACCTTTGTGTAGAACGACATGAGACCGATAGGTGATTACCCAGCATAGGTTGCTAAGATTCATCGTGTTAGAACATGGAATCCAGAATTGTCAAAACTACCCTAGGTGATCTATAGATTGCCTAGCTTTCTCTTCTCGGATTTCTATCAAATCATTTTATTCACGTTATTTTATTGATATTGTTAGTCACTTGTTTGAGGGTGACAACACTTCAAACTACAATCATTTTTAACGGTTACTTAGGTAATTTGAATTTAATTGCTAATTTAGAACACATAGTAAACACCTTCCCTTGGGTTCGATAACTCGGAGTCCAAAATACTCCACTTTATTACTTGATCGTATACTTGCGTAGCAACGCGTAGTAATCGCGCGTCAAGTTTTTGGCGCCGTTGCCGGGGAGGCATTGGTTACTATTGTAGTTTAGCGATTAGTTTAATTTACCTCTTTCTTTTTGTTATTATTTCTGTGATTTCTGATTTGTTTTCTGAATTGTGTTTCAGGTTCTCAGTGTATGCACCGGATCTCTAGAGACCTTGTGCCCCCATTTGAAGACCCATAACAACTATTCAGAACTCCGAGACGAGACCCAAGACAGATCGCAATGGTCGAGCAACTGACTAACCCTCAACTGAACCAGAAGCTGACTGAACTTCAGGAGAAACTTGATGAGCAATAGAACCAAATGCCCTACAACAAATCAGGGCAAGCATTGGTCGAAAATTTTCTGTCAACTCAGAGAGGACACAAGCCATCGATTGTAGTATCAACCATTCAGGCTGAGCACTTCGATTTGAAGCCCGCCACTATCACGACGGTGCATAACCAGTTTCAGTATTATGGTAACAGGGATGAAGACCCAAATGACTTCATTGAGAATTTTGAAGCCTACATCAAGACAGTGAAGTACAAGAATGTGACCCCAGAGACATTGAAGCTGATTTTGTTTCCTTACTGTCTGAAGGGAGCGGCAGAGAAATGGCTAGAGTCCAGGGAACCAGAATCGATCACCACATGGGAGCAATGTGTTGACGAGTTCATGAGAAAATTCTACCCCGCACAGCGCGTCATTGGCTTACAGGCAGAGATTCTTGATTTTCAGCAGCATGCTGATGAGACAGTTGTAGAAGCATGGGACCGTTTCATGAGGACGATACGCAAGTGTCCGAGTCATAACTTTGGCGACTACAAGATCCTCCAAGTCTTTTATCACGGCTTGGAGCGCTCCAACCAGGATCTATTGAAGAGGGAAGCAGGAGGTAACTTTCTTTACAGGATTGACAAGGATGGAGCATATGCTTTGATGAAGCAAATAGAGAAATAGGATGCTCAATTCTATGACTCTAGGAGGTTGTCTAAGTTGCCCGAGCCAAAGAATGATGAGTGGAAAGATGGGATAACAAAGATGGTTTCAGATATGGAAAAGCATGTGTACCAGGATAAGAAGACTGTGTCTGCAGTGGAGGAGGCAGATTTTGATGCAGCTTTGACTCAAGCTGCTAATGAGGATGTTAGCTACGTGGGGGCACAGGGACAGCGCAACTGGAATCAGGGGAACTACAGGCAAGGGACTAGAGATCATCCATGATTCAGGTATGGAGATCAGGCTGGAGCTTCATATGCACCCGGATTTCAGCACACGCCAGCTGTTCCGGCGCCACCACCTCCACCAACTGCAGGGCAGAACGCTGAGATGACAGATCTCAAGAGCATGATGTATCATATGGGCAAGAATGTGAATACTTTCACGTATCAGGTGGAGACACTGACTGCAGATTTGCATATCACCAACACCTCACTTCGTAACCTTGAAGTGCAGGTAGGACAGATTGCTACTCAGCTCTCCACTAGAGCCCCATGGTCCTTGCCATCTGACACGGAGAATGTGCGCCAGGTTAACTCCATCACCACTCGTAGCGGGATTGTTCTTGATGATCCCCCAAATCCGAGCCACGCCAGAGCTGAAGCTTTGAAAGCTAGGGAGCATGAGGTCTTTGACAAGACCCCTGTCATGATCCCCGAATCAAAGGGCTTGACTCAGCAAGTTGATGATGAGGTAACACTACCACCACCCTCTTTATCTAAGAATCTCCCGTATCCGCTCAAGGGAAGAAAGAAGAAAGATGACTCTGAGGAGTACAAGAGATTCTTATCGATTTTCTCGAAGTTGCATATCAATGTTCCGTTGATTGAGGCAGTCAAGATGATGCCTAAATATGCAAAATATATGAAGGATGCAATTTCAGGAAAGAGGGCGGTGCCGGACTTTGAGACTGTAGACTTGACTGAGCAGGTGAGCTCATGTGTGATGCATGGTTTGCCTCAGAAACAGAAGGATCCGGGAAGCTTTGTGATAGAAGCTAACTTGGGAGGAGCTTACACAGGGAAGGCCCTATGTGATTTAGGGGCTTGTGTTAATTTAATGCCACTTTCAGTCTTTCAGAAGCTGGGAGTAGAAGCTCGTTCCACATGGATCAACCTTCAGTTTGCGGACAAGTCTTGCAAGAGATCCTTCGGTGTGGTGGAAGACGTGTTGGTAAAGGTAGGGAATTCTATTATCCCTGCAGATTTTGTTATTCTTGAGATGCCTGTGGGGGATGTTCCGATCATCCTGGGTAGGCCCTTTCTGGCTACCGGTCGGACTCTCATTGATGTTGAGAATGGAGAATTTATCTTGAGGATCAATAATGCGTGGGAGACCTTTCGGGTTTCTAAGACGACTCCACAGCAGCCTCAAGGGAATACACAGATGCCAGTGGCCATGCAAGCAGTGCACAAGAGTTCTAAGGTGGTTCGTGATGAGCCACCAATTCCAAAAGATAATGTTCATCGTGTTTTGTTGAGGATCCAGCAGAGGAAGCTGGAAGAGATGGCACGGGGTGACAAGCCACGTGTGTAGGGGCTAGGAGGTAACTGGGTCGGGCCGTCGACCTTAAATTACAAGCGCTGATTGGGAGGCAACCCAATTTTGGTAGTCGTATTTGTTTTTCGTATTCTGTTTCTTTTATATAGTCATACTTGATTTCTGAGGGGTGATAGAAAGATAGATTTAATATTTTCAATGAGTGTGTAGGACACAGGTACCGAAGACCCTCCGGATTCCCATTCTTGATGTATGTGCACCATTTGCACGCAAAACGAGGAAAAACGAGCTTACCGGGAACAAGGAACTTGATAAAGAAGCTACTCGAGGTCGAGGAGTAGCAATGAGGATCACGGTAGCAAGTTGGCGTATCGGCGTTGCACACATCGGAATCCTAAGTGGAGAAAGTTAAAGAGCTTGAGGAGGTGAGATTCTTGGACAACGAGAAGAATTTTGGTAAGAAACGAAAAAATCCCCGGATTTGGGAAATTTTCGGTCAAAAATGGATTCCTCATCGAATATGGAGTCCAACGGTTCAAGAATCGCGTGAATCAGGTACCGGATGAAGGAGATAGAGCAAAAACAAAACGGGCGAAAATCAGTGTATTTCGGCCCCCATTTCGGGCCGAAATGGAGCCGAAATGCACTGATTTCGGGCCCGAAATAAAAATGGCCTTCTGCGTGTGATTGCTACAGTGATTTCGGCCCCATTTTGGGCCCGGCCGAAATGGGGGCCGAAATCGGGTGGTTTGTCCGAATTTTTGGGTGTTTTTGGTAATTTCTTGATTGTTAAAAGGTATATTCGGCCATAAAGGGCAAAAAACACCCCAAATTTGGATCAAACATCTCTTTTCTTCATCTTCTTCCTCCCAAACCTTCAAGAACACCCATACTTCCATACACCAAAATTTTTTAAAACTCAACCAAATTCAAAAAATTTTGTTGGGTTTTGCTCCTTGCAAACCCAACAACAACATTAACTCTTGAGTTTTTGAAAGATAGGGCTTTTTTGGGTGTGGGGGAAATTAAAGAGGAGGAGCTCCAAGAATAAAAATTTCCCGATTCATCAACTTGGAGAGGGATTCGGCCTTAGCTCAAGAAGAGACTTTCGACGGGACACCGAGGAGCACAAGGAGTTAGCTTCACTTCAACTTGCTCAAGTTTTCGAAAAATTGGTCTTTTCTTGACCAATTTTTGCGAAACCGGTCCCGTAAGAACGGTACTCCGGGACCGTAGGTACTGAAATCTTTCTCTCGCTTTAATTCCTTGCTTCAGCACTCGTAGGGCTTAATTTGAATTGAAATTGTTACTTGCTCATACTTGGCTTGGGTTACTTGGTTAGTTCATTCTAAATCTCACATGCACTCGTCTTTTATTTTCTCTATCATTATGTCTACATCGAAGAGCGCTAAGAGGAGATGGGATATAGTTGTTGATGATCACCCCATCTTCAATCCTGAGGAAGATGTAGTTTTGAGTGAGGAGGAGAATGTAGACGAGGGAGACGGCTCTGGCAACCGTCGTCAGGTGCCTCCATCTCCAATTTGTTATGAGTTGAACTTAGTTATGCCCGCACTTCCTAAGATTGGGACGAGAGGTAGGGTTGCAAAATATGTTGACCTCGGCGCTATCTGCAGTACCAAATTCTGCAGCTTCAGGTTTGTTAGTGCGAATGCCCATAAGGAATATTGCACTGACCCATTCCTGAAGAGGGTAGGGACTCCTGAAAAACCCTTTCCGCAAAGCGATAAAATGCCAAAGCAGCTTCAGGATCTCTTCAAGAATGAGAGGCTAGATATCGTTTCTATGACGATATCTCTAGAGACAAGAAGAAGAAGGATGCATCACGTCTTTGGGAGAGAATACCCAACCCCTCAAGAACCAAATACCTGTTGAACACACACACCCTAGCGGAGACCATGCGAGTAGCTCGAGCTCCAACGTGGAGCGACAGCTTGAGAAGCTCATGCATATGATGGAGTCTCAGAGACTCCAAGCTGATGAGGATAGAGCTAGGGAGAGGAGACATTTTGAGAACATCCATAGTAGCCAGCGCCAGTTAGGCCGAGGGATGGAGTCCCTTAGCTATGACTGTGCCCAGCAGGGTGGACGGATTCGGGACTTGGCTGTGGCGGCCAATGTCCAGTTGCAGCATCCACATACCTACGATGGCTTGTTCCATTACTAGTCCGATGTGTACCCATAGTCGAGTCCCGACGTCCAAGATTAGGACGAAGGGAGGACTCACTCCGACTAGACCCACCGACCCTACGCTTGAGCAGCCGAGTCCTCTTGATTTCACTCTATTTTTCGTTGAGGAAAACGAAGCGCTTAAGTGTGGGGGAGTTTTAGCTATCCGCTAGTTAGCCATTGCATAGCCTTGTTACATGTAGTTTAGTGAGTCTATTATGCATGTAGAGTTGGTCCATAGGATTGCATGTGCACGTTTAAATATTTGCATTGTATATATATTGTTGCACTTTTATTTATTGAGTCCACCTACCCTATTTTGTGGTTAATCGAGTTGGCCAGTTACATATAGTGTCTAAAAAAAAGTATAAAAAAAAATTAAAAATCAGAAAAATCCTAAAACTTGATTTTTTTTGAGAAAGGGCAACTTAGGACCTAGAAACCGAAGAAAATCCAATGAAAGGGCTCATGAGAGTAGGAAACACCGTAGTAGGGAGACTTTAATTCTAGTATTTTGTGCACAAGTCTCACGAAAGGATGTCCCGGGTATCTATGGAAAAGTGAAGGTAGATTACAGGCATACTTTTGATTCCTTTATTGTGCTAGGAGGATTGAGTGTTTGAGTGGTTGATTATTCCGTTTCCAGTGGAAACTTGTGGACTCTTAGAATATGAGGTGGACCTTCGTGTAGAGTCAGTTCTATGTGGTATGCCGCTCTAGCCTAAGTGAATTTGGGGAGTATACACCACCATCCCTTAAGGTGGTTCTAAGAGAAAATTCTAAAAAGCCCAGACTCTTAAGCTCTATTGCACGGTTGTAAAAACAGAGGAGGAAATGAACAAAATGAAAATTCAAAAGAAAATTGTGCTTAAAGGAGAGACAACCTAATGTGCTTCCGTGTGCACGGGAAAATTTGGATTCAATCCAACGTAGAGCTTAACAGGGAAACTAAAGTTAAGCCGTGTTACATAGGAGTTGTGTCTCCCAGCAATGGGACAATTTATATTCAAAGCAATAACGGCTAAGAGGGTCTGAAAAACCTCAAATGACTTGGCGAAGGAAGACCACTTAGGAACTTGAAATGCCTAGACGCTTTGAATCAAAAGACGTGCCGTATCTTGGTATGATTTGGTGGATGTTTGGGGACGCCTTAGTGAGTTTGTGCATAGGATCACCATATCTTATTTCCTACTATGTGTTGTGAAATTTCAAAATGAGCTAGTGAGGATTTGATGATTTTCGGTTAGTGATTGAGAGGTTGCCCAATATCTACTAAAAAAATAAAAAAATATGTTCTTTAATTCCTTGCATTGTACATACTTGAGTTGCATTGTACATATCATGTAGTTGCATAGTCGTGTCTTTGTGTATTGAGTCGTGAGTCGTGTTGGCTAGCGGAAAGTTAAGTATGCAAAGTGGCGGGGTATGCATTTGGTTTGGTTTTGAGTATGTATGCAATGTCTCAAGTGTGGGGGTTTTGTGTTTCATTGTGCTCGGGACGAGCAAGAGAATAAGTGTGGGGGAGTTTGATAGCAACTTTTGAGGCCTATAATTCTTTATAATTTACTACATGATTTTGTGTATTTGGAGAGTGTTTTGAGGCAAATGTTAGAGATTCTAGGTCGTTTTACCACTTGTTGCTACCATGTGCTATATTGCTAGTCCGGGCATTTTCATGCATGTTTTATTGTTATTTGTCAAATATAATTGCTTGGTATGTTTGTTCATGTTTTTTTGGCAGGGACGGATGCTAATTGGTTGATAGGAGGCATGGAACGAACTTCGAAAACAATGGGGAGCTCAAGTGGAGTCAAGAGAAGCCGAATTGGAGGAGCTTGGATGACCAGTCTGCACTATTTTGACCATATACGGAGTTCTACAACTCATTTGGGGGTGAGACCAGTGCCATATGAAATAAGACTAAGAGAGCTTTCCACCAATAGGTCACGGAGCTAAATCCGAGTTTGGACGAAGAAGATATCGCGTTTTGAAGTCAGGAGCAGATTTCAGGGGGCTTTTATGTAATTACTGAAGACTTCTGCGGGTTATGATTCAAGAACGACCTAAGGACGGGAATAAGCATCATTCACGCATCCAGAGAGCCAAGAAGAAGGAGGAAAGCAAGAATACTTCATTGGGAACGATCTCAAGCAAGGAGGAGAGCCCGCATTGCGCCAAACTTCACTATTTTAGCGTTTGATCTATTTTTCTCTCTACTTTCTTGTATGAACTATTCAAGAACCATGTTAACTTGTGTTATGAGTAGCTAAACTCATACCTAGGCATATATGGAGAGCCTAGGGTTTATGTTTTGATGATATTTTCCGGATTTTGGATGATCTTTCATGCTAGGATTATGGTTTAATGAAGATTGTTTTGGTTTTCATCATGTTGAGTTCTTTCATTGACAAGTTAGGGCTAAGATGTGTGATGTGAATTGTATATTTATTCATTCAATCATGAACTAGGCTTAATTATGATACTATTAGCCTAATTATCTGATTTATTGTTCTTAATTCTTAGTAACGTAGGAGTCATGACCCGAAATTACTATGTAACTAGTGAGTGTGTGAGAACAACTCTACCCTAGTTGGGATGAGTAAACAAGAACATTCTTAATTGACTAGACTGAGAGGTTAGTTGGATAGGAATGTCTAGATTAGGGTAAATTCAGTTGGACGTAATGAGTTGTTAGTGAATGGTGGTTTCAGAGGACATTATTCCTTGCAATATTGTTAGCCTGCTAGAACACATAGGTAGTATACTTGGCCTGAGAGGGGCAAATCGTTACCTTTGTGTAGAACGAAATGAGACCGATAGGTGATTTTTAATGCCATTACCCAGCATAGGTTGCTAAGATTTATCGTGTTAGAACATGGAATCCAGAATTGTCAAAACTACCCTTGGTGATCTATAGATTGCCTAGCTTTCTCTTCTCTGATTTCTATCAAATCATTTTATTCACGTTATTTTATTGCTATTGTTAGTCACTTGTTTGAGGGTGACAACACTTCAAACTACAATCATTTTTACCGGTTACTTAGGTAAGTTGAATTTAATTGCTAATCTAGAACATATAGTAAACACCTTCCCTTGGGTTCGATAACTCGGAGTCCAAAATACTCCACCTTATTACTTGACCGTATACTTGCGTAGCAACGCGTAGTAATCGCGCGTCACCTTTGTTGATGGAGGCGCAACCATGAATGTGATACCAGTCAGTACTTTGGATTTGGCTGGTATACCAAATAAGAAGATAGTGAAACAACCGTCTCCCTTACTTGGGTTTGGAAGCGAATTGAAAATGACAGTAGGTTGGATCAGATTGAGGATTCAGATTGGAAATATCAAGTGTTCTGCCAAATTTCATGTGATACATGCCAACACTACTTATCACATGATTATCGGACGCGCGTGGATACATCGTTTTAATGCGGTACCCTCCACTGCGCACCAGATGATGAAAGCCATATGAAAGAACAAATTACTGGATATTCCAGCCTCAGTGAATCCTTTAAATATGAACGAAGCTCATTCAACAGAAGATGCTGAGTTCACTGAATTAGGAGATAAAGAGACACCAGCACCTATTAATCCCACACCATTACCCAGGTGGGAAGACATTAACGATCAGTCACCTGCAGAAGATATGTTGATGAGAGAAACTCCAAAGGAAAAAAGAACATATACTCCCTAAATAGAGTCGTTGAGCATGATACTGATGGAAACAAAGTCAGTAGATTTCATCGAAATGGGAGGAAATGTTATCGCATAAGAAGGTGCGGGGGGGGGGGGGGGGGTCATCTTCAGCCAATCATGCTAAAAATGTCCCTGAGAAAAATGAAAAGAGAGAATAGGAGGAGATGGAGGATGCCCAATGGAGAAATTGAAAGAATCTCTAGAGTGTATGGAAGATTCCACGAAGCCACAAAAGCAAGAGCTAAAAGAGGCATTCTTAAGTCCAACAAAAGAACAAAAAAGACAAGTGTTTTTGTCTGCAGATCTCAACCAATATGAGGAGGAAATTTTATTAGCATTGCTCAAAAAAATACAATGATGTATTCGCATGGGAGTGTGACGAGATGCCTGGATTAGATAAAGAAGTCACAATGCACAAGTAGATGTCGTCTTGGATGAAAAACCATTCAACAAGAGTATTCGAAACTTTTGACCAGAGATAGAAATATAATCAAAGAAGAAATAGAGAAATTACTCATGGAAAAGTTCATTAAGCCTCTATATCATCCTACTTGGCTTGCGAACACAGTTCTCGTGGTGAAGAAGAACGAAAAATGCGAGTTTGTGTTGATTTTAGGGACCTGAATTGATTTTATCCAAAAGATAATTTTCTTTGCCCAACATAGAACTTTTAATTGATTCAACCGCAGGGCACAAAATGTCCAGCTTCATGGATGGATTCAGTGGCTACAATAAAATCAAAATGGATTCTGAAGATACGAATAAAACAAGCTTCATTAGACATGTGGGGGTGTTCTACTATACGGTCATGCCTTTTTGGATAAAGAATGATGGTGTGACGTATCTACGTGCGATGATGGCATTATTTCGATATATGATGCATCAAGAAGTGGAATTCTATGTGGATGATTTGTTGATTAAGTCTAAAAAAAAAGAAGACCACTTGAAAGATTTAAGGAAAGTATTTGAAAGAAGACCAATTGAAGATGAATCAAATGAAATGTGCCTTGAGAGTAAAATCTGGTAAGTTGTTGGGCTATGTCATTCATAGACAAGGAACTGAGCCAGACCTTGCAAAAATTTCCGCAGTTACAACCTTGCCTGTTCCAAAAACACAGAGTGCGTTAAAAACTTTTCTGGGCAAGCTATCTTATCTGCGACATTTTGAACATGCAATCGCGGAGTTAACATTTTGTTTCAATAATATACTGAAGAAGAGCGGTGTACAACTAGACAAAGGATCATCAAGACGGGTTTGAAAAATTGAAGAAGCTACTAGTGTCGCCACCTGTTATGATCGCTCCTCAACTTGGATCACCCTTAGTTCTTTACTTGACTTAAAAAAAAAAACCAATGGGTGATTTATCAGCTCAAGAGTTTGAAGGATAAGACAGACCTATGTACTACATTTCTCGAGTAGTGCAGGCGGGCGAGTTGAGATATAATGACATTGAGAGACATTGTCTTGGACTCTTCTTCGTCATCAACAAGTTGAAGCATTTTTTTGCGTCCCATAAAGTTGTGGTGATGACTAAAAGTCATCCCATACAATACCCTTTAGGACATCCTACTCCTTGTGGGAGAATGTCAAAATGGTTTATGACCATATCTGCGTACGATATCACATGTGTGCGATCAAAGGCCATCAAGTCTCAAGTAGTTGCTGATTTATTGGCATAATTCCCAGATGCAAACTATGAGTCCATGATAGAAGACACACTTGAAGAACCTGAGATTCATGCAATAGAATCACTTTCCTTGAAATTAAATTTCGATGGTTCATCAACAAGATTAGGAGGAGACACGGGAATTGTATATACAAAACCAAATGGCAAAGTAATTCAGATGTCTTTCAAGTTGGATTTTGCAGTCTCCAACGATGAATCTAAGTATGAAGCACTGATCGCAGGTCTTCTTGATGCAAAGGATTTGGAAGTTTAGAGTCTGATAGTGATGGGAGACTCCAAACTTGTCGTAAAACAAGCTTAATGAGAATATGCCTTGAAGGAAATCAATCTCGTAAGCTACAGATCAATCATGCAAAATCCAAAGATTTTGCTCAGTTAAGTATGAGCACACTCTGAAGTCAGATAATCGTCATGCAGATTCTCTCGCTACTCTTTGATCAAAATTTAGTACTGATAAATGCCCATCAAAGGTTTTAATCGAAGTCATGACTGCTCCATCCTTACTGAAGGGCTATGGAAGGATGACATCATAGAACAAGAAGACTGGAGAAAGCCTATATTACATGCGATAGCTGAAGGAACAAGCAAAAAAAAGTTGGGTTTCAACAAAAAGAATATTGTATCCATGGCAATCTGCTCCATTTCAAATGACCTCTAGGTATTCTCATGTGATGTGTTGCAGAAGATGAAGGAAAAAACCAGATAGACAAAATTCATGAAAGTTCCTGTGGAAATAAGGAAGTCTCAATTCACCGAAAAGTGCAACGTTACGAGATTTATTGGCCCCATATGAGTGGTTATGCCACGATTCTACAAGGAAGATGCGATAAATGTTCCCAGATCAAAGATTCTCTTGAGATTTGTGCTATAGACGATGATGCAGATTGGCAAAAACCTCTCATAGATTATCTGAAAGATGAGATTCTTCCGTGCGATAAGAAAGAAAGTGCACAAATTAAAAGCTCGCAGATACATGTTCAAAGAAAATTTGCTATGAAAAAAGGAATTTGAAGCGGTGCCTATTAAAAATGCTAATGCACTAACTTTAGTGAAATTCATTACTGAGAACATAATCTATCGATTTGGTATTCCTTATACCATTCTTTAAGATAATGGAACACCTTTCGTGAATCGCCAAGTGGCATTGAAATTGACAGAGTATAGCATCACACAGGTTTGTTCTACTCCTTATAATCCAAAAGGGAATGGGCACGTTGATGCAACAAACAAAGCTCGCATAAGAGTTTTGAGCAAGACGGTCGTAGATGATCATAAGAAATGGGCATATACGCTAAATGTTTCACTTTGGGCATATCACACATCGCAAAGAACTCCTACCAAAGTTTCACCATTTTCACTTTGTTACGGAGCCGAGTTTGTAGTTCCTACAGAAATCAAGTTACATTCGGCGAGGCTAGCTTTTAATGCGTTGTATGACAATCAAATGGAGCATGATTAAATTTTGCTGGAAAAAAAGTGAACAGCAAAAAGAACAAATGTTCGGTATCGAGAAATAATCGCAAGAGCATATAAAAAATATGTCCAGACTTGAGACTTTGTTGTAGGTGATTTGATTTTACGAGCTTCTGACCATTGCATGCGCGAAGTTGCACATCCAAAATTTGCAGCAAATTGGGAATGTCCTTTCGAGGTCAAAGAATTTTTTGACAGCGGCTATCGCACAATATTGCAGTTTGGGGGAATTGCTATCACTCCCAATCCCATTAATATGCGATTGCTGAAGAAATATTATCCTTGATGTTTCATAAGAATGTAATGCTATTTATCTCCACCCATATGAGGAATATGGTTAATGATAATTACTCGCCCATATGAGGGATCGATTATCAACTTGCCTTGTGTTATTATTATGTCTTCCATTATTTATCTGTTGTTTAACATGAGCATTAATTAGTAAAGGCGATATGTTTAGATAGCAGCAAAGCATTAACAAAGCCTATTTTAGATAGCAGCAATATTCATTGTACTAAATCATTATCAAATTTATGATATTAGAAAGCCTATCTGTTTAGATAATAGCAATATTCATTATCTCGAAAAGCCTATCTGTTTAGATAGCAACATCAGTCATTAGCTCAACAGGTTTATCTGATTAGGTAACTCTGACTTGTCTAGTAAATTTTTCTAAACATATAGTAGCATTATACAGCAGTTCATTTGGGTGAGGAACATGAAACGATTGATTCAATGACATGCAATATGCAACATGTGTTTTTGAAATGTCAAACACGCGATTATGCAAGCTAGTAGGAAACAAAACCATGTTAGAAATATTGATATTCAAAACCCCATTCAACAAAATACCGTCATACACAAGAAAACAAAATGATTGCTAAAAAACAAAGACAAATTCATGAAACTTTTTACACAGTGTTATTCAAATAGGCCATTCTCCAGAGAATCTTGAGGATTCATAACGATGGAATTGCGCTCAACCGCAGGTATGAATTCCTTTAACTTTGTAACCCTTTCTTTTGTCTCCTCATACTGTTTGACAATTTTTTTAGCCACCTGCTTAGCTTCGGTTAACTTGTGAAATTCAGTTCCATATTCTTGATATTTGATTTTCAGCATGACAGAGTTGTGCATCATTACAAGTCTTCTAATGAGGAATTTAAAGTCAAGTTCTCCACGTGCATACAGTTGTGCGTGGCTCACAGTATTCAGAAAATACTTCGCATTGTAAAGAGTGGTGGTTGTCGGCGTAGTCATAGACATTTTCTCTAGGACATGCACTGTGTCATTCAGAATGAATCCTCTTTCAAAGGGCACCTATTCCATCTCTTTAGCAAACGTGTTGGGATGCGTGAGACACATTTTTCACAAGACAATCTAGAAAATATTGCTTTATGCCTGTAAATAAGATCAATCAAACATTAATTTTGTATGAACGAAGATGAAATCACATTACATTAATATTTTTGAGCAAACATACCTGTTCCTACAAGATTAACTTTAGAGAAGGAATTTATTATGGATCCACGCTACTATCTGCAGATGTTTCCTGATCAAAATATGCATCAGGAATAATACAAATTTCCTCATTGACAATAGTTGCATCGACTTCCGAGCCCCCACAACATCCATTGAATATGAATAAGCGATGTATCAAGAAGTCCACTAGGGATGCGATTCTCATTTTTTCGGGCTTCACCACCAGTTTCCAAGAAAGTAGGACTTGTAATTCGAGATCTAAATGTTGAATCCTCAACAAGCATTACATTTCTTGAAGAATATGTGACATTGATCCTTCCAGGAGCTATCCTTTCTCTGATAGATGCATCAATTGCACGATGAACAGTATTTCCACTTGATGGTTGAGAGATATTCTTTTCTTCTTGAACTTCATGCTCTCCTGAAATTGGATTAGGGATAGCAGCAATATGTATATTGACATCAGCATGATGCTCTTGACTTTGAATTTCTTGATTATTCAACGTTCATCTCATTCGAATTTGGGATACTTTTCGTATCTTTATGAATTCCCTCTTTTGAATTCGAAACATCATCTTACTAGCGACAGTTTCTTCTTGTTAATATCTTGTTCATAAATAGTTTCTTGATTATCAGTAACAACTTGCATATTTTCTTTGCACACATCTTTTTCTCTCTCTTGAACTGATCTCTAAAAGGTCAAGACATCTTCAATAGAACCTTCACTAACATTCTCAGGAATTTTTCTCTGATCGATTTTGAACATGTTGAGGCATTGATTGCAAATCTATTGTAAAGAAAGATCTTGAATCTCCCATAACAGAGGATCATAGTGTGGAACTGCAGACGTTCTTTATTGAACTGAAGGATCATTAAACATTGTGGTGCCCGAATTCGGTAAAATAACACCCTTAGCAATTGAAGCTCGTGTCTTTGTCGCACTCAGATTGATATGTCCAAACATTTTAAATTCGTTGAAATCTCTTGGAATCCTATTCTTTGTCATATAAAATGTGACTTAGATGATGATCAAATAATTTATATTTTCTGTCTAAAGATAGAATTATCAAGCACCTCCACATTCATATGCAATTTCAGTATGCACAATATGATGAAGATTACACCAACCCCTTTATGAAGTGCATGACCTGATTACATGTGAGATGTTATGATGCTAATTTATAAAACTCATGTTCTACAATTGACAATATGAATTATTTACCTGATGATTCTCAGCATTGATTCACCAACCATCGACGAATGTCATGTTTGGAAAATCCATGACTTAAAGCTTGAAAGATGATTTATTAAAAATATAATGTAAATTTGAATCTAATACCTTCCTCATCTTCATCCCCAATAGTCTCCATAAATGTTGGCTGAGCATGTGGCATCTGATTTTTATCAGGAATTGGTTTATCTTCCTCTAAACTCCTTGACATTGCTAGTGCCACTTGATCTTCTTCTACATTCTTTAAACTCTCTCGTTAAATTGCATCTTCTACTGCTTTCTTGCGATATTCCTCCATTTCTCTCTCAGCTTCTCTCTTTCTTTCTTCATACACTCTTGATTCTTCATCACCAACCTCAGGTATCTCATCTAGAGGTATTGAACCTAGTGTTTCTTCATTGTCTGAAATTAGATACATAACGTTATTTCTCAAATATAGAATTGTTTAAACATGGAATTAATGTTAGACTTAATTACCTCTTCAACATCAGCAGCTGGTTCTTGTTCATACTCAATGAGGTCTGTAATGTTGTATTGCTTTGATTTCCGCTCAGCAACAAGGTATTTTTTGGACATTCTTCAATGTAAATTGGCTTTACTTCTACTTATTGGAAGCGTAAATTGACGAATTGATTCCACAAATATCAATGAACATGTTCTTTGTCGGTTTCACCTTCTGCTAACCTCCGTATCTACTGCGACTGACTCAGACTCACTAGTCGCTTTTGTTTTCGAACTCTTTTTAGCAGCATCAGATGCAACAATTGAAGAAATGGAAGTAGCAAGTTCTGCACGAATCTTTAAATCCAATGTCTTGTCCATTTTCATGATGGGGGCAATTATTTCCTTCTTTTCTTGTTTTGCACGAAGATAATTGACGATTGCTTCACCACGATCACCATATGTGAATCTCCTAAATGAAAATTTTTATAAATCATTATTAATGTTAATATATATCCTAATAGATTTTGACATGCATATAAATGTTTATGTACTCGACTTAGTTTATAAATTATGGTTGTATATTTCTCTCTCTTGAAGGGAACCCTTGCGAACCGCATTTGTTTTATCTTTCAAGATTAGATCAGAACACGTATGCTTTTCTTTGTCTAAAAAGGAATAATATCCATACTCTGATGCCTCTCTACAAAAAGTAGATCTAAAAGGAAGAATTCATTTGCGAATAACAGGAGCTCTGATTGGTCGCACTTCAATAGATTTCAAAAGCTTATTGATTTGCGCATTCTAGTAATTCGACCATTTGAGTGTCACTTTTGCTTTTCTATGACCAGATGGTTGAGTGAAAGGAAGAAGTGTGAGAAGATGAGGAGTGCAATCACCAGTTAAAAATATCTTTTAGCAATTTTTCTTTATGGAACCAGGCCAAAAAGAAGGGGCTACAACATCAAAGCCTAATTGACAACATAGTCTAGTTGGATCATAGTCAATTGTTATGATCTCATAGCTCTTACACTCGTCAGCATACTCTAAAAGTTCTGGAAAAGATTCTCGAGCACACCAGCTCATAAATCTCTCATAGCATCTTGGTCCTTTAGTAACATCATCAGAGTTAATGACTTTGTCTGTGACATGATACATATCTTCATTTGAAACTATATTTGCGAGTGTCTTCGGGTAAGGTCTGAGTTCGAAATAACTTTTATCATCGCTGATTAAAGTCCAAATGCGTTGAACTCCTTTTGTTTTGTACCAACGCCACGCTCTTGGGAAAATAATATTTCTTGGAGCTTTGGGAGCATCCCACAATCTAACCCTTGTTAGAATAGGTGCATAATGATGCCATCTCTGAAAGACCCACATTGTCAGAAAGGCTATATTCACATTTGTCAATACATCCACTCTGTCGCTAGAGTGTTCTGAAGCGATCATTGCTTGATCCAATCTATAATAAAGAGAGCCCAAAACCATTGGACCTAAAGTGACCTTTTGACCAAGTAAAAGACGTACCGCAAGAGCGAGAATTCGACAGAAAACTTCGTCAAGAGGATGGCCATCTATCAAGTATCTTGATAAACATGCACACGGAAAACCACAAAGTGTAAATGCATGACCTTTCCCAGTTAAATAAACTTCTGATTTTGGGTCTTTCTTTCTTAACTCTGATGCAATTTTGGAGTTTGCATAGTCGCAGAAGAAGTATGTTACCCATATTGACCAATATTTTTTATCACTTGATTCAAGGAATAAATATTTATCTGCATGTTTGCTTGAAACCCATGTTGATGAAATCTTTTTGATTTCTTTTATACATTCTACCATTTGTTTAAAAAGATAAATTTATTAAAATTTCTTTAATAGAGACAAAGGATCCACACGTCCTATAGGTGGAAGCTCAAGCAATATTTTCTACATCTTGGAGAGTAGGTCTAGCTTCAAAGGATGCAAAATTAAAGCTATGAGTTTTATTTTAGTACCTTGAAAATAGATTCATCAACATATCCTGGTCTAATTTGAGGTTTAAGCCTTTCGTCACGCGCACATCATTGTAGATGCCTGCTTGAGTCAACATAGGCTCGTAATACTTCAAAACATACTCGGTCCATTCTTCCATCACATCAAATTTTGCCACAAACGTCTGATGGCTAATCTCAGCGTATGGATATAAACCGGATTCAAGACCAAGCCTTTGGATTTCATTTATGTTGACAAGATTCCAATCATCTCTCGCCTAAATAGGTGTCAACATCAAGTTGTCTTTTTCGGAAGCAATTGGAAGGGTTGTAGCTTTAACAAAAGCATGATAGTAATCCTCCCCGTCAAAATAAGGCGCTTTACGCCATAATTCTTTGGGAAGTTCTGGAGAATCCTTAACATCTTTTATATATTTTGTTCTAGCCTTGTCTGTTACATCAAGAACAGATGCAATGACAATATGAGTCTACAATATTTAAAGTATTCAGCAGATTCAGATATTTGACTCTGTTCCAATTTTGGGGGAAAAATAACATCTTGCATTATTTCGATTTGATAACAAAAGAAGTAGATATAAGATCTAGTAACCTTGATTCGTTGAAGCGGATTTGAAGAAGTCATTGATCATAATGAAGACATGATGGAATTTTCAGATATGCTACTGGAACATCTCTCTTTCTCTCTGCAAAAAAGCTTAGAGGACAACAATGGAGTAAAATGACGGAATATCTACTTATGAGGAGTCTCTTGAGATAACACGACCTTTCAACTAGCTCCTACCTCGGCAACCATCGAAATCGTGTGAATGTGGGTTTTACCCACGTCATACCCAAAACCCCTTAAATCCTACAACACGACTCTACAATACCTAGCAATTGATGAGTTACAGGGGCTAGGGTTTTGAGGAATTAAAATTTCTGTGTAGATTACACGCGTGTACATTTTTTGCGCTCAAAACCCACTAGGTGTGTGGTTTCACGAGCAAAGAGGGCTAATGTCGATAGTGCAATTCATATACATTCAAGTGTTACCCACGTGACAACCATCGGTAAGACTTATCAGTACTCCAGTGGTGTTACATACTTATCATCATTCTCTTTCTTATCCATAGGGGGTTGTGAGACAGGGTTCCTCGCATATGAATCATACGGGAGTCAAGCGGTCTAAGTTGCTTGGAGGCTAGTGTAAGCCTCATCTCGTGCGAGCTACGATTACACTCGGGTGCGACCCTTGTCAGTTATCTTAGAGGGATTCGAAACACTCGCATATATATACGGTTAACCGAACACGTGTGTGAGGCAGTTGTATAACCATCCCGTGAAGTTATGTAACTCCTCATAACAGTTGTGCTAAGACTAGTGTATATAGGAGGTTTTTCCTTTGATAGATGTTCGGATCTTTTGGTCATCTACCCTTCATACTGTCTCTCTCTCAAATATCTAACTTGGGTTACTCTGAACCTTGTCCACTTAGCCTCTTATTCTTTTACTCTTAATCTTTGTGTCCCGTTGGTTGTTCTTATCTATTTCAAGTACACGCTCGGATCCTTATCATATCTTTCCTTGTACACACCACTGTAAAAATTTCAGCCGTCGATCTTTTTTAGATATGTAGTTATGATTTTCTTAAGTGGACTGTTCTGCAAAAATATTTTCAGTGGACCAATTGTAGTGTTTTCAGTCTAAACCATATTTTAAAATCCAATTAGGTCCAATCTTTTTAATGTAAAAACTATACACATAGGGGTTTCTTCTATGAAAAGACTAGCTCTGATTGATCTATTTAAGTGGTAGTTAATGTCATGCAAAGTTGAACATTCTGTTTAGGGCTTTCTCTGGGTACAACACCACGTTTGATTTTTAGTTTGAGTTCTATAGAAACTTTTAAATTGTTTTCTTGTGAGTTAAAATAATACACATATGTGATATTCCAATTTTATTTTCATATTTTTCTCAAGAGTTGTGATATGGTATTGAGGTCGTCACGTTACAACAGTGAATCTATGTGAGAAAGTAGTGGGTCATGAGTTATATTAGGGTCATCTCACCTGCATTTTCTGTAGGGCATATGAGTGCTTGTGTGGATATATATTGAATTGATTACCACGTTATTTGTTGACTCTGAGTTTGTAGGCGGATGTTCGTGCACTACAATTAATTGATGCTTGAGTGTGCTTGACTTAGTTTTTGGCTTGCTAAAGTAAGTTATATGCTCCACTCTTATACCATCAAAATGAATTTCATAATGTGTTTTGTATTGAAATTATTTCTGTTTGATTATTGTATTATCTATCTCCTAGAACTTCTCTTTTGAAAGCATGGGCTATGTTTACTTGAAAATTATCATTTTGTTAATTGATTGTTTATAGTTGAAATTGTATCACTAGATTTGAATTGATAACAAATTATAATTTAAAATAAATAATCTTAAGTCAGTAAGTAATTTAATATGGACGATGTCCTGTACTAGCTATTTTTGGTTCACTTTGGTGTTATATGGTGTAATACCATACATTCAAGTCAGGTTATTTCTGGTGCCAAAATCTAGCCTACCCTGGTGCTCATTTTTCTACACCATCATGACGCCTTGGGGGGGGGGGAGCTACATTTACTACTCTAGCAGAGTTGCTAACCTCTCAGGGTATCGACACTTAAGATCTTGTAAGCGTTGCGTTGAGGCAGGAAGTTCATAACTGATGGGACTTTCACAACCACCGTGTTGAGGTAGGGTTGGATGGACCAACGATGTAACCCTATTATACTATTACGAGACATGCGGGTACTCTGCATTTTTGCTTATACAATGATTATATCCTGAGGCTCACGGGGCAGCGGAGCAATCTTCTTACCCGTGGTACGTGGAGATGTCTCTGCCAGAAAGTTCTAAATGAGGACTTTTAATAAATATAAAGTCTTATGGAATCTCAAATACAAATCTTTTTTCTTACTAGTTTTTGTAATACCAAGTCAAACTTTATCCTCTACTTTGTTTACCAACTTTTGAAATCTATGTGCCCAATTATTTGTTTGCATGATGAGTCTTACTCAACTTAAGCTGGAATTTTCAAACTGTGTTGTATCTGCCATTTTTTTGAACCACCACATGTTAGAGTAGTTGTGATTTGGGTGCAATCACTGGTACGGAATAAGGATAGCTTAATTGGCTTATATCGAGCTTCTCTTTGAACACTTTTAGTTTTAAGTAAGTACTTCTAAAACCGCGATTTGAATTTTCTTTGTATGTTTTGAAGTAAATGGAATTTTTGTTCTTTATGGTTTGGTACGAAGCTGGGATCCAGCTCCGTTGACAATGAGGTTAAACTCCTCGTGCGATTGGCACCTTCACAATTTGGGCTTATGCCTGAACCGGGGGGTGTTACATTACTAGCCATATATCGAGCACTTCTTATTTCAAGGTCATTACTATTAAACTTTTGTGCATATACATATATAGATTTTTTAATAGATTATTTTGTTTTGCATGGTACTCAACAAGACTCGCCATAGTTAGCACCAATTATCTACAACATTTGGCAGGAGCTAGCTAAGGTGGTTAGACTATTTTATACAAAATTGACCATGTTCTATTAGCATCCCCTATTTTTGGTTAGATTCCACAGCCTGATCCAATCCTTGGTATGTGGTTTGCTAATTGTCAATTTTGTACACTATTCAGTTGATGGATTGTATCCTTGTGTTTTGCGCTTCTCAAGTTCGACGAAGGAATCTAAAGTATCTCTAGTGTAGTTGCCTTGTAATTATATTATTAATCATGTCGACGCTTGGTGAGTTTCTTTTCTATTAATGAATTTCCTTACTGTATATGAAAACATTCGTTCACTACCATATTAATGTGCTTATTGACGAATAAGCGATATTAATTGTAATACCGCCCCCCAAACATAATGCATTTTACATGCTTAACATATTTTCGTAGATGTGTATTAGTATATTACTAGTAATGCTATGTACGATCATATAATTCTCAAAGTAAGATAGTTAAGCTCGTGACGAAAGACACCAGAATTCTTGTTATCCTCTGAAATTGTTATTTTAAGGATAACAATAATTTTTGACTTATTAATATTAAATGCATGTTTAAGTATTAATTAACCTAATCACAATACTATGACAGTTTCAATTGAATGTGTTAAAGTTGTGTATTATCTTGAATTTTAGATTTCTTACAAGGTGCTTTGTGCAAAATTTATTTTAAGACACTACCTGAGATCCTATTGGTTAATGAATTTAGAAGTGTCATGCTAGGCTTAAAGAATTTTTAGACAAGTGTCCTCTTTTGAATGAGATGTCCTAGTGTGAAAAGGAAGGTTAAGAGAAAAATGTCAAGTTGTGATTTCATATTTCTGTTGGGAAGTTCAAAAGAGAGAAAAGAGAAAGGAAACTAGAAGACGGTTATAAACTCTCCAAAGCAAACCACACTCTTAGCTTGAAGTGTTCTTGAAGAAGAGGCTTAAGTGAGGTCTAATTCTTGCTAGAACGTACAAGGCTGAGGTAAGTAATTTTATTCCTCGGAGTGGATATACTTTTCCTATATATGAAAATGAAATTAATTGCAAACATACTTGCTTTACAAAAATGATTTACTGATTTGTGATATTCATAATATGATGAGACATGTTTACGATTGAGCCTACCAGCCACACGACCCTACCGTTGGGATAAAATAGATAGTGAATCCTAAAATGACATTGTTATAAGACATGTCTTCATACCGAGATAAGTTTGGTGTGGACACCGAGATAAGGTCGGTGTCACGAGTCCTAGTCACGAGGACTCGTCAGTTATGGATAAGGTAGTTATAAGTAAACCTGTGAAAAGAACAACATTTGGGTTACTAAATGAAAGCTATGCCACTGATATTATGTTCATTATTGATAAGCCTTACAATTCAATCTCATTATTTTCTTTTATCCCACTGACCATGTCGGAATTCGAATTACATGTTGAGCTTATAGCTCACCCCCTTTCTACTTTCCCTTTTAGGTGATAAATCGTAAACGGTGATGTATAGCTTTTGGTCCACCAGGAAGTTTTCTGGTTACAGCATATATTCCTAGTGGAATAGAATGCAAAACTTGTCTTATGACTCAGTATGTAATATATATGTTAATTAGTATTATGCTCCTGTTATATATGGCTTTTCGTGTAATTATAAACTTCAACAACCTGCTATGTTCATCCTACGGGTCATGTAATGTATAATAGTTTTCTATAATATCAAGTGGTTTATATTTGAATGATTTATGTTGCTTCCATTAAGTTATCTTTCCATGCCTACGTATGAGGCCTAACCGGCCGGTAATGAGCCATTCGCAATGCCTCGGGAATAGGGTCGTGACAGTTTGGTATCAGAGCAATAGGTTTAGAGTCTACGTTTGAACTATTCTATTGTTTATTTTATGTAACTTGCTTATATGATTAAGTTGATACACATGTTGTATGTTTTTGTGGATTTATAGCAAGTATTGAGCAAGTTTATGGGCTCATATGTGGCATTTTCTTAACCGAATATAATGTATTGTATATGTTTATGCTCATGTGTTTTATAGAAAAACATGGTTGGAGGAAAAGGGGTAGGAAAAGCTCTACATCTACGAATGACCCTGCTCAAATGTTAGAAAAGGCAGTAGCTGGGTTCGCTAGAGTGATTGAGCAAAATAATTCAAGACCAGAAGTTGTTAAAGTCACAATTGAGGATTTTAAGAAGCTTAAACCACTATTTTTTTTATGGAATATTAGATCCAATGGTTGCTGAATCGTGGCTGCTGGAAATCAAGAAAATATGCGGACTACTATCTTGCATGGAGCAGCAATATGTATCGTTTGCCACTTTTATGTTCAACGACGAGGCTTATAGGTGGTGGTTATTCATATCAGAGAAAGAGGAAAATATGAAATGGTGTAGATTTCTCGAAGTATTTGACACACTCCAATCAGAAGTGTATGACTGTCGGTAGGGCTGTAAACGAACCAAGCCGTTCGTGAACAACTTGTGTTCGGTTCGGTAAAAGTTCGTTCGTGTTTGGTTCGACTAATTAATCAAACAAACTCAAACATAAAAATGTGTTCGTTTGCTAAACGAGCCGAACACGAGCTGGACAAGGAGCTCGTTTGTTGGTGTTCACGAACAAGTATAATAGTATATATGTATATATATATAGTTAGAAACCATTTCATTATTTTCTCTTCTTTATGAGTAATTTCTTAAATTCAGTCCTAGTTAGTGTCGAGTTTCTATTTTAATAGAAGTTTGACTTATTAATTAGGATTTCAAAAGGTTATTCTTTAATTTATAGTACCATAAATATTTACTATATACGAATAAAATCGGATGATTTGATCTTTTCATTAGCACAAATAAATCATATATCTATAGTAACACATTTTATGTTATTTGTTTCCTTAATATAATCATTTTATCTTAAGTAATACCACCATGATATTTTAATTCAGAAAGTATATATTATCATATATATCCAATAAAATACAAGTTCTTCGAGTCGAACTCGAGCCCGTAAATGAGCTAACTAAATGAGCCACGAGCATAACAACGAAAAACTCGAGCCCTAAACGAGCGGACCTCAAACAAAGTTTTTTTTGTTCAACTCGAGTTCATGTTAGACTCGCAACCAACTTAAATGAGCAAAACTCAAACAAGCGATATTCCGTTCGGTTCGGCTTGTTTACAGCCCTAGCTGTCAGTATAGTAATAAAATTCGGAAAACCGGGTTGTCGAACCCTAGAGACTTCGTTCTGAATTAGTTTCAACTCTGACCATATGTGGGAACAGCGCAATTGTTTGTTTTGCTAAATTCTACTAAACTGAAAGTAACAAAATTCTCAATTAATCGAGTGGAGTGGTTCATGATTAACAAAGAGTGTTTTATAACTTTACTAATAAAGAGGAAAAATACCGGGAATTCTCTATTACGTCTTCTATTATTAAGCTAGCACTACACAACTCACCGATTACCAAGCTAGTTGTCTATGCCGAAATTCAATTAAAACCATGTTACTAAGCTTAAACCAATTTTAAGCATGCATTACGTGTATTATTCTACTTACGATCCTAACCAACACTACCGGGTTACTAAGTAATGCTATAAGCTAGGTGAATAGTTTGATTTACCTACTAGGAATCACGGAGTAACCGCCTGAATCCCAATTAAGATCGAAACTACGTTAGCTATTTGCAAGAACAATAAAGATTTAACACAAACTACTCATAATAATAGAAAAACATAATTGATTAAGTTCAAAACGTGAATCATAATCTCAAAACATCAAATTGATACCAAACCCTAACTACCACATGAGAATTCCCAGAAAAAGAGAGTTTAGCTACTACACATCATACTCAAAACAACTAGTTTAATGGTTGCCATAAGCAAAAGCTAAAGAAAAGAAGAGTTTAGAATCCAAACGAATGATCCAATCGCTCCAAAGCTTCAACAACGGCTTCTAGCTCTCCAAGACATCCCAAAATACTTGCTAACTACTGAAAATCACGACCTAAAACTCTTACATACGTTCCCATAATCATATTACAAAGTTTAGACAAACTGCATAAAAGCCCCAAAAAAATCCTCCGTTTCTGCGATGTCTTCGTACAAAGACTTTTCTCTTCGTACGAAGAGTCTTCGCGCGAAGACTTTGCCTCTTCGTACGAAGGTATTCCTATGTAAGTACTGCAGCTGTGTTTGGGAAGAGAGTTTCAGCACCCTGAAAATTGGCTAAATACGATCTCTTTGTACGAAGACAATGAAGACTCCTTTTTCCTGCAATTTTTCTTTGACTTTGTCTTTGAGTTCCTTGCTTCCGAAGCTCGTTTCCATCTCCCGCATGATCCTCCAAGCCATGTTTTCCTGTGAATCACAACACGAAAACACAACCCGCGATCATATCACAATAAAAGCTCAAAATATCATTAGAAACTCCCGGATTCAACAATTAAAGCTGATGAACTCATGTTTTCAAATTTTAGCAACATTTACTTTAAAGACGACAAATTCTCCTCGTTGAGCACGCAAAACGTAGAAATATAAGGCATAAAATAACTCCGAAAACGGAGTTATCAATTACCCCCACACTATCTTTTGCTCGTCCCGAGCAAATCCCCAAGCCACAACAAACTCTCAATCCAAAATCCTCTCACCTCACACAATCAGTCAAACTTTGTATACAAAACCAATTCATCCTTGCATAACTTCCCTACGCCAATTGCATAGTATCACCATTCATTGCATACAAGTCCGACACCAATTTCATACTAGTCCGAGTCAGATACCAAACCACAAACTATCCTTGTACTAGCTGACACTACTCGATTATACACAATACACCTATATGCAAATGCAATATTCAATATTTAAGTATTGAAATAATTCTTTTTTTTTTATTTTCTTTTCTTTTGCGAGATCGGGCAATCTCCATTAGCTTAAACCAGTTATCATGAAATGATGAGAAATTTAGATACAAGGCATGAATTGAAACCAAATTCGACAACGAGAATCTCCCCTAGCTAGTATTGAGAGCCTAGCCTTACTACGTACAAGAATGCATTACCTCTTCGCGTGTGCCGACAAAAATAAGAGGCTACGCTAGGCTAAGCCACGTTCAACGTCCGAGCTCCTATTACACTGACGGGTTAGAATGATGAGGCTTAGGGACATAACGATAATCATAATGTATAAGTCCTAAAGCATCACATTCACATAATCAAACCCACATCTCACAAACCCTCACCACGATGATAGAAACCGCAACCCAAAACTCACAGACTCCGGCCCTCGATTCCCTCAAATCATGGTACAATTAGATCTCCGTGGCCACCGTCATGAATTGAGCACGAAATGAATAGTGCCGTCAATGAAATAGTTGCTTCCACCACTCGTTTCCCGTTTAAGCTCCAATTTCTTTATTTCATCTCTCCTTTTTTCTTTTTTGTTTTTTTTTTTTTTTTTTTTTTTTTTTTTTTTTCTGATTTGTTTTTCAATTCTCTAAATAAACATCAACAATATACCGCAAAAAATATACGAGTGGTCTTCCGGGAGTTTAGAAAAATAAACATGTTAGGGGGAGAAAATATAAAATCCAATGAATGAGTATCACAAATAAAATTCATCCCCCTAACTCCATGAAGTACACGGTGCCACCAAACATAGCCGCAAAAATAATCAAACACGTGTGTGGGGGTGGAGTCATCAATAGCGCAATCTCGATGTCCGTAGTTAATAGTCGACACCCCACACTAACATTTATCCATGTCCCCTCTCAAGTAGTCAATAACTCAATGAACCTCTTGCCTAATCCAACCGAACCTCCTATACCAAGATGAATGAAATCCGGTACCTAGCACGATCCACCAATTAAGATCACCCAACCCCATTTTTGTGCGGATTAGACGTCATGCACTCACGGCTCTCCACCACTGTGTCCATGATGTAGTGACATGGAACACCGCCACACCGAATGCGCAAGCCTTCTCACTCACCCTCGCATCCCGTCAAAATATCATATAAAGTGCATGCGATCATGTAGGACTCACCACAATGTATCATGACGTACTCCCTCATCGAAACCCCTCAACTACTACTCCCTCGTGACGCACTAAAGTGGTGATCTAAACAATATATGATGAAGGCCAAGAATCGTCACCTGTCAAAAGGCTAGAAAATAATCCAAGGTTCAAATCGGGTTTTCTAGTGGTCCTACAAGGTGAGATCTAAAAGCAGTGAGTGCTCTATTACATAACCTCGCACAACTGTTTCGTGTGCCACTACGAGGCAGGTTGGCGACTACCTAAGACGTACACATGAACGTTCGGCTCGTTTAGCTCACACCTAGCTCAAATCTTGTAGGAAAACGCGACACACTTTAGATTTGAAAATCAAGTACGTGTGTAAAAAGAGGTAGGCACTCCTGTAAAGAAATTCTCTCAATACGTACTAAGGGGAACTCACATTGTCTCTCTCGATCGCAAGTCACGCCCTATGCCTAAAGTCCTCACACTCATCGATTTTACCAAATTTTAGCTTCTTTTGTTTGCCCTTCCTCAAATTCTTAAATTTTTATTTTTTTTTCAATTTTTTTAAACACTACATGCACGGTGTACTCGACAAACGACTCGAAATGGTGGGATGACTCAATAATATAAACGTGCAAACAGAATCATGAATAATAAAGAGAAAAATAAGGACATAACTAAAAAGCTAACTACATGTGACAGGTGAATGCAAGACTCGACACTGGCTAGTAAAAAGTAAAACTCACCCCACACTAGAATGCTTCCTTGTCCCCAACGAATTTAGAGATAAAACAAAGGGACTTGACATTCTAATGCGAGGATCGGAGGGTCTACTCGTCCTCCTCCTCAATATCCAAGTCGGATCTCGAATTATACACTACCTTCTCGGGCTCTGGACTCAGTGTCAAACCTGCTTTCTTTCCTAAATCATGAATCCACTGGTCCTGCATATCTAACTTGGCTCCCAATAGGCGTTGGTTGCGCCGCGAATGAACCGCTCTCCTATGTGCCCGTTTCTCCTCCTCATTCACTCGGCTTCATTCGCACGTTTCTCATGTGCTTGATTCCGAGTCTCGGCCTTTTTATCACTGGCTATCATGAATTTTTGCATAGCCTTCAATGTGGGCTCGATACCAGCAGTGGCCTGAAGAAACTGACTCAACTCACTTGTAGCCGGGGCATTCCCCTTACCTACCTTTTTGGCCCCTTTTTGCGGTGGTACCTGGCTACTCTCACCCATAATCTCAGCTATCTTCGGTTCTGGGATCTTGTACCAAGTTCTATCACACTCTGCGGGACGGTCCCACTCAAGGTCATGCAATACGACACCGGCCTCAGTGGCCAAATGCTTCGAAAGATAACCAAATCCCGCAGCCCGGCGGTTGGTCCCCCGAAGCCTTGCCATGAAACTCCTATAATTGTGCCTCAGGAAATCAATCCTCTGACCCCTAGACCAACACATCGCCATCACACACCACTCGAATCTAACATTGTTTTGCTAAGATACGCCCTTAAACCAAGACACCACCACTTCAACGAACCAACGGGCCGGGCGAGGTATGTACCTGGACTCCACAGTCCATTTCCTCACGTCCTGACTCCAGTGTTGGTCCCAGGACACCCCCTTCACACCTATAGCAAAGTCAGTCACTTGCTCAACTAACTCGTTGGCGTTCATCTTCATGGCGGCATCATAATGACAAGGTCCCTCTAGCGTAGGACATTGGAGTGCCTTGGCTATGGTCGCAGGAGAGAATACAAAAAAATGCCTACGGGCATAAAGAACCCTATGATCGCTCACTGCATATCCTCTGACTCACCATAGGACGGGGCGTTCCTATAAATCCCCCACATGAGCACAGAGCTCGCGTTCCCCTTGATTAACTCACCCCAGCCCGCTAGATTCTCTCGCGTCACAAATTCCTTAATTGATGTCGGCATGTCCTCGTGAAGCGGGAAACGCTTCTATACATTGGCTGCTTTGGTCACACTTTCTCTCTGGAGATATTTACCGTGAGCCTTTGCACAAATGAACACGTAGTCACAAAATAATCCCTTCCTAGGGTCAAATTCATCACTACACTCAGTCGCCCTCTCATTTCTCGCTACCGGTATCACTGTTGGCTCCGCCCTACTCAACTCAGCAGGGTCCGGGGAGTTCGGTGTAACCGTACAACCCGTACCCATAAAAGACAAGTTCTCCTCTAGGTTAAAATAGTATCCTTGTACCTCCCTCATCTCAGCCTCGTAATCATACTCATCCTCGCTTTCACTCACAACTTTCCGTTTGCAGTGGTGGTGGCGGATTGGAGGGACGACGACGATGGATAAGCAAGAGAGTGAAGACTGCCGACTGCGGGAACGGAAGTAATGGGGTTCTATTCTTTGATCGTGGGTCTGAGCAACGAGAGGAGGGCGACGGCGGTGATGGTGGTTGTGGCTGGTGGCTGGCGATGGAGGTGGTTGGTGGTGGTGGTCAGATGGAAGTTGAGAGAGAAGAGGAGCGACGGTGTGAGGAGCGTTGGTACTGGGGGTGATTTTTTGACCTGTGAGCTTATTTAGATGTTTTTGTTAAATGACTTCATAAACCCCCTTTCTAAGTTTTAATGAAATGCACAGAACACCCCCTTGGCCTCAACCCGTGCATTTAAAAATAGTACTGAGGTCGTGCGACCTCCAATTGAGGTCGTAGGACCTCCCTGATAGGGTCTACTCGCGGGTTCCAGGTCCTGCGACCTCCTTTTGAGGTCATACGACCTCTGGGTTTGGATATCCAGGTCCTGTTACCTCCTTTTGAGGTCGTGTGACCTCTGGTGCTCCAGTATGCATTCTGATTTCCTCCAGACTTGTCGTTTTCTGATTTTTAGCTTATAACAATTCACTTTAGGCCAAAACATAATGTTATAACCCCCACACTTGGACTCGGATGTGCGGCTATTAAAAAATGTACCGGGAAGCACATGAAACCGATTTTGTTCGCCGCAACGTGATCACCCTACCTCCTCGGTCTGTGTGCTTTGGTTCTCACGTATCCCCTTGACCTAGGGATTCCTTTTGTGCTAGAAAAAGTTCCCAAATTCTGGGGAACCCTTCATTCTTCAATTTCGTGACCCAATGGCTTATTTTCCCATTCCAGAGGCTTTTGGACACTTTTGCATCCTTTTTTTCCATAACTGTTTCGTCATGACTCCGATGTACGCGATCCACCTATCTACGAAAAGCTCTCAACCACCCCAACACAATGGCACTCTTCAATCAAGCTTAAATTTATGTATACAAAATTTTTCCTCATAATCCGTTCTATTGTGTGAGCTTTCTCTACACTTCAATGCATTCTTCGCCTAAATCAAGACGGGGAGTCCGGATACGCACTTCTCCCCAGGTGAACGTGCTGAGTGAGTGTTAGAATGGCATCATTCACCAAATTCTTCATTCCGGATCTCGATACGCGTGTCGGGCTGCTTTTTCTCAGTTCTCATACTATTCTTCATACGCACATCAAGACGGGGGATCCGGGATAGGCCTTTCACATAGAATTCCTGCACACACTCATTGGAAATATTAGTTCCTCTCTCTCGCACCTCTCAAACAAATCAAACAGAATAAAATATACAAGACAGTATTAAAATCTACACTAGAGCAATAAATAGGTTGGGTTGCCTCCCAACAAGCGCTTTGTAATTTAAGGTCGACGGCCCGACCCAGTTACTTCAGAGAGAATCAAATAGCGGGAGTTGCATGGAGCCATTCAATGACTCCAATGAAATTCCCGTCCACATATTGCTTTGCTCTCTGGGCTTTTACCTTGACCCGACCCCCATTTTCATCCTCCACCTCAAGAGAACCCCATGGATAGACTGTAGTAATCTTGTATGGGCCACTCCATCTAGACTTCAACTTTCCTGGAAACAGTTTCAGCCTGGCGTTGAATATCAACACCATCTGTCCAAGCTTGAAGTCCCTCGGTATGATATGCTTGTCGTGCCAGTGTTTGGTCCTTTCCTTGTAATTTTTTGCACTCTCGTAGGCCATCAACCGAAATTCTTCAAGTTCAACTAAGGCCTGTTTCCGTTGCTCACATGAGAGCTTAGCATCCAAGTTGATCTTCTTCAAGGCCCAGAACGCCTTGTGTTAAAGTTCCACGGGGAGATGACACGACTTCCCAAATACTAGCTGATAGGGAAACATGCCTAAGGGGGTCTTGTATGCAATCCTGTATGCCCATAAACTGTTATCTAAGTGCAGGGACCAATATTTGCGTCCCGGATTGACTGTCTTCTCAAGAGTTCCCTTAATCTCTCGGTTAGAGACTCCAGCTTGCCCGTTTGACTTCGGATGGTAGGCCAGTGATATCTTACGTTTCTTCACCTCATATTTGCTCAAAACATAGGCAACAACCTTGTACACGAAATGCGATAACTCATCATTGATAATGGCCCTCGACATCCCAAACCGCGTGAATATGTTCTTGCGCACGAATCTCTCTACAGTAGCTCCATCATTATTGGGAAAAGCGATTGCCTCTACCCACTTAGTCACATAATCCACAGCTAACATAATATAAAGGTTACCAAGTGAATAGGGGAATGGCCCCATGAAATCAATGCCCCACGTCAAACGGCTCCACCTCCAACACGAAATTCTGAGGCATCTCATTTCTGCTGGAAATATTGCCTGTTCTCTGACATCGGTCACACTGCTGTACAAATAGATGAGCATCCTTATGCAAAGATGGCCAATAAAAACCGCTTTGAAGTACCTTAGCCACAGTCCGCGTCTTGCCAAAATGTCCTCCAAAATTCAATTCATGGAAATGTCTGAGAATATCCAACGTATCCGGCTCAGCTACACATCTTCTCAACACATTATCAGCTCCTAACTTGAACAGATAGGGGTCATCCCAAAAGTAACGTCGTGCATCTGCAAAGAACTTATTTTTCTGATGGAAGGTTATGTCTTTGGGAACAATGTTTAGTGCCTTGAAATTTGCCAAGTCACCAAACCAAGGTACAGTTGCTACCACTACCATAAGCTGTTCATCTGGAAAATCTTCTCTAATTGTCACATCTTCATGCTTTTCATTCTCCATCCGTGACAAATGGTCTGCAACAACATTCTCTACCCCCTTCTTATCTTTGATTACCACATCAAACTCTTGCATCAACAGAACCCACCAGATCAATCTTGGCGAGAAGGTATTTGAGGGCTGCATGGTCTGTGAAAATCGTCACTTGAGAACCCACAAGATATGGACGAAACTTGTCCAACGCAAAGATGATAGCTTACATCTCTTTCTCCGTGGTAGCATAGTTAACCTGTGCATTATTAAGAGTTGGACTGGCATCGTAAATGACATGAGCTACCTTATCCTTCCGATGTCCCAGTACTGCTCCCACCGCATAGTTGCTAGCATCACACATAAGTTCAAACGACAATGTCCAGTCTGGTGTGGCAATGATGGGTGAGCTGATCAAATTTTCCTTGAGCGCATCAAAAGCTACCCTGCATTTTGCATCAAAATCGAAGACTACATCTTTTTCAAGCAGACCAGAAAGAGACTTTGTAATCTTCGAGAAATCATTGATGAACAACCGGTAAAACCCTGCATGTCCCAAGAAACTCCGTACCCCTTTAACAGATGTAGGGTATGGAAGATTCTCAATCACCTCAATTTTTTCCTGGTCCACCTCTAAACCCTTGCTTGAAATCTTGTGCCCCAATACTATTCCCTCAGTCACCATGAAATGACACTTTTCCCAGTTGAGCACTAGGTTGGTGTCAATGCATCTGTCAAGAACTCGAGCTAGCTAATGTGGACAATCTTCGAATCCATCACGATAGAGAGAAAAATCATCCATGAAGACTTCAAAATTTTGCTCCATCATGTCTGAGAAGATCGACGTCATACACCTCTGAAACGTAGCAGGTGCGTAGCATAACCCAAATGGCATGCGTCTGAAAGAAAAGGTCCCATAAGGAGAAGTGAATGTCGTCTTCTCTTGATATGCTAGCTTAATTGCTATCTGGTTATACCCGGAGTACCCATCCAGAAAGCAGTAGTGAGAATGACGCGCCAGCTTATCAAGCATCTGATCAACGAACGGGAGAGGAATCATTGAGTTTGCGGTAATCCATGCAAACTCTCCACTCAGTGACAGTACGAGTGGCAATCTGATCACCTTTTTCCCCTTCCACCACAGTAATACCTCCCTTCTCAGGGAAACACTGCACCGGGCTAGTCCATGTGCTGTCAGAAACCGGATAGATGATGCCCGCCTCTAACCATTTAAGAACCTCTTTCTTCACCACCTCCTGCATGTGAGGGTTGAGGCGATGCTGAAATTGAACTACCGACTTCTTATCCTCCATGAGCCGGATCTTGTGCTGGCAAACTGTGGGGTTGATCCCCTTGATATCCGCTATGGTCCATCCCATAGCTGCCTTTCTTTCCTGCAATACCTCGAGAAGCTGCTCCTCCTGTTCCCTGTCCAAACACGCAGACACAATCACAAGCAGAGTCTCGTTAGATCCCAAGTATAAATATTTTAAATGAACACGTAAAAGCTTTAATTCTAAAACAGGAGCAGTAATATGAGAAGGAGTAAGAATCTTCCTACTTCCCTCATCAAAGAGGGGTAGGGGCTTTCACCAATGAGCTTCCATAGCTTGTTCCTTCTCGCTTGAGTCAAGCAGAGCAAGCTCCTCATATAGCCGCTCCAATAAGATGTCTTCCTCTTCATTCGGTGTGTATTCCTCCACATCAAAACACTGCTCACTCACCACATACGAGGGAAATTTCATAGCTTCAAAAACATTGAATGCCACATTTTCATCGTTAATCCGCATTGTCAACTCCCCATTGACAACATCAATGATTTTCTTCCCCGTGGCAAGGAATGGCCGTCCAAATATGAGTGGGACATCATCATCATCTTCCATGTCCAGAATCACAATCTGCGGGGAAGATGAGTTCTTCGACTCTCACAAGCACATCCTCCAAAACGCCCGTCGGGCGTTTGATGGTACGGTCAACCATCTGCAAGCACATACGAGTTGGTTTTGGATCCCCTATACCCAGTTGCTCAAATACTGATGTGGGCATCAAATTAATGCTTTCCCCAAGATCACATAACGCCATCTCATGAAACGCATCTCCCAATGTCACATGAATGATGAAACCCCCCTGATCTTTCATCTTCTTTGGCAACGCCTTTTGCACCACGGCGCTACACTCTTCATTCAGGGTCAGAGTCTTAAAGTCATTCATACGCCTCCTATTGGAAAGGAGGTCCTTAAGAAATTTGGCATACTTGGGAATTTGTGAAATTGCCTCCGCGAAAGGGATATTAATATGCAACTTCCTGAAGATATCCACAAACTTCTTGAAGTGCTTAGCATCCTCTTGGCTCTTCAACCTCTGCGGGTATGGCACACACATGCTGTAATCCTTTGGCTTTTTCTTCTCGTCCGACTTCCTACTCGTGTACTTTGATTGGGGAATCACGGTAGGCACGAGAATTTCTTCACTCAAAGAATTTTCAGTGGCTTTTGTCGCTTCAGCTCGCACGTGGCTTGGATATGGCGGGTTCTTTGTAGTAAGTCCACTGCGAGTTGTGATAGCCTTCAGCTATTCTGGCGGAGTGATAGTGTTAGATGGGAGCATGCTAGGTGGAAGTCTAGTATTCTGATTGGCTATCTGTCCAATATGTGTCTCATGACTTTTCATTGTAGCTTCCATGGAGAAAATCTTGCTCTCAATTTTGTCTTGACTAGCTAACAGTTTCCTCAACAACGCGTTTGTATCTTGTTCTTCTGATTGTGGAGCCTGCTGTTGTGGAACCTGTCTTTGAGCTTGGTATGGAACATTTGGCCTTTGAACTGGTGCATATAATCCACTGTTTGGATTGGCATAGCTGAAATTGGGGTGGTTGCGGTTATTAGGATGATATGTGTTGGACCATTGCTGCTGTCGTGGTTGACCCATGTAGTTCACATCCTCAATACCATCTCCATATCCCTAATTATCATCTGCTACCATCTCTCCCACTGACTTCACCTGTGCCGATGGATTCATATTACTGAAAGACGAAGTCATCACTGCAATCTGATGTTCAAATTTTTGTTCCACCATTGACTCAATCTTACTAACCAATGACCCATCAGATTTCGTGTTTCTACGAGTCTCAGACCTCGTGGACTCACGTTTTGCTACATTATCCAGTAGATCCCGACATCTCTGTACTCCTAGGCCCATAAAATTTTCCCTGAACCATCATATCTAGCTCATTTGCAGTCTCACTGTCTAGAGCATTATAAAGATAGTGTAAAAGTTTGTACCATGGCTCTCCGTGAGTAGGTCATCTGTGAAGGAGCTGGTTGAATTTTCTCCACTTGTCTCCCGGAGAATCATCTTCCTGTTGCGTGAAATTTTTTATATCCGCCATCTATTGAGCAACCTTGGACGGTGGAAGATATTTCCGGAAGAACTCCTTGCAACACTCTGCCCATGTAGCGATGCTGCCTGCTGGAAGTTCCATAAGTCATGTCTTTGCTTTTCCCAATAAAGAGAAAGGAAAAAGCACGAGCTTTATCGTATCGAGTGGAACTCTCTGATCATACATAGTGGAGGTAATTTTCTCGAAATTGAGCAAGTTTTGATGTGGATCATCACCTGTAGATTTAGTAAATAGGCACTCATCCCGAACCATGTTTATCAATGGTTGGCGTATTTCGAAATGGGTGGCGTTGATTTGTGTCCTGAAAATAGTGGGTTGGTAACCTTCTGGTGTAGTCCTGAAGTAGTCCAACAAAGGATGATCATCCTCTTCAGCATTATTCACCTGTGCCGCAGCATTCTGTGCATTATCAGCACCATTGTTATTACCTCCATCCTTTCTTGCTTGTACCCCCACATTAAGACGTGGTTGTGGATTTGGAGGGTTCAAGCGTGCCATTACAGCTTGCATCTCGGTCAACTGAGCTCTGAGCTCCTCAGTATCCCTTGCTCTATTTGCTGCATCGTCCACAGCTGCAACTGTAGCTGCTTCCGCATCTTGCATACCCTTGCGGATCCTTTCAAACTCAGCTCTAGTTTCCTCATCCATGGTAACTGAGCTTGATTTCCTCTTGTCTCTACGCTGTTCTCGTAACAGGGATTCTGGGTCTTCAAGTGTTGGATGCAATGGCTCGTCTCTAGAACGGGACATGCACCGTACAAACTAGCCTGAAACCACATATCACACAAAATGCAGGTGAGTAATAGATATAAACAGAAAATTAAAATCCCTAAGGCTAGGAATTATAACTAATTTAGCCGAAGTCCCCGGCAACGGCACCAAAAACTTGAAACGCTCCAAACACAAGTGTATGGCTGTCGGTGTAGTAATAAAATCTGGAAAACCGGGTTGTCGAACCCTAGAGACTTCGTTCTGAATTAGTTTTTAACTCTAACCCTATGTGGGCACAACGCAATTGTTTGTGTTGCTAAATTCTACTAAACTGAAAGTAACAAAATTCTCAATTAATCGAGTGGAGTGGTTCACGATTAACAAAGAGTGTTTTATAACTTTACTAATAAAGAGGCAAAATACCGTGAATTCTCTTCTGGATCACTAGGAATGATATGGGTGATGACTTGATTCATGAAACACCATTACGCTTATATTATTAATCTAGCACTACACAACTCACCGAGTTGCCAAGCTAGTTGTCTATGCCTAAATTCAATTAAACCGAGTTACCAAGCCTAAACCAATTTTAAGCATGCATTACGTGTATTATTCTACTTACGATCTTAACCAACACTGCCGAGTTACCAAGTAATTCTATAAGCAAGGTGAATAGTTTGATTTACCGACTAGTAATCACGGAGTTACTGCGTGAATCCCAATTAAGATCGAACCTATGTTAGCTACTCGCAAGAACAATAAAGATTTAGAACAAACTACTCATAATAATAGAAAAACATAATTGATTAAGTTCCAAACGTGAATCGTCATCTCAAAACATCAAGTTCAAACCAAACCTTAGCTACCACATGATAATTCCCAACAATAGAGGGTTTAGCTACTACACATCATACTCAAAACAACGAGTTTAATGGTTCTCATAAGCAAAAACTAAAGAAAATAAGATTTTAGAACCCAAACCAATGATCCAATCGCTCCAAAGCTTCAACAACAGCTTCTAGCACTCCAAGACGTCCCAAAATACTTGCTAACTACTGAATGCATGACCTAAAACTCGTACATACGTTCCCATAATCATATTACAAAGTTTGGACAAATTGCATAAAAGCCCCAAAAAAATCCTGCGTTTTTTGCGATGTCTTCGTACGAAGACTTTTCTCTTCATACGAAGAGTCTTTGTGCGAAGACTTTGCCTCTTCGTACAAAGGTATTCCTATGTAAGTACCGCAGCTGTGTTTGGGAAGAGAATTTTAGCACCCTGAAAATTGGCTAAGTACAATCGCGAACCGGTTGGGAGCTTGGTGGAGACGATCAAGTCGAAGGTCAGATCTCTGAAGAAATCGAAGAATAAAACAAATTCTTCTTCTTCTTCTTCTTCTGAGTACACGAAGATGGACAAGAGCGCGAGCGTGAAGGTGGAGATCCAGAGCCGACATGCCCGGAAGCTCATCAACGAGACTCCTTTTTCCTGCATTTTTTCTTTGACTTTGTCTTGGAGTTCCTTGATTCCGAAGCTCGTTTCCATCTCCCGCATGATCCTCCAAGCCTTGTTTTCATATGAATCACAACACAAAAACACAACCCGCGATTATATCACAATAAAAGCTCATAATATCGTTAGAAACGCCCGAATTCAACAAGTAAAGCTCATGAACTCATGTTATCAAATTTTAGCATAATTTACTCAAAAGACGACAAATTCTCCATGTTGAGGACGAAAAACGTAGAAATATAAGGCATATAATAACTCCGAAAACGGAGTTATCAGTATTCAACGAGAAATATTTTCCAGAATCTATTAAGGAGCGGAAGGTCTCTGAGTTTATGGAATTATAGAAAGGGAACATGAAAATGGCTCAATATGAGGCGAAGTTCACTGAATTGGCTCGTTTTTTTAGTTATATGATTGATACTGAGGTGAGGAAGGCACGCAGGTTAAATGATGCGCTGGAACATAATGAATCGCCTAGACCTACTTAAGTTGCCGACATATGCTGAAGTGGTGGAAATGGCATTAATGGCAGAGAGAGATGGTGGAGAATTCTTCCGACAAAAAGATCAAAAGAGGAGAAATAATAATGGCAAAAGCCAACCTGTTGGACAAGGAAACCATGCTTTCAATGGACAAGGCATCCATGCTTTCAAAAGGCATAATATTGGCGATACAAGTAAATGTATTGCCTCACAACAAGGTGTAATAATCCACTATGTCAAAAATGCAACAAGTACCACTGAAATCCAACATGTTACTCTAGTACTGGGGCTTGCTATAAATGTGGGAAAATGGGACATGGAATTAAGGATTTTCCAACTCTTGAGAATGCCATACCTTATATGCGGAGGACAACTACATCAAAACCGGAAATTGAGAGGAAGGATCAAAAGACGCAAGGAAGGGTGTTTGCACTTGTTCCAGGAGATATACAAACAACAAGCTCGGTATTGTCAGGTACACTCTTGATTTGTGCACATCCAACTGATATTCTAATTGATTCAGGATGTACTCATTCATTTGTTGCGCCTCATTTTGCTAAGTTTTTGAATAAGACATCCGAATCATTAGACTATAAATTACATGTCTCTAACCCATCTGGAATTTCTATGCCGAGTTCTTGGATTTACAATGCATGTGATATCGTTATGGCGGGTGGTGGATTACTAGTTGATTTGATACCACTTGAGATAAGCAGATTTGATGTTATTCTCGGTAAGGACTGGTTATCCCTAAATCATGACACTATCAATTGTGTGAGCAAGAGAGTTATGTTTCAGAATCCTAGTCAAGCAGAATTTTATTTCGAAGGTGTTGGAATTGCTTCTCCGCCATTTCTTATCTCATCCATGCAAGCTTATCGTATGCTCAGAAAAGGGTGCGAGGGTTATTTTTCTAGTGTAATTGATATTCAAAGTGAACAACATGATCTTGAAAGTGTCCATATTGTCAAGAGATTTCAAGAGGTGTTTCCGGACGACTTGCACAATTTGCCTCCGAAACGAGAGATCGAATTTACCATTGATTTGATTTCCTGGGTCACACCAATTTATAAGATTCCATATAGAATGGCTCCTACAAAATTGAAGGAAAACTCAGTTGCAAAAACTCATAGAAAAGGTATTTATACGTCCAAGTACATCTCCATGGGGTGCCCCGGTATCGTTTGTGAAGAAAAAGGATGGATCGATGAGATTATGTATTGATTAAAGGGAGTTGAATAAAGTTACAGTAAAGAACAAATATCCATTTCCACAGATCGATGATTTGTTTGATCAGTTGCAGGGTGCTCAAGTATTTTCTAAGATTGACTTACGTTTAGGTTATCATCAACTGAGAATAAAAGCAGAGGATATACCTAAGACTGCCTTCCGAACGAGGTATGGTCATTATGAATTTCTAGTAATGCCAATTGGATTGAAAAATGCTCCTGCTGCTTTCATTGATCTGATGAATAGAGTTTTCAAATCGTATTTGGATAGTTTTGTGTTGTCTTCATTGATGATATTTTGGTTTACTTGAAGAATGAGGTCGATCAAGAACGACACTTGCAGATTGTCTTGAAAACATTGAGAAAAGAGAACCTATATGCTAAGTTTCATATCTAAGGATGGCATTTTAGTTGATCCTCAAAAGATTGAAGCTATACTAAATGGACGAGACCTACAAATGTGCATGAGGTATGTAGCTTTATGGTATTAGTCGGTTATTATAGAAGGTTTGTTAAGGATTTCTCTCGTTTTGATACACCATTAACTCGACCAACACAGTAGAATATTCCATTTGAATGGTCAAGTGACTGTGAACAATACTTTCAAGACTTGAAGACCAGAATAGTATCGGCTCCGGTCCTTAGTATACCTTTACGATCAGGAGGATTTGAAATTTATAGTGATGTGTCACATAAAGGACTTGGATGTGTACTTATGCAAATTGGCAAGGTAATTGCTTATGCATCAAGACAACCGAAGCCTTACGAGAAGAATTATCCTACCCATGATATGGAATTGGCCGAAGTTATTTTTTCCCTAAAGATCTTGCGACATTACTTAGAACAATGTGAAATTTATACTGATCACAAGAGTTTGAAGTACTTGTTCACACAAAGAGAACTGAATATGAGACAAAGACGATGGATGGAATTGATGAAGGATTATGATATTAAAATTCATTATCATCCGTGTAAAGAAAATGTTGTTGCGGATGCTTTGAGCATAAAGTCGATAGGTAATGTATCTTCGTTGATAACAGGACAACATTTTTTATTAGAAGAAATCAAGACGCTGGAAATCCAACTTGTTTATCATGACAAATCTGGTGGAATTTTATCTACTCTCGTTGTTCAACCAACTCTAGCGGAGCAAGTAAAATTTTCTCAGGAAAAAGACGGAGAGCTGGGCCAGATTTGTGAGGAAATCAAGGAAGGGAAGAAGTTAGATTTTACTATTCAGAATGGCCTTTAGAAGTTCAAGGACCGAGTATGTATTCCTAACTCAAAAGATCTGAAACAACAAACATTGGAAGAAGCTCATTGTTCTAAATTTTCATTTCATACAGGAAATACGAAGATGTACCATGATCTTCGCAAGTTATACTGGTGGCCGGGTATGAAGAAAAACATAGCAGAATTGTGTTGTGTTACAACTCTGCCATTAGAGTTAGAGGTGTTCCTATTTCTGTAAATGAATTGAGCACACTGCTAATTTTTGAAGAATTGTTTCATCAAGCAGATGCATCTAGGGCTCCTATGGCTTCTTTACCTAGTGCTGGTTTCTCTCCAACACCTTTCATGGCTGGCTATGAAGTAATGAATGCCTAACCACACTGCTTATAAACCTAAAGCTGGCACTTACAATTCCTCCAAGAATTACTGCAAGAAACAGAATCCTCTTGGTTCTCATATGTTTGGTCCATACACTGCACACCCTGGGTCTCAGTTCAATAATAGTGCTGCATATTCTTTGTTTCCAAACCCTACACCCTCAGATGTTGCTTGTCAGATCTGTTGCACAACAAGACACATTGCAAGAGACTGTTGGTTCTTGTGGGATACATCTAGATTTGCTGAATTCTACTCCCACGAAATTTTATAACACCTATGCTTCACCAATTATGCAGAGTCCTGATCCTAGCGCAACTGGTTTTGCTTGTTCTCACTTCTGCCCTTCTCAGTCACCACATACCAACAAGCCTTGGCTCTTGGATTCAGGTGCTACACATTATGTGTCCAACAGCCTCTCCACCATGGTCTCTCCCACACCTTATCAAGGAAGTGACTCCATTCACATTGGTGATGGTTTTGAAATTCCAATCCAGTACAGTGGCTCTGGTAAACTCCATCTTCCTATCTCATCATTTAATCTCTCCAACATCTTATATTCTCCTCAATTTTCTCATAATTTACTATATGTTCACCAATTTGCTACTAACAATAACTATACAATGTCTTTTAATTCTAAGGCTTTCTTCATACATGACAATGCTACTCTGGCTATAATTCACCAAGGCCCATGTAGCAATGGTCTGTATGCCCTTTCTATCACATCATCATCATCATCATCATCATCATCATCATCATCATCATCATCATCATCATCATCATCGTCATCATCTTCGGCTTCCACCCATTCAGCTGCTCTTTTTACATCACTCACTGAAGCTCGTACTGTTCTGTGGCACAAGAGACTTGGTCATCCAAATAATTATGTGCTCCGGTCTTTAGCTACTACAGTATGTGTCAAATTTAATCATTCTACTTCATTGTGTAATTCTTGTGCTCTTTCTAAGTCACATAAACTGTCATTTCCTACCAGTATATCTGTTTCTACTGTACCATTTCAACTTGTACATTCTGATGTGTGGGGTCCATATCCCTTTACAACTTTTCAAAATTACAAGTTTTTTGTCATTTTTCTTGATGACTACACCAAATTTAGTTGGTTGTACCCTATTAAGACCAAAGATCAAGCTTATGCTGCCTTTTTGCATTTTACAGCTCTTATCAAAACTCAGTTTTCTGCTGTTGTCAAAACCTTTAGAACTGACAATGGTATTGAGTACCTTAATCATGATTTTGCTCTCTTTTTGCAATCCCATGGTTCTGTACATCAAACTACCTGAACTTACACCACAGAACAATATGGGAAAGCAGAAAGAAAGCACATACACCTTATGGAAACAGCCATCACACTTCTCACTCAAGGTCACTTACCACCTGCCTACTGGCTAGAAGCCATAAATCCAGCCAATTAATTAATTAAAAAAATTCATAAATCCTCTCTCAAAATCAATCACCCCATTTTGTTCTCCATAGACACCAGCCTGATTACTCTCTCCTAAAGACTTTTGGCTGCTTGTGCTATCGACCATATGCACCTACTAAACTCCATACAAGATCTACACCATGTGTATTTCTTGGATACTACCTTGAAACAGAAGGTTACAAGTGTATGGATCTCACATCCAAGGTCATATATGTCTCTAGACATGTTGTGTTTGATGAATCTATTTTCCCATTTTCTTCAAATTCCTCTACACCATCTTCTTCTTTTCACACCACCAATTATACTTCAAATTGGGGCTTTCTTACTCCAATTTTTCTGAGTCAATCCACAATCACACCACCTTCATCTAATCCTTCTCATACATCACCTTCATCAACTACCCTTTTGGCTACCCCATCTACTTTTTCATCACCTACACCATCATTTACACCATCATCTACTTCATCTACTGATATCTCCATTCCTTCACCTCCATCTCACCCCATGCTTACCAGACCAAAACTGGAATCACCAAACCTAATCCAAAATACTGCCACTCTTCCACTATTTGTTCTGCACAGTCTGAACCTACCTCTTATGAAGAAGCTTCACTTAGTCCTCAATGGCTGACAACCATGAATGAGGAATATCAAGCTTTATGCAGCAGCAAACCAGGACATTAGTTCCTCTTCCTTCTGGTAGAAAGGCTATTGGCTTCAAATGGATTTTTAGACTAAAGAGAAATGCAGATGGAACTATTGATAGATACAAGGCCAGGTTAGTAGCCAAATAGTTTCATCAAAGAGAAGGTGTAGACTACTCAGAGACTTTCAACCCATTAGTCAAACATCAAACCATCAGGGTTGTGTTAACCATGGCAGTGAAGTTTAATTGGCCTATCAAACAATTAGTTTACATTCTATTCATCATCTTTTTCATCTTCTTCTCTCTCTTCTATCTCTCTTTTCTGTAAGATTTGGGGGTTCTTGATCTTCTAAGAATCTTCACTTTCTACAGAAGAGCAAAATTTAACCCCTTCCACTTAATCGCTTGGAGATGTTTTGAGAAGGATGTCTGAAGACATTCTCCTTTCCTAAATAAGTTTACAAGATTTCATTAGTGATTTGGTTATATCTTACTTTAGAAGTGAAGACTAGTTTTTTTTTATATCTGGGCGGATAGAGCACGCTGATTCTTCCTCCATTTGAATTTCTCAACTCTGACATAACTATTTGAGTTGTGCGAAAAGTTCCTACATTGATGCCCTCAATTTTGCTACACGCTCATGATTTCTGGCTCCATCACTTATTACATCTCGCTAAAATTTGAATTTATCTCATTTAAAGGTCATTGACACTTAACATTTATGAAATATACACTTTGTGAAACTAAAACCACCCCAACAGTTCTGATTTACCATTATAACTCCCTTCACTATTGTGTTTAGTGACAATTAACCTAAATCAATCAGATCGTCAAAAATATTAATGGAAAATCATTATTTTATAGGATTTTGTTTATAAGTTCTTCTTCTTCTTCTTCTTCTTCTTCTTCTTCTTCTTCTTCTTCTTCTTCTTCTTCTTCTCCTCCTCCTCCTCCTCCTCCTCCTCCTCCTCCTCCTCCTCCTCCTCCTCCTCCTCCTCCTCCTTCTTATTATTATTATTATTATTATTATTATTATTATTATTATTATTATTATTATTATTATTATTATTATTATTATTATTATTATTATTATTATTATTATTATTATTATTATTTCAAGTTTTTTTATTTGATTTATTTATCAATTAAAGTCTTAGTTGGATTAAAGAGATAGTACTGCCTCCATTTCGTCTGTACTTTCCAATTTGACTTTGAGAGTCACTCTGATTCGGTGATTGGTTAGCAAACGATGCATGAATTTGGGTTTTCTTTGTGGTGTTACACGAAAGGGAGGTAGTAGTATTTATTATGGATAAAAAAGTCATTGTTATTAGTTTAATAGGTAATGGTAGTTTTAATAGAGGATGGAGGGAAATTACAAAAAAAAAAAACTCATAATTTAGTGATTTTGTGATATTCTTTTTTAGTGTGTGATCGTCTTAGGGTTAATTGTCACTGAACATAATAGTGCATGGAGTTGTACTGGTAAATCAGAACTGCGGAAGGTTTAGTGTCACAAAGCGTGCACACACACACACATATTGAGACAACATAAAGTGCATGTTACATGAAGAAGTCATTGATGGATACTAGTAGTCCAAGCAACGGTTACTGGGCCTAGAAAAGCGTTCTTTTCGGCCTTGTTCTCATCAAAGAAGGCTACATATGGCATTCGAAGGAGGTGAAAGTGTCAATATCATGAATGATAGATGGATACCGGGTTTCAAGGACCCCCTTTCGGTTGTGCTTGGCTCTGCACCCATTAGCCCGGACTCTAAGGTCATGGATTGGGTTGACCTAAATGATAACAAGCAGCGCTGAAAAGATGAGCTTATAAGAGCTCAGGTGCCCAACTTTATTGCAATCAGAATTTTGGCCATCCTACTCCCGGTTGAGAAACAGTGTGATAAGATTATTTGGCCTTTCACTAGATCAGAGAACTACTCTACGAAGTCTGGCTACAACTTTCTCAATGAGCAGAACATCATCACCAACTCGCGGCAGGCCATTTTTTATCCTGAACACTGGCCTTTCCTCACCTCTAAGAACTGGGGGAAAAATTTGGGGGTCTTTGCATACCAGCAAATGGAAAATGTTCCTTTGGAAATGTTCTCACATGTGACTCTCCACGAGAAACTTCCTTAACCGTAGGCTCGAAACATCCTTCGAGAAGATGCTTCTGAGAAGTGATCCCCCTAATACCCCTACAGCTTCCAGTGTTATCACACTCCCACACTCTCCTGTCGTGTTGTTTGACGCCATTGACGGTATGTCAATGCACTTAATTAAGGAGATTTTGTGGATGTAGACTGGAGCTCTAACCTCTCTCCTCCAGCATTGGTCTTCATACTAGAGGAGCTGATGGATACCACTGGACTATCGGAAAACTTTGTTATGCTTCTAGTGCCCAACAAGCAAAACTTTTAGCTGTGGAGCATACCATTTACATCGTGTTGCACCATAACATCATGCATATTAATATTGATTGTGTTTTTGTGGTGTCTCTCTTACAGGAAAGGTCCAGCCCAACCATTTAGTATGAACCGGTCCTTAGTAGAATTAGGAATGCCATCAAGGCTCTTGCTATCTGTTCTATTGTCGAAGTCCAGCATCATGTGGTGTCTGAAGCTCACAAAGCGGCAAGTGTGTATTGTTATATAATCACCCTTTGTAGTTGTTTGTTTTTTGTAGTCCCTTTGTAGTCTCGTTGTGTCTAGGTTGTGTTGTTTCGTTCTTGTTCATTGTTCGTGTAGTCTCGTGGCTTTGTTATCTCTAGTTGTATTTCGGACTTGTTTCTCTGGACTTTGTATCTCTGTGTTTGTATCTATGGCATGATGACTCTTTCATAAAAAAAGAATGTGCATATTGCATGTAGCTTTAGTGTCAGTGGCCCGATAAACAGCGAGTTGGCACACCTACTTTTGATAGTAGTACTATGTTGGTTATTTATTTACTTACCATCATGCACTTTATAGGGGAAGAAAAGAAATATCTATGATAACAACTCTAACAAACAATACTCTTTATGAAAGATTGTTTTTTTAGGGAAGATTTGATATTTTCTAGGAGTAAAGATTGGATTATTTTTATACATCATTTTTTGAGAAACCCAGTTTTTAGGACAAAATTAAGGTAGGCCGTGAAAGCCTGTTACATGAGATGCAAAAGCTATTTAAGACTTAATGCAAGTCATCATAATTTTATATACTTATTGAACTATTCTTTTTGGATAGTTCTTATTATTTTCTGAAGGCATTTTACAATATTTATCATGTTATTCTTATTATTATCACTTTCTATTTAAATTAATTTTCTGATGGTTTTGTGGCTAATTGTTGAACGACTTGCTATTACATGTGGCCTTCAAAACTTTATCTTTTTTCCTTAACATTTATTTTCAAGAATAAGCATAATTATATTTAGGGTGCCAACCTACCAGCCAGTGGATTAATCTCTTTTTGACACTTAAGCATGAATTTGAGAAAGACATGACACACATAGCAAAATCAAATATATGGCTTAGAAGTAAAGTTCAATTCTAATCATCCAATTTACTATTATTACTATAAAATATAAGTTGAAGGATGAAAGAGGCAGGACATATATATCAACGACTAATAAATAAGTATGATGAAGGAAAAGTACAAAGCTTTATGTTGAAGTATTTTGCCTAGCCAAATTAGGTTATCATGTTCCCAACTTTTGCTTCTTTCTCAAATTTTAAATTTTGTATTAGTAAAAAAAAAAATGATTCTTCAACAAAAATAATCGATGTCTCAAGTAATTCCAAGTACCTTCCTCGGAAAAAAAATATTTTAAGAACTGCTGGCCAAAGCCATGTCCCATGCGTAAATTAATATTTCCAAATACACTAGTTTTCTTTCTTTTCTTTCTTTTTTTTTTTTTTTTTTTTTTTTTTTTTTTTTTTGTGAATTTCTTATTTCGGGACACATTAAACAAGACCAAATCAATACATCCGATTTAATCACATTTTCTCCCAGATATCTTCTTCAAAAACAATCCCTGAATATTGAATTATAAATTTGTGCATTTACGAGCTGCCATAATAGGCAAGGATTATAACTTTTGTGTATAAGTTGCCCAATATTTCCCCGCATAGTTCATTTCCCCTCGGTATATATCATTCTCAGTTTTGATCCATTTATGCTTTATTTACTCATTTCTCCGTGAATTTAATGTGCATTTTATATGTTGAATAAATCTCATTTCTTATATGCCCACATAAAAATTCATGTCAAACCTGAAACCAGGTGATAAATGAGACTAACCGCCCTTTTTTAATTACTGTTTCTTTTGTCCTAAAAAAGATAAAAGCCTTTTCTTTTTTTACTTAAAACTCCGGCCGGTTGTGTATTATGCTTCTACTTCTTCACCAAAACTGACATAGGTCCAACGTTTCTTGACTCTTTTTCATTTTGCTCCAACTCCACCTTTAAAATTTCCTCCAACTAAAGATCTTCTAAGGTTAGTCATATCTTGAATCTTGGACTGTGTAATAAATCTTGCAGTCAACAAGTAATATTGGTTTTCTTAGTTTGAAATTGTTTATACTGCAAAAAGATGCCATTGTATTAATCTATTTTATTTTTATTTTATTTTATTTTATTTTATTTTATTTTATTTTATTTCTACTTTCTTCTTTCTCACAAGAAAAGCAGAAAGTTACAAGTGTGGTACTAAAAACAAAAAAAACTACTTGGTTTTATAAAAAAAATGGTTAATATTATTAATTAAAATATCAGCATTATATTATTGTTGTTGCCTAAGCAATATATGACATAAATGATAGTTATCACAACTAAGATTAAGATGAAAAATAAAATAATTCAAGTGCATAGGGGACCACAAGCATTGACCAAATGGGAAGCTGCCAAATTAAAGCAAAATGCATAGTACCAACAAGAGTGTTTATTTGAGTTATCAATAAAAACACTTTTAAAAATAAATGAATTTATTAAACTATGTTTAGATCAGAACAAATAATTATCTTATGTATTAATGATAAGGCTGATGAGCTCAATGTATGAAGACTAATTCTATTTTATGATTTAACCTAGAGATGCGGTTGATTATTAAAATATAGTTATTCTTTTTTATTGAAATTGGCTTATTATTTTCTTTTTAAAAAAAATATTGAAATTATGTGAAGAAAGAATAGAAGGAAACAATAAGTGGCTTTCATTGGGTGTTGCTACTTTCTTCCCATGTGAAATATTAAAACCCTATAGTCCAAAAGGCAGCTTGTGACAGCTTTTTTATAGTCGATTTTTTATTTTCAACATTTTTATTTTTGTTCTTTTTTGGCATGCAACAGCCTGACTTTAGCTTTCTGCTAATAGGTTTTTCTTTTTGGATCATCAAATTTAGGAAAAGTTTTATCAATATCTTGTGAGATTTCGTTGAGTAATGTGGGCTGGACCTGAAGTGATTAGATGCGGGCCAGATGAGAAAAAATCTTCAAGACTGGAAAATTAGAACCCACAGTTAGAAGAGACTTTCGTTTTGAAAGGCAATATTTGAGGAGACTAAATTAGCATTGTCTCTTCTCTTTAGCCTCATTTTTTTTTTATTTTGGGAGGTTTCTTCTTTTCACCCAATTTTAAAGTAGGTAACCTTAAACAACGTGAAAATATCAGATTACCTTCAATAAAGTTGGGTCACTTTTCCTAAAAAGATGTTGTGATTGCTGGTATTTTTGTAATTTAAAACACAACACATGAATATTATTGTCATTTCACATCCTCTTTTAAAACCTCAACAATCCGCCATGAGGCTAAAGAGAGGAGATAGAGTGGTAATTACTAATTTTGACCAAAAAAAAGTAATTAATAGTACCAGGTAAGAAAAACTTCAAATATTTTTCTTTTTCAGTAATTGCACAACAACATACTTATCCAAAAAAAAATCTCTAACTCTTGGAGGCTTTATAATACTCTATGCAACCATAGAGTAATTTATAGGATAGGGTTTCTTACAAAGCATAAAGTTATTCTTATAAAACCACTAACTTCATTTGTGCAACTTCATTGGTCACTAGATGCACAAATGAAGTTAGTAGTTTTGTAAGAATAACTTTTTGATTTGTAAGAATCATCACCCAATTTATATGTTGTACTCGAGTTAGATATCAATATCAATATGCTTATACATCTTACCAAAATCTACAGAAAAATAACTTCAAAGGACTGACGGACCATGATAGACTTTTTTTTTTAAAAAAAAGTGGCTCGTGTGCAAGTGTTGACGAAATAGAAAGATAGAATATCACAACATAGTCTCAATCAACTAGAAAGTGTGAACGCTATACACCATAGTAGGTGTACCATTAAAGACTTTTAGAAAATGTGTTTTGAAGGGGAGGAGGGGGGGACATGTAGCGACTTGCTAAGATCTCGGTGATATCTCCCGATTTTGAGTTATCTAAACTGTCATTTTGAGGGGCTTGCGTTTAGTTTTGAGTGAGTTTTGACTAAATCAAAGATGACTTGGTGTTATTTTGAGCTTGCGGGAGTGTTGGAGCGATTGTGAGTGTTCCATGTATTTTAATCTACATTTTATTGAGTAGACATTTTTTCTGCCGGTATCATCTTTGGTCGTTGAGGATTATTTTAGGTAGAGGAGGAGGAATTCCCACAAAATGGTGCGAGCATGAGCGCAAGAAAATACAAAAGAACTCAAGAGAATGAAGAAGAACGGGGAAAGAAGAAGATGCTCGGAATAACTTGTAGGAGCGAAGATGAGAGGAGAGTGATAACTCCCCACATGGAGTTATATTATATATTCATTATTTATTATTTTGCATAATTCCCGATGCGTTCTAATAAGTATTTGACCGGATAAGTGAAAAATTTGTGAATAGTGAGTGTATGTGCTTTATTACAAAATCGGGGCGTTGTCGTGATTGGTTTGATCAATTTAAATGTTAAATATGATCCCCGTATGTTAGTGTTGTGTATCTCAGGTATGGGAGGCTCAAAGAAGTAATCGGGAGTGAGAACAAACTTCGGAAGATGAGAAAAACTCGGGAAAATCAAAGTTAGAGGAGCAAAACTAATCAACCTTCACTATTTGGATGATATCTTGAGTTCTACAAGGACTGTTTTAGTGAGACCATTGGCTCGGAATGCTGCTGAAGCTACAAAAGGAATTTTGGATAAAAGGTGAAACAACCCAGGATCTCGATTCTGGGTTAAAGAGACAATCGATAACCAAAAGTATAAATATACAATTAAGATTACATTTTGCTTAACGTACATAACCAAATTTCGATAAGATGTACAATTTGAAAACAAAACGTGTTTGTGTTTAGCTAAAGTATCTAAACTACACTCAGCATTCTCGTCTTGATCCGCGTTCCAACCCACACCTTGATTGATGAAATGCAGTTTCAAAATGGCCAAAGGAGACGCAGTTTTAAAGAAAATGATCAGTGAAAACTGAGTAAATACACACTACGACATGTAAAGCAACGAGTGGGACAGAAGCATGAGTTGAAACAAATATGGAGATTTAAAACAATAAAATTAACGGGTTGGGGAATTTGGAACAAGTGAAAGTAACCGAGTAACAAAACCTCTCAACTTAAGAATATTGAGAAACCATGAGTATTCGGTAATATATCCAGAGTAACAAGTCCATTTGAGTTGATAACGATATTAGTTCATGAGTAGCAAACGGTTTGAAATCGTTTCAATCGATTAGGGCATATCTAGGGCCACAAAACATCAATAGAGTAGTCAATTTTCTTTCAAGTTCAATTTACCATTAAGTTTATCTGAGGCATGTCCAGAGCCACCAGCGGATCGATGTAAACAGAGAGATCACGGAGTAATCACAAAGGGTTCTTTCTAGGTTATATCAAACCCTATTTCACTCGAGCGTTAATGGAGCCCATACGTCAATCCCCGCTCACAACAATAGCTAAAAGGCCTTAAGTGTCGACACCCCTATACCGTAGTGACCCTTACAAGTATAAGTAGAACTCTATAGCTCTACAAAACCCCTGGCCGCAATACCTTGGTACATTTTGGCTCATCGGGGGCGGATTTATGAACATTCAAGTTATATCAAATAAAAGGAAGCATTGCTTCAATGGCTGTAGCCATAAGTAACAAGAGGATCGCTTGGCGCCTCCAGCCGTAGCCATAAATAAACACAACTCTGTACATCGTCCTATATCTATTAGTAGTGTTTTAGTTCTTCTATTTACCATTACAAAATCAGTATAAAATCTTTCAGGAGTCATTTCCAAGAGTTTTCAAAGGATATCAATAAAATATTCCAACCAAATTTTCGAGATTAAATCATGCATCCTGATACTTTTTCATATAACAAGCATTCATTTGAAACATCACACACATACACACATTTTCAAATGAAAAGGCCGTACATATGTAATTACCAATGCGCCAAGAACGGCGAAAAGCAAAGCTAGCACTCCAGCTATAACGCTCATGTCATATGAATCTGTGTCTCACAGTCAATGCAGCATCACGAACAAATACGTCTACTTGGTACGAGCACAACAGTTGGATATAAAAAAGTTAAGTATACAGTCTATTAGCATTTACCCTATATATGAGGTTTTATGCAAGAATGCAATGGAATGAGGGTCGTGTAACATAAATGACCAAAACACCCCTGATACTCCATAATTGTCCATTACTGTCTCTGACTCTGCCTGGGCCTCAAATTATACTCATACTGGCCCAATAACATGCAAGAATGACTCATAAACTCTCCCATAACTTGGAAAAGAAATCTATAACTTTCAATAAATTGCACTTAGGCCACTAAAGTTTAGTAAAATTTCAAAAAGACCCCAACTGTTGACTTGGTCAACCCTAGCCGAGAAGGACATACGAGACTCCAAATACGCATACAAGACATGCTTAAAAACTCCAATTTACTAAAAATAACTGTTTTGCCCCTATACCAGAGAGAACGCTGAAGCTCGCAGTACGTCGGCGGTTCTTGTCGGGTTCTTCAACTCGGACTCCGACGAACGAATTCCAGCGACTTAGGGCCTGATTTTGGGTCCGTTGGAACCCACTTAACCTCGCCAATCACAAGGAGTGAGTTAGAACCGATGAATTACAACTGAAGATGAGAATTTGGTCGATTTCAGAGCTAGGGTTCATACCTTCAAGTCGGGTTTTCTCTCTCGATTTTGAATGAAACTTAAAATTGATATGGGCCTTGCTCTCCCCAGGTGACGGAGATACTCCCACAGTAGCAGCCCGGTGAAAGGAGATGTGGTGGTATTGATGTGGTGGAGTTGGTGGTGGTTGTTCTTGGTGGAGAGCAAGAACATTGATGGGGATGAAGGCGAGGGATGAGAGAGAGAGAGAGAGAGAGAGAGAGAGAGAGAGAGAGAGAGAGAGAGAGAGAGAGAGAGAGAGAGAGAGAGAGAGAGAGAGAGAGAAATATGTTTGTTTCCCCAAATTGTGCTGGTGAAGAGGGCAGTTTAGAGGTGTTACCACCTAAGAGAGGAGGTGTCAAAATGGCTTGATCGAACAAGTGACAAGCATGCATGGGAGGGTGAAAGTGTAGTTTTATAAAGTTTGGGGCACTAACTAGAATTAGATAACTACTAATTTTTAGAGAATCGCACAACCATCCCGAACATTTCTTGTGCTTCAAAATCATTCTAACAACTTCCGAAACTTGCTAACACTCAAAATTTCCAACTTTAAAGACGTGGAAAAAAATTATCTACACTTTGGCCTCCAAAGTCTTGTTATTGCACTATAAACTCTCTCGGGAATTAGTGGTGTTACAATAGGCCTTTGTCTCCCGGGATTTCCAACGATATAAGACATGCCCAAAATGGGGTCCGGATTAGGGAGAAAATGCCCGCGTAAGATTAGCTAACAATTATATCCGAGTAAACCGGAGGGGCGGAATTGCGAATTCGGCCAAAATACTTAGAAAATCGTGCCCAGACCTAGAAGGCGGAGTAGGCTGCTGGAGAAAGAGGGAGGAAGGCTCCCAAGGCATTGGGGAACGCTTAAAGCTCGTAATCATTCGTTTGATCTCTTCTTCACTTGTTTTTCTCTGTTTTCTTCATGAACTTGATAAAAATTGATGTCATGATCACGATTATGTGTAGCTAACTATATTACATCGGAATTTCTCCAAGGTAGATAGGGTTTATAACCCTTTTGGCGAACTACGAGTCTTGATTCACGTTTTTCTTAACGTAATTGATGATGAACTATTTGCTATGTTTAATTCTTTCTTGTATTCTATCTTTCTGATTTTGAGACGTTGCAATAGGGCGATCGTAGGTAATATTTGTTAGAGAAATAAACAAGCTACCCGGAAAAGTAAATTGAACACTTTGTCGCACCTAGGTTAGAGAAATCAACCTACTAAACGAAGAACGTGAGTAGATTAGATGAACGTAATGCATGTTCTAGACACCGTCAGTTAAAGAAATTGATTTGAGTGGTCATACACATGTTTTTCTAGAGAGATTAATAAAGTTTAATGCTCGTTTGGCAAAAGAATCATCTTCAATGTTTCATAAATATAATTAGTTAGCGGTGACAACCTAGTGATCCAGGAGAATAACCCGATATTCCCTTATAATCACAATCTAAACATTTTAATTTAATTTTTCTTTTAATTTTGTAGTTTACTAAACAAACCCAAATATTTGCCCAAACAAGATTAACAATACTAATTAATTTGAGACAAGTCCCTTAGGTTTGACAAATCTTGTCTTTTCCGATATTACTACATGCGATAGCCGTGCACTTGAGGTTGAGACCATAGTTAGTAAAATACGGGACGAAAATAAAACGTGATACGGTACGTACATGTATTATACGATTTTATGTTAAAAATACGTTAATAAAATTTTGGCATAAAAGTACGCGATTTGATTAATTCGAGTTTTCTAGACGTACGTGTATAATTCGTAAACTAGTTATTCATTCAGAATTAAAAACATGGATGCATTTCGTAATTACTCAGCATACATAATGATTTATTTGTTTCCCACATTGCCATATTTTCATAGTTTTATCAAATATTTAAAAATATTTTTTAAAGAATGTACTCATTTGTTTATCATTTCTGATAGTTACACTATTTACTCATAACTAGTTACTTACGTAAAATAATATCTAACTATTTATGTTGCAAATTTCTTTAAAATAAAACTTACTAAGCATTCCCTACTTTTAAGAATGATTGTTTTAAAAATTAATAATATAACACATAAGACTCAAGATGCGTGTACATACATACATACATACATACATACATGCATACATATATACATACATACATACATACATATAGCTATTTAAACTTAATATACTTGTAAATCTTTGTAACAATAAATATTTAAAATAGAGAAATAGTAAGAAAATATTTAATAATAACTAATTATTATAAGTTATAACATTTGGATGATCACTGCAATATTGTATGCAAGAAGTTTTATTCAAAAGTATTGTACGTTAAAACGTTAAATACGAGTATTAAACTTTTATGCTCAAAAATTCGAGTATTTTTCATTAGGTTCAGCAATAGTACGAAATACGTAAGTATTTTTCATTTATACGTACGTGCGGGTATTAAACGGAAATACTCGGACTATTTACTAACTTGGGTTGAGACGTGTCAAGTTTTGGCGTCGTTGCCAGAGAACTCAATCAAATTAACTATGTTTATTAACCTTAGGGAATTTTAACTTTTGTCTTTGTTTATTTATTTGTTAATCTCACCTGCTTCCTTGCGAATGATTGTGCAGACATCTTGGTAATCATGTGGGGGCATAATTCTTATGGACAATCCCCTAGCTATTCACCATACTACTCATATGGAATTATGTACACCCCTCCTCCTTGGATTCAAGAGTATGAGTGAATTAAAGCAATGTTGGAGCTCAATCAGCTCATTATAGCTAAAGTAGACAGAATCGAGGAAGGAATGAAGGTGAATAATGAAACTATTCTGCGTCATCAACGATAATTGGCATAACTTTCTCATGAAGTGGAAGATGCAAATAATAAAAATGAGCCAATCACTATCATTCCCGACTTAGCTGAGGAGTGCGAAGAGAAAGACAAAGAACCCATAGAGGTCTATGATACTTTATTTCATGAAGTAATAGATCCTTGGGCCGCTTCAGAATTAGATTCAGACTCAATTTGGATGATGTTGTGACACCTATATAGCTTGTGCCTCGCATAGTTCCTGAGTCATTGCATTAGTGGGAGAGTGTTGACATCGCGAGCTTATGTCCTAATAATATTTAAGTGGGAATTGATGGAAAACTAGCTCCTAAGTGCGACGAGGATTTGCTATTTCCATTCGTTGAAGATATCTGCCTAGATGAAGCATTCCATGAGTCTAGTGAATTATTGCATGGAGATGTTTTCAGGTTTAGGGTTTTGATACAGATTACGCAGCAGAATAAACAATAATTAATTCCGTTCAAGACCCTCCAAGGATCACAGTACCAGACATCATAACAATGGTAAGGGATAGAGATCATGTGTACCTTGCTTATCTGAAATGATGACTTCACGTAGAATAATGTCCACGTATCTATACGTATCGACACCTACGATTGCAACATATCTTTCTCACGCATTTTCGCTAGAAAAGAAAGAAGGAGGAAGAAGAAGATCACGCAAGCAGGACACCCAAGAGCGCCGCACCTCACGAGGCCGACAGCGAAGGAGGGACATACGAAGGGGGGGGGGGTCTCGGCCTCCTTGTCTTGCTCGCTCCTTTGCTTTGTTCTCTCATAATTGTAAACACACTTATGAAAAAATAATCTAGGAGTGCCTTTATATAGTTAATAAATCCTTAGTAACTACATCTTAGCCCCAATCCTAATCCCGTCCATACACGGATTAGTCTACTTTGCAAATTAGTCCTACTAAGTTTACTTGTGGTTGCGTATTGATCCTTCTATTTAATTAGTCCTACAAATTAATACCAAAGTCCAGTTTAGTCCATAGGGTGTGTGACCCCATAGGTTCCTACTTAGTTGGTAGTAAAAATTACTAACATAGAGCGGTCTCTAGCAAGACATCTATGCCACTCAACTAAAAGAAACTGTTAGTGATCCAACAAACCTTGTGTCCAAAGTTACCGTATTGTATTATCCTTTTGTCACCATATCCGGATTGGACAAGAGACATACAAGTGACACTCGTATATCCAATCCATAGTTTCTCGATCCTGGGAATAGTCTTGTCCATGAAGATAACATCAATATCCTATATTGATTTATCTGAGTCTGGCCAAACATTCTATAAGCACTACCCCTCAAGTGGCCGTGGATATTTTCTCCTGTTATGTGGGAGGGACAAATCCTCTCTACATCACTACCATCTCTAAGCTTGCTTCCTATCATGCCCGATAACTACATTTATAGTTACCCGGTTAAGGCGCAACATTTGATAATATCAAAACACGATGTTACACAACTAGAGTATCTAGTGACTTCAAGTCTAAGGACCACAATACCATTGTCACTACGAGAAGCACTTGTGACTTTACATAACTTGTATGTATCCTTCTCGTGGTTGGTCATTCCAGTATGCTATTACTCCTAATGCATACCCATGTGCTAAAAATGATATCTCCATATAAATCTACCCACATACTAGTCTATAGTTGATGGTCCTGATAATCAATATAATTGACTAGGAATATTTAAGATAAATAACACGTTGTAGTCTAAGGACTTCATTATATTAAATATATCCATAAATAATACAATGATTATTCTAACAAAAAAATGTTCACACTTTCACTAGAGCTAATCTGATGCATCTCGTATGCCTATAGATCTAGTGTGCCTTTCATGCTTGTGCTAAACAAGCGGCTTTGTAAGTTGATCTTATGGATTTTCATCTGTAGGAATCTTGCAGATCTTCACATCTCTACTATCGATAATCTCTCGAATGAGATGGAATTTCCTAAGTACGTGCTTGGATTTCTGGTGTGACATGGGTTCCTTGGATTGTGCGATCGCCCTAGTGTTGTCACAATACAACTCTATTGGATCCCCAATACGAGGAAACACACCAATCTCAATAATGAACTTCTTAATCCAAACAACCTCATTTGCTGGACCCAATGCAGCAATGTACCCAGCCTCAGTTGTAGAATCAACAACTGTCTCTTGCTTGGAACTCTTCTTGCTCACAGCTCCTCCATTTTGGCAAAACACGAATCCTGAGTGCGATCTGAAATCATCTCTGTCGGTTTGGAAGCTTGCGTCAGAGTAACCCCTTACACGTAGCTCTTCCTCACCTCCATATATCAAGAATGAATCCTTAGTTCTTCTCAAGTACTTAAGGATGTTCTTGAATGCTATCTAGTGACTCTCACCTCGATTAAACTGATATCTGCTTTTCATACTCAAAGCGTATGAAACATCTGGTCTAGTACATAACATGGCGTACATGATAGATCCTATGGACGAAATATAAGGAATCCTACTCATTCGGGTCTTCTCAATTTCATTAGAAGGACAATCATCCTTCAAACGGTGATCCCATGTGACATGGGCAATAATCCTCTCTTGGAGTCTTGCATGTTGAACTGTCTCAACACCGTGTCTATATATGTACTTTGACGTGGGCCTAGCAGCTTCCTCGGTCTATCCCTATAGATCTTGATACCAAGTATTTAAGTTGCCTCCCCTAAGTCTTTTATTGAGAAACACTTTCCTAGCCAATCTTTAACATATTGCAAGGTAGGAATGTCATTTCCAATGAGTAGTATGTCATCCACATACAAGACCAGAAACATAACAGAGCTCCCACTAGCATTCTTTTAAACACAAGGTTCATCTTCGTTCTTTATGAAGCCAAACTCTTTGAGTGCGTCATAAAAACGTAGATTCCAACTCCTAGAAGCTTGATTCAACCCCTAAATGGATCACTGCAACTTACACACTTTATGGACATGCTCTGGATTCTCAAAACCCTTTGGCTGTGTCATGTACACATCATCAAGGAGGTTTCTATACAGAAATGCTATTTTGACATCCATCTGCCAAGTATCATAATCATGATAAGCTGCAATAGCAAGTAAGATTCGAATGGATTTTGTTATTGCAACTGGGGAAAAGGTTTCATCATAGCCATGAATCTGTCTGAATTCTTTTGCAACCAATTGGCCCTTATAGGCAATCACATTGCCATCCATGTCGGTCTTCTTATTGAAGACCCATTTGCACCCTATGGGCCGATCCCCATGGGGTGGTTCCACCAAAGTCCATACTTTGTTGGTATACATGGATTCTATTTCGAATCTCATGGCCTAAAGCCACTTTTGAGAATCTGGCCCTTTCATGGCCTCTCCATAAGTAGTAGGCTCATCATCTATGAGGAGTGCATCACCGGTCTCAGTAACGAGAAGTCCATACTTCTCAGGCTCTTGACGTACCCTACTCGACCTATGAAGTTCTTTTGTTACCTGAATAGGTTCCTCCACAACACTTTGTTGTTCCTGTTCATGGTCCATAGTAGGATCGGTGGTTTGTGGTTCTTGAATTTCTTTAAGTTCTACAATCCTCCGACTTTATCCTTTACTAGATAAATTCTCTTTCTAGGAACACGTCGGTCCCAGCAAAAAACACTTTGTTCCCGGTTGGATCCTAGAAATTACATCCATTCGTTTCCTTAGGGTATCCCACAAATTTACACTTATCCAACTTGGGCCCGAGTTTTTCAGTTTGTAAATTATTTACATAGACATCAGATCCCCAAATTATCATAAAAGACAACTTGGGACGCCTCCCACTCAACATCTCATATGGAGTCTTCATGACAGACTTGGATGGAACACTGTTAAGGTCCGAGCAACAAACACTCCTTTATAACAGGATGTTTATTCACTCTGTACTTCCTAGGTATTCCCAAGACCTTGTAAAAGACTTTATGATCTAGTATCATGTCAATATTTTTGGAATAGGTGCCCTAGAGGAAATTGTTTTGGTATGGAAAATGATTTTGGCTAGAAACATTCATTGTATTATTTATAGAGATATTTAATATAATGAAGTCCTTAGATTGAAATTATGTTGTTTATCTTAAGTATCCCTAGTCAATTATATTGATTAACAGGACGATCAAATACAGACTAGTATGGGGTTGGATTGATATGGAGATATCACGATCCATCACATGGGTATGCATTAGGAGTAATAGTATACTGGATTGATCCATAACGAGAAGGCGACATATGAAATTTTGATGGTGTTTTTGTGAGGCCAACACCGAAAAAAGGGAAGAGAATTTTGAGAGAGAGATAAGAGAGCTATTTTAGTGTCTACAATGGAGGAAAAGAGTGAAGAGGAGATGATGATGATGCATTGAGATGGAGAGGTAGTGTGGGAGTTGTGGAGTGATGGGTGTGAGTTGATTGTGATAGGGAAGTGAATAATTCAATAAGGGGATGTACATAAAAAAAAAATTATAGGTAGTATTGTTTAATTTGAGAATTGACTTGCATGTGGGAGGAGGAGGAGGAGCTTAAGTGGAATAAAAGTCTCCCAACAAGTTAGTTGGGGTAGAAATAAAAAATTCCAAAAATTGAGGGGTGAAAGTACAAGTACCAATTAATATGTAACACATAAAAGTTAAATTTTCATAAATTAGAAAAATTTCAAATAATTTCAAATAAATCACTTTGTTAATAAATGTCAAAATCCAATTCTAAGAAAACTACAAGTATCTCCCAAATTATATAAATGAGTTTCATATCTTATTATCCAAGTTTTCAAAAACTACAAAATAACCTCAAAATGAAATTCTATATAATCATACATGTCGAATGACACCCTTATACTTTAAACTAAGAAGAAGTCAAGAAAAAGTAAGAAATATAAATTTCTCAAAATTTTCAATTATTTTCCAAAATGACCAAATAACCCCCAACATAAATACGGGGTATTACACAAATGGTCCACATAATCAGTATGCACGAGTGCCAATTGCTCACTAGTCCTCTCACCTTTGTTATTGAAAGGAGACTTTGTTATCTTTCCCAATAAAGAAGCCACACATTTATCATATGATTCAAAATGAAATGAGTCTAGAAATCCATATTCATGGAGCCTAGACACACGTTTCTCGTTTATATGGCCTTGATAGGATTACTTAGATCAAGGATATACAATCCATCAAATAATTTCACATTACAATAATGAATACTATCAAAACAAATTGAACAACTTTTGTCCTTTATTGAAATAGTAAATCCTTCCTTGTCCAAACAAGAAATAAAAATAATGTTTATGCTCTTAGTAGGCACAAAATAGAAATTATTTAATTCTAAAACTAATACTGAAGGAAAAGACAGCTCGTACACGTCCACGGCCGATGCAAAAACCTTCGCTCCATTCCCAACGTGTAGATCTATCTCCCCTTTTGCCAATCTTCCACTTCTCTTTAGGTCCTGCACATTTCGAAAAATGTAAGATCCACATCCAGTATCTAATACCCACGATGAAGAGATAGTTAAATTTAAATCTACCACAAAAATACATGGTGGTGGTGGAATCACTATTCCAAGACTTTTATCCTCCAGATAATTTGGGCAATTTCTCTTTCAGTGTCCAGGCTGACTGCAGTAGTGAAAATCACCCTTAGTCACGCCCTTGGAAACGCCACTAGCAGCTTTAAGGGAAATATACTTAGGTTTAGCAACTGACTTGCCTTTCCCTTTGGAGGTAGATGCAAACTTTTTTCTCTTTCCTTTGTTCACCATCATTGTGGCCTTGCTCTTTCCCTTGTTGATGCTTTGTTCAGCTATCCTGAACATATTGAGTAAATCTGGCAGAGGCTTTACAATCTCATTCATGTTATGGTTCATGATGAACTGTCCATAACTATGAGGCAACGATTGAAAGATGAGATCAGTGGCCAACTCTTGGCCCATCGGAAACCTGCGTAAGGCTCTCCATGTACCAGATCTTACGGAGTACGTGAGGCCCACAGGGTTTCCCTCTGACAGGTGACATTTGAACTATGCCTTGGAAACTTCATACCGCTCAACCCTTGCGTGCTCTTGGAAGAGTTTCTTGATGTTTATGATCATAACAAACGCAGCCATGTTCTCTTGTTGCTTCTGAAGCTCAGAGCTCATGGCGCAAAGCATAAGGCAAGCCGCATCATTAGCATAGTCAATGATCTTTTGATGGGCCTTTATGGCTGCAGCAGAATAATTTTCTGACCCTCAGAAACTTCCTCTCTAGAATGTACAGTTTCTTTTCTTGCTTGAGAACTATTCTCAAGTTTATTTACAAGTCTAGAAAGTTTGTTCCAAAAGGTTGTCCTTCTCAAGGATAGCTGGTATGGAATGTGATGAATTCGATGAATTCATTGTCATTAGAATTCTATAAAATGATAAATTTACAAGTTTTAGTATTTTGTGAACAAATATCTGCATTTAATAATGGCTAGATTATTAAGCATAGCTCCCAATATTTCTCACGAATTAATTGGAGGGTTTTGATAACGGATACGTAGCGGACTAAACAATATTTAATCTTTTCCATACCCTCCAACAATCACAAGTCTAAAACTCATAATGACAGTAAGGGTTTAGTATCAAAATACCTGTTGGTTCTCCTTTGATGACTTCGCTTGTGAAAAAGTATTCACGTCTCTATGTCCGGATCCTTCAAGCCTTTGTGCTAGCTAGGATTATAGAGGAAGAGGAAGTAGATTAGGATCACGCAAAACGGAGCAAGGAGGGGGCGGTCCTCCTTGGTGGCCGACGGGGTGAGGGGCGGCAAAGGGGGGCTTCGGCCTCCTTTTGTTGCTCTCTCTCTCTCCTTGATTTTCTATCATACTAAAGTTATGTTTTGAGCATTATTTGTGTAGAGAAATCTAGGAGTGTCCTTTATATAGTCCAACGACTCCTTGTTGGCTGCATAAAAGCCCCTATCCTAATCCTGTCTATACACATATTAGTCCAACTTGCAAACTAGTCCTACTTAGTTTGCAAGTAGTTGCGTATTGATCCTTCTATTTAATTTATCATATTAATTAATTCCCAAGTCAATACTAATCCATAGGCAGTGGCACCCCCATAGGTTTTCTTCTTAGTTGGTAGTTACAATTGACTAACATGGAGCGGCCTCTAGCAAGACATCCACGCTACTTAACTAATAGAAATATTCATCCGAAAAACCTTTTGCAGTATTGTATCATCCCTTTGTCTCTATATCCGGATTGGACACGAGACATACAAGTCACACTCGTATATCCAATCCTAGTTTCTCAATCCTGGGAATATTATTATCCATGCAGATAACATCAATATCCTATATTGATTTATCTGAATCTGTAAAAACACTCTATAAAGAACCATCCCTCGAGTGGCCGGTGATATTTACTCCCGTTATGTGGGAGGGACAAATCCGATCTACATCACTACCATCTCCAAGTTTGCTTCCTTATCGTATCCGACTAACGCCTTTATTACTATCCAAATATGGTGTAGCGTTTGACGGTGTCAAAACACAATATTTTACAACTAGAGGATCTAATGAATTCAAGTCTAAGGATGACAATACCGTTGTCACTACGAGAAGCACTTGTGACTTTACATAACCTGTATGTAGCCTTCTCATTTTGGGTCAATCCAGTATGTTGTTACTCCTAATGCTTACCCATGTGTTGGATCGTGATATCTCCATATCAATCCAACCCCATACTAGTCTATAGTTGATCGTCACAAGAGCCAATTTCTCACTAGTCCTCTCACATTTCTTCTTTAAATGCGAATTTACCATATTCCCCACTAAACAAGCCCCACATGTCTTGTTAATAAATATAATTGACTAGGGGTATTATGATACAATGAATGCTTATAGCCAAAAACACTATTCATACTAAAAATATCGCCTCTAGGGAACCTATTCCAACAGTCTCCCACTTGCACAAGAGCCAATCTGGCGCATCCCGTATGCCCATAGATCTAGTGTGTCCTTCATGCTTGCGCTGAACAAGCAACTTCGTTAGCGTATCTGATAGATTCTCATATGTAGGAATCTTGCATAACTTCACATCTTCTATATAGATGATATCTATAATAAGATGGAACTTCCTGAATACGTGTTTGAATTTCTGGTGTGACCTGGGTTCCTTTGATTGTGCGATTGCCCCAGTGTTTTTCTTAAAATTCACTTGCACCTTATGGGATTTACCCTTTTAGGTGGTTCCAACAAAGTATATACTTTGTTTGTATACATGGTTTCTATTTCGTATCGCATGGCTCCAAACCATTCTTTAGAGTATGGCCCACTCGTGGCCTCCACATAAGCTGTAGGATCATCTTGATCGAGAAATCCACATTTCTCTTGTCCTTGACTTATCGTAACTAATCTATGAGGTCCTTTTGTTACTTGAGCAAGTTTCTCCACAATGCCTTGTGATCCCGCTCATGTCCCATTAGAGGATTAATGTCCTATTGTAGTTCTTGAACTCCTTCAAGTTCTATTATCATCCCACTGTTTATTTTAGAGACAATCTCTTCTTAGAAACACAGTGATTCGATAAACAAACATTTTGTTCTCGATCGGATTGTAGAAACAATATTCTTTTGTATCCTAAGGATATCCGACAACATATTCATCCAATTTAGGTGCCAGTTTATCTGACTGTAAACACTTTACATAAAATTCACTATTTCAAATCTTTATAAATGACATACTAGGACACCTTCTAGTCCATATCATATGTTGTCTTTCATAATTTATTTAGATGGAGCAAGGTTAAGGGAGAAAGTTGTTGTAAGTAGGGCATGGCTTTAAAATTAAACTGGAAGGTGCCTAGTATGTCCTAGAGGCCCTTTACTATTATCCTAGTAAAGCTATGATACTTTTTCCAAGCCGGTTCTCTACTTCATTCTTGAATTCCTTGAACATTTCAAATGATTCTTACTGTTTCTTCATAAGACACACAAATCCATATTTACTGAAGCCATCAGTAAATATGATGAAGTACTGAAAGCCACCTTTAGCACTTATGCTTAGCGGTCCACATACATAAATATGTATGATTCCCAAAAGATCATATTTTTTCCCAATAAATAAGCCTCACATATCTCATATGATTCAAAAACAAAATGAGTCAAGAAGTCCATCCATATGGAATCTTGAAATGGATTTCTCATTTATGTTGCCTAAAAGACAATGCAAAAATTGAAGTTCATATCATTATACACAAACCTCTTGGTGTTAATGTTATAGATGAAATTATCATGATTAAGGACATACAATCCATTAGACAAAATTTCATTACAATAATGCATATCAGAACAAATAGAACAATAATTTATCTTTTATTGTGATAGGAAACTTTTTCTTCTCCAAACAAGAAACTGTGATAATGTTCCTACTCATAGAAGGGAAATAATCATACTTTCTCGAATTCGTGAATAATTTAAGATGATAGGAATAATTTCCTACGGCCAATTCAGTAACCCTTGCTTCATTGCCCCACCTGTAGGTGTATTATCCATTATCCAATTGTCTACTTCTCTTGAGATCCTCCACATTTCTATAAATGTGAGATCCTCATCGAGTATAATATACCCATTATGATGATATAGAAACATTGACTTTTATAACAAAATATACCTTAAATGGAATTCAACATTCCTTTCTTATTGCCTTCCAGGTACTTTGGGAAGTTCGTCTTCCACTCTACCACCTTTTGGGCAACTTCTTTGGCTTTAGAAACAAGTTTATTTTATGCCCTTGGGGTCGGCACAAACCTTTTGCTCTTACCCTTACTGTTAACCTTTAACATGTGTTTGTCATTGCCCTTATTAGTGCTTTGTTTAGCGGTTCTCAATCATATTAAGTAAATTGCTTTTGAACAAAGTTTTAATTGCATCCAATGCAGTTCTTGGTCCAACTATGCGAATTACTCTTTATTATTTATATATCTCATAGATAACTCCCATATCTGAGCTTTCAATCCTATCCAAATTGGTGAGTTGCGTTTGTCCTCTTGCTTCTGCAATCACACATTACTAGCTTGTGTCGTCGCGTCACATCTGGATTAATTAAGTCCCCTTGTTTGGCAAGCCCGAACTTCATTACATCTTTATCATGACGAGTGCTAAGAAAGAGTAGGTAAAATGCAATATGTAGTAATACTTCAAACCTTTCATGTTAAGCCGGCCCTTGTAAGGAGCTTCTTTACATGTATGATCATATCATACGTCTCCATGTTCTAATCTCGCTTACAAAGCTCAGAGTTCATGGCAGCTAACATGAGACAAGTTACATCCAATGAACCATTCTTTGATGTTACTTCCATTAGGCTTTTAGTGTATTTTGGTATTTGGTGGAAGGATTATGCTCTAGGATATACATAATTTTTCCTTTTATTTGAGAACAATTCTCAATTTTATACCAGTTTAAGAAAAACTGGGTCTACACAGCTTTTTCTTCTAAGGTACATATCGGATCGATAAAGTTGAGTTCGTTTGTTTAACACCATAGGTTTTCAACACAAAAGGAATTATGCAATGTTTGTGATGTTGTACTATTTTACAAGGACTTAAATTATTAAACATAGTTCCCACTATTTTCTCGAATAACCCTCTCTATTAATGCCGAAAATATCACGTATATTTTTTACTGTGCCAAGATCCATATTTCACTTGTTATTGAGGATACTTTGGCAAGTCACCCAAGAATTAGTTATTTAGGTAGGAACAATTTCCAATTTCATCCTACGCATCTCTTGGTTCAATTGGACAAATAACTTCTTATTTATCTATGCCATAGATAATCCCAATTTCTTGCCTCTAGGCTTTCAATCCTATTGAAATAGCCTAGTTGCGTACAACCTCTTACTACAAAAATTGAACATTACTTTCTTGTTTCATCGCGCCATCCTATAAAGAATCTAATCTCCACTACTATAAACGGAGCTTTTTAGGACGGTATTTTTTAGGACGGAAATAAAAACTGTAGCTTATAAATTTAAATACTACGGTATATTGAATCTGTAGTAAATGGCTCTTTTAACCGACGGGTAACTATATACCGTAGGTTTTAATCATTTATTAATACGGTAATATCTGTACAGTAGGAATTATTTTCATTTAAACCACGGTTTTTATAGAAACCGTAGTTAATACACGTATTTAATATATAAAAAAAAGAGATTGTATAACAAATACACGAGCAGTGCTTTTTCAATTCCCCATTCCTCTCCAGGTCTTCATCCAATCGCCCAACCGCAGGGAGTCCCTCTATGGTCTGCTTCTTTTGGACGGGTGAGTCTCTCTCTCTCGGAGTTGAATTCGTTGAATTGGAACACAATTTGAAGCTGAGTTTTTTTTTCCGTCCCTCTTTGTCAACTGGCCAGTCGTGGGTAGGACTTCGCCGAAACTTCAATCCAATCGGCGCCTGGAACCTGCAGGTATGTCAGATAGTAATTGATAGTCGATTGTGTGGATCCGAATTTCTGCAATTGTCTTGTAACTATATATACAAACCCTAGGCGATTGAATTTTGCAATTGTCTTGTGTACCACTAGTTTGGGTGTAAAATTGATGGAGAATGTTTTTAGGGTTCCAGAGGTTGTCTGTTTGGTACTTGTAGGTTGTGACCTGGGTTTAGGAAAAAAAAAATCAATTGGGAATTTTGATTATATATGAACTTTTATTGAATCTGTGTTTATTCAGTTTGTGTGATTCAGTTTGGCGCATCCTACATCACTTGTCCTTATAGATTTGCTCAATATTTTGTTTCTGCATCACATGTCCTTTTATTGAATTTGTGTTTATTCAATCTATGTGATCCTACCTCTATAGCTTTATAAAAAACCTTACTGATCTTGGCAGGATTATGATGCAAGGTGTTATATATTCTAGATACTAGTCAACTTGGGTTTATATAATAGAGGATCATAACTCAGTGAAGGAATCCTAAAAGTCCAAGAAACTTACAGAAATCCTCAATTTCTAACTTCGATCAAGCTCTAATACTTAAACTAAGAAAGCAATAACAACCTAACTGCACTAACCAGAGGTAGGATGCAATGGGGTACTCCACAACTAAATACAATATACTCACTTGCTTGAGTGTGATTTCTCTCTCACGAATATGAAGGACGACACTAATTCCATCAATATAAAAATAGGTACATCCAGCAAAATGATGATCCGACGCTAATAACCAACTCCACCTAATTTCAGCTCCTAGAAGCGAAATATATCGTTCCAGGAAGCAGCAATGGCAAGAGAGATTTGGTGGAAGCCAACATGTTTTTTTCGGAAGAAGTTGATAACTTTTAGTCCAATGGAAAGATAGATTTGGTGGTGGTCCTTATTTTGAATAAATGTCATGCCTCAATAACTCTGTTTCCAGGAACTTACTTTAAGCTTTCCATTCAGTTAGGTGATACAATTACAGATTATATGCAAAGTACAATTTATTAACACATTGAAACTTCTACCACTTGGTTTCTTTTCCCTACTTTCAAAGGTTATATGTGCCTCAACTCTTGTTATTTCACTTTACAAAACCATATTGTTTAAGTTACCTCCTTAAGGAAGACTATTTTACTTATATAAAACATCGTCTGCTAATTTTGTAGAGCTTTTACGTGTTTTCTTAATATACAGTGTACTAAATCTATGCCATACTCCTTTTAAAACATCGAAATTTTGCCAAATCCTGGTCTCTCTGTTAACAAGCATATCAAATGTTTTTCTTCAAGTAGACTTGGAAAATAGTTCAACAAACAATGTTCCCTCCATGATAATGACATACTCAGCTAATGTAATGAGCAGGTTTCACCAACTTCTTGATTTATCTTTCTTTAACTACTAATTTTCATAATCTTTTGAAAATCAATAAATCATCCTCAGGGAAACAGGGAAAACAGAGAGAAAAAAAGCACTGGAATATGAACAAAGTGAAAATTAGGTCTTGAAACGCATATAAAAAATCTGGGAACACAAGAGATGCAAAGCTCATAGCACATAAAGGCATATCATTTAAAGAAACCTTATTCGAATATACAAAATGTCCCAAAAGAATCAGACTTTTAATTAGAGGGAATCAGCTTTATCTAAGTCTGAGTATGTCAAATATCCCCAAATGAAGCAATCCCTAGTCAGCAGAATGCTAAACATACTAATTAATACCTTAATTACAACTGTAGAGGTAAACCATATCCGATAAACCACGAAGGAAAACACGAATCAGTTGTTAAATTATTGTCTTGTTTTACGTTCATATTCTCATTTTAATAGAATTGAATATGTGTTATTTGACTTATATAGGATTATTTACTACGATATGGATAAGAGTTGGATTCAGTCAGGCGAAGTTTCTTCAGCTCCTTTCTTCAGAGGTCCGTTGGAGTTCTTGGATTTTGCTTTCGCTCATAACAATGATGGGACTAATATAACTTTTCCGTGCAAGAAGTGTATGAACCGTTACTATGGAGATCAGAACTCGGTTTTGAGGCATGCCATATGCGATGGATTTGATACTAGCTACGTAATGTGGACAAATCATGGGGAGTCCCTCGACAGTACAAATGTTAGTGGACAAGAGGGATATAACATAGGTGATGATATGGTTAATATGGTTTACGATGGATAATCGAGAGTTCTCATATGAATACACAACCATTGGGCCAAACGAGGAGACTCGAGAGTTCTATAACTTATTGGACGATGCAGAGAGAGAATTGTATCCTGCTTGTAAGAGGTTCACCACTCTTTCTTTCCTTTTTCTCTTGTTACATTTCAAAGTATTGGAAGGGTGGAGTGACACATCGTTTAATAAATTGTTAACTTTGTTGAAAGATGCATTCCCTGATGGCGAAACACTACCCGAGTCATATTATAAGTCTAAAATGATTAGAGAGTCTTTAGGGTTTAACTGTGTGAAGATTGATGATTGTACTAATGACTGTATGTTATATTGGAAAGAGAAAGAGAATCTTGATGCTTGTGATATTTTTAAAACACCAAGATATAAAGACGAAGGAGGTGAGGTGGTTGATGGGAATCAGAAGAGAAAACGCATTCCGAAAAAGCAAATGCGGTATTTTCCTTTCAAACCTAGGCTTCGGAGGTTGTTCATGTCCACGAAAACTGCTTTACTAATGCGGTGGCATGCAGAATAACGAGAAGATGATGGGATACAAAGGCACTAAGAAGATTCTTTAGCTTGGAAGAGTTTTAACGAGAAACATCTTGAGTTTGCTGGTGACCGTCGTAGTGTTAGACTTGGTTTTGCATCGGATGGTTTCAATCCTTATAGAACCATAAGTATCCCTCACAACACATGGCCCGTTGTGTTGATTATTTATAATTATCCACCGTGGTTATGCATGAAATAGTCATCGTTTATATTGGCAATGCTGATTGATGGGCCTAAGGCACCTAGAAATGATCAAGAAGTGTACTTGCAACCGTTAATAGATGAACTGGAAGAATTGTGGGATGAAGGTATTCATACGTATGATGCAGAGAGTAAAGAAATGTTCCAACTACGAGCATCTCTTAGGCGGACAATTAATGACTTTCCAGCCTATGCAAACCTATCGGGGTGGAGCACGAGCGGTAAATATGCATGTCCTGTATGTAACAAAGAAACTGATTATCTCTGGTTGAAAGATGCTCAATTTTGCTATGCGGGTCATCGGCGTTTTCTCCCCCAAAGCCATAGGCTCCGGAAAGATGCCAATAACTTTACAATAAATTCGAGACCTGTCCTGGGCCGCCTACGCTATCTGATGAGGATATTCTTAAACAAATTGAAGACATTCAGGATTGTTTTGTAAAAGGACAACCACAAGGACAATCACTTAAAAGAAAGAGATCAAATAATGACTCAACTAGTGATTCTAATGTCTCTGAGAGCAAACCTTTTATAACTGGAAGAAAAGGAGCATATTTTTTATTTACCTTATTGGAAGGATAATTTGATTCGCCACAACCTTGATGTCATGCATATTGAGAAGAATGTCTGTGAAAGTATACTTAACACGCTGTTGGATGTCTGTAATAAAAGTAAAGATGACTTGCGTGCTCGTCGTGACCTTGAAGAGTTGAAAATCCGAAAGTCGCTTCATCTTGTGTCACGTGGCAATAGCAGATATTAATTACCCCATACAGCGTTTAATGACTAAATATGAGAAAATAGCTTTCTGCAAAGTACTAAAGAATGCTAATGTTCCGGACAACTATTCTTCTAATATTTCAAAATGTGTCAATGTGAAGGAAAGAACAATCAATGGCCTAAAGATCCATGATTGCCATGTACTGATGCAACAATTACTGCCTATAGCCTTGAGGAAGGTCTTGCCCAAGAATGTAACAAAGTCTTTAATTGAGCTGTGTGGGTTCTTTAGAAGACTATGTTCAAAGGTGTTGGATGTACCTGAAATTGAGCGTATGCAAGAACAAATAGAGTAGACTCTTTGGCAGCTTGAAAAGATATTTCCACCCTCTTTGTTTGATATAATGTTGCATTTGCCAATCCATTTGGAAGCGGAGGCAAGAATTGCCGGGCCGGTTTGCTTTCGGTGGATGTACCCCGTTGAGAGGTACTGATTTATAAATTATAGTTTTGTAATGTTCAATATGTGGACTCATTAATTGTTAACAATGTAATGGAATTATATAGGTACCTACTCACTTTGAAGCAATACGTACGACAACGGAATTTTTCCGAAGGATCTATCGCTCAAGGGTATTTGTAGAAGAATGTGTTACATTTTGTAGTCGTTACCTTGATGATGATGTTGAGACAAAACTAATACGACCGTCGAGGTACAACGAGGGTGGTAATGGGAAAGAAGAAATATTCAGATTAAGTAACATTGAGTTTGAGCAAGCTCATCGATATGTCTTAGCCAACACTGATTCTATCATACCATTCCACCAGTAAGATAAATGCGAACCATAAATATTTGAATTTTATATTAATCAATACATGAACTTACATTGTTATACGCTTTCTATTGAACATGTAGGATTCACATGGACAGAGTAATATGAATCGTCGGATTCGTTCTCACCAGCTCAAAACAAAACATAATGCCGAGTTTCCAAATTGGCTACGTAATTATGTAAGTCACTGTGTTAGGATATGTTGTATCTGAATCATAAGATATAATTGTTGTACCGATAAATAATTGTTTTACTAACGATGCAGTTAAAGGAAAAGGGATTTCCAAATGATCGTCCGACAATTTATATGAGGACACGGGAGGATGAGAACGGACAACCTAGAGATCCTTCTGCGGATCCTTATCTGGTGAAATACTAAAATATTTTATTTATTAGTTTTAAGTTATATAAAATTCGTATGCCAACTATAAGTTGTAATATATGTTCAATTATTTCAGGCGGCGTTGAGGGAACATTTGAAGATTGGAACACCAGAGGAAGAACAAAACCTAGAGGTTCGTGAGCATCGTTTTGTTGAAATATTTGGGCCAGAAAATCACGGTCGTGTGCGATGTATGGGTTCTGGACTACGTCCGTCAAAGGTGCTCGGCTCCTCGTCAATCCGCTCCAACAAACAAGTGGCTGACTTGGAGGTAAAAGTTGTTGGGTTTTGACGTAGGTAACGCAGCGGAATAACAAAAATTAATCCTACTCAAAGCCCACCAAGGATCACAGGAAGAGACATCATAACATGATTAAGGACATAGAAGATGTGTACCTTTTTCGTTTGTGAGATCACACGAAGAATGATGTCCTCGTCTCTACGGTTGATCCACGTCTAGAGGTGAGATCTAGATTCTTCCTTCAATCAAGTGCTAGCTTGAACCTTGGAGGAAGAGGGATGAAGATCAAAGGCACAAAGCAACAAAGGAGGGGCGGCCTCCCTTTGTGCCGTCGGGTAAGGGGGCGGACGGGGCTAGGGTTTCGGCCCTAGCTCTTGTTTTGCTCTCTCTCTTGCTCTCTCCCACTCTTTGTGTGTTATGACTAATAACTCATATGTGGGAAGGAAGCTAGAGCCTCCTTTATATACTCCAACAACTCCTTGTTGTTTCCATAAAAGAGTTTTTCTTGTTCTAGTAGGACTAGAACTATTCCCTTCCTTGCAAATTAGTCCTACTAAGTTTGCAAGGTGTTGCACAATGATCCTTCTATTAATTAATCCATATTAATTAATCCCAAATCTAGCTCTACTCTATTTGACGTGTGACCCCATAGGTTTCTATATAGTTGGTAGTAACTATTACTAACATGGAGCGGTGTCTAGCAACACATCCATGCAACCCAACCAATAGAAATAGTCAGTGATCCCGACAAACCTTTGTGCCCAATATGTCATATTGCATTATCCCTTTGTCTCCATATCCGGATTGGACACGAGACATAAATAGTCACACTCGTATATCCAATCCATAGTTCCTCGATCCTGGGAATATGCTTATACTTGCAGATAACATTAATATCTCCATATTAATTTATCTGAGTCTGGCCAGACATTCAATAAGCCTCATCCCTCGAGTGGCCGTGGATATTTACCCCTATTATGTAGGAGGGACAAATCCTATCTACATCACTACGATCTCTAAGCTTGCTTCCTATCACGCCCGATAGCCACCTTTATGATTACCCAGTTACGGTGTAATGTTTGATAACATCAAAGCGCAATATTTCACAACTAGAGTATCTAGTGACTTCAAGTCCAAGGATTGCAATAATATTAGCACTAAGAAAAGCGATTGTGACTTCACATAATCTAATGTATCCTTTTCGTCATGGGTCAATCCAGTATGCCATTACTCCTAATGCATACCCAGGTGTTAGACTTGATATCTCCATATCAATCTACCCACATACTAGTCTATATTTGATTGTCCTATTAATCAATATAATGGACTAGGGACATTTAAGATAAATAACACAATTTATCTAAGGACTTCATTATATTAAATATCGCCATAAATAATAAATGAATATTCTAGCCAAAAACATTGTTCATACTAAATCTACGATTGCCTCTAGGGCATCTATTCCAACAGTCTCCCACTTGCACTAGAGCCAATCTGGCGCATCTCGTATGCCTATAGATCTGGCGTGCCCTTCATGCTTTCGCTGCGCAAGAGGTTTTGTGAGCGGATCTGACACGTTGTCATCTGTCGGAATCTTGCATATCTTCACATCTCCTCGATCGATCATATCACGAATAAGATGGAATCTCCTAAGTACATGCTTTGACTTTTGGTGCGATCTTGGTTCCTTTGCCTGTGCGATTGCCCCAGAGTTGTCACAGTACAACTCCACGGGATCCACTATGCTAGGGACCACACCGAGCTCAGTGATAAACTTCTTTATCCATACTGCCTCTTTCGCCGCTTCCGCAGCAGCAATGTACTCAGCTTCTGTTGTAGAATCAGCAACTGTGCCTTGCTTGGAACTCTTCCAGCTCACAGCTCCTCCATTCAGGCAAAACACGTATCCAGACTGCGATCTGTAATCATCCTTGTCGGTTTGGAAGCTTGCGTCAGTGTAACCCTTTACACTCAGCTCTTCCATTCCTCCAAATATCAAGAACACATCCTTAGTTCTTCTCAAGTACTTTAGGATGTTCTTGACAGCAATCCAGTGACTCTCACCCGGATTGGACTGATATCTGCTCACCATACTCAACGCGTATGATACGTCTGGTCTAGTACATAGCATGGCGTACATGATGGATCCTATGGCCGAAGCATAGGGTATCCTGCTCATGCGGTCCTTCTCCATCTCGTTGGAGGGACAGTCATTCTTGGAAAGAGTGACTCCATGTGACATGGGCAAGAATCCCTTCTTGGAATCTTGCATGTTGAACCTCTTCAACACCTTGTCAATATATGTACTCTGACTTAGGCCAAGCAACCTTTTAGATCTATCTCTATAGATCTTTATACCCAGTATATAGGCTGCGTCTCCTAAGTCTTTCATTGCAAAGCACTTTCCTAACCAATCTTTAACAGATTGCAGAGTAGGAATATCATTGCCAATGATTAGTATGTCATCCACATACAAGACCAGAAATACTATAGAGCTCCCACTAACCTTCTTGTAAACACAAGGCTCATCTTCGTTCTTGATGAAGCCAAACTCTTTGACCGCGTCATCAAAACGTCGATTCCAGCTCCTAGAAGCTTGCTTTAATCCATAAATGGATCTTTGCAGCTTACAGACTTTGTTGGCATTCTCTGGATCCTCAAAACCCTCTGGTTGTGTCATGTACACATCCTCAAGGAGGTTCCCATAAAGGAACGCTGTTTTGACATCCATTTGCCAAATCTCATAGTCGTAGTATGCTGCAATAGCAAGTAAGGTTCGAATGGATTTAGTCATGGCGACTGGTGAAAAGGTCTCATCATAGTCAATACCATGAATCTGTCTATAACCTTTGGCCACCAATCGCCCCTTATAGGCAACTACCTTGCCATCCATGTCGGTCTTCTTCTTGAAGACCCACTTGCACCCTATGGGTCGAGCCCCTTCGGGTGGTTCCACCAAAGTCCATACTTTGTCGGTGTACATGGAATCCATTTCGGATCTCATGGCTTCCAGCCACTTCTTAGAGTCTGGGCCATTCATGGCTTCTCCATAGTTTGCAGGCTCATCATCCATGAGTGGTACGTCATCGGGCTCAGTTACGAGAAGTCCATACCTCTCTGGCTCATGACGCACTCTTCCTGATCTACGGAGTTCCTGTGTTACTTGAACAGGTTCTTCCACAACTTCTTGTGGTTCCTGTTCATGTTCCATTATCGGTTCAGTGGTTTGTGGTTCATGAATTTCTTCAAGTTCTACAACCCTCCCACTTGCTTCTTTCGAGACTAGTTCTCTTTCTAGAAACACGCCGGTCCGAGCAACAAACACTTTGTTTTCGGCAGGGTTATAGAAATAATATCCTTTAGTTTACTTAAGATATCCCACAAACTTACACTTATCCGCTTTAGGCCCGAGCTTGTCTGTTTGTAAACGCTTTACATACACGTCGCAGCCCCAAATCTTCATAAACGACACTATGGGACGCCTCCCAGTCCATATCTCATATGGCGTCTTCATGACTGATTTGGATGGAACACGGTTAGTGGTAAAAGCTGCAGTCATTAGAGCATGTCCCCAAAAGGATATCGGAAGATCTGTTTGAGACATCATAGATCGCACCATATCTAATAGAGTGCGATTCCTCCTCTCAGATACACCATTCCATTGTGGTGTTCCGGGTGGAGTGAGCTGGGATACTATCCCACACTCTCTAAGATACTCATCAAACTCTTGGCTTAAGTATTCTCCTCCACGATCCGATCGTAGGGCTTTAATACTCTTGCCAATTTGCTTCTCTACTTCACTCTTGAATTCTTTGAACAATTCAAAGGATTCGGATTTGGCCTTCATAAGGTATACAAATCCATATCTACTGAAATCATCAGTAAATGTGATGAAGTAGGTATAACCACCTCTGGCAGGCGTGGGGAATGGTCCGCATACATCAGTATGTATGAGTGCCAATAACTCACTAGTCCGCTCGCCTTTCTTATTGAAAGGGGACTTTGTCATTTTTCCTAATAAACAAGATTCACATGTCTCATATGATTCCAAATCAAATGAGTCTAGGAGTCCATCCTTATGGAGTCTAGATATGCGTTTCTCATTTATATGGCCTAAACGACAGTGCCATAGATATGTAGGATTTAAATCATTAGTTTTAATCCTTTTAGTATTTATGTTATAGATTGGATTATTTAGATCAAGGATATACAATCCATTAGACAAATGCGCACTACAATAGTGCATACTATCAAAATAAATGGAGCAACACTTGTCCTTTATTGAAATAGAAAAACCTTTCTCGTCCAAACAAGAAACGGAAATAATGTTTCTGCTCATAGCAGGCACATAAAAGCAATTGTCTAATTCTAAAATAAGTCCAGAAGGCAAAGATAGCTCATAAACGCCTACAGCTAATGCAGCAACCCTTGCTCCATTCCCGACGCGCAAGTCTATCTCCCCTTTTAGCAATTTTCTACTTCTTTTCAAATCCTGCACATTACGACAAATGTGAGAACCACATCCGGTATCTAATACCCAGGATGATGAAATAGAAAGATTGACGTCTATAACATAAATACCTGGTGGTGGTGGAATCACTATTCCAAGCTTCTTATCCTCCAGATATTTAGGGCAATTCCTCCTCCAGTGACCCGGCTGGCTGCAGTAGTGACACTCACCTTTAGCCACGCCTCCACTAGGCTTTAGGGCTTCCTTGGATTTCGCAACTTTCTTGCGTTTTCCTTTTGAAGTAGATGCAACTGACTTGCCCTTCTTCTTGTGGACCATCATTATGGCTTTGCCCTTGCCTTTATTGACGCTTTGCTCAGCTGTCTTTAGCATGTTCAATAGATCTGGCAAAGACTTGTTGATCTCATTCATATTATAGTTCATAATGAACTGATTATAACTGTCAGGCAACGATTGCAAGACGAGATCAGTCGCCAAGTCCTGGCCGAGTGGGAACCCCAGTCTCTCAAGGTTCTCTATGTACCCGATCATTCGGAGTACATGAGGGCCTACTGGATTCCCCTCTGCAAGACTACTTTTGAACAATGCTTTGGACACCTCATAGCGCTCATGCCTTGCCTGTTCCTGAAACAATTGTTTCAAGTGTATGATCATATCATAGGCTTCCATGTTCTCGTGTTGCTTCTGAAGCTCACTAGTCATGGTACAAAGCATGAGGCAAGTCACGTCATTAGAATCATCAATATGTTTCTGACGTGCCCTTACTTCCGCTAATAGAGACTCATCTTGTGGTGGGTCTGGAATCGGAGTGTCCAAGACGTACAGCTTCTTTTCTTGCTTAAGGACAATCCTCAAGTTTCTGTACCAGTCAAGGAAATTCGTTCCAGACAATTTATCCTTCTCAAGGACAGATCGTAGGGATGAACTCGATGCGTTGTTGTTTGCCATTTGGAATTCTACAAAACGAGAAATATGCAATTTTAGTATTTTGAACAATTTAACTATATTTAACAATGGCTAGATCATCAAATATAGCTCCCACTATTTTTCTCGGTTTAATAGCCCTCACCATTAAAGCGGAAAATATCTTTATACTTTCTAGTGGGTCCAAGATCCTTATTTCACTTTTTCTTGAGCTTGCTTTGGCAAGTCACCCAAGAATTGGTTATTTAGGTAGGAACCATTCCAATTGCATCCCATGCAATTCTTGGTCCAATTAGGTGAATAAATTCCTTTTATTCTTTATCCAATTGGATAACACCTAATTGTCATGCCTCTAAGCTCATCAATCCAATTGATTCTTGCCTAGTTGCGTCCAACCTCTTGTTTTCAACATACACGCATTACGAGCTTGCGTCGTCCGCAACACATCATGAAAAATTAAAATCGCCTTGCTTTGGCAAGCCCGAATTTTAATAGTCCATGATCATGAAGGGTGTTTTGGCAAGAGAAGGCAAAACGCAATATTTAATTGAGGGATTTCTTTTAATTCGTTTGGTTGATCTTTATCAACATGGTCTACTTATTTGGATTGGGCTATCCACAATAAAAGACCAACCTTGTTTATTATTATCTTGTTATCGTTTTGCTTGTAGCGCCATACACACAAAATAAATAACAAGGCATGAATAATAAACATCCACAAAAATAAAAAACGTGGCATGGATATGGCCTCTAGACTAATGATATTATCAAGCCAATGATAATATCTAATTGCCCTAAAGTGCCGAGCTCATCTCCATGTGCTCCACCATAGCTGCGCGCCTAGGGATGTCTTTTGGCTCCTTTGGTTCTCCGGTCTTCTTCTCCATGCTCTTGGCTATCATCCAAATATTTCTAATTCTAGCCTAATATCTAGAATAAATAAATAATAAAAGCCTCACATGTTGAGGAGAAAAAGAACGACTCGCAGGCCGTAAAACTTAATCAATTATTACATTAATTTGATCAGCTCGCAGGCCGTAAACCAAACCACAAAAACAATAAACATCCACAATCCTAGGCCATATCCATCCACCATGCAATAAAGCAGATAATACAGTTAAAACCAATTTTTAACGCGCTTGTTTAATTTTAATGAAATTGGGTAACTAGGGTTTCACAACGGTCCAAAGGGTTCAAGCCAACAAGTGGCCCGAACCCTAGGACCGCCGCACGCCTAAGGGGGGGCCGCGGCCTTGCTTGGCGCGCAAGGGAGGGGCGGGCGGCTAGGGTTTCGGCCCTAGTCCCCTTCCTCCTTCCTTGTTGCCCAAGCAAGGTTGTTTCCTTATGGATTTATTTCCATAATTTTATTTCCATAATTGAAAACCCCTTTTCAATCATGTGCCCATGAACCCTAATTTTTCAAGAACCCAATTATTCACATCCTATGTGATTAAACTCACCAATTCTAACATCCAATGTTAAATTGGGTCTTGTTTGATTGAATCATGTTCAATATTGCATCTACTATGCCAATTTTTCAGTTTTCGCGTAATAAACAATAATACGGTGTATGTACTGAAATCGTAAACACATAATATCATGTTATGCTCTACGACCTGTGGCTCTGATACCACTGTTGGGTTTTGACGTAGGTAACGCAGCGGAATAACAAAAATTAATCCTACTCAAAGCCCACCAAGGATCACAGGAAGAGACATCATAACATGATTAAGGACATAGAAGATGTGTACCTTTTTCGTTTGTGAGATCACACGAAGAATGATGTCCTCGTCTCTACGGTTGATCCACGTCTAGAGGTGAGATCTAGATTCTTCCTTCAATCAAGTGCTAGCTTGAACCTTGGAGGAAGAGGGATGAAGATCAAAGGCACAAAGCAACAAAGGAGGGGCGGCCTCCCTTTGTGCCGTCGGGTAAGGGGGCGGACGGGGCTAGGGTTTCGGCCCTAGCTCTTGTCTTGCTCTCTCTCTTGCTCTCTCCCACTCTTTGTGTGTTATGACTAATAACTCATATGTGGGAAGGAAGCTAGAGCCTCCTTTATATACTCCAACAACTCCTTGTTGTTTCCATAAAAGAGTTTTTCTTGTTCTAGTAGGACTAGAACTATTCCCTTCCTTGCAAATTAGTCCTACTAAGTTTGCAAGGTGTTGCACAATGATCCTTCTATTAATTAATCCATATTAATTAATCCCAAATCTAGCTCTACTCTATTTGACGTGTGACCCCATAGGTTTCTATATAGTTGGTAGTAACTATTGCTAACATGGAGCGGTGTCTAGCAACACATCCATGCAACCCAACCAATAGAAATAGTCAGTGATCCCGACAAACCTTTGTGCCCAATATGTCATATTGCATTATCCCTTTGTCTCCATATCCGGATTGGACACGAGACATAAATAGTCACACTCGTATATCCAATCCATAGTTCCTCGATCCTGGGAATATGCTTATACTTGCAGATAACATTAATATCTCCATATTAATTTATCTGAGTCTGGCCAGACATTCAATAAGCCTCATCCCTCGAGTGGCCGTGGATATTTACCCCTATTATGTAGGAGGGACAAATCCTATCTACATCACTACGATCTCTAAGCTTGCTTCCTATCACGCCCGATAGCCACCTTTATGATTACCCAGTTACGGTGTAATGTTTGATAACATCAAAGCGCAATATTTCACAACTAGAGTATCTAGTGACTTCAAGTCCAAGGATTGCAATAATATTAGCACTAAGAAAAGCGATTGTGACTTCACATAATCTAATGTATCCTTTTCGTCATGGGTCAATCCAGTATGCCATTACTCCTAATGCATACCCAGGTGTTAGACTTGATATCTCCATATCAATCTACCCACATACTAGTCTATATTTGATTGTCCTATTAATCAATATAATGGACTAGGGACATTTAAGATAAATAACACAATTTATCTAAGGACTTCATTATATTAAATATCGCCATAAATAATAAATGAATATTCTAGCCAAAAACATTGTTCATACTAAATCTACGATTGCCTCTAGGGCATCTATTCCAACAAAAGTTGCCCAATTGGAAGCTGAAAATGCAGAGAGGCAAGCTCGGGAGGATGCTCGTGAAGCTGAAATGCAAAAGATATTTAAAACATGGAAAGCTCAGATGAAACATCTTGCAGGTGTAGTATGTTCGCTGACCGGAACATCATTGGATGCATTGGCCATGCCATATTTTGCACCACCGGTTGTGCCATCATCTACTCCGTCGGAACCTACTGCCAGGCCTACGAACCCGACACTGGGTGGACAATACAATCGACCTGCAAGGCCTACCAACATCAATCCTCCGCAAAAGTGGCTTAGTCCAATATACCTCCTACAACTGCTTCCTCAGAGAGCCATGCCTCATCTTCATGTCATGTGCGACATGATAACCTTCAGGTAACTTTAACTAAAAATTGGTAAGATCCTATGTAGTTCTGTTTTATAGCATTGAACTGATTTTCGTTGTGCCTGACATATGTTTGGTTTCTTTTGGAATGGTTAGAGTAGGCGATATGGTGGAGCAAATCTCAATAGACAAGCCACGAACTATTGCAGCACGTGGTCTCGTGTTGTCGATGAACCCGAGTAAGATAGTACAGGGAGCTGCATTAAGTCCAGAGTTCTGTGAGGTGCAAATCTCTGAGGTTCTCAAGTCAAACTTTCTGATGTTCCGACAGTCTGGGTGAGAAACAAATTTGAAGAACATGACAGCAAAATCCGTTGGTCTCTGACAAATGTATGTTAAACATGTCTAGCTAGCTTGCATTTTATTACAATTTCTTTGATTTTATTCAATTTGAGTTAATTATTTGTTTCAGAAATGCAGGTCAAACTCGTCACTACAAATAAGAAAAATTTAACGTACAGTTGAAATTGAAGGTAAGAAATGTTGATTTACATTTTCAGCTGCTTGTCAGGGATATAGTAGTTAGGGAGATGAGTACCGTTTATGGTAACCTTAATGCCATCTTGGTTTACAGTAGTATTATATATGTTGTTGCTGCTGATTTGGAATAGGATTTTCCGATCAAGAACATTACTTTGAAAGTTTTATCCATAACATTTCTGCGAAATGCTGACATTAGAACTTACCCCGGACTGCAGCGAAATTAATACATTTAGTTTCTCAAAGTCAATCGTCAAAGTCTGGCTAAATCGATAGTCCAAACCTACCTGCAACGGGAAATGATTTAAGGATTAACAACATAAATTTTAAAAAGCTTTATCTGTAAAATACTTAGAAAATTTGCAACATTAGATACTACTCTAGATTGCAGCAAAATTAAGTATTTCGTTGTACCTTAGAACAATATGAATTGATATCTCCAACATGGTTTCCTGGGTAGGAAGTGCAAGATACAACAAATAGTAAAAGAATGTCCTTTATGTTTAAATGGAAGAACTCTACAAGCTCAAATAAAACTCACTTTCACAATCTTCAACTTTACTGGATTTGATTTTCAGGTAGGAAATTTTTAAATAGTTATATTTTACGACATATTTCAGTGATGATTTTAAAAAAGTGTCTGTCTAAAATCTCCCTCACAGTAACTCCAAACTAACCAAATTCCAATTGGAAAGATGAAACTACATGGGCAGGGAAGTAGGATATTCCCTAAGGTCTACCAACACACTTGATCCATATAGCAAGCCAAATTGTTTTCAAACCAATAAACTTGATCGACGTAGCAACCTATAAACAAACCACTTACCGTATTAGCGAAGTAGTCCCAAATGAGTTAGACAATGTGCGACTCAAATGGATAGGACAATGGACAGAAACTCGAACTGATTCAATCAATTAAGTAAATAAGTAGAAGGCCGAATAAACCAAGCAAATCAATACCTGATATGAGCCTACCTTTGATCCAATGGAAAAGCCCTGAATTTGCAAGTCACTGATGAATTACCTACTTCAGATTCAGGCAACATACCTAGTGTGACTTTGGTTGCAAGTCACTCATGAATTACCTACTTCAGATGGAGAGTATGGCCCTGGAGAAGAGCAAGATGTGATGCTGGCTGAGAGAGAGAGCGATTTGGAGTGTTTGAATCAGTCCAAATCGCGGCCGATCTGGTGCTCGCAGGTGAGAGAGAGAGAGAAATGTTTTGAGTTTTGATAGGTATAAAGATGATCAGATGGTGAAAAATGTCTCCTTCACAATTTTTCACATCCAACGGTCAAGAATGTCTCTCCCAAAATCATTGTTCAAAACCCTTCCTAGATTGTTATATAGATATGTTAAACTTTAAAGAGAAATATGTTAAGAAGTCAGCATCTCTTCCCACCTTTATATTCAGCATCTCCTCTGAATTATCAATTGATCACCTATATTGTCATTAGTGTTGTTGACAAAGATCGAGCTAGAATAGTGATTTGGTGATCCACTAGATTGTTGAGGTTCTTTTGGCCTGTGGAGCTTGATGTGGTTATGTGGGGCTTGCAGATAACCCTACCAAATGGCAATATTCTTTAGGGAGTCCCTTAAGGGTACTGTATCAATATGGTAATGCTAGGGTTATAGCCTCACAGGTTTGCTGTGATAGATTTTGGCAACTCATTTCATGTAAATAATTCGAAAATTTTAAGAAAATTATCGAATTATTCTGGTTGTAGCTTTTGTTTGGTTGAGTTGCAGAGGCTTAATAGATGGAACATGACCCAACATGAACATCTTCATGTTATAGAACATACAGTACAAAACAACAGATTTAACTAACACTTCATGCTTGTTTGTTGTTCATAAGTAGAGTACTAAGTACCGCAGATCTTTAATAAGCATTATGTGTTTTTTGTTGAACCCATCATGATATAGGCTTCCTCTCTGAAAATGTACTAATAATTCCCTCGGGTGTCTAGACGTAGAACTCTTAGAGACATACATACTACTGGAATCGTGTCAAAGATGGACCATGAAGCATTTTTGTCTAGGTGTCCATAATTTATGGTATGGTTCTCCCTTCCCTCCTTCATCTTGAAAGTGATCAGTACGGAAATTAATTTCTCGCGAGTTATGTTTTTCAAAGAAACCTGTAAGTTTTCCTTTCTCAATCACCCATCTTCTCATTTTTAGATTCCCGAAAAGCATTGTAGAACTTCCTGCTTTGTGTAAAATTAAAGAGAATGTGTTGTAGCTCTCATGAAATAGTGAAATCTCCTCGTGGTTTCCATGTCCAACTAGGGTGTCCACTATATTCTCTTGTTCATTCTTCTCTAGTTTCATAATACCCCTAGTCCTTAGTTTCATAACAGTTAGATACTCATATTAGACCAAAATGACAGCTTGTTACAACAGGGAAAAATTCGAAGGCTAATTTAAACATACTAGTGATGCTTCAGCAAGTCCATCTAACAACTTGCCCAAAATACAAACTATTGTCTCGTTGAACCCCAGGTAGAAGAAACCAAAAGAAGTGCTAGAAACAGTAACCACAAGATTGAGCTGCAGAATAATCTTTAAGTTGGGAGCTGGAGCTTGTTTCTTTGCATCCCAACACCAACCTGTATGATCTAGTTCCTTCAAAGCATCATGTGAAATAGTGAAAGAGAGGATTAGAAATGAAATATCTAACTGGAATATTGGGATTGGACTCCCGAGCTTATGTATAACAAGAGCTCTGAAAGAAGTTGATCTAAATATAGCTCGTGCAAAACTAATTAACCGACGAGTTGACCCTCATCACCATGACATGTCACTTAAGGATATAATTATGTTATCATCGACATTATAAGGAGATAAGTAAGTGTTGAAAATGTTGCTATGTAAACACTTTTTGTAGTTCTACGCAGGATGTTGATAATGTTGTTGTTGTATGCAGGATGTTCATATGCTAAAGTCGTTGTTGTTGTTGCGGCTGCGATCCTTCTTGTCATATATCTTTCCTTCTGCTGGTGATTTTGAACAAATATTGCTGCTGTGTCTCTAGATATATTTCAACAATTTTGAAATTTTGTTTAACTTAGTATTTTGCTATTTTGGATGAATACTGTGTTCTGTATTGTGAATGAACAGTGTGTTCTGTATTTTCGATGAACACCGTTCTAGACATGCAGTGAAGTTAAATCCTAGACTTTGAAGGTTTAAATGTTAGAATTTGAAGGTTTAGTTCACATACTGGTAAATACATGTTGGTTAATTCACATGTTTTGTCAGTGATGTTTAGTTATTATTTTTTCATAAGATGACAGGTCCAGATCTATATAAGCTGGCATGGGCTTTTGGAAAACCATTTACGGCGGTTCACTACCGCTATTTTGAAATTCCCTACAGTTTTTTAAGCACGTAATATTCGTCACTTATAGATTTTCCATACGGTAATTATATGTCGTTTATATTTTTTTACGGCGGAATATATAACCGTCGTAAAACTATTTCCTACGGAACTCTACCGTCGGTAAAAAACACAACCACGACACATAAAGAACCGTAGTTTATATTTATAAATACTACTGTTATTTAATTACCGTCGGCAATGCGTCTAAAAACTACCGAAAAACCTACCGTATTATTAAGTTTTATTCACGACGACAGTTTCCGTCGTTTATGTATAAGCGACGCCTTTCTTAAAGACGGTGTGGTTTACCGTCGCATATAGTATAAACTACGGTTTCTGGGCATTTTACTACGGTTTAAGACCGTCGTTCTTTCATTTTTTCTAGTAGTGCTCCTTGCTTTGGCAAGCCCGAATTTAATACATTATAATTTTGACGAGTATTATGTAACGAGAAGGCAAAAACGCAACATTTAAATTGGGGGATTTTATCTCTTAATTTTAATTGTTTTTTTGATCCATATCAACTGATCTACTTATTTGGTTTAGGAAATCGCAAAATAAAAGATCCTGTTTTTAATTATTATCTTGTTACAATTTTCATGCATCATCCATACACCAAGAAAATAACAAGAAATCTCTAATACTAAAAAGCTGAAGAGCTCCAAAGTGTTTAACACTTTGAGTGTTTCTTCGTTTCCTATATTTTTTGCTTTACCAGGAATACCCTTCACCAAAATCAATATTATTCAATTGGCCCACATTTTCTACCTTAGTGTTTAATTCCCTTCTGGACAGTTACAAATATTTTCTTGCTTTCAATTACACATAAATGAAATCAGCATTCAAAGAAACGTTTTGTTTCCTCTTCATTGGCATTGATTGGCTCAAAAACCATTTTTTCTCCTTAACCCATGAATTTCCCTTTTCATTTTTGCTTTAGATTTATAGAATCTGCATATGCACTCAGTTGTGGCCTATTATGCGTTTGATAATGGTGAAAAATTCTTCACTCTTCGTTATTCTTATTTTCGTCTTTGGATTTGACTAGAGCATCTGAGTAAAGGAGGTAGAGTGGTTGGAGCTGCCAAATGGATTAGTGCTTTCTGTTTTCATTCTCAGATTACATCAAGCATTCATTCCCCCGCTTGCGACCTTGGAACTACCAACAAGGTGGCCAATCTTCTATCCATACATGTTGTGCAAGTATTCATTTGAGATCATGTATATATTTTTATCGTCCAAGTTGCCAATAAGGATGAGTTTAAGGCTGAAACTTCTGGTCCTTTTTTTTGGTAAAATTCAAATGTTATGTATTTCATAGTGCTTTTATGACTATGCATACTTCTTGGTCCCCTATCCATCTTCAACAATCACACTCTCTCCCCTCTCTTCATCTATGGTTTATGTTTATTAGAATGACAGATTGTATTGCTCTTCTGCTGCAGAGCGGCTATGTCTGTATGTGTGTGTATACATAAATTTATGATAGTAGCAACCATGTCTGTATCAAGCAATATTTGATGATATTTTTCTTTTTGACAATTCAGAGCTTATGTTTTGATTTCTTGATGGTACTTTCTTCGAAAACATTTTCGGAAAAGCACAGACCAGGTACGTACACCCTCATCTCAATTTATTTTCGGCATATGCAAAACATTGTTCACCCACGTAAGTTCCTTCTTCCTCATGTGGACTATAATAAGATTACACTTCACGATACTCTATTCCGATTTAATTTAGACAGATCATTTCCTACATGTATTTGATTTTTTTTTAAATGGCTTAGAGTTTATTTTATCATGATTTGATTTTGAATGAGCAGTTTAAAATTTCTATTTAGATCAAGGAACACCATCATAATGAATAAGGTAGAGCAGAATATCTAAGTTGGTTGTTTTCATTTTTTCTCTTATAATCATGTGTTCGATTATCGATGTTTGGCTTCTGAATAGCAACTTGGATTTTGCCTTGTGCCGAACTAATGGTGTTTTTTTTTTTTTTTTTTTTTTTTTTTTTTTTTTTTTTTTACATAGGTCTTCATAAGTTGTATAGCAACCGGTCTAACTAGACATCTCTGATCCTCAGTAGCTTTGTTATGCGTTTAGCTAGCTCTTGCTAGAGCTTTCTTTTGAAGTTGTGTTGGGACTCTCTGGTATGATAGCTTACAATTGCTTTTATCATATTTCGACCAATTGATGATGGTCTCGTCACTTCAGGGAATGCCCAATGATTTTGTCCATTTCTTTGATCAATACATATTTTTATCTATAGATTAAAATAATATATAGTTCATATCTCGAGCCATCTTTCTCAAATTGTGCACGTCGAATTCGAGTTATATAAGTTTGACATCTTGCAATTATGTTCCTCTTAATTTGGCTTATCCCTTCATGTCTGCATCTATACATTTAATTTTGCAGATCCCTTCGAGTCTACCAAGTAATGCATCTCAATGGAGTTTATTGTCCCACGGGAATAGAGAACCTCAACATTAGGTACTTCTTCTTGAAGGAATAATAGAACTTACACGTTTCTTGTGCATGCTCATTCCTATATTTATATTACCCTAACATTTGCACCTACAATTACTTTGGCAAATTTTACATGAAAAACCACACATCTACTACTCTAGAATAAGATGCCATGCCAAGTGTGGAGGACTACTCAACATGTAGTGTTTATGTACTTTCATTGTCTATACGACTTTTGGAATGTGAAATTCATTTTTTTAATGTAATTCTACATACAATTACATATATGTTATTAATGTATACTTGTTAATTAATTGCAGATTCAATTACATTCAACTATAGAAAAAACAAATTACATTTACATAACACTTCGGGCCGATATGGCAACTGCCGAATGAGACATACTAGAAGATGAGGAAATGGACAACCCTATAGTCGCTGCAAGAAATTTCAAAGTCTCAAAATATGCAGGTATATTTGTTAAGAATATTTTCCCCGAACGTGTGTAACTTTTACTTTAAGACAGACAGATACTCGGTCTCGAGCATCACAACTACAAGTTCTTAAATAAACTCAACGCTTTTTCAAGTCCATGCGCTAAAAGAATGATATGTGTAGCTATATTGAAACACATCTTTTGACTATATGTTTTGCCATTCAATCACTAACAAAGATTGTGTCCAGCAAATTTGACTAAGCTCAAGCCCACCGAAGGCCAACAACCACAACGCTCTTGCTCCAGGAGAAAGTATTCTTTGGGGCTAGCCCCACTACTATGGCATGCCTGCGTGGTGGGGCGCGCCATTCAACTTTTGACAAATATGCACTAGTCAGATGGAACCCACCAAATTTTGCTTGTTTGTCAGATATTGAATGGCGCGCCCCACCACGCAGGCATGCCACAGTGGTGGGGCTAGCCCCAATGAATACTTTCTCTTGCTCCAGTGCTCAAAATTGAAGATATCTTACATGAACCTTTGGATGATTATGAGGTAACAACTTAGCATCATTTTTGGCGCAAATAAAACATATATTTATCTGTTTAGACATGAAAATTTAGTGTCTTTATTCGTGTAGACATACTGCTCATGTAAAGCGACAATATTACACATAGAAAATATAGACCGGCCATATTACCTTGCATGCATGAAATGTAATAGAAAAGTAATTGAGACAAAAGAAGGTGAACATTTCCCAAAATGCAACAAGCCAAAAGCAGAATACAAGCATATCCAACCATATATATAAAGAAAATTTTCTTTAAATTGGAAAAAACTAGTTCACAACATCTCATTTTACACAAATTTTTGCTAATAGCAACACTAGGATACGGCAAACGACAACTTCAGGCGACATTGTTTTAGGCGCTAGAGGACTTGTCGGACTTCTGTCACAAAGATCATAAGAAAGGTCATTAATATTCATAAACTGTCAACTTTAATTGTATAATCAACATGGTTGGTTTACTCAATAAACTATTCCATCTTCTTAATTCAGGAAAATCACAATTTCAAAAGCCAAAGCACATTATCAACAGTTTGTATCAAATCGTACAATTTCTTTGCAAAGATGGGAACGATGAATGAGAAGCAACACAAAGAAGAAAAATAGTTCTCACATTTTGAGAGATAAATTGTCAAAGAAATTTGTTCTTTGGAACTTTCAAAGCATTGTCAGAGTAAGTACTCCCATTTGAAGTCGAGAGAGAAGACATTGGTTTACCTAGTTCCCCGTGAATAAGCCTCATCATGCCGATAAGGAGAATGAATTCTCCATCAAACAGGAGTAGTTTCTTATTCAGTATGGGGTACGGTGGAAAGAAAGAGCCATACGAGGATGAAAATCAAACTCTGGTCATTTACAATTCTTCTATAATACTCAACATTACATCACAGGGGTGTATACTTCACCAACTAACTATCTTACAGTCTTCTAACCAGATAAATAAATTTTATTGAGAGTCCCTAACTTTTACATTTTATTTCAATTGTATCCTTGCTTACATATGTTCTCCCTCACAATAACCCTTTCTCTTCTAGTGGATTTGAACACTTTGTGTACAAGAAAGGAACACAAAGGGCTAGAGTTAATGAATCACATTCTGAAAAGGTGCAATTGGAAGAGCTTTTGTAAAAGCATCAGCCAAGCGCGATTTGGAGGTAATGTGAGCTACTTGGAGCTGCCTTCTTGCAACTTGCACTCTGACAAAGCGAAAATCTATTTCAATGTGCTTTCTTCTGGCATACACTACTGAATTGGGGCACAAGCGTAGGGAAAGATATTATCACACATAACTTGAGGTTTTATTTGAGATTTGATACCCAAATCATATATATTCAAGCATGCCATTCTCTATATTCATCTTCAGCAAGACTCAAAGATATTTTGTTATTTGTCTTTGTAACCTAAGAAATCAAATTGGTAAACAAGAACACACATAATCCAGTTGTACTTCCCTTATCTTATGGATCTCTTGCCAATCTGCAGCAGAAAAGGTTGTAATGTTGGAATTACTGGTTGAAATCGGAGACAAAAAAATTGATTGTTCCTTTTCACATATCTCTGTATACTCTTTACTCCAATGTAGTCACACTGTCTTAGGATTACGCAAATACTGACTCACCTTGTTCACTGCAAACAGAATGGTAAGCCTTGTCACTGTCAAGTATTATGTTAGCAATTGGTGCGCCCATGTGGGGTGCCCAATGCAATTATCGTAACCTTATGGGGTTAGTTGCACTATTGCACAAACTGGAGGGGTTAGTAGCTATGGCTCAAACCCTAGGGGTTTATGTGCAAACCTAGGAGAAGTTTTGCCTATATAAAGAGGTAGCCTCCTACACATTATGGTGACCATAATTGGCTATTCCATACAGTAAAGTCTCTCTGTCTAGATTCATACTAGTTGTAGAGAACCCTAGTCTCTCTCCAACTTCATCCAAGGAGGTGGAACGTGGTGTGGAAATCAGTGTTCGTCCTCGAGATTCACACTAGATTGGTGGGAGCAAGATCAAAGAGGAGGCGCGTGAAAGCAAGCAACACAACGATCATCCGCTGCACTAAGGAGCTAAGGAAGACAAGGTAAACACATGAATATTCCGCTTTAATTCATGTTGTAGATCTAAGCATGTTAGATCCTTCCTGCCCTTCATTGGTATCAGAGCCATAGGCTTACTTTTCGTGCCTCGATAAGCGTTCCCGAACCTGTTATAAAAATCGCGTTTCTGAAATTTCATAACTAGTAGACGAAACCTATATGGTTAGGTAGGGTTTTTCACGAGGATTCCAGATATATAAATTTTATATTTTTTGGATTTACGGTGAATTAGTTATGAATTTTCAAAGTTTCGGAACTGTATTAATCTGGACTGCTAGATCCAATAATTAGAACACGGTTTTCAAAAACTTGTTAAAATTGGATTTTGACCACATAATCGGGATAAGGACGAAGAGACGATCACGGAAAAATTTTCCTCGTCGCGATCGGAGCACGGGAAGGCGGCGCGTGGGCTTCACGCGCCACCGACGCCGCCCCCACGCGCGGCCACGCGCCGCCACGCGCCGCACGCGCACAAGGGCTGGCGGCGGCTGCTGACGTGGCTCTAGGGCTGACGTGGCAGATGACGTGGCGGTGCCACATCAGCAAGTGGCTGACGTGGCGATGACGTGGCAGCCACGTGGCAGCTGACGTGGCAGCTGACGTGGCGATGACGTGGCGGGCTGACGTGGCAGCTGACGTCAGCATAAGTGCTGACGTGGCATGCCACGTGGCATGCTGACGTGGCACATGGCCGACGTCGGCGCGTGGCGGAGGCGGACGCGCCCACGCGCGGCGGCGCGTGTCGGCGCGTGCGGCCTCCTCCCGCCGTCATTTTTCGTCCGGTTTTTTCCTAGGGACTCCAAATTAAATTTCCTATTTTGTGGGTATTTTTTCATAATTTTTGGAGCGACGGAAAATTTTAGTAATTTCCAGATTAATTAATTAGTGTTAAGCACACTTCCCGAGGCAGTTTGACGACCTTAAACACACTGTTTTGAGCCCAAATTTTTTCTGGAGACTTAGGTCATTTTTCCCTACGTTTTGCCATAGGTGGTGAGACCCTAAGTGGTAGGGAGCAATTTTCGATCTTTTTAGTTGATTAGATTATTGCTTATTAATTTCCAGTAATTATTGCTTAATTCCGGAAATTTCCAGTATGTTTATTATATTGTTATACATGCTGTTGTGGGTTGAATGGATGTGTTTGGTGCATGGATGTGGCATAGATGTTTTATATTTTGGTTTTGGTATTGTTTTTGAATATGTAATCAAAATACGGCCTGCGTGTCGTGCCTCTCTATACTCTAGTGTCTTCTCTTCTCATCCACTCGCCTCTATGAGGTTACTTCTTATTAGAAATAAGATAGTTAGTAGAGATTGAAGATTGAAGCTTCAAGAGAGGTGGCCAAACCAAAAGCTATGGCGCAAGGTGCATGGAGCAATTAGACGGTCTAATGGAGCCTCAAGCTTGGAGTCCTCAAGTAGGCGAGATGGCATGAGATGGAGTCCACGATTTGCTCAAGAAGTGCTCTCAATAGTGGGAGTGCACCTTAGGGGCCACATCCATTGCATATTTATTTATGCTTATGCTTGTTTTATGTTATAACTGCGTGTGATTGGCTATATATGTTTAACCTCGCATGCTAAAGAACTAAAACAAAAGAGCTCATATGATGACATGATTAAAATTGATAGGAAATCACAAGTGATGAGATTTGATTCCTAGGATATACGCTAGGTTTTGGTGGAGTCCTTGTGAGGAACTATTGAGATTAATCGATGTCACATGTTATTTTGGAGCTAAGTAAATGCTAGTGATTAACTTCCACAATGTCTCTATCAATCGTGTCTAAATCGAAACTGTAAAGGCTAAATGGTGACAACAACGACATGATAAGCCGTCATACTATGTAACCATCCGTTGGACATAAGTTGTCGAACCACCTACAAACATGGTCGAACCTGTGATGAATAAGTTGTCACAGCAGCACATGGACATTATCTTTAGGCTCACCATTAGTGGAAGGCAGCAGTCAAGATAATATCATAGAGCATGCTATGAAAAGGTGGGGAAATGACCTCATCAACATGTTCATGACCACTTTTAAAATTGTAGGAAGCCAAAGAAGAATCTTGGATCCATCTTAGCCATTTGCGTACATAAATTGTGAGTAGTGACTCATAAAATCCTACCTTAGCTATGAGTTATGGCTCATGTCATAATATTGAGCACTCGACTTTAACGTCTGAGATTGATGCCATGTATGATAAGAGAGTTAAGGGTTGTCAGGTACAAGCTATCCGATTTGCAATTTGTTGCAATCTCTGCCACGTTTCATGAAACGTTATATGACACATTTTGTAAGTGTCAAGATGTTTGGATAAGGCCAAAAATCACCCTGTTCTAGGATCTAAGCAAAAAGAGTTTGCTAAGAATACTAGTCCAGCATACTTCGGATGTCTAAGCAATATATGATTGCTAAAGGCTATTGGAGAAGTATGATCATACTTAGTGAAGTATGATAGGCAGATTTAGTCCCTAGCCCGGTATTAGGACCAAGGCAACAGGTGGGGCAAGGATAAGGAAATTTAGGGGCAATATTGGTATAAGACCAAATAGCCCAAGACTGGCAAATGCAAAAGGGCAAAGGAATTTTCCTAAGACAAGAGAAAGGGCCAGATCTGGCAAATAAATTCTCGTCTAAGGATCCGTGTGATTATCTTTGAGGAAGTAGCCACCAAAATTTGTTTTGGTCACAGTTTAACTTTGGATATGGTTATATCATGGTGTTTGCGTTCTCAAGATTCTAGCATGAATGACGCCTCAGAATTCCTGGATGTCAACTTAAGAGTATGACTTAAAATTCTGATAAGTGGCGCTCTAGATTAAGACACACGTTGACAGGAAAGGATGTTCAGGCTAGCTAGGGCAGGCCTGCTTGGATTTTGCCCAAGGTACCCTTACCTGTGTGTGATTCTTGCCGGACATGAAAGGCAAAGCGCAAAATCATCCAGTAGAGCATTAAGGACTACTGAGTCTTTGTATATTATTCATTCTGTTTTTGTATTCCATTATTTGTTAGAGCTAAGACATGGTGCTTACTGTTCCATCACATTCGTAGATGATTGTCCATGTCTCAACTATGTGTGCTTGGGCCACATAAGTCTGAGGCACAAGGGTGCTTCAAACAGGTCTCTACAAAAGGTGGAAGACCGTCTGGATAAAAGGATATGTCCTTGGCCAGAATGAGACTGGAAGTATCTATCTTAGCAAGAGCTATGTGATGGAGAGAAGTAAGGCAGTTGGCTATTCCCACGCTCCAGCAAAAGGCTGTAGAGAATAAGAAGGAATAGGTTACTGTAAGAGATGGTACAAGTTCCCTATTCGGAGGAGACACTTTGCTAAACCACTATCAACATACGCAACCATAAGTCCACCAAGTCTGTAGCCACTACACCCTACGAGATGTGGACCAAAAGGAAACCTGAATGAGGTCACCTTAGGCCATGGGGATCGGCAACTTATGTACTAACTAAATTTCAAGTCAGGAAGAGGTTCGTTGAGAAATAAGTCTCTACGAAACAAAAGTTTCACTGGATGACACCCCATCCCTGAATGATCAAACAGGAAATTGTTCCTACGGATCTTCAGGACAGTGGGAGTAACACGCCTAGTGAACAGCCCATCATAGATTATGACTATATGGATGAACCCTCTTTGCGTAGGAACGCTCTTTGGAGCATATCCCGTCGATGAATTGACATCGCTAGGAAGACCATAAGGGTCACCACGCAAGACAATGATGAACCTAGGATGTTTGTCCCAGGATCTATCATCACCTGGCAAGAAGGAATTGGAAGTTAGACCCTAGATCGAAGAAACGTATTTTCATGGAGTAACGTATCTTCTTATGCTATTTGGAGCACTCTAGGGGTTGTGTATTTGAGACGCAATAGCCGATAAGTAGTGTAACATAAATGGATTCACGAGATATATGTTTTCTCATAGGAGATGTCCATAATTAAGGGATATGTTCGTAGAGATGATGATCTCCACGAGCATGGAGGAACCGCTGGAAAATACCCTGTTCCTTAGTTGATTATGAGGAATTGGTTCCTCAAGGATCATTCGGACAGTGGGAGTGACTTTCCAAGCAGGGTGCTCCATCCATAAGGGATGAGAGCAAATGATGATCCTCCTATGTATAGGAATTGCTCATAGGAGCATATCCCATCGACTACTTGAGATCGAAGGGATGATCATAAGGATCACCTTGCATAAACGATAGGATAGAATCCTAGGCCTTATCGTTCCCTAATTATGAAGAATGAATAGTAAGCTTTACAGGATAAATTAGAGTCTATAAGGGGCCAACCGAGTTTAAGGCTAGGATTGGATTTCCAACTGGATGGAAGACTATTGGAGATTAATGGATTTCCAAGGTCAATCAGAGACCCAGACGGAAGCGTGGTAAGGCATATGACTTGCGTAGAAGCGAATAAGTCTACACTCATTCTGAGAGTAGACATCGACGAATTTGAGTCGATCCGACGAATTTGCGTTGGTCCAACGAGGTATCCTTCCAAGTTTTTTTGGTGATAAGGGTTACGTTGATTCGCTTGGTAGCATCAATAGTTGTGGATCCATTCTCGATAAACGTGATGACTGAATTTCTCAATGGAGAAATCCTAGTGGTGACTAAGGTCAAAAGCACAGAATGTGTGCAAGCTAACTAAGTCCATATGGGATCTTAGCTAGTCCTCTGGATAGTGGTATTTCATCAGGGATCGTTTACTATATGTTTACGATAACAAATGGAAGCCACTGTGAATTACTCTTACTATTAGAGAGTTAATGATCACGTCACTTAAAATCGATGACACACTATTGGCAAATGGAGCTTAAGGGTTGTTCGAGTCCCCTAAGGAGTATATGTACTCCTGTAGCTCAGCGCAAGACTTTACGAGCCTAGGCATATGCCCTGAGAGACACCATATAAGAATGACCGGATGACCAGAGTGCCTGATGCAGTATGAGTCTTATATGCACTATGGTGTATACTCAGACCTAGCAAACGCTATGCAATCGGAAGAATTGGTTTTCAGGAGATTCCAATTTGAGACACAACATTGTAACCAGGATACTCTATATGATGGATCACGTGCTATGTCTATCGAAGATGATGCTTCGACTAGTTAGCCATATATGCTAACCAGGGTGGGGACCTAGATGCACTTGGATCCGACTCAGGCTATCGTCCATGCTCGATGATAGACTCGCATGGAACATATGCAATATAAGTGTTGCATGATTGTATTGGACCGCTCCATTAACCATGGAAGCGAAGCACGATTGCCTGTTCTGCCATAGGGCAGAAATGTGCTTAACTGAGGAGGTTTCTTGTAAGCTTATGAGCTATCAACAAACCTATTACCATGAGTAGTGTTAGCATACGGCTGTAACATTGCGGTAAAGACAAACACATAGTCAAGGGTACTATTTCACAAAAGGTGAAATGACTACCTAGAGAGTAATCCTGGAGTGGATTGACTATGTGCCATGATATTGGCTCATCCCATTCCTAAACCACTCAAGAATTGTCTTTGTGGATTGCTTTAGAGAATTGGGACTCGGTAGTCGATAACTAGCAATATGATTGATAAGCACACGAGACATTGATTGACTGGATTTTAATTGGATTTGTTTTAAGCAGCATGTTGTTTTGATACATGTATGATATATTACATTTCCTGTACTAGCATAGAGCATGTCACGCAGACACTAGGTTGGCTCACTCACACGAGCAACCGCCTTCGCAATATCCTGGATATGTCTGGGTGTGGCGGAAGATGAGACAGAATCCCGATAAGCGCTGAAAGCCTGCGATAGGATAAGAAATGCCTTCTTCATATGAGCATATGGCCTATGATAAGAGCAAGATGTCTATCAGTAGAGCTAGGAGCCTGTCAGACGGATTTAATTGTCGCATTGGAAATAAGTTCCAAGGTGAGGTTGGTTATGGCCAATCGAACATGGTTATTACCCCGAACCATGTATAGTCTGTGTAGAAGAGAAAGCCAGATGCGAGAGCTGATAATTGTTCACAATAGTGTGACGTCGCTGCACTCGGGCTGGTGGCCATAAGGGCTGCCGGATAGACATCTGCATAGTGGTCCTTTGCAAGGATAAGACATGCGCTCTGATCAGAGTCTAAACACTATGGCGCATATTCCCCCTGAATAACGCGCGCTTATGAGTGACCATGAGGTGATGAGTAGAATTAGTCCCTGGGATTCCTCATCGTGTGAGCCTCGTCGATCATAGAAAGATGATTGACACTGTATACCCTTTGTACTTACGTCTGTGTCATGAGGAGACGGGTCGGTGGTGCTACTTTGGCGTGACACCTTACGGCTATGGATGATTCGGCCTTCCGGACACTGCTGGGAAAGCAGCTGAGCCGAATCTGAGTGACACATGTATGTAAGGAAAGATTCTCGTTGCATCGCTCTTTATTATCTTTCATTGGGCCCACCTGCAAGATCTTATGGGATCATGTAGGATATGAAAATATAAAGGAGATGTGGACTCATTGGAGCATGGCCTTCGGGACATGGCAGGTGCTCATGATCCACGAGATGACAATCGGAGGAATCTGGGGAATACGAGAGTTACGGAGAGCATTATCACTGTTTTATGTTTTAAGGGTGCCTTCCTGCGCTGGCTATACGAGTTTGGTATGTGGATCTCCCGAGAGGGTGCCTTCCCATGCTGGCTATACGAGTTTGGTGTACGGATCTCCCGAAATGCAGGTACTCTCACCGGTCACACGCCACGGCCACACAATACTCTTTTGTAGATGATAGAAAGTTGGAGATTGATGGAGACTGGATGAATTGTGCAACCCCACTGTGCGAGTGGGAGATGTTAGCAATTGGTGCGCCCATGTGGGGTGCCCAATGCAATTATCGTAACCTTATGGGGTTAGTTGCACTATTGCACAAACTAGAGGGGTTAGTAGCTATGGCTCAAACCCTAGGGGTTTATGTGCAAACCTAGGAGAAGTTTTGCCTATATAAAGAGGTAGCCTCCTACACATTATGGTGACCATAATTGGCTATTCCATACAGTAAAGTCTCTCTGTCTAGATTCATACTAGTTGTAGAGAACCCTAGTCTCTCTCCAACTTCATCCAAGGAGGTGGAACGTGGTGTGGAAATCAGTGTTCGTCCTCGAGATTCACACTAGATTGGTGGGAGCAAGATCAAAGAGGAGGCGCGTGAAAGCAAGCAACACAACGATCATCCGCTGCACTAAGGAGCTAAGGAAGACAAGGTAAACACATGAATATTCCGCTTTAATTCATGTTGTAGATCTAAGCATGTTAGATCCTTCCTGCCCTTCATATTATAATGCACCTTCTTAGAAAACTATGCGGAAAAGAGAAGAATAATGAGACGAAGAACAAATAAAGAACCACACACAACGATTTAACGTGGCTTTCTAGTTTTGATACTAGCTACGTCCACGGTCAAAATAAGATGGTATTTATGAGAGACCAATACAATCAACCACAATACTGAAACCCACGACCCAAACTCTTTATATAGGCTAGAATATTGACTTGTGCCCAAAGAAACGGAGAAAACATTTCAAATCGAACAATGGAAACAACAAAATTTCCCCAAACCTCATGTGTTCGTACAAACAGCCGAGGTGTTCGCACGAACATGTTTGTACGAAAACTTTTGGTGTTCGCATGATCAAAACAGAAAACTCTATTTTACCGCTTCGTTCTTGCTTCCTCGCCTTCGCCATTGCTTCACCGCTTCGCCTAAGTGTTGACTAGGTACTTTTAACCACCAAAAGCGTAACAATTCTCCCCAGCGACCAATCTACTGCCCTCATCAATCCAATCAATCGATAAAATATATTTTCTAATTTTCAGAATTGGAATACATCCAGTATGCGCCACAACAAGCACATTTTTGCGTCTCAACACATGTAGAGACTTGTGTGTCCAATGAACACACCACCAACGCACCATGACACAATGCATCTCCCCAATGCTGTTCCAATGACACCTAACGACAAAATGTCTCAATCAATCAATGTCATGGCAAGTTTGCTCTTAAAGAACCGCACCAATGCGCAAACCAAAACATGCTCAACAACGTGCCAACAAATAATGCATGCACAATAACATGCCGCCAATCGATATATGCCCAATAACATGTAACCGACCAATCCGCGCCCATTAACGCATCATTGACCTTGTGCCACAAGACACATGCCCAATGCTCCTACGCCTAGAGTCCAACCCTGCTCACGGGTCCTAGAGAAAGAACCATCTGATGTGCAATTTAGCGTGCTATTTCTAAGTATACGAATCAAGTAGTATAGAGTGTATTACGACTCAGATTATCGATCCCACAGGGACTTTGCAGGTTTTTCTAGCAATCAGTTTTAACGAATAGAGTGTAAAAAGGAGGAATATTTTGAGAGTTTGCTTACTAAGTACTGAAAGTAAATAACCGAAACGTAAATCTTTTTGTGGGAATTTTCTGAATAATCTTAAGATGGTAAAATTAGGGTTTGAGATACCAGGTCCCAGGATCCCCTAAGGTTCTTCAGATTTTCGTTCTTTCTTTGACATGAAAACACACAGCAGTCTCGTTATCCGTGCCACATACCAATTGTGCAGTATCTTTTCTTTTCCTGCACGTTATCACAATCCTGCAGACTGTCGGATTCTTGTTAAGCTGCCTAAATCTGCAGTCTCGTTCTAAGACTGCTAGGGTTTCTAACATGTCCTGATGGCCCGGGTCAGATTCTCTAACAGTTGGTCTCAACGATTTCAGGCTAGTCCTAACTCCCCTTCGCTAGTCGGCCCATCGGGGTAAGGTGCTAATTTCTGTCTTCTCTTCCTAACCCTAATCAGAAGTTTTCACCTACCGGCTCGGGTCTGTAGCAATCCTGGTTCGCTACTCCGATCATGCATAAACAGTAAAATTCATAGACATAATAACTGATAAAAACTGCTAAATTAAGATACTACGATCATAAATTCATAGTCAAAACGTAGAACTAATCTATGAAAATGAAACCCTAGGTTCACCGAGAACCTAGGTAAAAGTTTAGCTACTGAAATTCATAACGTAAATAACACAGTTTTTGAATAACGAGAGAAGAAGATCAAACGAGTGTCTTGAAATCTGGATTCGCGCTTCCGTGCTCTCCCGGGATGCTCCCGAACTTCTGCATTGGATGTGTTATGTTGGGTGTTCTGAAACGAGTTCTGGACCAGTCTTTAAATAGTGCTGCTTTTCCCGAAACGCTGTGCCAGAATTTACGAAACTGCCACCGGTCCAGCGACTCAGAAAAGTCAACCTGCCTGCGTATATACGCAAATAGGGTCCCACAAAAGCAATATCCTCTCTCCTTCCTGCGTATATACTCAGCAGGCTGCGTATATACTCAGCAGGCTGCGTATATACGCAGGCAGGGGCTCCTGGTGACCTGGTTGGGTCCTTTGGTGGGCCTAGCTGGGTCTTCTGGGTCCCACAACTCTGCCTGAAATCTCCGCTTTGCCCTCCTTGGTGTCTTCCTGCTCTTTTCTGCCTCGGCATGCTTTTTGACCCGAAACTTGTCAAAATTACCAAAATACCCCTGGGTCAAAACCGCTCCAAATTCTGCCCAATCCTGACTCTGGCCCTAGAAAGACTGCTGACTGAATCTGGGCGCCAAAATCCAACCTCGACTTCCGAAAACCCGCGCCCGGTGTCAAAATGACCAAAATACCCCTGGGTCAAAATTGTCCTGAAAATTGTCACGAACCTGAAATAGCTGCTCACGACTCTAGACACCAGAAACCGAGACTCCTTACTCGGACGTGGCCTTTCTGGGACCCACACTTGACGGGAGTTGGTTTTTCCGCCGGACTCCGTTTCAGCATTATAACCTGTTTTCCGAAAGCCCTTTAAGTCTCCGTTCTTTTGCCGCTGGTTTCACTTCAAAATTCCGTGTCAAGCTCAAGATATTGTCAATCGAGCGCATCACAGTGATTCTCGGTTTTGGCGTTTTCAGCTTCCTTGGTCGGTTTTCACTTCTCTTTTTTCCTCCAGTCTTTCCGTTTTCCATTCCACTCTAATTTTTACCAGTCTAGGTCAAATCCTGCTCCGAGCATTTTCTGCACGTTTCCTGAGGCGATCCCGGTTCTCTCTCGGCACGCATCCCAATGCACTTTCCGAACCTGTTCCTGTAAAGAAAGCATGAACAAACCCGCGATCATATTTCGAAATACGCAAAATAAGCAGAAATTCATGATGAGCTTATAAACATCTCGTTCTAATTCACGAGGCTTTTTGAAGGTGAATTCTTGCTAAAACACGGCTTTCCAGCACAACGAAACGTCAATTCAGGCTGAAAGATAACCCCTATTTGGGCGTTATCAAATATCCCCACACTAAACTTTGCTCGTCCCGAGCAAACTTCAGCAATATACTACCAATGCATACTCCCCTTCGCTAGTCGGCCCATCGGGGTAAGGTGCTAAATTCTGTCTTCTCTTCCTAACCCTAACCAGACGTTTTCACCTACTGGCTCGGGTCTGTAGCAATCCTGGTTAGCTACTCCGATTATGTAGCTACTCCGATCATGCATAAACAGTAAAATTCAAAGACAAAATGACTGATAAAAACTGCTGAATTAAGATAGTACGATCATGAATTCATAGTCAAAACGTAGAACTAATCTCTGAAAATGAAACCCTAGGTTCACCGAGAACCTAGGTAAAAGTTTAGCTACTTAAATTCATAACGTAAATAACACAGTTTTTGAATAAAAAGAGAAGAAGATCAAACGAGTGTCTTGAAATCTGGATTCGTGCTTCCGTGCTCTCCTGGGATGCTCCCGAACTTCTGCCTTGGATGTGTTATGTTGTGTGTTCTGAAACGAACTCCGGACCAGTCTTTAAATAGTGTTGCTTTCACGAAACACTATGCCAGAATTTACGAAACTGCCACCGGTCCACGGACTCAGAAAAGTCAACCTGTCTGCGTATATACGCAAACAGGGTCCCACAAAAGCAATATCCTCTCTCCTGCCTGCGTATATACTCAGCAGGCTGCGTATATACGTAGGCAGGGGCTCCTGGTGACCTGGTTGGGTCCTCTGGTGGGCCTGGCTGGGTCTTCAGGGTCCCACAACTCTACCTGAAATCTCCACTTTGCCCTCCTTGGTGTCAACCTGCTCTTTTCTGCCTCAGCCTGCGTTTTGACCCGAAACTTGACAAAATTACCAAAATACCCCTGGGTCTAAACCGCTCCAAATTCTGCCCAATCCTGACTCTGGCCCTGGAAAGACTGCTGACTGAATCTGGACGCCAAAATCCAACCTCGACTTCCGAAAACCCGGGCTCGGTGTCAAAATGACCAAAATACCCCTGGGTCAAAATTGTCCCTGAAATCGTCACAAAACTGAAATAGCTTCTCACGACTCCAGACACCGGAAACCGAGACTCCTTTCTCGGACGTGGCTTGTCTGGGACCCACACTTGACAGAAGTTGGTTTTTCGGCCGGACTCTGTTTCAGCATAATAACCTGTTTTCAGAAAGCCCTTTACGTCTCCGTTCTTTTTCCCCTGATTTCACTTCAAAATTCCAAGTCAAGCTCAAGATATTGTCAACCGAGCGCATCTCGGTGATTCTCGGTTTTGGCGTTTTCAGCTTCCTCGGTCGGTTTTCACTGCTCGTTTTTCCTCCAGTCTTTCTGTTTTCCATTCCACTCTAATTTTTACCAGTCTCGGTCAAATCCTGCTCCGAGCATTTTCTGCACGTTTCCCGAGGCGATCCCGGTTCTATCTCGGCACGCATCCCAATGCACTTTCTGAACCTGTTCCTGTAAAGACAACATGAACAAACCCGCGATCATATCTCGAAATGCGCAAAATAAGCAGAAATTCATGATGAGATTATAAACATCTCGTTCTAATTCCCGAGGCTTTCTGAAGGTGAATTCTTGCAAAAACACGGCTTTCCAGCACAAAGGCACGTCAATTCAGGCTGAAAGATAACCCCTATTTGGGCGTTATCACCATCCTCGGACGACATCCCTGCAGCTTGAAATGCAGCATATGTAGATCCTCTGTTCTTGGGAAAGTTCCGCTTCCGATGGCCCTGCTCACGACATAATAAAAATACGTCCGATGATAAGTCAGATCTACCAGAGCTCTGATGTCCACCATTACCTTTTCCTCCCTTGAAAATGAATGCGCCACCATCATGATCTTCAATCTTTGACGCCTTCTGCCTCAAATCCCTTATGTGCAACTCTGAAAGAACTTCCTCTATGGTTATCGTCTCATTCCCAACAACAAACGATTTAACGAAACCCTCAAAATAAGGAGGTAGAAACATTAACAATATCAAGGCCACATTTACTCACAGTCTCTTCACTATTGCGCAATTCAAGAAGAATAGTGTTGAGATTGTCTAGGTTATCACAAATATGCATAACTTCAAACAATCGTTGATCGAATAGCCTCCGCTTCAACATTAATTTGTTTTCCACGAACTTGTTCGCGTAGAGATCCTCCAACATCTTCGATAAGCCAGCTTCCGAGTTCTAAGCTGCGACTCCAGTAATCACGTCGTCGAATGTGCATTCTCCTCCATCTTCAAAAACTCTTGTGTGGTTTTATCAATGCCCGATTTGTTAGCTGGTGGAAACCACAAATCTTGTTGCTTGAACAAAGCATGCACCTTGATTTTCCACAAGCTAAACCCATTCTTCCCATCAAAACGATCAATCTTCATCATATTCGATATCACTCTTCACGAACCCCAAACCCAACAACCTAGCTCTGATACCACTTTGTAGAAAATGAATGCGGAACAAAGAAGAGTGATGAGACAAAGAACAAAATAAAGAACAACACACAACGATTCAACGTAGTTCACTAGCTTTGAGACTAGCTACGTTCACGGTCAAAACAACCCAATTTTATTGATGAGAGACCAATACAATCAACCACACTACTGAAAGCCACGACCCTAAATTTTTATATAGGACATAATACCGCTTTGTGCCCAAAGAAACAAAGAAAACATTCCAAATCCAAAAAAGAAACAACGAAATCGCCCCAAACCCAGTGTGTTCGTACGAACGCCCGAAGTGTTCTCACAAATATGTTCGTACGAACACTTTTGGTGTTTGCACGAAAAAGAGAAAACTCCATTTTGTCGCTTTGTTCTTGCTTCCTCGCTTTGGCTAGTTCTTCGCCGCTTTGTCCCAGTGTTGACTAGGTATTTGAATCACCAAAACCCTAACACACCTACTAAAATTCTGTAGAAAGAAATCTGAGTAAAAGGCTTCATGTCTTTCGGGGGTCAACACTGTTTTTGAAGTATCGGAGAAACCTAGGCTTTGCAATCCATCATTGCTGCTCCAAATGGTATCCCTGGTAATTTGTACTAATCTCAATACCAAGGAAGATTGAAAGACCATTAAGATCCTTCGTTGCAACTAAAAAAGAATATCGGACACCCAGGTTCAAATAAGATGCTCGTAACAACCTGCAATCAAGATATCATCCACATATAGAAGCACCGACTTATCATGACTATGTGTGTAGCACAAATAGAGAAGCATGAGCTCTTCGAAGTTTGAAACACTCCCTGATAAAAAATGAGGACAACATAGTATACCAAGCAATTGGTTCTGATTTCAGACCACATCCGAACTTATGTAATATGCCTGCTAACTCGAAATTCCATTGAAACCCAGGTCGCTACACAATAGAGACTTCTTCACCCAAAAGACCTTTTTATAAATGCATTGCTGACATGTAGTTATTTTATACACTCCATGATTGTGACGAAGCTAATGCCAAAATTATCCACACTGTTTGTTGCCTAGCTACTAGGCTAAGTGTCTCTTCATAATCTAGTCCATACTATTGATGAACCCCCTTTTGTAGGGATGACAATTGGGTCAGATCTGATATCCGACATGATCCGACCCTAATGGAGCATATCCGATCCGATCCGTTTACAAATGGATCGGATATGGATCATAGGTTTTATGATCCGTGAAACCCGATCCGATCCGATTAACTAAACATATTTTTAGCCATGATCCGTTGGATAATCCGATTCGAATCCGGCAAAATCCGGTCAAAATCCGATCCGATCCGAAAGCTTATGGATCGGAACTGGATCTAGCTTGATCCGATCCAAACCCGATCCGTTGCCATCCCTACCCTTTTGCGACCAAAGTGCCTCGAATACGATGAGGAAAAACACATCGGATCACTATCAGTTCTTCAATAATATTAACATTACATCACGGGGTTATGTAAGGTTATACAGTAAATCTCTATAAATTAATAATCGATAAAATTAATAATGTGTCCAGTCCCAACTTGGGACCAGTATAAAATTGGACCCCAATTGAAAGAATATTAAGATAATGACTTTTTTGAGATCCCAGTGTACATATATCAGTCCCAATAAAACTATAAATTAATAATTAAAGATTTCAAATCTAAGATTACCAAGTAACAAATGAATCAATAGTCACTTGTTTTTGTTGAACTTCAAATCTATATTTTGTTCATCTTTAAATTCCCTCATTGCACTTAAGAGTTCGGGCATTGTCATCTTGTATTGCCACAAAAAGTTGTGAAGAAATTTTGCCGCTTGCAATGTGTTTTTTGAGTGATCAGTTCAAAAGCTATTGAATCATCCTCAACTTCGTTATCCATCAGAATTTGAATAGTATGACGCCACATTTCTAATACTTTGAATCTCGTAACATCCATTCCTTTAACTAGGATAATCTAGCAAGTGATTCACATCCATTTTGTGCCGATAATGCATACCTGTAATCAAGTTTTCAACCTCACAAATGTCTTTTCCAGAATTTACATAGTTTAAATTACTTGAGCCGCTTGGATTCGCCGAACGAATTTTATAGTGTCGATAGCAATTCGCTATGGTCTCTTGTTGCACATTTCTCCAAGCTGAGACGGCCAAAAAGAAAGCATCTAAAATAGTAATTTTTTTTCGGAGAAGAAATGTCTAACTCATAACCTTCCAAAATATTACGGTACAATATTTTATGGTAGTACATTTTAAAGTCTCTGATTATCCCAGCATCACATGGTTGAAACTTAGAAGTCATGTATGGCAGTAGAAAAAACAACTCAATGTTTTGCTTGGATATTCTTGAAAATTTAAATGTCATATGCAAAATATTTTTTAAATTAATAAATTATTAATTTGTCGATATAATAATATCTCACTAAATTAATAAAATATTACGGTCCCAACATTATTAATTTATAGAGGTTTTACAATATATATATTCAACTAACTAACTCACAATCTGCTAATCAGCTAACTAATAGCTGCACTGGCTGTCCCTAACTTTTAACTTTTATTTCAATTTCATCCTTGATGCCTAATATATTAAGAAAGAAAGGATCTGATTCAAAAATGAATAAGAAACCATGCCTTATTTCCACCTATGATATGGTTGTTCACCCGCTTGGCGACACAGCTACCCGACGTGGAGACTGAGCACGAAACCCGACAGCTTATCTCAAAGATTATGTTAGCAAGTAGTGTTAATTTGCTTACTTAGTTTATGTATTTTTATATATTTCATTATTATTGGGGGTGGGGGGGGGGGGTAATAAGTTAATCTAAGGGAGGGGTTTAAGTGTCTTTTATAATTTGTTAGGGGGTAATGTGTCTTTTAAATTTTGTATTCTCTAAAAAAAACGTGGTTCTCTGCATGATTTGGTTTTCAAGAAATTATGAACTCTATTGGGAAGAACCCTAAGTGTCAAGTTCGTGTTTCAGGGTTAGTGTTTGTGTTTGATAGCCTCATGCTATTAAATTGGTCTTTCACTGAGCAACACCATCTTCAACAGGTGATTTCATGGAAACGAAGAAGACGACAATTGAAGATCTAGTCGAGACCATGGCAAAACAATAGGAAACCGCAAACAAGTGATTCACAGAGTTCTAGGAGCAACTAACTGCGCAATTGCGCGCTTTGAACTCGCCTTCTAAGCCAAAATCCTCAAACAATTAGAGTTCAGCCTCTCGAACTTTGCACAGAAGCTTCCGGTGGACCGAGCCCAGTCGCCGCTGCCAAAGCGGGCACCAAGAAGGTGGCGTCACAGCCAAACCAAGTGCACCCACATCGCATCAGTCTTCTACCAACCACTATCGGGCATCAACCCACTGGTCTTAGCCAGCTTGGCCCACTGTCAGCGACTCCAAACGATGATTTCAAGCGTCACAATCCCTCTTTTGGGTTTGTCGCCGATCCCAACAACGTCCTCCACGACCCCGCAGAAGTCTTGCCACTCCCCCAGTACACTGCTGCTGCCCAGTTCCGACCACCTGCAGGGTCCTAGCCGCTGCAGTAGGAGCTGGTTGGCACCTGACAGAGCGCGATTTTTGAGCCTTGCATTCCTCCGCGGCAATTATGCCAACTACACATACCATTTTCGCGATCCGAGCAGAGTCGCACCAGGACGTAACGGCAATTACCGTTGGTCGAATAATCAGAAGATGGCGTTCTTCGACGATTTAGGTGGTTACTAGTTCCCTAGGGCTAATAACCCGCGAAAAAACTTGGGGGTATGGGTTTTCACATTCATGAGGCATATCGCTTCTTTCGTCTCCGTCTGACCGATTAAGACGACGAACCATGGAGCACGGATGAGCCATTTTATGATAACCTGGCAAACTTGTTATGCAATTTCAAGGAAACAGGCAGGGAGGTCTTCCGCCACCGGGTTTCGAGCGGCGCTGTCACAAGCTTCGGGTTGATCCACCAAAGTTCTCAGGTACAGACCCCAATAAGTGGATTTTTTAGGTTCAGCAGTATTTTAATTATTATAAAATTGTTCTGGATGAATATCTGGAACTCTGGGGGTTTGACTGAGCAGAGAAATTGCAAACTGGTTTCGCTACAAGCATAGAAATAATCTACTCATGTCTTGTCCTGAGTATATCGGCGAGGTAAAAGTTCGCTTTGATCCGCTATATTATCGTGATTATTTTGGCCAGCTATCTAAACTGAAAAAGGAGACCACAGTATTTGCCTTTCAAGCGAAGTTTGAGAAACTCCTAAAAAAGGTTGGTCACACAGGAGAAACAGCTAATTTCTATATTCTCGTCTGGCCTCAAACCGCTGGTTGGACGCGAGTTGGAGTTACGGCAGCCACGCTCCCTTACGGCAGCATTTGCTCTAGCACGTGAGCTAGCGACTTCGTTGTCATAAATGGTTTCAGCCCAAGATACTTATCAAAAAACTTACTAGCTTCCGGAAGGTCATCTTCCGTATCACCCACCTCACCATAGATGATCACCCGAAGACTCCACCAATAGCGTCCACACTACCGATCAAGTGACTAATACTGTCCGAATAACATGAAAGGTAGAGACAGGGTTTATGCTACAATTGCGATCAACAGTATTATCGCGATCACAAGTGCGATGGGAAGTTTTTACTTTTGAGATGCGATGACACTGCTATGCCACCTCAGGAAGAGTACGTCATTGCAACTGATGCCTCCAGTCTTTTCACACTAGTCAGCAGTAACCAAATGAGTTCTCTACGTCTCTTAGGGTGCAGAGGGGGTCACGAGATATCTGTTTAGAATGATAGCGGGTTGACACACAACTTCATCCACCCTGAGTTGGCCGAGAGGTTGGAGTTACTGCTTCATGTCACCCTAGCTTTCAAGGTTGCAGTAGGTAATAAGGGAATGTCTCCACAGCGACACAACTTTTGGTGAGGTTGATATTGATCTTCACGGGCATAGGTTCTCGGCTGAATTTTTCCTCTTGGAGTTCCATGGATCGCAGGTCATGCTATGAGTGCATTAGCTCCACCAGTTTGGCGAAGTTATTGCGGATTATGCCAAGATGAAAACGGAGGTTTGGCAGGAGATTCGACATTGGGCGCGCACCCGTGCTACTTTCACTTTGAGTACAAGACGGTCGTTAACCCGGAGGGGGGGGGGGGAATTGATACGAATGTTCACCCCCTTGACGACACGGTTACCCGACATGGAGAGCGAGCAAACCCCCCAGCTTATCTCAAGGATTATGTTAGCAAGTTTTGTTAATTTGCTTACTTAGTTTATGTCTTTTTATATATTTCATTATTATTGGGGGGTAGCGTAATAATTTAATATAAGGGAGTGGGGTTAAGGTGTCTTTTACAATTTGTTAGGGGGTAAAAGTGTCTTTTACATTTCGTATTCTCTACAAAAACGTGGTTCTCTGCGTGATTTGGTTTTCAAGCAATTCAAAAATCAATTGGGAAGTACCCTAGGTGTTATATCCATGTTTGTGTCGTTCTTCGTGTGTCTGTTTGTTAGCCTCTTGCTATTGTTGGAAAATATGATTTCGACCCGACTTGATTCTCAAAAAAATAAAATAAAAATGGGCCAGACTTCAAACCCGGGTTCGGGAAAGCTCACTTGAGAGCTTACATAAAACTATAGAAGTAAAGAGATTAGTTCGTGATTTCACCTGTCAAAATCATTGATTGATGAATGAAAAATGAGATATTGAAGGTTGACAACTCTCGATTGAGGAATGTAAAGTAGTTGTGCGTTTTAATTTGAATTAAAAAGTTGTAACCTTTCAATTTGAAATGAACAATTGCAACTATTCGTAATAGGTGCTTTATCCCCATAAATAGCAACATCTCCTCTCATTCTAATCATTCCAATAATCATTTTATTATTCCCTAAATATCTCTCAAACATAGTTTCGTTCGCCGTGTATTCTACGCGGGTGCTTCGTCTACAATAAAGGAAGGAATTTTATCCTGATGAGTAATTCGCCATTGTAGTATTCTTCAAATCAGACAAACAAACTTATGGGGTGCCAATACTGCTTTACAGAGATCGTCGTTGTAATAGACTGCACTTCAAATCTTTCATGTTTTCGGTCACCTTTTAATCAGTATGTTTATTTATTGTGTTTATAATTCCTCCACTTTCTGTTTTCTTACATTAAGAACAAATGTGAGTCTACATTCTAACAGCTATCAACCTATGTATACAACCAACAGAGCGATGCACTATTTTAATAACAGCATGTACTTAAGAATTATGCTTTTGTCATGTGAATAACCCCATGAACCAAACTACAAAGATTACCAGTTGCAAATAGAAATGCAATGCCCAAATGATGATAATACTTCATAAATTTATTCATAAACTTAACTTCCCATTTTAAACATTGAAGGTCTAATATCTAGCACCTCCAAAATATGCATAACGACCCAACAATTCACCATCATATCCTTTGTCCTTGACATCATACAAGGACCTCTGGGTGGCAAACTCTTCCAAATTACTGGCGGACACTTGAGTATAATTTTCACTTCTGACTGTTAGATTTCCAAAGAACGCAACATATTTTATATCATCAATATTCGGCCTGTAACCAAATCCCATTACTGGTTCATTTACTCCTGAAGGACTGTATACTTCTCTAGCCCATTCGACATTTAAAGCGAAGTCTCCTAATGCCGTGAAAATGTCTTCCGGCCAAAATTCAATTGCGACTTGCTTAAATGTATAAACAAACCACCAATTCCCACTCGGTTGATCCTGTTTACCCAGGCATTGTTTAAACTTTAGCAACCATGTCTGATAAAAAATAATTGAATTTCAATAACCAAATGGAATGTCTGAAATTTTCAAGAATTTATATAGTTTTACCCTAGTAATGTTGAAAACGTCAATATATCTAGGTCCTCCAACTTGTGATACAGGCTGAAGAACTTGATCAGTAGAGAATTCTCTGTCCGTAATCACAAAACCGCACAGTGCGTCAAAGCAACGTGACTCGTCTGCATATCCGTCCATATTAAATAGGATCCCAACCAGATCATATAGAGTAATAACAAATCATTACCTACCACAAAAAACGATTGACTAACCTTTGTATATATGTATTGTCTAGTAAGATTATCACCTCGAAGGGACGGATCAACCTATGGAACAAAATGAAATTCAATACCTTGAAAAATAAATGCATGGCCATGGTATATTTATACTTTCCATTAAAGGTATACAAACAAAACTTACTCTCCATCCAACTTCAATAGTTTCTGGGCCACTTGAAATCTTCATTCGAGCCCCAATATATGTTAGAGGTCGGACAAAAGGAGGGTTGTATATAGATACGACCATTCCTCCTCCACTATACCTATTCATTCCTGCTTGCGTTCGAACTCCGGAAACCTTATAATCAACACAATAAAACATGAAAAGTAATCTCTACAGAGAGTAGAACCATATGATTTGTTGTTTTTTTCTAATTTTGACAAACTCAAATTTGCTTCCTTAGTTCATAGTTAATGCATCAAAAATTGTCAATCACAACTTACATATGTTCCTGAGGCTTCATTAACCGTCATTTGTGACTCTATTTTCGAGGTGTCTCTATTTATTCTCCTAATTGGAACAGTTCCGAGTTGGCAGCCCTCAAACTTCGTTGCGCTCTTCCCTGCACTCTTGGTAAGGAAACTAGGTTTCATCTGCAACTCATTTGATTCCGTTGTATTTGTATTAATTAATGTATTATATATGCATCAACTTTATAGAATTGAAAATTACTTAACACAAACCTGAGGATGAAAATTATGGCTCTTAAGTTTAGGGTGGTCAAATGTAGGTTGCTTATAGAAGTCAACACAATCATAAATATCACCATATATAGTCTACAATGAAGACATTCAGATAATTTCAGTTATAGAGTTGTCAATAAAAAAATTCATAGGATAAAGTATTGAATGTTTACCTTGAAACTCTTTCTACCTGCCACTACATTGCAGCCCAAAGTACAAAGATAAATTAATAGCGCTAGGAAACTCATGAAGCACCAATAAACCAGTACAAGCATAGCTGAAATTGATAATTTCCTTTGGGTACCTCACGGACTAGATTCTGACTTATAGGATGCCTCACTAACTCGCTTGTGACTTATATAGTGATACAAGGTAGTTGAGGGCATTAATCCTCATAAATCAATTTTAACTCCTTTTTTGTATTTTTGTTTTGTTTTCCTGTATAAAGCAATAGGCATTTAATTTCATCATTTATTATCCATAGTCCAAAACAAACAATAAATATTATTCAAAACCCCGGGGAGTAACAACAGACTCAAAAAAATATGTTAGAAAACAAATGCAGAATAAGAAGAATGATGAAACGAATAACAAACTGAAGAAGATCACACAAGGATTTTACGTGGTTCACTAGTTTTAAGACGAGATACGTCCACGACCAAACAAAACCAACTTATTGATAATAATCCAATTATAATCAACAACACTTGTTAGCAGTCACAACCTACACTCATATATAGGCATTAACTACTGACTTGTGCCCAAAGCAACACTCAAAAGTTACCAAGACCGATAAGGAAATAACTCGAAAAATCTTCCCTACCGAACTAGATCGCACGACCTGCTACAGTACCTGAATGCTACAACTTCTTTTCCATTTTCCTTCTTGGTCGTTATTTGCCAATTCCAATTCTAGGGTTTAGATAACCCAATTCATAACAAAAATCTACCTTGGCACAAATTTCCTAGCGATCAATACAATGCTCTTATCAATACAAACTATCAAATGTATTCCCAAAATTGCGGTGTTTGAATACATCCCTTATGCGCCACAACAAAGCGCGTCTTTGTGTCTCAACAAACACAAACAACACGCCACTAATGCACCATGATGCAATGATTCTCCGAACATCATTCCAATGAAAATTAATGATGAAAAGTGTCTATCAATCAATCAATGTCATGCCAATTGCACAATTAAAGAATTGTGCCAATGCGCAAACCGATACACGCCCAATGACGTGACAACAAATAATACATGCCCAATAACATGTAACTGACCAATCCGCGCCCATTCACGTGCTAACAACACACGCGCCCATGCTCCTATGTCTTGAGCCCAATCCATTCAAACAGGTCCTAGAGAAAGAAGTTATCCTCAGACGTCGTCCCTACACCTTCAACTGTATCATACTATAAAGATCCGTTATTCTTGGGAAATTCCGCTTCCCATGACCCATCTCGCAAGAGAATGCACAGACGTCCGACGGTTAGTCGGATCTGACATAATTCCGATTTTTGCGCTTACCTTTTCCACCCTTGACCATGAATGTGCGGCCATCACGATATTCAATCTTTGCCACTATGTGCCTCAATTTCCTCGTATGAAACGCTGATCGGACTTCCTCTAGGTTTATTGTTGCTTTGACAAAGACAAGATATTGAACAAAACCCACATAAGATGGAGGTAGAGACACCAACTATACCTAGTTCGCATCAACATCACTCACAATCTCTTCACCATTACGCAATTCGAGCAAGATAGTGTTTAGATTATCTAGGTGATTACCAATACGCGTACCTTCCAACATCTATAGACCAAATAGCTGATGCTTCGACATCAATTCATTAGTCACTGATTTCTTTGCGTAGAGATTCTCCAAATTTTTTCATAAGCCAGTTGCCGTATATGATGTGCAATTTAGCGTACCATTTTTGCAATTATATGATTCAAGTAATAAATTGAGTATTTCATCTCGGATGATCGTTCCCACGAGGACAATTATTTGTTTTTCTTGAATTATCTGAAGTAATAGTCCATGTGTATAATGAGGAGTAGTTGTTTGATTGATGATTGCTAACTAATTACCAAAAGCAAAGCTGTAAAGTAAATCTTTTAGGTCAAGTTTTCTAAAAAAATCATGTGTTTGTAAGACTAGGGTTTGAAGTACTAGATTCCAGGATCCCTTAAGGGCATTCCTTATTTTGTCTTTTTTATATGAAAACACACGGTTGGTTTTATCTATGCCCCATTACTGTTGGTGTACTCTACTTTGGTATTGTACACGCTGTCATGATTCTATAGAGTTATGAGTACTTTCGGCACTTCTAGAATTGCAACAGCGTTCTAAGGCTGCTAGGGTTTTGATCACCCTCTGGAGTTACCTGTAAGAGTTGGTCAAAAACTTTCTGGCTAGAAAGAGTTGATCACCCAAACTTCCTTTCGCCTCTGTTTATCAGGATTTAGAACTAAATTATGTCTTCTCTTCCTAACCCTAGCCAGTCACTCTCGTGCACTGGTTTGAGTCTGTAGCAATTTTGGGTGATAATTTCGTTTATGCATAAACAGTATAAACTGAAGACGAGAATAAGAAATAAATTATGCTGATATTAAGATTAGGAGATCATGAATCCATAATCAAAACAAAGAAGAAACTGGATAGTAAACCCTAGGTTCATCGAGGACCTAAATATAGTTTTTAGCTAGAAACTTCATTATTGAAGAAAGTAGTTTTATAAATAGAAGAGAGAATGAGATCATAAGATTGTCTTGATGCTGAATCTACACATGCGTGCTTTTTCAGGGTGCTTAGATCTCTTTATTGTGTGTCAATTGCAAGCTCTAGATGCTTCTTTAGTGCTGAGAGTTGCGAAAAAAGACTGTCTGGAATTATAATTTTTCCACTACCTAAATATGTTGTTTTCATAGCTACATGCGTAGCTAATCAGACAGACAGACAGTGACCCCATAACGCTCAAACTGAGCCCCTGTCTACGTTAGTAATCTGGCGGAGCTAATTAGCTGCACATACATTGGCTTTTCTTTCTCCTTCCACGGCTTCTTTGTGAATTGAAAAATGCATAACTACGCAAAAATTTACAATGCTACCTGTGTAGCTACGCAGGTGGTGGCTTAGTTTTCATCATCTGGCCCTCTCTCTCTCTCTCTTTCTCTCTCTCTCACTTTCCTCCTTACTTTTTTCGTTGGTAGTTTCATAGCCGACAAGTCTCAACCGCAAGTGCACGGCTATCGCTTGTAGTAACATTTGGAAGATCGAGGTTTATCGAACCCAAGGGACTTGTTGTAAATCAATTAGTATTTTTAACCTTATGTGGGAAAACCTTTGAGAGTTGCTAATTAAAAACCAACCTCAAATTAACAATGCGGGCAATTAAATATTGGAATTAAATATGGGGAAAACAACCAGGACACCTCGTTCGGAGAGTTGCTAAACTTTTATTACCAATGACATTCTACGATCTGTGAAACACTGATGAAATCTACTTCTGTAATCGAGCAATAATAACTCACCGAGTTATCAAGTGAGAATTCTATATCTAGGTTAGATAAAACCGAGTTTCCAAGTTCTAATTGTTCCTAAAACATGCATTAACTTTAAAGTCTACTAGTCTAGTTATCCCATTCAACGTAGCCGAGTTACCAAGCTTATGAAAGGGTGGCTTCTTACTTTTATGATTTAATAATTATCGGGTTACCAAGAAATTGAAAATTAAGTTCTAATTCCTAAGAAGTCTCTCAACAACTAGATTATATGAAGATCACAAAACAATCAAAGAAAAATAAATTTCATCAATTAAGTTCATCAAAAGTATGAATTAGTTCTTAAACCGCATAATCAGGATGAAAACCCTAACTCCAAACTCGGGTCTTGATCTAAGTGGTATAGCTACACATACTCATGATCACAAAGACAAAGTTTTGTGAAATAATGAGTAAAAACAAAGAGCACATATGAAGTGGATATAAAACTATATTTTCCAAGCTCCAAGCTTCAAAACGTGGTCTCCAGCGTGTACTCACCTAAAAAATACGTTCTTATCGGGTTCCCATATGTTTAGAACATTTTTTGGACAATTAAACCAAGCCCCGACACATTCTTAACGAGGTTTGACACGAAGTAGGTCCTGCGACCTATGTGGAGGTCGTAGGACCTCATTCAATAGGTCGTGAAACCTCTGTTCCAGGTCATACGACCTACTATTCAACTGCTTTCTGGCTCCAACTTTGACGGACCTTAACTTTTTTGTCCGATCTCGTTTTAGCTCTGTGACCTATCCTTGGAATTATGATTGAGTATAATTTAAATTTCCACAGGTCTCAATCCAAAATTCTTTGTAGAACTCAATATATCTTTGAATTAGTGCATGTTGGTCACTTTTTCCCTTCTCCTTAACCATTCTCGAGCATTCTCATCTTCCAAAGTTCGTTCTCACCCCCGTTCACTTCTCCAATCCTCGGATACCTGAGATACACAACACTAACATACATGGATCATATTTGATATTTAAAATGCTCAAAGTAATCACGAAAATGCTTGTATTCTAATATAACCCACATAAAGTTATATTTGCAAATATTTCATCCGGCCAAGTATTTATCAAACTGCATCGGGAATCACGCAAAATCGTAGAAACTCAGTATAGAATGTAACTCCAAGTATGGAGTTATCAAATAGCTCCACATTTTCCATATGTTCATCCCGAGCAAAGTCTCATCTACTGAATTCACCTGTTCAATAGCCGACAAGATACAACGAATCAAGACGACTCATGACACAATAATGTATCAAGATGATGCAAATGAAAATTCTAAACTCGATCTTAAGAAATCACACAAAATACTTCATATTGTTTCTATTTGGAAGATCGGTCAACCGCACTATGATCAAGAGAAATCTTCAAGCTCTCACTAGTCCTTTTTGAAATTCCACAACACGTAGAACGAATTTGAAATAAAATTGATTATATGTATCAACTTACTAAGGAGACCCGTTTCCTCCACCAGTTCAAACCAAGACAAAGGCACATCTACACTTTAATGGGTTAAAATTCGATCAAGTTCCACAATAGCTTTCCTTCGTCAAGTCATTTGAGGTTTTTAGATCCTCTTAGCCTTGATTGTGTTTGAAAGAAAATTGTCCCTGTCAAGGGTATCACAACTCATGTGAAGTAAGGCTTGTTTTTAGTTTTCCAAAATAAGATCTATTTGGATTGAATCCAACTTTTGAGCGTGTAAGTTCAGCCTGCTTCAAAGGATTTTCTATTTCAAGGCCTTGAATTTGATTTGAAAGGTTTGAAACTAACACTGCAGATTCAGGCATGAACTTAGGGGGAGCTGATGATCTTATTCAAACTCCTAATCTATTATAATTGATTATCTAGTTACTTGATGATGAAGACAAATCATCTCTCTACTGTGTACTGTGATTATTTAATTTGTTTGACTCAGTTTGTGTAGGGATATCTAGTTTCCTATTTTGCACGATTGTTTCCTAACTTATTTTATTTTAGACTGGAAATCAATCTCACAGATTTATGATGCACAAGGATCTAGTACATCAAGAGCTTGCCGACCTTGCATCAAACAAGATCAAGTTAGTATATATGAAGATACTGAGCAACTATCCGTTGGAAGAGCTGTTAGAAGAGTCAAAGGTTTGCAACTTATATATAGAAAAGTATGTTAATGAAGATCCTGCAAATCTTCAGTTCAAACAACTGCATAAAAGTGGGAAGGCTTGTAGAAATAAAAATGGGAATCTTACGAAAACTCTCAAGCACTTTACAGAGATTGTCAAGAAACAAAGAAACAGATCAAATAATCGAATCTGATCATCTGAAGAACACTGGACATTCATCCTCTGTTTCTGTTCTAGTGTTCTTCTATTTTGAGCTTTATTTTTGTATCATTTTGATAATACTCTTAGTTCTTATTCTCGTGGATTGTTCAAGGTGAACAATAGAGAATTCATAGTTAATCAGTTAGATTGAATAGGTACTAGATAGGTTAGTGAGAACCACAAGCTGTAATAGAGTAAGGCATCTCTCTGTGCTTGATATCTAGGGACTTAGATTTTGTTTAATATGAATTGAGCTGAAAATCTTGCAGGGATTTAGTCCTTGAGGTAGAGACATAGGTCCAAGTGGACCAAACTCTATAAATCATTGTGTCTATTGACTTGACTTTGCAGCATTTTACTTAGCATACATACTGCACAAAACAGGTTTTTGGTTCAAGGTCTTGAACCTCATTTCAAGGCCTTAAAAACTCTCAGCTTTTCCTTTACTATCTGTTTTGATTCTAAAGACTTGAAACTCATTTCAAGGCCTTGAACTACTTGCTGCATCTCACAAATTCTTTTGAAACCACTCTTTTAGCAAAAGTTTCCAAAGTTGCAATACTCTATTCAACCCCCCCTTCTAGAGTATTGATCCTTTAGTTATTTCTACTGTACTGTCCTTGACAGCGTAAACGTAAGCACATTGTGTTGTTCTCCTTTTTCCTTTAATTTATTATCTTGTTTTTTCTTTGTTTCTCCTATCGACTAAGTCCAAACATGAAGGATGTTATGCGCAAGGAGTTCATGTAGAGGATGGAGGCAGGTTTTATCCACCCATCTCGGACAGCACATGGATCACGCCTCTCCACTGAGTTCACAAGAAAGGGGATATTACAGTGGTGCAAAACAAGATCATGAGCAGATAGCGCATCGCACTGTGAGGAGCTTGGGAATCTGTATGTCATTCAAGGACTAGAGGCTTGACAGGTTGGCCCATCATGCTTATTACTGTTTTTGGGACGGGTAATCCGGGTACAACCATATCTACATAGCACTGACAGACCATGAGAATACAACTTTGACATGCATGTATGGTACGTTTGCCTTATTGCGCATGTTGTTCGGGATGTGTAACACTCCATCAACATTCTGACGCTGCATTATGGCAATTTTCTTTGACATGATTGAGAAAAATCTGGAGGTTTTTGAGGATGAATTCTCACTGTTCGGGGGAGAGTTTTGAAGACTGCATGTACCATCTGGTCCAAGTACTAATCGAATGCAAGAAGACTTATTTAGTGCTGAACGGGGAAAATTGCCATTTTATGTTCACTGATTGAATAGTTTGGGACCCAAGATTTTAGAAAGGGTCTAGAAATTGAAAGGGTCAATATTGAGGTGATAAAGTAGCTTCCGTATCCAATGAAGGTCAAAGCCAAAAAGAAATTTCTAGGATATGCAAGATTTTACAGGAGTTTCATTAATGACTTCGCAAAGATCATGAAGCCATTGTGTGCTTTACTAGGGAAAGATGTACACTTTGTCATTGATGAGGCCTGTCAACTGGCATTCAACCAGCTTAAGGAAAATATCACAGCAGCCCTAGTAATTTCTACTCCGCACTGCTCACTACCTTTCGAGCTGATGTGTCACATAATTGACTATACATTCGGGGTAGTTTTGGGGAAGCGGAAGGAAAAGGTTTTACGCAAGATTTTTTATGCATTCAATGTACCGAGACGCTCAGATAAACGACGGGACTAAAGAAAAGGAGATTCTTGCAATGGTTTATGCGTTAGAAAAACTCCATCCACAACCAAGGCTGCTCTGAAGGGTCTTACTCATGTAGGATTTTTATGTGGAAATTCAAGATAAGAAAGGAGTCTAGACCGTTGTTGCTGACCACCTTTCCAGGTGCAATATTTCAGCGATCGATCCTATGCCAATATAGGAGAGTTTTCTTGATGACCACATCATGGAGGTCAAGATTGGGAAGTTGTGGTACTATGCCATTCTGTGGATGGAGCACTTCTTGCAGATCTAACATCTCATCATCAGAAAAGGTTCATATATCAGTATTTGAAATACTTCTCGGATAAACCATATCTATTCATTCAAGTAGATTAAAATATAATACTTAGATGTATCTCGGCTCACGAGACGTGGAATGTGATAAGCCTGGTCACTCTGCTCAGTGGGGGTCTTTCATGTGGGAACCTCACAACAAATAAAGTACTAAAGTCCGTTTTCTTTGGACCAAATTATGCACAGGGATCCCATAGATGCCAACAGACGGTTAATACTTCAAAGAGGAATTAGATTCCTATGACAATGTTGCAGAAAGTCCAACCCTTTGATGTTTAGGCTATCGAATTTATGGGCCCGTTCCCGTCCTCCATCGGAAATCTATACATTCTATAGGAAGTGGATTATGTATCTAAATGGAGCGAGGCAATAGCTTGTCATAAAAACAAATTAGCCACGGTGGAGTGTTTTCTAAAATGCAATATCTTCACTCGGATTGGAACTCCAAGGGCCATGGTTAGTGATGAATGAAATCAGTTCATCAACCAAGTGTTTGCCAAAGTCCTGAAACAGTATGGGATATCTATTTATAAGGTATCACTGCCTTATCAGCCCCCATCTAACAGGCAAGCGAACGTGTCAAATAGGGCGATCAAGAGAAAACTAGAGAAAACTGTGACTCCAGGACGTAAGAATTGGTCATTAAGTATGGATGATGCTCTCTGGGCATATAGGATAACTTTCAAAACTCATCGGGAAATGTCTCAATACCAGTCGATGTTTGGGAAAGCATGCCATCTACGACTCGAATTTGAGAACAAAGCTTATTGGGCCATAAAGCAGCTCAACATGTATCACAGCCTAGCAGGAGATAAAAGGAAGATGGTTCTACTTGAATTGGACGAATATCAAAGAACAGCATTCGGGAAAACTAAGACCTAGGTGGTCAATGAATCCTGCTAAAATAGCTTGAAGTATGACATAAAGTGCTCTTCTATAATTTTGGGATGGAATTATTTCCGAGAAAACTAAGAACTAGGTGGTCAGAACCTTTCGAAATTAAATAAGTATTTTCTTGGGCTGCGATTGAGCTTGAAAACCCGCACAACAATTCAATTTTTAGAGTAAACAAGATTCAATTCATGTCGTACGTTGACTCGTATATAGTCTTCAAGGTAGAATAGATATAATTTGAAGATCCTTGATCGAGCTTGAGGTAACTATGATCGGCCGTCACATTAAATTACAAGCTCTTGAGATTTTTGCAACTAAAATTTGGCAAAACTCTGCCAGCGCGTCGAGAGTTGTGCGACCTCACATTCCAGGTCGTGCGACCTCTGGGTTTGAGATTCAAGGTCGTGAGACCTCTGAACGAGGTCTTGCAAGACGTGGGTTGAATAACTCTGAATTTTTTCTTCCACAATCCAGGTCGTGCGACCTCTTATTCAGGTCGTGCGACCTACTCTTCTCCAGAACTTGCAGATCTTAAGTGGGACTTATCCCCCTCATCCAAAACCCGTTTGGAGCCTATATTATATCGTTCAAAAGATATAGATGTCTACTTCCAATGGAACATGATTTTCTATGTAACTCCAGATACATCCCTAAGAGTGAAGACTAGTCCAATGCAACCTTTTCAACTATTCTTCGTTTATGGGTCTTCTTTAAGTACCAGAACTTCCTCGTCCGGCCTTTGATATAACAATGTGACCTACTATTGGAAAACTATTTGTGTTTACTTTCATTTGAAATTTGTATCACTCCAAAATGCTTTGTTTAAATAAAGATATTGGTCATTTTTTGATTCTGTAACTTTCCTTATCTTCATTCTCCTTGGCCATCCCTGAGATTTTCTCGTCTTCCGAAGTACGTTCTCAATCCTGATCAACTACCAAGCCTCCGTTACCAGAGATACACAACACTAGAACATATCAGGATCATATTTTACATATAAAATGCTAAATCTAATTTTGAAAACGCCCGAATTCTACAATAATTCACATAAAGCTTCTATTTGCAAATATTTTACCTCTCTGGCCAAAAACTTATCAAAACACATCGGGGATCACGTAAAACGGAATGTAACAAATATAGAATATAACTCCGATTACGCGGTTATCAAATACCCCACACTTACCATTTGCGCGTCTAGAGCAAAGTCTCATTTACTACATTCACCAGTTCACTAGCCAAAAAGACTCAAATTATCCTACAGGACTCACGACAGGACAATGCAGCAAGATGCTTCAAATGCGAATTCTAGATCAGATCTTAACACAACTCACATAACACTTCAAATTCTTTCTTTTTTCAAGAACGGGCAACCTCACTTTCATCACCCGAAATCATGAAGCTCTCACTAATCATTTTTTTTTATTTCCACAACACGTACCAATATTTTTAAATAAAATTCATTCTAATATCACTATGGCGTCCCCTTTCCTCCACCGTTTGAAACCAAAACATGGTCACGTCCTAAACTTCAATGGGTCTAATTTCAATCAAGTTCCACAATAGCCTTTCTTCGCCGAATCATTTGAGGTTTTCAGACCCTGTTAGCATTGATTACGTTTGAATGTAAATTATCCATGTGAAGGTAGTCACAACTCCTATGAATTAAGACTTAACTCTTGTTTTCCTCTCTTTTATTTCGATGGAATCCAAATTTTCCGCGTGAATGGACGAACATTAGGTTGTTCTCCTTTTTTTTATTCTTCGTTTTTTTTCCAGCATCTCCTCTATTTTTGTCAACCGTGCAATAGAACTTAGAAAGTGTTGGATTTTTCGGTTAACTCTTGTGACCACCGTAAGGGATGTTGGTGTACGCCCCCCGAATCACTTTAGGCCTAGGTAACCATACCACATAAAAAAAAGTCAACACAAAGGTCCACCCCAGATCAACAAGAGACCACAAATTTCCACTTGAAAGAAAAATATTCAGCTACACCAAAACTCGATCGAATCAGGACACTATCAGAAGCTTAGATATGCCCTAACGTTTCATTCTTTCCATAATCTTCCATAAAATCCCCGGACATCTTTTGTGACACCTCTACACAAAAGACCACGGAAAAATAATTCCTTGGTGCGATACTTCCTTATCTCAGGGACTCAATCATTAACCTCTCTTCAGTTTCAAGATCATCAATTGCCCTATCTCAAAATTTCAATTTTCTCTATTTTATTGGATATTCAATTTTTCTAATTTTTTTTTTGTATTTTTCATAAGATCCTAATTCTATATGAAAGGTTATGATACAAAAAAAAAAAAATTAACGCTCAACAATTTAAAATTTATTTGAAAGTCAAAACTTTATATAAATCTACACTACACAATTATGTTATTATGTTCAGTACTTAGTTTTGATAAATCAACAAGAAATTCCTCCTTATACTTTTTACGTTCTTACTCTTTAAGCCTAGTTTCTGATTATGCAGTAACAATGCGTGCACTTGCGGTAACACGTAAGAAATCGTGTCAACCACCCAAGAAGAATGTGAGAAAAGATCAGGCTCCAGCAAAGAAGAAACAAATTACATCATCTACACAAGAGAAGCAGAAGGGAATCCATATTGGAAGCCCTAAGGGAGACAAGAAAAAGACAGTCTCGGAGATCAAAGGAAACGGAAAAGAAATTCTCATTCAAGATTCAGATTCAGACACTACTTTAGGGTCCTATGGAGTGTACTCCATATCCAACAAAGGGAAACATGATAAGGATCCATCCCAGTCTTTAGAAGGTTCAAAGACATGAAAGAAGAATCTCAAAACTGTTTCTCCTCAACATAAAAGGTTAGCTGTAAAGAAGAAGCTGAAGCGTGGGAAGAAAGCCTTGGAAGGACTCACCTTCCTATACAATAGTGTTATTGAGAAGATCAGCTCCTTCATTGAGGAACTAGATGTGGTTTCACAAGAATTTCAAGACAACAATGAAGAAAGTGAGGAATAAGAAGGGGACCAAGTTGGCATACTCTATTCACTCACACTTCCAGAGAGCATACAAGAGAACTCATCAATCAAATGCGTAGATGAGACGGAGCTGACATTCGTCATAAAAGAAAAACATTTCCCAACAAAATGAGAGAGATACTAACAACATCCTCAAAGGAGGGGAAGAAAACCACACAAAGAAGTCACCAAGCCACATCGCGACTCGCAATACACACTCCAATGGTCGGTTTGTTCTCGCACACCGGGGTCGACTTCTCTCCTCTGCTGAAATATGTGCCCGAAGAATCCCCAACTCATATTCGCGAGTACCTACGAACATCATGTGTGCCATGGCACACCGTGGTCGACTATCCCATAACCTGCTCAAGTATGTCACTTGGACACAAAAGTCAGTCCCTCTCTCTCTCATCTCATGAGTTGAAAATGGAAAGAAGAAGTTGTAGAAGACCGCATTCAAAAGTTTCATCTCTTTTAAATTTGGTCTGCTAGAGAATTTGTTAAACCGCAACATGCGTGAGTCCCTGTGAAGTTCATGTGTGCCATGGAACACTGGGGTAGACTATCCCATAACCTGCACAAGTTTGTCACTTGGAAAAAAACGTCAGTCCCTCTCTCTCTCTTTCTTCTCATGATTTGAAAATGGAAAGAAGAAGTTGTAGAAGACCGCATTGAAAAAATAATTCTCTTTCAACTTCGGTCTACTAGAGAATTTGTTAACTACAACATGCCTCACTCTACCTTTATTATTATTATTATTATTATTATTATTATTATTATTATTATTATTATTATTATTATTATTATTATTATTATTATTATTGTTGTTGTTGTTATTATTACTACTATTATTATTATTATTATTATTATTATTATTATTATTATTATTATTATTATTATTATTATTATTATTATTATTATTATTATTATTATTATTATTATTATTATTATTCAAATATATTGTCGTAGAGGATCGGTCCTTTGAATATAGCATCTCAGACGGAACGGCTCCAACAATGAGTTCTTCCTTTCCTCGCTCTTGTCTTGGAATTCCGGGTGGCAAATCATGAACTGCAAAAAACTAAGATCTTTTCTCTTCCTCACATGATTCACCAATCTTTATTATATCCAAGAGATCTGGCTTAGGCAGAGGAATTTGTGGATACTTGTCCCTGCAAACATCTCCGTATAATAATTCCCTAGACTCATGACATGCTTCATCTTGGAAAATATCTTCAACGATTGGAAATAGCACATCCTCAACGCACTTATGAGATCTTAGTTAAAACCCTCTTCATTGTCTTTAGAACATAACGTCACGATGTAAAAACTCTTCCATTCATGCCATGACTGAGGAATTATGCGAGGCACAAACTGTATAAGTGTCCCAACGCGATCCCGATCTGAGTCTGAATCTGAGTCTGAAGCGGCCCAATGATCTATTACATTACCACTCACAATATTTTTGACCTCTGGGGGTTCTTTGTCTTCCTCTTTGCACTCCTCACTTAATTAGAAATGATAGTGCTTGGCCCATTGCTATTATCTTCATCTGCCACTTCACGAGAAAGTTCTGCCAATTGTTGTTGATGACGCATGATAATTTCATATTTCACCTTCATTCCTTCCTCAATTCTGTCAAATTTAGCTATCATGAGCTGATTGAGCTCCAAAATTTCTTTAATCCGCTCATCATCTTGATTGCAAAGAGGAGGGGTGTACATATCTCCATAAGAGTAGTACGGTGAATAGCCTGGGGATTGCCCATAAAAATTCTTCCCCAACATGTTTATCAAGATGTCCGCACAATCATTCACTAGGAAGCAGGTGAGATGAATAAATAAATAAACAAAGACAAAAAATTAAATTCCCTAAGAAACATAATTCTAATTAATTTAACCGAAGTCCCCGGCAACGGCACCGAAAACTTGACACGTCTCAACCACAAGTGCACGGCTGTCGCGTGTAGTAATACTCGGAAGATCCAGGTTTATCCAACCCAAAAGAATTGCGTTGATTAATTAGTATTGCTAACCTTAATGTGGGAATATAGTTAAGAAGATTTTGCTAAATTACAAACTTAAACTATTGCAAAACTACTTATTTCACTATTAAATCAAGCGTGAAAGCTTGTTGATAAATGAATTGAACAAAAATACCGGGATTCCTCCTTTCGAACACTAGGGTTAATATGGAAGCGTATTCTGATTAATAAAACACTGATACGTTTCTCTTGTCAATCGAGCAATTGTGGCTTGTCGAGTTACCAAACAAGTGATCTACGCTTGAATTCAATTCAAACCGAATTACCAAGTCTAAACCAATCCTAGACGAGCATTAAGATTGTTATTTTACCCCACTATACTAGTTAATGCTACCAAGTTACCAAAAAGTGATAAAAATAGGTGAATGATTCAATATAAGAACTAACATTCATGGATTTACCACATAAAAGTCAATTATAATCACCTCTAACGTGACGTCAAACGCAAGAGAGATAGAACTAAGAACATAAATTATCCATAACAAGAGAAAAACACATCAATATAGTTAAAAAGTGTATTATAATCTCAAAATATGTAATCCGTAGCAAACCCTAGCTGCCTAAAGATGATACGGGTAGAGAAAATTCTCAAGACATGCTCGCGATCATGATTAGAGGAGTTTTCATGATCAAGAGCCACAAAAACAAAGAAAGGGAGGACGAAGAACCAAACGATGAATCCAAAGCTCCAACAAAAATGCTCCAAGCTCCCGTTGATGTCCCGTGCGTCAAAAAAGTCTATATTACATCCTCAATCCATTTTATACGTTTCCTAACATATTGATACAAGTTAGGAATAATTACGAGCAAGCCCCATAAATTTTGTAAAAAATTACAATCGCGTCTAGATCGTGCAACCTCACTTCCCAGGGCGTGCGACCCCCTGGGATTGAGATTTTAGGTCATGCGACCTCTGAATGAGGTCTTGGAAGACCAGGGTTGAAAATTACTTAATTCTGTTTTCCACAATCCAGGTCGTGGGACCTCTGATTGAGGTTGTGCGACCTACTCTAATCCAGAACTTTGCTGATCTTGTGCGAGACTTATCTCCCTCACCCGAACTCCATTTCGAGCCAATATTACATCGTTGGAATGATCTGGATGTCTATATTCCAATGGAATATGCTTTGCTCCAAATTTTATTTTATAGCTCCAGATACAGCCCTAAGAGTGAATACTAGTCTAGTGCAACTTTTCCCACTCTTCTTTGTTTATGCGTCTTCTTGACGAACAAGAACTTCCTCGATCGTACGGACTTTGATTTAGCTCTGTGACCTATCGTTGGAAAAATATTTGAGTATAATTTTATTTTAAATTGATATCACTCCAAATACCTTGTATAAATTAAGATATCCTTAAAATAGTGCATGCTGGTCATTTTTGCTCCCCTAAATTTTCTTTTCTTCATTCACCTTGGCCATTCCCGAGGTTTTCTCGTCTTCTGAAGTCCGTTCTCAATTTCGAGCAACCCCCAAGCCTCTGCTACCTGAGATACAAAAAACAAGTGAAGGGTTTTGATACAGATTGCGGAACAGAATTACAGTAAAAAGATTCCCTTCAATACCCTCCAAGGATCACATGACTAGACATCATAACGATGGTAAAGGAAAAATTCATGTGTACGTTGTTTGTCTGAATTTGTGACTCCCGTAGAATAATGCCCACGTATCTATGAATATCTAGGCCTAGATATTCACCGGTTCCTCCAAACGCCTTATGCTAGCTCACTTCAAGAAGGAGGAACAAGAAGATCACGCCAAACGAGGACCAAGAGGCCGCGCATCTTGGTGGCCGAGGGTAGGGGGGCGGACGGAACTAGGGTTTCAGCCCTAATGTTGTTCTCTCTCCTTGCTTAGTCCTCTCTTTTTTGTAATAAAAATTATTACACACGTATGAGAAAATAAACTAGGAGTGCCCTTATATAGTTAACAACTCTTTATTAACTACATAATTGCCCCAATAGTAATCATGTCCATACACGGATTAGTCCACTTTGCAAATTAGTCATACTAAGTTTTCTTGTGGTTGCATATTGATCCCTCTATTTAAAATAATCATAATAATTAATTATGAAGTCCGGTTTATTCCATAGCGCGTGTGACCCAATAGGTTTCTACTAAGTTGGTAGTAACCATTACTAACATAGCGCGGTGCCTAGAAACACATTAATGCCACCCAACTAATAGAAATAAGTAGTAATCCGAAAAACCTTATGACCAATGTTACCTTATTGTATTATTCCTTTGCCTCCATATCAGGATTGGACACGAGCCATTCAAGTCACACTCGTATATCCAATCCATAGTTCCACAACTAGAGTATGTAGTGACTTCAATGTTTGAATAGATGCCCTAGAGGCAATCTAGTTTAGTATGAATTATTTGTGGCTAGAAATTCATTTATTATTTATTGGATATTTAATATAATGAAGTCCTTATATTTACAATTGTGTTGTTTATCTTAAATATCCCTAGTCAAGTATAATAATTAAATGGGATAATCATCTATAGACTAGTATGGGGTTGGATTGATATGGAGATATCATGATCCAGCACATAGGTGTGCATTGGGGAATGTTGCACTGGATTGACCCATCTCCGAGAAGGCTACATACACGTTATGTTGAGTCACAAGCGCTTCTCGCGGTGCAATGGTATTGTCATCCTTAGACTTGAAGTCACTAGATATTCTAGTTGTGGATTATTGTGATCTTGGTAGCGTTAAACGCTACACCGTAACTGGGTAGTTATAAAGGCGTGTACTGGATACAATAAGAAGCAAGCTTAGAGATCGTAGTGGACGTAGATAGGATTTGTCCCTCCCACATAACGGGAGCAAATATCCTAGGCCACTCGATGGATAGTGCTTATAGAATGTCTGACCAGACTCAAATAAATCAATATGGGATATTGATGTTATTTGCACGAATAAGGCTACTCCCATGGATCGAGAATTTATGGATTGGATATACGAGTGTGACTTGTATGTCTCGTGTCCAATCCGGATATAGAGACAAAGGGATGAGACAATTACTTGTACAAAGGTTGTCAAGATGACTATTCTATTAGTTGGCTAGAGTGGATGTTTTGCTAGAGACCGCTCCATATTAGCAAATAGTTGCTACCAACTAGATAGAACCTATGGGGTCACACGCTACATAGAGTTGAAATAGATTTGGGAATTAATTAATTGGATTAATTAATTAGAAGGATCACTTTGCAAACCCTTGCAAACTTAGTAGGGACTAATTTGCAAGGAAGGGACTAAATTGAATTCTAGTAGGACTAGAATAAGTCCTTTAGGTAGTTAACAAGGAGTTGTTGGACTATATAAAGGACCTTCCTTCCTTCCTTCCCATATAACTTATGCTCATTAAGTGAACATAACAAGAGTGGGAGAGAACAAAAGGAGAGAGAGCAAGCAACAAGGAGGCCTGACGCCCCCTTGCCGCCGCCCCGTCCCCGTCGGCCAAAGGAGGCTGAGACCCTCCTTTGGGTCTCGTTTTGCGTGATTCTTCTTCCTCTTCCTATTCCGGGCTAGCACCAAAGGAGTTGGGAGATCTAGGATCAACTCTAGGCGTGGATCAACTATAGAGAACGTGACATAATTCGCGTTTGAAGTCATCAAGGAGAACCCAAAGGTGTGTTTGAGAAATTTTAGGATCTTAGATCTAGGGTTTGGGCATCCTTGGGGAAGAAGGAGTTCTCCCAAAACAAGGAAACAACCAAACTTGGGCACCAAGCAAGGGAGTTGTTTTGGAAACAACTCCCTCAAGGAGGTTCGGCCCCCCCTAGGGACCGCCCCCATTGCTTGCCGCCCAAGCTTGGCCGCCCTAGGGGCCAGGCGGCCCTAACCCGCGGGCCTAGGCTAGTGGGTTTTGGGCCGGCCCGGCCCTAGGGCCTTGTGGTTCACTTTATTGGGCCCCGGCAATTTGATTGTTGGGCCCATGGACCGTTTTAACCCTAGAAATCCTAAAATGAATTAAAATTGACCAAGCGCGTTAAAATTGGATTTTAACTGTTTATGTGCAAATCGCATGGTGATTGGATATGGCCTTAGAATGTGGTTTGATGTGGATGTTTAATTTTGTGGTTTGGTTTTACGGCCTGCGAGCTGATCAATTAATTGTAATAATTAATTCGGGTTTTATGGCCTGCGTGCCATTTTTTTTCTCAACTTGTGAGATTTATTTTATTTAGTATAGATATTAGCTAGTGCTAGATAAAGTAGATTGTTAGCCAAGATTGGAGAAAAGAAGCCCAAAGCCAAAGAAGCCACAAAAGATGGAGCATGGAGCATGGAGAAATCCACAAGACTATGAAGGATGGACCAAAAATCAAGACGCATGGAGATGTGTTTGCTTTAGGGTTCATAGATAATTCCATTGGTTTGGAATTATCTTAGTCTAGAAAACGCCATATCCACATCACGTTTAATTTCCGTTTTGTGGTTGTTTATTTTATTGTCTTATTATTTGTGTGATTGGTGTATGGATGATGCATGCAATTAGGATAATAAGATAAATAGACAACCCGGATCTATTATTTGGAGTTGTGCCCAAACTCAAATAGATAGATTAGTTAATATTGATCAACAAAACAATTAAAATTGAATTTAAAAATCCCTCAAAATTTAAATATTGTGTTCTTGCCTTCTCGTTATTTAAACACTCATTATCATCATTATTTATCAAGTTCGTGCGTGCCAAAGCATGGCGACTTGGTTCATAATGATGGAATGCGATGGCACGTAACAATGTGCAATTGTTTAGATAAGAGGTTGAACACAACTAGGCTATTAATTTGATTAAGAAACCTAGAGGCAATCAATTGGGATTATCCATATGGATGGATAAATAAAGAGTTATTTGCCCAATTGAACCAAGAGTTGCATATGGGATGCAATTGGAATTGTTCCTACCTAAAGTAGTCAAATTATGGGTGACTTGCCAAAGCAAGCTCATACGGAGATGAAAGATGGATCTTGGCCCACTAGAAAATATAAGGATATTTTCCGCATTAATATCTTGAGGGTTATTAATCTGTAGAAAAATAGTGGGAGCTATATTTGATAAACTAGCCATTATTAAATATAGTCAAAAATTCACAAATACTCAAACTTGCGTATTTTCCTTTTTGTAGAATTCCAAATGGCAAACAACTCATCGAGTTCACAACATTCCCTACGATCTGTCCTTGAGAAGGACAAGCTCTCTGCAACCAACTTTCTTGATTGGTACAGAAACTTGAGAATTGTTCTCAAGCAAGAGAAGAAACTGTACGCAATAGAGGAGCATGTTCCTGAAGGTCCAGAGAACCAAACACCTGATGCCTTAAAGGCGTATCAAAAGCGTGTTGATGACGCTAATGATGCGGCCTGCCTTATGCTTTGCACCATGACTTCTGAGATTCAGAAGCAACACGAAAACATGAATGCTGTCGATATGATCGAACATCTAAAGCAGCTCTTCCAAGAGAAGGCGAGGGTAGAGAGGTATGAGGTCTCAAAGGCACTGTTCAAATTTCATTTGGAAGAAGGGAACCCGGTGGGACCCCATGTACTCCGAATGATCGGGTACTTGGAGAATCTCGCCCGACTGGGGTTCTCGGTCGGCAAAGAGTTGGCAACCGATCTCGTGTTGCAATCATTGCCCGAGAGTTATAGACAGTTCATTATGAACTATAACATGAACGAGATCGTTAAACCACTGCCAGACTCGCTCAACATGTTGAGGACGGATGAACAGAGCATCAACAAGGGTAAGGGCAAGGCCATAATGATGGTACAGAAAGGAAAGGGCAAAAGGTTTGCCTCTTCCTCCAAGGGCAAAGGCAAGTCAGTTTCCAAGTCCAAGGAACCTGCCCTTAAGCCTGTTGGTGGCATTGCCAAGGCCGTGACTAAAGGTGAGTGTCACTACTGCAGTCAGTTTGGACACTGGAGGAGGAACTGCCCAAAATATCTGGAGGATAAGAGGCTTGGAATAGTGATTCCACCACCACCAGGTATTTTTGCTGTAGATGTCAATTTAATTGTCTCTATATCATGGGTATTAGATACTGGATGTGGATCTCATATTTGTCGAAATATGCAGGATCTAAAGAGAAGTAGAAGATTGGCTAAAGGAGAGGTAGATCTGCGCGTTGGGAATGGAGCAAAGGTTGCTGCGTTGGCCATAGGCGTGTGCGAGCTATCTCTGCCTTCAGGATTAGTTTTAGAATTAAATAATTGCTATTTTGTGCCTGCTATGGATTTGTGTACCTTATGAGGGCAAAATCCGAATCCTTTGAAGTGTTCAAAGAATTCAAGAATGAAGTAGAGAAGCAACTTGGCAAAAGTATCAAGGCTCTACGATCGGATCGTGGAGGAGAATACTTGAGCCAAGAGTTTGACGACTATCTTAGAGAGTGTGGGATCGTGTCCCAACTCACTCCACCCGGAACGCCACAATGGAATGGCGTGTCCGAGAGGAGGAATCGGACCCTATTGGATATGGTTCGATCTATGATGTGTCAAACCGATCTTCCATTGTCATTTTGGGGCTACGCTTTATTAAGTGCAGCTTTCACCATTAACCGTGTTCCATCTAAATCAGTCACGAAGGCACCATATGAGATGTGGAGTGGGAGGCGTCCCACACTGTCGTTCATGAGGATTTGGGGATGCGATGTCTATGTAAAACGTTTAAAATCAGACAATCTAGGGCCTAAATCGGATAAGTGTAAATTTGTGGGGTACCCTAAGGAAACTAAGGGATACTACTTCTACAATCCAACCGAGAACAAAGTGTTTGTTGCTCGGACCGGCGTGTTTCTAGAAAGAGAGTTTGTCTCTAAAGAAGCAAGTGGGAGGAATGTAGAACTTGAAGAGGTTCAAGAACCAGAAATCACTGAATCGATTATGGAACATGAACAGGAACCACAAGCAGTTGTGGAGCCACCTGTTCAGGTAACACAAGAGCTTCGTAGATCTAGTAGAGTGCGCAAGAACCCGAGAGGTATGGACTTCTCGTAACCGATTCCGGTGACACGATGCTCATAGATGATGAACCTACTACCTATGAGGAGGCCATGAGTGGCCCAGACTCTCAGAAGTGGCTGGAAGCCATGAGATCTGAGATGGAATCCATGTATACCAACAAAGTATGGACTTTGGTGGAACCACCCGATGGGGCGCGACCCATAGGGTGCAAGTGGGTCTTCAAGAAGAAGATCGACATGGATGGTAATGTGATTACCTATACAGGCCGATTGGTGGCTAAAGGATTCAGACAGATTCATGGTATTGACTATGATGAAACATTTTCACCAGTCGCTATGACCAAATCCATCCGAATCCTACTTGCGATTGCAGAATACCACGACTATGAGATTTTGCAGATTGATGTCAAAACAGCATTCCTTTATGGGAATCTCCTCGAGGACGTGTATATGATACAGCCGGAGGGTTTTGAAGATCCAAAGCAAGCCAACAAAGTCTGTAAGCTGCAACGATCCATTATGGATTGAAGCAAGCTTCTAGGAGTTGGAATCGACGTTTTGATGAAGTGGTCAAAGAGTTTGGCTTCATCAGAAACGAAGATGAGTCTTGTGTCTACAAGAAGGTTAGTGGGAGCTCTGTAGCTTTTCTGGTCTTGTATGTGGATGACATACTACTCATTGGAAACGACATTCCCATGCTGCAATCTGTTAAAGATTGGCTAGGAAAGTGTTTCTCAATGAAGGACTTAGGGGAAGCAGCCTATATACTCGGTATAAAGATCTATAGAGATAGATCTAAGAGGTTGCTAGGCCTAAGTCAAAGTACATATATTGACAAGGTGTTGAAACGATTCAACATGCAAGATTCCAAGAAGGGATTCTTGCCCATGTCACATGGAATCACTCTTTCAAAGAGTGGTTGTCCTTCCAATGAGATTGAGAAGGAACGCATGAGTAGAATCCCCTATGCCTCGGCCATAGGATCTATCATGTACGCCATGTTATGTACTAGACCAGATGTGTCATATGCCTTAAGTATGACGAGCAGATACCAATCCAATCCGGGTGAGAGTCATTGGATTGCAGTCAAGAACATCCTAAAGTACTTGAGAAGAACTAAGGATGCTTTCTTGATATTTGGCGGTTAGGAAGAGTTGCGTGTAAGGGGTTACACTGATGCAAGCTTCCAAACCGACAGAGATGACTTTAGATCACAATCGGGATATGTGTTTTGCCTGAATGGAGCAGCGGTGAGCTGGAAGAGTTCCAAGCAAGAGACGGTAGCTGATTCTACAACAGAGGCTTAGTACATTGCTGCAAATGGCGCAGCAAAGGAGGCTGTTTGGATCAGAAAGTTTGTTTCTGAACTTGGTGTGGTCCCTAGCATTGCGGATCCAGTGGAGTTGTTCTGTGACAACACTGGGGCGATCGCGCAATCAAAGGAACCCAGGTCGCACCAGAAGTCCTAGCACGTGCTCAGGAAGTTTCATCTGATTCGAGATATTATCGATAGAGGAGACGTTCGGATATGCAAGATTCCTACAGATGATAATCTGTCAAGCCCGCTTACGAAGCCTCTCACGCAGTTGAAGCATGAAGGACACACTAGGAGTATGGGCATACGAGATGCGCCAGATTGGCTCTAGTGCAAGTGGGAGACTGTTGGAATAGATGCCCTAGAGGCAATCTAGTTTAGTATGAATTATTCGTGGCTAGAAATTCATTTATTATTTATTGGATATTTAATATAATGAAGTCCTTAGATTTACAATTGTGTTGTTTATCTTAAATATCCCTAGTCAAGTATAATGATTAAATGGGACAATCATCTATAGACTAGTATGGGGTTGGATTGATATGGAGATATCATGATCCAACACATAGGTGTGCATTGGGGAATGTTGCACTGGATTGACTCATCTCCGAGAAGGCTACATACACGTTATGTTGAGTCACAAGCGCTTCTCGCGGTGCAATGGTATTGTCATCCTTAGACTTGAAGTCACTAGATATTCTAGTTGTGGATTATTGTGATCTTGGTAGCGTTAAACGCTACACCGTAACTGGGTAGTTATAAAGGCGTGCACTGGATACAATAAGAAGCAAGCTTAGAGATCGTAGTGGACGTAGATAGGATTTGTCCCTCCCAAATAACGGGAGCAAATATCCTAGGCCACTCGAGCGATAGTGCTTATAGAATGTCTGGCCCGACTCAAATAAATCAATATGGGATATTGATGTTATTTGCACGAATAAGGCTACTCCCATGGATCGAGAAACTATGCATTGGATATACGAGTGTGACTTGTATGTCTCGTGTCCAATCCGGATATAGAGACAAAGGGATGAGACAATTACTTGTACAAAGGTTGTCAAGATGACTATTCTATTAGTTGGCTAGAATGGATGTTTTGCTAGAGACCGCTCCATATTAGCAAATAGTTGCTACCAACTAGATAGAACCTATGGGGTCACACGCTACATAGAGTTGAACTAGATTTGGGAATTAATTAATTGGATTAATTAATTAGAAGGATCACTTTGCAAACCCTTGCAAACTTTGTAGGGACTAATTTGCAAGGAAGGGACTAAATTGAATTCTAGTAGGACTAGAATAAGTCCTTTAGGTAGTTAACAAGGAGTTGTTGGATTATATAAAGGACCTTCCTTCCTTCCTTCCCATATAACTTCTGCTCATTAAGTGAACATAACAAGAGTGGGAGAGAACAAAAGGAGAGAGAGCAAGCAACAAGGAGGCCCGACGCCCCCTTGCCGCCGCCCCGTCCCCGTCGGCCAAAGGAGGCCGAGACCCTCCTTTGGGTCTCGTTTTGCGTGATTCTTCTTCCTCTTCCTATTCCGGGCTAGCACCAAAGGAGTTGGGAGATTTAGGATCAACTCTAGGCGTGGATCAACTATAGAGAACGTGACATAATTCGCGTTTGAAGTCATCAAGGAGAACCCAAAGGTGTGTTTATGATTTCTAACTCTTACCATCGTTATGTCTCTTGAATTGTGATCCTTGGAGGGTTTTGCATGGTTTTTATTTGATTATGCTTCCTTTGTGCGATCCATGAATCAAAACCCTACATTCAAGTCTAAGGGCCACAATACCATTGTCACAACAAGAAGCGATTGTGACTCTTATATAACTTGTATGTAGCCTTCTCGTGGTGGGTCAATCAGGTATGCCATTACCCCTAATGCATACCAATGTGTTAGACTTGATATCTCCATAGCAATCTACCCACATACTAGTCTATAGTTAATCGTCCTGTTAACCAATATAAACGACGAGGGATATATAAGATAAAAAACACATAGTAATCTAAGGACTTCATTATATTAAATATCTCAAGAAATAATACAATGATTATTCTAGACAAAATAATGTTCATACTAAAAAAGATTGCCTCTAGGGCATCTGTTCAAAAGTCTCCCACTTGCACAGAGCCAATATGGTGCATCTCGTATGCCAATAGATCTAGTGTGCCCTTCATGCTTGCGTTGAACAAGCGGCTTTGTAAGGAGATCTGAAAGATTCTCATCTGTAGGAATCTTGCATATCTTCACCTCTATCAATTCTGAAAGATCAGGTTGTGAAAGACTTGGAATAGCTTAGCTATTTCAAGGCCTTGAACCAGCTTTCAAAGCCTTGAATCAGTCTCAGAGGCTTGAAAATAGTTTAGCTATTTTCAAGGCCTTGAAACTGGATTCAAAGCCTAGAAACTGCTAAACCTGTATGCACACTCTCGGGGGAGGTTTCTGCAAACTCTCTGAGTTGATTTACTCTATCTCTTTTATATGCATGATTCATTGTTATTAGATGATGAAAGAAAAATTTTTCTAACACATTTTGATCATAAGATATCATCTGTTTGACCATGATAATGCAAGACATTTTGTTTCCAATATTTGATTGATTGTTTCCAAAACTGAAGATTGTGCAGTTTTGGAAATAGATGACTATTTTGATTCTTTTATCAATCAGAGACTTATGAAAGCTCTATGGACAAAATCACAACAATGTCTCTGATTATTGTGATCAGCTATCCGTTGGAGAAAGCTGTGTAAGATAGTCAAAGTTGTTGCCTACAAAATAGGAAGCTGTTGCTGGAAATCTGGGAAGAATTGCAGAGCTTTAAACAGTTTAAATAGAGCTCACTTTGTAGCAACAAGACACGAGACTCAACAGGCAAAAAACAAGAGACAAGTTTCTAGATTGACAAAGCACCAAAGAAGAACATCACACTCTCAATCCATTCCACAGAAGTTCACTACTTTTTCGCTGTCGTTTTCTACTGTTAGTGTTCTTGTGTATTGAGCTTTATTGGTAGATAATTTCTGTATTATCTCTTAATCTATTCTCAAAGTTCAAAGTAAATAATAGATAATTTTTAGTTAATCAGTTAGCTAGATCAGGTACTAGACAGGTTAGGGAAAACCACAAGTTGTAACAGAGTAAAGGAACTCTCTGAGTTTGAGTTCTAGGGCTTAGCTTTTGATTAATAAGAATTGAGTTGAAAATCCTGCAGGGATTTAATCCCTGAGGTAGAGACGTAGGTCCAAGTGGACTGAACTCTATACATAACTTTTCTTCTTCATTTAGAGTTCATTCACTTTCATAGCTTTTGCAGCACACAAAAACTGTTTCTTTATCAAGGGTTTGAACTTATTTTCAAGGCCTTGAAAAAGGCATACTTGATCTATACTTTATGCATCTTCTTCAAAGGCTTGAACTAGCTTTCAAGGCCTTGAACTTCATTGTTTGCACAAGTTTCCATCTTACTAGAAAGTTTTGAAAAAAGTTGGCATACTCTATTCAACCCCCCCCCCCCTTCTAGAGTATCTTAGCTGCTTATACATCTGCATACTCACACTTTCAATTGGTATCTGAGCTTGTATCACTGTATAAGATTTAACCATCTGGTGACATGAGTACTGCAGATGATGGTGGTTTCTCGCAGGGAAGCGCTGCTAACAGACAACCTCTATTCCGTGGAAAATTTTGCTCACTGGAAAGCTCTTATGAAAATGTTCATTATTGATTAAGATCTAGATCTTTGGTCCATTATCCAGAATGGACATCATACTTTCTACACAAAGAAAGATGGGATTAAAACTCCCAAAAAAGAAGACTCACTCTCCTCCTTTGAATTAGAGCAATTTTCTAAAAACTACGTGGTTATTACAATTTTGTATTGTGGTTTGAGAACATATGAATTCAACCTGATCTCTAGATGCACAACTGCTAAAGAAATCAGGGATAAAATTTTGGTTTCATTTGAAGGAACCAGTCAAGTCAAGCAAACCAAGATCAACAATTATCTCAGACAATATAACTTGTTCAAGACGAATGCAGATGATTCCATCAGAGACATGTTTAAGAGGTTCACTAATATTGTCAACAACCATGACTCACTGGGAAAACATTTTTCCAATGAAGAAAAGGTGAGGAAGATTCTCAGAATTCTTCCAAAGGAAAAATGGGAACCAAAGACCACAACCATTGAAGAAGATCATAATCTCTCAACTTTACAACTTGATGACCTACAAGGGAAGCTCCTGAAACATGAGATATCTATGAATGAAGTTGATGGAGAACTCCCATATAGTGTCAAGAACATAGCTCTCAAAGCCAAAGAGAATGAGAGACCACAAAGCCTTGAAACTGAGGATGGTGATGATGAAGATCCAATTCCCTTAATTTCCAAAGCCTTGACAAGGATTCTCAAAATGAAGAAAAACTTTGGAAACAAAGATTTCAACAGGAAAAGGCATAGATCATCCAGAAGCAAGGACTACAAAGGTAAGTCCTCTTCACAAAACAAATCAAAAGTCATGAACTGCTTTGAAGGTGGTGATGCAGGACACTTGATAAGAGATTGTCCACACAAAAAGAGCAAGATCTTTCAAAAGAAAGATCGTGACAGAAGAAAGAAAGCCATGATAGCTTCATGGAGTGATTCAGATAGCTCTAGTGAATCTGAATCTGAGGAAGAACATGCCAACCAATGCTTCATGGCCAAGCATGATGAAAGTTCTGAAAAGAACATTGAGGTAATGGTAAATTGTCTGATTTCAAAACCAAAACAAGCTCTTTCAGAATATCTCAGATTAATGCTTTTGAATTAGGTAGATTATCTGAAAGAGATTATAATTTTGAAAGAAAAAGTTCAAGAGCAAGCAAAAGAAAACTTACAACTTGTTTTCCTGAATCAGAATCTTGAAATCTATCAGAAGAAAACTGATAGTGATTTGAAGGCCTTGAAAAGCAGTTTCAATGCCTTGAAAACACAAGTCAAGGAAGTAGTCACCGAAAACTCCTTAGTGAGTGACAACCATGTTAATCTAAGACATCAGGTTGATGAATTAGAGAAACAAAATACTAATCTTTTTAAGAAACTTCAAGAATCTGAATTGGTTAAAGTCAAGCTTGCAGGATCAGTACACAAGTTGAACTTGATTCTTTGAGGAAGCTCTCATTCTGTTCACAAAGCTGGCATTGGATTTAATCCAAACATTCCAAGAAGAAACAATACCAGATTTGTGAAAGCTGGAAACAAAACTTCTCCCACATGTCATTACTGCTGCAAAACTGGTCATGTTAAGATGACTTGTCCTTTTAGAAGAAGAGATCCTCACATAATGAGGAACACTTTTCCTTTTGAACTCGAAGGAAAAGTTATGCAGATTTGGGTTCCTAAAGGGGTTAGGCCACCTAACATGGTTGATCCTGAATATGAATCTAAATTCCACACTTGGTCTAACAGCTGGGTAAGGCAGTGATTGGTGTTTGCAGGTTGTCACCAGTGTAAAAGAATAGAAGTGTATCATGGACAGTGGTTGCTCAAGACATATGAGTGGAAAGATATCTCTATTCTCATAATTGAAGAAGCAATCTGAAGTTTCAATAATACTTGGTGACAAAAAGCAAATGCAATAGCCTTAGTATTGGAAAAGTTGGTACAAATTCTGAAAACTCCATTTCTGATGTGTATCTAGTTGAAGGTTTGAAATTTAATTTTCTTAGTGTGTCTCAGCTTTGTGGTGCAAAATGAGAAATCAGGAGACTGCATTCTCACGGCCTCTAGATCAAACAATGTGTGTACTTTTCAGACTAACAAAGTTGCAGGTGAAAGTTTGAAGTGTATCAAGGCCTTAAAAGAGGATTCAAAGCTTTGGCACAGGAAACTTGGTCATATCAGCTTGCACACTCTGAACAAGTTGATTTCCAAAGACTTGGTAAGAGGATTGCCTTCCATAAAGTTCAAAGAAGATGAAATGTGCAAAGCCTGTGCACAAGGTAAGCAGACCGGAAGTTCCTTCAAGCCAAAGAAGTTTGTAAGTACAACTAGACCTATGGAATTAATTCATATGGATCTCTGTCGTCCTATGAGGACTCCTACTCCAATAGGTTAAAGGTATTTGCTGGTTGTTGTAGATGATTTTTGTAGATATACTTGGGTTATGTTTCTCAAAGAAAAATCTGAAGCGCTCTCTGAATTTTCAAAGATTTGCAGAGAAATTCAAAACTTGAAAAACCTACCTGTATCTTCAATCAGAAGTGATCATGGTAGAGAATTTGATCATTTAGAATTTGATTTATTCTGTGATAAACATGGTATTACTCGTAACTTTTCTGCTCCAAGAACTCCTCAACAGAATGGTGTTGTTGAAAGAAAGAATAGGACTCTTGAAGATATGCCAAGATCAATGCTTCTTGAGAACAAGCTGCCAAAACATTATTGGGCAGAAGCTGTGAATACAACAAACTATATTTTGAAGAGGTGCTTGATCAGACCCATTCTGAAGAAGACCCCCTATGAACTATTCAAAGGGAGGAAGCCAAACATTTCATACTTCAGACCCTTTGGATGTACTTGTTTTATTCACAATAATGGAAAAGACAACCTTGGTAAGTTTGATGCAAGAAGTGATGAAGGTATATTTCTTGGTTACTCTGAATAGCAAAGCTTATAGAGTTTACAATAAAAGAACCAAACTGATTGAAGACAGCATTCATGTTATTTTTTATGAAAGCTATGATGGTTCTTTGAGTGAAAGTTTTGCAGACTTGAATTTGAACAAGAATGAATCACAGGAAGAGACAGACAATCCATTAGGATTCAAGAAAAGTTCAGAAGAAAATAGAATACTATTTCAAGACCTTGAAAATGGTGTTCATGGCCATGAAAGTACACCTCAAGCCTTGAAAAAGATGATTAGAAGGATTCAAGTGACAAAGCCACTACTTCAAGACCAGAGAAGATCTATGGAGAACCTGAACTATGGTCTCTAAGAAAGAGATTCAAATATCTCTAATCCCATCCAGCTGATCATATCATATCAGATCCAACCACTGGTACACAAACTAGATCACAGTTGAAGAACTTATGTGCTTTTAATGCTTTTATTTCTCTTATAGAACCAAAAATTGTGAAAGAAGCTTTACAAGAAGCAGACTGGATCATTGCTATGCAAAGTGAACTCAATGAGTTTGAAAGGAATAAGGTTTGGAACCTTGTTCCTGCACCTACAAACCAGTCTGTCATTGGTACCAGATCGGTATTCAGAAATTAGTTGGATGAAAGTGGCAATGTGATCAGAAACAAAGAAAGGTTAGTTGCTCAAGGTTACAATCAAGAAGAATGTATTGACTATGAGGAAAATTTTGCTCCAGTTGCCAAGTTAGAAGCAATTTGCTTGCATTTGCATCTTACAAGAACATGAAACTGCTTCAAATGGATGTGAAGTGTTCTTTCTTGAATGGCTATATACAATAAGAAGTTTATGTTGCTGTGGATAGTGCTTTCTAGATAGGAAGATCTTAGACACGTGGCGACCATCCAGCACACGTAGCTGTGCTCCACACACACTGAATCACCGTCCGCGCTGATCCACGTGGGGGCTGCGAGACAGGGCCCTCGCATACCACCACACGGGACTTGTAGGGACTTAGTGGTTTGGAGGCTAGAGTAAGTCATGTCGCGTGCGAGCGACAACCAAGCCCGCGCGCGACCTCTAGTAACTGCTTTCAGGGATTTATGGCACGAGCTCCATAAACCCGGTCAACCCGGTCAACCTCGTAACGGTTCCGGTATACGCGGGTAACGTGCCGTAACGGTCCCTATATACGCAAACGAACGTGCCGTTGTGGTTAAGCTAATTAAGCCGGCATTAGGGGGCGCATTAACCACACTACAACGGTCACATTATCCGTTATATTTAGGATCGTTAACCCTTCCATACAAGGGCGAAATCACCTGAGATACGCGGAACCTCTGCCAAGATCCTGTCTGTCTCTCATACTGTGCTATTGTCTTACTCTCTCCCTACACACAACCTTACACTTCCTGTGTCCTATTTATCCCCGACTCTTGGTGTATATTAAATTCTCTCTGCAGGATTCTCTCGTACACATTTGGTGAAGCCGACGTGAAACTTACAATTGCAAGCAACCATGTCTCATGAAGATGATGTCAGTAACATATCGCCCTCCACGGAGACCACCTCGGGAGAGGAGACCCGTCACACTCCTACGGCCCCCGATGAGGTTCCGACGCTAGAAGCCTTGAACGCCACCATCCAAAATCAGGAAAAGGCTCTTAAGGCTCAATCCGCACAGATGGAACGGATAATGGCCATTCTGGGGACCCCTGACCCGAATCCCACATCGGCCGCTGCCGTCCCTCAGGGAGGAGGAGCCTCCACCACTCAAGGGATTGGGGTAACACCCACGCCACTCAACTGTTGGAATAGATGCCCTAGAGGCAATCTAGTTTAGTATGAATTTGTATACGGCTAGAAAATTCATTTATTATTTATTGGATATTTAATATAATGCAGTCCTTAGATTTACAATTGTGTTGTTTATCTTAAATATCCCTTGTCAAGTATAATGATTAAATGGGACAATCATCTATAGACTAGTATGGGGTTGGATTGATATGGAGATATCACGATCCAACACATAGGTGTGAATTAGGGAATGTTGCACTGGATTGACCCATCTCCGAGAAGGCTACATACATGTTATGTTGAGTCACATGCGCTTCTCGCGGTGCAATGGTATTGTCATCCTTAGACTTGAAGTCACTAGATATTCTAGTTGTGGATTATTGTGATCTTGGTAGCGTTAAACGCTACACCGTAACTGGGTAGTTATAAAGGCGTGTACAGGATACAATAAGAAGCAAGCTTAGAGATCGTAGTGGACGTAGATAGGATTTGTCCCTCCCACATAACGGGAGCAAATATCCTAGGCCAATCGAGGGGTAGTGCTTATAGAATGTCTGGCCAGACTCAAATAAATCAATATGGGATATTGATGTTATTTGCACGAATAAGGCTATTCCCATGGATCGAGAAACTATTGATTGGATATACGAGTGTGACTTGTATGTCTCGTGTCCGATCCGGATATAGAGACAAAGGGATGAGACAATTACTTGTACAAAGGTTGTCAAGATGACTATTCTATTAGTTGGCTAGAATGGATGTTTTGCTAGAGACCGCTCCATATTAGCAAATAGTTGCTACCAACTAGATAGAACCTATGGGGTCACACGCTATATAGAGTTGATCTAGATTTGGGAATTAATTAATTGGATTAATTAATTAGAAGGATCACTTTGCAAACCCTTGCAAAATTAGTAGGGACTAATTTGCAAGGAAGGGACTAAATTGAGTTCTAGTTGGACTAGAATAAGTCCTTTAGGTAGTTAACAAGGAGTTGTTGGACTATATAAAGGACCTTCCTTCCTTCCTTCCCACATAACTTATGCTCATTAAGTGAACATAACAAGAGTGGGAGAGAACAAAGGAGAGAGAGCAAGCAACAAGGAGGCCCGACGCCCCCTTGCCGCCGCCCCGTCCCCGTCGGCCAAAGGAGGCCGAGACCCTCGTTTGGGTCTCGTTTTTGCGTGATTTCTTCTTCCTCTTCCTCTTCCGGGCTAGCACCAAAGGAGTTGGGAGATCTAGGATCAACTCTAGGCGTGGATCAACTATAGAGAACGTGACATAATTCGCGTTTGAAGTCATCAAGGGGAACCCAAAGGTGTGTTTATGATTTCCAACCCTTACCATCGTTATGTTTCTTGACTTGTGATCCTTGGAGGGTTTTTCATGGCTTTATGTTTGATTATGCTTCCGTTGTGCGATCCATGAATCAAAACCCTACAGTGGTATCAGAACCACAGGTCGTAGAGCATAAACGTGGTTTATGTTTTACGTTTTAGTTGTTTTACACCTTAATTTGATTGTTTATCGCGTAAAACAAGACAAATCAAGCATGGGATGCAATTTGTCAATAATTAATCATAACAAGATCCAATTTTTGCATTGGATGCATGAATTGGTGAGTTTGTGAAATTTTAGGATCTTAGATCTAGGGTTTGGGCATCCTTGGGGAAGAAGGAGTTCTCCCAAAAGAAGGAAACGACCAAACTTGGGCACCAAGCAAGGGAGTTGTTTTGGAAACAACTCCCTCAAGGAGGTTCGGCCCCCCTAGGGACCGCCCCCCTTGCTTGCCGCCAAAGCTTGGCCGCCCTAGGGGCCGGGCGGCCCTAACCCGCGGGCCTAGCCTTGTGGGTTTTGGGCCGGGCTGGCCCTATGGCCTTGTGGTTCACTTTATTGGGCCCGGGCAATTTGATTGTTGGGCCCATGGACCGTTTTAACCCTAGAAGTCCTAAAATCAATTAAAATTGACCAAGCGCGTTAAAATTGGATTTTAACTGTTTATGTGCAAATCGCATGGTGATTGGATATGGCCTTAGGATGTGGTTTGATGTGGATGTTTAATTTTGTGGTTTGGTTTTACGGCCTGCGAGCTGATCAATTAATTGTAATAATTAATTAGGGTTTTATGGCTTGCGTGCCATTTTTTTTCTCAACTTGTGAGACTTATTTTATTTAGTATAGATATTAGCTAGTGCTAGATAAAATAGATTGTTAGCCAAGATTGGAGAAAAGAAGCCCAAAGCCAAAGAAGCCACAAAAGATGGAGCATGGAGCATGGAGCAATCCACAAGACTATGAAGGATGGACCAAAAGATCAAGACGCATGGAGATGTGTTTGCTTTAGGGTTCATAAATAATTCCATTGGCTTGGAACTATCTTAGTCTAGAAAAGGCCATATCCACATCACGTTTAATTTCTGTTTTGTGGTTGTTAATTTTATTGTCTTATTATTTGTGTGGTTGGTGTATGGATGATGCATGCAATTAGGATAATAAGATAATTAGACAACCCGGATCTATTATTTGGAGTTGTGCCCAAAATCAAATAGATAGATTAGTTGATATTGTTCAACAAAACAATTAAAATTGAATTTAAAATCCCTCAAAATTCAAATATTGTGTTCTTGCCTTCTCGTTATTTAAACACTCATTATCATCATTATTTATCAAGTTCGTGCGTGCCGAAGCATGGCGACTTGGTTCATAATGACGGAATGCGATGGCACGTAACAATGTGCAATTGTTTAGATAAGAGGTCGAACACAACTAGGCTATTAATTTGATTAAGAAACCTAGAGGCAATCAATTGGGATTATCCATATGGATGGATAAATAAGGAGTTATTTGCCCGATTGAACCAAGAGTTGCATATGGGATGCAATTGGAATTGTTCCTACCTAAAGTAGTCAAATTATGGGTGACTTGCCAAAGCAAGCTCATAAGGAGATGAAAGATGGATCTTGGCCCACTAGAAAATATAAGGATATTTTCCGCATTAATATCTTGAGGGTTATTAATCCGTAGAAAAATAGTGGGAGCTATATTTGATAAACTAGCCATCATTAAATATAGTCAAAAATTCACAAATACTAAAACTTGCGTATTTTCTTTTTGTAGAATTCCAAATGGCAAACAACTCATCGTGTTCACAACATTCCCTACGATCTGTCCTTGAGAAGGACAAGCTCTCTGGAACCAACTTTCTTGATTGGTACAGAAACTTGAGAATTATTCTCTAGCAAGAGAAGAAACTGTACGCAATAGAGGGGCAAGTTCCAGAAGGTCCAGAGAACCAAACACCTGCTGCCTTAAAGGCGTATCAAAAGTGTGTTGATGACGCTAATGATGCGGCCTGCCTAATTCTTTGCACCATGACTTCTGAGCTTCAGAAGCAACACGAAAACATGAATGCTGTCAATATGATCGAACATCTAAAGCAGCTCTTCCAAGAGCAGGCGAGGGTAGAGAGGTATGAGGTCTCAAAGGCACTGTTCAAATGTCATCTGGCAGAAGGGAACCCGGTGGGACCCCATGTACTCCGAATGATCGGGTACTTGGAGAATCTCGCCCGACTGGGGTTCTCGGTCGGCCAAGAGTTGGCAACCGATCTCGTGTTGCAATCGTTGCCCCAGAGTTATGGACAGTTCATTATGAACTATAACATGAACGATATCGTTAAACCACTGCTAGATTTGGTCAACATGTTGAGGACGGCTGAACAGAGCATCAACAAGGGTAAGGGAAAGGCCATAATGATGGTACAGAAAGGAAAGGGCAAAAGGTTTGCCTCTTCCTCCAAGGGCAAAGGCAAGTCAGTTTCCAAGTCCAAGGAACCTGCCCTTAAGCCTGTTGGTGGCATTGCCAAGGCCGTGACTAAAGGTGAGTTTCACTATTGCAGTTAGCCTGGACACTGGAGGAGGAACTGCCCAAAATATCTGGAGGATAAGAGGCTTGGAATAGTGATTCCACCACCACCAGGTATTTTTGTTGTAGATGTCAATTTAACTGTCTCTACATCATGGGTATTAGATACTGGATGTGGATCTCATATTTGTCGAAATATGCAGGATCTAAAGAGAAGTAGAAGATTGGCTAAAGGAGAGGTAGATCTACGCGTTGGGAATGGAGCAAAGGTTGTTGCGTTGGCCATAGGCGTGTGCGAGCTATCTCTGCCTTCAGGATTAGTTTTGGAATTAAATAATTGCTATTTTGTGCCTGCTATGAGCAGAAACATTATTTCTATTTCTTGTTTGGACAAGGATGGTTTTATTATTTCAATAAAGAACAATTGTTGTTCCTTTTATTTAAATAATATTCACTATTTTGGTGCGCAATTATTTAATGGACTTTATGTCCTTGATCTAAGCAATCCTGTCTAAAACATTAATACCAAGCGGATTAAAATAAATGATTTAAATCCTGCTTATTTATGGCACCGTCGTTTAGGCCACATAAATGAGAAACGTGTATCTAGACTCCATAAGGATGGATTGCTAGACTCATTTGATTTTGAATCATATGAGACATGTGAGGCTTGTTTATTGGGAAAAATGACAAAGTCCCCTTTCAATAAGAAAGGTGAGAGGACTAGTGAGCAATTGGCACTCATACATACCGATGTGTGTGGGCCATTTGCCACGCCTGCCAGGGGTGGTTATGTCTACTTCATTACATTTACTGATGATTACAGTAGATATGGATTTGTGTACCTTATGAGGGCAAAATCCGAATCCTTTGAAGTGTTCGAAGAATTCAAGAATGAAGTAGAGAAGCAACTTGGCAAAAGTATAAACGCTCTACGATCGGATCGTGGAGGAGAATACTTGAGCCAAGAGTTTGATGACTATCTTAGAGAGTGTGGGATCGTGTCCCAACTCACTCCACCCGGAACGCCACAATGGAATGGCGTGTCGGAGAGGAGGAATCGAACTCTATTGGATATGGTTCGATCTATGATGTGTCAAACCGATCTTCCATTATCATTTTGGGGCTACGCTCTATTAAGTGCAACTTTCACCATTAACCGTGTTCCATCTAAATCAGTCATGAAGACACCATATGAGATGTGGAGTGGGAGGCGTCCCACACTGTCGTTCATGAGGATTTGGGGCTGCGATGTCTATGTAAAACGTTTACAATCAGACAAGCTAGGGCCCAAATCGGATAAGTGTAAATTTGTGGGGTACCCTAAGGAAACTAAGGGTTACTACTTCTACAATCCAACCGAGAACAAAGTGTTTGTTGCCCGGACCGGCGTGTTTCTAGAAAGAGAATTTGTCTCTAAAGAAGCAAGTGGGAGGAATGTAGAACTTGAAGAAGTTCAAGAACCACAAATCACTGAACCGATTATGGAACATGAACAGGAACCACAAGCAGTTGTGGAGCCACCTGTTCAGGTAACACAAGAGCTTCGTAGATCTAGTAGAATGCGCCAGGAACCCGAGAGGTATGGACTTCTCGTAACTGATTCCGGTGACACGATGCTCATAGATGATGAGCCTACTACCTATGCGGAGGCCATGACTGGCCCAGACTCTCAGAAGTGGCTGGAAGCCATGAGATCCGAGATGGAATCTATGTATACCAACAAAGTATGGACTTTGGTGGAACCACCCGATGGGGCGCGGCCCATAGGGTGAAAGTTGGTCTTCAAGAAGAAGATCGACATGGATGGTAATGTGATTACCTATAAGGGCCGATTGGTGGCTAAAGGATTCAGACAGATTCATGGTATTGACTATAATGAAACCTTTTCACCAGTCACTATGACCAAATCCATCCGAATCCTACTTGCGATTGCAGCATACCACGACTATGAGATTTTGCATATGGATGTCAAAACAGCATTCCTTTATGGGAATCTCCTCGAGGACGTGTATATGATACAACCGGAGGGTTTTGAAGATCCAAAGCAAGCCAACAAAGTCTGTAAGCTGCAACGATCCATTTATGGATTGAACCAAGCTTCTAGGAGTTGGAATCGACGTTTTGATGAAGTAGTCAAAGAGTTTGGCTTCATCAGAAACGAAGATGAGTCTTGTGTCTACAAGAAGGTTAGTGGGAGCTCTGTAGCTTTTCTGGTCTTGTATGTGGATGACATACTGCTCATTGGAAACGACATTCCCATGCTGCAATCTGTTAAAGATTGGCTAGGAAAGTGTTTCTCAATGAAGGACTTAGGGGAAGCAGCCTATATACTCGGTATAAAGATCTATAGAGATAGATCTAGGAGGTTTCTAGGCCTAAGTCAAAGTACATATATTGACAAGGTGTTGAAACGGTTCAACATGCAAGATTCCAAGAAGGGATTCTTGCCCATGTCACATGGAATCACTCTTTCGAAAAGTGGTTGTCCTTCCAATAAGATTGAGAAGGAACGCATGAGTAGAATCCCCTATGCCTTGGCCATAGGATCTATCATGTACGCCATGTTATGTACTAGACCAGATGTGTCATATGCCTTGAGTATGACAAGCAGATACCAATTCATTCCAGGTGAGAGTCACTGGATTGCAGTCAAAAACATCCTAAAGTACTTGAGAAGAACTAAGGATGCTTTCTTGATATTTGGCGGTGAGGAAGAGTTGCGTGTAAGGGGTTACACTGATGCAAGCTTCCAAACCGACAGAGATGACTTTAGATCACAATCGGGATATGTTTTTTGCCTGAATGGAGCAGCGGTGAGCTGGAAGAGTTCCAAGCAAGATACGGTAGCTGATTCTACAACAGAGGCTGAGTACATTGCTGCAAATGGCGCAGCAAAGGAGGCTGTTTGGATCAGAAAGTTTGTTTCTGAACTTTGTGTGGTCCCTAGCATTGGGTATCCAGTGGAGTTGTTCTGTGACAACACTGGGGCGATCGCGCAATCAAAGGAACCCAGATCGCACCAGAAGTCCAAGCACGTGCTCAGGAAGTTTCATCTGATTCGAGATATTATCGATAGAGGAGACGTTCGGATATGCAAGATTCCTACAGATGATAATCTGTCAGACCCGCTTACAAAGCCTCTCACGCAGTGGAAGCATGAAGGGCACACTAGGAGTATGGGCATACGAGATTCGCCAGATTGGCTCTAGTGCAAGTGGGAGACTGTTGGAATAGATGCCCTAGAAGCAATCTAGTTTAGTATGAATTTGTATATGGCTAGAAAATTCATTTATTATTTATTGGATATTTAATATAATGAAGTCCTTAGATTTACAATTGTGTTGTTTATCTGAAATATCCCTAGTCAAGTATAATGATTAAATGGGACAATCATCTATAGACTAGTATGGGTTTGGATTGATATGGAGATATCACGATCCAACACATAGTTGTGCATTAGGAAATGTTGCACTGGATTGACCCATCTCCGAGAAGGCTACATACATGTTATGTTGAGTCACAAGCGCTTCTCGCGGTGCAATGGTATTGTCATCCTTAGAGTTGAAGTCACTAGATATTCTAGTTGTGGATTATTGTGATCTTGGTAGCGTTAAACGCTACACCGTAACTGGGTAGTTATAAAGGCGTGTACTAGATACAATAAGAAGCAAGCTTAGAGATCGTAGTGGACGTAGATAGGATTTTTCCCTCCCACATAACGGGAGCAAATATCCTAGGCCACTCGAGGGATAGTGCTTATAGAATGTCTGGCCAGACTCAAATAAATCAATATGGGATATTGATGTTATTTGCACGAAAAAGGCTATTCCCATGGATCGAGAAACTATGGATTGGATATACGAGTGTGACTTGTATGTCTCGTGTCCAATCCGGATATAGAAACAAAGGGATGAGACAATTACTTGTACAAAGGTTGTGAAGATGACTATTCTATTAGTTGGCTAGAATGGATGTTTTGCTAGAGACCGCTCCATATTAGCAAATAGTTGCAACCAACTAAATAGAACCTATGGGGTCACACTCTATATAGAGTTGAACTAGATTTGGGAATTAATTAATTGGATTAATTAATTAGAAGGATCACTTTTCAAACCATTGCAAACTTAGTAGGGACTAATTTGCAAGGAAGGGACTAAATTGAATTCTAGTTGGACTAGAATAAGTCCTTTAGGTAGTTAACAAGGATTTGTTGGACTATATAAAGGACCTTCCTTCCTTCCTTCCCACATAACTTATGCTCATTAAGTGAACATAACAAGAGTGGGAGAGAACAAAGGAGAGAGAGCAAGCAACAAGGAGGCCCGACGCCCCCTTGCCGCCGCCCCGTCCCCGTCGGCCAAAGGAGGCCGAGACACTCCTTTGGGTCTCGTTTTTGCGTGATTTCTTCTTCCTCTTCCTCTTCTGGGCTAGCACCAAAGGAGTTGGGAGATCTAGGATCAACTCTAGGCGTGGATCAACTGTAGAGAACGTGACATAATTCGCGTTTGAAGTCATCAAGGAGAACCCAAAGGTGTGTTTATGATTTCTAACCCTTACCATCGTTATGTTTCTTGAATTGTGATCCTTGGAGGGTTTTGCATGGTTTTATGTTTGATTGTGCTTCCGTTGTGCGATCCATGAATCAAAACCCTACACTAACCCTAACCTGCAAACCCCACCGGCAACGGTGCAGTTTCCCTCAGTTCAGGGGCAAACAGCTCAAATATTGCCTCTTGCCACTCATATTCCTCAACCGCCAACTTTGGTACCCAATCCGTCTTCACAATACCCCTTGCCTCCCCCGCCGGCAACGTGGGGAAACGTGAATTCACAGTACGTTCCCAGCCCGACCGCGACATATGTGTCGCCTCCACCTGCAACAATCCTTCCTCCTGCTGCTGGGGGAAGTCCACCGGAGTGCATGACGTCGCTGCAGCGGCGCATAGAAACCATTTTGGCTAATCAACTGTTCGCATATACCATCATCCCGAAGGTTGACAATGATCCCCCTATCCCACGCGAGATCTACCTCATGCCTAACCCTGCCGGGTACATGGCTCCCAAATGGGACAAGTTCGAAGATGTCAACAGAAACGCCCACGAGCATGTCATGCGCTTCATCGACGTGATGGGGCCATATGGGGATGATTCCAAGTTGCTGATGCGCGAGTTCCCGAAATCTCTGGGGTACGTGGCCTACAAGTGGTACAGGACGTTGGAGGCCGGATCCGTCAAGACGTGGGACGACATGGCCCAGAAGTTCTATACTAAATTCTTCCTGGTGGAAGAAAATGTGATAATGATTCATCTCTCTTGCATGTACCAGAAGCGCGAGGAGGATGGAGTGACATTCATTAAAAAGCTCAGAGCCAAGTCCTTGGAATGCAGAGACGAAGTGCTTGAGGGCAGGCTCGTAGAAATATGTCTGCAAGGCATGCGAGACGAGTACAAAGGTATGCTTATCAACCGACAAACTCCTACATTTTCAAAGTTAATCTAATGCACAAAAAACATAGAGCCTATAGTGGAGAGGCAAAAGAAGAAACACGCCCCAGAACGATCCCTGAGTGGAACTACCTTTAAAATTGGAAGGTTCAGCTACAAGAGGGGGCGCGAAGCTGAGGTTAATACAGGCTCGCCACAAAAGCAGCCCAGGGTTACAAACTTGGATGCGCCACCTCTACCCTGTTCGGTGGAGGGAGCGATGGACTTGTGCAAGCAATGGCGTAAAGATGGTATCTTGCCGCCGCTCGAAAGGATACCCTCCAAGGAGATGATGAGGGACCCAAAGTGGTGCGAATGCAACGGAAAGATTATGCACCCCACGGCTGACTGCAAGAAGCTCAGAAACATGGTGAGTCGAAAGATGAAAGATGGTGAGTTGATTGTCAGCGACCGGAGGCAGGATGTGCGAAACAATCCACTGCCTACCAATGCGGAGCAAGAGCCGAAGGGCAAAGAGGTTGCCATGATCGCGATTATGGAACTCGAAGAGATTGCGAAAGATGGTCTACCCATCGTTGCTGAAGTCTGTAAACGATGAGGACTACAACATAGACACGGAGGACGAACGTGTCGATCGGATGAAGGGATCGCACGGGTTCAGCAGGTTCTTCGATGAAATGAACTTTTCGGAGAAATGCCGAAGGGAAATGACAAAGGAGATCTTGAGGATAGCGGAAGACTACGAGGAATATATCGTGGTTTCCAATGGGAAGGTTGTCAGAGCATCCCGCTCCACGGAAAAAGTCATAACCTTCTCCGTAAGCGAAAAAAAGACAGATGCGAGCCACCACAAGCCTTTGTACGTGACGGCAGTAATCAATGGTGTTGAATTCAAACGAGCATTTGTTGACGGAGGAGCGGCTGTTAACGTGGTCTCGCTCAACACTCTGAAGTTGGCGAGAATCCCGGAACATAAGATTGTCAAACGTCCATCCCCGCTGATGGGATTTGGAAGCGACTCTAGGATGACGATAGGATGGACCCGTCTGGGCGTCCTGATTGGCAAAATCAAGTGTTCAGCCAAATTCTATATCATCGATGCGAACACTACGTATCATACGATTATTGGCCGGGCCTGGATTCATCGCTTCGATGCAGTCCCTTCGACAGCTCACCAGGTGATAAAGCTATCTGGAACGACAAGATAGTGAAGATACCAGCTTCGGTAAACCCTTTCAATCTGGATGAGGCGCACCTCACCGAGGCAGTATGGTTTACTGAAATGGAAGATGAGCAAACGCCATGCCTGTTTAATCCGACTCCTTTGCCTTGATGGGAGGACATCAAGGATCAATCGCCCGCAGGAGTGATGGTGACAAGGGAGGAGGCCAAGGAAAAGTCGTCCGCGCGAGAAGAGGCACCACGGATTGCCTATCAAAGAAAGAATGTTTACACCCTGAAAAGGATAGCAAAACATGACCCCGAAGGCAAAGAGATAGAAAGCTTCTACGCTAACGGGAAGAAATGTTACCGCATATGAAGGTGCGCGGGGATACCCCCACGCGAGCATGGGGATATCCCTGAGCAAATCAATCAAATCGAGCAGGTCGTGGAATTGGACAAACCAACACCAGGCGTTTTAGAGGAGAAGCTAAAAGAAGCGCCCGAATGCATGGAGGACAAGCCCAAACCGCAAAAGCAGGAGCTGAAGGAAGTATTCCTAAGCCCAAGCGAAGAAAAGAAGAGGCCAGTCTTTCTGAGTGCATACCTCACAAGCGAGGAGGAGGAAAGACTGCTGCTGCTTCAGATCGAGTACAAAGATGTGTTTGCATGGGAATACGATGAGATGCCCGGCCTGGACGCGAGCATCACTATGCACATGTTAGATGTAATCCCAGGGTCTAAGCCGGTAAAGTAGAGCACAAGGAGCTTCAGGCCGGAGATCAACGTGAAAATCAAGCAAGAAATTGTCAAGCTGCTAACTGCCAAATTCATTGAGCCAAATCACCACCTACATGGTTGGCTAACATCGTGCCTGTGGTAAAGAAGAATGGGCAGCTTCGCATCTGTGTGGACTTCCGAGACCTTAAACACTTCTGCCCCAAAGACGATTTTCCGCTGCCAACATCGATCCACTCATCGATTCGACCGCGGGTCATCGCATGTTCAGCTTCATGGACGACTTCAGTGGGTACAACCATATCAAAATGGACCCTGAAGACGCACGGAAAACCGCGTTTATCACGCCAGTGGGAGTCTTCAATTACACGGTTATGCCTTTCGGACTCAAGAATGCAGGTGCGACTTATCTGCGAGCTATGATGGCTCTGTTCCACGACATGATGCACTAATAAGTGGAATTTTATGTTGATGACTTGGTAGTCAAAAGAAAGGGACCACTTGGAGGATCTGCGGAAAGTATTCGAAAGATGCATAAGTTTCCAGCTGAAGATGAACCCCATGAAATGCGCATTCGGAGTGACCTCGGGGAAATTCTTGGGATGTGTAATACATCGCCAAGGCATCGATCCTGATCCTGCAAAGGTATCAGCCCACACTAGCATGACGGCGCCGCCCAATCATAGTGCTCTGAAAACATTCTTGGGAAAGTTATCTTACCTGCGAAGGTTCATCCCTGCGATCGCAGAAATAACCTTCTGCTTCAGTGATCTACTCAAGAAGAATGCTGTATACAACTGGACCACAGAATATGAAGCCGCGTTCGGAAGGCTAAAGGACTTGTTGACGTGTAAAAGGGTAATGATCGCACCTCAGCTCAGATCACCGCTCTTGTTGTACCTAACATCGACAAAGTGGTCTATAGGGGCACTTTTGGCTCAGGAACATGAAGGGAAAGAAAGGCCGATCTATTACATTCCTCGCATAGTGCAGCCGGCCGAATCAAGGTATACATATATTGAGCGTCATTGCCTTGCCTTATTCTTTGTAATAGAAAAGTTGAAGCACTATTTCGCCTCGCACAAAGTGGTAGTGGTTACAAAGAGTGACCCCATACGGTACCTCTTGACTCAAACTTCCCCTGGCGGAAGACTCGCAAAATGGTTCCGGTATACGCGCTTAATGTGCCGTAACGGTCCCTATATACGCGAACGAACGTGCCGTTGTGGTTAAGCTAATTAAGCCGCCTTTAAAGGGCGCATTAACCACACTACAACGGTCACATTATCCGTTATATATAGGATCGTTAACCCTTCCATACAAGGGCGAAATCACCTGAGATACGCGGAAGCTCTGCCAAAATCCTGTCTCTCTCTCATACAGTGCTATTGTCTTACTCTCTCCCTACACACAACCTTACACTTCCTGTGTCCTATTTATCCCCTACTCTTGGTGTATATTGAATTCTCTCTGCAGGATTCTATCGTACACATTTGGTGAACCCGACGTGAAACTTACCATTGCAAGCAACCATGTCTCATGAAGATGATGTCAGTAACAGATCGCCCTCCACGGAGACCACCTTGGGAGAGGAGACCCGTCACACTCCTACGGCCCCCGATGAGGCTCCGACGCTAGAAGCCTTGAACGCCACCATCCAAAATCAGGCAAAGGCTCTTAAGGCTCAATCCGCACAGATGGAACAGATAATGGCCATTCTGGGGACCCTTGCCCCGAATCCCACATCGGTTGCTGCCGTCCCTCAGGGAGGAGGAGCCTCCACCACTCAAGGGATTGGGGTGACACCCACGCCACCTAACCCTAACCTGCAAAGCCCACCGGCAACGGTGCAGTTGCCCTCTTTTCAGGGGCAAACAACTCAAATATTGCCTCTTGCCACTCATATTCCTCAACCGCCAACTTTGGTACCCAATCCGTCTTCACAATACCCCTTGCCTCCCCCGCCGGCAACGTGGGGCAACGTGAATTCATAGTACGTTCCCAGCTTAACCGTAACGGTTCCGGTATACGCGGGTAACGTGCCGTAACGGTCCCTATATACGCGGACGAACGTGCCGTTGTGGTTAAGCTAATTAAGCCGCCATTAAAGGGCGCATTAACCACACTACAATGGTCACATTCTTTGTTATATATAGGATCGTTAACCCTTCCATACAAGGGCGAAATCACCTGAGATACGCGGAAGCTCTGCCAAAATCCTGTCTCTCTCTCTCATACAGTGCTATTGCCTTACTCGCTCCCTACACACAACCTTACACTTCCTGTTTCCTATTTATCCCCTACTCTTGGTGTATATTGAATTCTCTCTGTAGGATTCTTTCGAAGACAGTTGCACAACCACCTGGTTTTGAAAATGACAAGTTTCCAGATCATGTTTACAAACTTGAAAAAGCTCTTTATGGTTTGAAACAAGCTCCAAGAGCTTGGTATGAAAGATTGTCAAAGTTTTTACTTGAAAATGATTTCAAAAGAGGTTTAGTAGAAAATACTATTTTCATTAAGACTCATGAGAAGGATTTACTTGTAGTTCAGATATATGTTGATGATATAGTGTTTGGAGCTACTAATTATCAATTTTGCAGAGAATTATCAAGTCTTATGAGCAGGGAATTTGAGATGAGCTTGATGGGAGAGTTGAACTTCTTCCTAGGAATTCAAATATATCAATTGAAATGGGCATCTTTCTGCATCAAAGCAAGTACACAAGAGACATACTAAAAAAATATAGCATGGCTCAATGTAAGGAAGCCAAGACTCCTATGAGCTCTACACTATCCTTAGACAAGGATGAATCTGGTAAGAGTGTCAATGTAAAAGAGTATAGAGGCATGATTGGATCATTACTCTATCTGACACCAAGTAGACCAAATATTATGTTTAGTGTGTGTATGTCTGCAAGATTTCAAGCTGATCCAAAAGAATTACACTTGATTATTGTGAAGAGAATATTCAGATATCTCAATGGTACCAAAGACTTAGGGCTTTGGTATCCAAGACATTCTAACTTCTCTTTACATGGTTTTTCAGATGCTGACTTTGCAGGATACAAGGTTGATAGAAAAAGTACTTCAGGAACTTGCCAATTCATTGGACCATCATTAATAAGTTGGCATTCGAAGAAACATAATTCAGTTTCTCTATCAACAGCTGAAGCTAAATATATAGCTGCAGGAACATGTTCCTCACAAGTGTTATGGATTGCTCAACAGCTAAGAGACCTTGGATTTGACTTCAGGGGAATACCTATTAACATGCACTTTCAATTCTAAAGAATCCAGTGCAACACTCAAGAACCAAGCACATTGACGTCAGACATCACTTCATTAGAGATCATGCTTAGAAAGGTGATATTGTTCTTGAATTTGTTGCTACTAACATGCAAATTGCAGATATCTTCACCAAACCATTAGCAGATGAAAGGTTCTCAGCTCTAAGATTGGAATTTGTAATGCTAAATAAAGATGCATTGGCTTAGGGGGAGCATCGGGTAAGAAATGTAAGATGTATGTGTTTCCAAAGGTTTGAACGTAGTTTCAAAGCCTTGAAAATCAGTTAAAGTCTTGAATTTTACTTGTTGCAGTGTTACAGTTTTTCAAGACCTTGAAAGCATTTTCAAAGCCTTGAAAATAAGTCTGCTACACTGATAGTCAATATTCTTGGATCAATCTGTGTTGGGTGATATCTCTTTAGATATTTTCCTAATATAGCCCCTACCCTTTTCAAAAAATTGATTTAGCCAAAAATAGTATTAGTATATTCTATTTTGCAACGACATAAAAGTTTTGAAATCTCCCTTATCATTGCAAATCTTTTGAGAATTAGAGAGATACTAGTTTCCTTTTCCTTTTGAAACTCAAACTCTTTCGGTATATATCTTCTTCTCTTCTTCTTCATTCCGTATCACTCCACCTCTCTCTATTCTTCTCCCAAACCATAATGAGCACAATGAGAGCCTCAGACAGAATCAAGATTGCTGGAGGTTCGAAACCTCTCTCAGAGTAGAAAAGAAAAGTAGCTGTGGATGAAGAAGTCAATGGGGACTCTAGCTCCAGAACTCCTTATCTTCCTCCAACAAAGAAGAAGGTCAAGAAGGTTACAGCCTCCTCTTCTGAAAAGCAAAAGAAGCAGAAAGTTGTTACAGAAAAACAACCAGAAACAGAGCCTACCTGTTCAAGGAAGGTGAAGAAGAAAGCAACTCAAGCAGAAAAGAGGAAATGAAAGGTGAAGAAGAACAACTAGAAGGACAATTGGAGAAGGCACTGCAGATCTATTCACAAGTCTCAATAAAGAACACAACACCAGATGAGACTTGGTTTATCTCAAACATCTCTAAAGGTCTGTGGTTAGATGGTTTTGCTTTAAGATGAATTGGTTTATGTAGTTTGGTTAATAAGAATGTGTTGGAACACATGAAACTTAAGTGCATCTCTATGTTCAAGAAGAGTTCTTTGTGGTATATGCTGAATCCTAGGGAATTAGCCTACCCTAGAATCACCAGACTCTTCTACCTGAACTTGACCCAAGTTAAGAGAACTGCACACTTGGTGATCAAATCTAAAGTTGATGGGATAGTAATTGAATTGGATAACTCTGGGTTTGCCAATGTGTTAGGGTGTCCAAAGAGGTATGATACTAGAAACCATCCACCAAATTCAGAAACCCTGAAGCTAGCCAAAGAAGATTTCTTTCTTCCAAACATCTCAACCTCAGCAAAACAGTTAACACATATACGTTGAATGTTAAAGCCAAAGTCCTTCATACCATACTGGTTAGATGTTTCTTTCCCAGAGAGCACTCTAGAGAATTGTTGACTGAGAGAATGCTGCACATCATGTATCTGGTTATGCATGGCTATGAGATTGATCTTCCAAAACTACTGATTGAACACATGCTCTTTAGCCTTACAAGTAAAAGGATTCACCCTCTGCCCTATGAAAACTTGCTCACTTTGTTCTTTGAACACATTGAGATTCCAACTACTGGAGAGGAATTAGTCACATCTGGTTTTGGGATACTCAATGAGAAAGCCTTTGAGAACACTGGAGTTGTGAAGACCAAAGATAAAGTTTGGAAACTTTACTCAGACTAAACTGAAGCAGAACTAGGTTCAAAGAAATTCTAAGCCCAAGACCTTGACTCCTACTTCAAGTCAGACTTTTCAGCCAACAGACAGTCAGAGACATGATGGTTTGCAGTTGGACATGGAATATGTCAAAGCAAATGCTTTTGGACTGGAAATTGATTTGGGGCAAGTCAAGTACATGGTGGAAAATATCTTGAGAAGCATGACCTTGCTCGAAGCCAATTTCCCTGAATCAGATGAACTGCCGATTACCTTGAAGAAGAAAAAGAAATCTCCAAAGGCTGCTGCAAAGGAAAAGACTGAAGAAACAACTGTTGCTGGTGGGAATGCAGAGGAACATGAAGAGCTGGACAAAACTGATGAAGAAGACAGTGAGAAAGAGAAAGGAGATCAGGAAGAGGAAGAAGATGAAGATCCAACCCCTTAATCTTGCCTACTCTTTCTTCCCCATTCTCTATTCTTCAAAGTTTTTCTTTGAAGTTTTAAAAATTTTCCAGACACTTGATCCAACATCTCCTCTTTTTGATGAAAGTCAAAAAGGGGGAGAAATTCTAGGTTTTTAGTTCTTAGGTTTATTTTGTTTATTGATGAACTGTTTAAGTTTTTTTTGGTATTATGAATAAGTTTGATCATTTTGGAAATACTGTGTTATAAATTGTGAACTAATCAGTTTATTTTGCAGAGACTAAGGATCAAACTGAATTTGGTTGTCTTTCATCAAGGGGAGACTGAAAGATCAGGCTGTGCAAGACTTGGAATAGCTTAGCTATTTCAAGGCCTTGAATCAGTCTCAGATGCTTGAAAATAGCTAACTATTTTCAAGGCCTTAAAACTGGATTCAAAGCCTTGAAACTGCTTAACCTGTATGCACACTCTCAGGGTGAGTTTTCTGCAAACTCTCTTAGTTGATTTAATCTCTCTCTTTCATATTTTTGATTCATTGTTATTAGATAATGAAAGACAAATTGTTCTTACACGTTTTGATCATAAGATATCATCTGTTTGACCATGATAATTCAGGAAATTTTGTTTCCAATATTTGCAGGATTGTTTCCTAAACTGAAGATTGTGCAGTTTTGGAAATAGATGACTATTTTGATCCTGTGATCAATCAGATACTTATGACAGCTTCTCAAATTGCTTATGGACGAAATCACAACAATATCTCTGGAGATTGTGATCAACTATCCGTTGGAGAAAGCTGTTAAAGATAGTCAAAGTTGTTGCCTACAAAATAGGAAGCTGTTGCTGAAAATTTGGGAAGATTTGCAGAGCTTCACAAAGTTTCAATGGAGCTCACTTTTATGAAACAAGACACGAGACTCAACGGACAAAAAAAGAGACAAATTTCTGGATTGCAAAGCACCAAATAAGAACATCACACTCTCAATCCATTCCACAGAAGTTCACTGCAGTTTTCTACTCTTAGTGTTCTTCTGTAGTAAGCTGTATTGGTGGATCATTTCTGTATATCTCTTCATCTATTCTCAAGTATTGTTCAAAGTGAGCAATAAATAATTCTTAGTTAATCAGTCAGCTAGAGCAGCTACTAGACGGGTTAGGGAAAACCACAAGCTGTAACAGAGTAAGGGAACTCTCTGAGCTGAGTTATAGGGCTTATCTTTTGATTAATAAGAATTGAGTTGAAACTCCTGCAGGGATCTAATCCCTGAGGTAGAGACGTAGGTCCAAGTGGACTGAACTCTATAAATCACTTGTCTTCTGCATTTACAGTTCATTCACTTTCATAGATTTTGCAGCATACGAAAAATGTTTCTTTTTCAAAGGTTTGAACTTATTTTCAAGGCTTTCAAAAAGGCATACTTTCTCTATACTTCTTGCATCTTCTTCAAAGGCATGAACTAGATTTCAAGGCCTTGAACTTCATTGTTTGCACGAGTTTTCATATTTCTAGCAACTTTTGCAAAAATTTGGCATAATCTATTCAACCCCCCTTCTAGAGTATATTAGCTTCTTATACATCTGCATACTCACAATTTCAAATTATATATCAAATAAAATGGAACTTCATGAGTACGTGCTTGGATTTATGGTGTGACTTATGTTCCCTGGATTGTGCGGTCGCCCCTGTGTTTTCACAGTACAAATCAAATGGATCAACAATACTAGGAACCACACCAAGCTCAATGATGAACTTTCTAATCCAAACAACAACCTTTGTTGCGCCATTCGTAGCAATGTACTCAGGCTCAGTTATAGAATCATCAACCGTCTCTTCTTGGAACTTTTCCAGCTCACAGTTGCTCCATTCAGGCAAAACACGAATCTTAACTATGATCAGAAATCATCTAAGTCGGTTTGGAAGCTTGCATTATTGTAACCCCTTACACGCAGCTCTTCCACACCTCCATATATCAAGAACGTATCCTTAGTTCTTCTCAAGTACTCTACGATGTTCTTTACAGCAATCCAGTGACTCTCACACGGATTGAACTGATATCTTCTTGTCATACTCAGTACGTATGACACTTCACCTATAGTACACAACATGGAACACACGATGAATTCTATGGCCGAAGAATAGGGAATCCTATTTGATAGATTATAAGCTCTTAGGTATTGAATGAGTTCATAAACTTAGGGGGAGCTTTTGTTCCTTGATGATGAAAGCCATAATTAATACTTGAGAAACAACACTAAGTATCAATGCTTTGAGATACTGTAGTGTTCATATGATTATATAGTGCTTATCTGTTTTTTGTTTGCAAGCTTATTGAATCGGATTGGAGAATGAGTTTATCATTCACTAATGTATTATGGAAATATTATTGAGTATTGTTTTGGATTTTATAATACACAGATTGCAGGTTTGAGCATCATGTAGGGTTTTGATCATGGACACACAGCGGAAAAACAATAAATTTATCCGATCAAGACAGGAAGAGAAATCATGACGATGGTAAGAGATTCGTTTTATGTACCTTGGAGGTCTCCCGTGATGACTTCTAACGCAAAAATTATCACGTCCATACGGTTAATCTACGCCTACAGACCTAGATCTTCCAAACGCCTTATTCTAGCTAGGATGTATGGAATAGGATGAATAAATCACACAACGGAGCACCAAAAGGGAGGATCGACCCTCTCTTTGTGGCCGACAGGTTGTGCTGACGCAAGGGGGCTTCGGCCTCCTTGTTTGTCTTTCTTTCTCCTTCCTTCTCTCCTACTTAATGTATGTTATGAGCATAAGGTGTAGGAAAGGAAGCTAGAAGCATCCTTTATATAGTCCAACAACTCCTTTTTACTACATAAATGCCCTCTCCTAATCGTACTCAAGTTCGGATTAGTCGAACTTCCATATTAGTCCTACTATGTTAACAAGTTGTTGCGATTTGATCCTTCTAATAAATTATTGATATTAATTAATTATCTCCCAAGTCTAGTTCAACCTTGTATGGCGTGTGACCCCATAGGTTCTATTTAGTTGGTAGAAACTATTTACTAATATGGAGCGGCCTCTAGCAAGACATCCATTCTAGCCAACAAATAGAAATAGTCATCATGAAAAACCTTGTGCAAGTATTGTCTCAGCCGTTTGTCTCAATATCCGGATTGGACACGAGGCATACAAGTCACACTCGTATATCCAATCCATAGTTCCTCGATCATGGGAATAGGCTTATTCGTGCAAGTAACATCAATATCTCATATTGATTTATTTGAATATGGCTAGACATTCTATAAGCACTATCCCTCGAGTGGCCTAGGATTTTTTCTCCCGTTATGTGGGAGGGAAAAATTCTATCTACATCACAACGATATCTAAGCTTGCTTCCTATTGCGTCCAATACGCGCCTTTATGACTACCCAGTCACGATATAGTGTTTGACGCTACCAAAACACAATATTCCACAACTAGAATATCTAGTGACTTCAAGTCTAAGGATGAGAATACTTTTTTCACCGCGAGAAGCACTTGTGACTTTACATAACTTGCATGTAGCCTTCTCGGAGTTGGGTCAATCCAGTATGCCTTTACTCCTGATGCATACACATGTGTTGGATCATGATATCTCCATATCAATCAAACCCCATACTAGTCTATAGATGGTTATTCCATTCATCATTATATCGGAATAGGGATATTTAAGACAAACAACGCAATTGTAAATCAAAGGACTTCATTATCTTACATATCCAGTAAACAATATAATGAATGTTCTAGCCCATTTATTGTCCATACTAAACTAGATTGCCTTTAGGTAACCTATTCTAACAGTCTCCCACTTGTACTAGAGTCAATCCGGTGCATCTCCTATGCCAATGCTCCTAGTGTGCCCTTCATGCTTGCGCTTAACAAGAGGTTTGGTAAGTGGATCTGATAGATTCTCATATGTAGAAATCTTGCATATCCGAACGTCTCCTCTTTCGATAATATATTTTGAATATGATGGAACTTCCTTAGTACATGCTTATATGTTTGGTGTGATCAAGGTTCCTTTGATTACGCGATCGCACCAGTGTTGTCACAATACAAATCTATTGGATCCGCAATGCTAGGAACCACACCAAGCTCAGTAATGAAATTCCTAATCCAAAAAACCTCCTTTGGTGCGCCATTCGCAACAATATACGCAGCCTCTGTTGTAGAACCAACCACCGTCTCTTGATTTGAACTCTTCCAGCTCACCGCTACTCCATTCAAGCAAAACAAAAACCTTGGATGTGATCTGAAATCATCTATGTTGGTCTGGAAGCTTGCATCTGTGTAACCCCTTACACGCAACTCTTCTTCGCCCCTAAATATCAAGAACTCATCCTTACTTCTTCTTAAGTACTTTAGGATATTCTTGAATGCAATCCAGTGACTCTCACCTGGATTAGACTGATATCGGCTTGTCATACTCAATGCATATGACAGATCTTGCGTAGTACATAACATGGCATACATGATGGATCCTATGGCCGAGGCATAGGGAACCCGAATCATGTGTTCCTTCTCAATCTCATTGGAAGGTCAACCACTCTTCGAAAGAGTGATTCCATGTGACATGGCAAGAATCCCTTCTTGGAATGTTGCATGCTAAACCGTTTTAGCACCTTTTCTATATATGTACTCTGACTCAGGCCAAGCAGCCTCTTAGTTTTATCTCTATAGATCTTTATACCGAGTATATAGGCTGCTTCACCTAAGTCTTTCATTGAGAAAAACTATCCTAGCCCATCTTTAAAAGATTTTAGCATGGGAATGTCGTTTCCAATGAGTAGTATGTCATCCACATACAAGACCAGAAAAGCAACAAAACTCCCACTAACCTTCTTGTAGACACAAGATTAATCTTCGTTTCTCATTAAGCCAAACTCTTTGACTACTTCATCAAAAAGTCGATTCCAACTCCTAGAAGCTTGCTTCAATCCATAAATGGATCGCTGCATCTTACAGACTTTGTTGGCTTGCTTTGGATCTACAAAACCCTCTAGTTGTGTCATGTACACGTCCTCAAGGATATTCCCATACAGGAATGCCGTTTTGACATCAATCTGCCAAATCTCATAGTCGTAGTATGCTGCAATAGCAAGTGATATTCGTATGGATTTGGTCACTGTGATTGGTGAAAAGGTTTCATCATAGTCAATACCATGAATCTGTATGAATAATTTAGCAACCAATCGGCCCTTATAGGTAATCACATTACTATCCATGTTGATCTTCTTCTTGAAGACCCACTTGCACCCTATAGGGCGTGCCCCTTCGGGTGGTTCCACCAAAGTCCATAATTTGTTGGTATACATGGATTCCATCTCCGATCTCATGGCCTCAAGCCACTTAAGAGAGTCTGGCCCTTTCATGGCCTCTTGATAGGTACTAGGTTCATCATAAATGAGCATCGTGTCACCAGACTCAGTCACGAGGAGTCCATACCTCTCAGGCTCCTGGCGCACTCTACTAGATCTACAAAGCTCTTGTGTTATTTGAACAGGTTGCTCCACTACCTCTTGTGGTTCCTGCTCATTTTCCATAATAGAATCGATGCTTTGTGGTTCTTGAACTTCTTCAAGTTCTACATTCCTCCCACTTGCTTCTTTAGAGACAAACTCTCTTTCTAGAAACACGCCGGACCGAGAAACAAACACTTTGTTCTGAGTTTTATTGTAGAAATAATATCCCTTATTTTCATTAGGGTATCCCACAAACTTGCATTTATCCGACTTAGGTCCTAGCTTGTCTGATTGTAAATGTTTAACATAGACATCGCCGCCCCAAATCTTCATGAACGACACTGTGGGACGCATCCCATTCCACATATCATGTGGTGTCTTCATGACTAATTTAGATTGAACACATAATGGTGAAAATTACATTAAATAGAGCGTAGGCCCAAAATGATAATGGAAGATCAGTTTGACACATCATATATCGAACCACATCTAATAGAGTTCGATTACTCCTCTCGGACACGCTATTCCATTGTGGCGTTCCAGGTGGAGTGAGTGATCCCACACTCTCTAAGATAGTCGTCAAACTCATGGCTCAAGTATTCTCCTCCATGATCTGATCGTAGAGCCTTGATACTTTTGCCAAGCTGCTTTTCTACGTCATTCTTGAATTCCTTGAACATTTCAAAGGATTTGGATTTGGCCTTCATAATGTATACAAATCCATATGTGATGAAGTAGACATAACTACCCCTGGCAGGCTTGGAAATGGACCACATACATCACTATGTACTAGAGCCAATTTCTCACTAGTCCTCTCTCCTTTCTTAAGGGGACTTTCTCATTTTTCCCAATAAACAATCCTCACATGTCTCGTATGATTCAAAATCAAATGAGTCTAAAATTCCATCCTTATGGAGTCTAGATACACGTTTCTCGTTTATATGGCCTAAACTACAATGCCATATATATAAGCAGGATTTAAATTATTCAATTTAATCCTCTTGGTATTAATGTTATAGATAGGATTGCTTAGATCAAGGATATATAATCCATTAAATAATTGGCCACTACAATTGTGAATACTATCAAAATAAATGGAACAACAATTGTTCTTTATTGAAATAGTAAAACCTTCCTTGTCCAAACAAGAAATAGAAATAATGTTTTTGCTCATAGAAGGCACAAAATAGCAATTATTTTATTCTAAAACTAATCATGAAGGTAGAGACAGCTTGTACACGCCTACGGCTAATGCAGCAACTCTTGCTCCATTCTCAACGCGCAGGTCTATCTCCCATTTAGCCAATCTCCTACTTCTCTTTAGATCCTGCACATTTCAACAAATGTGATATCTACATCCAGTATCAAATACCCATGATGAAGAGACAGTTAAGTTGACAACTATAACAAAACTACCTGGTGGTGGTGGAATCACTATTCCAAGCCTCTTGTCCTCCAGATATTTTGGGCACTTCCTCCTCTAATGTCTAGGCTGACTGCAGTAGTGACACTCACCTTTAGTCACACCTTTGGCAATGCCACCAACAGTCTTAAGGGCAGGTTCCTTGGGTTTGGCATCTGACTTGCCTTTGCCCTTGGAGGATAAGGAAAACCTTCTTCCCTTTCCTTTCTGCACCATCATTATGGATTTGAGCTTACCCTTGTTGATGCTTTAATCAGCTTTCCTCAACATGTTGAGTAAATATGCCAGAGGTTTCACGATCTCATTCATGTTATAGTTCATGATAAACTGTCCATAACTTTCAGGCAACGATTGCAAGATGAGATCGGTGGCCAACTATTGGCCTACCGGAAACCCTAGGCGTTCTAGGCTCTCAACATAGCCTATCATGCACAACACATGAGGCCCTACGGGGTTTCTTTCTGACAGATTACATTTGAACAATGCCTTGGAAACTTCATACCTCTCAACCCTTGCCTGCTCTTGGAAGAGCTGCTTCAAATGTGCGATCATAACGACTGCATTCATGTACTCATGTTGCTTCTGAAGCTCAGAGGTCATGGTGCAAAGCATTAGGCAGGCCGCATTATTAGCGTCATCAACACGCTTCTGATACGCCTTTAGGGCTGCAGGAGTGTTGGTTTCCGAAGCATCAGGAACTTGCTCCTCTAGAGCGTACATTTTCTTTTCTTGCTTGAGAGAAATTCTCAAGTTTTTGTACCAGTCTAGAAAATTGGTCCCGGATAGCTTTTCCTTCTCAAGGACAGAGCGTAGGGAGTGAGATCAGTTCGATGAGTTTTTTGAGATTGGAATTCTATAAAAAGGAAGATACGCAAGTTTTAGTATTTTGTGAACAATAAACTATATTCAACAATGGCTAGATTATTAAACATAGCTCCCACTATTTTTCTACGGATTAATAACCTTCAAGATATTAATGCGGAAATTATCATTATATTTTCTAGTGGGCCAAGAACCCTATTACACTTCTTTTGATCTTACTTTGCCAAGTCACCCAAAATTAGCTATTTAGGTAGGAACAATTCCAATTTCATCATATGCAACTCTCGGTTCAATAGGGAAAATAACTCCTTATTTATATATCCCATCGATAATCCCAATTGATTGCCTCTAGGTTTTTAATCTTTATTAAATCACCTAGTTACGTCCAACCTCTTACTCCAACAATTGCCCACTATGTGTGCCATCACACCACATGATGATGAATCAAATCGCCCTGCTTTGGCACGCACGCATTCGATTAATCGATCTTGTGTTGAGTGTTTAAGTAACGAGAAATCAAAACTTAATATTTCGTTTTGAGGGATTTTACTTTCAATTTTAATTTTTTTTGTTGATCTTTATCAACCGATCTACTTATTTGATTTTGGGCACAACTCTGAATAAAATATTCAGGTTGTTAATTATCTTATTATCAAACAACAACAATAATAAGACAATAAAATAAACATCCACAAAACATGAAATAACGTGATATGGATATGGGCTCCTAGACTAAGATTTTTTCAAGCCAATGAGAATATCGATGAACCCTAGAATAAAAACGCATCTCAATGGGTCTCCTCTCTTGGTCCATCCTTCTTTAGCCTTGTGGAATGCTCCATGCTCCATGTCGTCTCTCCTTTAATTGTTTGGGCTTCTTTTTCTTCAATATTGGCTATAATCTATTTTATCTAGCACTAGCTAACATCTATAACAAATAAAATAAATCTCACAAGTTGAGAGGAAAAATACCGGCTCGCACGCCGTAAAACTTAATTAATTATTACATCAAATTGATCAGCTCGCAGGCCGTAAACAAACCACAAAAATTAAACATCCACAACAAACTACATATGAGGGCATATCCAATCACCATAAAATTGCATATAAACAGTTAAAACTAATTTTTAATCTGCTTAGTCAATTTTAGTTGATTGTAAGATTAACTAGGGTCGAAACTGTCCAAGGGGCCCTACCAAAACACTTGGCCGAACCCCTAAGAGACAGCCTAAGGCCTTGGGCCGGCCGACCTCTAGCCCACACTTCTAGGTCGGGCGCTGGGGCTGCCCCGGTCCGTTGGCCGAACCTTGCTTGGGCAGCAATGAAGGAGGGGAGGTCCCCTAGGGGGGGAGGGCGAACCTCCTTAGGAGTTGTTTCCAAAACAACTCCTTGCCTTGTTTCCCAAGTTTGGTTGTTTACATATTTGAAAATGCTCCTTTTTCTAATCGGAAGCCCAAGAACCCAAGATCTAAGATCCTAAAATTTCTCAAACTTTCTAATTCATACATCCAATGAAAGGATTATATCTTGTTTGGTTGAATCATATTCAACGTGCATCTAATATGCTTAATTTGTTGTTTTAACTCAATAATCAACAATTAAAGGTGATAAACAACAAAAACGTAACACATAAACCACGTTATGCTCTACGACCTGTGGCTCTGATACCACTGTAGGGTTTTGATCATGGATACACAGCGAAAGAATAATATAATTATCCGATCAAGACCCTCCAAGGATCACAGGAAGAGAAATCATGACGATGGTAAGAGAAATAGTGTTATGTACCTTTGAGGTCTCCTCGATGACTTCTAATGAGAAAATTATCACGTCTCTACGATTGTTCCACGTCTAGAGGTAAGATATAGATCTTCCAAACGCCTTGTGCTAGCTACGAGGAGTGGAAGAGGATGAATAAATCACGCAAAGGAGCACCAAAAGAGAGGGGCGACCTCTCTTGTAGCCGACGGGGTGGGTGGACGGCAAGGGGTCTTCGGCCTCCTTGTTTTTCTTGCTCTTTCCTTCCATCTCGCCTACTCAAAGTGTATTATGAGCATAATTTATAGGGAAGGAAGCTATTAGTATCCCATATATAGTTAAACAACTCCTTGTTTACTGCATAAAGGCTCATCCTAATCCTACTCAAGTTCAGATTAGTCCAACATGCATATTAGTCCTACTAAGTTAGCAAGTTGTTGCGATTTGATCATTCCTATTAATAAATTATTTCCCAAGTCTAGTTCACCTCTATATGACATGTGACCCCATAAATTCTATTTAGTTGGTAGTAACAATTTACTAATATGGAGCGGCCTGTAGCAAGACATCCATTCTAGCCAACAAATAGAATAGTCATCATGACAAACATTTGTGCAAGTATTGTCTCATACTTTTGTCTCAATACCCGGATTGGAAACGAGTCACATTCGTATATCCAATCCACAGTTCCTCAATCTTTGGAGTAGCCTTACTCGTGCAAATAACATCAATATCCCATATTGATTTATTTGAGTCTGGCCAGACATTCTATAAGCACTATCCCTCGAGTGGCCTAGGATATTTGCTCCCGTTATTTGGGAGGGAAAAATTCTATCTACGTCTACAAAAATTTATACTCTTGCATCTTATTGTATCCGGTACACGCCTTTATGGCTACCCAGTCACGGTGTAGCGTTCGACGCTACCAAAATCACAACAATCCACAACTAGATGATCTAGTGACTTAAATCTAAGGATGACAATACCGTTATCGCCGCGAGAAGAGCTTGAATTCACATAACATGTATGTATCCTTATCGGAGTTGGGTAAATCCAGTATGCCATTACTCCTAATGCACACCCATGTGTTGGATCGTGATATCTCCATATCAATCCAACCCCATACTAGTCTATAGATGATCGTCCAATTAATCATTATAATGGAATAGGGATATTTAAGATAAACAACACAATTGTAAATCTAAGGACTTCATTATATCAAATATCCAATAAATAATACAATGAATATTCTAGCCAATTTATTGTTCATACTAAACTAGATTTCCTCTAGGGCACCTATTCCAACAGATGCATGCGAATTGGTAACAAAATAATACAACACGGATCTTTTATTTTGGGATTACCCAACCCAAATAAGTAGATCAGTTGATATGGATCAACAAAACAGTTAAAATTAAATCGAAAAATCCCTCAATTTTAAATATTGCGTGTTTGCCTTCTCGTTACGTAACACTCGTCATGATAATGATTTATCAAGTCGGGCTTGCAAAAGAAAGGCGACTTGATTCATAATGAAGTGACAAGTAAGAGGTTGGACGCAACTAGGCTACTTCAATAGGATTGAAAGCCCAGATGCAAACAATTGGGATTATCTAATGGGATAGATAAATAAGGAGTTAGTTTCCCAATTGAACCAAGAGTTGCATTGGATTCAATTAGAATTGTTCGTACATAAATAACTAACTTATGGGTGACTTGCCAAAGCAAGCTCAAAAGGAAGTGAAATATGGATCTTGGCCCACTAGAAAATATATTGATATTTTCCACATTAATATTGAGGGTTATTAATCCGAGAAAAATAGTGGGAGCTACGTTTAATAATCCATCCATTATTGATTTTAGTTATTTGTTCACAACATACTAAAACTTGTATATATCTCATTTTGTAGAATTCTAATGGCAAATAATTCATCCCATTAATCACAATCCCTACGATATGTCCATGAGAAGGACGAGCTTTCTTGAATCAACTTTCAGGTCTGGTACAGAAACTTGAGAATTTTTCTCAAGCAAGAAAAGAAACTGTACATTCCAAAAGAGCAAGTCCCTGAAGGTCCTCAAAATAATACTGCTTCAGCCTTAAGATCATATATGAAAATCGTAGACGATGCTACTGATGTGGCATGCCTAATGATTTTCACCATGAACTCAGAGCTTCATAAGCTACAGGAGAACATGGCTGCATACGATATGATCGCATACTTGAAGAGATCTTCCACGAGCAGGTTAGGAACAAGCGAGATGAGGTGTCCAAGGCATTGTTCAAGCATCATATGTAAGAGGGAAAACCGGTAGGGCCTCATGTACTGCACATGATCGGGTACTTCAAGAACCCCACGCGCATGGGGTTTTTGGTGGGTCAAGAGTTGGCGACAGTCTCATATTATCATCGTTTCCTGAGAGTTATAGTCAGTTCATTATGAACTATAGCATGAATGAGATCAGTAAGCCTCTCCAAGATTTACTCAATATGTTGAGGATAGTTGAACAAAGCATAAACAAATGGAAAGGCAAGGCCATATTGATGGTCAATATGGTAAGGGGAAAGCAAGTTGCCTCCACCTCCAAAAGAAAGAGGAAGAAAGTTTCTAAATCTAAGGAGCCTACCTTAAAGGCCTCTGGGGGCGTAACTAAGGGTGAATGTCACTACTGCAATCAGCCTCGACACTAGAAGAGAAACTCCCCAAAGTATGTAGAGGATAAAAGCCTTGAAATAGTGATTCCACTACCACCAGGTATTTTTGTTATAGATGTCAATTTAACTATCTCTTCATCTAGGGTATTGGATACTAGATGTGGATCTCACATTTGTCGAAATATGCAGGATCTAAAGAGAAGTAGAAGATTGGCTAAAGGGGAGATAGCATGGGCATTGGGAATGGAGAAAAGGTTTTTGCATTGGCCGTAGGTGTGTACGAGCCTATGCCTTCAGGATTAGTTTTAGAATTATATAATCGTTATTTTTTGCCTGCTATGAGCACTAACATTATTTGTAGTTCTTGTTTGGAAGAGAAAGGTTTTACTATTTCAATAAAGGAAAAATGTTGCTCCATCTATTTTAACAGTATGCACTATTGTAGTGCGCAATTATCTAATGGATTGTATGCACTTAATCTAAGTAATCGTGTCTATAATATAAATATCAAGAGGATTAAAACTAATTATTCAAATCCTACTTATTTATGGCAGTATCGTTTAGGCCATATAAACGAGAAACACAATTCTAGACTCCATGAGGATGGATTTCTAGACACATTTGATTATGAATCATATGAGACATGTGAGTATTGTTAATTAGAATAATGAAAAAGTCCCCTTACAATAATAAAGGTGAGAGGACTAGTGAACCATTGGCTCTTGTGCATAATGATGTATGTGTGCCATTTACCACGCCTGCCAGGGGTGGTTATCTTTATTTCATTAAATTTACTGATGATCTCAGTAGATATGGATTTGTATACCTTATGAAGGCCAAATCCGAATCCTTTGAGAAGCTTAAAGAATTTAAAAATGAAGTAGATAAGCAAATTGGCAAAATTATTAAAGCTTTACGATCGGATCGTGGAGGAGAATACTCAAGAGTTTAACGACTATTTTCGAGATTGTGGGATCTTGTCCCAACTCACTCCACCCCTAACGCCACATTGGAATGGCGTGTGCGAGAGAAGGAATCGAATATTGTTTTACATGGTTCGATCTATGATGTGTCAACTGATCTTCCATTATCATTTTCGGGGCACACTCTTTTATGTGCAGCTTTCAGTCTTAACCATGTTTCATCCAAATCAGTCAAAAAGACTCCAATTGAGATGTTGAGTGGGAGGCGTCCCACTTTGTATTTTATGAGGATTTGGGGTTGCAATGTCTATGTAAATTGTTTACAAACAGAAAAGCTCGGACCCAAGTATGATAAGCGTAAATTTGTGGGATACCCTAAGGAAACGAAGGGATATTATTTCTACAATCCTACTGAGAACAAAGTGTTTGTTGCTCGGACCGGAGTGTTCCTAGAAAGAGAGATTATCTCTAAAGGAGCAAGTGGGAGGACTAAAGAACTTGAAGAAGTTCAAGAACCACAAACCACTGATCCTACTATGGAACATAAACTCGAAAGGCAAAATGTTGTGGAGTAACCTGTTCAGGTGACACAGGAGCTTCGTAGGTCGAGTATAGTGCGCCAGGAACCAGAGATGTGCGGACTTCTCGTTACTAAGCCTGGTGACGTGTTGCTCATAGATGATAAGATTACTATCTATTGGGAGGCATGAAAGTGCCGGAATATCAAAAGTGGCTTGAGGCCGTAAGATCCGAAATGGAATCCATGTTTACCAAAAAATTACGGACTTTGATGGAACCACCCCAAGGGGCTCGGCCCATAGGGTGCAAGTGGGTCTTCAAGATGAAGACCGACATGGATGGCAATGTGATCGCCTATAAGGGCCTATTGGTGGAAAAAGGATTCAAACAGAGTCATGGTATTGACTATGATGGAACCTTTTCCCCAGTCGCGATGAAAAAATCCATTCGTATCTTACTTTATATTCCATCTTATCACGATTAAGAGATTTGGAATATGGATGCCAAAACAGTGTTTCTATATGGAAAACTCCTTGAGGATGTGTACATGATACATCCATAGGGTTTTGAGGATCCGGAGCATGCCCATAAAGTATGTAAGTTGCAGCTATCCATTTATGGGTTGAAGCAAGCTTCTAGGAGTTGGAATCAACATTTTGATGACGTAGTCAAAGAGCTTGGCTTCATCAAGAACAAAGTTGAACTTTGTGTCTACAAGAAGGTTAGTGGGAGCTCTGTTGTGTTTCTGGTCTTGTATAAGGATGACATACTACTCACTGGAAACGGCATTCCTACCTTGTAATTTGTTAAAGATTTTCTAGGGAAGTGTTTATTAATTAAGGACTTAGAAAATGCAGCTTATATACTTGGTATCAAGATCTATAGGGATAGATCTAGGAATTTGCTCGACCTAAGCCAAAATACATATATAGACAAGGTGTTGAAACAGTTCAACATGCAAGACTCCAAGAAGGGATTCTTGCCCATGTCGCATGGAATCACTCTTTAGAAGGCTGATTGTACTTCCAATGAGATTGAGAAGGACAGCATGAGTACGATTCCCTATGCGTCGGCCATAGGATCCATTATTTACACCATGTTATGTACTAGACTAGATGTGTCATATGCGGTGTATGGCAAACACATATCATTCCAATCCGGGTGAGTGTCACTGGATTGCTGTCAAGAACATCCTTAAGTACTTGAGAAGAACTAAATATGCGTTCTTGATATACGGAGGTGAGGAAGAGATGTGTGTAATGGGTTAAACTAACGCAAGCTTCCAAAACGACCAAGATGATTTCAGACCGTAGTCGGGATTCGTGTTTTGCCTGAATGGGGCATCTGTGAGCTGGAAAAGTTCCAAGCAAGAGACGGTTGTGATTCTACAACTGAGGCTAAGTACATTGATGCAAAAGGTGCAGCAAAGGAGGCTGTTTGGTTTAGGAAGTTCATCACTAAGCTTGGTGTGGTTCCTAGTATTGTGGTTCCAATTGAGTTGTATTGTGACAACACATGGGCGATTGCACAATCCAAGGAACCCATGTCACACCATAAATCCAAGCGCGCACCCAGGAAGTTCCATCTTATTCAAGATATAATCGATAGGGGACATGTGAAGATATGAAAGATTCCTACAGATGAGAATCTGTCAGATCCGCTTACAAATCTGCTTTTTGAGCGCAAGCATGAACGGCACACTAGATCTATAGGTATACGAGATGCATCAGATTGGCTCTAGTGCAAGTGGGAGACTGTTGGAGTAGATGCCCTAGATTCTATCTTATTTATTATGTACATTATTTGGATAGAATAATCATTCTATTATTTATGGAGATTTAATATAATGAAGTCCCTATATTACAATATGTAGTTTATCGTTAATATCCCTAGTTGTTTCTATTGATTAGCTGGACGATCAACTATAGACTTGTATGTCGGTGGATTGATATCGGGATATCAAGTCCAGCACATGGGTATGCATTATGGGTAATGGCATATTGGATTGACCCATCAACGAGAAGGCTACATACAAGTTATGTAAGAGTCACAAGCGCTTCTCGTTGTGACAATAATATAGTGGTCCTTAAACATGAAGTCACTAGATACTCTAGTTGTGGAATGTTGTATTTTGATATTTTCATTCACTACACCGTGACTGGGAGCAGTAAACGCGTTTATCGAACACAATCGGAAGCAAGATTATAGGTAGCAGTGATGTAGAGAGGATTTGTCCCTCCCACTCAACGGAGAAAATATCCACGACCACTCAAGGGGTAGTTCTTACAAAATATCTGACCTTACTCAGATAAATCAATATAGGATACTGATGTTATCTGCATGGATAGGACTCTTCCCCTTTTCGAGAAACTATGGATTGGACATACGAGTGTGACTTGTATGTCTCTTGTCCAATCCGGATATGGAGACAAGGGGTAATACTTTACGGTAACATTGGTCACAAGGTTTGTCGGATTTGTGACTATCTCTATTAGTTGGGTCGCATTGATGTGTTCCTATATACCGTTCAATGTTAATGGTTACTACCAACTAAGTAGAAACCTATGGTGTCACACGCCCTATGGATTAATCTAGACTTGGGAATTAGTTAATATGATTAATTAATTAATTAATTAAACAGTTGTGCACAAGAGATTCCGGCAGGGAGACCTCCGTGTACACCATAAATAGAGGATCAGAGATAGCACAGGAAGAGTTGAGTTGTGTGTAGGGAGAGAGTAAGGCAGTAGTAATGTCTGAGAGAGAGACAGAGGTTTGGCAGAGCTTCCGCGTATGGCTAGTGTGTTCTCTTTTGTATGGAAAGGTTAACGTCCTATATATAATGGAGAATGTGACCGTTGCAGTGTGGTTAAGGCGCCCATCAATGGCGGCTTAATTAGCTTAACCGCAACGGCACGTTCGTCCGCCTATATAGGGACCGTTACAGCACGTCATGCGCGAATACCGGAACCGTTATGGCTCGTGCCATAAATCTCTCAAAAGCAGTTACTAAAGGTCGCGCGCGGGTATGCGAGGGCCCTGTCTCGCAGCCCCCACATGGATCAGCGCGGCTGGTGATCTAGTGTGTGTGGAGCACAATATGGTGTGCTGGATGGTTGCCACATGGCCAAGATCTGCTAGCTCAGAACGCACTATCTACATTAGCCCCCTTTCTGCGCGTGAAGGCTCATAGGTGTATAGACTTCCATGCGCGGAAACCAACATACGCGTCGCCGCCACGCACCAATTCGAGCATGAGTGAATTCAGCCCCCGTGCGTGCCATTATGACCTAAAACCCCTAGAGTCGTGCCGTCTGGCCTTTAGGGTTTTAGGCGTGACGTCAGCTTGTCCTGTGATTGCGCGATTCGACGGTGACGGTTGCGATTCGACTACTGATAGGACGCGACCCTTCATTGTTTTTGGATAAATACTCTGTACCCTCCATTGTTGCAAAGCATCACTTCTTTCTCTCAAAGTGAATGATACCCGGAAGTCTTCGAGAGCAGATCCAAATAATCAATCACCAGTTCACTCTTGTCAATCGTCTTCTTCGACTGTGTGCAGCCAAGCAAACTTCATCAAAACAAGGTTGGCCTTGTTTAATTTTGTGAAGAAGCTCCAATCTTTGAACTCAATTTCGGCTTAATCCTCCAATGATAAGGACCTTGGATGTAGAGTTTTGAAATTATTAATAATGCAAACAATTTCAAACCTCTAATTTCTGAAATTGATACCAGAAACTGTTCATCTTTCTTCCCATAGATCTTGAATCTCAGAATTCGAACTGAAGTGTGGCATATTTCTCCCCCCTTTTTTCTTGCTTTTCCGCAGGAATGGCAAAGACAAGAGGAACTAGAACAACCAAGGAGGACGAAGAAATACCTGATCTTCCACAAGCTCTTTGGCGAAAAGCCCCCTACCTAGGTGGCAAGGACTTCTACCATGCGAGAGTTAAGGCATAGAAACTACCTGCTTCTGTCCCCAATGAGGGATTGCTAACATTAACTCCTCCTGTTAACTCAGCCTTGCTCGAGTTGATTGGCTCCGAGGACGTTGTTCGATTCGGAATCGAAAATGGGTACTTCCCGTATGCTGCGATTTCCACCCAAGCTTTTGTCCAGAAATTGGACTACATGGATGAGTGGATTGACCATGTGTTGACCGATCATGCTGCGACTCTTAATGAGGCCGGCGTATACTTCGCCGTTCGTGCTATGAAGGGTGCTGCCGCGAAGCTGGACCAGTCCATGCTTCTAAACCTTCTTTCCTGCTACTCGCCGGCGACTCACACTTTTCACTTTGCTGAGTTCGAGGCTGCCCCCACACTCGAGGATGTGTATATGCTGTATGACCTATCTCCCATGGGTGAGGTGGAACCTTTGATTCCCTTTAGGACGGATGCGGAGATCGCTTTGTACACGCAGATGGAGGAGTGCCTATCAGAGGTAAATAAAATCTCCACCCGGTGGACCACTACCAAAGCCCTTCCTAACTGGCAGTTGGTTGATACGTCTGCAAAGAATACTTGGAACAAATGGGTGCAGTACTTCTTCCGTGACTACGCGAACAGCAGCATTACTAAGAAGCTTCTGAGTCAAGACCCAGAGTCCAAGAATTACGTGGAAGGTAAAGGCTATCACATGACCCTTTGTGCTTTCCTCTGTGCCTGGCTGTCGAGGTACTTAATCGATGGTCACCCGCATGATGGGGTCTTCTATCATGTTCTGCCGCTTGCTGTGAAACAGGCCCTTGGACAGAAGGTCGCACTTGGACCCTTGGTCTTGGGCACATTGTACTACAGATTGGATCAGCTAGTTGTGGCCATGAAAGAGTCGCGTGGCCGCCTCGACATACTGACCTTCGTCAACATTGCCTTCTTGACGATGTGGGTCTTTGAGCGATGGCCTTCATATGCCCCAACTGCTTCTAAGCCCAACAAGTAGTGTCCCCCAGGCGCGATGGAGGAGCGTAACAGCGGCAGAGCTGCGAGGTGGTTCGGAGCGAACAATACCAAGTGCGTGGAGCCTGATATGCGACAACCGGCGAGAGTTCATTGCCAGGCCCTATGCCGTGCGTATTGAGAACATGCGATGGTTTCCAAAGCTGTACCCTTCTAAGGGTATTGTCTTCTCAGAAAAGCTCCTCTTTGAAGAGGGATCGCATTTCCATGAGCGCTATCGCGAATTCTTTTGCTGGTGCCTGCGAGGTTCCCTTCCTGCTCTCGTAGAGCATATTCGTGAGCTCGCGCCAAGTTATGAGAGGATTACCGTGGATGTTGACCCCACTCGAGTTTCTCCCCAGTTCTGCTTTGATGCAGTGGCACCCTCAATCTGGCCACAGTCCATTATCAGAGGTTGCTATAAGCGCTTGCTAACAAAGGAGTGCAAAACAGTCTTTATGAACAATCTTCCTTTTGAGCAGCCTGCAGGTAACCGCGAGGGTGGTTGTTCCAAGAACTGGCTCGCATACTGGATCGCCCAGCAGACAAGATTTGAGACGCAGTCGGCCCCCCAGCCAAGCAGAGCTCCTTTGATCAAAATAAACTCTTTTCCGTTTCGTCCCAATTGCAGTCTGGACGAGTCTGAATAAGGTTGCTACTCATTGTTGGATCATGAGAACCATTTGTGCCCTGCCGTCATTCTGGATGAAAAGATTGCCGCAGTTAAGAAAGGCGACTCGCATGTCATCAGATATAGCGAGACTTTTGCTAAGGTAAGCAACTTCTTTTGCATGCGTTTAACTTCTTGATTTTCTCATATTGACATCTTTATTCTACACTGCTTGCTGTAGTGCCATGTGCGGAGGTTCGCATCTGGCGATCGTTCCAAGTCGCTGATTAACACTATTGTTACCACAAGAAGACAAGGACAGTCGTTCCTGCTAGCATCGAGGATGGATCCTGAGGTCGAAACCAGGATTCGCGCAGTGATGAACGCTTTTGCTGACTCGCTGATAGATAATGCTCCGTCCTCGTCTCCACCAAGAGATAATCCGTCTCCTCCAGCGACTGTCGCGCCGAGAGTGAAGAGACCCAGGCAAAAGGGAATTACAATTTCTTCCCCTAGAAGTGCTCGAACTTCCCCTCCAGCGAGGTCCCTTTCTGCCAAGGATAAAGGCAAAGGTCGCATGCCTAGTAGAGCGCGGAAGGAGCTCGCAGTAGAGACCTTTGTTCCATTCGGCCAGGAGGAAGAAGAGGAGAGGCGGGAGCTCAGAGAAGGTGATGAAGAAGAAGAAGAAAGAGCAAATGTGATACATGAGGAAGAATCAGGAGGTACTTCCATCGCGTTTCCCTTCTCATTATCGTAATTTTTTTGCAACTCGATCTTGAACCAATCGTTTCTTCGCAGATGATGATGATGATGAGACCATCGGTGGACTTTTGGCCAAGAGACAGAAGAGGTATGCTCATCCTGGCATTTCGGACGAACCCATAAGTGAGGACGTTCTCGCCGAGTCCAGGAAGACAGTCGCGGAAGCTGCTGAAAGGAGAAGACAGCTAGAAGAGGAGGAGCTCGAGCGTGTGAGGCAGCGGAGCCTCGAAGAGCAACATGTTAACGACTTAGTGCGTCCAGCTGATGAGGAAGATGCTCTTCCCGAAGAGGTGGCTCCTCAAGTTGAGGAGGAGGATGCGGCTCCAGAAGAGGATGCAGCAGCTTTAAAGCAAGCCCAGGCAGATTTTGAAGAAATCGCAGGCGGCAATAAAGGTGAGATTTTTAATCTCGCAGTAACTTATCGAGATGTTATTGTGGGTGCGTTAAAGCATGGTGTGTCAAAAGCTGACATTCGCCGTTGGCTAGTAGGCTAGTGCGGTGAACCCTCATGTAATCACTTATCCGATATGCGTGAACTAAGATTAGCAACTCAAAGCATAATCATGACTAGTTTCTTCGCGCCCCAGGTCACGCTCATTTTAAAGACATGCTTAATGAGGACACACTAATAGGGCATGGTTTCACGTCTTTAGTGTATGTCGAAGATACTGCAATCCCACCTTCGCGTGGAGGTGCTTGCTCTTAGCTTTAGCAAAGATAGTAAAATAACGTACAATACAAGTTACCTCATGTTATCGCATCTTGTATCGCAGGCAATGCTGATGAACCTGTGCTGGAGCAAAGGAGTCAACCTACTGCGTCCTATGTCCCGGTTCCGAGTTATCATACCGAGAAGCCCGTCGCAGCTGCTGAATATGCGGGAGAGCCTTTTGAGGATATCATCGAACTTTTTGATGATGCCGAGGCTGACACTGTGCTAGTGGAGGAAGATGCCCATGCTGGCGCTGAGGAAATAAGAACAAGTGCTGTTGATGCTACCACGTCTGAAGGTATCCCTCGCCAAGCAACTTCGACTGCCACTATGCCTCCAGCGATGACTGAGTCGGCGACGCCACTTCCAGCGTGGAGCTTTTGGGGCTCGCAGGTCGGGACTGTGATCGCAACAGGTGTGGCTTATACTCTTCCTCCTAACTATGAGGAGTTAGAGCTCGCAGCTGACAGGAGGGCTATGGAACGAGGACAGTCTTCAACGACTCCTGCAACACGCATTCCTTCTCTTCCTGAGATCCTTGAAGGGACTGGTAAGTCGTGGTTTGCTGTTTGCATCCCGCGTCATTCATTTGCGAGTTTGATAGCATAACATAGCTTTGACATTGCTTTTAGGTTTGAAGCAAGCCGATGTGGACTGGCTAGTTCGGATGCGCCTCACCTACCCTCAATCATTTGCGAGATCTCTGGAGATAGGGCCCTTTGACAGAAGGCTGTTTCTTACCGAGGCCATTTGGATTTTGGAGCAGCTGTGTGCGGCCACGCCTGCGACCATTTCTTCTTAGAGTGTCGAATTGCTTTTTGGCATGTGCCAAAATCTTCTGACTAAAGTTCAAGGCAAGCTGGGTTTCAAGTTTCTTATGAAAAGAGTTACTTTGATTCGCGCAGCCGTAACTTTGAAACTCGGCCACCAAAACCTCGCAGCTGAGAAGCAGAAGGTAGAGCAGCAAAAGAAAAAGGTTGAAGAGGCTTTAAAGCTCTATCATGAGATGAATGCCAAGTGTGAGCAGTTGAAGCAGGAAGTGGAGCAAGTGGAGAATCTGAGCCGTCAGTTCACCCCTCATGACTCCTTGATCAAGGGTTTACTTTGATTTTTTGAATTTGAAAAGTAGCAAACAAATAGCAGAAACATTAATGTAATGTTGCTAGTAATGTTTCTAGGGTTTCTCCCCCTTCTTTTTTAACAAAAGAACCGAAGTGCCCGTTTTGCCCTTTCCGGGATTTGATGGAATATCTCTGTGCATATCTAATTATGACATCAGCAATTGATATTCTGCTTGATTTTCGCGCTAATTTCTCATAAGATAAGCACGCTTTCATGGGAAGTCCATCCGAATCATGACCATCCGTCATTAATTAGGATACGCAACTGAATCGTCGTAGCCTTTAGTAGGGTAATTGATCGTTACCCGCTTTTCAAGGCGTAAGTGATTGACCTTACCCTCTTTTCAAATTCTGCTGACTCATCTTGGCAACTGAAGAGTCTCCAAAAGGTCTATATAAACCCTGTCTTTGGCATTTGGGTTCTTCATCCCAAAAATGTGCTTTGCCGTGATTCCTTACGACTGCTGGCTTCAACGCTTGTTTTTCGTTGATTCATGGCAACTCCAAGTTGTGAATCCTGAGTTTGCGCTTTGTGCTATAGAAATAGTTTCCAAGATCCGCTTTATGAGGCTTATTGATCTTTGTAACCTTTATAAAGAAGATGGAGATGATATCTCATGTGTGTTCGAAGAATTTTCTTCGTCTATTATGTTTGCAGGTCATGTTTCCGGCCGCCTCCCGGTGAGGTGCAGCGCCGTAGTGACCGTGCTACCGACTCGTAATGAACGGTGGAATTCTCCTCAAGCATCCCTAGAGGATGATTTCTTGCCTCTTCGTTCTTGAACTCAGGAGGCTAGCCAATGCCCTTGTCTATCAGGACAAGGAGCCCGGTACCAGAGGAATGACTTCTTCCCCTGTTTTGCACGACTGCATACGCCGGAACAGGTGGTTCCTCTGGTACATATCTTGATCAGACAGGGGCCTTGTCAGATCCTGAGATCGTGGACGTAGCATCACCTAGATCTTGCTGCTAGGGACGTAGCGAATGGCGAGTTGATCTCTTCGCAGAAGCATCCTACTTGCTACAGATCTTTGGCCGCAGATCTGAACATCGCATAGCCGGTGTTAGGACCGTTAGGTTCATCCTTTTTCAGCTAGGATTCCCTCGATGTGTTACTTCGAGCTTGTAAGTTACTTTTTGAATGCATTGTAAGCCATGTTGGCTGCGTAGTTAGATTTTGAGCTTTTTCGCTTTTAAGCTGCTATCTAGACAGATAAATTGTAAGTCCTCTTGACTCATAATGATAAATTTCTTTGTATGATTTGCTGTTTTGTTACAACAAATTACAATTTCGCATGTGCATCGGCAGATTTCGCCTTGTGTGATGCTATATACGTACTTCGTATTTGCTATCTGCCGTATAAATTCGCAGATATTTTATTAGATCGTTCGAGATCGTGTTTTCGCAGCTGTGCCATCTTGGCAGATGGGCATGTGTTTTGGATTCAAGTGCAAGTGCTATCTTATCAGATAAGCTTTTGTAGACCACTTAGGATCGCATTTGTATAGCTTTGTTATCGCAGCAAGTAGGCTTGAAAGATCATTCAAGATCATGTTCGCATAGGCCGCTATCGCAACAGATAGGCTTAAAAGATTACTTAATATTGTTTTCACATGAGCTGCTATCGTGGCAGATAGGCTTAGAAGATCAATTAAGATCGCATTTGCATAGGCTGCTATCGTGACAGATAGGCTTAGAAGATCAATTAAGATCGCATTTGCATAGGCTGCTATCGTGACAGATAGGCTTAGAAGATCAGTTAAGATCGCATTTGCATAGGCTGCTATCGTGACAGATAGGCTTAGAAGATCAGTTAAGATCACATTTGCATAGGCTGCTATCGTGACAGATAGACTTAGAAGATCAGTTAAGATCGCATTTGCATATGCTGCTATCGTGACAGATAGGCTTAGAAGATCAATTAAGATCGCATTTGCATAGGCTGCTATCGTGACAGATAGGCTTTTGCTAATAGTAATAATAAACAAAATGAAGCAATATGAAAAAGCCAGAGGTATGAAATTCTTCTCATTTGGGAGAAGCCTTTTATTACAGCACTCTCATATGGGAGAGGTGAGATTACAATTCTCTCATATGGGAGAGAAGATTGTGCGAATCATAGCTATACAAAGCATAAAGCAACGTTGTAATAAAACGCATAAAATGAGAGAAGTCAAGGATAGTACTTCTTAATCCAGCGCATGTTGACTGAACTTGGGGTTGAGGTCGTTCCGTGCAACCTCCGTATGCTGCAGTAGCCACTGTCGAAGACTTCTGTGACTTCGAAGGGTCCTTCCCAATTGGTTGCGAGCTTTGGGTGAGCCGCTTCTCGCATGCAATGGTCAGATGCGCGTAAGACCAAATCTCCAACTGCGAAATCTCTACGTTGGACTGTTTTTTGGTACGCACGAGCGATCCTTTCTTGATACCGCTTGTTGGTCCTTTTAGCTTGTTCTCGCTTTTCTTCCAGCAAGACTAAGTCATGGTCGCGTTGATTGTTGTACAATGCGTGGAAGGCCAATCTTGCCGAATTAACTTTCACCTCCGCGGGTACTACAGCCTCAGCCCCATAGCATAGGAGAAATGGTGAGACCCCTGTGGGTGTCCTTGGAGAAGTCCGGTAGGCCCACATGGCTATGCTTAGAGAATCAGCCCACTTTTTGTGGTCATTTGCGGCCATCTTTCTCAAGATCCTCAACAGCGTTTTGTTGGTCCCTTCTGCTTGACCATTCCCCTTCGGGTAGTACGGGGTAGAGCATATCTGCCTGATGTTGTATTCTGCTAGCTTCGCAGCCACCTGGCGATTAACAAAGGGAGTACCATTATCTGAAAGGATGGTGTTGGGTATTCCGAACCTGCATATGATGTTTTCTTGGATGAAATGGACCACAGCTAGCGCATTTGCCGTCTTCAGTGGTATCGCCTCCACCCATTTGGTGAACAGCTCAGTTGCGGTGAGAATAAAATGATTCCCATGCGAAGTTGGTCGGATGGGACCAATGAAATCCAACGCCCATGTGTGAAATGGCCATGGTGTTCCCAATGCATGTAGATCCACAGCAGGAGCGTGCACTAGGTTTTCTTTGAATTGACACTCCTGGCAGCGTCGTACTTTGGTGCGGCAATCAGCCTCCATCGTGGGCCAGAAATATCCAATTGAGAGGAGCTGCCTGCATAATTTCGCACCTCCTTGGTGTTCCACCTGATGAGAAAGGTCCATGACTTCTTGTGCTTCGCTGCCGTCTAGACATCGCAGCAAGTTGCCCTCATGGCCTCTTCGCCAAAGTAAGTTCTCTTGCACCACATATCGGGATGCTTTCCTTTTCTACTTCTCCGCTTCTTTTCTCGATTCGGGTATAGTGCCCTGGGTGAGAAAATCGAAGAGTGGTTTCCTCCAATCCGCATCATCGTCGGTTAGAGCGATGAGTAAGGAATCTTTGATCAGTGCGCAACTCTCGCACTTTCCCTGTAGTAGTGCTGCGGCTGTTGACATGTCAGGCCAGTGAATGCCATATCTCTGAGCCTTTCGATAGATTGACACTTCACTTTCTCCGCACGCATGCTGATGAATCTTCTTTAGCAGCAACTGTCCCTCTTGCTCGGAAACACATCTCATGAGTATTCCGCTAGGGCCCTTGTAGTAAAGGGTGTTGTCATGTATGCAATACCCCTTTGCGAGTGCCCAGCTCTCGCTGCTTGTGCCTTCTGCGATGGATCGTACGATTGCCTTTCTCCAGTCCGCATCGTCCATGCGTTCATCGTCGCGCGCTTCTTCTCTTAACGCCGACTATGTTCGCACTTCGATCGAGACTCTTGCGGGACATTTGTCCGTACTAACCTTGGATCCCAAGGTTGCCAAAGCGTCTGCATGTCTGTTGTCCGCTCGGGGCTTGTGCTCGTATCTGACGTCGCAGAATTGTTGCACCAGCTTTTGTACCAAAGTCCGGTAGGACAGAAGGTTAATCTCCTTCAAACCGTACTCGCCCGAGGCTTGCTTGACGATCAGCTTGGAGTCTCCCATGACCGTCAGATTGTTTACTTCCAAAGCTTTCGCTGCACGAAGTCCGGCGATGAGAGCCTCATATTCCGCTTCATTGTTAGTGACTGCGAAGTGAAGCTTTGCAGACAACTGTATGACCTCCCCATCTGGCTTGGTCAAGACTATCCCAATGCCTCCGCATTTCCTTGTTGACGAACCGTCGAAATGGAGCGTCCAATAGGGTACATCGATTGCATAGATTTCAGGTCCCTCGAGTTCTTCTTCGATCACAGGCTCATGACTGTTGTCAGGGAACTGTGCCAACAAATCTGCTACCGCCTGCGACTTGATCGCCCGCGGCCGAACGCATGTGATATCAAACTGGGAAATGGTCATATACCATTTTGCCAATCTTCCTCCAGGAGTAGTGTGAGTTAGCAGATACCGTATGGGATCACTTTTTGAAACCACCACCACTTTGTGCGACGCAAATTAGTGTCTCAAATTCTCTATTATGAAGAATAGGGCAAGGCAATGACGCTCAATGTCCGTGTACCTTGATTCTGCGGGCTGCACAATGCGAGAGATGTTGTAGATGGGCCTTTCTTGACCTTCGTACTCCTGAGCCAAAAGTGCTCCTATGGATTTCCTGGTTGGCGTCAGATACAGTAAAAGTGGTGACCCCAACTGAGGTGCGATCATTATTTTTGAAGACGTCAGCAGTTCTTTCAGCTTCCCAAACGCAGCTTCGTGCTCCGGCGTCCAGTTGTATGCGGCGTCTTTTTTGAGAAGATTACTAAAGCAGAAAGTGATCTCAGCAATCGCTGGGATGAATCTTCGCAGATACGATAGCTTCCCCAAGAATGTCTTCAAGTCACTCTGGTCATGCGGCGGAGTCATGCTGATGATAACCGAAACTTTCGCAGGGTCAGGCTCGATTCCTTGGCGATGTACCACGCATCCCAAGAATTTCCCTGACGTTTCCCCAAATGCGCATTTCATAGGGTTCATCTTAAGCTGAAAGCGTCTGCATCTATTGAACACCTTCCGCAAATTTGCCAGGTGATCTGTCTCTTGCTTGGATTTAACCACGAGTTCATCTACATAAAACTCCACTTCTTTGTGCATCATGTCGTGGAATAGGGCCATCATGTCCCGCTAATAGGTTGCACCCGCGTTTTTTAGACCGAGTGGCATCACTGTGTAGTTGAATACCCCCACTGGAGTGATAAATGCGGTTTTCCGTGCATCTTCAGGGTCCATTTTGAGCTGGTTTTACCCGCTGAAGCCGTCCATGAAACTGAACATGCGATGACCCGCTGTCGAATCGATAAGCAAATCGATGTTGGGGAGCAGAAAATCGTCCTTGGGGCAGAAGCGATTGAGATCTCGGAAGTCCACGCATATGCGGAGCTGTCCGTTCTTCTTTACCACCGGCACGATATTGGCCAGACATGTGGGATGGTGATTCGTATCTATGAACCTGGCGTCCAGGAGTTTGACAATCTCCTGTTTGATCTTCACATTAAGCTCCGGCCTGAAGCTTCTTGTGCTCTGCTTTATCGGCTTAGAGCCCGGGATGATGTCTAAACGGTGCATGGTGATGCTTGTGTCCAGTCCGAGCATCTCATCATACTCCCATGCGAACACGTCTTTGTACTCAGTGAGGAGCTTCAGTAGTCCTTGCTCCTCTTCGCTTGTGAGGTCCGCACTTAAGAAGACTGGTCTTTTCTTTTCTTCGTTCGGGCTTAGGAACACTTCCTTTAGCTCTTGATTCTGTGGTCTGGGTCTGTCTTCCATGCATTCGGGTGCTTCTTTGAGTTTCTCATCTGGAGTGCTCTGCATTGGCTCTCCCGTTACCGCAATACGCTCGATTTGGTTGATTTGCCCAGGGATATCCCCATGCCCGCGTGAGGACATCCCCGCGCACCTTCATATGCGATAGCATTTCTTCCCATTGGCGTAGAAACTCGCTATGTCCTTGCCTTCGGGGTCATGTTTCGCTATTCTCTTCAGAGTATACACGTTCTTTTGCTGGTAAGCGATTCGCGGCGTCTCTTCGCGTGCGGGCGGCTTTTCCTTGCCATCCTCCCTTGTCACCATCACTCCCGCAGGTGACTGATCCTTGATATCTTCCCAAAGGGGTAAAGGAGTAGGTTTGAATGGTCCCGGTGTTTGCTCGTCCGCCATCTCGGTGAACCACACCGCCTCGCTGAGATGTGCTTCATCCATGTTGAATCGATTCGTTGAAGCCTGTATCTCGACTATTCTGTCGTTCCAGATAGCTTTCATGACTTGGTGAGCTGTTGAAGGGACCGCGTCAAAGCGATGAATCCAGGCTCGACCTATTATCATGTGATACGTAGTGTTCGAATCTATGACATAGAACTTCGCTGAGCACTTGATTTTGCCGATCTGAACGCCCAGGCGGATCTATCCAATCGTCATTCTGGAGTCGCTTCCAAATCCCATCAGCGGAGATGGACGCCTGACAATCTTGTACTCGGGGATCCCTGCTAGCTTCAGTGTGTGGAGCGAAACGACGTTGACTGCTGCTCCTCCGTCGACGAATGCTCTTTTGAACTCGACGCCATTGATGATGGCCGTCACATACAGAGGCCTCTGGTGGCTCGCATCTGTCTTTTTGTCGCTGGCAGAAAAGGTCATAATCTTTTCTGTAGAGCGAGACGCCCTGATGACTTTCCCGTTGGAGACTACAAGATCCTCCTCGTAGTCCTCCGCTATCCTCAAGATTGCTTTCGTCATTTCTGTCCGACATTTCTCCGATAAGTTCATCTCGTCGAAGAATTTGCTAAAGCTGTGCGACCCCTTCATCCGGTCGGCACGTTCGTCCTCCGTGTCTACGCTGTAGTCCTCATCATCATGGACTTCGGCAATCATGGGTAGACCATCCTCTGCGACCTCTTCCAGACCCACAATCGAGATCATGGCGACCTCTTTACCTTTCGAGTCTTGCTCCACATGGGCAGGAAGTGTATTGTTGCGCACATCCTTCCTGTGATCGCTGACGATCAGCTCGCCATTCTTCATTTTCTTGTTGAATACAATCCTGAGCTTCTTACAGTCCGCTGTGGGATGTATGACCTTGCCGTGGTACTGGCACCACTTCGGGTCCCTTACCATCTCCTTAGAGGGTGCCTTCTCGAGCGCTGGTAGGACACCGTCCTTGCGCCACTGCCTGCAGAGGTCGCTTGCCTCTTCCACCGAACATGGGAGAGGTGGTACGTCGAAGTTCACAACCTTCGCCTGCTTCTGGGGTGAAACTATATTGACCAGAGCTTCGCGTCCCCTCTTGTAACTGAATCTCCCGATCTTGTAGGTAGTACCGCTCGAGGATCGCTCTGGAGCGTTTTTCTTTTTCTGTCTCTCCACTATAGGCTCGATGTTCTTCGTGCATTCGATTAGCTTTGAAAACGTAGGTGTTTGCAGGTTGATGAGCATACCTTTGTATTCGTCTCGCATGCCCAGCAGGCATATCTCTACAAGCCGACTTTCGAGCATCGGATCTTTGCATTCCAAGGACTTCGCCCTGAACTTCTTGATGAAGGTTATCCCGTCCTCCTCGCGCTTCTGATACATCCGCGAGAGGTGGATCATTGTCACCTTTTCTTCCATCTGGAAGAACTTGGTATAAAACTTATGGACCATGTCGTCCCAAGTCTTCACGGACCCGACCTCCAGCGTTCTGTACCACTTGTACGCTACGTTCCCCAAGGATTTTAGGAACTCTCGCATCAGCAGCTTGGGTTCGGCTCCGTTTGGCCCCATGACATCGATGAAACGCATGACATGCTCATGAGCGTTTCCGTTGACATCCTCGAACTTGTCCCATTTAGGAGCCTTATACCCCACCGGGTAAGGCATGAGATAGATCTCCCGCGGGATGGGCGGATCGTTATCTAGCTTCGGGATGATGGTATCCGCGAATGATTGGTGAGCCAGAATAGTGTCCCTGCGCTTCTTCAGAGACGTCATACATTCTGGAATGCTTCCCTCGGTAACAGAAGGAGGGGTTGCCGCAGGCGGAAGCGACACGTATGCCGCCGGAGGGTTGGGGAAATATTGGCCGTTCGCATTGCCCCAGATTGCCGTTGGAGGAGGCAAGGGATACTGCGAAGCCGGGTTAGATACCATAGCCGGAGGCTGAGGAGTATGAGCGGTGAGAGGCAACATTTGAGCTGTTGACCCCTGAATTGAAGGTAGCTGCGTAGTCGCCGGTGGAGTCTGCAGATTAGGGTTGGGAGGTGTGGTTGACACTCCCAATCCTCGAGCGGTGGAATTTCCACCTCCCTGAGAGACGGCGGTGGCTTGCGCAGGGTTCGGTGCAAGAGTCCCCAAGACAGCCATGATCCGTTCTAGCTGCGCAGATTGAGCTTTGAGGGCTTTCGCCTGACCTTGGATGGTGGCGTCCAAGGATTCTAGCGTCGGTGCTTCACCGGGGGTCGTAGGAGTGCGGCGGGCCTCCTCTCCCGAGGCGGTTTCGGTGGAAGGCGATCTGTTGCTGACATCATCCTCCTGAGACATGGTTGCTTTTGTTGGTAAGTTCACGTCGGGTTCACCAAAATGTGCACAAGAGATTCCGGCAGGGAGACCTCCGTGTACACCGTAAATAGAGGATCAGAGATAGCACAGGAAGAGTTGGGTTGTGTGTAGGGAGAGAGTAAGGCAGTAGTAATGTCTGAGAGAGAGACAGAGGTTTGGCAGAGCTTCCGCGTATGGCTAGTGTGTTCTCTTTTGTATGGAAAGGTTAACGTCCTATATATAATGGAGAATGTGACCGTTGCAGTGTGGTTAATTCGCCCATCATTGGCGGCTTAATTAGCTTAAACGCAACGGCACGTTCGTCCGCCTATAAAGGGACCGTTACAGCATGTTATGCGCGAATACCGGAACCGTTATGAGGTTGACCGGGTTTGACCGGATTGACCGGGTTTATGGAGCTCGTGCCATAAATCTCTCAAAAGCAATTACTAAAGGTCGCGCGCGGGCTTGGCTCGCACGTGACAGGACTTACTCTAGCCTCCAAACCACTAAGTCCCTACAAGTCCCGTGCAGTGGTATGCGAGGGCCCTGTCTCGCAGCCCCCACATGGATCAGCGCGGCTGGTGATCCAGTGTGTGTGGAGCACAATATGGTGTGCTGGATGGTTGCCACGTGGCCAAGATCTGCTAGTTCAGAAAGCACTATCTACAACAGTGTATGGACAGAACTACTATTGGGGTTACTATGTAGTTAATAAGGAGTTATTAACTATATAAGGGCACTCTTAGCTTATTTTTTCAAAGGGTTTCTCATAATTGTTATCACATTTGAGAGAGAGCAAGACAAGGCAAGGCGGAACATCACCCCTCTGCCCTCTCCCCGTGTTTCGTCAACCTCAAGGAGGCGTCCGCCTCTTTTTACTCTGTTTGCGTGATCTTCTTCTTCCTCGTACCATAAATTGCTATCACATAGGATTGTGAGGACTCTAGACTTGATCCTTAACGTGGAGTTCTGTAAGGTCACAAGTTTCATGGACTTGAAATACTAAGTTATTTGAAGGCCTTGAACCAGGATTCAAAGCCTTGAAACTGTCTAAACTGTATGCATGTTATAAGGGGAAAATCTAGGAAGATTTGTAGAGCCTCAAAGCTATATAAATAGAGCTCGTTTTGAAGAAAAAATACACAACACACAACAGGAAAAAAGAGAGTCACATTTCTGGACTGACAAGCATCAAAGAAGTTCATCATTCTCACAATCCATCTCACAGAAGGTCACTGTGTTCTTCACTGCTATTTTATACTTCAGTGTTCTTCTATCTTGTTCTTTATTTGTAGATCATTGTCGTATTACTTCTATCTCTCATTCTCAAGTATTTTTCAAAGTGAACAATAGAGAATTCGTAGTTAATCAGTTAGCTAGAGCAGGTACTAGATAGGTTAGTGAAGACCACAAGCTGTAACAGAGTAAGGCATATCTTTGTGCTTCAGATCTAGGGCTTAGCTTTTGATTAATAAGAATTGTGTTCAAAATAATGCAGGTAGAAGATCCCTTAGGTAGAAACGTAGATTCGAGTGGACTAAACTCTATAAATCACTGGTCTCTTGCATTTACAGTTTCTTTTACATACTTGGTTCTTACATCATTCAAACTATTTTGTTTTCAAGGGTTTGAAACTCTTTTCAAGGCCTTGAAAAAGACTTGTTTGTTTTACTTTAAACTGTATTTCATTCCAAAGGCTTGAAATCCTTTTCAAGGCCTTGAACTGCATTGCACTTCATAGAAACTCTTCTCCTCCACAAGTTTCGTAAAAAGTCTGCATACTCTATTCACCCCCCCCCCCCCCGTTCTAGAGTATCAATGTTGCATCTCTATCTGCATACTCCCCTTTCAATTGGTATCAAAGCTTGTATCACTGTATAAGATTTAACTTTCTAGTGATCATGAGTACTGCAGATGATGGTGGTTTCTCACAGAGAACAGCTGCTAACAGCCTCTATTTTGTGGAGACAATTTTGCTCACTGGAAAGCTCTGATGAAAATGTTCATCATTGATCAATTAATAGAGCTATGGACCATTTTCAAAATAGACCTCACACTTTCTACAAAGAGTAAGATGGGATCAAAACTCCCAAATCTGAAGACTCTCTTTCTTCATCTGAATTAGAACACTTCTCTAAGAACTACAAAGCTATTAACATCTTATGTTGTGCTTTGAGTAAAGATGAATTCAACAGGATTTCAGGCTGCAAGACAGCCAAAGAAATCTGGGATAGGCTTGTGGTGACATTTGAAGGAACCACTCAAGTCTAGCAAACGAAGATCAACATCTATCTCAGACAATATCAGCTATTCAAGATGAATGCAGATAAGTCAATCAGAGAGATGTTCAAAATATTCACACACATAGTCAACAACCTTGATTCACTTGGAAAACATATTTCCAATGAAGAAAATGTGAGGAAGATTCTGAGAAGTCTACCAAAGGCAAAATGGGAACCAAAGACTACTGCAATGGAGGAAGCTCAAGATCTCTCATCACTTCAACTTGATGACCTACAAGGGAAGCTTCTGACACATGAAATATCCATGAATCAAGCTTATGGAGAACTACAGGAAGGTGTCAATAATTTAGCACTCGACGCCAAAGAGAATGAGAAAATTCAAATCCTTGGAACAGAAGATGATGATAAAGATCCATTTGCTTTAATTTCCAAAGCTTTAACCAGAATCCTCAAGATTAAGAAAACTTTGGAAACAAAGACTTCAACAGAGAAAGACACAGATAATCCAGTAGGACGGACTACAAAGGTAAGTCTTCTTCAGAAAGTAAATGAAAAATCATGAACTAATTTGAGTGTTGTGATGCAGGACACTTGATAAGAGATTGTCCACACAAGAAAAGCAAGAATATTGAGAAGAAAGATAATGACGGGAAAAATAAAGCTATGATAGCTTCATGGAGTGATCAAATACCTCAAGTGAATCTGAATCTGAAGAAAAACATGCCAACTTATGCTTCATGTGAAAGCATGATGAAAGTTCCACGAAGAACACTGAGGTAATGGTAAACTGTTTGATTTCAAAACCAAAAGAAGCTCTCTTAGATTAATTCAAAACAATGCTTTTCAAATAAGAGGACTATCTGAAAGAGATTAGAGTTTTGAAAGAAAAGTCCACGAGCAAGCAAAATAGAATTTACAACTTGTTTGTCTAAATCAGAATCTTGAAATATCTCAGGAGAAAACTGACAGTGACTTCAAGGCCTTGAAAACCAGTTTCAAAGCCTTGAAAATACAAGTCAAGGAAGTAGTCCCAGAGAAATCTTTACTAAGTAACAGCCTTGTTAATCTGAGACATCAAGTTGATGAATTAGATAAACAAAAGACTACCCTTACTGAGAAACTTCAAGAATTTGAATTAGTCAAAGTCAAGCTTGCAGGCTCATAACACAAATTGAAATTGATTCTTGGAGAAAGCTCAAAGTCTTTTCCCAAAACTAGTATTGGATACAATCCAAATTTTCCAAGAAAGAACCATATAAGACATGTTAAAGCTAGAAACAAAACTTCTCCTAATTAAGTGTCATTTTTGCAATAAAATTGATCATGTGAAGATAACTTGTCATATCATAAGAAGAGACCCTCACATAATGAGGAACACATTCCCATTTTAACTCAAAGGATAAGTCAGACAGATTTGGGTTCCTAAAGGGGTCAGACCACCCAATATGGTTGAACCAGAGTATGAGTCTAAATTCCACACTTGGTCTAACAGCTGGGTAAGGCAGTGGTTGGTGCTTGCAGTGGAAAGAGATCTCTATTCTCTGAATTGAAATAGCAATATGAAGGTTCAATTACTCTTGGTGAGAAAGGAAAATACAACATTCTTGGTATTGGTAAAGTTGGTAAAAGTTTAAAGTGTCTCAAGGCCTTGAAAGAGGATTCAAAGCTTTGGCACAGAAAGCTTGGTCACATTAGCTTGCATACCTTGAACAAGTTGATCTCCACAGATCTCGTAAAAGGATTACCATCTATCAAGTTCAAAGATTATGAATTATGCAAAGCATGTGCTCAGGGTAAGCAGACCGAAGCTTATTCAAGCCAAAGAAATTTATAAGTACTAATAGACCTGTTGAATTACTTCACATGGATCTCTGTGGTCCTATTAGAACTCCAACTCCAAAAGGAAAGTGGTATATGCTAGTTATTGTAGATGAATATTCTAGATATAATTGGGTTATGTTTCGCAAAGAAAAATATGAAGCCCTCTCTTATTTTTCAAATCTTTGCAGAGAACTTTAAACCTTTAAAACCTACCTATTTCTTCTATTAGAAGTGATCATGGTAGAGAGTTTGATCAATTAGAGTTTGATTTGTTTTGTGTTAAGAATGGTATCTCTCACAATTTCTCTGCTCCCAAAACTCCTCAACATAATGGTGTTGTTGAAACAAAAAACAGACTTCTTGAAGACATGTCATGAACAATGCTCTTAGAGAACAAGCTGCCAAAAAATTATTGGGCAGAAGCTGTGAATACAACAAATTACATTTTGAACAGGTGCTTGATCAGACCTATCCTGAAGAAGACCCCCTATGAATTATTCAAGGGGAGAAATCCATACATTTCATATTTCAAGCCCTTTAGTTGAACTATTTGTGTCCACAACAACGGAATTGACAACTAGGGTACGTTTGATGCAAGAAGTGATGATGGTATATTTCTTGGCTACTCTCTGACTAGAAAAGATTATAGAGTTTATAATAAAATAACCAAGCTGGTTGAAGAAAGTATTCAAGTTATCTTTGATGAAAGCTATGATGGTTCTTCGAGTGAAAGTTTTGCAGACCTGAATTTGAACAAGCATGAGTCAGAAGAAGAAGCTGAAAACTCACTTGGTTTCAAGAAAGTTTCATAAGGAAGCAAAAGGCATTTTGAAGACCTTGAAAATAGGTCTCAAGGCCTTGAAAATAAAGATCAAATCTTTGATAAGGTTGAACAGAAATACATTAATCATCAGGCCACTACTTTAAGACCAGAGAAGCAATACGGAGAACCTGAACCCTGGTCTCCAAGAAAGAGATTCAAATATCTCTCATCTCACCCAGTTGACAACATCATTTATGATCCAACCACTGGTACACAAACAAGATTACAACTGAAGAATCTTTGTGATTTTAATGATTTTATCTCTTTTGTAGAACCAAACTCTGTGAAGGAAGCATTACAAGAAGCTGACTGGATTATAGCTATGCATAGTGAACTCAATGAGTTTGAAAGAAGCAAGTTGTGGAACCTAGTTCCTCCACCAACAAATCAGTATGTAATTGGTACCAGATGGGTGTTCAGAAACAAGTTTGATGAAAATGGCAAAGTGATCAGAAACAAAGCAAGGTTAGTTGCTCAAGGTTACAAACAAGAAGAAGGTATTGATTATGAGGAAACTTTGCTCCAGTTTCCAGGTTAGAAGCAATTACAATTTTACTTGTTTTGCATCTTACAAGAACATGAAACTGTTTCAAATGGATGTGAAATGTGCATTCTTGAATGGATACTTTCATGAATATGTTTATATTGCACAACCTCCTGGTTTTGAAAATGATAGGTTTCCAGATCATGTTTACAAACTTGACAAAGCCCTTTATGGTTTGGAACAAGCTCCAAGAGCTTGGTATGAAAGATTGTCAAAATTTTTGCTTGAAAATGATTTCAAAAGAGGATTGGTAGACAAGACCCTTTTCATAAAGACTCATCGGAAAGATTTACTTGTAGTTCAAATTTATGTTTATGATATTCTATTTGGGCTACTAATGATCTTATTTGCATAGTATTCTCAAGTCTTATGAGCAAAGAATTTGAAATGAGCGTGATGGGAGAGTTGAACTTCTTCCTTGGACTTAAAATACATCAATTGAAGAAGGGCATCTCTCTGAATCAAAGAAATTAAATTAGGGACATGCTCAACAAATAAAACATGTCTCAATCCAAAGAAATCAATACTCCTATGAGTTCTAAACTGTCGTTAGATAAGGATGAATCTGGTAAGAGTGTAAATTTGAAAGAGTATAGAGGTATGATTGGATCATTACTTTATCTTACTGTTAGTGGACCAAATATAATGTTCAATGTGTGTATGTGTTCATGATTTCAAGCTGATCCAAAGGAATCCCACTTAACTGTTGTGAAGAGAATATTCAGATATCCCAATGGTACCAAAGACTTAGGGATTTGGTATCTAAGACATTCTAACTTCTCTTTCCATGGATTTTTAGATGCTGACTTTGCAGGTTACAAAGTTGATAGGAAAAGCACTTCTGGAACTTTCCAATTCATTGGATCCTCCTTGCTCAGTTGGCATTCCAAGAAACAAAACTCAGTTGCTTTATCAACAGCTGAAGTTGAATATAAATCTGCTGGAGCATGTTGTTCATATGTATTGTGGATTGCTCAACAGTTGAGGGATCTAAGATTTGACAATACCTATCAAATGTGACAATACAAGTGCAATATCAATTACAAATGTGACAATACCAGTGCAATATCAATTACAAAAAATCCAGTTCAGCACTCAAGAACCAAGCATATTGATGTCGGACACCATTTCATCAGAGATCATGTAGAGAATGGTGATATTGTTCTTGAATTTTTTTCTACTAACATGCAACTTACATATATCTTCACTAAACCATTGTCAGATGAAAGATTTTCAGCTCTAAGACTGGAATTAGGAATGCTAAATAAAGATGCGTTGGTTTTGGGTGGTACAAGGTAAGGAAGGTAAGTTATTATGTGTTTTAAAGATTTGAACTGATTTTCAAAACCTTGAAAATCCTTTCAAAGTATTGATTTTACTTATTTGAGTATAAGCAGCGTTTCAAGACCTTGAAACTATTTTCAAATCCTTGAAAATAATTCTGATATATAGTGAATAATTCTTGGATCATTCAGTATTGGGTGCTATCTTTGTAGATATTGGCTCAATATTCCCATACCATTTTCAATATTCTTGTTCAGCCAAATATAGTATTAAATTATTTATTTCCAACGGCTTCAAAGATTTGAATCTTCTCTGATCATTATAGATCGTTTGAGATCAGAGAGATTGCATTTTCCTTTTCAAACACAATTCTTTCAGTATTTATCTTCTTCTTATCTCCTTCACTCTGTATCAAATCTACCTCTCTCTATTCTTCTCCCAAACCCTAATGAGAACTAGTAGAGCCTCTAATAGAATCAAGATGGCCGGAGGTTCAAAACCTAGTTCTGAGAAGAAGAGAAATACAGTTGAAGATGAAGTTCCAACAATCAGTGAAGACTCAGAAGCAAAAAATTTTACAGATGAAGAGCTGGAGTCCTCGCCTCCTAACAAGATGGTGAAAAAGGACCAGGATCCAATAACTGGCAAGAAGAAACAGAATACAATGTGTACACAAGAGAAGCAGAAGGGAATCCATATTGGAAGCCCTAAGAAAGACAAGAAAAGGCAGACATAGGGATCAAGGGAAAAGGAAAAGAAATTCTCATTCCAGACTCAGATTCAGATACTACTTCAAGATCCTATGGAGTGTATTCTGTGTCCAAAAAGGGAAGACATGAGAAATTTTCTTCAAATTCTATAACTGTATCAAAAATAGGAAGGAAGGATCACAGGATTTCCTCTGCATAACAGAAGAAGGTGTATGTGAAGAAGAAACTAAAGCATGGAAGAAAATCTTTAGAGGAACTCACCTTCTTGTTCAACAGTGTTATAGAGACGATCAGTTCTATCATGAAGGAAATTGATGTGGTTCAACAAGAATAACAGGACAATGATGAAGACATTGAGGAAGAAGAGGGAGATCAGGATGGAGATGAAGACCGAAGCTCATAATCTTGCCTATTCTTTCTTTCCCATTCTCTTTTTAAGTTTATTAATCTTGCCTATTCTTTCTTTCCCATTCTCTTTTTAAGTTTTTTTCAAAATTTTCTAGACACCGATTCAACATCCTCTTATTCTTTTTTATGAAAGTAAAAAAGGGGAGTAAATCTAAAGGTTGTTTTTATTTCTGTTTAATTGACATATCTTTTGGTCATTACGACTATCTGCAACTTATTTGTTTTTCTCCTTAAGTTTATTAATAAGTTGGATCTTTTGGAATTTATGTGGTACTACTAATTGTGCTAATCAGTATTTTTTGCAGAAACTAAGGCTCAAACAGATTAAGGTTTTGTTTTCATAAAGGGGGAGATTGTAAGGTCACGGGTTTCATGAACTTGAACTACTAAGTTATTTCAAGGCCTTGAACCAGGATTCAAAGCCTTGAAACTGTCTGACATGTATGCATGTTCTAACGGGGAGTTTTTCTAAACTCTTCTGATTTGATTCTATCTCTATCACCCCTATGCTTGATGTGTTATTATTTGATGATGAAAGAAAAACTTTTTTGATATATCTAACATCATTTAATCCATCTGTTTGACTCAGTTTTGTAGGGAATTTTTTTTCCCATGTTTGCAGGATTGGTTTCCTAATCAGGCTTTTGCAGGAAAGGAAACATTAAGAGAAGATTATTATGTGAACAATCAGACACTCATGAAAACTTCTCAATTTTTTTAAATACAAGATCACAACAATATCTCTGAAGATTATGATCAACTATCTGTCGGAGAAGGCAGTTAAGAGAGTCAAAGTTGTTGCCTACTAAACAGGAAGTTTTTGCTGAAAATCTGGGAAGATTTGCAGAGCCTCAAAGCTGTATAAATGAGCTCATTTTGAAGAAAAATTACACAACACTCAACGGGCAAAAACAGAGACACATTTATTTATTGACAAGTATCAAAGAAGTTCATCATTTTCACAATCCATCTCACAGAAGATCATTGCATTCTTCACTGCTCTTTTATTGTTCAGTGTGCTTCTGTCTTGTGCTTTATTTGTACACCATTATTGTATTACTTCTATCTCTCATTCTCAAGTATTGTTCAAAGTAAACAATAGAGAATTCTTAGTTAATCAGTTAGCTAGAGCAGGTACTAGATAGGTTAGTTAGAACCACAAGCTGCAACAGAGTAAGACATATTTCTGTACTTAAGATCTAGGGCTTAGCTTTTGATTAATAAGAATTGTGTTGAAAATCCTGCATGGAGAAGATTCATGAGGTAGAGACGTAGGTCCAAGTGGACTGATCTCTATAAATCACTAGTCTCTTAAATTTATAGTTTCTTTTACATACTTGGTTCTTACAACATTCAAACTAGTCTGTTTTGAAGGGTTTGAAACCCTTCTCAAGTCCTTGAAAAATACTTGTCTGTTTTACTTTAAACTGTATTTCATTCCAAAGGCATGAAATTGTTTTCAAGGCCTTGAACTGCATTGCACTTTATACAAACTCTTCTTCTCCAAAAGTTTTGCAAAATGTTGGCATACTCTATTCAACCCCAACCCCCTTCTAGAGTATATGTGTTGCATCTCTATCTGCATACTCCCCTTTCAACTTCCATAGAGACGTTGACACTATTTCACGTGAAGTCATCTAAGGATACAAACAAGGTACACGATAGTATTATCCCTTACCATCTTTAAGATGTCTAGTCATGTGATCCTTGGAGGGTCTTGAACGGAGTTAATTATTGTTTATTCCTCAGCGTAATCTGTATCCAAACCCTACAATTGGATTGAAATTTTTCCAAACTTATTTCCTTTCTCTTCTCGATCTCTATTAATGTTCATCTTCACACCCCAAGGGAAAATCGATCGATTTTACCTGCCCCTTTCTCTTCTCCATATCTAGCTAGCTCTTCATCTATTCTTTTTCACACAATGTGGGCAAATAGATTGATTTCACCTGCCGTTTTCGCTTTGTTCTTCATTTGTTCTTCATCAATCGATACTCAACTAGATGAAGTCACTGATTTAATTTATAATTAATAGGTTCGGTTATCTGTATACGGGGCTTTCGTTATTCTGTGATGGATTAGTGGTTTCGTATTTGGGGCTTTCTTTGATTCCAATAACTTGTTCTAGGGTTTTTTTTGTGTGTACGTGTAAGTGTAATTCCTTATTTGTCGTAAAGCTGACAATTTTCATTTCAATTTGTGCATAAATGACATGTTGAGTATGCTAGTGTCGATAATGATCAATTGTTTGGTATATGCATGAAGTTGTTTGATACTTTGGATGGTTGAATGTTATGTCTCCAAGTCTGCAGAATGAAACTTAGTTACTTGATAGTGTGATGTGTCCATTTTCATATTTACAAAATTAAAGTTTTAAAGAACCATGAATCTTCGCTTCTTTGATTCCATTTTTCGTGGTGAAATAACTTTTTGTGTCTCATTTACTTGGGCAGCTTTGGTATACTATGTTGTAATTCTCGCATTACGTGGTACCTTCAGTCCACCAGTTAACTGATCTATATATATAGCTATTTGTGTCCTGTGTGGGTTCATTAGTAGTGACTATTTGTCATAATTTTCGAGGCCGTGATGATTTGGATCTATCTATAAATTCACAAATTAAATATGATAGAGTGTAATATGCATGGCAAGGTAAAATCCATTTGCAGCCTGTGGTCATATTTTATTTGGTTTTCATGTGTACTAATCGGAGCCTCTTCATACTCACTAAAGAATCCGTGACTATGTGGATCTATTGAATTCACTCGTTGAAGCTGATAGCGTGTAATATGGGCAAGGAAAAATCCTTTTGAAGCATGTGATCATCTCTTATTTGCTTTTCATGAGTACTGATCTGAGCCTCATTATGCTTACTAAAGAGTCTGTGATGATATATATTGATCTATGAAATTCACTCGTTGAAGCTGATAGACTGTCATATTCATGGCATAGCGAAATCCTTTTGCAGCTTCTGATTATCACTTATTTGCTTTTTCATGAGTACTAATATGAGCCTCTTCCCATATCCCTATGTTTTGATCTGTATTTTAGTTCTCTTATGGCATAATTACATGTGTTGTCTTGTTCTGTCACTTTGGTTTTTGTGTTTTCGAACATCGCCCTCGTCATGTACATTTGACTTGATGTTTTTGTGTGGAAAAAAACAGTGGCATATTTCTAAAGAAAATTATCCATTAAAAATGAGAAGAATGAAAAAAATATAGGAATATAACATAAAAGAACATAAACTAAAAGTCCAGCTAGTCCTCGAGGTTTGGGTTTGATGGCTCCACATTGTCCTCCTTCTGTTGTTCATCTGTCGAGGCTTTTGCTGGTCCTCCTTGTGTGATAGATTTGTCCTGGAAGTCCCCCCCCCCTCTCCTCTATATCTCTTCTTAGTCATCCGCAGTCGCTGGTTTTTTCATGCAATAAGTCTTGCAATTTCTTCTCTTATCAGCCAGCCTTCCTCAAGGCAATTTGTCTTCTTCTTAAACAACCTGACAGCAGGCTGGTTGTAACTGCTTAAATCATCATCTAATGAATCAGAGCTGATGAATAGTGAAGCATCCTCATAGGACCCTGGCAGTCCTGTGAAAGGACTAGTGACCTCCTCCTCTTCACCCATGCGTTTGCGAATGGGTTCCATGGTAAGAGGATTTTGGTGAGGGGATTTGCTATCACTGAGATTAAAATGGAATTTACCAATTTAATGGGGAGGGCGGGTCAATTAACCTACAACTAATTTTGAGAATTCGAACAGTTGCAATTCAGTGTTTCTGGGTTCATGGTTATTACTGGTTAGTGGTTCTTATGATGTTCATTATGAGGCATTAGTTTGTTCATGATGAGGCACAAGTATTTGAATAGTTTCAGTTGCGGGAAACTAAATATGTTGAATATTAAATCAAATAATAATGGAGAAGAACATTCAACATGTTGGCTTAACGTGTACCCTGTTTTACAATGTCCTGTGTTTTTTCATATTTCGTTTCAACACGTTTTCTGCTTTTGGGCCTGCGAGCTACTAGATGTCATGCGTAGAATGTAATTTTCATAGAAATTTGACCACATCAGCATTTAATTTCGTTTCCCTCGTCGCGTACAATTTGCATGAACCGATATTTGCTTTTTCCAGCTTTGTTTGAAATCAAAGGAATGACTTTGCATTACAGCTCCGACAGCAGTAGCAGCACATCCATGCTCATCTATTTTGAATCTTTCAACAATGAGCACTTATACGCCATCTCTCTGAGGTACAAAGTTAAGAAATTCATCTGAACAAACAATATGTATTATGTGTTTTTTGGAGGAAGTGTTGTGGATATGTAGTATTTGGCCGAGTTTGTGGATGTTGGGGTATATTGAGTTATTGATGTTTTTGGTTTGGCTAGTTTAAGTGTTAAATAGAATCATTTTGATTGAAAATTAGTGTTTTGCAAGCTTGTTTGTGTTGAATGTGTTCATGGGAGATAAAAAAGGATTACCAACAGATTGTACGAACCTGTATTTTTGTTGTGTTGTTTTTTTGTAATTTGATGAGCATGTATACAAATGTGTGAGATTGGAGACTACGTTAGTCATCCATGAGGAAGACCAAATAAACAGACGACGAGCATGTTAGTCAGCAAATACATATCACAACGACCATAATAGTCATGTAAAACAAAAAAAACCAACAAATTAGTCGACTGAAATTACAAATGACGAACAAAGCTGATTGCATAAGTACAACGTCGTCAATATTTTCGTCGGAAAAATTTTCAACAACGAAATCGAATTTTCGTGATGTAGTCGAAAAAAGTTCAACGACGACTAAAATTGGTCGAAATGTTCGTTTGCAAAAAATTTGTCCACGAAATTTGGTGGTATGAAAGTATTCGGCAAAATAGCAACGACGGGAAGAAGTGGTCGGCAAAAGTTGTCGGTGATTATGTTTCACCGACCAACATTTGTGTTTACCGCCCGGTCAAAGTACCGGACGAGCTATCCCGACGACATTCCGACCACCAGTGTTCATAGTTCTTACATTCTAACGACCATTTTTAGGATATTACGACGAGCCTGCTCGCAAACCGATTTTTTATAGTGCTTGAAAATAACTGCATGTTGTCTTCTTTTCCAAATGGGATGTCTACATGTTTTAGGCAATTATGTAATTGGTGCTAGAGTGAGGAAAACAAGAGAAGAATTGCTAGATTCGAGTGAGTTTTCAAAATTTTATGTTCTTAAGATTTCATGGTTACTAGATTCTTTTTATATACTCTTTGTTCCTCGCTTTCATTCTACAGTTTCAAAGTGTAAAGAATTGTTCTTTATGGGGCAAGAAGACTATTGGGTGATGTTCCACTATTTAAGCAAGATACACTAAAAGACTTAGAGTATATTTTTGAAATTTGCGCATAACCTTTCTTTATTGGAATTATAGATCAAACTTGGATCAACGACTTGAAGGGTGAAGCTGATGTAGACTTAGTTTCCTAGAAGACTGATCCCAGTGTGCATGAGCTTAGTAATATGACTCTGTCTAAAGAAGAAATTGTTGCACAGTCAATTTCTCATAATAAAAAGAAATGGACTATGCGTATCGAAGATTATGTTGTCGTGTTCCCTGCAACTTCCACTTGTTATACTCGGCTTCAATTTGGCAGTGAGGATGAGAGAAAGAGTTCCTCAAGTCCTTTGAGTGATTTATGTTACCTTTTATAGTTTGGTTTTTTTTGCTTGAATGTTTAGCTTGTTACTAGTTTCGTTCAATTAATTAAATAGCCCTCTTATCAAATTCTTGAGAAAAAAGTGAGTATTTTTTTAATTTTTCTCCTTATGAGCTTTGTTTTTATTCTTGCAAGTTGATTAAAAAATTTACTATTTTTTATGAGAATTGTTTATTTCTTATACTTATTTATCTCATGAATGTTCCCAATTGATTATGATTCATTTGATGTTCGTTCACATTAATGAATCAATTGATGTGTGCTGTTTTAATCCATATGCTCTACTCTACTCCAACTATGATGTATGTTTTACTGGAATAGAGATGTAAATAATTTCTCGTTCATATCTTTAATCTTTACAATTTATATGAATAGGAGAAACAAACAAGTATCATCCATTGTATACCATGTATGTTGATATATTGCATACTTCATATTGTTCTTATGATTTTATGCATCAAAAATATATTACACTTGGTCGTTTGTATGTAGTTTTTGATATGCAAGTTTAAGAAAAAATATGATGAATGAGACAAGATTTGAAGACGAAGTTGACTTATTCCTGGAAGACGGAGTTTGGAACATCCATGGAGCAAGACGATGCAGAAAGATGAAGACTTGTATAGCTTGTTTTTCCTTAAAATTTAAAATATGATTTTTATGAATGTGTTCAATCTAGGATCTCGCACTGTTTCGTCAACTCAGGAACAAAATAACTCGGATCTTGTAGTACATTATATAGGAATATTATAAAGGACCTTAATCTCTTTATTTTGAAACTCAATGATGCTAACTCGTGTTCTTGGAGGTAATTAGGACTCCTTGAATCTATTTCAGCAAGAGTTTATCATATATCATCAGTATGTGATCCTTTGAGTCTAGCGTCAATCCATGTGTATTTGCTCTAAACTCTAAACATTGCAAAAGAGGAAAAGGACCAAAGAGCACCAGGAAGTCCCCAGCACCCTTATATTCCATGCACAGAGCCATAGGGGGTCGTGCGCAGCTAGTGTGGAGGCTTGGTTGAGTTCTGCAGGCTCATTACCCTTCTTTCTTGCTCTTTTGGCAATTTCATTCAGTCAATTATTCTTCTTAGAGATACTTTAGGATTCTACTCCTTATCTTCCAAGTTAGAGGGTTTAATTAAGAATACAATATATATTTTATAAAATATATATCGTATATTAGAACTCTTTTATGGACTTAATCAATCTTCTATTAAAGTTAATTGGAAGAGTTTCAACTACAAATCTAAAAAAATATTGCAGGATTATCTACGTGAGAAATTCGGCCATAATTAAATATTGTCTACTCATATATTTGGTCGAATTTATTCAATTGCTTTTATTATGTATCAAAATTATTTTATGGAGATTTTATTTATATTGATTAAGAATATTTTCATAAATATTAACGAAGAATAATTAACAAATTAATTTCTATACTAAGTAAATTAATATTGGTTTTCTATAGAAGTAAAACTCCTTTATTATTAACTAATTATACTAAATAGGAGTTGGACTTTTAATCAATTTATATAAGTCTAGATTCATAATTGATTTTCCCTAAAACTCTATTGCTTGGAAATCTAAAAATATGGAGCCAAAGTTTAAGGAGGTGTAGAATTAGGTTAGCCACTCATACACGTGAGTGAGAGAGAGAGAGAGAGAGAGAGAGCTCTTTACGAATCGGCCACAGCAGAGGTGGATCACTAGCTAACGGTTCAGCTTCCCCCTGGCCAACAATTCAACTTCCCCCTGGCCGACAATTCAGCTAACACGCTCCTGCAGCGACGCTTCAGCTTCCCTAAGCTTCAATCATAAGTTGTTGAAAACTCTTCTAGGATCAATCTTCAAACTTATGATCTAGTTTTTCATTGACTCTATGGATCAATGTTCTGTCAGCCTACATGTGTCTAGAATCTCGTTCTTATTCGTAAGTCTAAGCCTAAAATTATTTGAAGTATTATTCATATTTTGGTATTGCGTTTGATTCGTGATTTAGACTATATATTCTCTATATAGGTCTCACATTATCTGAAATATGGGATTGCTCTCACAAAACTATCCTATAGTCTAGTTTGTGTCCAAATCTATTATCCTAAACTGCTGAATTAGATGCATGCTATCAAATCTGAAGTTTTGGTCCCCTCTTTGGGACGTGTAGGGTCAGCCATAGTGAGCTCTCTAGAGTCTCCGATTCTTCAGGTGCAGATTGTATCTTCTTTACAAAGTTGTTAACTCACGAACTAAATGGGGATACAGGTGTTCACTCGACGAATTACGCGAGGAAAAGTCTTAGGTACACGTCTGTACGAGGTGAATCTTGTATTTATGTCACTAGCACGAGGACTAGATTGAAACGAGGCTTAGATTGTCACAGGCGTGGGTGCTACACAAGAGGTTACAAAAACTAGGTAGGCAAAAGGTACTGTGTGAGCAAGTGGTCCGAAACACAGGTCGTTATCTATCTTGTATCAGACGCTTTGCGCAATATAGTGTCTAGCACTTGTTGCTGCTTCCAGGTGGGGTTTAATTCCTAAGTGTCATTCTCAAGCGGAAAACATAGTGAAGATTTGCTCGGATAAAAATATCGTGTCTAGTGTTTTTTTACTTTTTCTATTTTTGTTATTAGTGTAGATTAGTTCAATGTTTAAAGTTATACTTCATCTTGTACTTTATCTTTACACAAATCTTTTGTTTAGAATTTCTAATATATCATATCTTTTTATCTTATCTATCATTCGATATATTGAACTGTCCGACAAGAACTGTTCCGATTGGCTCTACAGGGTAGACCGATGTACACAACCAGGAACTCCTAAACTTGCCGACTCCCGCTCGACGTGTGTTCACCTTAATAAAAATATATTTGTGTTTCTTTACTCTACTTTTAGATGGACTGGAATGCTTCCGTATGATCAAGAAAAGATAGTATGGGTAGAACATGCAATGAGGCCCTCTGCTAGGCTATCAGCAGCCCACGAAACAAAGTAGTTCGTCATTCCAGGAATATCCCGGGAACTTCCGACCAGCCCCTAGAATGCCAGAAAGTCTCTCTTCCTCTCCTCTAGGATGAGTGAAGAACATAGACACTTGTGTTACCAACGTTAAAACCAATTAGGATGTTTCCCCTACTAGATCTTTGTAAGGTCCTAACGCCAAGGGGTCTACTCACGAGGAAATTGGGATGTAGTTTTTGTAAGCGGTCGACTCACTAGGCCTGCTAGATTGGTAAATTTCAACTGAAGCCCATAGAAGAAATTTAAAGGAAAATAGAATTTGAGAAATTGGACACATCTATGTGAAATTTTGTAATGCATGTTTAAAACGTGATCTAATACTCTAGAGGGGGCGTTGAATAGAGTATGGATACTTTCGCTAAAAACTAGCCTTTTAAAACTTTAATCTAATGAAGAGATAAAATCTCAAAGCTTTGGAAAAGATTTATAAGGCTATGGTCAAAACAGTAACTGCCAGAAGCTTCAAAGATTTGAGATAGAAAACTCTCCAAATCTTTGGAGCTGCTTACTTTGAACTAAAATTCAACTGGAAAATAAGCAGTAAAGTAAACCAATATAACATATGGATTTTACAGATTTCAGTCACAATTGGACCTACTCTATTCCTGAGAGATATGATCCCTCCAGATTTGAACACACTTCTTAGTAATCACCCAGATTTAGCCCTAGATCTCAAGCCTAAGTGAGCTACAATACACTTATACAGCTTGTGGTTCCCAACCTATCTAGTTACAGCTACAACCTGCTGAAACAATAAGAAACTCTTGTTGTTCACTTGAACAACTAACTTCTAAGTTTGTGTGTTTGAGAAATTAAGAATGAATAATACAAGTTTAGTATATTAGAAGAACACAAAAGTAGATAAGCAATTAAGCGTGGAAGTGTTCTTCAGATTTCTAAATGAATTATCTTCTTCTCTAGCAATTGAATCCCAGATTGATTGAAGAGTTTTATGAGTTGATCTTACACGAATGAATAAAACTCTTCTTATCACAGTTGATCAGCCTCTCTCTATGTCTCTCCTCTTTGAAGTTCAAACTCCATCTTATTACAAACTCCTGCAACTGATTGAGATATTTAGGAACTGAGTTCCTATAAATTGTCACCCCCTGAGATGCTTCTTTCAATAGCTATGTTTGAATAGCCAGTATAGTTTCTTAGGCACGTTTGACCGACCAAACAAAGAATAAACTCAGCAACAAAGATCAAGCATATCCAGAAACAATATCCTATAAAATTTGATCTGTTTGACAAATCAGTTTATTCAATAAACCCGGTCATTTTCTAAAATAAAGTCAATGCATATAAAAGACTGCATATGTATCTGAGATATGATAAATAACCATATTAAGAATTAGAATAACTGAAGATCCAATAATTAGCTCAGGTATATTCTCCTACATACAGAAAAAATAGTTAGCCTGTATAAACAGTTAATAACATAAGGCAATTTCAAAGCTTTGTTTGCCAGTTCACAATTTTGGACCTCAAGACTGATTCCTGTATTTAGTCAATCTTTACAATTAATTAATCAAGATATAGACTCAATAATATTTTTAAGAGACAATGTAAGATGATAAGATCATCACACAATCCAATGCACAAGCCTGCAACATAGAAACTGTTAAGCACATGTATTCAGACTGTTACTGAATCTCAAAGCACTACAACAATTCTGACCTGTGCCGGCCATTTTCTTATGGACAAGCAATTCTGTGTCGACAGTTATATGATTTATCAACTGAATTTGTGTTTGTCGATATAACTTGTCAATACTGTCAACGTTTACAAATTTCAAGTTAAAAAATTGTCAACAATTGGATGCGCTAAATTTTCCCGCTCCCGATAATAAAATAGGTGACAAACATAATATCTAATGACTCACAAATTCGTCAAAAAATCAAAACACATTATTTTGGAGGGTAATGATAAATTAATCCCGCACTTCTAAAATGTTGGAGGGAATCAGAATAAACAATTAAACAAAAACATTAACTCTCTCACACACATCACTCTCAACCCCCGTCTCTCAAAATCCCTCTGAAACCCTATCATCACTCTCCCGTCTGTCTCAAACTCTCTCAATCTCAATCTCAATCTCAATCTCAATCTCAATCGAAATCAGTCTCAAAATCGCGTGATTCTCTCTGAAAATCCTTCGATTAATCCCCTTCATCACTCTCAATCTCATTATCTTCTCCATCGGGCGATCCCCTTCATCAGTTTGTGAACGTGACAGTCTGGGTTTCTTGTGGGTCGATCCCCTTCATCAAGTATGATGTTCTCTCACTATTTCCTCTTCTTTTCCTTTCATTGTGTGTTCAATTTATTCTGGTTGATGAACTAGGGTTTCCTAGATGAGATCAACACAGTTTGAATGGGGGAAATCGGGGGTTTTTCAGATTTAGGTTAATTTTGCACATTTATGTTAATTACGAAGTGACTGCGCACATATTTGACCCAATTTTCAGATTGCAAGTTCAGTTTATTTTGGTTCTTGAACTAGGGTTTTCTGCTATTTCTTAAAAATTGGGGGTTTTATGTTTGTTTTGGAGATTGGACTGATCATTTGTTTTTTCTAAATGATTTGGTTTGTGTTTGTTCAGGTTGCTGAGGTTTTTTAATGAGAAGCTCATTGCCCTGGACCCGATAAAGGTTGGTAGTTAGACTTGTACTTGTTTTGATATATGTTTCGTGGAAAAATTTGCGGCTTTTGCTGTTTTGGTTATGATATTTGTCAAAGTAACTGACAAATTTTGGACTGAAACTGCTCATATACGTAAAGGGTTTGATTTGTGATATTGTCAAAGTGAAAAATTAAACTGAATAGTCATAGCTGCATATACAATATTCTGCATAGTTGTATTATTGTTGACGTTGTTATTTTATTGTTGATTCCGTTGGTTGCACAAATAAACTGAATACTCACTGCGCATCGGCCTTGGCAAAGTGTTATCGTTGTAGCTGTTTTTGTGTCTTTGTTAGACATTAGGAAAATCATACGCCTCCTCTTGTCTGCAGCGGATCGTCTTGCCTTTCAGCTTGTGGTATTCAATGTGCATGTGATACGATTGTATTTGCGAGTTTATTATTTCTGCGGTCCACTTCTGAAGTTGGGAAGTGTAAGGACACTGAGATTTCTTTATTCTTTTGTGATACTTCAAAGAGGAGTTCTATATTTGACTGTATTTGGTAATTGATTGTTAGTAAATTTTTCAATATTGCTTCGATTTGTGGATCTTAAGTTCTGTTATGATTCAGCCAGTTCTGAACGTTATATCATGTGTTTTGGTTCTTAATTACTTAATTACAGTTCACGTTTTCCTCTTTGTAATACTCATTGGTCGTAGAGTATCTGTTTGTTATGCACATTTGCTCGCAGTTGAGTTTGTTTCCTTACGACAATCTGTTGTATCCACAATGTGTAATTACTGTATTCAGATTTAATTGAAAGTATAAACAATGTTTTCTGTTGTATTTCGATTGTACTTGTCTGTGTTAACTCTGTCGTTGAACTGCAATTAATGTATAAGTACTAATCGTCATGTACTGTATGTCAGGTTATAGATATAGTTGAGCACAAGGAAGCGATTACTAGTGGATTTGGTGAAAGATCTTGATTAACAGCTGCTTATAAGGTTATTTTTATCTTCATTTCGCATCAAAGGTAATTTTTCTCACCTACTCGCGGAAAAGTATGTGTTACTTTATACTGGTTTGTGCATTTTTTACAATGCTCTTTCATAGCTTCATACTCCTTATCTGTTGTAGTACTTGATGACTCTGTATTCTACATTTGTGTGTTAATTTGCTTAACACCAACTGTCGTATAAAAACTTACGACGTATAAACAACATATAGGTATTGATGGATCGAAGTTGGATTGGTTTAAATGATAAGTGGTGTCAGGAATATGTTGATGGAGTGTCTGATTTCATTGCGGTTGCGAGTCGGCACACTGATGAAAGGAATAGAATACGTTGTCCGTGTTCTAGCTGCAATAATGTTTACTATTTACCGGTTAACGTTGTAAGAGGACATTTGCATGCAAATGGTATGCTTGTAGATTACAGAAAGTGGGTTTTTCATGGGGAAGAATACGGTTTACGTACGGTTGATGTGACTGATTCGAGGGATGTTGTAGACGACATTCCTGATACACGTCTAGACGTTGAGGGTTTGATAGGGAACTTACAAGAGGGACTGCTTACTGGTAATCACGGGGATGCTATATCATCCGATGAACCAAATGCAGAAATCGGGGAGGGTGACAAATTTGCCAAGTTGTTAACCGATGCTCAATATGAGGCTTATCCGGGTTGTCAAAACTTCTCTAAGCTGTCCCTTATAATAAGGTTGCTACATATCAAGACGTTATGTAAATGGAGTAACAAATCGGTGAACATGGCATTGGATTTGATTAGAGAGTTGGTGCCTCCCGGTCACACTCTACCAAAATCCTTTTATGAAGCTAAAACTGTTTTACGAGAACTTGGTCTTGGCTATGTTAACATCCATGCATGTCCAAACAATTGTGCTTTGTATTGGAAAGAAAATGAAAAGTTGGATCACTGTCCCAATCCTGATTGTAAGGAACCTAGATGGAAGGAAAGTAAGAATACAAATGGAAAGAGAATTCCTCGAAAGGTTCTTAGGTATTTTCCTCTGAAACCCAGGCTTCAGAAACTATTCATGTAAGAAACTGTTGCCAAGGATATGCGATGGCACAAGGAGCAGCGTGTCCAAGACAGCAATGTCATTGGACACCCTGCTGATGCTAAGCAATGGCAAGATTTTGACAAAGAACATGAATGGTTTGCTGAAGATCCTCGTAATATTCGATTGGGATTAGCCAGTGATGGATTTAACCCGTTCAGTAATATGAGTAGCACATATAGTATGTGGCCTGTAGCTCTTATTGTATACACCGTGGGTCCTACGCAAGTTATGAATGATCCATTTATTATGATGTCGTTATTAATTCCTGGCCCTAAATCACCGGGAAATGACATCGATGTTTACTTGCGTCCATTAATTGATGATCTCAAAGAGTTTTGGGAACATGGGGTTGAAACTTACGATGCTTATTCCGGTGAAATATTTAAGCTGCATGCTGCACTCATGTGGACAATTAACGACTTCCCTGCATATGGTATGTTGTCCGGAATGGAGCCCGACAATGCGCAAAAGTCAGTTACCTCTCAAACCCAGCCGACAACCATGGGAATGGAGCCCGACAATGCAGCTGTGACTCAGGCTGCCCCCGTTTCCCAATCAGCAAGTCAGTGCGTATCCACAGCGTAATCTGAACAATTCAACCGGTACCGTGGGAGTGGCAGACGGAAATGTAACTGAACGTAATGAGGTAGCTACGGAAGCAGTTTAATCGTGATGGTTCATGTTTCAATAACTTGTGTATCTTTATGAACAACCAATTGCGCTTTACGTGATGGCACAGGATGTTCGCAAAAGGAAAGCTGTTCGACTCTCACCTCGTAGCCTGATTACTAAACTAGCTGCAACAGATGTGGTTGCTGATCCTGTCATACAAGAAAGAACCTCTGTGGAGCGTAATTCAGTCAACCCCGGTAAAAATATCCCTTCCTGTAGACAATTCCTTGTGATTTAATGCCACCGCGCTTTTAAATTAATTACTTGGACTTATTGTAATTAATGCAGGATCACAAACCAGGAAAAAGGCGCGGAAGAACTCTGTTGCAACTGCTCAAGTTGAAACTGAGGATGTCCATGACAGTGATGCGGTACTATTGGTGATATCCGTAACTAATTTTGGCTTCATTGGCATTCTTTGCACTATAATTAGCTTGTAAAACTCTGTGATGCAGGTTGCGACACATGATGTTAGCGCAACATATGTGGTTGCTGATTCTGGTATACGTGAAAGATCCTCTGTGGAGCGTAATGCAGTCAACCCCGGTACAAATATCTTGTACTAAACCTGTAGATAGATCGTTGTGTTATAAAGCCATCACGATTTCACTACTTGTAGTTATTGTAATAACTGCAGGATCACAAAACAGTGGACAGGCTCGGAAGAACGTTGTTGCGAGTGCTCGATTGGAAACTGAAAATGTCCATGAAAGTGATGCGGTACTATTGATGATATCTGGGTTTATTTTTTTCTTAATTGGAATTTGTATGCGCTTTAATTTTGTTGTGGACCTCTGTGATATCGATGCAGTTTACGGTACATGATGTTGGGACAGCAGATGTGGTTGCTAATTCTGTTAGACGAGAACGAAGCTATGTGGAGCGCAATGCAGTGAACCCCGGTAAATAATTCTTGTATTATACCTGTACATAAATTATTTTATTATAAAGACGCCACGCTTTCAAACTACTTGTAATTGCTGTAATGTATGCAGGATCACAAACCAGGAAAAAGCCTCGAAAGAACTCTGTTGCAACTGCTCAAGTGGAAACGGACAATGTCCATGACAGTGATGCGGTTATATTGATGATATCCATACCTAAGTTGTGCTTAATTTCCAGTCCTTACACATTAATTAACTTGTAGAACTCTGTGATGCAGGTTACGACACATGATGTTGGTGTAAGAAGATCTCATCGACTCACACCTACTAGGTTGGCAAAAAGATCAAATCCAGCATCAACTCCCAGGACGAGTGGTCGGACCAACTCAAGGACAGATTTCGAAATGGAAGAGCTAAATCTATCTGACAATGACATAGCTACTGATGTAAGTACCAATACATCGGAGAATATATGTTTCTTCAGTCTCTTTAATTACACTATGTGGGGAACTATCTATATCATAGAGTACTCATGAGGATTTTTTCTTGTAGGATGCAGTGCTTCATGATACACCGAGAAGGTCCATTCGACTGAATTCGACAAGGGAACGATCACCTCCTACAAACGAGGCAAATTCCGAGACCAACTTCTGTGCTGAATGTATGTAACTTAACTCGCATATTAAATACATGGACACATATGTTTATTCTTTTCATATTTCATTACAAATTGGATGCTTGTTGTGTAAACATTGCATAAACTATTTGTTGCAGACCCGGAAAGAATTGGATCTCGACGAGGAGTGACTCGTGAACTGAAAGTTAGAAAGACCCTGAAAGATAAAGCTAAGATTCCTGTCAACATTCCTTTGGGGAAGCGCAGACAAGTGGGTGAAGGACATTTAGAACTAACAGCCGAGGTTGGTGTTGCAGTTCGCATGTACGCGCCCGTTGAAGTACCGTCGTGGAGCGCTATGGAGCCTCATCACAAGAAACCAATTTACGACCACCTGCTAGTGAGTTGGGTTATACGCGTTTCATTTTTCTTCCGCTTATGATCAATGAACTCAAATTTCATTTGCTGTACTCTGTCTATTTAGGGGATATTTGAGCTTGATTTTTCGAGGAAACATATTGTTCGTGCTATCATTTCCATGTGCAGCAGATCATAGTGACCACAGATACAAGCTGCATAAGCATTACAAAACTTTCCGCAGCCCAATTGAAGCAAGGCGTCATCCTTCGCCACTTGTGAACCATAATGATTGGAATACATTGTGTCTTTACTTTGAGTCTGAAGCCTGTAAGGTAAAACAAATACAAGACTTTGTCGTACACATTTATTCATTTCTTCCATTTTCTTTTTCCTGAAAATACGTATATTAAATTTTGTTGGCATCATATGGCAGAAAAAGAGTAGAAGGGGTACTGAGAACAGACGACATGTCAAGAATCTGCATACATATGGTTCGAAGACTTTTGTACAGTGCTTGCATGAGATGTTAATGCTTTTAACTTCTCTGATTTTTACATTACCATAAATTTAATGCTTAAACTTGTATTCCACTAAGTGTTTCTGTAAGAATCGGGCCCCTTATCTTCATTTACTGTAACATTCATTTACTATCTTGTATAGGAAAAACCGTCACTTATTGACAATTTCAAGACAACTCATTGCAAAAGTAGCATAAGCATCTGGATGTCGCGGGAGGCCCGTAATCTATATGTATGTTATACATTTCCTACAAAAGTATTAATGTTTTGCCATGATTTTAAAACTCAATCCACTGTTTTGAAATGACAGAATCAAATGATAGAAATGAGGGACAATGATGTGGATGGTTCTCTAACTGAAGAACAGATTACAGAGGAAGTTCTTGGAAAAAGGCGGGGTTTTGTAGCTGGCTACGGAGGCGGCGAGGTACCACAATCTGCTTGGACTTACGAAGATGGGAGGTCTGAATATCTTGCAAGGGATGAAGAAGCTGAAAAGCTGGCGGAAGCAGAACGAAAAAGGGCAGAAGCTGAACGTCGAAGGGCAGAAGCTGAACGAAGAAGAGCAGAGGCTGCGGAGAAGCGTTGGGAAGCCCTGGAAAAGAGGATGAGCAATGTGGAGGCACTGATACTCAAGACTCTCCCCCTTCCAGAGGAATCTGAATCTGAGCCGGAATATGAGCCCGAATCTGAAGAGGAATTTGCAGAGGAATCTGAGCCAGAGTCCGTGTCGGAATCAGAGTCGGACACTTCAGATAGAGAATGAGGTAAGAGACTTGGTACTTAAATTTGTATCTGAATAGAGTCCTAATATTATCGGATTTCTGTTCTTCAGTCATGCTTCGATTGCATTATTGTGGTTAATTAGGGAGAAGGTTTTTTAAATGCATGTTGTTACTGGCTTGAGCAACCTGCACTTAGTCGTCACTTGCCTGGGGTTTTTTTCCATCTCACCTTTACCTAACTTTGCTAAAATTAGAAGTTGTAACAAAGTGTCTACTGTTGGATCACTATTTACGTGGATTGAGTATGTCGGTAACCTGTCTTCATTTGCCAGTTTCCATTCTTTGTATACGTATCCAGTTATTACCAATTTATTAATTTTGCTCTTTATGCGTTTGAGGTTCTAACAAATACTTCCATTGTCGTAGTAATTTGAACATTAAATAGAATTGTAGTACTATGCGTATGACTGGTTTTGAAGTTCACTGGGATTCAGTTCCTATTTCCGTCGTTCAAGTAACTGGTGAATGGCAATGGGATTCAATTTAATTGAATAGGAATTCAGGCATCTGCACGAGTCTTTAGTCACGGATTTCTACAGTTTAGAGCTGATTACATTATGTGAAGTTGATTACACTCAGCCTTGGCACAATCTGTTAGGCGAGTCTTTAATTTGCTCCTGGTTAGCTGAGAAATTACATTTCATAATTTCAGAAGTGTTTGCTGTGTGTAACTTGCAAAGGCATGTTGCTTTCGACTTAATTCAGCTATCAAACCCAAATATTAGAATGTTTTGATCAATTCACAGATGTTGAATCCTTCCCTAATCATAATCAAATTCTGTATTTGTTATACGCAGTCGTAGTTTGCTGTTTGGAAAGCACTTCATGCCGTCCAGAAACTGTTATTCTCAACGGAACCAAATCCTCCTCGATACTTTGTCCAAATGCTTAGATATGTTTCTGAATTTAAATTCTGTCATCAATTACAGTGTGTTTAGGAATCAAGTGCACAAGTGACTTCATGTATGAATATTTGCTGCATGGGTTCGTGAATGGATCGAGTACGTACGTTAGCTTTTTCGACGACCTGTTCGTGAATGGAGTGTATATATGGTTCATGCCACGGAGTTTTGGATCCACTATGTCTGCTATGTCTATTATTTCTGTTAACTAGACTACGAACCGGAATCACTTGTGTATTTGTTGAACTTATGTATATCAGCTCGAATCTGCTGCGACTGAATATTTTGAACTGGGATGTGTGATGTTAAGTTTTATGCTGCTGTTTTGGGCAATCTGTGACATGTTGCTGAATGCAACTACTGTTTATGTTAAGTTTTATGTTAACTGCCTATTTATGGCATCTTGTTTATTTTTGGACACCATGTTTGGATGGTCTTCAAAAGTGCTTTTTTTTTATTAAGTTGTGATAAAAGTGACAAGCACGAAGGTCACAAGAAAGATTAAGTACCGTCAAACTTCTCTTCTACTGACTATTCTGGATGTCATCTATCTAAATAAACATGAAAATGTGTTTGTCGCCAGTTTTAAAGGTGACGAAAACACACAGTCAGTAGAAAGAAACTACCGATAGATATATTTGTCACTGCTTTCTCTTTCTGCAGACAAACATGACGTTTGTCGGCTATCACTCTAACGACGGAGCTATTGTGACTACGGATCGACAAACCAATTTCTGTCGGTAGAATATCTGCCGACAAATTTAAGCTATCTACCGACAAATTTTGCTGTCAACGGAGGCAGTATTTGTTGTAGATAAGGTGTGGAGCTTTGAGACTTATTATCTCTGAATCTTTATGGAATTTATCATCAAAGTGAGAACTCCCCCTGATTTTGCACATACACATTCAATTCAATATAATTGAACTATCAATCTCCCCCTTGATGAAAGACAAAACAAATATTTTACAAGTTATCCTGCAACTCAATCCATTATCAAACTAACATGATAAAAATATAACCATCTTGAAAATCACTTAGCACATATGACATGACACAAATAAGTCATACTAAACATTATAGATAAAAACTAGGAATAATCCAACAGTATCCAAAACATTAGAAAACTTAGAAAGATATGTAGGATCATGTTCAGAGTTTTTAAAGAAAATATAAAAACTAAAGTGACAACTTTAGTTTTTAAAGAGTAGAAGAAATGTAGGATCATGTTCAGAGTTTTTAAAGAAAATATAAAAACTAAAGTGACAACTTCAAGGCTGTAAAGAAACAAGATAAAGAGATAAACAGAAAGAAGGGTTGGGTTCATGGCTTTGAACAGCACTTTGCAGCATCCTTCTTGGTTGTCTTCTTGACACGCTACAACTGCAAGTGTACAGTTGTCGGTGTAGTAATAAAATCAGGAAAACCGGGTTGTCGAACACTAGAGACTTCGTTTAGAATTAGTTATAACTCTAACCCTATGTGGGCACAGCGCAATTGTTTGTGTTGTTAAATTCTACTAAACTGGAGATAACAAAATTCTCAATTAATCGAGTGGAATGGTTCACGATTAACAAAGAGTGTTATATAACTTTACTAATCAAGAGGGCAAATACCGGGAATTCTCTTTGGGATCACTAGGGATGATGTGAGTCGTGTTTTGATTTATGAAACACCATTATGTCTTCTATTATTAATCTAGCACTTGACGACTCACTGAGTTACCAAGCTAGTTGTCTATGCCTAAATTCAATGTAAATCGAGTTAACAAGCCTAAACCAATTTTAAGCATGCCTTAAGTTCATTTTTCTACTTTAAGATCCTAATCAACAATACCGAGTTACCAAGTAGTGATACAACTAGGTGAAAAATACAATTTACCGACTAATAATCATGGAGTTACCACGTGAATCCTAATTAAGATCAATCCTACATTAGCTACGCGCAAGAAAGAGATTTAACATAAAATTTATATAATAACAAAATAACATGCTTAATTAAGTTCAAAACTTGAATCACAACCCCAAACGACAATTCCCAGCAAAAGAGGGTTTAGGTACGACAATACATGATCAAGATACAAAGTTTCATGATCATAAACAGAAAAATTAGGGAGAGGGAAGAGAAAAGATCAAACATAGCGTCTCCCAAGCTCCCCGTAGCTCCAAGCACTTTTCTCCAATTCAAAGATACTGAAAAACTATTCCCTAACCCGTTATAATATGTTTCCATAGTGTTTATAACAAGTTACAAGTAATTACACAAAATCCCCAACAAATCTGCTGTTTCTGGCGATCTCTTCGTAGTAAGAATTTTCTCTTCGTAGGAAGAGTCTTCGTACGAAGACTTTTTCTCTTCGTACGAAGGCCTTCATAGGAAGAGTCTTCGTACGAAGACTTTTTCTCTTCGTACGAAGGTATTCCCAGATAAGTACTGCACGCTGTTATGGGAAGACATTTTCAGCAACTCAAAATTAGGCTCAGTGTTAAGTCGTCCTACGAAGACTTTTGTCTTCGTACCAGGAGACTCCTGGACACGCCTAAAACATCCTTTTTCAAATATTTTCCAATTTCTTTCCCGCGCCTTTTATTCCTTAAGTATCTCCTCGACCTCGAGACTCCTTTTATGCTATAAAAATTGCCAAATTCCGGGGAACACTTCATTCATCAGTTTAGCTCCTCGAAAGGCGTGTTTGGTATTTCCGGATGCTTTTGACTGTGTTTTATCTCTTTGAGCATCCTTTTAGACATAACTTTTTCGTCTTGACTCCGATAAATTTGATTTTTGCACATTTTGATTCCTTTTGCGATGTAGACTTCATTTATGTGGAGCAATTCCCGTTTCCGGATCACTTTCTCATTTTTCTTAATTATTGCCCAATAGTTGGCAACAACATCCAAAACGCGCCAAATTCATCTTTTCTTCTATTCTGAAACTCGTTTCTTCTCTCCACCTGATTCCCGCATGCATAATTCCTGTCAAACAACAACACGAACACTCACACGAAGATAAAATGTGATAGATTATCAAAATCATACTCAAAACCTTTAAGAAACGCCCGGATTGTGAATCAAAGCTCAAAAACATCCAAAAAGTGAATTTTCTTTATATTTTGGCTCAAATATCGTCACTTTGCACCGAAACGCACAAAAATAACATTATAAGGTGTACGTATGATAACTCTTATTAAGGAGTTATCACTTCTCTCCTCCCTTAATATGACTTCACTTTTCCTTTTGCCTTGTCAGATTTAGCTTCCTCTTGTTCTTCCTCCTGTGAATCTTCTTCACTAAATGCTTCCTCATCTTCACTCTAATCTTCAGCATTTTTAGCCTCAACATCAGCCACTTCCTCAGCTATTATCTCATAAACTTTCTCAGGAGCCTTTTCAGTAGTTTCTTCCTCACCAACCTCATCACTACTTTGCTCAAAAATATCCTTCGAAGCTAAAACCACTGGAGCTTACTTCTTCTTCTGTTTCTTCTGAACGTCGCCAATCACTTCATCATAATCAATATTGTCTTCTTTAATCTCAGAAGATAGCACCTTCTCCAATTTCAAACCTTTGACTATCACATCAAGTTTTCCATTCATAGAATTTATCAAAGCTTTGAACTTTCCAAACTCACTAGACAAATCAAACAAACCTTATCTTAAGTCTTCAGCACCATCTTCCAAAACCTCAACTCTGTCAATGATCTGAGATAAATCTAAAAATGGTCGAAGCCTTTGGTGTGGTTGCAACCTTAGGCATAATGAAACTCTTCTCTTTCAACTCCGCAGCAGATAATTCACAGTGAAGCTTCCCCTTTCCTTTTTCTGTTTGAACATCTCCAATCCTTTGAAATGAAGCTTCATTAACCAACCCAAAATCGCTTGTGATTTTCTCCTCATCCGTCACAGACACTCCAAAGTACATAGAGAACAATGGCAACAAATTTTCATAACGTAAAGAGTGATTCCTGGTCCTAGTCCCACAATACACAATATGCTCCATGATCACACTACACTACAACGTATTCTGCTATCAGGGACCAGTTTCCTTCTGACTACCAGGATCATGGTCTTTAAAAGAAGTACAAATAGTCTTTTTAATCAGTTAGTTGTCTGCTTTGTCGTCTTTTATATTTTTAAAGACCAGTTGTGTTTCTGTCGCGGAGAAACGACTAGTCATCCGAAATAAAAAATTATCAACGACTTGCAGTTTTGTCGGGAATGGATCTAAACACAAATTTGAGCAAACTTTTGGGCTGAAATTATAATTACATGAAAGAATTGAGGTAAAAACACAATTTTTAAAATTTTTAACTCTACCTATTATCATTAAGTGCGGCAATTGAAAATTTGAGCAAACATTTCGGAGGGGAAAACTAACAATTCACGAAAATTTTAGAGCCAAAACCCAATTCATCAATTCACCAAAAACATAAACCTGAAATTTTGCCAACTTTTTTCATAGCATCCACACATTTCGATCTAGCTATTGGAGGGGAAACTAACAATTCAAGAACATTTTGAGCCAAAACCCAATTCATCAATATTCCCCAAAACATAAACCCTTGAAATTTTTCCAACTTCTCGATCAGTTCCTCATTTCGATCTCGCTAGCTCTATTCTTCTTCTTTTACACCCCGCCGGCAAATCGATCGATTTCACAAGTCCCTATCTCTTCTCGATCTGTAGCTCTTCATCTGTTCTTCATCGATAAATACTCCCACCATAGCCGCATATATAACCACGAGACTATTATTCTGTGAGGTGAGAACTAAACACGTCAACCGAAAGATGGAGGGAGAGACGAGGCACTTAGATCTGGAACCCTGACGGGTCCGGTTGTCATCGATCGGAATTGCCGAGAACTTCTTCGAAGAATCTAAGTTGCCCCAATACTGAAGTAAGAATTCACCGATTCGATTTACAATTAATAGATTAGGTTATCTGTATAAAGGGGGTTCCAGTTGTTCTGCGATGGCTTAGTGGTATCGTATTTGAGGCTTTCTTTGTTCTTGATTCCAATACCTTGTTGTGGAGTTTTTTCTTTTTTCTGTGTGGGTTTTAATTCCTTGTCTATCTTGAAGATGACAATTCTCATCTCAATGTTTGAATTACTGACATGTTGAGTATGCTGGTGTCGATAATTTTCAATTGTTTGGTATATGCATGAATTTGTCTGATATTTTGGATATAAGAATGTTATGTCTGTGATTGATGATCTCAGTTTAGTTGAAAGTCTATGTGTTGAAATTCATATTTTCGAAATAAAACTTTTAAAGTCACGGTTTGCATTTGCAGCATGCATTCCATTTTGCCATAGAAATAACTTTTTGCGTCTCATTTATGTTGAAAACTTTGGAACTCAGTCCACCAGTTTACTGATGATCTATATATATATAGCTATTTGTGTCCTGTGTCAGTGCATTAGTGACTATTAGTGAGAATTTCACAGGCTGTGATGATTTGGATCAATCTATATTCACCCATTGAAGCTCATAGAGTGTAATATGCATGGCAAGGCAAAATCCTTTCGCAGCCTGTTATCATCTCTTATTTAGTTTTGATGAGTACCGATATCAGCCGGCCTCTTCATGCTCACTGAAGTGTCCGTGGTGATATGGATATATTGAATTCACTCTTTGAAGCTAATAGAGTGTCATATGGGCGAGGCAAAATCCATTTGCAGCCTGTGATAATCTCTTATTTGCTTTTCAATAGTAGTGATCTGAGCCTCTTCATGCTCACTGAATAGTCTGTATGATATATATGGTTCTATCGAATTCACTTTGTTGAAGCTAGTAGAGTGTAATATGAATGGCATGGCGAAATCCTTCTGCAGCTTATTTAATTTTCATGAGTACTGATCTGAGCCTCCATCCGTGTCCCTATTTTTGGGTAAGAATTGCGGTAAATCTTATGGCATCCTCTTACAGTACTATATCTTGGAGCATCCTCATAGGACCCTGATTCTTACTGTATAACCTATATATGCTGCCTATGCGTGACTACTGATAATGGCTTTAAAATTGGTAGTTCTGACTGTGTTGTATCTGAGATCGATGATCAGCAGGCGAGTTTATATTAGTGATCATAACAGGCCGTGATGGCAATATCCTTTTGCAATATGCATGGCAATATCCTTTTGTAGCATGTGATCATCTCTTATTATGTATTCAGCAACTGATCTGAGCCTATGATCACTATTATTGAAACAGTTTGGCTATTGTAAGAGAATTTTAATAATTTTCTATTGACTGAAAACGTGTTGCACTTAAAAGCCAGACTGTAGTAGTTTGTTCCTGATTATCTATTATTGACTGTCTGTGTGTGATGTCTTGTAGAAATGAAACGCAAACAGACTTACTATGCTGTATTTGTTGGCCGACAAAGCGGCGTATCTAAGTCATGGCAAGAGTGTTAGCAACAAACAAAGGGATACAAGGGTGCTTTCTTTCACAACTATACAGATTATGAAGAGGCTACGAATGCCTTGTAGGCGGATCAGAAACGCCGTCGTGCTGACATACTTGCCGCTTTGTCCAATTGCTTCGCAGAACGTGCTGAATCTACACCAAAGAATAACTAGCTACTTTTGGGCGCTGTTGGATTTTTGTTGGGCATATGTGTCGCATTTTTCGGATTTATAATAGCGTCCTAGTTATGTTTATGAAATCAATGTATTTGTAATGTAGTTTGGATCTTTATTATTATGTATGAATATGTTGCAATGTGTTTTATATCATCATTGAAACATATGTAATCCAGTACTTGGTTTGAGATATTTTATTACTATTGGTAACATTTTGTGACCTCTGATTTAGTAATGACAACTGTATTGCTAGTTGATAATTGGCCAAAAGCCAATAAATTGTAAATTAGTAATAGGCAATGAAATTCTACAAATTATTATACTAAAAAGTAACTTGTAAAATCAATCGTCAACTCATGACTCAATATACAGTTTACGTTTAATTTTATCATAGGTCAGATAAAGTGCACGATCAACAAAAAGGAAAACTCTACGGCTTCCGGTTAAGGCAAAACTCTAATAAGCATTTAACGGTCAACTTCGTAGTTTCCACTCAGAAAAACAAACTTCGTAGTTTCCACTTAGAGAAACTAATATGTTAAATCAAACAAGGTCAACGATGAAATAAATACTCTAATGTACAGTCAACGGTTAAATCCAAAGTCAATTATGTAGTGAAGTGTCAACTTTGCGGCTACCACTTGGTGACACTGTTAGGTTCGGTCTAAGGAAGACAAAAGTGAACTAAATAGTCAACTTTCTGGTCAACGGTCAACTAAAAATTCAATTATGTAATCAACTGTCAACTTTGCGGTTAGCACTTCGTGACCCATTTAGGTTCGGTCAAAGGAAGACAACAGTGAACAAAATAGTCAACTGTACGGTCAACGTTCAACTAAAAAGTCAATTACGCGGTGAACTGTCAACTTTGCGCTCAGCACTTCGTGACACTCTTAGGTTCGGTCAAAGGAAGACATCAGTGAACTAAATAGTGAACTTTATGGTCAACGGTCAACTCCAAAGTTAACTACCTTGTCAATGTCAACAGTCAACTTTCCGATTACCAATTGGAGACACTTATAGGTTCAGTTAAAAGATGACAACATTGAATTAAATAGTCAAATGTACAGTCAACGTTCAACTAAAAATTCAACTACCTTGTCAACTGTCAAATTTCCGGTTACCAATTGGAGACATTTATAGGTTCAGTCAAAGGAAGACAACAGTGAACTAAATAGTATAATGTGTGGTCAACGGTCAACTCCAAAGTCAAGTACCTAGTCAACGGAAAACTTTCCTGTTACCAATTGGAGACACTTATAGGTTCAGTCAAAGGAAGTCAACAGTGAACTAAATAGTCAACTGTGCGGTCAACGGTCAACTACAAAGTCAACGACCTTGTCAACAGTCAACTTTCCGGTTACCAATTGGAGACACTTATAGGTTCAGTCAAAGGAAGACAACAGTGAACTAAATAGTCAACTGTGTGGTCAACGGTCAACTCCAAAGTCAACTACCTTGTCAACTGTCAACTTTCCGGTTACCAATTTGAGACACTTATGGGTTCAGTTAAAGGAAGACAGCAGTGAACTAAATAGTCAACTGTGCGGTCAACGGTCAACTAAAAATCAATTACGTGGTCAACTGTCTACTTTGGCGTTCGCACTTCTTGACACTATTAGGTTCGGTCAAAAGAAGACAACAGTGAACCAAATAGTCAACTTTACGGTCATTGGTCAACTAAAAAGCCAATTAAGTGGTCAACTGTCAAATTTGCGGTTAGCACTATGTGACACTATTAGGTTCCGTCAAAGGAAGACAACAGTCAACTATAGTCAACTGTTTGGTGAACGGTCTACTCAAAAAGTCAATTACGTAGTCAAATGTTGACTATGCGGTTACCACTACGTGACACTATGAGGTTCGGTCAAAGGAAGACAACAGTTAAGTAAAGAGTCAACTTTAAGGTCAAAGGTCAACTAAAAGGTCCATTACGTCGTAAACTTATAACTTTGCGATTACCACTTGGTGAAACTATTAGGTTCGGTCAAAGGAAAACATCAGTCAACTAAATTACAAAACTGTATGGTCAACGGTCAACTATAAAGTTCATTATGTAGTGAACTTTCAACTTTGGGGTTACCACCATGTGACACTAATTAGGTTGGGTTAAAGGAAGACAACAGTCAACTTTACGGTCGTTGAATCGAAAGTTAATCACTATTACGTTCGGAATACGTTGCTATCTCGAAATGGTGAAACTAATTGATCAAATAAAGTCAATGCATGGTTAACTCTAAAGTCTAGCTACTGATCTATACAGTCAACGGTAAAGATTGCGGTCCCCACTTAACCCTAAACCTAATTAATATTCCTCTCTAGAGAGTTCACTCCATCGTCAACGGTCAACTTTGCGATCCCTACTCTAAATAACTAATCCATTATCCATGAACACCTAATCGCGAGCTTGAAAGGGAACTAGTCAATGGTCTCCAATTTAATTTAAAGTAAACCCTAAACCCTAAACCCTTAACCGTTTTGAGGGGATGGAAATTGAAGTAAGTAAAAATATGGTACAAAGAATACAATTAACATAATTAACTATGGTGGGTGGAATGAATTAACAAATACGATCTCGATCCCTATGCTCCACTCATTATCTCCTTATCCACAAAAAATCCTTCGGCGCGAACTCTGGAGCCCTTTCCCGTGACCTCTCAGCTCCCCGACCGATCGAACAACCGTGCTTGAATCGATCGAACAAAGGCTTAATCTCGTCTATTTGGCGCCTGAAAGTCGTCGGAGTGTTCACTGAAGCACCCACGGAGTCGGTCGTGTTTAGCCTCAAGCAAGATCAGTATGGTCTTTCTTCTATCAAAGTCTGCTAAAATATTATTTGATCTTATTGATATATCTTGTTGTTGTTCATATCTATTGTTATCACCGGTCGATTCCTACTGTAGAACTGCAAGAATACCTGCATGCAAACAAGGGTTTTTTTAATTTGGGGCTCCCTAGCTAGGGTTGAAAGGAAAAATATAGAGCTATTCTTCTGTTGTGTGGCTCTAACTGTTCGTTCTTTAGTATGTTGTCATTTTCAAACTGTTTAATTTGGGGCATTCATGTGTTTGTCTGTATACATGAGAAGGTTATGTTATTTATTAACGTGCCAACGCTACCTGTGACTACTGACATGCATCTTTTTAATTTGATACGTGAACAGTACCACTTGACGAATGTCATGATATGTTCTTCCTAGCCCTCTCTTTGTCTGTCTTTATCTTAAACTGTCAATCTGCTAGCTCTAAGTCTCTGTGTGCTTAGGTCAATCCCTCACTCCTTAAACTTTGTGAGTCGTATGTTGTGTTCGACTTGTCTGTTTGACTTGACTGACTATATTGCTGATTATCTGAGTTCATTATTATAAGTACTTTGAGTCGTAATTTGTTTCTTTGTGGATCCATCATGTTTAGTATTAATCATACATCATGTTTCTTATGCCGATTTGTACAGAAGACAGACGAATTGGCGCTTACGTTAAACCACTAAGAAACTTGAAAGGAGGTAAAGTGCAAGCTTATGTGGCTGTAATTTTATGATCATAACTGATGTTAATATTTGGATTGCTTGTTGTCTATAATCTGTGCATATTGTGTGCTATCAGTTACAATACTCCTTTATTCCAACCCCATTTGCAAAATTTATTGAGCAAGCTGCACTGAAACTTTCACTGTAGTACACAGTAAGAGGCGTTGATGATATATCAGTGATTCGAATTCGCTTGTTCAAGCTTTCACTAGTACTGTAAGATCTTTCGAATTCGATCTTCGAAGTTGATAGAATGTAATATATTGGCAACGCAAAATCATTTTGTATCCTGTGAGCAGATCTTATCTGTCTTTGATGATAAAACATGTCTTAGCCTATTTTTATGAATTACAGTAGACGACCGATTTGTACTTGTGAATTTCAGAAATGCTTGTTTATTTACATACTGATGTGGGGTTGGTAACATGTTTAATGTGTACTTTTTGATATTAAGTCATTCTTCATTGAATGTGCACTCTTATTTGGTGTTCATCTCTTATTTGGTTTTCATGAGCATTGTAGGAGAGCGTGATGATGTGGCTCTATCGATGGCAATTGTTGATGGTGAGACAATGTTATACGCAAGGCGGGGCAAAAATCATTTTGCAGCTGTAGATAGTGCTTTATGAGCTAGCAGATCTTGGCCACGTGGCAACCATCCATCACACCATATTGTGCTCCACACACATTGGATCACCAGCCGCGCTGATCCATGTGGGGGCTGCGAGACAGGGCCCTCGCATACCACAGCACGGGACTTGTAGGGACTTAGTGGTTTGGAGGCTAGAGTAAGTCCTGTCACGTGCGAGCCAAGCCCGCGCGCGACCTTTAGTAACTGCTTTTGAGAGATTTATGGCACGAGCTCCATAAACCCGGTCAATCCGGTCAAACCCGGTCAACCTCATAACGGTTCCGGTATTCGCGCATAACGTGCTGTAACGGTCCCTATGTAGGCGGACGAACGTGCCGTTGCGGTTAAGCTAATTAAGCCGCCATTGATGGGCGCATTAACCACACTGCAACGGTCACATTCTCCATTACATATAGGACGTTAACCTTTCCATACAAAGGAGAACACACTAGCCTTACGCGGAAGCTCTGCCAAACCTCTGTCTCTCTCTCGGACGTTACTACTGTCTTACTCTCTCCCTACACACAACCCAACTCTTCCTGTGCTATCTCTGATCCTCTACTTACGGTGTACACGGAGGTCTCCCTGCCGGAATCTCTTGTGCACATTTTGGTGAACCCGACGTGAACTTACCAACAAAAGCAACCATGTCTCAGGAGGATGATGTCAGCAACAGATCGCCTTCCACCGAAACCGCCTCGGGAGAGGAGGCCAGCCGCACTCCCACAACCCCCAGTGAGGCACCGACGCTAGAATCCTTGGACGTCACCATCCAAGGTCAGGCGAAAGCCCTCAAAGCTCAATCTGCGCAGCTAGAACGGATCATGGCTGTCTTGGGGACTCTTGCACCAAACCCTGCGCAAGCCACCGTCGTCTCTCAGGGAGGAGGAAATTCCACCGCTAAAGGATATGGAGTGTCAGCCACACCTCCCAACCCTAATCTGCAGACTCCACCGGCGACTACGCAGCTACCTTCAATTCAGGGGTCAACAGCTCAAATGTTTCCTCTCACCGCTCATACTCCTCAGCCTCCGGCTCTGGTATCTAACCCGGCTTCCCATTATCCCTTGCCTCCTCCAACGGCAATCTGGGGCAATGCGAACGACCAATATGTCCCCAACCCTCCGGCGGCATATGTGTCGCCTCCGCCTGCGGCAACCCCTCCTCTTGTTACCGAGGGAAGCATTCCAGAATGTATGACGTCTCTGCAGAAGCGCATGGACACTATTCTGGCTCACCAATCATTCGCGGATACCATCATCCCGAAGCTAGATAACGATCCGCCCATCCCGCGGGAGATCTATCTCATGCCTAACCCAGTGGGGTATAAGGCTCCTAAATGGGACAAGTTCGAGGATGTCAACGGAAACGCTCATCAGCATGTCATGCGTTTCATCGATGGCATGGGGCCATACGGAGCCGATCCCAAGCTGCTGATGCGAGAGTTCCCAAAATCCTTGGGGAACGTAGCGTACAAGTGGTACAGAACGCTGGAGGCCGGGTCCGTGAAGACTTGGGACGACATGGTCCAGAAGTTTTATACCAAGTTCTTCCAGATGGAAGAAAAGGTGACAATGATCCACCTCTCGCGGATGTATCAGAAGCGCGAGGAGGACGGGATAACCTTCATCAAGAAGTTCAGGGCGAAGTCCTTGGAATGCAAAGATCCGATGCTCGAAAGTCGGCTTGTAGAGATATGCCTGCAGTGCATGCGAGACGAATACAAATGTATGCTCATCAACCTGCAAACACCTACGTTTTCAAAGCTAATCGAATGCACGAAGAACATCGAGCCTATAGTGGAGAGAAAGAAAAAGAAAAACGCTCCGGAGCGATCCTCGAGCGGTACTACCTACAAGATCGGGAGATTCAGTTACCAGAGGGGACGCGAAGCCGAGGTCAATACAGTTTCACCCCAGAAGCAGGCGAAGATTGTGAACTTCGACGTACCACCTCTGCCATGTTCGGTGGAAGAGGCAAGCGACCTCTGCAGGCAGTGGCGCAAGGACGGTGTCCTACCACCGCTCGAGAAGGCACCCTCCAAGGAGATGGTAAGGGACTCGAAGTGGTGCGAGTACCACGGCAAGGTCATGCATCCCACAGCGGACTGTAAGAAGCTCAGGATTATATTCAACCAGAAAATGAAGAATGGCGAGCGGATCGTCAGCGATCACAGGAAGGATGTGCGCAACAATCCACTTCCTGCCCATGTGGAGCAAGACTCGAGAGGTAAAGAGGTCGCCATGATCTCGATTGTGGATCTTGAAGAGGTTGCAGAGGATGTTCTACCCATCATTTCCGAAGTCCATGATGATGAGGACTACAGCGTAGACACGGAGGACGAACGTGCCGACCGGATGAGGGGGTCGCACAGCTTTAACAGATTCTTCGACGAGATGAACTTCTCGGAGAAATGCCGGACAGAAATGACGAAAGCAATCTTGAGGATAGCGGAGGAGGACTACGAGGAGGATCTTGTAGTCTCCAACGCGAAAGTCATCAGGGCGTCTCGCTCTACAGAAAAGATTATGACCTTTTCTGCCAGCGACAAAAAGACAGATGCGAGCCACCAGAGGCCTCTGTATGTGACGGCCATCATCAATGGCGTCGAGTTCAAAAGAGCATTCGTCGACGGAGGAGCAGCAGTCAACGTCGTTTCTCTCCACACACTGAAGCTAGCAGGGATCCCCAAGTACAAGATTGTCAGGCGTCCATCTCCGCTGATGAGATTTGGAAGCGACTCCAGAATGACGATTGGATGGATCCGCCTGAGCGTTCAGATCGGCAAAATCAAGTGCTCAGCGAAGTTCTATGTCATAGATGCGAACACTACGTATCACATGATCATAGGTCGAGCCTGGATTCATCGCTTTGACGCGGTCCCGTCAACAGCTCACCAAGTCATGAAAGCTATCTGGAACGACAGAATAGTCGAGATACCGGCTTCAACGAATCCATTCAACATGGATGAAGCACATCTCAGCGAGGCGGTGTGGTTCACCGAGATGGCGGACGAGCAAACACCGGGACCATTCAACCCTACTCCTTTACCCCTTTGGGAAGATATCAAGGATCAGTCACCCGCGGGAGTGATAGTGACAAGGGAGGATGCCAAGGAAAAGCCGCTCGCACGCGAAGAGACGCCGTGAGTCGCTTACCAGCGAAAGAACGTGTATACTCTGAAGAGAATAGCGAAACATGACCCCGAAGGCAAGGAGATAGAGAGTTTCTACGCCAATGGGAAGAAATGCTATCGCATATGAAGGTGCGCGGGGATGTCCTCACGCGGGCATGGGGATATCCCTGGGAAAATCAACCAAATCGAGCGTATTGCGGTAACGGGAGAGCCAATGCAGAGCACTCCAGATGAGAAACTCAAAGAAGCACCCGAATGCATGGAAGACAGACCCAGACCACAAAAGCAAGAGCTAAAGGAAGTGTTCCTAAGCCCGAACGAAGAAAAGAAGAGACAAGTCTTCTTAAGTGCGGACCTCACAAGCGAAGAGGAGCAAGGACTACTGAAGCTCCTGACTGAGTACAAAGACGTGTTCGCATGGGAGTATGATGATATGCCCGGACTGGACACAAGCATCACCATGCACCGTTTAGACATCATCCCGGGCTCTAAGCCGATAAAGCAGAGCACAAGAAGCTTCAGGCCGGAGCTTAATGTTAAGATCAAACAGGAGATTGTCAAACTCCTGGATGCCAGGTTCATAGAACCAAATCACCATCCCACATGGCTGGCCAATATCGTGCCGGTGGTAAAGAAGAATGGACAGCTCCGCATATGCGTGGACTTCCGAGATCTCAATCGCTTCTGCCCCAAGGACGATTTTCCGCTCCCCAATATGCTTATCGATTCGGCAGCGGGTCATCGCATGTTCAGTTTCATGGAGGGCTTCAGCGGGTACAACCAGATCAAAATGGACCCTGAAGATGCACGGAAAACCGCATTTATCACTCCAGTGGGGGTATTCAACTACACAGTGATGCCATTCGGTCTCAAAAACGCGGGTGCAACCTATCAGCGGGCCATGATGGCCCTATTCCACGACATGATGCACAAAGAAGTGGAGTTTTATGTAGATGACCTTGTTGTTAAATCCAAGCAAGAGGCAGATCACCTGGCATATTTGCGGAAGGTGTTCAACAGATGCAGACGCTTTCAGCTAAAGATGAACCCTATGAAATGGGCATTTGGGGTAACGTCAGGGAAATTCTTGGGATGCGTGGTACATCGCCAAGGAATCGAGCCTGACCCTGCGAAAGTTTTGGCCATCATTAGCATGACTCCGCCGCATGACCAGAGTGCCTTGAAGACATTCTTGGGGAAGCTATCGTATCTGCGAAGATTCATCCAAGCGATTGCTGAGATCACTTTCTGCTTCAGTAATCTTCTCAAAAAAGACGCCGCATAAAACTGGACTCCGGAGCACGAAGCTGCGTTCGGGAAGCTGAAAGAACTGCTGACGTCTTCAAAAATAATGATCGCACCTCAGTTGGGGTCACCACTTTAACTGTATCTGACGTCAACCAGGAAATCCATAGGAGCACTTTTGGCTCAGGAGTACGAAGGTCAAGAAAGGCCCATCTACTACATCTCTCGCATTGTGCAGCCCGCAGAATCAAGGTACACGGACATTGAGCGTCTTTGCCTTGCCCTATTCTTCATAATAGAGAAGTTGAGACACTAATTTGCGTCGCACAAAATGGTGGTGGTTACAAAAAGTGATCCCATACGATATCTGCTAACTCACACTACTCCTGGAGGAAGATTGGCAAAATGGTATATGACCATTTCCAAGTTTGATATCATATGCGTTCGGCCGCGGGCGATCAATTCGCAGGCGGTAGCGGATTTGTTGGCACAGTTCCCTGACAACAGTCATGAGCCTGTGATCGAAGAAGAACTCGAGGGACCTGAAATCTATGCAATCGATGTACCCTATTGGACGCTCCATTTCGACGGTTCGTCAACAAGGAAATGCGGAGGCATTGGGATAGTCTTGACCAAGCCAGATGGGGAGGTCATACAGATGTCCGCAAAGCTTGACTTCGCAGTCACTAACAATGAAGCGGAATATGAGGCTCTCATCGCGGGACTACGTGCAGCGAAAGCTTTGGAAGTAAACAATCTGACGGTCATGGGAGACTCCAAGCTGATCGTCAAGAAAGCCTCGGGCGAGTACGGTTTGAAGGAGATTAACCTTCTGTCCTACCGGACTTTGGTACAAAAGATGGTGCAGCAATTCTGCGACGTCAGATACGAGCACAGGCCCCGAGCAGACAACAGACATGCAGACGCTTTGGCAACCTTGGGATCCAAGGTTAGTACGGACAAATGTCCCGCAAGAGTCTCGATCGAAGTGCGAACATCGTCGGCGTTAACAGAAGAAGCGCGCGACGATGAACGCATGGACGATGCGGACTGGAGAAAGGCAATTTTACGAGCCATCGCAGAAGGCACAAGCAGCGAGAGCTGGGCACTCACAAAGGGGTATTGCATACATGACAACACCCTTTACTACAAGGGCCCTGGCGGAATACTCATGCGATGTGTTTCCGAGCAAGAGGGACAGTTGCTGCTAGAGAAGATTCATCAGCATGCGTGCAGAGAAAAGTAAGTGTCAATCTATCGAAAGGCTCAGAGATATGGCATTCACTGGCCTGACATGTCAACAGTCGCAGCACTACTACAGGGAAAGTGCGAGAGTTGCGCACTGATCAAAGATTCCTTACTCATCGCTCTAACCGACGATGATGAGGATTGGAGAAAACCACTCTTCGATTTTCTCACCCAGGGCACCATACACGAATCGAGAAAAGAAGCGGAGAAGTTGAAAAGGAAAGCATCCCGATATGTGCTGCAAGAGAACTTACTTTGGCGAAGAGGCCATTAGGGCAACTTGCTGCGATGTCTAGACGGCAGGGAAGCACAAGAAGTCATGGACCTTTCTCATCGGGTGGAACACCAAGGAGGTGCGAAATTATGCAGGCAGCTCCTCTCAATTGGATATTTCTGGCCCACGATGGAGGCTGATTGCCGCACCAAAGTACGACGCTGCCAGGAGTGTCAATTCAAAGGAAACCTAGTGCACGCTCCTGCTGTGGATCTACATGCATTGGGAACACCATGACCATTTCACACATGGGCGTTGGATTTCATTGGTCCTATCCGACCAACTTCGCATGGGAATCATTTTATTCTCACCGCAACTAAGCTGTTCACCAAATGGGTGGAGGCGATACCACTGAAGACGGCAAATGCGCTAGCTGTGGTCCATTTCATCCAAGAAAACATCATATGCAGGTTCAGAATACCCAACACCATCCTTTCAGATAATGGTACTCCCTTTGTTAATCGCCAGGTGGCTGCGAAGCTAGCAGAATACAACATCAGGCAGATATGCTCCACCCCGTACTACCCGAAGGGGAATGGTCAAGCAAAAGCGACCAACAAAACGCTGTTGAGGATCTTGAGCAAGATGGTCGCAGATGACCACAAAAAGTGGGCTGATTCTCTAAGCATAGCCCTGTGGGCCTACCGGACTTCTCCAAGGACACCCAGAGGGGTCTCACCATTTCTCCTATGCTATGGGGCTGAGGCTGTAGTACCCGCGGAGGTGAAAGTTAATATGGCAAGATTGGCCATCCACGCATTGTACAACAATCAACGCGACCATGACTTAGTCTTGCTGGAAGAAAAGCGAGAACAAGCTAAAAGGACAAACAAGCGGTATCAAGAAAGGATCGCTCGTGCGTACAACAAAACAGTCCAACGTAGAGATTTCGCAGTTGGAGATTTGGTCTTACGCGCATCTGACCATTGCATGTGAGAAGCGGCTCACCCAAAGTTCGCAGCCAATTGGGAAGGACCCTTCGAAGTCACAGAAGTCTTCGACAGTGGCTACTGCAGCATACGGAGGTTGCACGGAAGGACCTCAACCCCAAGTTCAGTCAACATGCGCTGGATTAAGAAGTACTATCCTTGACTTCTCTCATTTTACGCGTTTTATTACAACGTTGCCTTATGCTTTGTATAGCTACGATTCGCACAATCTTCTCTCCCATATGAGAGAATTGTAATCTCACCTCTCCCATATGAGAGTGCTGTAATAAAAGGCTTCTCCCAAATGAGAAGAATTTCATACTTCTGGCTTTTTCATATTGCTTCATTTGGTTTATTATTACTATTAAAAGCCTATCTGTCACGATAGCAGCCTATGCAAATGCGATCTTAACTGATCTTCTAAGTCTCTCTGTCACGATAGCAGCCTATGCAAATGTGATCTTAACTGATCTTCTAAGCCTATCTGTCACGATAGCAGCCTATGCAAATGCGATCTTAACTGATCTTCTAAGCCTATCTGTCACGATAGCAGCCTATGCAAATGCGATCTTAACTGATCTTCTAAGTCTATCTGTCACGATAGCAGCCTATGCAAATGTGATCTTAACTGATCTTCTAAGCCTATCTGTCACGAAAGCAGCCTATGCAAATGCGATCTTAACTGATCTTCTAAGCCTATCTGTCACGATAGCAGCCTATGCAAATGCGATCTTAATTGATCTTCTAAGCCTATCTCTCGAGATAGCAGCCTATGCAGATGCGATCTTAATTGATCTTCTAAGCCTATCTGCCACGATAGCAGCTCATGTGAAAACAATATTAAGTAATATTTTAAGCCTATCTGTTGCGATAGCGGCCTATGCGAACAAGATCTTGAATGATCTTTTAAGCCTATCTGCTGCGATAACAAAGCTATACAAATGCGATCCTAAGTGGTCTACAAAAGCTTATCTGATAAGATAGCACTTGCACTTGAATCCAAAACACAAGCCCATCTGCCAAGATGGCACAGCTACGAAAACACGATCTCGAACGATCTAATAAAATATCTGCGAATTTATACGGCAGATAGCAAATACGAAGTACGTATATAGCATCACACAAGGCGAAATATGCCGATGCACATGCGAAATTGTAAATTGTTGTAACAAAACAGCAAATCATACAAAGAAATTTATCACTATGAGTCAAGAGGACTTACAATTTATCTGTCTAGATAGCAGCTTACAAGCGAAAAAGCTCAAAATCTAACTACGCAGCCAACATGGCTCACAATGCATTCGAAAAGTAAGTTACAAGCTCGAAGTAATACATCAAGGGAATCCTAGCTGAAAAAGGATGAACCTAACGGTCCTAACACCGGCTATGCGATGCACAGATCTGCGGCCAAATATCTGTAGCAAGTAGGATGCTTCTGCGAAGAGATCAACTCGCCATTCCCTACGTCCCTAGCAGCAAGATCTGGGTGATGCTACGTCCACGATCTCAGGATCTGACAAGGCCCCTGTCTGATCAAGATATGTACCAGAGGAACCACCTGTTCCGGCGTATGCAGTCGTGCAAAACAGGGGAAGCTGTCATTCCTCTGGTACTGGGCTCCTTGTCCTGATAGACAAGGGCATTCGCTAGCCTCCTGAGTTCAAGAACGAAGAGGCAAGAAATCCTCCTCCAGGGATGCTGGAGGAGAATTCCGCCGTTCATTACGAGTCGGTAGCACGGTCACTACGGCGCTGCACCTCACCGGGAGGCGGCCGGAAACATGACCTGCAAACATAATAGACGAAGAAAATTCTTCGAACACACATGATATATCATCTCCATCTTCTTTATAAAGGTTACAAAGATCAATAAGCCCCATAAAGCGGATCTTGGAAACTATTTCTATAGCACAAAGTGCAAACTCAGGATTCACAACTTTGAGTTGCCATGAATCAACGAAAAACAAGCGTTGAAGCCAGCAGTCGTTAGGACTCACGGCAAAGCACATTTTTGGGATGAAGAACCCAAATGGAAAAGACAGTGTTTATATAGACCTTGTGGAGACTCTTCAGTTGCCAAGATGAGTCAGCAGAATTTGAAAAGAGGGTAAGGTCAATCACTTACGCCTTGAAAAGCGGTAACGATCAATTACCCTACTAAAGGCTACGAAGATTCAGTTGCGTATCCTAATTATTGACGGATGGTCATGATTCGGATGGACTTCCCAAGGAAAGCGTGCTTATCTTATGAGAAATTAGCGCGAAAATCAAGCAGAATATCAATTGTTGATGTCATAATTAGATATGAACAGAGATATTCCATCAAATCCCGGAAAGGGCAAAACGGGCACTTCGGTTCTTTTGTTAAAAAAGAATGGGGAGAAACCCTAGCAACATTACATTAATGTTTCTGCTATTTGTTTGCTAATTTTCAAATTCAAAAAATCAAAGTAAACCCTTGATCAAGGAGTCATGAGGGGTGAACTGACGGCTCAGATTCTCTAATTGCTCCACTTCCTGCTTCAACTGCCTGCACTTGGAATTCATCTCATGATAGAGCTTTAAAGCCTCTTCAACCTTTTGCTTTTGTTGCTCTACCTTCTGCTTCTCAGCTGCGAGGTTTTGGTGGCCGATTTTCAAAGTTACGGCTGCGCGAATCAAAGTAACTCTTTTCATAAGAAACTTGAAACCCAGCCTGCCTTGAACTTTAGTCAGAAGATTTTGGCACATGCCAAAAAGCAATTCGGCACTCTGAGAAGAAATGGTCGCAGGCGTGGCCGCAGACAGCTGCTCCAAAATCCAAATGGCCTCGGTAAGAAACACCCTTCTGTCAAAGGGCCCTATCTCCAGAGATCTCGCAAATGATTGGGGGTAGGTGAGGCGCATTCGAACTAGCCAGTCCACATCGGCTTGCGTCAAACCTAAAAGCAATGTCAAAGCTAAGTTATGCTATCAAACTCGCAAATGAATGACGCGGGATGCAAACAGCAAACCACGACTTACCAGTCCCTTCAAGGATCTCACGAAGAGAAGGAATGCGTGTTGCAGGAGTGGTTGAAGACTGTCCTCGTTCCATAGCCCTCCTGTCAGCTGCGAGCTCTAACTCCTCATAGTTAGGAGGAAGAGTATAAGCCGCACCAGTTGCGATCACAGCCCCGACCTGCGAGCCCCAAAAGCTCCACGCAGGAAGTGGTGTCGCCGACTTAGTCATCGCTGGAGGCATAGTGGCAGTCGAAGTTGCTTGGCGAGGGATACCTTCAGACGTGGTAGCATCAACAACACTTGTTCTTATTTCCTCAGCGCCAGCATGGGCATCTTCCTCCACTAGCACAGTGTCAGCCTCGGCATCATCAGAAAGTTCGATGATATCCTCAAAAGGCTCTCCTGCATATTCAGCAGCTGCGACGGGCTTCTCGGTATGAGAACTCGGAACCGGGACATAGGACGCAGAAGGTTGACTCCTTTGCTCCAGCACAGGTTCATCAGCATTGTCTGCGATACAAGATGCGATAACATGAGGTCACTTGTATTGTACGTTATTTTACTATCTTTGCTAAAGCTAAGAGCAAGCACCTCCATGCGAAGGTGGGATTGCAGTATCTTCGTCATACACTAAAGACGTGGAACCATGCCCTATTAGTGTGTCCTCATTAGGCATGTCTTTAAAATGAGCGTGACCTGGGGCGCGAAGAAACTAGTCATGATTATGCTTTGAGTTGCTAATCTTAGTTCACGCATATCGATCAAGTGATTACCTGAGGGTTCACCGCACTTGCCTAATAGCCAACGGCGAATGTCAGCTTTTGACACACCATGCTTTAACGCACCCACAATAACATCTCGATAAGTTACTGCGAGATTAAAAATCTCACCTTTATTGCCGCCTGCGATTTCTTCAAAATCTGCCTGGGCTTGCTCCAAAGCTGCTGCATCCTCTTCTGGAGCCGCATCCTCCTCCTCAACTTGAGGAGCCACCTCTTCGGGAAGCGCATCTTCCTCATCAGCTGGACGCACTAAGTCATCAACATGTTGCTCTTCGAGGCTCCGCTGCCTCACACGCTCGAGCTCCTCCTCTTCTTGCTGTCTTCTCCTTTCAGCTGCTTCCGCGGCTGTCTTCCTGGACTCGGCGAGAACATCCTCACTTATGGCTTCGTCCGAAATGCCAGGATAAGCATCCCTCTTCTGTCTCTTGGCCAAAAGGCCACCTATGGTCTCATCATCATCATCATCTGCGAAGAAACGATTGGTTCAAGATCGAGTTGCAAAAAAATTACGATAATGAGAAGGGAAACGCGATGGAAGTACCTCCTGATTCTTCCTCATGTATCACATTTTCTCTTTCTTCTTCTTCTTCATCACCTTCTCTGAGCTCCCGCCTCTCCTCTTCTTCCTTCTGGCCGAATGGAACGAAGGTCTCTACTGCGAGCTCCTTCCGCGCTCTACTAGGCATGCGACCTTTGCCTTTATCCTTGGCAGAAAGGGACCTCGCTGGAGGGGAAGTTGGAGGACTTCTACGGGAAGAAATTGTAATTCCCTTTTGCCTGGGTCTCTTCGCTCTCGGCGCGGCAGTCGCTGGAGGAGACGGATTATCTCTGGGTGGAGACGGGGCCGGAGCATTATCTATCAGCGAGTCAGCAAAAGCGTTCATGTCTGCGCGAATCCTGGTTTCGACCTCAGGATCCATCCTCGATGCTAGCAGGAACGACTGTCCTTGTCTTCTTGTGGTAACAATAGTGTTAACCAGTGACTTGGAACGATCGCCAGATGCGAACCTCCGCACATGGCACTACAGCAAGCAGTTTAGATTAAAGATGTCAATATGAGAAAATCAAGAAGTTAAACGCATGCAAAAGAAGTTGCTTACCTTAGCAAAAGTCTCGCTATATCTGATGACATGCGAGTCGGCTTTCTTAACTGCGGCAATCTTTTCATCCAGAATGACGGCAGGGCACAAATGGTTCTCATGATCCAACAATGAGTAGCAACCGTATTCAGACTCGTCCAGACTGCAATTGGGACGAAACGGAAAAGAGTTTCTTTTGATCAAAGGAGCTCTGCTTGGCTGGGGGGCCGACTGCGTCTCAAATCTCGTCTGCTGGGCGATCCAGTATGCGAGCCAGTTCTTGGAACAACCACCCTCGCAGTTACCTGCAGGCTGCTCAAAAGGAAGATTGTTCATAAAGACTGTTTTGCACTCCTTTGTCAACAAGCGCTTATAGCAACCTCTGATAATGGACTGTGGCCAGATTGAGGGTGCCACTGCATCAAAGCCGAACTGGGAGAAACTCGAGTGGGGTCAACATCCACGGTAATCCTCTCATACCTTGGCGCGAGCTCACGAATATGCTCTGCGAGAGCAGGAAGGGAACCTCGCAGGCACCAGCAAAAGAATTCGCGATAGCGCTCATGGAAATGCGATCCCTCTTCAAAGAGGAGCTCTTCTGAGAAGACAATACCCTTAGAAGGGTACAACTTTGGAAACCATCGCACGTTCTCAATACGCACGGCATAGGGCCTGGCAATGAACTCTCGCCGGTTGTCGCATATTAGGCTCCAAACGCACTTGGTATTGTTCACTCCAAACCACCTCGCAGCTCTGCCGCTGTTACGCTCCTCCATCGCGCCTGGGGGACACCACTTGTTGGGCTTAGAAGCAGTTGGGGCATATGAAGGCCATCGCTCAAAGACCCACATCGTCAAGAAGGTAATGTTGACGAAGGTCAGTATGTCGAGGCGGCCACGCGACTCTTTCATGGCCACAACTAGCTGATCCAATCTGTAGTACAATGTGCCCAAGACAAAGGGTCCAAGTGCAACCTTCTGGCCAAGGGCCAGTTTCACAGCAAGCGGCAGAACATGATAGAAGACCCCATCATGCGGGTGACCATCGATTAAGTACCTCGACAGCCAGGCACAGAGGAAAGCACAAAGGGTCAAGTGATAGCCTTTACCTTCCACGTAATTCTTGGCCTCTGGGTCTTGACTCAGAAGCTTCTTGGTAATGCTGCTGTTCGCGTAGTCACGGAAGAGGTACTGCACACATTTGTTCCAAGTATTCTTCGCAGACGTATCAACCAACTGCCAGTTAGGAAGGGCTTTGGTAGTGGTCCACCGGGTGGAGATTTTCTTTACCTCTGATAGGCACTCCTCCATCTGCGTGTACAAAGCGATCTCCGCATCCGTCCTCAAGAGACTCAAAGGGTCCACCTCACCCATGGGAGATAGGTCATACAGCATATGCACATCCTCGAGTGTGGGGGCAGCCTCGAACTCAGCAAAGTGAAAAGTGTGAGTCGCAGGCGAGTAGCGGGAAAGAAGGTTTAGAAGCATGGACTGGTCCAGCTTCACGGCAGCACCCTTCATAGCACGAACGGCGAAGTATACGCCGGCCTCATTAAGAGTTGCATCATGATCGGTCAACACATGGTCAATCCACTCATCCATGTAGTCCAATTTCTGGACAAAAGCTTGGGTGGAAATCGCAGCATACGGGAAGTACCCATTTTCGATTCCCAATCGAACAACGTCCTCGGAGCCAATCAACTCGAGCAAGGCTGAGTTAACTGGAGGAGTTAATGTTAGCAATCCCTCATTGGGGACAGAAGCAGGTAGTTTCTTTGCCTTAACTCTCGCATGGTAGAAGTTCTTGCCACCCAGGTAGGGGGCTTTTCGCCAAAGAGCTTGTGGAAGATCAGGTATTTCTTCGTCCTCTTTGGTGGGTCTAGTTCCTCTTGTCTTTGCCATTCATGCGGAAAAGCAAGAAAAAAGGGGGGAGAAATATGCCACACTTCAGTTCGAGTTCTGAGATTCAAGATCTATGGGAAGAAAGATGAACAGTTTCTGGTATCAATTTCAGAAATTAGAGGTTGGAAATTGTTTGCATTATCAAGAATTTCAAAACCCTACATCCAAGGTCCTTATCATTGGAGGATTAAGCCGAAATTGAGTTCAAAGATTGGAGCTTCTTCACAAGTTTTCAACAGATAATATGTCATGGGTCTGCAGATCCAACACAGTTCAGAGCGTACATCGGTATGTTAAACAAAATTAAACAAGGCCAACCTTGTTTTGATGAAGTTCACTTGGCTGCACACAGTCGAAGAAGACGATTGACAAGAGTGAACTGGTGATTGATTATTTGGATTTGCTCTCGAAGACTTCCGGGTATCATTCACTTTGAGAGAAAGAAGTGATGCTTTGCAACAATGGAGGGTACAGAGTATTTATCCAAAAACAATGAAGGGTTGCGTCCTTTTAGTAGTCGAATCGCAACCGTCACCGTCGAATCGCGCAATCACAGGACAAGCTGACATCACGCCTAAAACCCTAAAGGCCAGACGGCACGAATCTAGGGGTTTTAGGTCATAATGGCACGCACGGGGGCTGAATTCACTCATGTTTGAATTGGTGCGTGGCGGCGACGCGTATGTTGGTTTTCGCGCATGGAAGTATATACAGCTATGAGCCTTCACGCGCAGAAAGGGGGCTAATGTAGATAGTGCTTTCTGAGCTAGCAGATCTTGGCCACGTGGCAACCATCCAGCACACCATATTGTGCTTCACACACACTGGATCACCAGCCGCGCTGATCCATGTGGGGGCTGCGAGACAGGGCCCTCGCATACCACTGTACGAGACTTGTATGGACTTAGTGGTTTGGAGGCTAGAGTAAGTCCTGTCGCGTGCGAGCCAAGCCCGCGCGCGACCTTTAGTAACTGTTTTTGAGATATTTATGGCACGAGCTCCATAAACCCGGTCAATCCGGTCAAACTCGGTCAACCTCATAACGGTTCCGGTATTCGCGCATAACGTGCTGTAACGGTCCCTATATAGGCGGACGAACGTGCCGTTGCGGTTAAGCTAATTAAGCCGCCATTGATGGGCGCATTAACCACACTGCAACGGTCACATTCTCCATTATATATAGGACGTTAACCTTTCCATACAAAGGAGAATACACTAGCCATACGCGGAAGCTCTGCCAAACCTCTGTCTCTCTCTCAGACGTTACTACTGCCTTACTCTCTCCCTACACACAACCCAACTCTTCCTTTGCTATCTCTGATCCTCTACTTACGGTGTACACGGAGGTCTCCCTGCCGGAATCTCTTGTGCACAGCAGCCTGTGTAATACGCATTACTTGGCTCCGAGTACAGATCTGAGTCTCTTCATGCTCACTTAAGAGGCCGTGATAAAATGGATCTACATTCAATCGAAGGAAATTTACACTTGGCCGTTGTTCAGTTCGCGCGATTGTGTGATATCGTGAGTTGCACCTTTTCTGTGTTCTTCTCTGGAGTTTTGACGATGTGTTGACTATGCATGCATGTTCGTACATGTACATTTTATCTTCATGTCTTGTTTAGGATAGGTTGTGGTAGGGTAATATCGATGCATACTCTTAATTGTGTAGGCTGAATGGATCGTGGGTGGATGTCGCTTACTGATAAGTCTTCTCCTGAATATACTAAAGGAGTTGCTGGGTTTATGGAGGTTTCTAGATTGCAAACTGATAGTTCTAATAGGGCACGATGTCCTTGTTGTAGTTGTGTTAATGTAGTTTATGAAAGTGTTGAGCAAGTTAAAGAGCATCTGCATCTGAAAAATATACAAAAGGACTACACAGTATGGATCTACCATGGGGAGGAAAGTGTCAGTATAGATTATGGTATCGCTTGTAGTGGGGATGATGACATTGCAGAATTAGGTGATGACACACTTCGCTCGCCCGGTTCCGTACCATCCACCGATGGTGGGGGCACCATGAAATCGACAGGTTGTTGAATGATGCGCAATCTGAAGCATACCCTGGGTGTCAAACATTCTCTAAGTTTTCACACATCATCAGGCTGCTTCATATTAAGACAATTTGTAGATGGAGTAACAAATCTGTAAACTTGTTGTTGGATTTTATTAGAGAGTTAGTACCTCCTGGTCACTCAATACCTAAGTCAATTTATGAAGAAAAGAAAGTGTTGCGTGGACTAGGGCTAGGATACATCAACATCCCTGCATTCCCTAAACACTGCACATTATATTGGAAAGAAAACGAACACCTAGACCACTGGCCAAACCCTGACTGTGGTGAGCCTGGATATAAGTTAAGTACCACAAAGGGAAAAAGAGTTCCTAGACATGTTCTAAGATACTTTCCAATTAAACCGAGGCTGCAAAAGTTTTTCATGTAAAAAACAACCGCTAAGGCAATGAGATGGCACAAGGAAGAGCGTGTTCAGAATGGCACAGTCATAACTCATCCTGTCGATGCAAAGCAGTGGCAAGAGTTGGACCAAGCGCATGAGTGGTTTGCTAGGGATCCTCGTAATGTCCGTTTGGGACTAGCCATTGATGGATTTAATCCATTCGCATGATGAATAGTGCTTGCAGTATGTGGCTTGTTGCTGCACGACAGAACAATATGTCCCCTGAGGGGTGTCTTAATGAGGATTTTCAGATGACGCCGCTTCTGATTCCCGGCACAAAGTCCCCTAGAAACACTATCGATACCTACTTGCGTCCCTTGGTTGATGAGCTGAAATAGATGTGGGAAGTAGGTGTCGAGACCTATGACGCAGCAACTGGTGAGCTATTATCTTACATGCTGCACTTTTTGGGACAATTAACGATTCTCCGGCCTATGCAATTATGTCGGGATGCAGCACCAAAGGAAAACTAGCTTGCCCACCTTGTAACAAGGACACAAATTCGATCAGGCTACATTTTAGTAAGAAGCAAGCTTATATGGGTGCTCGTAGGTTCCTGGGGCCGAAACATAAGTGGCTGACTAGTACCAAGTTTGGGAAGAGGGAAATGAAAAAAAAAACGAAGGAGTTAACCGGGGATGACATTCTAAAGTAGTTAGAGAAACTTCCAAAAAATTTGAGATTGGGGAATACGGAAGCAAATCGCAAAATGAATTTGAACTATTCCCCGGAAGAGTTAAATTGGAAGAAAAAAAGTATATTCTTCGAACTACCTTATGGGCATGAACTTAAAACAAGACACTGGCTGGACGTAATGCATATCGAGAAGAACATTTGCGAGAGTCTTGTTGGGACGTTGATGGGTACTGAAGGAAAAAGTACAGATCATGCAAATGCACGAAGGGATTTAAATCGTATGAAAATTAGGTCAGAATTGCATGAGAAAGTGAAACTTCCCAAGGCACCATATACCTTAGACACAGCCGGTAAGAAAAGTTTATGTGAATGGTTAAAAGCGATTAAGTTTCTAGATGGGTATGCGTCAAATATTTCAGCTTGTGTAAGTGTAAAAGATAACACGTTAGTTGGAATGAAGAGCCCTGATTACCATGTCCTGTTACAACGGCTCCTTCCACTCGCAATACGCGGCACCTCAGTAGCGAAGTTTCCGTTGCTATTACTGAGCTGAGCGCATTTTTCAAGGAGCTGACCTCAAGAACTCTGTCTGTCGAGAGTTTAGAAAAACTGGAAGAAGACATAACGTAGATACTGTGTAAATTTGAGTTAATATTTCCTCCTTCCTTCTTCGATATCCTGATGCACTTCCTGGTTCATCTGCCGCGAGAAGCACTTTACGGGGGTCTAATTCAGTTTCGCTGGATGTAATCCCATTGAAAGGTTAGGTGCTGGTATAATACATGAGTTATAATATATATAATATGTTTGAAAATATGTAATTTTTACGGTGTCTGTACTTGTTATTAAAACAAATTTCTGCATACGCTAAAGCTGTATGTAAGAAATAAAGCGAGGCCGGAGGGTTCAATTGCTGAAGCTTTCATCGACAATGAATGTCTCACATTCTGCTCGATGTATCTTCATGTAGTTGATACAAGATTTGAGCGCAATGGTGGGAAGGTCAACACTAGTGATATGCCGAATCTGTCCATATTCGATGGTGCAGCTCCCCTTTTGACGGGGTCATCCTTTTACGAGCTATCAGCAGAGGAATATGAGCAGATCAGTTGGTATATTTTACAAAACTGTATGGAGGTTGAGCCGTATTTAATGTGAGTGGTTCAACTACAAAATTTGCTTAGTTATTGGATGCCAATTCAGTAAATATTTATGCGTACTTAATCCTGATATAACTCTGAATCCAGACAACACCGTAAAGAAATCCACGAGTTTGAACCTGACCAAGAACATGGGGATCATATGCATCGGCGGGAGTTTCCTTAATGGTTTAAACGGAATGTAGGTTTTTTTTTTCTCTTGGCATCGTCATGAACATGATATATGTATTTGAATTCTTATTAAAACTTCAATATACATCCGTTCATTCAGATGGCCCAAAAGCGCCTTGACAAATCCCCAAAAGCAAGCAATGGACTGTATTCAATTGCTTGTGGTGCTGACAAGCAAGTGCGTCGGTATAAGGCTTGTGTTGTGAATGGCCTAAGGTTCCGCTCGTGTGCCAATGATCAACATAAGACAATCCAGAATTCCGGAGTTGTTGTGCTATCGGAACATTTAGGCAAGGAAATTGATTGTTATGATACAGTAAATGAAATCTTTGAACTAACATATCCAACTCACAACCGGGTTGTGGTGTTCAAGTGTGATTGGTTTAATGTAGCAGATAAGAAAGGAATTAACAAAGTTGGCCACTTTACTTCTGTAAACGTCTCTAGGACTTGGTATAAAGATGATCCTTACATTTTTACGACCCTGGCTGGACAAGCCTCCTATGCTCCTGACACTGTTGTGGGTAGGAACTGGCAAATAGCGCAGAAGATAGAAGCACGATCTTATCAGGTCCCAAAAGCGAATGATGGAAATATAGACAGACGAGTTGAGGATGCTTATCAGCAGTCATCGAACAGCGGTGAGGCGTTTGATGTAGATGTTAAAATAGATGATATTTTGCCTACTCAAATCGTTCAAGATCCCCCTACTGTGGACCCTAATTAATTTGAAAACTTAAAAGAAACACTTGGCGAGGATTATGCATCTGAGGATGAAACGGAATACCGAAGCGAAGATGGTACCGCTGATGATGATTACGATACGGATCTCAGTGATTTTGAATGATGTTCTGTTTAAGTTGTTTTGTTTTAGATCATATGTTGTACATGAAGGTTTGCATTTCCTGCGTGCTGTTTGTTTACGTAGAGGATTACGACGACTTGCTTTGAATGACTTGGTGAGGATTACGTAAATTGTTAACATGAACTGAGAATATTTTTTAATTAAAATATTATCAGTTCATATTACAGGGTCCTGTATGGACATTTACTATATCCTGTAAATAAGCAGATTACATGATGTCGACGACCAAAAGATTAGACGGTCGGGCCGTCTCAGTCCACTAAAAGCGGCGGAGGACATATCGGCGTCCGGAAATCATGGTGAGAGTTATCCTACGTTATTGCAACTTTTATGTCTTCAGATATCATCGACTCATACTGCAGATATTTCCTTCCTTGTGTAGTTACATAAACTGATTCGACAAAAGTTTCTACAAGCTCGCAGAACGTCCAGGACATAAAGAATCATTATGTTGGTGGTGCTACAGCTGCGCAGAAGGTGAAGATAGAGGTGATATGTTATGTTTTGTTAGCGTGAAAGCTTATTTATATCTAACGAGCAGTGTTTATTTTCGCTTTACGTTAGTCTTTTTGTGACTAAAATATTTTGGTAGCTATAAGTTCCTTACGTATATCTCACAACGTGGTTAATGCAGAAAATTTCCCAAGGACATCCGATGAAGGGGTTCGCCAAGATCGACGGCACTGGCAGCCATCGTGGTTAGTAACACCCTTCGCCTGTATCTGTTGTGCTTATAATCTTACAAGTCTGTTTTGTAATTCTTAGTCCCTGCAGGATAGCATGTGCTGAGGAGCAGCGCTTCCAATTCTTCTGAAAGCGTACAAACGCGGAAGGCTGTGTCGGAAAGAGAGAATAGTTTGGGCAGCGATGGCCTAAATGGAAGTGCTGACGCTGGTGCTGGAGGGGTTACATCGCAGGTATATCTGTGAAACTGATGATATTTCTGTCTTATTGGAATTGCATTTCTTCCTCACATCTAATTGTTGGTAATTGATGATATTTCTGTCTTATTGGATTTGCATTTCTTCCTCACATCTAATTGTTGGTAATTTAGAATAAGGCATATAATGTAACACCCGCTTATTTGATGGAACAGGCTAAAGCAAAAAACCTTGAAAGATCGCATGCTGCGAGGAAGTTGAATGTCGACCAACAGGGTAAGTTGTAACAGTAGGCTAATACATTTAGTTAGAATGTCAATCTTGTGTGGATTGGAATGGAAACTAAATCACTTTGGGAATGAGGTTCTATCTAATAGGTACTATCGTCTATTTTGGCAGCTATGAATCAGGCAAAGAAGTTGAAGAGTGCCGGTTCCGGCATGGATCCGGAACCACCACAAGTATTAAGGTGATCAGGTCTATAATTATTTTTTTAATATTCATAGTAATCTTGAAATGTGACGTTTCTGTGCAAACGTTGTAGGTCATACCACCTGTCGAACAGCAAGCTAAATCCCCGCACGGGAAAGGAAACAGTACTGTTGGCGGTGGTCATACAGAAGCTGTGAAGAGGGATACGTCTACTGCAGCACAGACGCCGCAGTTTCTGGCCAACATTCAGGTAATGTAGATGATGTATGAACCAAGTTACAGCCACTGTTTTGTTCAATATTACTAATACTTTTGAAATGTACAATTTTTCTTGCAAAGGCTTTAAGTTTTACCAACCGCCAATCAACACCGTAAATCCCCGCGCGATAATGCTGCAGCTGTTCATGGGGTTCCTGGACCAGCTGACAAGAGGTCTTCATCTACTGTAGCTCAGGCTGAGCTGTTTCCCTCAAACACAGAGGAATTGTAGATCATGTTTAATTTGAAGCAATTTACACCGTCCCTATTTTCTTTCATATTACTGTTAGGCTTGAAATGTAACCTTTCCGTGCAAACGTTATAGGTTTTACCACCTGTGATCCAGCAACGCAAATCCCCCACTTGGAAAGGAAGGACTTTTGAGGGGGGTAATGGTCAAGCCCAAAATAGGTCTACGCCAAAGGCTGCAGTGACAGAGAAGATTCTATCTGACAGTGAGGTATATGTGTGATATGAAGAACCAGTCATGGATTATATTATGGCTTTTGATATTTCTTTTAAATGCGACCGATGGTTTTTCTCACTTGTTTTATGACATGTTTCCTTTTGATTCCTAGTTGATAAGAATATCTTATGAAAGTCTTTCTCAACCCAATGGTAACATTATATCAATTTCCGCTTATATTGTACTTGTATTTGGTTTGGTGTTTTTTGGTTGTTGGTGCTTTTACCTAGCAAGTGATTCCTGTTCTCATTCGCAGTTGCAGTGGGATCAAGAGGATTGTAAAGGAAGCACATAAAAGACTCGTACAACTTGGTCGACGAGGTGGGTATTCGTAAATGATTACTGAATTTGAAGATTGGTGATTGCCGTACATGAGCTCTGTAGGTCTATGTCTTACTGCAGGCTGATGAGGAATCACAGGAAATTGAAGGGCGGTCGCTGCCATTGACTAGGGGCCGCAAGACTGTTGACATGACAATGGGAGAGCTGAATGCTGGTATAATGGCTGCTGATGTTAGTACTTATACAATTAACATGTTTTGTTTTTTTTTTGTTCGTCGTCTTTTTTTTTTTAATTAATTCTTCAGCTCAGAGGTTTGAATGTTTTCTTTCAGAACGTGACGTCCTAGTCTACAACACCGAGGAGGTTTTAGCGGCTTCAACAAGTTGGGTCCCCCTCGTCCCGCTTTACGTCGGTGGCTCAATCCGCCCCTACACAAAATGACGCAGGGGCCCCACCTTCATCGAGTACGTATCTCATTCACTTAACCCACCTAGTATATACATTTTATGATCCTAATATAACTAATTAGTAATTAATTATATTGTGGCAGATCCGCCTTCAAGCAGAAAAGGAAGAGGCGTGAACCTAGCCTTTCAACGAGGAAGAAATTGGGCGAGGGAGGGAAGTTATCTGTGAACATCCCTCTTGGCAAGAAGAAGCCAGTTGGCGAAAATGCGAAGGAGGTCATGTAGGGTTTTGATTCATGGATGCGCAACGGAAGCATAAACAAACATAAAACCATGCAAAACCCTCCAAGGATCACAAGTCAAGAGACATAACGATGGTAAGGTTTAGAAATCATAAACACACCTTAGGGTTCTCCTTTGATGACTTCAAACGCGAATTATGTCACGTTCTCTATGGTTGATCCACGCCTAGAGTTGATCCTAGATCTCCCAAGTCCTTGGTGCTAGCCCGGAAGAGGAAGGGGAAGAAGAATCACGCAAAACGAGACCCAAAAGGAGGGTCTCGGCCTCCTTTGGCCGACGGGGACGGGGCGGCAGCAAGGGGGCGGTCGGGCTCCCTTGTTGCTTGCTCTCTCTCCTTTTGTTCTCTCCCACTCTTTGTTATGTTCAATAAAGAGCATAAGTTATGTGGGAAGGAAGGAAAGAAGGTCCTTTATCTAGTCCAACAACTCCTTGTCAACTACCTAAAGGACTTATTCTAGTCCTACTAAAATTCAATTTAGTCCCTTCCTTGCAAATTAGTCCCTACTAAGTTTGCAAGGGTTTGCAAAGTGATCCTTCTAATTAATTAATCCAATTAATTAATTCACAAATCTAGTTCAACTCTATATAGTGTGTGACCTCATAGGTTCTATCTAGTTGGTAGCAACTATTTGCTAATATGGAGCGGTCTCTAGCAAAACATCCATTCTAGCCAACAAATAGAATAGTCGTCCTGACAACCTTTGTACAAGGAATTGTCTCATCCCTTTGTCACCATATCCGGATTGGACACGAGACATACAAGTCACACTCGTATGTCCAATCCATAGTTTCTCGCTCCATGGGAATAGCCTTATTCGTGCAAATAACATCAATATCCCATATTGATTTATTTGAGTCTGGCCAGACATTCTATAAGCACTATCCCTCGAGTGGCCTAGGATATTTGCTCCCGTTATGTGGGAGGGACAAATTCTATCTACGTCCACTACGATCTCTAAGCTTGCTTCTTATTGTATCCAGTACACGCCTTTATAACTACCCAGTTACGGTGTAGCGTTTAACGCTACCAAGATTACAATAATCCACAACTAGAATATCTAGTGACTTCAAGTCTGAGGATGACAATACCATTGCACCGCGAGAAGCGCTTGTGACTTAACATAACATGTATGTAGCCTTCTCGGAGATGGGTCAATCTAGTGCAACATTCCCTAATGCACACCTATGTGTTGGATCGTGATATCTCCATATCAATCCAACCCCATACTAGTCTATAGATGATTGTCCCATTAATCATTATACTTGACTAGGGATATTTAAGATAAACAACACAATTGTAAATCTAAGGAATTCTTATATTAAATATCCAATAAATAATAAATGAATTTCTAGCCACAAATAATTCATACTAAACTAGGTTGCCTCTAGGGCATCTATTCCAACAGTCTCCCACTTTCACTAGAGCAAATCTGGCGCATCTCGTATGCCCATACTCCTAGTGTTCCCCTCATGCTTCCACTGCGTGAGAGGCTTTGTATGCGGGTCAGACAGATTATCATCTGTAGGAATCTTGCATATCCGAACGTCTCCTCTATCGATAATATCTCGAATAAGATGAAACTTCCTGAGCACGTGCTTGGACTTCTGGTGCGACCTGGGTTCCTTAGATTGCGCGATCGCCCCAGTGTTGTCACAGAACAACTCAACTGGATCCGCAATGCTAGGGACCACACCAAGTTCAGAAACAAACTTTCTGATCCAAACAGCTTCCTTTGCTGCGCCATTTGCAGCAATGTACTCAGCCTCTGTTGTAGAATCAGCCACCGTCTCTTGCTTGGAACTCTTCCAGCTCACCGCTGCTCCATTCAGGCAAAACACATATCCCCATTGTGATCTAAAGTCATCTCTGTCGGTTTGGAAGCTTGCATCAGTGTAACCCCTTACACGCAACTCTTCCTCACCGCCAAATATCAAGAAAGCATCCTTAGTTCTTCTCAAGTACTTTAGGATGTTCTTGACTGCAATCCAGTGACTCTCACCCGGATTGGATTGGTATGTGCTTGTCATACTCAAGGCATATGACACATCTGGTCTAGTACATAACATGGCGTACATGATAGATCCTATGGCCGAGGCATAGGGTATTCTACTCATGCGTTCCTTCTAAATCTCATTGGAGGGACAACCACTCTTCGAAAGAGTGATTCCATGTGACATGGGCAAGAATCCCTTCTTGCAATCTTGCATGTTGAACCTTTTCAACAGCTTGTCAATATATGTACTTTGACTTAGGCCTAGCAGCCTATTAGATCTATCTCTATAGATCTTTATACCGAGTATATAGGCTGCTTCCCCTAAGTCATTCATTGAGAAACACTTTCCTAGCCAATCTTTAACAGATTGCAGCATGGGAATGTCGTTTCCAATGAGTAGTATGTCATCCACATACAAGACCAGAAAAGCTACAGAGCTCCCACTAACCTTCTTGTAGACACAAGACTCATGTTCGTTTCTGACGAAGCCAAACTCTTTTACCACTTCATCAAAACGTCGATTCCAACTCCTAGAAGCTTGTTTCAATCCATAAATGGATCGTTGCAGCTTACAGACTTTATTGGCTTGCTTTGGATCCTCAAAACCCTCCGGCTGTATCATATACACGTCCTCGAGGAGATTCCCATAAAGGAATGCTGTTTTGACATCCATCTGACCAATCTCATAGTCGTGGTATGCTGCAATCGCAAGTACGATTCGGATGGATTTGGTCATAGCGACTGGTGAAAAGGTTTCATCATAGTCAATACCATGAATCTGTCTGAATCCTTTAGCCACCAATCGGCCCTTATAGTGAATCACATTACCATCCATGTCGATCTTCTTCTTGAAGACCCACTTGCACCCTATGGGTCGCTCCCCATCGGGTGGTTCCACCAAAGTCCATACTTTGTTGGTATACATGGATTCCATCTCGGATCTCATGGCTTCCAGCCACTTCTGAGAGTCTCGGCCACTCATGGCCTCCTCATAGGTAGTAGGCTCATCATCTATGAGCATCGTGTCACCGGAATCGGTTACGAGAAGTCCATACCTCTCGGGTTCCTGGCGCACTCTACTAGATCTACAAAGCTCTTGTGATACCTGAACATGTTGCTCCACAACTACTTGTGGTTCCTGTTCATGTTCCATAATCGGTTCAGTGATTTGTGGTTCTTGAACCTCTTCAAGTTCTACATTCCTCCCACTTGCTTCTTTAGAGACAAACTCTCTTTCTAGAAACACTCCGGTCCGAGCAACAAACACTTTGTTCTCGGTTGGATTGTAGAAGTAGTAACCCTTAGTTTCCTTAGGGTACCCCACAAATTTACACTTATCCGATTTAGGCCCGAGCTTGTCTGATTGTAAACGTTTTACATAGACATCGCAGCCCCAAATCCTCATGAACGACAGTGTGGGACGCCTCCCACTCCACATCTCATATGGTGTCTTCATGACTGATTTGGATGGAACACGGTTAATGGTGAAAGCTGCACTAAATAGAGTATAGCCCCAAAATGATATTGGAAGATCGGTTTGACACATCATAGATCGAACCATATCCAATAGGGTTCGATTCCTCCTCTCGGACACGCCATTCCACTGTGGCGTTCCGGGTGGAGTGAGTTGGGACACGATCCCACACTCTCTAAGATAGTCGTCAAACTCTTGGCTCAAGTATTCTCCTCCACGATCCGATCGTAGAGCCTTGATACTTTTGCCAAGTTGCTTTTCTACTTCATTCTTGAATTCTTTGAACACTTCAAAGGATTCGGATTTTGCCCTCATAAGGTACACAAATCCATATCTACTGTAATCATCAGTCAATGTAATGAAGTAGACATAACCACCACTGGCAGGCGTGGCAAATGGCCCACACACATCGGTATGTATGAGCGCCAATTGCTCACTAGTCCTCTCACCTTTCTTATTGAAAGGGGACTTTGTCATTTTTCCCAATAAACAAGCCTCACATGTCTCATATGATTCAAAATCAAATGAGTCTAGTAATCCATCCTTATGGAGTCTAGATACACATTTCTCATTAATATGGCCTAAACGACAATGCCATAAATAAGCAGGATTAAAATCATTTATTTTAATCCGCTTGGTATTAATGTTGTAGACAAGATTGCTTAGATCAAGGACATAAAGTCCATTAAATAATTGCGCACTAAAATAGTGAATGTTATTTAAATAAAAGGAACAACAATTGTTCTTTATTGAAATAATAAAACCATCCTTGTCCAAACAAGAAATAGAAATAATGTTTCTGCTCATTGCAGGCAAAAAATAGCAATTATTTAATTCTAAAACTAATCCTGAAGGCAGAGATAGCTCGCACACGCCTATGGCCAACGCAGCAACCTTTGCTCCATTCCCAACGCGCAGATCTATCTCCCCTTTAGCCAATTTCCTACTTCTCTTTAGATCCTGCATATTTCGACAAATATGAGATCCACATCCAGTATCTAATACCCATGTTGTAGAGAAAGTTAATTTGACATCTACAACAAAAATACCTGGTGGTGGTGGAATCACTATTCCAAGCCTCTTGTCCTCCAGATATTTTAGGCAGTTCCTCCTCCAGTGTCCAGGCTGACTGCAGTAGTGACACTCACCTTTAGTCACACCTTTGGCAATGCCACCAACAGGCTTAAGGGCAGGTTCCTTGGACTTGGCAACTGACTTGCCTTTGCCCTTGGAGGAAGAGGCAAACCTTTTGCACTTTCCTTTCTGTACCATCATTATGGCCTTGCCCTTACCCTTGTTGATGCTCTGTTCAGCCGTCCTCAACATGTTGAGTAAATCTGGCAGTGGTTTAACGATCTCGTTCATGTTATAGTTCATAATGAACTGTCCATAACTCTCGGGCAACGATTGCAACACGAGATCGGTTGCCAACTCTTGGCCGACCGGGAACCCTAGTCGGGCGAGATTCTCCAAGTACCCGATCATTTGGAGTACATGGTATCCCACCGGGTTCCCTTCTTCCAGATGACATTTGAACAGTGCCTTTGAGACCTCGTACCTCTCTACCCTCGCCTGCTCTTGGAAGAGCTGCTTTAGATGTTCGATCATATCGACAGCATTCATTTTTTCGTGTTTCTTCTGAAGCTCAGAAGTCATGGTGCAAAGCATAAGGCATGCCGCATCATTAGCGTCATCAACACGCTTTTGATACGCCTTTAAGGCAGCAGGTGTTTGGTTCTCTGGACCTTCTGGAACATGCTCCTCTATTGCGTACAGTTTCTTTTCTTGCTTGAGAACAATTCTCAAGTTTCTGTACCAATCAAGAAAGTTGATTCCAGAGAGCTTGTCCTTCTCAAGGACAGATCGTAGGGAATGTTGTGAACTCGATGAGTTGTTTGCCATTTGGAATTCTACAAAAGGAAAATCCGCAAGTTTTAGTATTTGTCAATTTTTGACTATATTCAATAATGGCTAGTTTATCAAATATAGCTCCCACTATTTTTCTACGGATTAATAACCCTCAAGATATTAAAACGGAAAATATCCTTATATTTTCTAGTGGGCCAAGATCTATCTTTCATCTCCTTATGAGCTTGGTTTGGCAAGTCACCCATAATTTGACTACTTTAGGTAGGAACAATTCCAATTGCATCCCATATGCAACTCTTGGTTCAATTGGGAAAATAACTCCTTATTTATCCATCCATATGGATAATCCCAATTGATTGCCTCTAGGTTTCTTAATCAAATTAATAGCCTAGTTGTGTTCAACCTCTTATCTAAACAATTGCACATTGTTACGTGCCATCGCATTCCATCATGATGAACCAAGTCGCCATGCTTTGGCACGCACGAACTTGGTAAATAATGATGATAATGAGTGTTTAAATAACGAGAAGGAAAGAACATAATATTTGAATTTTGAGGGATTTTAAATTCAATTTTTTTTAATTGTTTTGTTGATCAATATCAACTAATCTATCTATTTGTGTTTGGGCACAACTCCAAATAATAGATCCGGGTTGTCTAATTATCTTATTATCCTAATTGCATGCATCATCCATACACCAACCACACAATAATAAGACAATAAAATAAACAACCACAAAACAGTAATTAAACGTGATGTGGATATGGCCTTTTCTAGACTAAGATAATTCCAAGCCAATGGAATTATCTACGAACCCTAAAGCAAACACATCTCCATGCGTCTTGATCTTTTGGTCCATCCTTCATAGTCTTGTGGAATGCTCCATGCTCCATGCTCCATCTTTTGTGGCTTCTTTGGCTTTGGGCTTCTTTTCTCCAATCTTGGCTAACAATGTACTTTATCTAGCACTAGCTAACTTCTATACTAAATAAAACAAATCTCACAAGTTAAGAAAAAAATGGCACGCAGGCCATAAAAAACCTTAATTAATTATTACAATTAATTGATCAGCTCGCAGGCCGTAAAACCAAACCACAAAATTAAACATCCACATCAAACCACATCCTAAGGCCATATCCAATCACCATGCGATTTGCACATAAACAGTTAAAATCCAATTTTAACGCGCTTGGTCAATTTTAATTGATTTTAGGATTTCTAGGGTTAAAACAGTCCATGGGCCCAACAATCAAATTGACCGGGCCCAAAAAGGTGAACCACAAGGCCCTAGGGCCGGCCCGGCCCAAAACAAACAATCCTAGGCCCGCGGGTTAGGGCCGCCCGGCCCCTAGGGCGGCCAAGCTTGGGCGGCAAGCAAGGGGGGCTGTCCCAAGGGGGGCGAACCTCCTTGAGGGAGTTGTTTCCAAAACAACTCCTTTGCTTGGTGCCCAGGTTTGGTTGTTTCCTTGTTTTGGGAGAACTCCTTCTTCCCCAAGGATGCCCAAACCCTAGATGTAAGATCCTAAAATTTATCAAACTCACCAATTCATGCATCCAATGCAAAAATTGGATCTTGTTATGATTAATTATTTACAAATTGCATCCCATGCTTGATTTGTCTTGTTTTACGCGATAAACAATCAAATTAAGGTGTAAAACAACTAAAACGTAACACATAAACCACGTTTATGCTCTACGACCTGTGGCTCTGATACCACTGTAGGGTTTTGATTCATGGATGCGCAACGGAAGCATAAACAAACATAAAACCATGCCAAACCCTCCAAGGATCACAAGTCAAGAGACATAACCATGGTAAGGGTTAGAAATCATAAACACACCTTAGGGTTCTCCTTTGATGACTTCAAACGTGAATTATGTCACGTTCTCTATGGTTGATCCACACATAGAGTTGATCCTAGATCTCCGAAGTCCTTGGTGCTAGCCTGGAAGAGGAAGAGGAAGAAGAAACGAGACCCAAAAGGAGGGTCTTGGCCTCCTTTGGCCGACGGGGACGGGGCGGCGGCAAGGGGGCGGTCGGGCTCCCTTGTTGCTTGCTCTCTCTCCTTTTGTTCTCTCCCACTCTTTGTTATGTTCAATAATGAGCATACGTTATGTGGGAAGGAAGGAAGGAAGGTCCTTTATATAGTCCAACAACTCCTTGTCAACTACCTAAAGGAATTATTCTAGTCCTACTAGAAATCAATTTAGTCCCTTCCTTGCAAATTAGTCCCTACTAAGTTTGCAAGGGTTTGCAAAGTGATCATTATAATTAATTAATCCAATTAATTAATTCCCAAATCTAGTTCAACTCTATATAGCGTGTGACCCCATATGTTCTATCTAGTTGGTATCAACTATTTGCTAATATGGAGCGGTCTCTAGCAAAACATCCATTCTAGCCAACTAATAGAATAGTCATCTTGACAACTTTGTACAAGTAATTGTCTCATCCCTTTGTCACCATATCCGGATTGGACACGAGACATACCAGTCACACTCGTATATCCAATCCATAGTTTCTCGATCCATGGGAATAGCCTTATTCGTGCAAACAACATCAATATCCCATATTGATTTGTTTGATTCTGGCCAGACATTCTATAAGCACTATCCCTCGAGTGGCCTAGGATATTTGCTCCTGTTATGTGGGATGGACAAATTCTATCTACGTTCACTACAATCTCTAAGCTTGCTTCTTATTTTATCCAGTAGACGCCTTTATAACTACCCAGTTACGGTATAGCGTTTAACGCTACCAAGATTACAATAATCCACAACTAGAAAATCTAGTGACTTCAAGTCTAAGGATGACAATACCATTGCACCGCGAGAAGCGCTTGTGACTTAACATAACATGCATGTAGCCTTCTCGGAAATGGGTCAATCCAGTGCAACATTCCCTAATGCACACCTATGTGTTGGATCGTGATATCTCATATCAATCCAACCCCATACTAGTCTATAGATGATTGTCCCATTAATCATTATACTTATCTAGGGATATTTAAGATAAACAACACAATTGTAAATCTAAGGACTTCATTATATTAAATATCCAATAAATAATAAATCAATTTCTAGCCACAAATAATTCATACTAAACTAGATTGCCTCTAGGGCATCTATTCCAACAGGTCACTGCAGAGGTGGGTATAGCAGTGCGAAAGAACGCACCACTGGACAAGTCTGGGTGGAAAGATATGGACGAGGTTTACCTGAAACCCATATATGATCATCTTCAAGTAAGTGACGTAAAATACGTGTTAACATATTTTTCCTACAATTACTTTATGTGAATGTGTACTTATGACAACATATCTTGTCGTATGCAGGGTTTGTTTGACCTTGACTTCAACAGAAAACCACTCTGCGGGCCATCAATTATATGGCAAAGGAAGCTTGTAGTGAGTACCGTTATAAGCTGCACACACACTCAAGAACTTCCGCACCCCTGCTGAAGCAAATAAAAACCCGGCACCAAGTGTCTCCCAGGAGCAGCGTGAAAAAGTGTGCGCACTTTTTAAGACAGATGGGTGGAAGGTAAAATATTGACTGATTTTTCATTGCAGCAAACTAATTTAGGTTCGCTTTTGAGTTCACGTCCACTATTACGTCATTGCAGTGTAGGAGTGCCAGGGCAAATTTGAATCGATCAAAAGTAAAAAATCTTTCTGCCGCAGGTTCAAAGTCCATTATCTAGCGTATATATGAGATGGTAAGTTCCATGTCATCCGATCTTTCGCATCAGTTTATAAGTTTCACAACTAGCACTTATTTCCGTATGAAATATTTATTTGGAATATTATCTTGTGCAGGAGAACCCATCCCTCATCGACAGCTAGAAAACAACACACACCAGGAAGAACTCAGGGACATAGATAAGTGCGGATGCGGAGGAGAAGCACGTTAGTTTCGTAATTCCCTCGCCACGTTTTATTTTACATGCTATGGTGTGAAGATTTTATGCTTTGTTTCAACTACAGAGAAGGATGGTGGAGATGCGGGATAATGATACGAAGAGTTTGCGGACCGAAGATAAGATAGTGGAGATGGTTGTTGGGGGTAGGAGTGGATTTGTAGCGGGATATGGTGCTGGTCAGCTCCCGAGGAATTCATTCACGTTTCAAGAAAGCGTGGAGGCTAATGAGTCCAGGGTTGCTGAAGCACTAAGGATGGCTGAAGCTGCTGAGCTTAGGGCACAGGTTTCAGAGAAAGGCGCCGCGGAGACCAGTAGAAGGGCAGAGGAGGCTGAGCAAAATGCAAAGGAAGACGAGAAAAATGCTGAAGAGGCACTGAGAAGGGGAAATGAATATGTCAACCTTATGACCGGAATGGAAGAACGGCTTAAGAACATGGAGTCCTTGATGGCCAACCAGCTGATGGTCGAGAAGGCATCGAGCGGGCATCATTTTTCATCATCTTCAGAGGATTATTAAGGTAATTTAAATGTCAATTTTCATTTCAGTATGTGAATAAATGACATGTTGAGTATGATGTGTAGATAAATTAAATTTTAGTGGTTTTCGTGTATGCATGAAGTTTGTGGCACTTTTAATTTGGATATAGTTGAAAGTGATATCTCCGGCCCAGTACGCGCTGGATATATGAAACTAATTAAGTTAGTTGATAATGTGACCTCCATATGCAATTTTACGAAACTCATTTTTAAAGTATACCATGGCTCTAGTCTTATTATGTTTCGTTTTATCGGGTGAAATAACTCTTCGCGTCTCGTTTTGGACAGCTTTGTTACTTACTGCTCTATTTTTGTTGTCGATTACGCGTGGAACATGCAACTCCACCAGTTGACTGATCGATATCTATTTTTGTGGTTGCAACAGTTGAGTAATTGTGAGAATTTAAGTAGTTTTGTCTTCAGACAAAATTAAACAAAAAGTTCAGGAAAATAACATAAAATAAAACAACAGTAAGAACAGAAAATAGAAGTCTGGATAGTGCTGGAGCTTGGGGTCAAATGGCTCCGCATTCTCGTCATGCACTTGTTCATCGAGGGTCTCAAGATTTTTCCCGGAAGACCCCCCTCTTCTGTGCATCTCTTCTTCATCTTCCGCAGTATCTCGTATCTTATTGCATATCTCATCAGCAGGCCATCCTCAAGCATATATCTCTTCTTCTTAAACAACCCGACAGCAGGCTCGTTGACACTCCTTGAATCAGCATCTGAGATGATTATTGGAACATCCACAGAGGACCCTCGCAGTCCTGTGAAAGGACTGGTGACCTCCTCCTCTTCACGTAGGCATTTGCGAATGGGTTCCATGGTAAGAAGATTCTGGGGAGGGGATTTGCTGTGTCTGAGAATGAAATGGAGGTTACAAATTAAATAGGGAGGGCAGGTCATTAACCTATCAATGATTTTTGGAATTCGAACAATTGCATTGAGTTTTTGTTGGTGGTTATTACTGGTTTGTGGTTGTTATGATGTTCATTTAGGAGGCATGCATTAAGTTCATTCATGATGAGGTAGTGGCGGGTATGTGAATAATTTCAGTTGTTGGAATTCGTTGAACATTGATTTAAATAATAGGTGAGCCACATACATGTTTTACAACGTCCGGTGTTTGTGAATACTTCGCTTCAATACATTTTCTGCTTTTGGACCTGCGAGTTTTTTATGTCATGCATACAAACAGCAGCATTTTAGTCTCGTTCCCTTTGTCGTGTTCAATTTTCATGAACTGTTTTTTAATTTGTTTTCATGAACTGTTATTTATTTTCTTGTTCTTTTTTTGAAATCACAGCAATGATGTCAATTACAGCTCCGCCAGCAGCAGCAGCAGATCCATGCATATGCTTATCCCGTCTTCAATGCGCCAACAAATGAACACTTCTCTGCCATCATTCTGAGGTACAAGGGTTAAATAAATCTGAACAATGTTTTGAATTTTGATGAATTGTTGTGGACATGCATTGTAACTAATTTTTGGAGGAAGTTTGTGTGTGGATGTGTATATGGCCGGGTTTTTGTGGCTTGTTTCGAACAATTGAATTTTTGTAACTGTACGTTGGTGTAAGTTTGGTTTCATTAAGCTTCGAATTAAAACTAGTATTTTGCAATCGTTGGTGTTGTATGTGTGTATGCATGGGTGATCAAAAATGATCACCTGGCTACTGGTTTTTTTGATTTATTTGATGAGCAGATTCAAGAACTTTGCGAGATAGGCGATTACGTCAGTAGTCTTCTATGAGGACCACCAAAATAAAAAGACGACCAGGAAGTCTGTCGACAAATTCATATTACGAAGATTAAAGTGGTCGTGAAAATTAAATTAAAAAAGACACAATCGAATAAAACTTAACAACAACGACTAAAGTAGTCTGCATTATACCTACGATAGGAATAAATAGTCGATAAAGTCATCGGCGTTAGTTTTTTAAAAAAAGTAAATGTTCGTCGTGTGGTCGGGAAAAGATTAACGACTAAATAAGTTTGTCGAAATATTCGTCGGAAAAATTTTTGACCACCTAATATGGTTAGTAAGTCGTCGGCAAAAATATCAACGACGAGAAGTTGTGGTCGCAGTAGTGGTCGGTAAAAGTCACCGACCATTGGGAAAAGTTTTCGCCCCGTCAAACTAACGACGGGGTTATCCCGACGCTTTTTGGACTAACGTTTCTCGTTGTCTTTTCATTCTAAGGACGGTATTTCGTGTTTTAACGACGAGTTTTCTCGTCGTAATAAACCGACTTTTTTGTAGTGCTAGGTAAATCAACTACAAAGCCTTGACATATAAGATACATCAATATCAGAACTTTGTCAGTTACCAATACCTTTGAATGTTCCCTTCGCACAACACATCTCATGATGATAGAGAATAAAATTTTGTCTTCACAATTTAACATAGAGTGTGTTAATTGTTTGTGTCTAGTTGGTGTCCCTTCAAAGAAAATACAGATTTTGCCTTCTCCAAGGACTCTCTCCTATCAGGATGTTCATCCACCTTGTATTTCCTATGTATCCCCTAAATTTTGGGAAAAAATCTATGATCTTACCTTATATCAATACCAGCAACTCTAGAGGTTAAAATAAGATTCTCATCTTCATCATCAAATTCTTGAAACCAAATTTAGTTAAAACAACCTAGTATGCCTTGGATAAGCCTCAGAGGTTGGATTCAGTTGTAGGGTTTTGATTCATGGATGCGCAACGGAAGCATAAACAAACAAAAAACCATGCAAAACCCTCCAAGGATCACAAGTCAAGAGACATAACGATGGTAAGGGTTAGAAATCATAAAGACAACTTAGGGTTCTACTTTGATGACTTCAAACTCGAATTATGTCACGTTCTCTATGGTTGATCCACGCCTAGAGTTGATCCTAGATCTCTTAAGTCCTTGGTGCTAGCCCGGAAGAGGAAGAGGAAGAAGAATCACGCAAAACGAGATCCAAAAGGAGGGTCTCGGCCTCCTTTGGCCGACGGGGACGGGGCGGCGGCAAGGGGGCGGTCGGGCTCCCTTATTGCTTGCTCTCTCTCCTTTTGTTCTCACCCACTCTTTGTTATGTTCAATAATGAGCATAAGTTATGTGGGAAGGAAGGAAGGAAGGTCCTTTATATAGTCCAACAACTCCTTGTTAACTACCTAAATGACTTATTCTAGTCCTACTAGAATTCAATTTAGTCCCTTCCTTGCAAATTAGTCCCTACTAAGTTTGCAAGGGTTTGCAAAGTGATCCTTCTAATTAATTAATCCAATTAATTAATTCCCAAATCTAGTTCAACTCTATATAGCGTGTGACCCCATAGGTTCTATCTAGTTGGTAGCAACCATTTGCTAATATGGAGCGGTCTCTAGCAAAACATCCATTCTAGCCAACTAATAGAATAGTCATCTTGACAACCTTTGTACAAGTAATTGTCTCATCCCTTTGTCTCCATATCCGGATTGGACACGAGACATACAAGTCACACTCGTATATCCAATCCATAGTTTCTCGATCCATGGGCATAGTCTTATTCGTGCAAATAACATCAATATCCCATATTGAGTTATTTGAGTCTGGCTAGACATTCTATAAGAACTATCCCTCGAGTGGCCTAGGAAATTTGCTCCCGTTATGTGGGAGGGACAAATTCTATATACATCCACTACGATCTCTAAGCTTGCTTCTTATTGTATCGAGTACACGCCTTTATAACTACCCAGTTACGGTGTAGCGTTTAACGCTACCAAGATCACTATAATCCACAACTAGAATATCTAGTGACTTCAAGTCTAAGGATGACAATACCATTGTACCGCGAGAAGAGCTTGTGACTCAACATAACATGTATGTAGCCTTCTCGGAGATGGGTCAATCCAGTGCAACATTCCCTAATGCACACATATGTGTTGGATCGTGATATCTTCATATGAATCCAACCCCATACTAGTCTATAGATGATTGTCCTATTAATCATTATACTTGACTAGTGATATTTAAGATAAACAACACAATTGTAAATCTAAGGACTTCATTATATTAAATATCCAATAAATAATAAATGAATTTCTAGCCACAAATAATTCATACTAAACTAGATTGCCTCTAGGGCATCTATTCCAACAGGTCACTGCAGAGGTGGGTATAGCAGTGCGAAAGAATGCACCACTGGACAAGTCTGGGTGGAAAGATATGGACGAGGTTTACCTGAAACCCATATATGATCATCTTCAAGTAAGTGACGTAAAATACGTGTTAACATATTTTTCCTGCAATTACTTTATGTGAATGTGTACTTATGACCACATATCTTGTCGTATGCAGGGTTTGTTTGACCTTGACTTCAACAGAAAACCACTCTGCGGGCCATCAATTATATGGAAAATGAAGCTTATAGTGAGTACCGTTATAAGCTGCACACACACTCAAGAACTTCCGCACCCCTGCGCACCCCTGCTGAAGCAATTAAAAACCCGGCACCAAGTGTCTCCCAGGAGCACTGGGAAAAAGTGTGCGCACTTTTTAAGACAGATGGGTGGAAGGTAAAATATTGACTGATTTTTCATTGCAGCAAACTAATTTAGGTTCGCTTTTGAGTTCATGTCCACTATTACGTCATTGCAGTGTAGGAGTGCCAAGGCAAATTTGAATCGATCAAAAGTCAAAAATCTTTCTACCGCAGGTTCAAAGTCCATTATCTAGCGTATATATGAGATGGTAAGTTCCATGTCATCCGATCTTTCGCATCAGTTTATAAGTTTCACAACTAGAACTTATTTCCGTATGAAATATTTATTTGGAATATTATCTTGTGCAGGAGAACCCCTCCCTCGTCGACAGCTACAAAACAACACACACTAGGAAGAACTTAGGGACATGGATAAGTGCGGATGCGGAGGAGAAGCACGTTAGTTTCGTAATTCCCTCGCCACATTTTATTTTACATGCTATGGTGTGAAGATTTTATGCTTTGTTTCAACTACAGAGAAGGATGGTGGAGATGCGGGATAATGATACGAAGAGTTTTCGGACCGAAGATAAGATAGTGGAGATGGTTGTTGGGGGTAGGAGTGGATTTGTCGCGGGATATGGTGCTGGTCAGCTCCCGAGGAATTCATTCACGTTTCAAGAAAGCGTGGAGGCTAATGAGTCCAGGGTTGCTGAAGCACAAAGGATGGCTGAAGCTGCTGAGCTTAGGGCACAGGTTACAGAGAAAGGCGCCGCGGAGACCAGTAGAAGGGCAGAGGAGGCTGAGCAAAAGGCAAAGGAAGACGAGAAAAATGTTGAAGAGGCAGTGAGAAGGGGAAATGAATATGTCAACCTTATGACCGGAATGGAAGAACGGCTTAAGAACATGGAGTCCTTGATGGCCAACCAGCTGATGGTCGAGAAGGCATCGAGCGGGCATCATTCTTCATCATCTTCAAAGGATTATTAAGGTAATTTAAATGTCAATTTTCATTTCAGTATGGGAATAAATGACATGTTGAGTATGATGTGTAGATAAATTAAATTTTAGTGGTTTTCGTGTATGCATGAAGTTTGTGGCACTTTTAATTTGGATATAGTTGAAAGTGATATCTCCGGCCCAGTACGCGCTGGATATATGAAACTAATTAAGTTAGTTGATAATGTGACCTCCATATGCATTTTTACGAAACTCAGTTCTAAAGTATACCATGGCTCTAGTCTTATTATGTTTCGTTTTATCGGGTGAAATAACTCTTCGCGTCTCGTTTTGGACAGGTTTGTTACTTACTGCTGTATTTTTGTTGTCGATTACGCGTGGAACATGCAACTCCACCAGTTGACTGATCGATATCTATTTTTGTGGTTGCAACAGTTGAGTAATTGTGAGAATTTAAGTAGTTGTGTCTTCCGGACAAAATTAAACAAAAAGTTCAGGAAAATAACATAAAATAAAACAACAGTAAGAACAGAAAATAGAAGTCTGGCTAGTGCTGGAGCTTGGGGTCAAATGGCTCCGCATTCTCGTCATGCACTTGTTCATCGAGGGTCTCAAGATTTTTCCCGGAAGACCCCCCTCTTCTGTGTATCTCTTCTTCATCTTCCGCAGTATCTCGTATCTTATTGCATATCTCATCAGCAGGCCTTCCGCAAGCATATATCTCTTCTTCTTAAACAACCCGACAGCAGGCTCGTTGACACTCCTTGAATCAGCATCTGAGAGGATTATTGGAACATCCACAGAGGACCCTGGCAGTCCTGTGAAAGGACTTGTGACCTCCTCCTCTTAGAAAGAAATGGAGGTTACAAATTAAATAGGGAGGTCAGGTCATTAACCTATCAATCATTTTTGGAATTCGAACAATTGCATTCAGTGTTTGTGGGTGGTTATTACTGGTTTGTGGTTGTTATGATATTCATTTAGGAGGCATGCATTATGTTCATTCATGATGAGGTAGTGGCGGGTATGTGAACATTTTCAGTTGTTGGAATTCGTTGAACATTAATTTAAATAATAGGTGAACCACATACATGTTTTACAACGCCCGGTGTTTGTGAATACTTCGCTTCGATACATTTTCTGCTTTTGGGCCTGCGAGTTTTTTATGTCATGCATACAAACAGCAGCATTTTAGTCTCGTTCCCCTTGTCGTGTTCAATTTTCATGAACTGTTTTTTCATTTGTTTTCATGAACTTTTATTTATTTTCTTGTTCTTTTTTTGAAATCACAGCAATGATGTCAATTACAGCTCCGCCGGCAGCAGCAGCAGATCCATGCATATGCTTATCCCGTCTTCAATGCGCCAACAAATGAACACTTCTCCGCCATCATTCTGAGGTACAAGGGTTAAATAAATCTGAACAATGTTTTGAATTTTGATGAATTGTTGTGGACATGCATTGTAACTAATTTTTGGAGGAAGTTTGTGTGTGGATGTGTATATGGCCGGGTTTTTGTGGCTTGTTTTGAACAATTGAATTTTTGTAACTGTACGTTGGTGTAAGTTTGGTTTCATTAAGCTTCGAATTAAAACTAGTATTTTTGCAATCGTTGGTGTTGTATGTGTGTATGCATGGGTGATAAAAAATGATCACCTGGCTACTGGTTTTTTTGATTTATTTGATGAGCAGATTCAAGAACTTTGCGAGATAGGCGATTACGTCAGTAGTCTTCTATGAGGACCACCAAAATAAAAAGACGACCAGGAAGTCTGTCGACAAATTCATATTACGAAGATTAAAGTGGTCGTGAAAATTAAATTAAAAAAGACACAATCGAATAAAACTTAACAACAACGACTAAAGTAGTCTGCATTATACCTACGATAGGAATAAATAGTCGATAAAGTCATCGGCGTTAGTTTTTTAAAAAGAGTAAATGTTCGTCGTGTGGTCGGGAAAAGATTAACGACTAAATAAGTTTGTCGAAATATTCGTCGGAAAAATTTTTGACCACCTAATATAATGGTTAGTAAGTCGTCGGCAAAAATATCAACGACGAGAAGTTGTGGTCGCAGTAGTGGTCGGTAAAAGACTTTTACCGACCACTGGGAAAAGTTTTCGCCCCGTCAAACTAACGACGGGGCTATTCCGACGCTTTTTGGACGAACGTTTCTCGTTGTCTTTTCATTCTAACGACGATATTTCGTGTTTTAACGACGAGTTTTCTCGTCGTAATAAACCGACTTTTTTGTAGTGCTAGGTAAATCAACTACAAAGCCTTGACAGATAAGATACATCAATATCACAACTTTGTCAGTTACCAATACCTTTGAATGTTCCCTTCGCACAACACATCTCATGATGATAGAGAATAAAATGTTGTCTTCACAATTTAACACAGAGTGTGTTAATTGTTTGTGTCTAGTTGGTGTCCCTTCAAAGAAAATTCAGATTTTGCCTTCTCCAAGGACTCTCTCCTATCAGGATGTTCATGCACCTTGTATTTCCTATGTATCCCATAAATTTTGGGAAAAAATCTATGATCTTACCTTATATCAATACCAGCAACTCTAGAGGTTAAATAAAGATTCTCATCATCATCATCAAATTCTTGAAACCAAATTTAGTTAAAACAACCTAGTATGCCTAGGATAAGCCTCAAAGGTTGGATTCAGCTGTAGGGTTTTGATTCATGGATGCGCAACGGAAGCATAAACAAACATAAAACCATGCAAAACCCTCCAAGGATCACAAGTCAAGAGACATAACGATGGTAAGGGTTAGAAATCATAAACACACCTTAGGGTTCTCCTTTGATGACTTCAAACGCGAATTATGTCACGTTCTCTACTAGTGAATACCCCGTGTCCTCAGGGCACGGACACCTCACGGGAAATACACAGTTTCGAGCTTTGACTGATGAAATTAAGTCGCAGTAAAGGCGACAATCTCAAGAGACTAACATGTGTGATACACTCCATTTGATAACTCATAATAAATTGTGATGAGCAACACTTAATGTCAATTATAAATCATTCAACTGGCTTGTGCATAGAAACATTCAACGACAAATTTCGGCAGAATATGTTCCCAGTACTCGAACACATAAAATTTGTTGTACGACGATTCACAAAACAATAATTTGTACTACAAAAAAGCTTTAATAAAACACCTGAAAAATTTTATTTCGAGTTTGAAACTTGTTTACTCAAATAGTAACACTTGGAGCATGTAACTCATCACAGTACGCAATCAAGAGTTTTCCTATATCTACAGAACCATTTGACAGAGACTCCAATGTTTCCGAGATACACCACCAACAAAAAATTGTTAGATTTATCATCGTTCAAATTACATTATTCATTAAAGTCATCTTTCGCGCTGCCTTATTTTCTCTCAGACATCAGATTGTTCCTCCAAGCCGCCATACGCTGCACATCAAGAAATGATGAATTATTAAGAACTAAACCAACCTCATGTTCCTAGGTTCCTCTCTGCTATCATATTGGTCCTGGATTTTTTTTTTTATTTTTTTTTTATTTTTTTTTTTATTTTTTTGAGGAAAAGTCCAGTAGTATTTATGAAGAAGGCTGAGAGATGAACTAAATGAATTACTTCACAACACCCTGCTAAATGAAATAGGGGTGGATTACTTGCATGTTCGCCTTCAACCTCACTCGCTGGAATTTTCTCTCTGATCGAGGTTTGGTTGTGTCCATGCATATAATACAGAACCATCCTTTTTTTTTTTTTTTTTTTTGATAATTTAAATACAGAACCATCCGTTTTAACGTTTTGATAACCTAAAACAAAAGAAGCAATCAAAATAACCAAGTATATAACATGTGCTTGCGAGCACTACCCAATTCGTGAGGTAACATGTCTATGATTATAATCGTCAATAAAAAATTGCAGAATCCATTCAGATTCAAGAGCGGCGACCCATACATGTAGCATGTTTTTTCAGTAGGCATAATTCTTCAAGTCTCCATGCCATCATCAGGCCATGAAATTTTTAAGCATGGGCTATAAAACCTTTAAGCACTTGAATATTTTCTCAAAAGAAATTAAAAAGATAGTATTAAAAGGAATAGTCGATCTCTAGGAATACAACAAACTCCCCCATCTCAGTCCAGGTGATGACTATGTCCAGGTGAAAACTTTTCACCTAGACTTCCAACTGAGATGGGCTTGTTTGTACTTTCACCTGGAAACATAAAAAATTTATGCTTATCGAAAAACATAAACAAATTAGTGAAAAAAACCAAGAACACTGAACTCCCGCAGAAACATGAGCAGAATTGAGTACCCCGGGATACCCAAAGTTTTGTACAAAATGGAGAATGGTTACCTTACGTAGGCGCTACACAACTCTCTTGCAACCTGAATATAAAGTATGACATTTAGGTCAGAGGCTAAAAGCTAGGAAAACGTTCAACTTAGAAAGAGTCTGTACTTGAGCTCCTTGAAAAAAGAAAAATAATTGCGAAGTTAACACAATGTCAGCCAATACCTCACCTACATTTATAGAGCTGCCTGACCATTACATCGCCGAACCCAATCGCCCAGCTCGAATGGAAGTGAAGGCTAAACAGGATGAAGAGTGAGAAGATGACGCCCACAATGCCCAAATTATCTAAACCACGGTAAAAACCTGAACAAAGAACTTCGTTAGATGATTGAATTTGTTCCAAAGGAAATGAGGAAACGATACAGCAGTGCACAAAATAGAAGATAATCAGAAGACAATAATTTTAAAAATGGCTAACTTTTACTACCTAAACTTGCACCAGAGGTGAAGCCAAGATTCATTTAGCAGGATATCATTTGAAGATAATCCTATAAAAGAGTTAATAAACAAAGAAAATCACACGTAATTCAAATGAAAGGAAACGAACAGAGTGCCAATGGGGAATCAACTAATCTATAAACAATTATTTTGACTACTCCAATAGTAGAGGATTAGGTGGTATTGGACGAAAAAGAGCAAGCAAACAATCTGAGCAATTTATAATTTTCAAGGAAAATAGATAGAAAACCTACTAACTGTAACTGCAAGTTATGTCTATGTAAAAGAAAGGAGAATATAGACTACCAAACAACTTGTAAGCAAGTTATAACTATACGGATACCCTTCTGGATTGCATTAATAGCGTTACTGAGTATGGACTCGTGGTTTGGACGACAACGGGAGAAGAAAGCATCCTTACCTAGTCAGTGCTTATGGATAGAAAGTCAACTATTAAGTATCCCAAGCATGCTTTGACTATTAAACTCAAAAAAACCAACATAAGAACCACAATCTTAGAGCATGCTTATGGAACACAATCAATAATGTGTAACTAAATGGGCCAGTTAAGTATCAAATGAACTCACTCCCCATATGAGACAGTGCACTTATATTGTCTTCGTCAAACATTTGTTTGCTCCAATAGAGGGACGAATTCAATAATTCTACATGACATGGTCAAAGAAAATGCTTGCAGTGATCATTCTAAGAATTAAACGAAGTGCAGATATATTTACAAATGTGACAAAGTTTCCCCCTTAGTTCTGAAGACTCTGGATACACATTGAAAAAAGCCCGCGGTGATAGAGCGGATCAGATCATAGTCACTTTACTGCATAATTTGGGGTTTGGGTTTTTACTTCACTACAACTTGATACCAGGAAAAGATTTAGACCACCCACAGCAGTGAGCTCCCCCCAGCCCACCTGTCCCCACCTTACCGCACTATTAATGTTCTTAATATTTACAATTCTACCCTAATAACTACAACAGTCAAAACACTATTTCTCCCCTTCTATTATATTTTATTGAAACTACACTACTATATAGTTAAATACACTAAACACCCCAACTTTAGTCAATAAGACAACCGCAACCCTATAATTTTTATTAATTGCACTGAAATTTTGAGAATAAATATAAACATTAAAAAACATAGACTTGTTATTATGTATTTTTCATTTTGCAATCGTTTTATATTATGTTTTTTTATTAGTTTTAATAATTTTTATTATGTAATTTTGTGTTTTGATTATTTAGATTTTTAATTAGTTTCAATAAATCTATTTTCCTAAACATTAAATTACTCAAACACAACATTTGGATACAAACTTATATTCATGGGGTCGAATTTGTAATAAATACAAACTATATTAATTTAGGAGGGGGGGGGGTTATAATGTAGTTTACATAAACCCAACCCCCACCCTCCACTACCTGAAGAAACAAACCCAGTAAACCCTTCACCCGACACCTGCGCTGTCCCACCGAGCCCGACGTCGCCCACGGTCTCCGCCAAGCTCGCCTCCAAGCCCGGCGAGCTCCGATTAACGACGACCTCGCCTGCAAGCTCGTGCTGCTGCAGCTGCAGCTGCTAATCGGGCGCTCGATCTCCATCTCCCCCACTGCTGTGGGTGGTCTTAGGCATAGCCAATTGATAGGTCCTAAGATCATTTTCTTTTTTCTGTCTCAACTTCAATTGACATAATAAGCGTCAAGAGCAGCAGTAGCAGCACCACCACCACCAATAGTAGGAGAAGCAGTTGAAACCTTAGTAAACCATGAAGTTATAGCAAAAGAGGCCATTCAATTACTGAAGAATCAGAACAGTGTATCAAATATTGAGTATCTAGACCAATTGAGAAGATAAAGAGAAAATCATCCTGAGAACAAAATGATAAGGTTTCATCTAAGCACCAACTGTACAAACTTTAGCTTTGAAACATTGAGCTATAAACCAATTCATATAACCAGAAGCTGGTATCATGAATCCTCTCCAATCAGACTTCACTTGGGAATCGATAGATACCAATCAACTTATGTTATCATGATTATAGAAGCTACCTAAACATAGGACAACTCGTTAATTTACCAGAATGAACAGGAACTAATGATGTACTGAACCAAACCACAATTACCCTCAAATTTAATCCGGTCCAAATGCATATATGCTCATGTTGACAAACCCTGCAACACAGATAATGACATTTATCATTTTTTCTTCTCGACGATCATTAGGTCAAATTGCAAAAATAGTCTAAGTCTGGTTCAAAATGGGTGGTAGCGAACAATACCTGGACAATGAATCTTTCACCATTAAATGAGTAATGTGTAGGTGGAGGTAAGCAAAACCCCTTTGGTATGGTACCGACACAGTAACCTACAGTTAGCGTAGAATAGGTAAAAGATCGCAGTGAGTTAGAGATCTTCCATTGCAGGAGAGAGAGATAGAGGGGCGAAGTTTACCTTGTCGTTGCAGGAGCGACGAACATAGATGTCAAGCGGAGATGAAGAGAGAAATGTACGTGGTCGCTGTTCCTACCTTCTGGAATCTGGATCAGTAACCTCTGCGCTAGTGCAGAGACACACGGGGTGAAGAGGGCGAGCGAGAGAGAGAGCTAGTCACCTGATTTTCTTCGAAGAGAAGGTGAGATGCCAGAGGAGAGGACCGCATAGGGGAGTGTTTTGAATTTCAAAACTACTGAAGTACAATAATGTGGATAGGGCTAGAAGTGTAGTGGAAGAGGAAGTGGAAAGATGGAGGGGTCCACCAGAAGTAGTACTGTGGTGGAGTGTGGATACACTATTCTCTTCTATTTGTTTGGGATAACGAAGGGACTAACAAAGAGAAAGAGTGCATTGTGAGTTGTTCTCTGTTTCGATATCTATCCTCAGTTTGGTAGGGTTTGTATAGATTTAGGATAGCTTATCCCAAAGTCAGTCCTATTTTGTTATATAGATGGTTGATCCACGCCTAGATTTGATCCTAGATCTCCCAAGTCCTTGGTGCTAGCCCGGAAGAGGAATAGGAAGAAGAATCACACAAAACGAGATCCAAAAGGAGGGTCTCGGCCTCCTTTGGCCGACGGGGACGGGGCGGCGGCAAGGGGGCGGTCGGGCTCCGTTGTTGCTTGCTCTCTCTCCTTTTGTTCTCACCCACTCTTTGTTATGTTCAATAATGAGCATAAGTTATGTGGGAAGGAAGGAAGGTCCTTTATATAGTCCAACAACTCCTTGTCAACTACCTAAAGGACTTATTCTAGTCCTACTAGAATTCAATTTAGTCCCTTCCTTGCAAATTAGTCCCTACTCGTATATCCAATCCATAGTTTCTCGATCCATGGGCATAGCCTTATTCGTGCAAATAACATCAATATCCCATATTGAGTTATTTGAGTGTGGCTAGACATTCTATAAGCACTATCCCTCGAGTGGCCTAGGATATTTGCTCCCGTTATGTGGGAGGGACAAATTCTATCTACGTCCACTACGATCTCTAAGTTTGTTTCTTATTGTATCCAGTACACGCCTTTATAACTACCCAGTTACGGTGTAGCGTTTAACGCTACCAAGATCACAATAATCCACAACTAGAATATCTAGTGACTTCATGTCTAAGGATGACAATACCATTGTACCGCGAGAAGCGCTTGTGACTCAACATAACATGTATGTAGCCTTCTCGGAGATGGGTCAATCCAGTGCAACATTCCCTAATGCACACCTATGTGTTGGATCGTGATATCTCCATATCAATCCAACCCCATACTAGTCTATAGATGATTGTCATATTAATCATTATACTTGACTAGTGATATTTAAGATAAACAACACAATTGTAAATCTAAGGACTTCATTATATTAAATATCCAATAAATAATAAATGAATTTCTAGCCACAAATAATTCATACTAAACTAGATTGCCTCTAGGGCATCTATTCCAACAGTCTCCCACTTGCACTAGAGCCAATCTGGCGCATCTCGTATGCCCATACTCCTAGTGTGCCCCTCATTCTTCCACTGCGTGAGAGGCTTTGTAAGCGGGTCTGACAGATTATCATCTGTAGGAATCTTGCATATCCGAACGTCTCCTCTATCGATAATATCTCGAATCAGATGAAACTTCCTGAGCACGTGCTTGGACTTCTGGTGTGACCTGGGTTCCTTAGATTGCGCCATCGCCCCAGTGTTGTCACAGAACAACTCAACTGGATCCGCAATGCTAGGGACCACACCGTTCAGACACAAACTTTCTGATCCAAACAGCTTCCTTTGCTGCGCCATTTGCAGCAATGTACTCAGCCTCTGTTGTAGAATCAGCTACCGTCTCTTGCTTGGAACTCTTCCAGCTCACCGCTGCTCCATTCAGGCAAAACACATATCCCGATTGTGATCTAAAGTCATCTCTGTCGGTTTGGAAGCTTGCATAAGTGTAACCCCTTACACGCAACTCTTCCTCACCGCCAAATATCAAGAAAGCATCCTTAGTTCTTCTCAAGTACTTTAGGATGTTCTTGACTGCAATCCAGAGACTCTCACCCGGATTGGATTGGTATCTGCTTGTCATACTCAAGGCATATGACTCATCTGGTCTAGTACATAACATGGCGTACATGATAGATCATATGGCCGAGGCATAGGGTATTCTACTCATGCGTTACTTCTCAATATCATTGGAAGGACAACCACTCTTCGAAAGAGTGACTCCATGTGACATGGGCAAGAATCCCTTCTTGGAATCTTGCATGATGAACCGTTTCAACACCTTTTCGATATATGTACTTTGACTTAGTCCTAGCAACCTCTTAGATCTATCTCTATAGATCTTTATACCGAGTATATAGGATGCTTCCCCTAAGTCTTTCATTGAGAAACACTTTGCTAGCCAATCTTTAACATATTGCAGCATGGGAATGTCGTTTCCAATGAGTAGTATGTCATCCACATACAAGACCAGAAAAGCTACAGAGCTCCCACTAACCTTCTTGTAGACACGAGACTCATCTTCGTTTCTGATGAAGCCAAACTCTTTGACCACTTCATCAAAACGTCGATTCCAATTCCTAGAAGCTTGCTTCAATCCATAAATGGATCGTTGCAGCTTACAGACTTTGTTTGCTTGCTTTGGATCCTCAAAACCCTCCGGCTGTATCATATACACGTCCTCGAGGAGATTCCCATAAAGGAATGCTGTTTTGACATCCATCTGCCAAATCTCATAGTCGTGGTATGCTGCAATCGCAAGTAGGATTCGGAGGAATTTGGTCATAGCGACTGGTGAAAAGGTTTCATCAAGTCAATACCATGAATCTGTCTGAATCCTTTAGCCACCAATCGGCCCTTATAGGTAATCACATTACCATCCATGTCGATCTTCTTCTTGAATACCCACTTGCACCCTATGGGCCGCGCCCCATCGGGTGGTTCCACCAAAGTCCATACTTTGTTGGTATACACGGATTCCATCTCGGATCTCATGGCTTCCAGCCACTTCAGAGAGTCTGGGCCACTAATGGCATCCTCATAGGTAGTAGGCTCATCATCTATGAGCATCGTGTCACCGGAATCGGTTACGAGAAGTCCATACCTCTCGGGTTCCTGGCGCACTCTACTAGATCTACGAAGCTCTTGTGTTACCTGAACAGGTTGCTCCACAACTACTTGTGGTTCCTGTTCATGTTCCATAATCGGTTCAGTGATTTGTGGTTCTTGAACCTCTTCAAGTTCTACATTCATACCACTTGCTTCTTTAGAGACAAACTCTCTTTCTAGAAACACACCGGTCCGAGCAACAAACATTTTTGTTCTCGGTTGGATTGTAGAAGTAGTAACCCTTAGTTTCCTTAGGGTACCCCACAAATTTACACTTATCCGATTTAGGCCCCAGCTTTTCTGATTGTAAACGTTTTACGTAGACATCGCAGCCCCAAATCCTCATGAACGACAGTGTGGGACGCCTCCCACTCCACATCTCATATGGTGTCTTCATGACTGATTTAGATGGAACACGGTTAATGGTGAAAGATGCACTTAATAGAGCGTAGCCCCAAAATGATAATGGAAGATCGGTTTGACACATCATAGATCGAACCATATCCAATAGGGTTCTATTCCTCCTCTCGGACACGCCATTCCATTGTGGCGTTCCGGGTGGAGTGAGTTGGGACACGATCCCACACTCTCTAAGATAGTCGTCAAACTCTTCGCTCAAGTATTCTCCTCCACGATCTGATCGTAGATCCTTGATACTTTTGCCAAGTTGCTTTTCTACTTCATTTTTGAATTCTTTGAACACTTCAAAGGATTCGGATTTTGCCCTCATGAGGTACACAAATCCATATCTACTGTAATCATCAGTAAATGTGATGAAGTAGAAATAACCAACCCTGGCAGGCGTGGCAAATGGCCCACACACATCGGTATGTATGAGCGCCAATTGCTCACTAGTCCTCTCACCTTTCTTATTGAAAGGGGACTTTGTCATTTTTCCCAATAAACAAGCCTCACATGTCTCATATGATTCAAAATCAAATGAGTCTAGTAATCCATCCTTATGGAGTCTAGATACACGTTTCTCATTTATATGGCCTAAACGACAATGCCATAAATAAGCATGATTTAAATCTTTTATTTTAATCCGCTAGGTACTAATGTTGTAGACAGGATTGCTTAGATCAAGGACATAAAGTCCATTAAATAATTGCACACTAAAATTGTGAATATTATTTAAATAAAAGGAACAACAATTGTTCTTTATTGAAATAATAAAACCATCCTTGTCCAAACAAGAAATAGAAATAATGTTTCTGCTCATAGCAGGCACAAAATAGCAATTAAATTCTAAATCTAATCCTGAAGGCAGATATAGCTCGCACACCCCTATGGCCAACGCAGTAACCTTTGCTCCATTCCCAACGCGCAGATCTACCTCCCCTTTAGCCAATTTCCTACTTCTCTTTAGATCCTGCATATTTTGACAAATATGAGATCCACATCCAGTATCTAATACCCATGATGTAGAGAAAGTTAAATTGACATCTACAACAAAAATACCTGGTGGTGGTGGAATCACTATTCCAAGCCTCTTGTCCTCCAGATATTTTGGGCAGTTCCTCCTCCAGTGTCCAGGCTGACTGCAGTAGTGACACTCACCTTTAGTCACACCTTTGGCAATGCCACCAACAGGCTTAAGGGCAGGTTCCTTGGACTTGGCAACTGTCTTGCCTTTGCCCTTGGAGGAAGAGGCAAACATTTTGCCCTTTCCTTTCTGTACCATCATTATGGCCTTGCCCTTACCCTTGTTGATGCTCTGTTCAGCCGTCCTCAACATGTTGAGTAAATCTGGCAGTGGTTTCACGATCTCGTTCATGTTATAGTTCATAATGAACTGTACATAACTCTCGGGCAACGATTGCAACACGAGATCGGTTGCCAACTCTTGGCCGACCGGGAACCCTAGTCGGGCGAGATTCTCCAAGTACCCGATCATTCGGAGTACATGGGGTCCCACCGGGTTCCCTTCTGCCAGATGACACTTGAACAGTTCCTTTAAGACCTCGTACCTCTCTACCCTCGCCTGCTCTTGGAAGAGCTGCTTTAGATGTTCGATCATATCGACAGCATTCATGTTTTCGTGTTGTTTCTTAAGCTCAGAAGTCATGGTGCAAAGCATAAGGCAGGCCGCATCATTAGCGTCATCAATACGCTTTTGATACGCCTATAGGGCAACAGGTGTTTGGTTCTCTGGACCTTCTGGAACATGCTCCTCTATTGCGTACAGTTTCTTCTCTTGCTTCAGAACAATTCTCAAGTTTCTGTACCAATCAAGAAAGTTGGTTCCAGAGAGCTTGTCCTTCTCAAGGACAGATCGTAGGGAATGTTGTCAACTCGATGATTTGTTTGCCATTTGGAATTCTACAAAAGGAAAATACGCAAGTTTTAGCATTTGTGAATTTTTGACTATATTCAATAATGGCTAGTTTATCAAATATAGCTCCCACTATTTTTCTACGGATTAATAACCCTCAAGATATTAATGCGGAAAATATCCATATATTTTCTAGTGGGCCAAGATGCATCTTTCATCTCCTTATGAGCTTGCTTTGGCAAGTCACCCATAATTTGACTACTTTAGGTAGGAACAATTCCAATTGCATCCCTTATGCAACTCTTGGTTCAATTGGGAAAATAACTCCTTATTTATCCATCCATATGGATAATCCCAATTGATTGCCTCTAGGTTTCTTAATCAAATTAATAGCCCAGTTGTGTTCAACCTCTTATCTAAACAATTGCACATTGTTACGTGCCATCGTATTCCATCATGATGAACCAAGTCGCCATGCTTTGGCACGCACGAACTTGGTAAATAATGATGATAATGAGTGTTTAAATAACGAGAAGGCAAGAACACAATATTTGAATTTTGAGGGATTTTAAATTCAATTTTAATTGTTTTGTTGATCAATATCAACTAATCTATCTATTTGAGTTTGGGCACAACTCCAAATAATAGATTCGGGTTGTCTAATTATCTTATTATCCTAATTGCATGCATCATCCATACACCAACCACACAATAATAAGACAATAAAATAAACAACCACAAAACATTAATTAAACGTGATGTGGATATGGCCTTTTCTAGACTAAGATAGTTCCAAGCCAATGGAATTATCTATGAACCCTAAAGCAAACACATCTCCATGCGTCTTGATCTTTTGGTCCATCCTTCATCGTCTTGTGGAATGCTCCATGCTCCATGCTCCATCTTTTGTGGCTTCTTTGGCTTTGGGCTTCTTTTCTTCAATCTTGGCTAACAATCTACTTTATCTAGCACTAGCTAACTTCTATACTAAATAAAATAAATCTCACAAGTTCAGAAAAAAATGGCACGCAGGCCATAAAACCCTAATTAATTATTACAATTAATTGATCAGCTCGCAGGCCGTAAAACCAAACCACAAAATTAAACATTCACATCAAACCACATCCTAAGGCCATATCCAATCACCATGCGATTTGCACATAAACAGTTAAAATCCAATTTTAACGCGCTTGGTCAATTTTAATTGATTTTAGGATTTCTAGGGTTAAAACGGTCCATGGGCCCAACAATCAAATTGCCCGGGCCCAAAAAGGTGAACCACAAGGCCCTAGGGCCGGCCCGGCCCAAAACCCACAAGTCTAGGCCCGCGGGTTAGGGCCGCCCGGCCCCTAGGGCGGCCAAGCTTGGGCGGCAAGCAGGGGGGGGTCCCTCGGGGGGCCGAACCTCCTTGAGGGAGTTGTTTCCAAAAACAACTCCCTTGCTTGGTGCCCAAGTTTGGTTGTTTCCTTGTTTTGGGAGAACTCCTTCTTCCCCAAGGATGCCTAAACCCTAGATCTAAGATCCTAAAATTTTTCAAACTCACCAATTAATGCATCAAATGAAAAAATTGGATCTTGTTATGATTAATTATTGACAGATTGCATCCCATGCTTGATTTGTCTTGTTTTACGCGATAAACAATCAAATTAAGGTGTAAAACAACTAAAACGTAACACATAAACCACGTTTATGCTCTACGACCTGTGGCTCTTATACCACTGTAGGGTTTTGATTCATTGATGCGCAACGGAAGCATAAACAAACATAAAACCATGCAAAACCCTCCAAGGATCACAAGTCAAGAGACATAACGATGGTAAGGGTTAGAAATCATAAACACACCTTAGGGTTCTCCTTTGATGACTTCAAACGCGAATTATGTCACGTTCTCTATGGTTGATCCACGCCTAGAGTTGATCCTAGATCTCCCAAGTCCTTGGTGCTAGCCCGGAAGAGGAAGAGGAAGAAGAATCACACAAAACGAGATCCAAAAGGAGGGTCTCGGCCTCCTTTGGCCGACGGGGACGGGGCGGCGGCAAGGGGGCGGTCGGGCTCCCTTGTTGCTTGCTCTCTCTCCTTTTGTTCTCTCCCACTCTTTGTTATGTTCAATAATGAGCATAAGCTATGTGGGAAGGAAGGAAGGAAGGTCATTTATATAGTCCAACAACTCCTTGTCAACTACCTAAAAGACTTATTCTAGTCCTACTAGAATTCAATTTAGTCCCTTCCTTGCAAATTAGTCCCTACTAAGTTTGCAAGGGTTTGCAAAGTGATCCTTCTAATTAATTAATCCAATTAATTAATTCCCAAATTTAGTTCAACTCTATATAGCATGTGACCCCATAGGTTCTATCTAGTTGGTAGCAACTATTTGCTAATATGGAGCGGTCTCTAGCAAAACATCCATTCTAGCCAACTAATAGAATAGTCATCTTGACAACCTTTGTACAAATAATTGTCTCGTCCCTTTGTCTCCATATCCGGATTGGACACGAGACATACAAGTCACACTCGTATATCCAATCCATAGTTTATCGATCCATGGGAATAGCCTTATTCGTGCAAATAACATCAATATCCCATATTGATTTATTTGAGTCTGGCCAGACATTCTATAAGCACTATCCCTCGAGTGGCCTAGGATATTTTCTCCCATTATGTGGGAGGGACAAATTCTATCTACATCCACTACGATCTCTAAGCATGCTTCTTATTGTATCCAGTACACGCCTTTATAACTACCCAGTTACGGTGTAGCGTTTAACGCTACCAAGATCACAATAATCCACAACTCGAATATCTAGTGACTTCAAGTCTAAGGATGACAATACCATTGTACCGCGAGAAGCGCTTGTGACTCAACATAACATGTATGTAGCCTTCTCGGAGATGGGTCAATCCAGTGCAACATTCCCTAATGCACACCTATGTGTTGGATCGTGATATCTCCATATCAATCCAACCCCATACTAGTCTATAGATGATTTTCCTATTAATCATTATACTTGACTAGGGATATTTAAGATAAACAACACAATTGTAAATCTAAGGACTTCATTATATTAAATATCCAATAAATAATAAATGAATTTCTAGCCACAAATAATTCATACTAAACCAGATTGCCTCTAGGGAATCTATTCCAACATCAGCATCTTCCAAACAGATTAATTTCTTAACTTCCTAATACCGTCAATATCCAATTTATTTAACAACTCATCACAAACCCTACTGCAATAGGCAATTTTTATAGAATCATATCCGTCCATCCGTACACCTTTAACTTCTGAATTGATAAACCAAGATTCAGGAAGTATATTCTTACCATACACAAAAGACTTCTTAGTCTTTGCAGCAACATGCTTGACTCTTGTCTTCTTTTCAGATGATTGAACACCTTTCTTCTCTTGAGGCTTCTTCTCTTTTGAATTCTAATAAACCTTATTTTCTTATGGCTTCTTCCCTTTAGCATCTCCTTTCTTTTTCTCAGTTGAGTGAGCATATTGATCCTTCTTTCCATGTTCTTGATCCTTCACCACTTCTTCTTGTTATGACTCAGATTCTGACCTAGCTTCTTGAACTCCTTTCCCCTTCCTGATCTTTTTCGACGTAGGAGAAACTACTTGCATGCTTACTGTTTCTTCGGAGTCTAAACCATGAACGGTGATCTTCCTATTTGCTTTCCTCTTGATCCTCTTTTCAGAACCCTGAATTTGCTGCTTGATTCTTTCTAATTTGCGCCCCATTGGGTTTTAGGGTTTTTAAAGGGTTTTAGAGAGAATAGAGAGATACACAGAGACGGAGAAATAGAGATAGAGAATGAAGGAATAAGCACTGAAGTTACAGCTTAAATAGGTAAAAGAGTTGGACTGAAAAAGGGTTACATGCAAAATCTTTGAAAATAGTGAGATATATTTTTGGGATATTTTGAGTAAATCTCTGAACATTTCAAAATATTCTGCAATCCACCATAAGATAATAAAAAATATTCGTTGATCCACTTTTGAATAATGAAACTCATATTATTCACCAAAGCTTGGAAACATCCAAAGCTTTGAAGAATATCAAAGTCACCAGAAAACTTCAAAGCCTTGAAGCATACTTTTAAGGCTTAAGAAAATATGATCTCAAGGCTTTGAGATTTTCACATATGAAGGACTAAAAAAATGCATCCTTGTTTAGCATACCCAATTCAAGCCTTAGGGAAGCAAACCTCTCATCTGGCAAAGATTTAGAGAAAATATCAGCTACCTGCATAGTAGTTGAAATAAAAGATAAAGATACATCACCTTTCTTAACATGATCTCTTATGAAATGATGTCTGACATCAATGTGCTTAGTTTTGGAGTGTTGCACAAATTCTTTGAAATTGAAATGGCATTTGCATTGTCACAATTGATATGCACATTTCTGAATTCATATCCAAGATCTCTTAATTGTTGAACAATCCATTGTACCTGTGAACAGCAAGCACATAGATGCAATGTATTCAGCTTATGCAGTTGACAAGGCTACTAAATTATGCTTCTTTGAATGCCAAATAATTAGTGATGAGCCAAGAAATTGACAACACCCTGAAGTACTTTTTGTTGGAGTAGATGCCCTAGAGGCAATCTATATTTAGTGTGAACATTGTTAGGCTAGAATATTCATTTACTATTTATGAGGATATTTAATATAATGAAATCCTTAGATACAATGTGTTGTTTATCATAAATATCCCTATTCCATTATTTTGCTAACGGGACGATCAACTATAGACTAGTATGTGGGTAGATTGATATGGGGATATCAAGTCTAACACATGGGTATGCATTACGAGTAATGGGATACTGGATTGACCCTTGACGAGAAGGCTACATTAGATTATGTCAACTTCTCAAGTCCTTCTCGTAGTGATAATGGTATGTGTAGTCCTAAGACTTGAATTCACTAGACACTCTAGTTGTGAAATATCATGCTTTGATATAATCAAACGTTGCGCCTTAACCGGGTAGTTATAAAGATAGTTATCAGACATGATAGGAAGCAAGCTGAGAGATGGTAGTAATGTAGAGAGGATTTGTCCCTCCCACATAATGGGAGCATATTTCCATGGGCCACTCGAGGGATGGTGCTTATAGAATGTCTGGCCATACTTAGATAAATTAATATGTAGATATTGATGTTATCTGCTTGGATAAGCATATTCCCAGGATCGAGAAACTGTGGATGGGATATACGAGTGTGACGATTATGTCTGGTGTCAAATCCGGATATGGAGACCAAGGGATAATACAATGCGGTAACGTTGAGCACAATGTTTGTTGGTTCACTGACTATTTCTATTAGTTGGGTAGCATGGATGTGTTGCTAGAAAAAGCTCCATGTTAGTAAAGAGTTACTGCCAAATAAGTAGAACCTATGGGGTCACACACCATATGGACTAAACTGGATATGGGAATTAATTAGTTGGACTAATTAATCAAGAGGATCTAAATGCAGACACAAGCAAAGTTAGTATCACTAATTTGCAAGGTGGACTAATCCGTGTATGGAAATGATTAGTAATGGGGCAATTATGTACCTAATAAAAAGTTATTAACTATATAAATACATTATGTCTTGTTCTTTTCTCACAGGTGTGTCATTATTGAGAGAACATAACAAAGAAGGGAGAGAGAAAAAGCAGCGGGCTGAAACCCTCTAGCTCCGTTTTGCGTTAACTCTTGCATCCTTCTTCCGTTGCTAGCACTACACGTGGAGAAGGAATCCAGTTGCAATCCAAAGTTGTTGATAGCCGTAGAGACGAAGAAGCTATTCTTCGTGGTGATCACACAACCTAAGGTACACATGTTCTCTCCCTTTATCATGTTATGATGGCTAGCCTGTGATCCTTGGAGGGATTTGAGCAGGATAATTTTTTTATTCTGCTGCGTAACAGCATCAAAACTCTACAGTGGTATCACAGCCACATTTCGTAGCGCATAACATGATCATATGTGTTACAATGTATCAGCTATTCCATTTTTTTACAATTTCGACGAAAAAAGTGAAATTAAGCATATCATGCAAATTGAATATGATTCAATAGGGAATGCGCTAATATGAATCGTCGTATAAGAATTAGAAAATTCCGTTCACATATGATGTGTCCATTTGGATTTTGAAAAGCTATGGTTCTTGGGCACAATTGGAGAAAAGGGGTTTTTCTCTTAAATTGGAAAAAAGCACACAAGGAAGGAGAAGTTTTTGGATTCAACTGCATAATGGGCGGCCAAGGGGTTGACCGCCCCCTTCCTTGCGCGCCAACGCTTAGATGCCGGCCCTAGGAGGCTCGGCCAAGCCGTCGGTTGGACCGGGCGGGCTTGGGTACATCCCCTAGGTGCTTGGGTGGTCCTTGGGTTGTTCGGCCAAGTACTTGGGTGGCCCCTAGCTTCGACAGTTTTGACCCTAGAAAATCAAATTTCAACTTAAAATTGACCAAGCGCGTTAAAATTGTAATTTAACTGTTTATGTGCTTATTGCATGGTGGATGGATATGGCCTAGGTTGTGGATGTTTATTTTTTTGGTTTTTGGTTTGATTTGGTTTATTTTAATTAATGTAATTAATTGGTTCTACGGCCTGCGTGTCCTCTTTTCCCTTGCTTGTGAGGTATCTCTATTTAGCATAGATCCTAGCTAGTACTAGATAGATAGTTGATAGTCAATACATGGAGAAGAAGACCAAAGTATCAAAGGAATCACAAAGACAATGGAGGACTAGAACACCTAGGACGCGCGTCTATGGTGGAGGCACATGGAGATGAGCTTGTCACTTTAGGTCTTATAGATATTATCATTGGCTTGGTAATATCTTAGTCTTAGGGGCCATATCCATGCCTCCTTCTTTTTTTGTGGGTGTTTGTTATTTATGTCATGTTATTTATTTTAATGTATGGTTGATGCATGCAAAACATAACAAGATAATAATAAACAAGTTTGATCTTTTATTTTGGATTTCGCAATCCAAATAAGTATATCATGTTGATAGGATCAACCAAACGATTAAATAATGACAATTAATTCCCTCAATGGAAATATTTCGTTTCGCCTTCTCTTACATAAACAACCTTCATGATCAAGGTCCATTAAATTCGGGATTTCCAAAGCAATGCGACTTTAATTCACCTTGGTTTGATCAAAGACACAAGCAAGTAACGTGTGGTTGTTGAAGTAAGAGGTTGTACACAACTAGGCGAGTTCAATTGGATTGATAAACCTAGAGGCAAGGAAATTAGGTGTTATCTAAGAATTGGATAATGAATAAGGGTTTATTCTCCTAGTTGCACCATGAGTTGCACGGGATGCAATTGGAAGGAGTTCCTACCTGAATAACTAATTCTTGGGTCACTTGCGAAAGCAAGCTCAGGAATAAGTTAAATATAGATCTTGGACCCAATAGAGAATATATATGATATTTTCCGCATTAATGGTGAGGGATATTAATTCGAGAAAAATAGTGGGAGAAATATTAATGATATAGCCATTATTGAATATAGTTAATTGTTCAAAATACTAAAATTGCATATTTCTCATTTTGTAGAATTCTAAATGGAAAAAAATCAACATGCATCGACTTCATCCCTGCGATCTGTCCTTGAGAAGGAAAAGTTATCTGGAACAAACTTTCTTGAGTGGTACGGAAACTTAAGAATCGTTCTTAAGCAAGAAAAGAAATTGTACGTCTTAGAAAATCCTGTTCCAGCACCACCAGAAGATGACATTGTCCTAGATGTCGTGAGAGAACATCAGAAACATGTGGATGATTTTAATGATGTGACTTGTATCATGCTTTGCACCATGACCTCTGAGCTTCCGAAGCAACACGAACATTGAAGCGTACGATATGATCGAGAACTTGAAACAGATGTTTCAAGAACATGAAAGGCATGAGCGGTATGAAGTGTCCAAAGCATTATTCAAGTGTAGTATCGCAGAAGGGAACCCATTTGGGCCTCATGTACTCCGTATGATCGGATACATTGAGAATCTCGAGAGGTTAGGCTTCCCGTTCGGCCAAGAGTAGGAAACAGATATCGTCTTGCAATCGTTGCCTTATAGTTATACTCAGTTCATTATGAACTATCACATGAATGAGATCAACAAACATCTTTCAGACTTTCTGAACATGCTCATGACTGCTGAACAGAACATCAATAAAGGAAAAGGCAAGGCCATAATGATGGTCAATAGAAGGAAGGGCACGAAAGTTGCCCCTACCTCCAAAGGAAAGAGCAAGAAAGTTTCAAAATCCAAGGAAGCCTTAAAGCATGATGGAGGCGTGACTAAGGGTGAATGTCACTATTGTAGTCATCAAGGACACTGGAAGAGGAATTGCCCAAAGTATCTGGAGGATAAAAGGCTTGGAATAGTGATTCCACCACCACCAAGTATTTTTGTTATAGATGTCAATTTGTCTATCTCTTCATCTTGGGTATTGGATACTGGATGTGGATCTCGCCTTTGTCGAAATATGCAGGATCTAAAGAGAAGTAGAAGATTGGCTAAAGGGGAGATAGACTTGCGTTTTGGAAATGGAGTAAGATTTGTTGTGTTGGCCGTGGACGATTAAGAGCTATCTCTGCCTTCGGGACTTATTTTAGTATCAGACAATTGTTATTATGTGCCTACTATGAGCAGAAACATTATTTATATTTCTTGTTTGGACGAGAAAAGTTTTACTATTTCAATAAAGGACAAGTGTTGCTCAATTTATTTTGATAGTATGTACTATTGTAGTGCGCATTTGTCTAGTGGGTTTTATATCCTTGATCTAAATAACTCCAACTACAACATAAATACTACGAGGATTAAAACTAATGATTTAAATAATACTTATCTATGGCACTGTCGTTTGGGCCATATAAATGAGGAACGTATTTCAAGACTCCATAAGTTTGGATTCCTAGACTCATTTGAATGAAATCAAAGGAGCCTTGTGACTCTTGTTTTTTGGGAAAAATTAAAAAGTCCCCTTTCAATAAAAAAGGTGAGAGGACTAGTGAGTTACTGGCACTCATACATACTGATGTGTGCGGACCGTTTCCCTTGCCTGCCAAAGGTGGTTATCTTTACTTCATTACATTTACTGATGAATTCAGTAGATATGAATTTGTATACCTTAAGAAGGCCAAATTTGAATCCTTTAAATTGTTCAAGGAGTTCAAGAATGAAGTAGAGAAGCAAATTGGAAAAGTATTAAGGCTCTACGATCGGATCGTGGAGGATACTTGAGCCAAGAGTTTGACGACTATCTCAGAGAGTATGGGATTGTGTCTCAACTCACTCCACCTGGAACACCACAGTGGAATGGCGTGTCCGAGAGGAGGAATCGCACCCTAATGGATATGGTGCGGTCTATGATGTGTCAAATAGATCTTCCAATATCCTTTTGGGGAAATTATCTATTGACTTCAGCTTTTACCATTAATCGTGTTCCGTCCAAATCGTTCATGAAGACACCATATGAGATATGGACTGGGAGGCGCCCCACAGTGTCTTTTATGAAGATTTGGGGTTACGACGTCTACGTAAAATGTCTTACAAACATACAAGCTCGTACTCAAAGCAGATAAGTGTAATTTATAGGATATCCTAAGGAAAGTAAAGGATCTTGTTTCTACAATCCAAACGAGAACAAAGTGTTTGTTGCTCGGACCGGTGTGTTTTTAGAAAGAGAATTCGTGTCTAAAGAAGCCAGTGGGAGGACTGTAGAACCTCTAAACCTGAACCTATGATGGAACATGAGCAGGAACCACAAAACGTTATATAGCAACCTCTTTAGGTTACACAAGAACTTCGTACATAGAGTAGGGTGCGTCATGAGCTAGAGAGGTATGGACTCCTCGTGACTGAGCCCGATGATGTACCAGTCATAGAGGATGAGCCTACTAACTATGCAGAATTCGTGAAAGGGCTAGACTCAAAGAAGTGGCTCAAAGCTATGAGATCCAAATGGAATCTATGTATACCGACAAAGTATGGACTTTGGTGGAACCACCCAAAGGGGCTCGGCCCATAGGGTGCAAATGGGTTTTCAAGAATAAGACTGACATGGAAAAAGGGTATAGAAAGATTCATGGTATTGACTATGATGAAACATTTTCTCCAGTCGCAATGACCAAATACATTCGAATCCTACTTGCTATTGCAGCTTACTATGACTACGAGATTTGACAGATTGATGTCAAAACAGCGTTCCTATATGGAAACCTCCTTGAGGATGTGTACATGACACAGGCAGAGGATTTTGAGGATCCAGAGCATGACAAAAAAGTATGTAAGCTGCAACGATCCATTTATGGATTGAAGCAAGCTTCTAGGAGTTTGAATCGACGTTTTGATGACGCGGTCAAAGAGTTTGGCTTCATCAAGAACGAAGATGAGCCTTTTGTTTACAAGAAGGTTAGTGGGAGTTCTGTTGTGTTTCTGGTCTTGTATGTGGATGACATACTATTCATTGGAAACAACATTCCTACCTTGCAATCTATAAAAGATTGGATAGGGAAGTGTTTCGCAATGAAGGACATAGGGGACACAGCTTATATACTTGGTATCAAGATCTAAAAGGATAGATCTAGGAAGATGCTCGGCCTAAGCCAAAGTAGATATATAGATAAGGTGTTGAAACGGTTCAACATACAACATTCCAAGAAGGGATTCTTTCCCATGTCGCATGGAGTCACCCTTTCGAAGGCTGATTGTCCCTCCAATAAGATTGAGAATCACCGCATGAGTAGGAACCCCTATGCGTCGGCCATGGGGTCCATCATGTACACCATGTTGTGTACTAGACATGATGTGTCATATTCATTGAGTATGGCAAGAGGATATCAGTCCAATTCGGGTTACAGTCACTGGATCGATGTAAAGAACATCCTTAAGTACGTAAGAAGAACTAAGGATTCTTTCTTGATATTTGGAGGGGAGGAAGAAATCAGTGAACTGGATACACTGATGCGAGCTTCCAAACTGATAAAGACGACTATAGATCGCAGTCGGGTATGTGTTTTGCCTGAATGGAGGAGCTGTGAGATGGAAGATTTCAAAGCAAGAGACAATTGCTGATTCTAAAACTAAAGCTGAGAACATCAATGCCGCAGGCGCAGCAAAGGAGGCTGTTTGAATAAAGAAGTTTATCAGTGAGCTTCGTGTGGTTCCTAGCATTGTTGATCCCATTGTGTTAGTTGTGAAAACTCTGGGGCGATCACAGAATCCAAGGAACCCAGATCACACCAGAAATCAAAGCATGTACTTAGGAGATTCCATCTCATTCGAGATAGAATCGAAATGGGAGATGTGAAAAAATGCAATATTCCAATGAGAATATTTCTCATCCTCTCACGAATCCATTGGTTCTAAAAAAAGAATGAAGGGCACACTAGATCTATAAGCATAAGAGATGCACCAGATTGGCTCTAGAGCATGTGGGAGACTGTTGGAGTAGATTCCCTAGAGGCAATCTATAATTAGTATGAACATTGTTTGGCTAGAATATTCATTTATTATTTATGGGATATTTAATATAATGAAGTCCTTAGATACAATATGTTGTTTATCTTAATATCCCCATTCCATTACATAGATTAACGGGACGATCTACTATAGACTATTATGTGGGTAGATTGATGTGGGGATATCAATTCTAACTCATGAGTATGCATTAGGAGTAATGGGATACTAGATTTATGGATGACGAGAAGGCTACATTAGATTATGTCAACGTCACAAATGCTTCTTGTAGTGCTAATTGTAGTCCTTAGACTTGAAGTCACTAGATATTCTAGTTGTGAATATCATGCTTTGATATTATCAAACGTTACGCCTTAATCGGGTAACTATAAAGATAGTTATCGCGCATGATAGGAAGTAAGTTGAGATATGGTAGTGATGTAGAGAGGATTTGTCCCTCCCACATAATGGGAGCATATATCCATGGGCCACTCGAGGGATGGTGCTTATAGAATGTGTGTCAAGACTCAGGTAAATCAATATGTCGATATTGATGTTATCTGCTTGGATAACCATATTCCCATGATCGAGAAACTATGGATTGGATAAACGAGTGTGACGATTATGTATCGTCTCCAATCCAGATATGGAGACAAAGGGACAATACAATGTTGTAACATTGGGCACAAGTTTTGTCGGATCACTGACTATTTCTATTAGTTGGGTAGCATGGATGTGTTGCTAGACTCAGCTGCATGTTAGTAAAGTGTTACTGCCAACTAAGTAGAAACGTATTAGGTCACACAACATATGGGTAATCTGAATATGGGCATTAATTAGTTGGACTAATTTGAAGGACAGTACAGTAGGATTTCCTACAGGATCAATACTCTAGAAGGGGGTTAATAGAGTATGGCAATTTTGCAACTTTTGCTAAAAGAGTGGTTTCAAATGAATTTGTGAAATTCAGCAAGTAATTCAAGGCCTTGAAATGAGTTCAAGTCCTTGGATTCAAAAAAGATAGTAAAGAGGAGGCTGATGGTTTTCAATAACTTGAAATGAGGTTCAAGCCCTTGAACTGAATAAGTGTTTTGTGCTGTTTTAAATGCTAAGTAAAATGTTGTAAAGTAGAGGCAAGAGACGCAATGATTTATAGAGTTCAGTCCACATGTACCTACGTATCTACCTCAAGACTTAATCCATGCAAGATTTTTAACGTAACTCTTATGAATCAAAATATAATTGCCTAGATATCAAGCACATAGAAATGCCTTACTCTGTTACAGCGTGTGGTTCTCACTAACCTATCTAGTACATGTTCTAGCTAACTGATTAAATAAGAATTATCTATTATTAGCCTTGAAAAATAAATGAGAATAAGAACTTGAAGTATTATCAGAATGATATACAAATAAAGCTCAGAATAAAAGAACACTAGAACTTAAAAAGAGGGTGAATGTGTAGTGCTCTTCAGATGATCAGATTGGATAATTTGATATGCTTCTTTGTTTCTTGACAATCTCTATGAAGTGCTTGAGAGTTTTTGTAAGTGTCCCAGTGTTATTTATTCAAGTCTTCTCACCTTTATGCAGTTGTTTGAATTGAGGATCTTCAGGATTTTCAATGTAACAAACATTCCTAAAAATCTTCATAGGATCTTGACTCTTCTAACAGCTCTCCCAATGGATTGTTTCACAGTATCTTCAAAGATAATAACTTTATCTTGTTTTTTGAAAGTTTAGGAAGTTTGTACCAAATCAATGTGCATAATAACTCTGTACGATTGATTTCCATTTTTCTCAAATAAGTTAGGAAACAATCGTGCAAAATAGGATACTAAATATCCCTGCACAAACTGAGTCAAACAGATGGATTAATCACATTATATAGTAGAGAAATGATTTGTCTTTCATCATCAAGTAAAAAATAATGAATCATATGAGATTAGGAGTTTGAATAAGATCATCAGCTCCCCCTAAGTTCATGCCATAATCTGTAGTGTTGGTTTCAAACCCTTGAAATCAGTTTCAAAGCCTTGAAACAGACAAGCTGTTTCAAGCCTTTGAAATAGGCTTAACTTACAATCTCCCCCTTTATGAAAGACAAAACCAAAACTTCTTTAGGAATTCATGCTCCGCAAAAATAGTCATTAGAGCATAGCAGAATCCATGAAAATAAAAATCAACACAAAATATCCAAGTAATCCAACTTATTAGCAACAGAAATAACAGAAAATAAAGTCTATCAACACAAATCCTATTGATTTACCAGATCTCTAAGCTCGAAGACAAAAACAAACTCCTAAATTTTCTCCCCCGTTTTGACTTCCATCAAAAAAGAATGAGAGAATGTTGGATCAATTGTTTTGAAAAGTTTAAGAAAACAGTTTTTCAAAGATAGAATTTTTCAAGACTTTGAAGAAGATTTCAAGGCCTTGAAAAGAAAGAAAGATGAGGCAAGAATTAAGGCGTTGGGTCTCCATCTCCCTTTGGATTAGCATCTTCTTCACCAATATCTTCTTCATCATCCTCATCATCTTGTTTCTCTTCTTGATCACCATGATCACCGGGTTCTTCAAGCAGTTGTTCTTCAGTCACCACTTCTTGAATTGCAGCTTTCTTCTTCTTCTTCTTGAGATATTTAATCAGCATCCCAAAGTCTGGACTGTCTGCATCAGCTTGCTCAAGTTCTTCATCACCCAGTTCTTGAACTACCTTCTTACCTTTTTTCACCACCCCTGTAGCCTCATCATGAGTTGTATGTTCACTAAAAAAATCTCTGGTTGGAATTTTTGCATCCTTATTTGATTCTTCAGCAGCCAGAGATACTTCTTCTTCTTCAAGATGAAGTACATTGATACTCTCGAAGATGCTTTCAACCATATACTTTACCTGTTTGATTTCAGTGTCAAACTCATGCTGATTCTCCTTAAACTCATCCATGTTCTTATCAAGAAATTTAAGCCTTTGAATAAAAAACCCAAGGTCTTGAAATTGAGAGGGTAGGTTTGAAGGAGGGATAAAGTCCTTAGGTTTAGGAAACTACTTGGATTGTAGTTCATTCTTAGACAGATTAGAGTGTAACTTCCATATCCCATCACTAGTTTTCACAACACCAATTCTCTCAAAAGCCTTCTCATCAAGCATGCCAAATCAGTAGTAATGGTTTCTTCTCATTCCGAGGTAAGGTCAAGTTGAACAAAGAATGCAGAGAGAAAATTAGAATAGGGTAGAGGGTGCTTTCTTTCTTTGTTCTGAGAGTAGAGCATATGTTCCATCACAATTTTTGGAAGATCAATCTCATATCCATGCATGATCAAATACATCAAATAAAGTACCCTATAAGTCAAAGCTCTTTTGAATTCTCTCTAGGCACTACACACCTCGTCAAGATTGTGAATAAAGTTTTGGCTTAAACAGTTAGCACAGAGTGTGATAGCTGTTTGGAGGAGGTACGAATTAAGTTGAAAGATTTCTTCTCTAGCTAGTTCAATGCTTCAACCTTGTTTGGATAGTTCTCAGTGTTGTACCTCTTTGGACAGCCTAGAACATTTGCATACTCTGAATGATGTAACTCCATTGTAATCCCAGCAACTTTAGATTGAATCACTAGGTTCATAATTGTTTTTATTTGCACCTAGTTCAGATAAAAAGCCTAGTAAGTCCTGGGGTTGGTAACTTCAGAAGGGTTTAAAACATTCCTAAGAGAACTTTTCTTCTGTCTCTTAATACACTCCAGGTTCATGGTTTTCAACATATCAACACTAACTAGGCTACAATAAGAAACTTGTCCAGAAGCAAAACCATCTAACCATTGACCTATAGCAGTTTGAGAAATAAACCACTTGCTGGAAAGTTTCTTACCAGGAGATTGAGGATTCTCAGAATAGATCTGAAGTTCCTTTCCAGTGCTTTTCTCTTGTGCAACCTCTATAGCTTTTCCTTTTCCCTTGTCAGCAACTGTAGGCTTCTTCATCTTCAACTTCTTTGGACTAGACACTTGTTCCACTTGCTGTTTCTCTGGAGCAGGCTGATCTCCCATCTTCTTCTTCTTGAATTGGTGTCTGATCCTTCTTTATATTCTTTGTTGCAAGAGAAGGAACCTTTTCTTCAGTTGGATTTATGGAAATAGAGTCACCACTGATTGTTTGAATCACATCTTCTGCAGTCTTCCTCTTCTCTTCTGAACCCATCTTTGTACCTCCAGCCATCGATTCTTTGAGATTCTCTTCTAGTGCTCATTAGGGTTTAGGGGTGAAGAAGAGATAGGTAGGAATGATACGGAAAGAAGAGATAGATAGAACAAGATAAATACTAGAGAGTTTGAGTTAGATAAGGAAACTGAAATATTTCCAAATCTTTTTGAGATCTTCTCAGTTTTGAATTCAAATCAGTGTGTTTGTGTGACGTGGGAAAGGAAATAAAATAATGCTGATTTATATGAAAATAAATCTTAAACGGTAAATACTATATTGGAAAATTATCTACTGAGATAGCATCCAACATTGAGAGATCCAATTTTTTTGACTGAATGCATACTGACTTATTTTTAAGGCTTTGGAAAGAGTTTCTAGGCCTTGAAAAGCTAAATTTCTGAAACAAATAAAATCAAGGCTTTGGAATGATTTTCAAGGCTTTGAAAATCAGTTCGAAACTTTGAAACACATAAAAGAGTACCTTATATTTACTTGAAACTCCCCCTAAACAAATGCTTCCTTATTAAGCATGCCCAACTCCAATCTGAGGTATGTAAGTCTTTCTTCAGAAAGTGGTTTAGTGAAGATATCTGCCAGTTGCATGTTAGTAGAAACTAATTCAAGAATAATGTCACCTTTCTCAACATGGTCTCTGATGAAATGATGTCTAACAACAATGTGCTTGGTTCTGGAATGCTGAACTGGATTCTTTGTGATTGAAATAGCACTGGTGTTGTCATATTTGATAGAAATTTATTTGAAATTTAAACCTAGATCCCTCATTTGTTGAGAAATACATAAAACTTGTGAGCAATAGGCTCCAGCAGCTATATATTCAGCTTCAGCTGTTGATAATGCCACATAGTTCTGTTTCTTTGAATGCCACCTAATTAGGGATGAAGCGAGGAATTGGCAACACCGGGAAGTGATCTTTCTATCAACTTTATATCCTGCAAAGTCAGCATCTGAATATCCCCAAAGAGATAAGTTAGACTATTTTAGATACCAAAGCCCTAAGTCTTTGGTACAATTTAGATATCTGAATATCCTTTTAACAGCAGTTAAATGTGATTCTTTAGGATTAGATTTAAATCTTGCACATATTCAGACACTAAACATATTCGGTGGGTCTCGATTCTTTAGGATTAGATTTAAATCTTGCAAAGATTTAATGATACCTCTACACTCTTTTTGATTCACACTCTTACCATCTTGATCATTATCTAAGGAGAGTGTAGAACACATAGGATTCTTTGCATATTTGGACTGAGACAAATTGTACTTGTTAATCAAGTCTTTAGTGTACTTATTTTGATGCAGAAAGATCCCTTTCTTCATTCGTTGTACATGCACTCCAAGGAAGAAGTTCAATTCTCCCATTAAGCTCATCTCAAATTCCCTGCTCATAAGACTTGAGAAATTCTTACAAAGAGAATCATTAATTGCTCCAAACAGAATACATCAACATAAATTTGAACTACTAAAATGTCTTTCTCACGAGTCTTGTTGAAAAGAGTTTTATCAATTAATCCTCTTTTGAAACCATTTTCAAGTAAAAACGTTGACAGTCTTTCATACCAAGCCCATGGAGCTTGTTTCAAACCATAGAGTGCTTTGTCAAGTTTATAGACATGATTTGGAAACTCATCATTTTCAAATCCAGGAGGTTGAGCCACATAAACTTCTTATTGCAAGTAACCATTTAAAAAAGCACACTTGACATCCATTTGAAACTTTTTGATGTTCATGTAAGATGCAAATGCAAGTAACATTCTAATTGCTTCTAACCTTGAAACAGGAGCGAAATTCTCCTCATAATCAACACCTTCTTCTTGGTTGTAGCCTTGTGCTAAATCTAGCTTTGTTTCTGATTACCTTTACGTTTTCTTCCAACTTGTTTCTAAACACCCATCTTGTCCCAATGACAGACTGATATTTTGGTGGAGGAACTAAATTCCACACCATGTTTCTTTCAAATTCATTGAGTTCACTTTGCATTGCAATGATCCAGTCTGCTTCTTGTAATGCTGACGCGATTTCTTAACGCGTATGCGCAAGTGCACGGTAAAGTAATATAAGGGTGGTATTTCAACCCCGAGTTATCAATCCCACGAGGATAGATAGTAGGTTTATTTTTAATTAGAGATTAAAATCTAAAGAAGGTAATTGAAATAACAGGAGGAACGTTGTTGATTTGAGAAGTTTTCGCCTCCAGTCAAGTGATTGTATTAAACTAACTAAACGACAATATTTTTGGATTTTTATAATTAAATAATGTTTGATCAAATAAGGAGAGAGACTAGGCAATCTATGGATCACCTAGGGCAGTAGACATTTCTGAATATTGCTTTAAAACATGTAACGACCAATATGCTCTTGATCACGATTAACTACTCACAATCTTCTTTGGATCTCATGTAAGCCTATATTAGATTCAATATACGTCATCTGTCGATCCATAAACAATATCACCTAACAAGCATTAATAATAATCCTACGTTTGATCCAAACCCTAACATTTCTCCTTCCGGTCCATCATGATACGGGGTTGCTAGCAATCATGGATTCATAAGCTAATCAATCTTCACCTTTCAGTCCATCGATCTTTCACCAGCTGGATACCCTATTTCATGACGCTAAGGTAGCATAAAATTAAGAATAAGGTTACTAGAAGAAGCAAATTCATTATTACTTTAAGCTAAGAAAAACTTTGAGGATCAAAAACATATCTATTCATAATTGATATCCTACCTAAAACGTTTCAATAGTTCTACGTCAACAATCATCAATAGAGAAGAAAAATTAATCAACAATGTGAATCCATAAGCGTAAATCAAACAAACAAATCCGGAAACGCGTATAACAAATCCCTAGGCTCTCCATAGAGACTAGCTAAGATAACTACTCAAATATGCTAAAAATAAGAGCTAAGAAGTTCATAGTAACAAGAATAGATAGAAAAGATAGGAGGGATAGTCAAACTCGTGATGAAATTTGCGTTCGGGCGACAGCGCCATCGTTCTCCATGTCCCTCGCGTCCCCTACCCTTCATTGATCTTTCTACAGCAGCTTCTTCGTGTGTTTTTTGATTTAGAATCGTTTTCTACCAGAAGGGGACGATTATTAATTTAATTTAGCCGAAATTGCAATTCAGCCCCTCCAGTTTGTAATTCTCGGACAGAATTGTAAGCTGATCTTGCGCGGACCATTGCTCTACGATCTGGACTCGTCTTTCGACCTACCATATATCATTTGAAATCCCTGGATGTCTAATTTCCAATGGGGGAGTCCATGCTCCAAAATTCAATATAGATTTTCTTCAGCATCAAAAAGAGTTCATGCTGATTCTGTGTGACCTTTTCCAACTTTGCTTCGTTTTTGCATTTCCTTTTCTCCTCTTCATCTAGCTCCATTCCAAGAATATCCAAGCTTCTCATAAGTCTATTGAACCTATTTTACCAGAGAAGCATAACACTAAACAACCCATGCAATTATTATCGCAAATATGAGATAAAACATGCACAAATAAGCTAGAAACACAAGTTTTCACTCTTAGGCTTGTAAGTCATCAATTTCACACAATAGTGCACATATAACATATAACTCATGTGAAATAAGCCTAATAAAAAAGCATAATAATAACTCCTAACAGAGATTTATCAAATACCCCCACACTTATCTTTTGCTCGTCCCGAGTAAAACCTTTGTTTACTAGCCGACACGACTCAATTATACACAATGCAACTACATTGCTATACAATGCAATATATACAATGCAAGTATTGAAATAACAATTTTTTTTATTTTGGCGAGATCAGGAAATCTCAATAACATAAATTGGTGCTCATGGAGTGATGAAAAAGTTAGGCAAGAGGCATGAATCGCAACAATATTCGAAAACGAGTAATTTCCCATATTCGTGTGTGCCGACAAAAATAAGAGGATACCCTAGGCTAAGCTACGTTCATAGTCGGAGCTCCTATTCTGCTAAAGGTCCAAAAATGATGAGGCTTAAGGACAAAACGGATAATTATGAAGTAATCTATCCTAGAGCTTCACAAAATCTCACCAAACCCCATATCTCACACACCCTCACCGTAACTCAATCCGAATCTCACCAACTCCGGTCCTCGATCCCCTCAAACCCCAGTACAACAACGATATCGTGGCCATCATAGCGAAACGTGCACGATCTTCAATCCATCTTCAACGAAAAGGGAGCTTCACTACTCGTTTCCAAATAAGCCCACTTTATTCATTTCCTCTCTCTTTTTTTTCTCTCTTCTTTTTCTAACACAAACCAATGATCATGATATACGAATGGTTCTCCTCCAAGTATCAAGAGATAATAAACAAAACCATCATAGCAAAACGTGCACGATCTTCAATCCATCTTCAACGAAATAGGGAGCTTCACCAGTCGTTTCCAAATAAGCCAACTTTATTCATTTCCTCTCCTTTTTTTTTCTCTCTTCTTTTTCTTTTCGCTCAATATAACACAAACCAATGATCAAGATATACGAGTGGTTTTCCTCAAAGTATCAAACGATAATAAACACGTTAGGGGGAGGAAATAGACGATCCAATTAATAAGTATCACAAATAAAATTCGTCTTCCCTAACTCAATGAAGCACACGATGCCACAAAATGAAGCCGCAAACAAGTTAAAGCAGGTGTGGGCTTTGAGCCGTCAAAGAACAATCTCTATGTTCGTAGTCAAATGTCGAAACCCCCACACTAAAATGTAGTCACGTCCCCCTCTCAAGTAGTCAATAATATGTATGTCTCGTGCCAAATCCAACCGATCCTCCTACACCGAGATGATAGAAAACCGATATCTAGCATGATCCACCGATTAGTTCAACCAACTCTATTTTCGTGCAGATTCGATGTCAAGAACTTATGGATCTGCACAACTGTGTCCATGATGTAACGACATGGATCACCACCACAGCATATTGTGCAATCCAAATCACTCACCCTCGCATCCCCTCAAAGATATCTAATGAAGCACATGCGATCATGTAGAACTCGCAAGAATGTGTAATGAAACACTCCCTCATCGTACCCCCTCAACTACGACTCCCTCGTGACGCACTAAAGATGTAATTCTAACAATTTATGTTTAAGTCCAGGAATCGTCTCCCTAGGTCAACAGGCTAGAAAATAATACCAATGATCAAATCGGGTGTTCTAGTGGTCCTACAAGGTGAGATCTAAGCACAGTGGGCACTCTAAAACACGTCCTCGCACAGCTGTTATGTGTTCCACTACGAGGACAGCTGGCGACTACCTAAGACTGACAACATGAACACTCGGCTTGTTTAGCAAACACCAAGCTCAACTCTCGTTGGAGAAGAACGACCCACACTTTAGCTTTTAAAATTGCAGTTAAGTGTTTAAAATAGGTAGGTATTCCCGTAAAGAAAGTCTCTCTATACATACTAGGGGAAATCAATTTTTCACTCTCGGTGTCCCTATGCCTAAATTTTTCATATCTCCCCAAATCTACCAAGCCTATGTAGCCTCTTAATTTCCCTTTCTCAAATTTTTATTTATTTTTTTTTTGAATTTTTCAAATTTTTATTTTTTTGTATTTTATACTAAGTCCTAACTATATATGCAAAGGCCGACTCTACTAACAACTCCATACGAGGGTAGGGGACTTAATAAAGTAAACATGCAAGAAAAATGATGAATAACAAAAGCGAAAAAATAAGGACATAAATAAGAATCTACCTAAATGCGACTGGCGATGCAAGACATGGAGTTGGTTAGCAAATAGCTAAAAATCCCCCCCCCCCACACTTGAGCGCTTAGTTGACCTCAACGAATTTTGATCAACTAAGAAGACTCGGCATTCAAATGCTAGGGGCAGTGATTCTTCTAAGAGGCAGAGTCATGGCACAAGAAGGTAGTTAGACAAATTTATAGCTAAATCGAACTACGTGCACATGACAAGTTGTGTGTACCGAAATTAAACAAGTACTTAAGTATTCACTAAGATTCTAACAGCTAATCCCAGCGGGGACTAAGCACCATGACCACGCTGTCGAAATAAAATCCCAGAACAAGTACGATGTGCCTAAACGTTAAGTAAATAGAGAGAGAAAAGAGTGCTCACAACCGACACAAGGTCGGTGACGAAATCCGATAGGTGCTGACTGAGATAGCAAGAGAAATCCCCAAGAAAACATTGTGCGCACCAATGCTAATTCCCATTGAGGTCGAGTGTGTGGAACAAACCGAGGTCGATTGATCCTTTTTTGCTGACGAAAAGAGAACGAAGAATCCCCAAACTCATGATGTGAGCTCCCGTGACAGTCGAGTGCGCAGTAGCACGCTGGGGTCGATGTCTTCGTCAAACTTTTCATCCAGTTCTGAACTCAGGATATTCAGTATCACATGCACCATGTTTTCTGCATAATCCTCTTGTTGCTTGGTCCTTTCTTAAAGCCCTTTCTGCATAATCCTATTGTTTCTTGGTCCTTTCTTAAAGCCCCACAAGCCCAACTATTATCACGATTGCAGACCTATGTTAAGCTCATCCACCCTCTCTAAATCATAGATAATACTTACTGTTAAGCAAAGAAGTAGCTGTTTTCACACAATGGGTACCATCTTTCTTTCTAAGTTCCAAAGTGCCCTGACCAGCTTCATTAATAACCCCCTCGAAACAGGCAAAGTGAATTGAAAATTCAGAGAGGTTTTTCTTAAGTCGATGGCACAATTGGGTGTTTCAGGCAGAGGTATTGGAGCTCAGTTTTCCTCGAGTTGAACAGAGAGTTGGGGTGATGCTGGTCAGTCCGTAATGGCTTTGGACGAAGAGGGCGAAGAGGTGGTTCCAATTGTAGATTAGAGAGGTAATGGGTCGTCGCTAATCATGGCCAGCCGGAGCTGGGTCGGTGATTTGTTGGTTTGGCTCATTTTGGGTTGAATTACAGAGAAAAGAGGTCGAATTGGGGTGATTCTGTGGTCTGGGCACAGGGAAGAGATTGGTTCAGTGGTGTTGGGTGGTTCGGATCGAAGCAGGTCACCGGCTTTATGGCTGCCGGCAGCTGAGTCGGTGGGTCTCGGTTTGAAATTCGATTAGCTTCAGAGAAAGAGGCGGTAGTTGCTGTGATCGGATAAGGGGATATTGGTTTCTTTTTGGTGGCTGTAATTGTCGACCTGGGTTCTCAATCGGACAGAGAGAGGTGTGGGTTCGGGGTACGGGAAGTTTTCTGGTTTTCTGTATTTGAGTGGAGATTGGCGATGACGATGGCTATGGCCTGGTTTTGCATTGTTCTTGATCTGACAGTCGCAGGTACTGAGAGGGGGTTTGAGTGTTGCAACTCAATGTAGCAACGTTGAGGCCTTGAGGGGTAGTAAGGTGTAGTTTTTACAATTCTTGAAATTTGCACTTGCCTCCCCCAATGCTCAAAACAGTTAAACAGTTACAAGGACATTTCCAGCACTTGTCAAATCATCATAACCACCCCTGATACTTTAAAAGCAGTTTTTCTCGCCATTTTTTCTTCTTCCACCATCTTTTCACCATCTTCCTCTTCTCAAGAAACCTTACAAATATCAAAGAGTATGAACGCCTCAACGACGATAAAACATGTGTTGCAACGATGAAATTTCTCCACAAAATTTTTCTTCTTCTTCCAACTCTTATTAATCGACATCACAATGATCTCAAAAATAACCTCAAGTATCCCATGTATCTGGAAGAGATTCATGTCCTCTCCGATTGTCTTCTCAATTTGTGACATCTTCATTGAAGTTTCATGAGACAACTCATAAACTGTGTTTGATTGAATTTCTTCATCTCCTTTGTTTGAATCACCCGAATCATCAATAAATTCAGTCTTTACACATTTTTCATCTTCAATGATATCAAACTCGAGATGCTCCATCAATTTGCTACCGGGGTGTCAAGCTCATCAACATTGATTCCTTTAAGACAACTTTCAATCTCACAAAAAACCACATCAGGCTTCTCCACCATACTTAACTTGAGCCATGAGTCTATGTTTGGCCAACTTGGGATACACCATGGCTCATCATCCTCTTCTTTAAGCTTTCGGAATGTTGGAGCATCTTTTTGATTTGAATGGAGAACAAATTGTGCATCCACATGTTTTTTCTCCATTCCCATTCTTGTTGCCTTTTGTCGCCATTCCTTAACATTAGGAATCATCTCCTCAAGCATCCAACCAAGGAAGAACACTAAGATAGTGGGAGGAGTAGGGTCATTAGGATAAAATATGTATCGTAGCATCTCCACATGACCCTCCTTCACGATTTGCCAACTTACGAGGTTGCATGCTTCAATTATGCTCGCAACAAAATGATTTTTGTCTTCCTCCATGCCGGTAGAAGAATGCCTGCAAACAGAAGAAATTCAAGAAATACCGTGAGGTAATAAGAATGGATAATAACAAAAAAAAAATAATAAACTCTCTAAACAAATTTCTGATTAGCAAATAAACCGCTGTCCCCGGCATCGGCGCCAAAAACTTGACGTGATTTCTTAACGCGTATGGGCAAGTGCGCGGTAAAGTAATATAGGGGTGGTATTTCAACCCTGAGTTATCGATCCCACGAGGACAGATTGTAGGTTTATTGTTAATTAGAGATTAAAATCTAGAGGGTGTAATTGAAATAACAGTAGGAAAGTTATTAATTTTATAAGTTGTCATATGCAATCAAGTGACTGTATTAACCTTACTAAAAGACAATATTTTTGGATTTTTATAATTCAATAATATTTAATCAAATTAGGAGAGAGACTAGGCGATATATGGATCACCTAGGGTAGTAGAAAATTCGGGATATTACTTTAAAACACGTAAACACGAATATGCTCTTGCTCACGTTAAGCTACTCACAATCTTCTTTCGATCTCATGTAAGCCTATGTTAGATTCAATAGTCGTCATCTGTCGATCCATAAACTATATCACCTAACAAGCATTAAGAACAATCCTGCGTTTTGATCCAAAACCTAACATTTATCCTTCCGGTCCATCAAGATACTAGGTTGCTAGCAATTCAAGATTCATAAGCTAATCAATCTTCACATGTCATTCCATCAAACTTTCACCAACTAGAAACCCTAGTTCATGATGCTAAGGGAGCATAAAATTAAGAACAAGATTACTAGAAGAATCAAATTCATTATTACTTTAAGCTTAGATAAAATTTAAGGATCAAACACATCTCTATTCATCATTCATATCCTACCTAAAATGTGTGAATAGTTGTAGGTCAACAATACATCAATAGAGAAGAAAAATTAATCAATAACGTGAATCCAAAAGCGTGAATCAAATAAACAAATCGGGAAACGGTGTCTAACAAATCCCTAGGCTCTCCATAGAGCCGAGATGGGAAAAATACTCAAATATGCTGAACATAAGAGCTAACAAGTTTATAGTAACAAGAAAAGTTAGAAAAGATATGAGGGATAGTCAAACTCGTGACGAAAATCGCGTTCGGGCGACTCGGGCGTTGTTCTCCATGTACCTCGCGTACCCTAGCCTTCCTCGATATTTCCCAAGCAGATTCTTTGTGTGTTTTTCTGTTTAAGAATCGTTTTTTCACCAGATGGGGACGATTATTAATGTAATTTAGCCGCAATTGCAATTCAGCCCCTCTAGTTTGTGGTTCTCGGAAAGAATTGTAAGCTGATCTTGCGCGGACCATTAGTCTCTCATCTGGACTGGTCTTTGGTCCTACCATATATCGTTGGAAATCCCTGGATCTCTAATTTCCAATGGCACAGGCCATGCTCCAAAATTCACTCTATATTTTCTTCAGCATCGAAAAGTGTTCAGGCTGGTCCTGTGTGACTTTTTCCAACTTTGCGTCGTTTTTGCGTTTCCTTTCCTCCTCTTCATATAACTCCATTCCAAGCATCTCCAAGCCTTTCATAAGTCTATTTCACCGATTTTACCTGACAAGCATAACACTAAACAACCCATGCAATTATCATTGCTAATATGAGAGAAACATGCACAAATGAGCTAGAAACAGAACTTTTAACTCTTAGGCCTGTAATTCATCAATTTCACATAGTAGTGCACATATAACATATAAATAATGTGAAATAATCCTAATAAAACTAATAATTAAGTATAATAATAACTCATAATGGAGTGCTATCAAATGCTTCTTTCACATTTTTTGGGTTATACAAGAGAAACAAAAGCATTAAAAGCACACAAATTTTTCAATTGTGATCTTCTCCGTGTACCAGGGATGGATCAGATATAATGTTGTCAACTGGATGAGCTGAAAAATATTTGAATCTCTTTCTTGGAGTCCAAGGCTCAGGTTCTCCAGGTAACTTCTCAATCCTTTGAGATCTTGAGGAAGTAGCTTGATCACTTTGATTCTTCAGTAGCTCATTTTCAAGGCTTTGAGAACCATTTTCAAGGCCTTGAAAATTCTTCATGTTGTCCTGCAAGCGTTTTTTGAAACCATATGAAGTATCTACTTCATATTTTGACTCATGCTTGTTCAAATTCAAGTCTGCAAACCTTTCACATAAAGAACCATCATAGCTTTCATCAAAAATGACATGAATGCTTTCTTCAACAAGAATAGTTCTTTTATGGTAAACTCTATAAGCTTTGCTAGTCAGAGAGTAACCACGAAAGGTACCTTCATCACTTCATCAAACTTACCAAGATTGTCCTTACAATTGTTGTGAACAAAACAAGTGCAACCCAAAGGTAAAAATATGAAATATTTGGCTTTCTTCCTTTGAAGAGTTCATAGGGAGTCTTCTTCAGTATTGGCCTAATCAAGCACCTGTTAAGTATGTAGTTGGCTGTGTTCACAACTTCTGCCCAGAATGACTTTTGTAACTTGCTCTCTAGAAACATTGTCCTTGACATATTTGCAAGATTCATGTTCTTTCTTTTAACAACACCATTCTGTTGAGGAGTTCTTGGAGCAGAAAAGTTGTGAGAGATACCATACTTAGCACAAAATAAATCAATTTAATTTGATCAAATTCTCAACCATGATCACTTCTAATCGAGGCAATTGGCAAGTATTTCAAAGTTTGAAGCTCCTTAAAAAGCTTTGAAAATTCAGAAAGAGCTTCAGATTCATCTTTCTGAAACATAGGCAAGTAAATCTAGAGAAATCATCAACAATATTTAACATGTGCTTCTTACCCTTTGGATTTGGAGTCCTCATAGGACCATAAAGATCCCCGTGAAGTAATTCAATGGATCTGTTAGTGCTTACAATTTTATTTGACTTGAATGAACTCCTTGTCTGCTTTCCTTGAGAACAAGCTTTGCATACTTCATCATCTTTGAATTTGATAGAGGGCAATCCTCTTACATGATCTTTAGAGATTAACTTATTCAATTTATGCAAGCCAATGTGTCCAAGCTTTTTGTGCCAAAGCTTTGATACTTCTTTCAAGGCCTTGAGAAACTAAATGCTTTCACCTGCAACTTTGTTAGTGTGCAAAGTATAGACATTGTTTGATCTTGAGGCACTGAGAACGTAAATTCCAGATTTCTCATTTTGCACCGCACATTTCTCTTTGTCAAAGATAACCTTGTTACCATTATCACACAGTTGAGATACACTAAGAATATTAAATTTCAAACCATCAACTAAGTAAACATGAGAAATAGATTTTATAGAATTTGTACCAACTTTACCAATACCTAAAGTGTTGCACTTCCCTTTATCACCAAGTCTGATTGAGCCTTCATATTGCTCTTTAAGTTCTGAGAATAGAGATCTCTTTCCACTCATGTGTCTGGAATATTCACTATTCATAAACCATCTTTGATCTTTACGCTCGGTGATATTCTGCAAACACCATTCATTGTCTTACCCACCTGTTAGACCAATTGTGGAATTTAGATTCATATTCAGGGTAAGCCATGTTAGGTGGTCAAACCCCTTTTGGAACCCAAATCTGTCTAACTTGTCCTTTAAGTTGGAATGGAAAAGTGTTCCTCATTATTTGAGGGTATCTTCATCTAAAAGGATAAGTCATCTTAATATGACCAATTCTGTTGCTGTAATTTCACTTAGGAGAAGTTTTGTTACTAGCCTTCACAAATCTTGTGTTGCTTTTTCTAGGAAAATTTTGATTATAGTCAATATCGGTTTTGTGAACAGACTGTAAGCTTCCTCCAGGAATCAAGTTCAAATTGTGTAATGAGCCAGCAAGCTTGGTCATAGTATCTTAGAATCTTGAAGTTTCTCAGTTGGAGTAGTCTTTTTTTCCTCCAATTCATCACAAGGATGTCTTAGAACAATATTTATGTCACTGAGTAGAGAGTTCTCAGTAACTACTTCCATGACTTGAGTTTTCAAGGCCTTGAAACTGGTTTCCAAGGCTTTGAATTCTCTGTCAGAGTTATTATGAGAAATTTCAAGGCTTTGATTTTTACAAACAAGTTCCAAATTTTCTTTTGCTGAACTCTTTCTTTCAAATTTCTAATCTCTTTCAGATAGTCCTCCTCATTTAAAAGCATTGTTTTAAGATAGTCGGTGAGGACATCTGCTGGTTTAGAAATCAAACAATTTACCATTACCTCAATGTTCTTTTCATAACTTTCATCATGCTTGGCCATAAGGAAGAGGTTGGCTTGTTCTTCCTCAGATTCAGAATTACTAAAGGAATTAGAATCACTCCAGGAGGCTAGCATAGCTTTCTTTTTTCTGTCATGGTCTTTCTTGTGAAATGACTTGCTTTTATTGTGTGGACAGTCTCTAATTAAGCGTCCAGCATCACCACACTCAAAGAAATTCATTTCTTTAGCTTTAATACCATTAGAGATAGTTTTACCTTTTAATCTCTGATACTGGAGGATCTGTGTTTGTCCTTGCTGAAGTCTTTGTTTCCAAAGTTCTTCTTCATCTTTAGAATCCTGGTCAAGGCTTTGGAAATGAGAGAAAAAGGATCTTAATCATCATCTTCTTCTGGTTCAAGGCAAATCTCCATCAGCTTCACTCATAGATATCTCATGTGTAAGCAGCTTTCAATTCATTAAGTTTAAGAGATGATAGATCTTGAGTTTCTTCAACGGCAGTTGTCTTTGTTTCCCATTTTGCTTTAGGAAGACTTCTCCAAATCTTCCTAACCTTCTCTTCATTTGAATTTGTTTTCCCAATGAATCTAGGTTGTTAACAATATCAGTGAATCTTTTGAACATGTATATGATTGATTCATCTCGATTCATCGTGAACAACTCATATTGCCTAAGGTATATGTTGATATTAGTTTGCTTGACTTGGCTCGTTTCTTCAAAAGTCACCAAAAGCTTATCCCAGATCTCCTTCGCAGTTTTGCAACCTGAAATTGTTAAATTCATCTGCACTTAACGCACAATAAAAGAGATTCATAGGTCCATAATTCTTAGAAATTTGTTCTGATTCAGAAGCAGAAAGTGAATCCTCAGTTTTGGGAGTTCTGATACCATCTTTCTCAGTATAGAATATGTGAAGACCCTTCTGAATAATAGTCCAGAGTTCTATGTATTGATCAACCATGAGATGTTTCATCATGGCTTTCCAGTGCACAAAGTTCTCACCACAGAACAAGGGAAGTCTATTAGCAGATCTTCCCTGTGAGAAACCACCATCTCCTATAGTACTCATAATCACTAGATTGTTAGATCAATGCAGTGATACAAGCTGAGATACCAATTGAAGGATAATACAGTATGATTTACTAAAGAATCAATACTCTAGAAGGTGGGGTTGAATAGATTATGGCAACTTTTGCAACTTTTTCTAAAGGAGTGGTTTCAAATGAATTTTTGAAATGCATCAAGTAACTCATGGCCTTTAAATGACTTTCAAGTCCTTGGAATCAAAACAGATAGTAAAAAGAAGGCTAATAGTTTTCAAGGCCTTGAATGAGGTACAACAGCTTGGACTGAAGAACTGTTTTGTGCTATTTTGAATGCTAAGTAAAATGCTGTAAAGTAGAGGCAAGAGACACGATGATTTATATAGTTCAGTCCACCAGGACCTACGTCTCTACCTCGGGTACTTAATCCCTGCAGGATTTTTAACTCAATTCTAATTAATCAAAAGCTAAGTACCTAGATATCAAGCACAGAGAGATGCCTTACTTTGTTACATCTTGTGGTTCACACTAACCAATCTAGTACATGTTCTAGCTAACTGATTAACTAAGAACTCTATAATGTTCACATTGAACAATCAAAAGATAATTATAAGTTGAAGTATTATCAGAATGATTTACAAATAAAGATCACAATAGAAGAACACAAGAACTGAAAGAGTGGGTGAATGTGTAGTGCTCTTCAGATGATCAGATTGGATAATGTGATCTGCTTTTTGTTGTTGAGAGTTTCTGTAAGTGTCTCGTTGTTATTTCTTCAATCCTTCCAACCTTTATGCAGGTGTTTGAATTGAGGGTCTTCAGGATCTTCAATGTAATGAATTTTCCTAAAAATCTGCATAGGATCTTGGCTCTTCTAACAACTTTCCCAACGGATAGTTTCTCAGTATCTTCAAATATACCAACTTGATCTTGTTTTTTGAAATGTTGGTAAGCTTTAGATGTACCAGATCAATCTGCATAATAACTCTGTAAGATTTATTTCCATTCTGCTATCAAATAAGTTAGGAAACAATCCTGCAAAATAGGAAACTAAATATCCCTGCACAAACTGAGTAAAAAAAATGGATTAATCACAGTATGTAGTAGAGAAATGATTTTTCTTTCATCATTAAGTAAAAGATAATGAATTATAAGAGATTATGAGTTTGTATAAGATCATCAGCTCCCCTAAAGTTCATGCCAGAATCTGCAGTGTTGGTTTCAAACCCTTGAAATCAGCTTCAAGGCCTTGAAACAGACAAACTATTTCAAGTCTTTGAAACAGGCTGAGCTTACATAATTAAACAAGAGGATCTAAACGCAATCACAAGAAAAGTTAGTAGGACTAATTTTCAAGATGGACTAATCCGTGTATGGACATGATTATTAATGGGAAAATTATGTAGTTAATAGAGATTATTAACTATATAAAGACATCCTGGATTGTTATTTTCTCATAGGTGTGTCATTATTGAGAGAACATGACAAAGCAAGGAGAGAGACAAAGCAGAGGGCAAAAACCCTCTACCCGTCCGCTTCTTTAGACATCTTTGTCCTCCCTTAGGCGCACGGGTCTAGCTCAGTTTTTTGATCTCTTACCTCCTTCTTCCGTTGCTTGCACTACACGTGGAGAACAATTCCAGCTGCGATCCAAAGGTGTGGTTACCCGTAGAGACGAAGACGCTATTCTTCGTGTTGATCACAAAACCTAAGGTACACATGTTCTCTACTTTTATCATGTTATGATGGCTTGCATGTGATCCTTGGAGGGACTTGAGCAGGACAAATTTTGTTATTCTGCTGCGTAACCTACATCAAAACCATACACTCTTCCTATAAACCTTGATTCCTGCAAAATCTGCATCTAAATAAAAACTCAACATAAAGTTAGTCTTTCTTGGATACAGAAGCCCCAAGTCTTTGGTTCAATTCAAATTTATAAAGATCCTTTTAATAGAAATTAAATGACTTTCTTTAGGATCTGCTTGAAACCTTGCAGAAATATAGACACTAAACATAATATCTGGTATACTAGAAGTTAAGTACAACAGTGAAGATGTTGCATAGCTGTCGTCAGGTCGTGTAATGAGAACCAATCATACCTCTGTAATCCTTCTGATCACACTCTTACCATTTAAATCCTTGTCTAAGGATAAAGATGAACTCATAGGGGTCCTTGCAACTTTGGTCTGAGACATATTTAATTTGTTTAACAAGTCCTTGGTGAATTTTTCTTGATGCACAACGATTCATTTCGATGTACATGAAGTCCAAGAAAGAAATTCAGCTCTGCGATTAAGCTCATCTCAAATTCCCTTCACATTAGACTTGAAAACTCTTTTAAAAGAACATCATTAGTAGCACCAAATAATATATCATCCACATAAATTTGTACTACTAAGAGATCCTTTTCATGATTCTTAATAAAAATATTTTTGTCTACAAGTCCACTCCTAAAACCATTTTTAAGTAAAAACTTTTAGAGTCTGTCATACCAATCCCTTGGAACTTATTTAAGACCATAGAGAGCATTGTCTAATTTTTTAACATTATCAGGGAAATTTTCATCTTCAAAACGAGGTTGAGCAAAAAATACTTTTTCTTGTAAGTTACCATTCAAAAAAGCACATTTAACATCCATTTTATAAAGTTTTATGTGTTTATGAGATGCAAATGCAAGAAGTATTATAATAGCTTTTAACCTGGCAACAGGAGAAAATGTCTCCTCATAATCAATATTGTCACATCCCTCTCCCTCCAAACCCGATTAACAAATGATAAAACTTTTTGTTAACGGGAGGAGGGTGCGACATGCTGGTGCGGCCAAGACTCGTCGAGAGGCTGAATAAGTTATTTTCAAAAGTTGTGTTTATAAAAATTTACTTCAAAAGCGTTAAGAAAGCGAAATTGACAAATTGATTTGGGGTCGTCTTGATAAACAAATTGAATTGTAAATAAAATAAATTTGAAACTCAAAAATCAATATCTTTAGTCCTCTGGACTCATAGCGTAAACAGAGCAACTCGGGAATGTTCTATGTATCATATAATGGCTCATACAAGGACTATATATACAAAATACTTAACTTTTACATTCTTAAACAATATACGAACATGAGTTACACAATATCTCTAAGCCATCTGGCATATCATCCACATCTAAGCACCTAAGAATCATCAAGCATGTCATGACATATCAACTTAACGCCTTGTTACTACTTCTTGCTTCTTACGTGTTCTTAAAACCTGGAAAAAATAATTATAAAGGGTGAGCTCAACTAGCTCAGTGAGTTACATCTACGGTCCTCTGTAGGTTTGGAAAACCAAAAAGGGCTATCTTTCCCATGGAGAGTCATGATCAAAAGGAATAGTCATACGTACATATACTTGAACTTGAAAGATCATGGCATTCATAAAACATAACTTGCACCATAAAGAAAGTGTAACCTAAATCATAACTTGAGACTTGTGAAATCATATTATTCCAAGTAGAAACCTTGCTTTGTCTCGCGTAGAGACCTTATCATACTTTAACATGCTTGCTTAGTTTCTTATCTTATGGCCCGTGTAACCTTCGTGACTTAACATAACATAACGTATGGACATGTCCATCACGAGGGCTCGTGAGGCGACGCGTTGCCTGCTTATATTGCCCGGCAAAAGGGCCGTAGCCTACCTATACTCGACAGGGGGTTTCACTCCGGTACCGTGACCTTTCAGAAAACGTGTTTTATCTTATGAATCATCTTTTATTTTTCTTAGAATCCATGGGGCATCGAAAGTTTACTTGATTTGAAATCATACATACATACATAATAGGGAAACATGAACATACATATGCTCGTAAGAAACATGAAGTTCGGTACAAACTTCAGGAGGTAGGGTAACTCACCTTGCGAGCTTAAGCCATTTAATTAACATTCCTTAGTCCAATTTCAATCAACTTAAAGAACGTGATCATCTACTCCGCCGTCACATAACTAGCAAAGAATGCTACAAATCACAAATATAATCACTTAGCATTAATTCAATCAAAGCATACCACATGCCTACCTCTCTAAGATGCATATGGACTAAATTTTTCTATATTCACATACTTCATGTACCTTATATTCTTTATTAGCTTCAAATGAGATGTCTAATGCAATACATAAATGCAAGATGGCATATTATGAGCTAAAAATGAAACTTACACAAACTAGCTTGACAAACTTGCTTACTTTCATGTAACCTTCTAACTAATGAACTTCTAAATTATAATACAATAACAATAGACATATTCATTCACATTCATGCTTATTTTCATGTCATTTCATGGTTTGAAGGCACCACAAATTGATTATCAAACATGGCATAAAATATGTCAAGTACTTAGAAAAATTCAGATTGGACACAATTTAGTATTTTTAATATTATAGAAACTCTAGAGGGACTTTTGGCATCAAACCAACAGGAAATGACAATAGACACATATAGCTTTAAAACGGTACCAAAAACGCCCAAAAACGAGTTCATGTGAGTGAGTTATGACCCTCTAAAGTTTGGTCAAAACTTTTACCATAGAGCATATTCTTCTGTCCGAAAAATTCTTGTATCTTCTTTCATTTTCTTCAAATTTTTTCAAAGAAACTCGTTCCTCTAGCCCAATTGGGACTACAAGACATATATTCAAGATAATTCAAACACATAACATGGATATAACTTCTTAAACATGATTTATAGTACTAGGTGGTATTGCTTCCTAATTCTTTCATGTGTGTGCCTAGATCATGAAGATTGGATTCAATCAAGAACATGCAACTCGAAATTCATCATATAAACATATAATGATCTTTAAATTGAGAAGTATCAACTATGCAAACTTAGATTTTGACATGCATGTATGTAAATCATGGAGATTGTGATGAATCAAGAACATGCACCCATAAATATACTATGCTATCATACAAATGAGATGATCCATACTCAATTCTTGTCTTGAGGATGACGAATTCCTAACATGCAAGTAGATATTTTCCAGGGAATCACAAGAATTAGGTGTGAAGAACTAAGATTATGATGTAGAAGCAATGAAATAGAACTTACTCCTCATTTTCATGAAGTTCTTGAGAAGTTTTATGAAGAAGTGGTGAATAACGGCCTCATAGGGGTTTTACACTTGATGAAAATGCTCAAAACTTTCTACCCACTTGATATAATAACACCCAAGATGGAACATAAAACCTCACAAATCTCCTGTTTGAACTGTGTTTTTGTAGAGTCAATGGACAAGTCTCTAAATTGGTGAGAAAGAAGAACAAAGGAAGACATTGCATCTCTAGAGGGAGAGTTGGGGATTGAAAATGTGGGAAAGCATGCATATGTATGGAGAGACATGTGTCAAGAGATGTAATCTATTTTCTCATGCATTCATACAAATGGCGATTTTGTAGAACATGTAACAAATCAATGAGGAAAATTGGCTAGCATGGATGGTGAATATTTAGGAGTAATTTGATACAATAATTTTACCAACTCTTGTATTTGATGCGATTATGATTTCTACACATACATGAATATGGCTACGTATGAGATACATATAGGAAAACTACCACGTAGAAATTGTATGCTAAAAACATTGCATTCAACTCTAGTATATTTACACAAGACATGCTATTCATAATTTTGCATGATCTAGTAGTCAAATGCTAAATGAAATATTAACATATAATCACATATTATTAACTTGCTAATATGATTTAGAAATGTGGGATATTATAAATACCTTCTTCTTGATTATACCCATGTTCCACAAATCTGGCTATTTTTCTTACAACCGTACCATTCTCATTAAGTTTGTTTCTGAACACCCATCTGGTTTCAATGACTGACTGGTCTTTTGGCCTAGGAACCAAGTTCCACACCTTGTTCCTTTCAAATTCATTCAGCTCTTCCTGCATTGAAATAATCCAATCTGCTTCTTGTAATGTCTCCTTTGCTTTCTTAGGTTCCACAAGTGATACAAAGGCATTGAAGGCACTCAAGTTCTTCAATTGTCCTCTGGTCTTAATTCCAGTGTTTGGATCTGATATAATATTATCCACTGGATGAGCTGACCTGTACTTGAATCTTTTCCTTGGTGTCCAGGGTTCTGATTCTCCAATAATCTTCTCAACTCTTTGAGAACCTGACGCAGTGGCCTGAGCATTTTGTACTCTGTGAAGTTCAATCTCAAAGCTTTGAGGTTTTGATTCAGAGGTTGTTCAAGGCTTTGAGATTCTCCTGGATCTTCCTGCTGATCAGTTTTGCTGATATCCTTTTTCTCATCAACATCATCTTCTTCATACTTGTTTAGATTGAGATCTTCAAAACATTTACTCAAGGAACCATCATCTCTTTCATCAAAAATCACATGAATGCTCTCTTCTACCACTTTGGTTCTCTTATTGAAAACTCTGTATGCTTTGCTAGATAAAGAATAACCAAGAAATATACCTTCATCACTTCTAGCATCAAACTTCCCAAGATTATCCTTGCAATTATTATTCACATAGCACGTACAACCAAACGGCTTTAAAAAAAAAGGCTTTCTGCCTTTGTAAAGTTCATATGGAGTTTTCGTCAAAATTGGTATAATCGAACATCTATTCAGAACATAGTTTCCAGAGTTAACAGCTTCTGCCCAAAGATATATTGGCAAATAACTTTCAAGTAGCATAGTTCTAAACATGTCTTCAAGTTTCCTATTATTCCTTTGAACTACCCCATTCTGCTGAGGATTTCTTGATAGCTTGTAAATGGAGTTAGTATGGGACACATTTTTACCCTTGGTTCTGACCCTGTTGAGATTGATTTTGCCTATTTTCAGTCAAATTTCCACTTGATACGAGACAAAGGACGCTGAGAGAATAATAGATTTATCTGATTAATTCCATGCATTATTTTGTTTATTGGATATGATCGCGGGTATTTGTTGTTATGTGCAGGGAACAGGTACCGAGAAATGCATGAGAAAGGGTTGGAATGGAGGCAGCGTATCAAGGAGTCAAAGCAGAAAAGCCGCAGAAAAAGCTAAGTATGTGCGTTCAAACGCACAGCCTGCGTTCAGACGCACAACAGTTAGCTGCAGAGAAAGGCAGGAGAAAACAGACAGAAAAAATGAAAGTACGTGCGTTCAGACGCACACCCTGCGTTTGAACGCAGGACGCTTTAAAAATGATGAAGGTCAGAAACAGGCGAGAATCAACCAAAAGACCAAGTGGTGCGTTCAGACGCACCTTGTATGTTCAAAAGCACAATCCAGAAAGGAAAAGCCAAAAGTGAACACAAGGGTCTGCGTTCAGACGCAGGTGTTCTGCGTTCAGACGGGAAGGTCTCGTTCAGACGCGCGACAGGATTTCCAGAAGCTTCCAGGACGGGTTTAGACAGGGTAGAACGGGAATTTCAGGCATCAGTTTTAGAGACTGTGGCATTATAAAAGGAGGCGTCCCAGCACATAATTAGGTTACACTCATCATCACAGAAGACAGTACCAGAGCCGTCAGTTTGGAGCAGAGCAGAGATTGGAGCAGTTTTCTGTATTCAGCCATAACTTGTTTGATCTTTCTTCTCTCTTTTATGAAAAAGTGTTTTAAATAATGTACGCTAGCTAAACCTTTTACCTAGGTTCACGGTGAACCTAGGGTTTACGAATTCAGCGACATGGTTTGTTTTGATTCTCTGATGCATGACTAGTTTGAAGTCTTAATACAGTATTGGATTGTTTATTATTTTGTCTTTGATTTTATATTTATGCATGATTGGCCTGATCACCCGGGGGTGCTACAGACAGGATCTGGTGCGCGAGAGTGGCCAGTGATTGTTAGGAAGAGAAGACAGGATTTAGTACCCTGCCTTGATGGACTGAGAGGTGAAGAGAATCAGAGGGCTAGCCCAGAAGCATTAGACCAACTCCTAGAAGTTTAGGGGGAGACCGAGAGGAGAACCTGTAACCCTAGAAGACTTAGAACAAACCTACAGATTGAGGTGAACTTCGGGGACGCGAAAATCTGCAGGAGAGTTATAGATGCATGAGACCAAGAGGAGATTGTATCATAGGTATGCTGGCATAAACAATACCGCTGCGTGTTTCTGAAATCGAAGTAAGCCATATAAGTTGAATAGTAACCCTAGGGGATCCTGGAACCTGGATCTTTTATTCATCAATTTTCATACTTAGAAAAATTCCCATAACGTCTGCATCAAAAACAGTTTCTTTAATTACTATTTTATTTACTGCAATTTAGACTAAGTAAATCACACACAATTATTCCTCCTTTTTACAGCTTTGCATCTACTTCTGATTTCCAAGTTTAAAAGTCGTCATGTTCTCGTGGGTTCGATAATCAGAGTCACAAATACGTACTCTATATTACATGATCGTACACTTGCGAAAAAGCACATAGATTTACGCTGTCAAGTTTTTGGCGCCGTTGCCGGGGAGCGGTGACGGTTTCTCTTAGGAATCATAATAGTTTCAAAGTTTTTTCATTTACTTTTATTTTTATTCTCTCTTATCTAATTACCCTTGAACTCTTATTTTCAGGCTATTCTATTGTATGCTCAGATTGCCTCGCGATCTGGTGCCACCACTCGAAGATCCAGAAAAACTTTTCAGAGAGCAAAACTGCTTACACCGAGCCAAGATGTTTGAGCACGGAGAAAATACGCCAACAGAACCAGATACACCAACAAGACAAGAGCAACGCAATCCAGCCCAGATGGCTCTTCATATTGAGGAGCTGATAGCAGCAGGCTTTGCTGCCCGGAACAATCAGAGGACTTACAATAAATCTTGGAGGGCGATTGTGGAAAACTTTGAAGTTCCTCCCGGAGGACATCAACCAGCCATCGTAGTGCCACCCATAACAGCAGAGCACTTCGATCTGAAATCATCCACTATCTAAACTGCCAAGACCATTGTCCTTTCAACGGGAAAGCAGACGAAGAACCGAACGACTTCCTCTGGAAGTTCGAAGATTACTGCAACAAGATCAAATATGGAGGAGTTGAAGCAGATATGCTAAAATTGATCTTGTTCCCATACTGTTTGTTCGGGACAGCGAAAGACTGGCTAGAAGCCAGACCACCAAGATCCATCACAACCTGGGAAGGGTGTGTCGCTGACTTTTTGGCAAAATTCTATCCCGCTTCTCATTTTATCAAACTTCAAAGCGAGATCTTATCCTTTAAACAGAAGATGGGCGAGACGGTGGTAGACGCATGGGACAGGGTGATGAGACTTGTTAAAAGATGCCCCAATCACGGCTTCAGGGGACGCGAAGATTCTGCAAGTATTTTACCATGCTCTTGACAGGGAGAATGCTGACCGCAGGCTCATAGCACTATCAGAACAAGTGGCTGTTGATAGGATTGATAATCTGACAAAAGTGGTGCAAGACTTAGTCAAAAAGGTCTATACAGAGAAGAAAACTATAGCAGCAGTAGACGAACCACACTTGGATGCAGCGATCCAGGAGCTTCAGACTGAGGATGCCAACTACGTTCAGCAGCACTGGGATCCAAGCTGCTACAGACCAGGCACACGTGACCATCCAAGGTTCCGTTACGAAAACCCTAATGCAGCAGTCTATGCACCAGGATTTCAGCATAGGCCACAGACACAGCAGGCAGCACCTGCACAACAAGCATCAGCAGCACAACCACAACTTAACCTATCAATACAGCATTTCGAGACCTACATGGAAAAATTTAATAACCATTGGGAGGCCAAACTCTCGCAGATGGATTCCCTTAATGCTGACGTAAGCCAAATGAAAATTGCAATCCGCAACCTGGAAGTACAGAATGGTAAGCTTGCACAGAATCGGGCAGAAAGAATTCCAGGGAATTTACCATCAAACACAGTGAACAATCCACGCACTCAGATCAATGCCATCACAACTCGGAGTGGAATTGCACTACAGGATCCGCCGTATCTCAGTCATGCACATGCAGAAAAGTCAAAGAACATTGAACACAAAGTTTTTGACAGGGAAAACAGTTCAACCGCTCGACCTCAGCAAAAGGGTCCGGTCAGACAAGATGCAGCGCATACTGATGAGGGTAAACCTGAAACAGTGCCAATTTCTAAGGAGGTGCCTTACCCTCTAAAGAGACGCAAGAGAGATGAGAGCAAATACTACGCCAGATTTCTCGAGGTATTCAAGCAATTACAGATCAATATACCATTCGCCGAAGCACTAGCCAAAATGCCTAATTATGCTAAATTCCTCAAGGACATACTTTATGGACGGAGGCAAATGAGTGACTTCGAAACAGTAAACCAGACGGCAGAAGCGAGCAGCTGTGTGAAAAACGGGCTACCACACATGAAGAAGAAGGACCCTGGCAGTTTTGTTATCCCGGTAACCCTAGGCAGTGCTTACACAGGAAAGGCCCTATGTGACTTAGGAGTCAGCATTAACCTGATGCCACTGACCATCTTTAAAAGTCTGGGGGTCGGAGAACCCATGCCAACCAGAATTATGCTTCAAATGGCTAACAAATCCGTAAAACCTGCTTATGGAGTCATTGAAGATATCCTGGTGAAAGTTGGGGAGCTGATTTTTCCAGCAGATTTTGTGATACTGGATATGGAGGCAGGGGAGGTCCTACTTATTTTGGGAAGACCATTCCTATCAACTGGTGAAGCCATTATCAACTGAAAAAGTGGAGAGCTATCCATGCAAATTGTTGGCATATATTCCCTAGAGTAAATATAGTTTAGTATGAATTTATTTGTGGCTAGAACATTCATTGTATTATTTATTGGATATTTAATATGAAGACGTCCTTAGATTTACAATTGTGTTGTTTATCTTAAATATCCATATTCCAGTATAATGATTAATGGGACAATCATCTATAGACTAGTATGGGGCTGGATTGATATGGAGATATCATGATCCAACACATAGGTGTGCATTTAGGGTAATGACGCACTGGATTGACCCATCTCCGAGAAGGCTACATACACGTTATGATAAGTCACAAGTGCTTCTCGTGGTGCAATGGTATTGTCATCCTTAGACTTGTACAAGGTTTGTCGGATGACAAAGGGATGAGAAAATTACTTGTACAAGGTTTGTCGGATGACTATTCTATTAGTTGGCTAGATTGGATGTTTTGCTAGAAACCGCTTTATATTAGCAAATTGTTGCTACCAACTACATAAAACCTATGGGTTCACACGCTATATAGAGTTGGACTAGATTTGGGAATTATTTAATAGGATTAATTAATTATAAGGATCATTTTGCAACACCTTGCAAAGTTAGTACGACTAATTTGCAAGGAAGGGACTAGACCGAATTCTAGTAGGATTAGAATGGGTCCTTTAGGTAGTTGGCAAGGATTTGTTGGACTATATAAAGGATACTCCTTCCTTCCTTCCCACACTTATGACCTTATTGATCATAACTTGAGTGGGAGAGAACCAAAAGGAAAGAGCAAGCAAGCAAGAGAGGCTCGCCCGCCCCCCTTGCCGCCGCCCATCCCGTCGGCCAAAACAAGGAGGCCGAAACCTCCTTGTTCCTCGCGTTGTGTGATTTCTTCTTCCTCTTTCTCAATTCCGGGCTAGCACAAAGGAGTAGGAAGATCTAGAATTCAACTCTAGGAGTGGATCAACTAAAGAGAATGTGACACAATTCGCGTTTGAAGTCATCAAAGGCGAAACCCTAAGGTGTGTTATTGTTTTCTTCTCTTACCATCGTTATGTCTCTTGACTTGTGATCCTTGGAGGTTATTGCATGGATTATATTTGTTTTTCCGTTGCGCATCCATGATCAAAACCCTACAGTGGTATCAGAGCCACAGGTCATAGAGCATAAACGTGGTTTATGTGTTAAGTTTTGATAGTTTTACACTTTAAACTTATTGTTTATCGCGTAAACAAGACAAATCAAGCATTTGATGCAATTTCTCAATATTCTTTCATAACAAGACCTAGTTTTTGCATTGGATGCATGATTTAGTGAGTTTGAGAAATTCTAAGATCTTAGATCTAGGGTTTGGGCATCCTATGGAAAGAATGAGTTCTTCCCATACAAGGAAACATCCAAACTTGGGCACCAAGGAAGGGAGTTGTTTTGGAAACAACTCCCAAAGGAGGTTCAGACCCCCTAGGGGACCACCTCACCCTGCTTGCCGCTCAAGCAAGGCTCGGCCTAGGGGCGGGGCAGCCCTAGCCCGCGGCCTAGCCGTGTGGGCTAGGGGCCGGGTGGCCCAAGGCCCTTGTTGTCCTCTTTTTGGGTTCGGGCAATATGATTGTTGGGCCCAATTGACCGTTTTAACCCTAGAAAATCCTAAAATCAATTAAAATTGACCAAGCTTGTTAAAATTGGGTTTTAACTGTTTATGTGCAAATCGCATGGTGATTGGATACGGCCTTAGGACGTGGTTTGATGTGAATGTTTAAATTTTGTGGTTTGGTTTACGGCCTGCGAACTGATCAATTAATTGTAATAATTAATTAGGGTTTTATGGCCTGCGAGCCATTTTTTTTCTCAACTTGTGAGATTTATTTTATTTATTATAGTTGCTAGCTAGTGTTAGATAGAGTAGATTGTTAGCCAAGATTGAAGAAAAGAAGCCCAAAGCCAAAGGGAGCCACAAAAGATGGAGCATGGAGCATTCCACATGACTATGAAGGATGGACCAAAAGATGAAGACGCATGGACATGTGTTTGCTTTTAGGGTTCATAGATAATTCCATTGGCTTGGAATTATCTTAGTCTACAAAAGGCCATATTCACATCACGTTTTTTTTGTTTTGTGGTTGTTTATTTCATTGTCTTATTATTTTTTGGTTGGTGTATGGATGATGCATGAAATCAGGATAATAATATAATTAGACAACCCGTATCTATTATTTGGAGTTGTGCCCAAACTCAAATATATAGATCAGTTTATATTGATCACCAAAACAATTAAAAATTGAATTGAAATCCCTCAAAATTTAAATATTGTGTTCTTGCCTTCTCGTTATTTAAACACTCATTATCATCATGGGTGACTTGCCAAAGCAAGCTCATAAGGAGATGAAAAATGGATCTTGGCCCACTAGAAAATATAAGGATATTTTCCGCATTAATATCTTGAGGGTTATTAATCTGTAGAAAAATAGTGGGAGCTATATTTGATAAACTAGTCATTACTGAATATAGTCAAAAATTCACAAATACTAAAACTTGTGTATTTTCCTTTTGTAGAATTCCAAATGGCAAACAACTCATCGAGTTTACAACATTCCCTACGATCTGTCCTTGAGAAGGACAAGCTCTCTTAAACCAATTTCCTAGATTGGTACAGAAACTTGAGAATCGTTCTCCAGCAAGAAAAGAAACTGTACGCAATAGAGGAGCATGTTCCAGAAGGTCCAAAGAACCAAACACCTGCAGCCCTAAAGGCGTATCAAAAGCGTGTTGATAACGCTAATGATGCAGCCTGCCTGATGCTATGCACCATGACTTCTGAGCTTCAGAAGTAACACGAAAACATGAATGCTGTCGATATGATCGAGAATCTGAAGCAGCTCTTCCAAGAGCAAGCAAGGGTTGAGAGGTATGAGGTCTCTAAGGCATTGTTCAAGTGTCATCTGGAAGAAGGGAACTCGGTGGGACCCCATGTACTCTGTATGATCGGGTACCTGGAGAATCTCGCCCGACTGGGGTTCCAGGTCGGCCAAGAGTTGGCAACCGATCTCGTGTTGCAATCGTTGCCCGAGAGTTAAGGACAGTTCATCATGAACTATGACATGAACGAGATCATGAAACCACTACCAGATTTGCTCAATATGTTGAGGACGGCTGAACAAAGCATCAACAAGGGTAAGGGCAAGGCCATTATGATGGTGCAGAAAGGAAAGGGCAAAAGGTTAGCCTCACCCTCCAATGGCAAAGGCAAGTTAGTTTTTCCAAGTCCAAGGAACCTGCCCTTAAGCCTGTTGGTAACATTTCCAAAGGTGTGACTAAAGGTGAATGTCACTACTGCAGTCAGCATGGACACTGGAGGAGAACTACCCAAAATATCTGGAGGATAAGAGGCTTGGAATAGTGATTCAACCACCACCAGGTATTTTTGTTGTGGATGTCAATTGAACTGTCTTTACATCATCGGTATTAGATACTGGATGTGGATCTTACATTTGTCGAAATGTGCAGAATCTAAAGAGATGTAGCAGATTGGCTAAAGGGTAGATAGATCTGCGCGTTGGGAATGGAGCAAAAGTTGATGTGTTGGCCGTGGGCGTGTATGAGCTATCTCTGCGTTCAGGATTAGTTTTAGAATTAAATAATTGCTATTTTGTGCCTGCTATGAGTAGAAACATTATTTCTATTTCTTGTTTTGACAAGGAAGGTTTTATTATTTCAATAAAGAACAATTGTTGTTCCTTTTATTTGAATAATATTCACTATTTTAGTGCGCAATTATTTAATGGACTGTATGTCCTTGATCTAAGAAATCCTGTCTACAACATTAATAACAAGAGGATTAAAATAAATGATTTAAATCCTCCTTACTTATGGCACTGTCGTTTAGGCCGCATAAACGAGAAACGTGTATCTAGACTCCATCAGGATGGACTACGAGACTCATTTGATTTTGAATCATATGAGACATGTGAGGCTTGTCTATTGGGGAAAATGACAAAGTCCCGTTTCAATAAGAAAGGTGAGAGGACTAGTGAGCAATTGGCGCTCACACATACTGATGTGTGTGGGCCATTTTCCACTCCTGCCAGGGGTGGTTATGTCTACTTCATTACATTTACTGGTGATTACAGTAGATATGGATTTGTGTACCTCATGAGGGCCAAATCCGAGTCCTTTGAAGTGTTCAAATAATTCAAAAATGAAGTAGGGAAGCAACTTGGCAAAAGTATCAAGGCTCTACGATCGGATCGTGGAGGAGAATACTTGAGCCAAGAGTTTGACGACTATCTTAGAGAGTGTGGGATCGTGTCCCAACTCACTCCACCCGAAATGCCACAATGGAATGGCGTGTCTGAGAGGAGGAATCGAACCCCATTGGATATGGTTCGATCTATGATGTGTCAAACCGATCTTCCATTATCATTTTGGGGCCACACTCTATTAAGTGCAGCTTTCACCATTAACCGTGTTCCATATAAAGCAGTCATGAAGACACCACATGAGATGTGGAGTGGGAGGCGTCCCACATTGTCGTTCATGAGGATTTGGGGATGCAATGTCTATGTAAAACGTTTACAATCAAACAAGATAGGGCCTTAATCGGATAAGTGTAAGTTTGTGGGGTACCCTGAGGAAACTAAGGGTTACTAATTTTACAATCCAACTGAGAACAAAGTATTTGTTGCTCGGACCGGCATGTTTCTAGAAAGAGAGATTGTCTCTAAAGAAGCAAGTGGGAGGACTGTAGAACTTGAAGAAATTCAAGAACCACAAATCACTGAACCGATTATGAACATGAACAGGAACCACAAGCAGTTGTGGATCAGCCTGTTCAGGTAACACAAGAGCTTCGAAGATCTAGTAGAGTGCGCCAGGAACCCGAGAGGTATGGACTTTTCGTGACCGATTTCGGTGACACGATGCTCATAGATGATGTGCCTACTACCTATCAAGAGGCCGTGAAAGGCCTAGACTCTCAGAAGTGGCTAGAATCCATGAGATCCGAGATGGAATCCATGTACAACAACAAAGTATGGACTTTGGTGGAACCACCCGCAGGGGCGCGGCTCATAGGGTGCAAGTGGGTCTTCAAAAAGAAGATCGAAATGGATGGTAATGTAATTACCTATAAAGGCCGATTGGTGGCTAAAGTATTCAAACAGATTCATGGTATTAACTATGATGAAACCTTTTCACCAGTCGCAATGACAAAATCCATCCGAATCCTACTTGCAATTGCAGCATACCATGACTAAGAGATTTGGCAGATGGATGTCAAAACAGCATTCCTTTACGGGAATCTCCTCGAGGACGTGTATATGATAAACCCGGAGGGTTTTGAAGATCCAAAGCAAGCCAACAAAGTCTGTAAGCTACAACGATCCATTTATGGATTGAAGCAAGCTTCTAGGAGTTGGAATTGACTTTTTGATGAAGTAGTCAAAGAGTTTGGCCTAAGTCATTGGAAACGATGTTCCCATGCCACATGGAGACAATTACTTGTACAAGGTTTGTCGGATGACTATTCTATTAGTTGGGTAGAATGGATGTTTTGGCCTAAGTCGTTGGAATTGACTTTTTGATGGAGTTGGAATTGACTTTTTGATGAAGTAGTCAACATACTACTCATTGGAAACGATGTTCCCATGCTGCAATCTGTTAAAGATTGGCTCGGGAAGTGTTTCTCAATGATTAGGGGAAGCAGCCTATATACTTGGTATAAAGATCTATAGAGATAGATCTAAGAGTCTGCTAGGCCTAAGTCAGAGTACATATATTGACAAGGTGTTGAAGCTTTTCAACAGGCAAGATTCCAAGAAGGGATTCTTGCCCATGTCACATGGAATCACTCATTCGAAGAGTGGTTTTCCTTCCAATGAGATTGAGAAGGAACACATGAGTAGAATTCCCTATGCCTCGTCCATAGGATCTATCATGTACGCCATGTTATGTACTAGACCAGATGTGTTATATGCCTTGAGTACGACAAGTAGATACCAATCGGTATCCAGGTGAAAGTCACTAGATTGCAGTCAAGAACATCCTAAAGTACTTGAGAAGAACTAAGGATGCTTTCTTGATATTTGGCGGTGAGCAAGAGTTGCGTGTAAGGGGTTACACTGATGCAAGCTTCCAAACCGACAGAGATACTTTAGATCACAGTTGGGATACGTGTTTTGCCTGAATGGAGCAGCGGTGAGCTGGAAAAGTTCCAAGCAAGAGAAAGTAGCTGATTCTACAACAGAGGCTGAGTACATTGCTGCAAATGGCGTAGCAAAGGAAGTTGTTTGGATCAGAAAGTTTGTTTCTGAACTTGGTGTGGTTCCTAGCATTGCGGATCCAGTTGAGTTGTACTGTCACAACACTGGGGCGATCGCGCAATCAAAGGAGCCCAGATCACACCAGAAATCCAAGCACGTGCACAGGAAGTTCCATCTGATTCGAGATATTATCGATAGAGGAGACGTTCGGATATGAAATATTCCTCCAGATGAGAATCTGTCAGTTCCACTTACAAAGCCGCTTGTGCAATGGAAGCATGAAGGGCACCCTAGGAGCATGGGCATACCAGATGCTCCAGATTGGCTCTAGTGCAAGTGGGAGACTGTTGGAATAGATTATGTAGAGGCAATCTAGTTTAGTATGAATTTATTTGTGGCTAGAACATTCATTGTATTATTTATTGGATATTTAATATAATGAAGTCCTTAGACTTACAATTGTGTTGTTTATCTTAAATATCCCTAGTCCGGTATAATGATTAATGGGACAATCATCTATAGACTAGTATGGGGTTGGATTGATATGGAGATATCATGATCCAACACATAGGTGTGCATTAAGGTTAATGACGCACTGGATTGACCCATCTCCGAGGAGGCTACATACACGTTATGATAAGTCACAAGTTCTTCTCATGGTGCAATTTTATTGTCATCCTTAGACTTGAAGTTGCTATATATTTTAGTTGTGGATTATTGTGATTTTGGGAGCGTTAAACGCTACACTTTAACTGGGTAGTTATAAAGACGTGTACCGGATACAATAAGAAGAAAGCTTAGAGATCGTAGTGGGCGTAGATAGAATTTTTCCCTCCCACATAACGGGAGCAAATATCCTAGGCCACTCGAGGGATAGTGCTTATAGAATGTCTGGCAAGACTCAAATAAATTAATATAGGATATTGATGTTATTTGCACGAATAAGGCTATTCCCATGGGGTCGAGAAACTATGGATTGGATATACGAGTGTGACTTGTATGTCTCGTGTCCAATCCGGATATAGAGAAAACGGGAGGAGACAATTACTTGTACAAGGTTTGTCGGATGACTATTCTATTAGTTGGGTAGAATGGATGTTTTGCTAGAAACCGCTCCATATTAGCAAATTGTTGCTACCAACTAGATAGAACCTATGGGGTCACGCGCTATATAGATTTGAACTAGATTTGCGAATTAATAAATAGGATCAATTAATTAGAAGGATCACTTTGCAACACCTTCCAAAGTTAGTAGGACTAATTTGCAAGGAAGGGACTAAACCGAATTCTAGTAGGAATAGAATGGGTCCTTAGGTAGCTGGCAAGGATTTGTTTTACTATATAAAGGATACTCCTTCCTTCCTTCCGACACTTGTGACCTTATTGATCATAACTTGAGTGGGAGAGAACCAAACAGAGAGAGCAAGCAAGCAAGAGAGGCTCGCCCGCCCCCCTTGCCGCCGCCCATCCCGTCGGCCCAAACAAGGAGGCCGAAACCTCCTTGTTCCTCGCGTTGTGTGATTTATTATTCCTCTTCCTCAATTCCGGGATAGCACAAAGGGGTGGGAAGATCTAGAATTCAACTCTAGGCGTGGATCAACTATATAGAACGTGACACAATTCGCGTTTGAATTCATCAAAGGAGAAACCCTAAGGTGTGTTATTGATTTCTTGTCTTACCATCGTTATGTCTCTTGACTTGTGATCCTTGGAGGGTATTTAATGGATTATATTTGTTTTTCCGTTGTGCATCCATGATCAAAACCCTACACAAATGAACGAGAAAAAAGTGAAATTTAATTTTTTCAAGTCTCTACAGCTCCCGGATTATTATGGTCATGAAAACTGTTTTGATGTGGAGGTAATTAATGACAATATGGAACGTGAAGAGATGGATGAACTATGGGCAGAACTAGATGACATGTACCCAGAGGAAACGGAGGAGCACCAAGCTGAGCAGACCATGAGAACGGAAAGCTGGACCACCTTATATAAAGATGAAGAAGGCGTACAGAAAATAGCCCTGGTGCCATCACGCAAGGAACCACCAGTCCTGGAGCTGAAGAAACTACCAGACCTCCTCAGGTATGCTTATATTGGTGAAAATAATACTCTGCCAGTAATTTTTCATCTCTTCTATCTCAGGAACAGGAACAAAAGCTGCTGTAAGTGCCGAGAGAGCATAAAGATGCTATTGGATGGACAATTGTTGATCTTAATGGAATCAGTCCCAAATACTATGCACAAGATAAGGATCGAAGAGGAAAAGAAGCTATTCATACAGCCTCAACGGAGACTGAATCCAATCATGAAAGAAGTTGTGCGCAAGGAGGTCATGAAGTGGCTGGAAGAAGGGATCATATACCCCATATCAGACAACACCTGGGTTAGTCCTGTCCAGTGTGTACCAAAAAAAGGGGGTATCACAGTGGTACAGAGTGCTGATCAGGAACAGATCGCCCAACACACTGTCACAGGCTGGCCAAACTATATGGATTAGCCGGAGCTTCAGGACGCAACACTGAAGGACCACTTTCCGCTACCATTAATGGACCAGATGTTGGACAGATTGGCTCACCATGCTTATTACTGTTTTCTTGACTGGTACTCCAGATACAACCAGATCTACATTAATCCGGAAGATCAAGAAAAGACGACGTTCACTTGTCCATATGGCACATTTGCCTTTAGACGCATGCCATTCGGACTGTGTAACGCTCCAGCGACATTCGAGATATGTATGGTGGCGATATTTTATGATATGATTGAGAAAAATCTTGAAGTCTTCATGGATGATTTTTCACTGTTCGGGGACAGCTTCAATGACAGTTTATACCATCTGGCCAGAGTTCTGATTCGCATCAGAAAAACTAACCTGGTACTCAACTAGGACAAATGCCACTTCATGGTTACTGAAGGAATAGTTTTGGGACACAACATTTCTAACAAGGGCTTAGAAGTAGACAGAGCAAAAATAGAGGTGATCAAGCAGCTGCCATATCCAACCATAATTAAGGCGATCAAGAGTTTTTTGGGACATGCAAGGTTTTACAGAAGATTTATCAAAGACTTTTCCAAAATTACAAAGCCATTATGTAATTTGTTGGGAAAAGATGTGCCATTCGTATTCGACGAAACTTGTAAAGAAGCTTTTAACGTACTCAAAGATCGGCTGACAACTGCACCCATTATCACGACTCCCGATTGGTCACTCCTATTATCACGGAAGGATAAGGTGTGCAGTGTAATTAATTATGCCAGCAGGGTTCTGAATGAAGCGCAAATTAATTATGGACTACAGAAAAGGAGCTGCTTGAAGTGGTTTTTGCTCTGGAAAAATTCAGATCTTACCTGGTAGGGTCAAAATTCATTATCTTCACTGATCATAGTGCACCTTAAGTACTTGCTGGAGAAAAAGGATGCAAAGCCGCGTTTGCAGCGTTGGATTCTGCTGATGCAGGAATTTGATGTTGAAATCAGGAACAAAAAGGGAGTTGAAAATATGGTAGCTGATCATCTTTCTCGCCTAGAGAATCCAACAGAGGAATCAGTTCAAATTCAAGAGAACTTCTCTGATGAGCATATTATGAAGGTTAAAACCAACAGACAACCCTGGTATTACACCATAGCCAATTATTTGGTTAATTGAGAACTTCCCGAAGACATCACCCCTTGGCAGAAAAAAAAGTTTATTTCAGAATGCAGGCACTATTTCTGGGACGATCCTTACCTGTTTAAACAGGGGGCAGATAACATTCTTCGATGCTGTATCCCATGTCACGAGATTCTGGAAGTAATTCAGCACTGTCACTCAGCACAGTGTGGGGGACATTTCAGCGGCCCCAGAACAGCTCACAAAGTATTGCAATCAGAATTTTTCTGGCCAAATGTTTTCATGGATTGCCATGATTATGCACACAATTGTGACCGCTGCAAGCGCACAAGAAATATTTCTCGGAGAAATGAGATGCCCATGACGCTGTGGCAAGAAGTCGAACCTTTCGGTGTTTGGGGTATAGATTTTATTGGTCCTTTACCTTCTTCTTTGGGAAATATCTATATCCCGGTGGCAGTAGATTACGTGTCAAAATGGGTGGAAGCTATGGCCTGTGAGAAGAATGATGCAGCAGTAGTAGAGAGATTTCTCAAACGCAACATTTTTACCAGGTTTGGAACACCAAGAGCCATGGTTAGTGATGAAGGCTCTCATTTTATTGAGAAAGTCTTTGCCAAAGTGTTAAAGCAGTATGGGGTGTCTATCCATAAGGTATCACTGCCTTACCACCCTCAGGCAAATGGGCAGGCAGAGGTGTCGAACAGGGAAATAAAGAGCATACTTGAAAAGACTGCGAATCCTGGACGGAAAGACTGGTCCTTAAAGCTTGATGATGCACTCTGGGAGTACAGAACTGATTACAAACCCCCGCTCGGAATGTCCCCATATCAGCTCGTTTTTGGTAAAGCCTGTTACCTACCAGTACAATTAGAGCACAGAGGATACTGGGCAATCAAGCAGCTCAATATGGATCACAGTTTATCTAGAGAAAAGAGAAAGATTCCACTTATTGAATTGGAGGAATTTCGTAAAACAGCTTATGAGAGTGCCAAAATCTATTAAGAGAAAACGAAAAAAAATGGCATGACAACCGCATTCTACCGGAGAAGATAGAAATTGGGCAGAAGGTTCTCCTTTACAACTCAAGGATGAAATTCTATCCAGGGAAGATCCGCTCAAGATGGTCTGGACCATTTATTGTGAAAGACATTACATCCTGGGGAGTAGTGGAGCTGGAAAACCCGAGGGGCAATATAGTTTTTAAGGTGAATGGGAATAGAATCGAGCCATACAGAGATCCTCAGGAGATAATAGAGGTAGAAGCCATCTACCTCTATGTACGCTGACCTAAACAGAGGTAACAAAGTCAGGCTGTCCATTGTAAATCACAAGCGCTGGTTGGGAGGCAACCCAACGTAGAGTAGTTGTTTTTATATTCAGTTATTTATTATGTTCATAATAAGAGAGAAAAGTGAGAAGAGGGATTTAATGCAGAATTTAGTGTTTCAGGAGAACAGGAGAATTTTTTGCAGAATTGGACATGTGCGTTCAAACGCAGAAGTATGCATTCAAACGCAACTCTGCATCCCAACGCATATATGTGCGTCCAAACGCACAAGGCCACGTCAGAAAATGTTTCGAAAAAAGGGGAACAGTCAGCAGTTGGAGTTGTGCGTTCAAACGCAGAAGACCTGCGTTCAAACGCAGATGCACGTTCAAAAGCAGAAGGGTTGTGTTCAAACGCAGGAACTCCAGAAAAATATGACAATCACATGTGAGATCAAACGCAGGAACTGTGCTTTTAAATGCACACCAAAATCAGAAGATTTCAGGCTAACACATGTGCGTTCAAACGCATGTCGAGCGTCCAAACGCAAAAAACTTAGACTGAAAAATTTGAGAAAAAAATGCATTCCAACGCAACATGTGCGTCAAAACGCATCAGACTTAGTCTCGACAATTTTCTAGAGAAGAGATGTGCGTTCAAACGCAGGATCTGCATTCAACCGCACATCATCAGAACTCTGCAGAACATTAAGAACTGAAGCGCTGTGTTCAAACGCAGAGCATGTGCGTTCAATCGCACATCATCACCAGCCCAGAAATTCCAGAATTTATTAGTTATGCGTGTAAACGCAAGATGTGCGTCCAAATGGAGACCATGAAGATTCAAAAAAAAATCAGAAAATGAAGCACTGCGTTCAAACGCAGGAGGTGCGTTCAAACGCACATCAAGGGGGATTAGAAAATTTTCAATTTTTTTGAAATATTTTGAATTCTGGAGCCATTCTGAAATTTCTGAAAGTTTTCCTATATATACTGTACGGCTGAAAGTGACCCATTTTCACTTCAGTCAAACAGTTTCCAACCCTCTCTAGAAAATTCTCTCTGCCCTAGCCAGTCGCTAGCAGCAGTCAGCCGCCAGTCTACTCCAGCCACTGCCGCAGGACCGCCAGACTGCCAGAAACAGAATGGGGGTGATCACACTCGAAAGATCAAACATTTCCGGATCTGCTTCAGAGACAGTTTTTGGATCTCTACCCGTAAGATTTACTGCGGGTATCCCGGTTCTGTTTTTTCTCTCTTTACAGATTTATTTTTTCTATCTTTTGGTTTCTGCGATGGAAGAGGATAGACCTTACATGAGCTCAGATAGAGCCATTGCACCTTTGAACATCATAGATTGCTGGATTTTGAGGGTAGACCATTTCTGTGACCATAGGTTTGTCAATGTGGAAGCCCACTGTTTCTTTCTTCAAGATAAAAAGATTAGGTATGACATAACGGCTGAGAGAACTTTTCCTTGTGATCTTGTGTCTATGGTAGAGAACATGTTCAACTTTACAGGGCAGGATCATTTTGGGGACTTATTCATCGGATTTACCAATCTACAGGTTAGTTCTGTGCTTGCTAAGGAGATTTTCAGTAATCTCCAGCAGTGCATGAACAGTGAGGCCCAGTCCATAGAATGGATTTACTGCAGGAAGACTTGGATTAGAATCACCACTGAAAGTATCCGAGAGAGTTTGGGTCTGAATTTGGTGTTGGACGATTGTTAGTTTCAGGAACTTAGGCGTCACCCCTCTGAGCAGCTTAGTGACCAGTTCCTCCAAACCCTGTGTGCGGGTGTACTAGGCGTTGCTTGGTATTACCCCGAGCGGATTCCTTCCTATAGGAAACTCCCTGCTACCTATTTGATTCGAGATGCGAGATGGTGGACTGAGTGTGTTAACAACCGGATCATGGACATTAAGCACATGACCCAGATGGACTATAATGTCGCAATTTTAATGTACTGTTTGATGACCCGTGAGCCTCCCCGAAATTATCAGTGAGTTTTTTAGGGAAAGGAGGGAGTCCAACAGCAAGAAGGGTTTGGGTTTTTTTCGTATGTTGACCAAAATGGCACAGGACTATTCGGTGCCAATTCCTCGCGAGTTGAGAGATATACGACCTGTTCAGGTACGAAAGTACCGAAAGATGAGATGTGCTTTGGAGGAGGCTCTGCATGGGCCTCCAGATTATGTCTAAGTGGATGATGATGATGATGATGATGATGATGGTGCACACCCTCATGGTGGGGGTGATGGCATGCCACCACCGTCTCCACCGGGTGATGGTTGTAACACCCCTAAATTTTCATTACTGAAATTCCGGGCGTGCCCTTCTCATGGAGAATCAACCACCATGATCATGAGAAAGGATCTTTACTTCGGATTCACAAAACAAACTTTATTACATAAAAAGTTCACAAGTCTTGTTCAGAGTTATTACAAACCATTATGTTACAAACAGTGGAATAATGAAATTACTACTTTATTCATGCGAGGTGATACTTCCACTAGTATGCGACGTCCCCATCCCCAACGTAGGCCTCTCCTGTGGTGGTTTTACAAAACAAGGACACCACAGTAAAAGTCAGTAAAAACTGAATGAGAACGCATCACAACGCGTAAATCAGAGTGAGGCACATGTAAGTATTAAAACAAGTTATGACATGTTCATTTATTGCAAAAATCAGTTTAGATCTTTAATCGGGGAGATCCCGTACCAATAACCATATCCAGTGTGAACGGCGAAATAATCCGCTCGTCCGAACCAATCTCACCTCAGCATCTAGAACTTAAGTGTCGACACCCCCTACGAGGGAAACTGTTGTCCCAAGAGAGTAGTACTAGAGCCTTACCCTGTGCTAATGCGCCCTAGGGGAAACCATAGAGCTACCTTCGACTCAAGTCCCAAGCTTTGCTTTGTCAATCTATATCAAGTCCCAAGCTTTGCTTGGTCAATCCATATCAAGTCCCAAGCTTTGCTTGGTCAATCCATATCAAGTCCCCGAGAGTTCATGTTTCCACTTTACGTTATTAGTAGCGTAAACATTATGAAAATTCTCATTATTTTCATTTCTAAAATATCATCAAGTAGTGGAAATCACTTCTTCTCGAGTGACAAGTTCTCAAAATATTGAATTCCAACATGTGAAAGCACGAAGTTTAATTAATGAAATGACATGTTTAGTAAACACAAGTAATGAGTAATCATAAGAAATACGTTCAAAATATTCTGAACTCAAGTCAAGACAAGTAGAGACATTATAGTGAAACACGCGTTTTGAAGAGTAAGAGTTGAGCCTACGAACTCACCTACAAGTTCCGGCAGTAGTTTAGATGTAACCGACGTAGCCTTCGTCTATGAACTCGGTGTGTACAGATAAGGATAAATCCTAATTAATAATTAATCGCTCAATATGCAAGTGTCATATAATGTCAAGCGGGTTTATTCTAGTCAATTGCTCGGGGGTGACCTAGTCAGATTTTAAAGATGTCCCTTGATTAAGTACTAAGATATTATTTATTTGTCAAAACGACTAATCTAAATTTATTAATAAAACACTATATTAATTATCAAATTTAATATTAACTAGTATTAATATTAAATTTACTAATCTTTATCCTACTCACACTAATATTTATTTACTAACTACTAATCATTATTTATTATACTAACATCTAATTAGTACTTGGATATTTGTAATGTAAGATAGCTAGAAATGTAGTTATACACTTACCTCCCCTAGACTTGTCCAATTCTCAAAAACATGAGTTGTTGCTAGTTCTAGAAAATACATTTAGAACCCTCATTTTCAAGAATAATTGTCATATGCACATCTATCGTTCTTTTTTCAACTAGTTCAACATCAATGACTTCCGGGAGATGCGAGAGTAAGAATATGCAAGAACATGTAAAATGCGACGCGGGAAAATGAAGTTATACCGAGGTTCCGATGAAATGAGCGTGGCCTAGCGCGGGCTGTTTGAACCTATTCGGCTTGCGATAATGGTGTTAAGGGAGTCCTTGGAGTGTCACAGAGTGGACGGTAGCAGCCGTGTCCCAAGTGGTGGTCGTTGGCGGAGTTGGTGATGAAGGTAGCTACTTGACGTTGCTAGTGTAGTTTTAGTTGGGCAACGATTCGGGATCCGTTTTGGCCTCTTTTGAACGTGGTTAAAGAATAAAAGTTATAGATAACAATTAGAGGGATATGTAGGAGAAAATAGTGGTGGTTTTGGAGCTAAAATGGAAGAGAAAAAGGAAGAACAACACAGCTACCCTCTGGTGCTGTTCGACTAGAGCAGTTTCAGCGTGGGGTGAATTCGAACTCTGTTTTTACTCCGTTTGATCGAGGACAAAGAACAAAAGTTGTATAGGACAATTATAGGAAGTTGTGGTTAAAATATTGGACAATTCCAATTTGTAACAAAGGAGATACAGCAAAAACAAGCCCCTGTCCAGCAGCCGCTGCTACTGTTGCGGGTTGCTGCTTGTTGCGGCTGTTGGGGCTGCTTCGGGTGGTTGTTTTGGCCGATTATTTGCTGCCAAAAGATTCTATGAATATCAGGGAGTGAGTGTGTGACTTGAGGGGTGGTGGGTATGGTTCTCGTGTTGGTTTGAGATGAGAGAGAGAGAGCTTGTGTTCGTGGTTATGAATCTGAGGGAGGTTGTATGCTTGTTGTTGTGGTGGAATGGAGCTACGGGAGGGAGCTATTTATAGAAGGAAAGGAAGAAGTATGAAGAAGATGAAGAAGTAGAAAATAATTGAGAACATAAGAGAATAGTGGCATGTTTGTTTCATCAGACGGCATGATCCATTTATTACGGAAATGATTTCCATCTCTATATGTAATTGTGGCTGAAAATTTTGTGACGAAGATAACATTCCGGATTCCTTAGAAAATAATCGGTTGTGATATTATCGAAATGTCGTGATAAAAGTCACCACGTAGTATATGTGACATTATAGTGGTATACACACTATTAAATATAAGTGTGATATATACGTATATATACATGTCTATATGGCACATACTCTATTCTAATTTTATTAGGACATAGTCACCTAGCAATAGTACCGCAAAATATTATATATAGATGTCACTTCATACTCAATATTGCTATAAACATACATATTTGTTCCTAAAATATATATTTAAATTTCGGGTTGTTTCATCCTTCCCTCCTTAAGATCAATCTGTACTATGAATACTAAATGCAAAGCGCGAAATCTCATATATTAACTATGTATTGAATAAAATATGATGACTAAAAGTGTAACTAAAAGTGTGAAGGTCTCCTCCCCCTTAAAGGAGTGAATTCCTCGTCACTCGAGTTTATACCTGCTCAAACAAGTGGGGATATCGTTGTTTCATGTCAGTTTCAGCTTCCCATGTGACGTTCTCCGTCAGGTGACTGTTCCATAACACTTTGACCATCGTGGTTGACGTGGTACGAGTCTTTCTAGTCTTGGTGTCTAGGATTTTGACAGGGTGTTCTTCGTCTGTAGGAATAGGGTCCAATTCTAAGGGTTCGGGATCTAAGATATGTGATGGGTCTAGAATGTACCTCTTAAGTTGAGACACGTGGAAGACATTATGGACTCGACCCAGATTAGAAGGAAGATCTAAACGGTAGGCTACTTCTCCTATCCTATCCTGGACATCGTATGGACCGATGAACTTGGGAGTGAGTTTTCCCTTCTCATTGAAACGAGAAACTCCCTTGGTTGGTGATACATTCATGAACACTTTGTCTCCAACCTTGAACTCCACGGGTCTTCGTTTCTGGTCTGCGTAAGACTTCTGTTGATCTTTGGCCGCTTTCATCCGCTGTTCAATGATTCTGACCTGACTCATCATCTCCTCAATCATTTGTGGTCCCAACACAAGTGTCTCGCTGATGTCATTCAAGCACAAGGGTGTCCTACATTTCCGCCCATAGAGTGCTTCATAGGTTGCCATCCCTATACTTGCATGGTAACTATTGTTGTACGAGAACTCTATCAATGGTAACCGGTCAACCCAAGAACCTTGGAAGTCCATGACACATGCTCGCAACATATCCTACAGTGTTTGTATGGTTCGTTCCGTATGTCCATCAGTAGCTGAGTGGAAAGCGGTAATGAACTTCAGCTGAGTGCCTAAGGCTTTCTGTAATGCTTGCCAGAAATGTGAGAGAAATTTTGGGTCTCCGTTAGACACGATGTCCTTTGGTACACCTTGGTATCTAACGATATTCTTGATGTACGCGTCTGCTCGTTGCTGCATATCCCAAGTGTCCGTCATTGGGATGAATCTTGCCGTCTTCGTCAATCTGTGAACCACAACCCAAATCTGATTCAAACCATTCTTTGTCACTGGCAAATCAGTCACAAAGTCCATTGATATCGAATCCCATTTTCACATGGGTACTTCCAAAGGTTGCACCAAACCTCCTTTCCTCTTGTGTTCAAACTTCACCTTTTGGCACGTGAGACATCGGGCTACGAATTATGCAACCTCGTTCTTCATTCTTGGCCACCAAAACTGCTTTTTCAATTCCTTATACAACTTATCTCCTCCTGGATGTAAGGAGTATGGCGTGTTGTGTGCTTCTCTCATTAACCGTACCTTGACCTCCTTACACTTTTGGGGTACACACCACCTCTCTTTGTACCTTATGATCCCATCGTCGTGTATTCGGAAATCCTTGGTTGATCCATCCTCGATTTTCTTATTGATTCTTTCAAGCTTAACGTCTCCAGGTTGTCCCTTCCTGATCTCCTCAAAGATGTCTAATGTGGCTACCAAACTGTGTAGCACGTCTTTTTTGGGTTTTGACGTTGGTAACGCAGCGAAATAACAAAAATAATCATACTCAAAGCCCACCAAGGATCACAGGAAGAGACATCATAACATGATTAGGGTCATATAATATGTGTACCTTTTGATTTGTGAGATCACACGAAGAATGATGTCCTCGTCTCTACGGTTGATCCACGTCTAGAGGTGAGATCTAGATTCTTCCTTCAAACAAGTGCTAGCTTGAACCCGGAGGAAGAGGGAAGAAGATCAAAGCAACAAAAGGAACCAAGGAGGTTCGGCCCTCCTTGTACCGTCGGGTAGAGGGGCGGACGGGGCTAGGTTTCGGCCTAGCTCTTGTCTTGCTCTCTCTTTTGCTCTCTCCCACTCCTTATGTTATGTCTAAAATAACAATCTTGTGGGAAGGAAGCTAGAGCCTCTTATATATATACTCCAACAACTCCTTGTTGTTTCCATATTAGAGTTTTCTTGTTCTAGTAGAACTAGAACTATTCCCTTCCTTGCAAATTAGTCCTGCTAAGTTTGCAAGGTGTTGCACAATGATCATATTAATTAATCTATATTAATTAATCCCAAATCTAGCTCTACTCTATTTGACGTGTGACCCCATAGGTTTCTATATAGTTGGTAGTAACTATTACTAACATGGAGCGGTGTCTAGCAACACATATATGCCACCCAACCCATAGAAATAGTCACTGATCCCGACAAACCTTTGTGCCCAATATGTCATATTGCATTATCCCATTGTCTCCATATCCGGATTGGACACGAGACATAAAATAGTCACACCCGTATATCCAATCCATAGTTTCTCGATCCTGGGAATATGCTTATACTTGCAGATAACATTAATATCTCTATATTAGTTTATCTGAGTGTGGCCAGACATTAAATAAGCTTCATCCCTCGAGTGTCCGTGGATATTTACCCAATTATGTGGGATGGACAAATCCTATCTACATCACTACGATCTCTAAGCTTGCTTCCTATCACGCCCGATAGCCACCTTTATGATTACCCAGTTACGGTGTAACGTTTGATAACATCAAAGCGCAATATTTCACAACTAGAGTATCTAGTGACTTCAAGTCCAAGGATTTCAATAATATTAGCACTACGAAAAGCGATTGTGACTTCACATAATCTAATGTATCCTTTTCGTCGTGGGTCAATCATGTATGCCATTACTCCTAATGCATACCCATGTGTTAGACTTGATATCTCCATATCAATCTATCCACATACTAGTCTATATTTGATTGCCCTATTAATCAATATAATGGACTAGGGATATTTAAGATAAATAACACATTTTATCTAAGGACTTCATTATATTAAATATCGTTATAAATAATAAATGAATATTCTAGCCAAAACATTATTCATACTAAATCTACGATTGCCTCTAGGGCATCTATTCCAACAGTCTCCCAATTGCACTAGAGCCAATCTGGCGCATCTCGTATGCCTATAGATCTGGCGTGCCCTTCATGCTTTCGCTGCGCAAGAGGTTTCGTGAGCGGATCTGACACGCTGTCATCCGTCGAAATCTTGCACATCTTCACATCTCCTCGATCGATCATATCACGAATAAGATGGAATCTCCTAAGTACATGCTTTGACTTTTGGTGCGATCTTGGTTCCTTCGCCTGTGCGATTGCCCATAGTTGTCACAGTACAACTCTATGGGATCCACTATGCTAGGGACCACACCGAGCTCAGCGATAAACTTCTTTATCCATACTGCCTCTTTTGCCGCTTCCGCAGCAGCAATGTACTCTGCTTCTGTTGTAGAATCAGCAACTGTGCCTTGCTTGGAACTCTTCCAGCTTACAGCTCCTCCATTCAGGCAAAACACGTATCCAGACTGCTATCTGTAATCATCCTTGTCGGTTTGGAAGCTCGCGTCAGTGTCACCCTTTACACTTAGCTCTTTCATACCTCCAAATATAAAGAATACATCCTTAGTTCTTCTCAAGTACTTTAGGATGTTCTTGACAGCAATCCAGTGACTCTCACCCGGATTGGACTGATGTATGCTCACTATACTCAACGCGTATGATACGTCTGGTCTAGTACATAGCATGGCGTACATGATGGATCCTATGGCCGAAGCATAGGGTATCCTGCTCATGCGGTCCTTCTCCATCTCATTGGAGGGACAGTCATTCTTGGAAAGAGTGACTCCATGAGACATGGGCAAGAATCCATTCTTGGAATCTTGCATGTTGAACCTCTTCAACACCTTGTCAATATATGTACTTTGACTTAGGCCAAGCAACCTTTTAGATCTATCTCTATAGATCTTTAAACCAAGTATATAGGCCGCATCTCCTAAGTCTTTCATCGCAAAGCACTTTCCCAGCCAATCTTTAACAGATTGCAGAGTAGGAATATCATTGCCAATGATTAGTATGTCATCCACATACAAGACCAGAAATACTATAGAGCTCCCACTAACCTTCTTGTAAACACAAGGCTCATCTTCGTTCTTGATGACGCCAAACTCTTTGACCGCGTCATCAAAACGTCGATTCCAGCTCCTAGAAGCTTGCTTTAATCCATAAATGGACCTTTGCAGCTTACAGACTTTATTGGCATTCTCTGGATCCTCAAAACCCTCTGGTTATGTCATGTACACATCCTCAAGGAGGTTCCCATAAAGGAACGCTGTTTTGACATCCATTTGCCAAATTTCATAGTCGTAGTATGCTGCAATAGCAAGTAAGATTCGAATTAATTTAGTCATGGCGACCGGTGAAAAAGTCTCATCATAGTCAATACCATGAATTTGTCTATAACCTTTGGCCACCAATCGGCCCTTATAGGCAACCACTTTTCCATCCATGTCGGTCTTCTTCTTGAAGACCCATTTGCACCCTATGGGACGAGCCCCTTCGGGTGGTTCCACCAAAGTCCATACTTTGTTGGTGTACATGGAATCCATTTCGGATCTCATGGCTTCTAGCCACTTCTTAGAGTTTGGGCCACTCATGGCTTCTCCATAGGTTGCAGGCTCATCTTCCATGAGTGGTACGTCATCAGGCTAAGTCACGAGAAGTCCATACCTCTCTGGCTCATGACGCACTCTTCCTGATCTACGGAGTTCTTGTGTTACCTGAACAGGTTCTTCCACAACTTCTTGTGGTTCCTGTTCATGTTCCATTATTGGTTCAGTGGTTTGTGGTTCATGAATTTCTTCAAGTTCTACAACCCTCCCACTTTCTTCTTTAGAGACTAATTCTCTTTCTAGAAACACGCCGGTCCGAGCAACGAACACTTTGTTCTCGGTAGGGTTATAGAAGTAATATCCTTTAGTCTCTTTACGATATCCCACAAACATACACTTATCCGCTTTAGGCCCGAGTTTGTCTGTTTTTAAATGCTTTACATAGACGTCGCAGCCCCAAATCTTCATAAACGACACTATGGGACGCTTCCCAGTCCATATCTCATATGGCGTCCTCATGACTGATTTGGATGGAACACGGTTAATGGAAAAAGCTGCCGTCATTAGAGCATGTCCCCAAAAGGATATCGGAAGATCTGTTTGAGACATCATAGATCGCACCATATCTAATAGAGTGCGATTCCTCCTCTCAGATACACCATTCCATTGTGGTTTTCCGGGTGGAGTGAGCTGGGATACTATCCCACACTCTCTAAGATACTCATCAAACTCTTGGCTTAAGTATTCTCCTCCACTATCCGATCGTAGAGCTTTAATACTCTTGCCAAGTTGCTTCTCTACTTCAGTCTTGAATTCCTTGAACAATTCAAAGGATTTAGATTTGGCCTTCATAAGGTATACAAATCCATATCTACTGAAATCATCAATAAATGTGATGAAGTAGGTATAACCACCTCTGGCAGACGTGGGGAATGGTCCGCATACATCAGTATGTATGAGTGCCAATAACTCACTAGTCCGCTTGCCTTTCTTATTGAAAGGGGACTTTGTCATTTTTCCTAATAAACAAGATTCACACGTCTCATATGATTCCAAATCAAATGAGTCTAGAAGTCCATCCTTATGGAGTCTAGATATGCGTTTCTCATTTATATGTCCTAAACAACAGTGCCATAGATATGTAGGATTTAAATCATTAGTTTTAATCCTTTTAGTATTTATGTTATAGATTGGATTATTTAGATCAAGGATATACAATCCATTAGACAAATGCGCACTACAATAGTGCATACTATTAAAATAAATGGAGCAACACTTGTCCTTTATTGAAATAGAAAAACCTTTCTTGTCCAAACAAGAAACGGAAATAATGTTTCTGCTCATAGCAGGCACATAAAAGCAATTTTCTAATTCTAAAATAAGTCCAGAAGGCAATGATAGCTCATAAACGCCTACAGCTAATGCAGCAACCTTTGCTCCATTCCCGACGCGCAAGTCTATTTCCCCTTTTCGCAATCTTCTACTTCTTTTCAAATCCTGCACATTACGAAAAATGTGAGAACCACATCCGATATCCAATACCCAGGATGATGAAATAGAGAGATTGACGTCTATAACATAAATACCTGGTGGTGGTGGAATCACTATTCCAAGCTTCTTATACTCCAGATATTTAGGGCAGTTCCTCCTCCAGTGACCCGGCTAGCTGCAGTAGTGACATTCACATTTAGCCACGCCTCCACTAGGCTTTAGGGCTTCCTTGGATTTCACAACTTTCTTGCGTTTTCCTTTTGAAGTAGATGCAACTGACTTGCCCTTCTTCTTGTGTACCATCATTATGGCTTTTCCCTTGCCTTTATTGATGCTTTGCTCAGCTGTCTATAGCATGTTCAATAGGTCTGGCAAAGACTTGTTGATCTCATTCATATTATAGTTCATAATGAACTGATTATAACTGTCAGGCAACGATTGCAAGACGAGATCAGTCGCCAAGTCCTGCCCGAGTGGGAACCCCAGTCTCTGAAGGTTCTCTATGTACCCGATCATTCGGAGTACATGAGGGCCTACTAGATTCCCCTCTGCAAGACTGCTTTTGAACAATGCTTTAGACACCTCATAGCGCTCATGCGTTGCCTGTTCCTAAACCAATTGTTTCAAGTGTTTGATCATATCATAGGCTTCCATGTTCTCGTGTTGCTTCTGAAGCTCACCAGTCATGGTGCAAAGCATGAGGCAAGTCACGTCATTAGAATCATCAATAAGTTTCTGACGTGCCCTTACTTCCGCTAGTAGAGACTCATCTTGTGGTGGGTCTCGAATCTGAGTGTCCAAGATGTACAGCTTCTTTTCTTGCTTGAGAACAATCCTCAAGTTTCTATACCAGTCAAGGAAATTTGTTCCAGACAATTTATCATTCTCAAGGACAGATCATAGGGATGAACTCGATGCGTTGTTGTTTGCCATTTGGAATTCTACAAAACGAGAAATATGCAATTTAGTATTTTGAACAATTTGACTATATTTAACAATGGCTAGATCATTAAATATAGCTCCCACTATTTTTTTTCCGGATTAATAGCCCTCACTATTAAATCGGAAAATATCTTTATACTTTCTAGTGGGTCCACGATCCCTTTTCACTTCTTCTTGAGCTTGCTTTGGCAAGTCACCCAAGAATTGGTTACTTAGGTAGGAACCATTCCAATTGCATCCCATGCAACTCTTGGTCCAATTAGGTGAATAAATTCCTTTTATTCTTTATCCAATGGATAACTCCTAATTGTCATGCCTCTAAGCTCATCAATCTAATTGACTCATACCTAGTTGCGTCCAACCTCTTGTTTTCAACATACACGCATTACTAGCTTGCGTCGTCCGCAACACATCATGAAAAATTAAAATCGCCTTGCTTTGGCAAGCCTGAATTTTAATAGGCCATGATCATGAAGGGTGTTTTGGCAAGAGAAGGCAAAACGCAATATTCATTTGAGGGATTTCTTTTAAGTTGTTTGGTTGATCTTATCAACATGGTCTACTTATTTGGATTGGGCCAGCCACAATAAAAGACCAACCTTGTTTATTATTATCTTGTTATCGTTTTGCTAGTAACGTCATACACACAAAATAAATAACAAGGCATGAATAATAAACATCCACAAAACAAACAAAAAACGTGGCATGGATATGGCCCCTAGACTAATGATATTATCAAGCCAATGATAATATCCAATTGCCCTAAAGTGCGGAGCTCATCTCCATGTGCTCCACCATAGCTGCGCGCCTAGGGATGTCTTTTGGCTCCTTTGGTTCTCCGGTCTTCTTCTCCATGTTCTTGGCTATCATCTAAATATTTCTAATTCTAGCCTAACATCTAGAATAAAAAACAAAAGCCTCACATGTCGATGAGAAAAAGGACGACTCGCAGGCCGTAAAACTTAATGAATTATTACATTACTTTGATCAGCTCGCAGGCCGTAAACCAAACCACAAAACAATAAACATCCACAATCCTAGGCCATATCCATCCACCATGCATAGAGCACATAATACAGTTAAAAACCAATTTTAACGCGCTTGTTTAATTTTAATGAAATTGGGTAACTAGGGTTTTACAACGGTCTAAAGGGCCCAAGCCAACAAGTGGCCCGAACCGTAGGACCGCCGCACGCCTAGAGGCCCGCGGCCTTGCTTGGCGCGCAAGGGAGGGGCGGGCGGCTAGGGTTTCGGCCCTAGTCTCCTTACCTCTTCCTTGTTGCCCAAGCAAGGTTGTTTCCTTATGGATTTATTTCCATAACTTTGTTCCATAATTGAAAACCCCTTTTCAATCATGTGCCCATGAGCCCTAATTTTTCAAGAACCCAATTATTCACATCCAATGTGATTAAACTCACCAATTCTAACATTCAATGTTAAAATTGGTTCTTGTTTGATTGAATAAAATTCAATATTGCATCTACGATGCCAATTTTTCAGTTTTCGCGTAATAAACAATAATACGGTGTATGAACTGAAATCGTAAACACATAAGATCATGTTATGTTCTACGACCTGTGGCTCTGATACCACTGTTGGGTTTTGACGTAGGTAACGCAGCGGACTAACAAAAATAATCCTACTCAAAGCCCACCAAGGATCACAGGAAGAGACATCATAACATGATTAGGGTCATAGAAGATGTGTACCTTTTGATTTGTGAGATCACACGAAGAATGATGTCCTCGTCTCTACGGTTGATCCACGTCTAGAGGTGAGATCTAGATTCTTCCTTCAAACAAGTGCTTGCTTGAACCCGGAGGAAGAGGGAAGAAGATAAAAGCAACAAAAGGAACCAAGGAGGTTCGGCTCTCCTTGTGCCGTCGGGTAGAGGGGCGGACGGGGCTAGGTTTCGGCCTAGCTCTTGTCTTGCTCTCTCTTTTGATCTCTCCCACTCCTTATGTTATGTCTAAAATAACAATCTTGTGAGAAGGAAGCTAGAGCCTCTTATATATATACTCCAACAACTCCTTGTTGTTTCCATATTAGAGTTTTCTTGTTCTAGCAGAACTAGAACTATTCCCTTCCTTGCAAATTAGTCCTACTAAGTTTGCAAGGTGTTGCACAATGATCCTTATATTAATTAATCTATATTAAATAATCCCAAATCTAGCTCTATTCTATTTAACGTGTGACCCCATAGGTTTCTATAAAGTTGGTAGTAACTATTACTAACATGGAGCGGTGTCTAGCAACACATCCATGCCACCCAACCCATAGAAATAGTCAGTGATCCCGACAAACCTTTGTGCCCAATATGTCATATTGCATTATCCCTTTGTCTCCATATCCGGATTGGACACGAGACATAAATAGTCACACCCGTATATCCAATCCATAGTTCCTCGATCCTGGGAATATGCTTATACTTGCTGATAACATTAATATCTCAATATTCATTTATCTGAGTCTGGCTAGACATTCAATAAGCCTCATCCCTCGAGTGGCCGTGGATATTTACCCCATTATGTGGGATGGAAAAATCCTATCTACATCACTACGATCTCTAAGCTTGCTTCCTATCACACCCGATAGCCACCTTTATGATTACCCAGTTACGGTGTAACGTTTGATAACATCAAAGCGCAATATTTCACAACTGGAGTATCTAGTGACTTCAAGTCCAAGGATTGCAATAATATTAGCACTACGAAAAGCGATTGTGACTTCACATAATCTAATGTATCCTTTTCGTCGTGGGTCAATCCAGTATGCCATTACTCCTAATGCATACCCATGTGTTAGACTTGATATCTCCATATCAATCTATCCACATACTAGTCTATATTTAATTGCCCTATTAATCAATATAATGGACTAGGGATATTTAAGATAAATAACACATTTTATCTAAGGACTTCATTATATTAAATATCGCCATAAATAATAAATGAATATTCTAGCAAAAAAATTGTTCATACTAAATCTACGATTGCCTCTAGGGCATCTATTCCAACAGTCTTCCCTTGCCTCCTGCTAACGGAATTCAATCCCCAAATTCTTAATATCAGCTCGCAACTCCTTTGGTAAACTCCTCAACGCATTGATGGTATGGCTCGTCTTCCTTCTTAATGCGCCGGCGACTACATTTGCCTTCCCTTCATGGTATTGGATTTGTAGATCGTAGTCCTTGATCAAATCCAACCATCTTCTTTGCCTCATGTTCAAATCCTTTTGGGTGAAAAAATACTTAAGGCTTTTGTGATCGGTGAAAATTTTACAGGTTGCACCATAAAGGTGGTGTCTCCAAATTTTCAAGGCGTGGACGATTGCGGCTAGCTCTAGGTCATGAGTTGGGTGATTCTCCTCGTAGGATTTTAGCTGTCGTGAAGCATATGCAATCACCTTCCCATCTTGCATTAGCACACATCCTAACCCATGATTCGAAGCATCACTATAGACCTCAAACTCCCTCGAATCAGATGGTAGGGTTAAAATAGGTGTTGTAGTTAGCTTTTCCTTCAGGGTTTGGAAGGCTTCCTCACATTTCTCATCACAATGGTATTTGGTGGTTTTCTTCATTATATTGGTCAATGGTCTTGATATTTTTGAGAAATCCTTCACAAATCTTCGGTAATATCCTGCTAGTCCCAAGAAACTACGGATATCTGTTGCACTCTTGGGTCTTGGCTAGTCCCAAACCGCAGTTATCTTTCCTGGGTCTACAGAAATTCCGTCCTTAGATATTATGTGTCACAAGAAAGGTACCCTATCCAACCAAAATTCACACTTGGAAAACTTAGCATACAACTGTTCTTGCCTCAGGGTTTGCAAAACATCTCTAAGGTGTTCTTCGTGTTCTTCCTTCCCCTTAGAGTAAACCAAAATATCATCAATGAACACTACCACAAAGCGGTCTAAGTAAGGTTTCATTACCCGGTTCATTACATCCATGAATACAGCAGGTGCATTGGTTAGACCAAAAGGCATAACAGTGAACTCATAATGCCCATACCTGGTCCTAAAGGCAGTCTTAGGGATGTCCTTCTCGGCTACCCTTAACTGGTGATAACCTGATCTTAAGTCGATCCTGGAAAAGGTATCGGCTCCTTGTAGCTGGTCAAAGAGGTCATCTATCCGCGGGAGTGGGTATCCATTTTTGACAGTCACATTATTAAGCTCCCTGTAATCAATGCACAGTCTCAAACTACCACCCTTCTTCTTAACAAACAAGACAGATGCTCCCCATGGTGAAACACTTGGTTTGATTAACCCCTTATCCAACAATTCCCTTAGTTGTTCCTTCTACTCTTCTAGCTCTACTGGTGCCATTCTTTAAGGTGATTTGCAGATCGGTCCTGTCCCTGGTACAAGGTCAACGGTAAACTCCACGGCTCATTTAGGTGGCATTCCTGGGATTTCGTCGGGAAATACATCGGGAAACTCATTAACAATTTGGATGTCCTCAAGTTTCATCGTCCCCATACTATCATCTCGGACATAACAGAGATAGGCTTGGTTTCCCTTACTCATGGCTTTTATTACAGAAAGTGCAGATACAATTTTGACATTGGGTTTCTTGGTGATTCCTATGTGAGAGATTCTCTTACCCTTTGGTCCTCTTAGGCTTACCTTTTGGTTACGACAATCAATATGAGCATGGTGCTTTCCTAGCCAGTCCATTCCTAGAATAATATCTAGGTTTTCTAGGTCAAAGAGGATTAGGTCAGTGGGTATCTCACATTCTTGGATGGTTATAACTACACCCCTAAAGATGGAATCGCAGTTTACTACCCGTTTTGCAGGTGTAGCTATAGAAATAGGGTTCATATGAGAGGGTTGAAGTCCTAGTTTTCAAGAAAAAGATGATGATACGAAAGAATAGGATACCCCACTATCAAAGAGTACCTAAGAAGGAGTGTTGTGGACTAAGAATGTACCAGTAACCACGTTTGTCGCAGTGTTTGCTTCTGCCTGGTTCATGGCATAGATTTGTCCGGCGCTCCTCTGGATTTCATTCCCTTAGTTGTTAGTTCCATTTCCAGTAGGCTGCGCATTCCGGTTGTTGCTTCCTGCGGGTGCATTGTAGTCGTTCCCTTGGGGTCTGCCTGCCTGATTGTTGTAGTTCCCACGATTGTTTCCGCCAAATTGGTTATTGTTATTCCCACGGTTGGTTCCTCCGTATTGGTTGTGGTTGGCTAGGAATTGATTCCCATTGTGGTAGTTTGGGCGAGGGTTTCCCTGGTTCTGTTTTGGGTATCCGTTCCCTCCGGTCCTACCATTCTGGATATCAGCCTTTTTTGCGTTACACTCGAACGCTCGGTGACCACGCTTCCGACATTAGAAACATTCCACTGTCTTTCCTTCACAATCAACTCTGGGGTGGTCCCTAGCACACTGTTTGCAACTGTAGTGACGAGCTCGCCCGTTGACGTGAGTGTTGTGGTTCCCAATGTTATTGCGCTTCATTCCACGGTACCCCTCGATTGCGTTGGGCTTGAACCTCTTGTTAGCATGGTTGAGTTCCTTTGAGTTGTTCCCTTCTTCCTCCTTCCTCTTGTTTGCTCGATTCCCTTGCATCTCCTCGATTTCTCCGATGGTAGCTGATACCTCGTACGCTTCTCTTATTGTCGTACTCCTAGAAGCAACTACGTCTCTCTGGATGCTATAGCGAAAGCCTTTTGTGAAGCGTCTAATCCTCAAGTCATCCGTGGTTACCAGTGGCCCGACAAAGCGTTACAGTTCTGTGAACTTGTTGTAGTATTCTGACACTGTCATGTTGCCTTGTTTCAGGGCTAGAACTCCTCATACTTATTGTTCTTAACATGGTGGGGATAGAAGCGTTCCCTTAATGCATCCTGAAATGCTTCCCAGTTGAGGTTCCCATGGGCTTGCAATGCGTCCTTGTTGACAGTCCACCAATTATTGGCCTCGTCATGGAGGTAGAATGCTATCACATTCACCTTTTGGTCGGGTGGGCAACCGGCAGAGATTAGAATTTTGTCCATTTTACGAATCCAATTCTCAAGTATAACTAGGTCCTCTTGCCCAAGGTAGAAGTCAGGGTGTCTCTCGTCGACTCTCTTAGCCCAGTTTGTACCGACATGTTCCATTTGTTCCCTTTGTTCCCTTCATGTAATGAGTTTGGTAACGTTGATGAGTAGTTCCTCCATTTGGGCGCTCCTCCTTGCTGCCGACGTTCTTGCGATCCTACTACAATAACGCAGTTAGATTAGTCCACTCAAGGAAGGCTAATGGCGATATACGTCTAACAGTGATAGTTAAGGGTTCAAGTCGCCACATCGTCAAAGAAGTTCCGTATGTGCTTCCTGGGGTGCAGTCAATCTAGGTCGGTCGTCAGACATTCTTAGTCGAGAAGTTTCAGTGGTGTTGAATTAAGGACCCAAGCTTTCAACGCACTCTTCTTAGTTCGCGCGTATTGTCCCCTCAACAGTTCTACTCATCGCCTATATTAGACTTTTGTCCCGGGTAAAGGTATCACACTCTTCCTTGAACTCATTCTCTAAGTCACTACAAACCATTAGTAGTTTCCATGTCCGAGTCTCCTACAAAGACTCCTCCTCCATCTCCGTCCTCATGGTCCTTGGCTCCCCCAAGCCTCTAAGTGTCTGTACCCGAGCCTGAACCTGGGCTTATAATTTCGGAGCCAGAAGTTACTCCTGGTGTTCCATCTTTCCATCAAGATTCATCGGGTCCTTATCCTTTGCTTTGCGGTGTCCCAGTGCTGTCGTCAACCCCTCTTTCGGTCTTGAGGGCATCTTCAACTCCAGCATCTCGACCAGTGGATCAGTCACACCCTTTTGCTCGTGCATGCTCGATCCTTATCTCGGAGGATATTCACCGTCACTTAGGGAAATTGGGGCGACTTCTTGGGTTTCTTAATGATACTCAAGTTATTGAGTGGCTTTTTCGTAAAGCTCGTCCTGCTATTCTAAGGTTAGGTTCTCGTAGAAGAGAGACTCCTAACGAAGGGTCACAAAATGCTCGTTCCTACCCATTCAATGTAACAGTCGTATTATGGGTCGTACTTTTTGTCTCATGTGTGTCTAAGGATAATGGTCTTAACTATGTATTTTCCCCGTTCTTGAGGAAGTAATGAATTATTAGTCATAATCAAGGTTATAAAAAAAACATTTCCAAATGACATAATTACCCCTCTCAACGGCTATAATTGTGAAAATAAAAACACATTTTGTTTACCTCAATCTCCAACGATCAGCCGTCCCTCCAACGGCAAGAAATGACCAAAAGTCACTTTTACCCTTTGTCATATCCGTGTAACGGCTAGTTGGGAAGTTAGAAACATAAATTTGATGCTCTTGAGGTTTCTTTAAATATATGCTCCACAACATACTACTTTCATACCTCAAACATATTTAGAAATGTCTTTGGAGAGTGTTATGGATATGATCACACTAATCATAGCCGTGTACGTGATAGTCCTCTTTGCGCGACTCAACCTCTCCTTCATCGATCAGCCTTTGCTCCCTTTTCTTTTGGTTTGGTTGTTTGGGTTCATCCTTATGTTCGTAGTATACGATAGGGAAAAGCAGGAAACAGCAATGTCTGAAAGGATGAAGTACCAGTGATGTAACTATTTCATACATTTTCTCCCTTATGAATAAAAGTATTTTTTTTCTTGTCTTTGCAATGCTCCAACAAAATTTAGATAAGAAAGTCTTGAATCACAAGATTATCAAAACTACGCATTACAAGTTCAAACAGTATGAACACACAAAAAGATCATATATTACACAATATATACTTGAAGATATGCCTCTTACCGTAAGAACAAGCGCCTTCTTCTCATACTAACCCCTTTACCCTCGACTTTACTTGTTTTAATTCAGGTGTTTATCTTGCCCTAGTCCATTTTGAGAAAAAATATTGAGTTTCATTTTCGGAAATCGATTTCCACTTTAATTAGGGTGTATTAAACTTCGAATCCGAAGATGCTCTGATACAAACTGTAACACCCCCAAATTTTCATTACTGAAATTCCGGGCGTGCCCTTCTCATGGAGAATCAACCACCATGATCAGGAGAAAGGATCTTTGCTTCGGATTCACAAAACACACTTTATTACATAAAAAGTTCACAAGTCTTGTTCAGAGTTATTACAAACCATTATATTACAAACAGCGGAATAATGAAATTACTACTTTATTCATGCGAGGTGATACTTCCACTAGTATGCGACGTCCCCATCCCCAACGTAGGCCTCTCCTGTGGTGGTTTTACAAAACAAGGACACCACAGTAAAAGTCAGTAAAAAATGGATGAGAACGCATCACAACGCGTAAATCAAAGTGAGGCACATGTAAGTATTAAAACAAGTTATGACATGTTCATTTATTCCAAAAATCAGTTTAGATCTTTAATCGGGGAGATCCAGTACCAATAACCATATCCAGTGTGAACGGCGAAATAATCTGCTCGTCCGAACCAATCTCACCTCAGCATCTAGACCTTAAGTGTCGACACCCCCTACGAGGGAAACTGTTGTCCCAAGAGAGTAGTACTAGAGCCTTACCCTGTGCTAATACGCCCCAGGGGAAACCATAGAGCCACCTTCGACTCAAGTCCCAAGCTATGCTTGGTCAAACCATATCAAGTCCCAAGCTTTGCTTGGTCAATCCATATCAAGTTCGAAGCTTTGCTTGGTAAATCCATATCAAGTCCCCGAGAGTTCATGTTTCCACTTTACGTGATTAGTAGCGTAAACATTCTGAAAATTCTAATTATTATCATTTCTAAAATATCATCAAGTAGTGGATATCACTTCTTCTCGAGTGACAAGTTCTAAAAATATTGAATTCCAACATGTGAAAGCACGAAGTTCAATTAACAAAATGACATGTTTAGTAAACACAAGTAATGAGTAATCATAAGAAATACGTTCAAAGTATTTAGAACTCAATTCAAGACAAGTAGAGACATTATAGGGAAACACGCGTTTTGAAAAGTAAGGGTTGAGCCTACGAACTCACCTACAAGTTCCGGCGGTAGTTTAGATGTAATCGACGTAGCCTTCGTCTATGAACTCGGGGTCTACAAATAAGGATAAATCCTAATTAATAATTAATTGCTCAATATGCAGATGTCCTATAATGTCAAGCGGGTTTATTCTAGTCAATTGCTCGGTGGTGACCTAGTCAGATTTTAAAGATGTACCTTGATTAAGTACTAAGATATTATATATTTCTCAATACGACTAATCTAAATATATTTATAAAACACTATATTAATTATCAAATTTAATATTAACTAGTATTAATATTAAATTTACTAATCTTCATCCTACTCACACTAATATTTATCTACTAACTATTAATCATTATTTATTATACTAGCATCTAATTAGTACTTGGATATTTATAATGTAGGATAGCTAGAAAGGTAGTTATACACTTACCTCCCCTAGACTTGTCCAATTCTCAAAAACATGAGTTGTTGCTAGTTCTAGAAAATACATTTATAACCCCCATTTCAAGAATAATTGTCATATGCATTTCTAACGTATCGTTTTCAACTAGTTCAACATGAATTACTTCCGGGAGGTGCGAGAGTACGAATATGCAAGAACATGTAAAATGCGACGCGGAAAAATGAAGTTATACAGAGGTTCCGATGAAATGAGCGATGGACTAGTGCGGGCTATTTGAACCTCTTCGGCTTGAGAGAATGGTGTTAAGGGAGTCCTTGGAGTGTCAAGTAGTGGACGGTAGCATCCGTGTCCCAAGTGGTGGTCGTTGGCGGAGTTGGTGATGGAGGTAGCTACTTGACTTTGCTAGTGTAGTTTTAGTTGGGCAACGATTCGGGATCCATTTTGGCCTCTTTTGAACGTGGTTAAAGAATGAAAGTTATAGATAACAAGTAGAGGGATATGTAAGAGAAAACAGAGGTCGTTTTGGAGCTAAAATGGAAGAGAAAAAGGAAGAACAACACCGATGCCCCCTGGTGCTGTTCGGCTAGAGCAGTTTCAGCGCGGGCTGAATTCGGGCTCTATTTTGACTCTGTTTGATCGGGGCCAAAGAACGAAAGTTGTATAGTACAATTAGAGGAAGTTTTGGTTCAAATTTGGGCCAATTACAAGTTTTAACGAAGGAGATACAGCAAAAAAAGCCGCTGTCCAGCAGCCGCTGCTACTGTTGCGGGTTGCTGCTTGTTGCGGCTGTTGGGGCTGCTTCGGGTGGTTGTTTTGGCCGGTTATTTGCTGATAAAAGATGCTATGAATATCAGGGAGTGAGTGTGTGACTTGAGGGGTGGTGGGTATGGTTCTCGTGTTGGTTTGAGATGAGAGAGAGAGAGCTTGTGTTCGTGGTTATGGAGTTTTCCGGCGATGAACTATGGTTGTGTTGGGTGTGATGGAGATGGCAAGGATGATGTATATGATTATGAAGCTGAGGGAGGTTGTATGCTTGTTTTTGTGGTGTAATGGAGCTACGGGAGGTAGCTATCTATAAAAGGAAAGGAAGAAGTATGAAGAAGATGAAGAAGTAGAAAATAATTGAGAAGATAAGAGAATAGTGGCATGTTTGTTTCATCAGACGGCATGATCCATTTATTACGGAATGATTGCCGCCTCTATATGTAATTGTGGCTGAAAATTTTGTGACGAAGATAACATTCCGGATTTCTTAGAAAATAATCGGGTGTGATATTATCCAAATGTCGTGATAAAAGTCACCACGTAGTATATGTGACATTATAGTGGTATACACACTATTAAATATAAGTGTGATATATACGTATATATACATGTCTATATGGTACCTACTCTATTTTAATTTTATTAGGACATAGTCACCTAGCAATAGTACCGTAAAATATTAAATATTGATGTACGTTTATACTCAATATTTCTATAAACATACATATTTGTTCCTAAAATATATATTTAAATTTCGGGTTGTTTCAATGGTGGTTTGCCTGCTTTACCAGGTCCCCTTTAAATGCCTCGATCTGCTAGTTCGAGTGAACCCAGGCACACCGAGCACGACCACGGGCAGTCCAGTAGAGGGGTCAGGCGCTGTTCTTTTGGGCACCTGGAGAGGACTGAGCATGAGGAGTGGGTCAGAAAGAAAATTAAGGCCAAAGAAAAAATGCAGAACTACCTGGTGCGGACTGTCAAGAAAATGGCCAGGGGTCTTGGAAAGCTGTTCAAGACCCAGAAGCACATCTACCATGCCAACACCGCTGCGCTGCGAGCTCATGAGGCTGCCCTCAATGAGATTCAGAGCAACATGCGTGATAAGAAATTTAATTTCCCGGACCACTATTCCAGTGATAACCGTCCAAGTTGGACATTGGAGGATAGCAGGCTCTATGACAGCTTCTCTGGCCATGACCACACCCCAAGTCCGGAACATGCAGATAGTGTCGGTGACCCTGGCAGAACCGGTACGCAGTACCCACCTAGACAGCACGCAGACCCAGGGGCCAGCAGTGCCCATCCTGGTGCCAGCCACACTGGTACCGCAGCAGCAGCAAGACAGGCTGCGAGGAAGAGACCCCATGGGAGGACTCCTGAACCCTCTCCTGAGCCGACTGACCAGTCTACTCCGGAGAACACATATTCTAGTTACAGACCAGATCAGTAGAGTCGCGAGGACCCGCCACCTCTAGTGTGGGGGTGGGGAATCGTGTCCTGCTGCATAGCCATGTTAGCATATCTTTGTTCAGTTTATTTTTATTTTATTTTAACTAGCTAATTGCCCGTCCCTTTTGGGACTATTTTTCTTCCATAATCTATCACAAATTTATGGCTGTAATTTTTTCAGTCCAAATTATTGTAAACTTTTTCGGTCCAAATCATCTCCACTGATGGCCAAGTACATTAGCACATTTTTGTTGTTTACCAAGTGAAAGTAAAGTTAGCACTTTTTTTTGTTTTTTACCAAATGAGAGAGCAGTTGTGGGGGTGGACAATATGCAGAGAGTGTCAGGCTGCGTGGCTGGCCCACAAACAGGGAGATTCTGGCTCTCTCTCAATGGTTGATCTTAAGTGATCTAAGGGTCTCCATTTGGCCACCATTACACAAAGGAACAAGAAATATAGGAGCTATCTTTATATATAGATTTTTGAGTCTGCACGTTTTTTTTCTTTTGAGTCTACCCACCTACTATTCTGACTTTGCATAAAAAAAAAAAAAAAAAAAAAAAAAAAAAAAAGATCTTTTCAGAAAGGGCAATTAATAGGATTATAAACTGGAAAGAATTCAGTAAGTAAAACTCCAACAGAAAAGAAAATTGACATCGAGGTGTAGGAGTTTTTTTTTTTTCTGCGGAAGGTTAGATCCAGTGCGACCCAGAAATCTCCGGTAGGTTGTAGCCTGAGTTAGGAATCTGACTAGTTGCCACACCACCGTTACATAAGTAGTCGACAACCTGCCCACGGGCGCCAGCACGGTCACTGCATTTTTGAGTGGAGTGTTTGGCTTATAACGGACCTCACGTCCTGTTTCTCAGCTTTAGGTCCAAATAGTTAGCCCATTTGCATGTGTTTACCCCTATATTCACAGCCACTGTAGATTAGGAAGCCTTCCTTGTGACTTGCATCACTTGTTTAGTTGGCTAGTACTACGCGTTATGACAGAGGGAGTGAGTCTGGGAGGGTTTTAGATGGATGAGAACTTCAATTCAGATCAGTTTTGGACAGCTTGAGGGTGTGACAGGGTGAGTTAGAGGCGACAACATTAATTTGCAGGAGTGAATCACTACATTACACATTGATCACAAGAGGAGTAGTCGCGTGCGTGATATCTATTCCGCACAGATTAGGGGTTCGGGGTTTTCAGATTTAATCGGAGGTCGTGCCTATTTCTACATCTTTGGTGATGAGGAGGCTAGGTGGGACAGCACGTTATTTTCAGGACTACAAGGATCAGCGCTCAAACGACTAATGTGGGGGTATTTCTGGCAAGTTGATACTCTTCGTACCCCACAGACTGAATTATTGCACTACCCAGCTTCTTTAGTTTGCATTTGTTTTTATTTTTCGTAATTAAAAAAAAAATTCAAAGGAAAAAAAAGAGCATAGTCATTGTTACAAGTTATTTCCAGTTTTAGTTAATAAAATAGAGCTGAGTAGGGAACACTGTTTAGACTACATACTACTTCACAATTGTGGCCACGAGAACGGCGAATCAGCACCAAGATTTTAGGAAATTGAGATATAGGGACTGAGTTGTTCTGGACAGTTTCGGGGACTTGGTGAGGGGTTTGAGTTGGGAACAATGAGATGTCATAACAAGTAGGATTGGCCTTACTTGATATATACAAAAAACCTACCTGTTTAGACTTAGGATCCCGTGATGGTAAATAGCTCGGTAGGTAGGATAACTATGGATTTGCTTAGGATACAAACGAAAGTAACAGTAAGGGAAGCCCGCGCTTATTTTCCACCGTGAGAAACAAACAGGCTCACCAATCGCTTGTTAACCGGTACTTCCTGGAGGTAGAATGAACAATGAAGGACACATCAGTTTAAATTCTAGAGATTGCCCGATCTCAAATAAAAAAAAATCTTTGTTTTGTCGCATGTCAGTTATGTATATTCTTTATCTGAGTCAGTTGAATATTTGAGTCTTCTGGTCTATAGCATGAATATGTTGGATGGGGAAGTATGCAATTGAAGTATGCAAAAACAGGGCCTGCAAGGCAGTATGCAAGGGCCTGCTCGGGACGAGTAGAGTTTAATGTAGGGGTTTTTTGATAGCTTGTAAATGGAGTTAGTATGGGATACCTTTTTACCCTTGGTTCTGACCCTGTTGAATTTGATTTTGCCTATTTTCAGTAATTTTTCCACTTGATACGAGACAATGGACGCTGAGAGCATAATAGATATATCTGAGTAATTTCATGCATAATTTTTTTTATTGGATATGATCGCGGGTATTTGTTGTTATGTGCAAGGAACAGGTACCGTGAAATGCATGAGAAAGGTTTGGAATGGAGGCAACGTATCGAGGAGTCAAAGCAGAAAAGACGCAAAAAAAGCTATGTATGAGCGTTCAAACGCACAGCGTGCGTTCAGACGCACAACAGTTAGCAGCAGAGAAAGGCAGGAGAAAACAGACAGAGAAAATGACCAAGTACGTCCGTTCAGACGCACACCCTGCGTTTATACGCAGGAGGCTTTAAAAATGAAGAAGGTCAGAAACAGGCGAGAATCAACCAGAAGACCAAGTGGTGCGTTCAGACGCACCTTGTGCGTTCAAACTCACAATCCAGGAAGCTAGCAAGGAAAATCCAAAAGTGAATACAAGGGTGTGGGTTCAAACGCAGGTGTTCTGCGTTTCAGATGCACGTGTGCGTTCAGACGCAGGAAGGCAGCGTTCAGACGCGCGGCAGGATTTCCAGAAGCTTCCAGGACAGGTTTAGACAGTGGCTAAACAGGAATTTCAGGCATCAGTTTTAGAGACTGTGGCAATATAAAAGGAGGCGTCCCAGCACATAATTAGGTTACACCCATCATCATAGAAGACAGTACCAGAGCCGTCAGTTTGGAGCAGAGCAGAGATTGGAGCAGTTTTAAGTATTCAGCCATAACTTGTTTGATCTTTCTTCTCTCTTTTATGAAACAGTGTTTTAAATAATGTACGCTAGCTAAACCTTTTACCTAGGTTCTCGGTGAACCTAGGGTTTATGAATTCAGCGACATGGTTTATTTTGATTCTTAGATGCATGACTAGTTTGGAGTCTTAATACAATATTGGATTGTTTATTATTTTGTCTTTGATTTTATATTTATGCATGAATGGCGTGATCACCTGGGAGTGCTACAAAAATGATCTCGTGCGCAAGAGTGGCCAGTGAGAGTTAGGAAGAGAAGACATGATTTAGTACCCTGCCTTGATGGACTGAGAGGGGAAGAGAATCAAGGGGCTAGCCCAGAAGCATTAGAAAAAAATGCTAGAAGTTTAGGGGGAGACCGAGAGGAGAACCTGTAACCCTAGAAGACATAGAACAAACCTACAGATTGAGGTGAACTTCGGGGACCCGAAAATCTGCAAGAGAGTGATAGATGCATGAGACCGAGAGGAGATTGTATCATAGGTATGCTGGCATAAACAATACCGCTGTGTGTTTCTGAAATCGAAGTAAGCCATATAAGCTGAATAGTAACCCTAGGGGATCCTGGAACCTGGTTCTTTAATTCATCAATTTTCATACTTCGAAAAATTCCCAGAACATCTGCATCAAAAAACAATTTCTTTAATTACTGTTTTATTTACTGCAATTTAGACTAAGTAAATCACACACAACTATTCATTCTTTTTACATCTTTGCATCTATTTCTCATTTCCAAGGTTAAAATCGTCCTGTTCTCGTGGGTTCGATAATCAGACTCACAAATACGTACTCTATATTACTTGATCGTACACTTGCGAAAAAGCATATGATGTCAGTTCTAGGTGCAGAGAAGTTGTGTGAAATTCCATGCTTTGCACAAAATACATCAAAGTCGAATTGATCAGATTCTCTACCATGATGACTTTTAATAGATGCAACATGTAAGTTTTTTAAATACAGAAGCTCTTTACAAAGCTTCGAAAATTCAAATAAAGACTCAGATTTTTCTCTAATAAACATAACCCAAGTATACCTAGAGAAATCATCTATTAACAAGCATATATTCCTTACCTTTGGGTGTTTGAACCCTCATAGGACCACAAAAGTCCATATGATCAACTCTAAGGGGCTAGAAGTACTTTCAATTTTTTTTTGGCTTGAATGAACTCCTTTTCTGTTTACCTTGATTAAATTCTTTGCAAATCTCATCATCTGTGAACTTTAAGGTTGGTAGACCTCTTACCAAGTCCTTTGAGATAAGCTTATTCAGTGTATGCATGCTTATATGCCCAAGTTTTCTATGCCAAAGCCTTGAGTCTTCCTTCAAAGCTTTTAGACACTTCAGACTTTCACCTGCAACTTTTTTAGTATTCATAGTATAAACATTGTATGATTTAGGAGCAGTGAGTATGAATTTACTAGATTTCTCATCTTAAACCACACATTTCTCCTTGTCAAATATAAATTTGTTACCGTTCTAAAATAATTGAGATATACTAAGCAAGTTATACTTCAAACCTTCTACTAAATAAACATCTGAAATAGAAGTAGCTGATTCATTACCAATACTGCTTATACCAATGATATTGCATTTGGCTTTATCACCAAGTGTGATTGTTCCTCTTGAATATTCTTTAAGTTCTGTAAACATAGACTTCTTTCCACTCATATTCCTAGAGCAACCACTATCCAAAAACCATTTTTGATCCTTGAAAGCTTTGGTGGCATCCTTCAAAAATCAATCAATGCCTCAACAGGATATTAGACCAAGTGTAGAATTTGGATTCATACTCAAAATCAACCATATTAGGTAGTCTAGTTCCTTTTGGAACCCAAATCTGTCTTACTTGTCCCTTAAGCTGATAAGGATAAGTGTTCCTCAATATGTGAGGTTATGTTCTTCTAAAGGGGCAAGTTAATTTAATATGTCCAATCTTTCCACGGTAATGACATTTTTGAGAATGTTTGCTTCCTGATTTTACAAAAGTGGTTTGGTTCCTTTTCGGAAAATTCTGATGGTATCCAATTACACTTTTACAAACAGAATGCATACTTCCTCCAAGCATGAGATTGAGTTTATGTTCTGAGCCAGCAAAAGTTGATAAAATTTTCTTAGATTCTTGAAGCTTCTCAGTTAATGAAGTTTTATGTTGTTCTAAATCATTTGTATGATTCTTTAGATCAACATGCTTATCAGTTAAAAGAGAGTTTTGATCAACAACTTCTTTTACTTGTGCTTTTTAATCTTTGAATCTACTGTTCAAGGCTTTGAAGTCACCATCAATTTTTAACTTAGTTTCTTCAAGAGTCTTGTTTTGAAAAACCAGATCTAGATTGTCTTTTGCCTGCTCATGAACTTTAACCTTTAAAGAATCAATCTCATTTCTGTAACTTTCCTCATTCAAAAACATACATTTGAAGATTTCAAGTAGAACATTAGAAGGACTAGCAAGAAGACTCTTTAACATTTCTTCAATGTTTTTCTCTAAGTCTTTTTTCTCTTTCATGCTCAGCTATTAGGCAGAGACTGGCTTGCTCTTCATCTGAATCTGTTGATGAATCAGAATCACTCCATGATGCAGACATTGCTTTCTTCCTCCTGTTGTCACTTTTCTTCTTTGGAAAATGTCTGATTTTCTTCTTTTGTGGACAATCCCTTATCAGGTGATCTGCATATCCCCATTCAAAGCAATTCCTTACTTTATATTTATGTGAATGTGAAGAAGACTTACCTCTCTGATCCTTGCTACTTGAGGATCTGAATTTGTATTTGTTAGACTCCTTGTTTCCAAAGCTCTTTTTCTTCTTCAAAATTCTAGCCAAGACTTTGGAGATTAAGGCTAAGTCTTCTTCATCTTCCCCTTCAAGGCTTTGAGATTTTTCATTGTCTTTTGCAGTGAGTACCAGATTCTTGATGTTGTCACTCATGTCACCATCTACTTCTTTCAATGACATCTCATGAGTGAGCAAATTGCCTTGCAGATCATCTAGCTTCAGAACGCTCAAATCATGTGCCTCCTCAATTGCAGTTGTCTTTGGCTCCCACTTGGCTTTTGACAAACTCCCTGGAATCTTTCTGAATTTTCCTTCATTTGAAAATGACTTTCCCAGAGACTCCAAGTTATTTACAATATCAGTGAATCTCTTGAACATGTCCTTGATAGATTCATCACAATTCATCTTGAACAGCTCATACTGCCTCAGGAGGATATTATCTTAGTCTGCTTGACCTGACTTGTTCCTTGATATCTTACACTCGGTTTATCCCAGGTCTCCTTGGCATTCTTTCAATTGGAAATTCTGTTGAACTCATCTGCACTAAGGGCACAAAATAATAGGTTCAAAGCTTTGTAATTCTTTGACCTTTTCCAGTTCAGTAGCTGAGAGATCTTCATCTGGTTTGACAATCCTGACTCCATCAGAGGTAGTATAAAACACATGAGGACCATTAACAACAATTGACCACCTATGATGAAAATCTCATCAATGCCTTCCAGTGCACAAAATTATCACCAAAGAATAGTGGAGGTATGTTGACTACTCCATAACCTACATTACTCATTGTCACAAGATTGTTAGATCTTATAAAGTGACCCAAGCTCTGATACCAATTGAAAGTTTGTAATGCAGGTTTAAAACGGGATCTAATACTCTACAAGGGGGGTTGAATAGTGTTGGAATAGATTCCCTAGAAGCAATCTTATTTAGTATGAACATTACTTTTGGCTAGAATATTCAGTGTATTATTTACGGAGATATTTAATATAATGAAGTCCTTAGATTAAAAATGTGTTTGTTTATCTTAAATATCCCTAGTCCATCATATTGATTAACAGAACGATCAACTATAGACTAGTGTGAGGTTGGATTGATGTGGTGATATCACGATCTAACACATGAGTATGCATTAAGGGTAATGTCATACTGGATTGACCCATTTAGCAGAAGGCTTCATACAAGTTATGTAAAGTCACAAGCGCTTCTCGTAGTGACAACGGTATCGTCTGTAGGGTTTTGATTCATGGATGCGCAACGGAAACAAAATAAACCATGCAAAACCCTCCAAGGATCACAAGTTAAGAAACATAACGATGGTAAAGGAAGAAATCAATAACACACCTTAGGGTTCTCCTTTGATGACTTCAAACGCGAATTGTGTCACGTTCTCTATGGTTGATCCACGCCTAGAGTTGATCCTAGATCTCCCAAGTCCTTGGTGCTAGCCCGGAAGAGGAAGAGGAAGAAGAATCACGCAAAACGAGACCCAAAAAGGGGGTCTCGGCCTCCTTTGTGGCCGACGGGATGGGCGGCGGGAAGAGGGGCGGTCGGCTCCTCTTGTTGCTTGCTCTCTCTCCTTTTTTTCTCTCCCACTATTGTTATGTTCAGTAATGAGCATAAGTTATGTGGGAAGGAAGGAAGGAAGGACCTTTATATAGTCCAACAACTCCTTGTCAACTACCTAAAGGACTTATTCTAGTCCTACTAGAATTCAATTTAGTCCCTTCCTTGCAAATTAGTCCCTACTAAGTTTGCAAGGTTTTGCAAAGTGATCCTTCTAATTAATTAATCCAATTAATTAATTCCCAAATCTAGTTCAACTCTATATAGCGTGTGACCCCAAAGGTTTTATCTAGTTGGTAGCAACTATTTGCTAATATGGAGCGGTTTCTAGCAAAACATCCATTCTAGACAACTAATAGAATAGTCATCTTGACAACCTTTGTACAAGTAATTGTCTCATCCCTTTGTCTCTATATCCGGATTGGAAACGAGACATACAAGTCACACTCGTATATCCAATCCATAGTTTCTCGATCCATGGGAATAGCCTTATTCGTGCAAATAACATCAATATCCCATATTGATTTATTTGAGTCTGGCCAGACATTCTATAAGCACTATCCCTCGAGTGTCCTAGGATATTTGCTTCCGTTATGTGGGAGGGACAAATTCTATCTACGTCCACTACGATCTCTAAGCTTGCTTCCTATTGTATCCAGTACACGCCTTTATAACTACCCAGTTACGGTGTAGCGTTTGACGCTACCAAAATTACAATAATCCGCAACTAGAATATCTAGTGACTTCAAGTCTAAGGATGACAATGCCATTGCACCGCGAGAAGCGCTTGTGACTCAACATAACGTGTATGTAGCCTTCTCGGAGATGGGTCAATCCAGTTCAACATTCCCTAATGCACACTTATGTGTTGGATCATGATATCTCCATATCAATCCAACCCCATACTAGTCTATAGATGATTGTCCCATTAATCATTATACTGGACTAGGGATATTTAAGATAAACAACACGGTTGTAAATCTAAGGACTTCATTATATTAAATATCCAATAAATAATAAATGAATTTCTAGACACAAATAAATTCATACTAAACTAGATTGCCTCTAGGGCATCTATTCCAACATCGTCATCCTTAGAGTTGAAGTCACTAGATCCTCTAGTTGTCTAGTATTGTGTTTTGATAGCGTCAAGCGTTACACCGTGACAGGGTAGCAATAAGGGCGCATATCGAACACAATAGGAAGCAAGCTTAGAGATGGTAGTGATGTAGATAGAATTTTTCCCTCCCACATAACGGGAGCAAATATCCGTGGCCACTCGAGGGCTAGGGCTTATAGAATATTTGGCCAGACTCAGATAAATCAACATGGGACATTGATATTATCTGCATGGATAAGACTACTCCCAGGATCAAGAAACTATGGATTGGATATACGAGTGTGACTCGTATGTCTCGTGTCCAATCCGGATATAGAGACAAAGGGATGAGACAATACTTGCACAAGCTTTTTCGGATGACTATTTCAATTAGTTGGGTGGCATGGATGTCTTGTTGGAGGTCGCTCCATGTTAGTAATTGTTACTACCAACAATGTAGAAACCTATGGGGTCACACTCCCTATGACTTAGACCGGACTTGGGAATTAATTAAAATGATTAATTAATAGAAGGATCAATGCGCAACTACTTGCAAATGTAGTAAGACTAATTTGCAATTTAGACTAATCATGTATGGACAGAATTAGGAGTGGGGCTAATATGTAGTTAACAAGGAGTTGTTGGACTATATAAAGGACACTCCTAGTTTATTTTTTCAACTTATGCTCACAACATACTTTGAGTGGGAGCGAACAAAGCAAGGAAAGAGAGCAAGACAAGGGCCGAACTGACCCCGTCCGCCCCCCTCTCGTTGCGGTCGGCCTCAGGAGGCACACAGCCCCCTTTGGGTGTTTCGTTCCGTGATCTTCTTCTTATTCCTTCATCCCTAGATAGCACAAAGGCTTGAAGTATCTGGATTTAATCCTAGGATCGGACTATCCATAGAGACGTGAATACTATTTCACGACAAGTCATCACAAGAGACCAACAAGGTATTTTGATACTCAAACCCTTACTATCCTTATGTTGTCTTGACTTGTGATCCTTGGAGGGTCTGGAACGGATTTAATTTATGTTATTCCTCTGCGCATCCGTTATCAAAACCTTACAAATAGAGTATGGAAACTTTTACATAGCCTTTGAAAACTTTAATCTAATGAAGAGATGAAATCTCAAAGCTTTGGAAAAGATTTGTAAGGCTACGGTCAAAACAGTAACTTTCAGAAGCTTTAAATCTTTGAGATAGGAAACTCTCCAAAGCTTTGGAACTGCTTGTTTTGAACTAAAATTCAATATGAAAATAAAGCAGTAAAGTAAAGCAATAGAACACAGGGATTTTTACAGTGTTCAGCCACAATTGGACCTAATCTATGCCTGCGGGATCTGATCCCTACAGTATTTGAACACACTTCTTATTAATCACCCAAATTTATACATAGATCTTAAGCCTAAGTGAGCTACCATACACTTATACAGCTTGTGGTTCCCAACCTATCTAGTTACAACTACAACATGTTGAAACAATAAGAACCTCTTGTTGTTCACTTGAACAATTAAGTTCTAAGTTTGTGAGGTTGAGAAATTAAGAATGAATAATACAAGTATAGTGCAGTAGAAGAACAAAGAAGTAGATAAGCAATTAAGCTTGATAGTGTTCTTCAAATTTCCGAATGAATGATCTTCTTCTCTAGCAGTTGAATCCCAGATTGGTTAAAGAGTTGTACGAGTCGATATTCCACTAATGAATAACACTCTTCTTATCACATTTGAGCAGTCTCTCCTCTTTGAAATTCAAACTCCAGCTTATAACAAACTCCTGCAACTGATGAGTGATTTTAGGAACTGAATTCCTAGAAATTCTCCCCCCCCTGAGATGCTTCTTTCAACAGCTATGTTTAAATAGCCAGTAGATTTTGTTAGAAACGTTTGAACGACCAAACAACCCTCCATGAACTCAGCAACAAAGATCAAACATATTCAGAAACAATATCCTATAAAATCTATCTGTTTGACAAATCAATTTATTCAATAAACCAGGCCATTTTCTGAGATAAAGTCAATGCATATAATTGTCTGCATATATATCTAAGATATGATAAATAACCAGATTAAGAGTTAGAATAACTCAAGATCCAATCATTAGCTCAGGTAAATTCTCCTGCATACAGAAAAATAGTTAGCGAGTATAAACAGTTAAGAACATAGGGCAATCTCAAAGATTTGGAGCTTTGATTGTCAGTTCACAATTTTTGGCCTCCAGACTGATTCTTGTATTTAGTCAATCTGTACAATTACTTAATCAAGATATTGACTCAATAATATTTGTAAAAGACAATCTAAGATGATAACATCATCGCACAATCCAATGCACAAGCCTGCAACACAGAAACTGTTAAGCACAGGTATTCAGACTGTTACTAAATCTTGACTTATTGTTTTTGAATTTTATGGCTTTCATCATCAAAGTGAGAACTCTCCCTGAGTTTGCACATACACATTCAATTCCAAAGAATTGAACTATCACTATGTTATCCTCCAAAGCAATCTCAATGATTAGAGACAAGTCCACCTATGCAAGTAACGAACATGTTGGATCAATATCAAAGGGAGCATTTGTAGACATGTGAATTTTATCAAATTTAATTTTCACGTGTTGACTATACGTCAAATGATATGCTATAAATGAAAATTAGCGAAATGCATCAGAGGGAGGGATTTTAGCTTTTGTGTGCAAATTTGAAAGTAAATACCTGCCTAATTTAATATTAAGAGATAGCAATTATCTCTTTTATTATATGTTCTCTTTAAAATACATATTTAGGTATAAGATTGAAAGAGCCCATATCAACTAAAATTCTTCCTCAACAGAGTTCTGACTAACAACCCATTCAATAAACGAAATACTTAGTCGCTGCTCGGAATCACCAACTCTACCTACATCGGTGGTCCCAAGTTAAGGTTTGACTTTGACCATTTGTCGTTATAGACCCTGTTGAACTTAAGGTTTAACGACTTCTCGCATGGGAAATTTTATCATCATTATTTTCTACGACTTCAAGAATTAGGTTGGGGGAGTTCTATTAGGATATAGTGAAAGAGAATTCAAGTGGGAAAAAATTACATTCAAAGAAATGAAAGATCAGGTAAGGGGAACTTCTGAAGCAAATAATTTTCTTACACTTTAGGTACAATGTAGGATTTCTAATACATCTTTATTACATATTAACATAGTACACCAATTACATTTTCATCTATACCCATATAGACTTTCCGTCAACAGAATTGGCAACTCCCTTCGACGTCATCCAAGTGGTAGCTGTGGCGGCATACTGGGCACTCCGTGGATAAATATTTGAGCAGCCAGGTACGGATACACTCCTTATGGAACCTGTGACTGCAAATTGGTAGAGTGTTGATGATTTCCCCGAGCCCATACTTCTCAAGGCATATGGCACACTCACTCTCGCTCTCGCCCTCTTCCTCTCCCGGCACAAAACTATGCGTCCGGAAAGACTACATATTTTGCACTTAGACGTGGTGGTCGTTGAAACATCTTTTTTCTATAAAGGTATAATATCACGATAACAAAGTACGCTAGAAATGCAAATGGTATTCCAAGATACAAATAAATTTTATATTTACTGCTTTTGGAGACCGTATTAGGCTGTGAAACCACAAACCCTATGTGCATTATGAAGATCAGTATCTTGAATTTTAGGTCTTGATACACTCCTGTTGTATATAAAGAAATAGATAAATTAATGCATAGAAGCGATACGACAAAAATTATGAACGACATTTAGAACAATGAACATTTATTTTCTGATGAGTAAACAAAGATGATTGCGATTATAGTTTTTTACCTATCAGTGGGAGTACAGCAGTGAATAGTCCAATGTAGAAAAACATCACGGAATGAGAAATCATCAGACTTCCAAAAGTCCCTACATTGACAACGTACATATTTAAGTTAGCACTGACGCAAAAATGACTCTACGTCTCCTACAACTACAAGGGTAATTTGGAGAAGTGTTAATGGCTGGATCTATTATAACACCTAAATGATTTTAAATGTAAACCCTTATCATCAAAAAATGAATAATTTTGAATGTTTTAACATTTAGAGATAAATTCTTCTATTATTATTTATTTTTACACGTCAATATTCCTAAATCTAACCAATTGCTACTTGAAGGTCTCGAAACCCTGGTGCAGGGTAGAAACAAGTTACTTGAAGGTCTCGAAGTAGAACCATAATTTGGTCAACTACGTTAACTTTTCCTGGCAAATATTTTACTTTCATCACTTCACAATTTCATGGAGAAGTCAACCAATCATTATAGTTTACGATCTATAATTTCTTTCTAAGTTTAAGATCCATCAGGTTCAATTGAAAAAGAAAAATATTATGTTCCCTTATATCCATTATAATCTTCAGGCTTAATTACTTAATGCATACCCTTATTTGCCGAAATTATCACATTACAACCCCTAGTTCTAGAACTAACTGATTGCATCCTCTATTTGCAAAAAATATGTCAATGTCAAACTAGGAACGAGATTTAATCGCAAAATTAACGTACCCGAAGGGTATTATCTCAAACAATGTGATGGGATTGTATCATAGACAATGTGCATTTCATGAAAATACCTTCGTCGGGTTTGAATTTAATGATTGAATTCCATTTTCAATTTGACATTGACGTATTTTTTGCAAATAGAGGATGCAATCAGCTAGTTATAGAACTAGAGGTTGCAATGTGATAGTTTCGGCAAACTGGGGGTATGCATTGAGTAATTAAGCCTAATCTTAAATCACACAGATTATTAAGGTTATAGTATGAAATTTCCAGGTTCTCCCTATTTACATATTCCTAATTTTTTTTTAGAATTACAACAAATCATACGTCTAGCCGGCTTCGAACCCGAGACATCATGGTGGAGGCTTCAAATGCTCTAGCACTGTGCTAGCACCTATTTGCAAGATTTTAAGATATGCGTAGTTGATTATTTCATGAGTTAATCCACTCATATGTAATTGATTTTGGCGCAGGTGTTCTAACATGGTAAAGTGTTCGGAGGCTATGATCAGAGACCGTGACAAGTTCAAAAGTTCAAGTCAGTGCTCATTCACCCCACGTATAGACTTAATGTTCCCCGTCTTATAAGGTAATCCGCAAGAATTCCAACGGGTATTATGTTGGGAGTAGCAGATCACGTGGTCTCCGTGGAATATTTTGACATCCTAAATTCCAAATGGGCATATTCAGTCGAGTGCCGGTGAATACAAGATTTCCTCTTTTACTTCAATTCCTATGTTGACAGTTGACACCGATGATTTCTTTACCACAAGAAGCATGTTTTTTTACATCTTATACTGATTGCTTCAAAATCGGAGTCGATTTTCCTCTCCATTGCACATTTTGCAGTACTTTGACTATCCCCCATATTGTTTTTGTGCTTTGGTTGAAATCCTATTTTACAAATTTTTGACAAATTCTCACAACTTTTCATTTTTTTTGTCTTGATCTACATACTAATAAAAAGATCCATGATACATTTGGACTAGGTACCGTCATGTCAAGTTCTTCATCAAATAAAATAGCAATCCTAACAAGTTCATAATATACTACTATGCATTTGCATTATAGTTATCTTTATCTTTACTATTTAAAAGTTTGTAGGGGTTCTTATGATGCCTAAGTTTCTAACGTGTTATACCCGTATTACCCCCGTTCCTTAAATTTAGTTACGAAAAATTCAATTTATTGACCAAAAACCCACCCAGCAGTTCTTATGTGCTCATAGAGCAAATCATACGTGGTGCTCCACTCCACCCACAATTTGACATCTACAATGCAAGTGAGGTGAGTGGGAGAGAGAAAGTAGCCAAATAGGATTTGGGTTTTTTTTTTCTATAACCTATAGAAGACTAGGGGATTGCCCATGCCCAAGGGCACTACCCAAAAAACACGTTTCATAATCGATTTTGCTTGAGAGAAGATAAAATGGCGTCCCCGGTAATTTTATATGATATCCATCAAGTCATGTTCTTACACACTTTTGATAACAACGTAAACTAATCCGAAAGTGAGGGTAAATTTTCAAGTAGTAGGTAGTTAAGTGGTTGGTAGGTGAGATCTAAGGGATGTGGCTGATTTGTTTAATCTAAGGCTGAAAATCCATAAGTTAATTAAACCATGTTGTTCTATAGAATAGAATTGGTTAACCCTAAGGGGCACATGTGTCAGTTGTTAAATGGTGTAGAGCACCACAAGTTTTGCTGACGTGGTGCTCTCGGAGCGAATAAAAATGTATCCGTAAAAACAAGGTTAACAAGAGAGTCATTCCTCGTCATTCTGCGTACAAGACACTACAAGAGATTATGTCTAGAGTGACAACTTCCTCAGTGACATAAGGACATTGCCACTGAGTTTGATTGTTCAGTGACAATTTCAAATATTGTCAAATTTGGGGGCCTTTAAGTGACAATAGCTAGGAAATCGTCACATAATATAGTGCTCGGGGTCTTTTTTATAAATTTTAAAAATTAAGTGGTCAAAATCTAATAACAAGACTTCCCTAAGTATAAAAACCCAGCGTATGTAATGTCTTGGTATCTAATTTTCTTGTTATCATCGATTTCTCTCTCTTACGCTTCGACTGTCGAACCCTATAGCCCCCGTCTGTGAATAGAAGGATCGAACTCAAGAATCACAGAGATCGAACTTGTGAATCGCCGGTGAATGGACTGAATCTCTACACCGCGGATGAAAGAGAACGGAAGATTGGGACTCCGATCTCTAACTATTCCTTCGTGAATCTCCCTCTTCCACCAGATCCAGGTAACTCCACAACTCTCACTGTAGTGTATTTCAAAATCAGTCACTTTGGTTATGCGATTAGACCTTAATACTGAAATTGTTTGACTATCAAGACCCAAGAACGATCGATTTTGGGGAGAGATTGAACTAATACTGTTTCAGTTATTGATAGTGTTTGTTGTTCCGCTATATCTGTTCCTTTGAAGGGGAAGCTCGATCTTGCTTTATTGGAGATTATGTTCTTGTCATATGGGCAATTTTTGGACATGTGGGGATTTCTGGAGGAATTTTGCATTGAGATTCTGCTTATTCATGACCTTCATCTAATCTTGATTATAAACAAAATTTTACCTAGTAATTGTGGAACTATTGTCAAAATCTTGTCTCTGTCTCTGTGCTTCAGGTAAGTCGGGGTATGCCTCCTCTCTTTTGGTGGATCGGCGAATTCTTGAAGCTAAGGCTCTGTTAAGTATGTCTTATTCCCTGTATGATAGTATATCATGCACATCACTTATCTAAATATGTATACGCAAATTAATAGGTCTCTGTGCACTGGACTATGAAACTATGAGAGAATATTGGATATGTGGTTACTTGACACATTTGTTACTTAAGGTAAAAAACTGCTAAGGAACATTGGCTTGCACTTTCTTGTTGACATGTAACTTGTAGTCGTCGCTGATATTCGACTTACCTTCTATGTTCACAGCTGTTGTATCCAGAGTTTTTATGCAAGATAAAAGATGTGAATAGTGCTTAACCTTGTGTAGGTAAACCAAGAAATGTTATGCACTTCCTGTTTGAAAACTTGTATGATATCTCGTGTCCTTTAGTTGTACACTCGCTTTTGTACATAAATAGTTGTTCCCAAACTCTCTTTTATCATTGCTGATCCTCCACCAGATATAGGCAGACCCCAAATCCTAGCTAAGTACATGTAATATATGTTTCACTTTAGCGTCAAGGGTGCCATGCCTCGTCTGATCCAGTCAACTTAGCTATGTAAGAGCATTTTATTTTCTCTTACTTGTAAATAGACTAATGTAGTTGTGTTATAGTGTTTCAATCTGGACTTTTAACTTGGTTGTGCGATTGATTTTCTTTGTCCTTCTCTTGCTCCTCTTTGTTGAAATGTATGTATTCATTATATCTATCATCTTCTGTGTATATGTTAGTCAACCTTTACGGCTGTATATGTTACTCTGTTTGAGGCAGAGACAGTACCGGCAGAGAAATGTAGCAGCAGCAGTGCACGTATCAAACGAAGCAAGCCTTAGGAGGCAACAAAGCTTCAGGTTGAAGGAAGCTAATCTCAGAAAGTAAGTTGTATGTGTTTAAAAGTCTGAAGTAGAGAGATATATACAGAGAGTGAACCGAAATCTGAGATTGAAAATCTGTATGCTGTATTAATCAGATATGAGAAGGATAAGAGCTGAAGCTCGCGATATTGTGATTGTTGATCTATGGATACTATGAAATTATTGACTATAATCATGATAGTAATAGTCGCCCAATTCAGTTACCATACTACTCAAATCTTATTCTAGGACTTTAGTGTATAATGAAGCTTATGTTCAGTTTTGTCAACTTCATAATGCAGGGATGAATCTTTCACTGCTGACATGTTTACATAAGCGGTGGACTCGATCTTATTATTATTGTCGGAGTATTCACTCAAGACTACTCAGAAATGACCTGGTTCAATTTCAAGTTCTAAGGAATGGTGATTCTTCTTTTTTTTCTTATCATAGTAGTTTGTGTAATAGGATAGATACGAAGAAACCAATATTGTATAAGTTTAATATGTATGTGAACTCATTAGACTTGACAATGATACTTCAATGTAAGAATTTTCTGGTAACCATTTGCGTGATGGATTCGGGAGAACCAAGGCTCCAGATTTATGTTTGGTGGAGAAAATATTGACATTAAAGGAAGTTATATCTACTGTTATAAAGGCACTCTCAGGTATTGAAAAATGTTGTCACTGAGGGGCAAAATATTGTCAGTGATTACTAGAGCAGATAGGCAAGCAAAATATTGTCACTGAATTCTTTTCAACAGTGACAAAAAATGTTGTCACTGATGATTAGTGCATAGTGACAAGTTTTAATATTGTCACAAATGGCTCTATTTTAGTGACAAAAACTAATTGTCATTAAAGGTTGTGACAAGACAAAGTTGTCAGTAAATTCTTACGTTTTTAGTGACAAGATATTTTTTGTCACTTTGCTCTTTAGTGGCGGATTTTTAGTGACAACTTTGTGACAAATATATTTTTGTCACTAAAATGTTTAGTGACAATAAAATGACATTTAGTGACAAAAAAAATTGTCACTAAACAGCAAATCTGTTGTAGTGAGACAATCTCCACTAACCACCAGCAATCACCGCCACCCACGACCCCCTCTCTCATCGTCGCACTCTCTCCCCACGACCAGAGGCAGCGGTATCGGCCATTGTGTTTGCCTTGTTTGCACCGCACACCCAATCGCTTTTGGCCACCCGTAGACGTCTCTCCTCGCCGGAACAACGTCTATGATCCCTAATAAAAGCATCCAAGATTCTTTCTCTGCTACGATGGGTCTTCGATGCAGTGAGTGAAGCATTTCTAGCAATCAACTGAAGAATCGATGCGTCAAATGCGGTAAGTTGTACAGCGTTCATAACTCTACAAACCTTGCTTTCTCTCGTTATTTGCTTGTTGTAAGAAGGTGAGAAATTGTTATTTGAATATTCGAATAATGTTAATTACGTTTGGTTAATCACGTTTCAACACATCAGTACTCTAGAAAATTATCACTCTTCATTCGCAATGAAGTATAGCATGCTTCAGTAGTCATGGTCCAGAAAGTGTAATGTGAGTCAAGTTTGGTTAACTTTCATTGCATAAGGGTGTGGATTTTCATTGACAATGTGCTTGCACAAAATAACACATTGTAACCGGTAACCACCCAAGTCAATAAGAGTATCTCCCACAGTTGATAAACTTCAATCTAGATTTTCCACTTGATGAGGCAATATGATTAAGCATCCTCTTTCAATACCTTTCCTCAAGCTCTCTACTCCACAAACCTCGACCATTTATTAGTCAATGTCCTATACAACCCCTATGCAGCCATTTATAAAACTTTATAATTACATATGCCCTCACTTTTAGTAGTAATTATCCTACCATGTTGGGCTTGCGGTAACCGTAGAATGAAACTAATTACACTTATGGTTTATACAGTACAACAAAAGTTGTGAACACATTCACATTCAGTTAAAAAGCCAGTTAGCGCCTTTGAACTCAACACAACCTGACTATTAGGGTTCTTCATGGTCCATGAAGTTAATCTTGTTTACATAATCACCCTCAAGTTCAATAGTCAATGAGTATCCACATACATACCAGAGATTTAGGAAGTTTAGAACCCCTAATATTGTGCAATGGTTATGTATATAACTGTGTATACTCATGCTTTCTTGGTTTCATACTCTATTCGTAATCCTTTAAGATCCTTCAATCCATGTCCAGCGCAAATATACAAACATATGGTTGTTTCATTCTTGTGGCAAGATCCATGATTCCAATATCTTGAAGAGAATCATGTCAAACTGAGTAGCAACTTTGGAAGTCTTCTTACTTTTTTAAACAGCATTTTAGATTTTTCGTAAGCAGGGGCCAACCAATTGGGCTAAAATCTTCATATTTTAGTCCCTGACTACCTTCATTTTTCTTGTTCATGGACAATGATGATTGTTACTTCGTTTTGGAGCGGGTGAATTTTTTTTTTTTTTTTTGGCCCGAGAGCTCACGGATGAGGCCAAACTATTATTGTGAAGTGGTGGTGTTTCATCGGCTAATGAGTGTTACATAGTTGCCCTCATAATTACAGGAGGGAGATAGGTGATGAGCCCCTCTTTCTAAAAATTTCATATAAAAGAGTTAGGATTAATTACTTAATGCATAGCCCCACTATAGCGAAACTAACACATTGCAACCCCCAGTTCTAGAATAGGCTTATGGCATCCACCATTTGTAATAAGTCATACTTATTGCAACCAAGTAAAAAAGTAATCCAAAATCATCCTAACTCATGAGGGCAAATGTGTCATTACAAATATTCAAATAAGAAAGAAAGAAAAGAGAAAAAGAAAATGCAAGAACAGTTTTGAATATGAAGAAGAAGGAGAGGGATCTGCAGTCTCACTTCATTTTTCTAGCTTCTCAACTAAACTCTGATCTTAGAGCACCAACCATGTTGTCCAAGCAAGGTAGAAAGGCGAAGCTATTGAAGGCTTGAAGCACCGAATTTAACTTCGCGACTAAACTCTGCATTGAATTTAACTTCCTGGATTCTTTCTTGTACTGTTGTTTTTCTATGGGGATAGCTGAGGGTCTCTATTAGCTCGTCCCAATTTAGAATCTGTATTTCTAAAAACTACAAACAAGTCTACTAGAAGAAGAAGGAAGGAAGATGATTACGGACTTAAGTCAGATGTTTGCCCCAAATCCAAAACCTTTAGGACACCGCCACCAAGAACACTACCCGGTTTCTCTCGGCGCCTCCAAGAGCACCGCCTCTCTGCTTTACGTCGGCCCTGAACCCCCGAAAAACCCACATAAAACCTCAACAAGTGCACCGCTGCTTCCATCATCACCACCGCATGAACCAGATTCCATCGAATTAAACTAGATTCAAGCGAAGTTGAAACCCTACCCTTTTAACGAATTGGGTATGACATATAGAGATGAGTAAATGAAAATCCAACCGTTAGATGTGAAATTGACACCACCAGAAGCAACTAGCTCAAAATTGAGCCCAATCGGAGCTAATTTCACCGTCCAACTTTGCCCCGAAAGTTGCTGCCTTCCTTACCAAAATTAAGCTCAGTCGGGGGTTCATGGCTGCCGTGAAACAGAGAGGGGCGGTGGTCTTGGTGAAGAAGACAGAAACGGTGGTGGAGTTCTTGTTGGCAGTGGTCAAGGGTTTTCGATTTGGCACACACGACAGACTGTACTACCTCCTCTTCTTCTGCGTATTTTTTTTAGAAATTCTTCTGCGTATTCAAACATGTACTCATACTCCTTTTTCTTATCTTTTTGACCCTTAAATATAATAAAGAATTGAATGACACATTTTCCCTCATGAGTTAGGATGATTTTGGATTACTTTTTTACCAGGTTGCAATAAGTATGACTTATTACAAATGGGGGATGCGATAAGCCTATTCTAGAACTGGGGGTTGCAATTTGTTAATTTCGCTATACTTAGGGTATGCATTAAGTAATTAAGCCAAAGAGTTAATAGGTTTAATTGTGTTCAGAAACCATATCTCTACTAGGCATACAATGGACCGTATGTAGGTTCCTGAAAATTAGGTGTTTTCCACTCTCCTTAATTGTCGTATTGATATACCAGGATATTGATATGATATACCTGGATATTAATATAAAAGAACAAAGTTATATTTATTCATATTGCTTTCCCTAGAAAGATCTTTTAGGACATGCCTGAGTTATGATATTTTCCTGTAAATAGCTTGATCCAGTAGAAAGAAAGAATACTTTACCATCCGTTTGGCTTCTGCAATTGTTGCATCTTATGATGGAGATAAAGATTCATTGTTAGGTATCCTAGGCACTCTCCAAACACTAACTTCTCATGTAATTGGGTTCACAACCATCTAGAAGTAAATTGTTACATGTGTAGGAATCGTGGGCCTTATTTATTAAATTTAAGCACTCCCTAATATTCAAAAACACATCATTGTAGTACAAGATGTTGTTGCTAAATTAGTCATCGAGCTTTTAGAGGTGGATTATGTCAACTTAAAACTCCAGGTAAATTTTAGGCTTCTCAAGCCTACTTCATTTTGTAGGAGAGTGCCCGTTTTTCCCTTTGATGGAAACAATAACAGTAGTGCGTGTATTTTGTGACTTTTTCTGGGTTAGATAAGAACTTCGATTCATCAAGAAAGTCAAGTGCATAATTTTTTTTTTGCATCTTTTCAATAATTTCAGGGTAGAAGCAACCTTTTCAGGGCACTTGCCCCTGTTGCCTGTGCTCCTACATGGCTCTGCCGCTGCCTCTACTCACACAATGTCCAACTCTCTTTTTCCCATGAGTTGTCCAGAAAATTGATGATATTTGTGTAGATTTTTTTAACGTGGTTTGGAGGAGGAGCATGCAGAATTTATTGGAATAACTGGTTAGACTTATGTTAAGATATGGCTCTATTGAGATTTGTTTCTAACGATTTCACAAGCTTTCAATTGAAAGTTCCTGAGAAAATGGCATGAAAATGAATCTCTGGCGGTACCCCTCTTTATAGCAGCAATAAATGTTAAAGGGATTATACTTTCGTTTATGTTCTGTCCACATATCTAGATAGAACACATGCTAAGTGTTAGCCCTTGTTCTCTTAAAATTACATTTAGAAGGAAGGTGTTAGATCAATTATCTATCTGAAACTCTGGTATGAGAAAAAGATCACGATTTGAGTAGACCCATGAATCCATAATAGTTTATCCATGGCTCCTTAAAGGTTCAGATGGTATAGTACAAGCTCGTGATAATATTGTTGGCGCATGTTATAATTTGGTAGTTTATTGACTAGGTCATCAGATGCGATTACTGATAGATGTGTGGATAAAGAGTACTTTCAAAGAAATAAAGTTGTAAAAGATATTTGAACTATTAAAGAAATAAAGTTGTAACCCTAAGGTTGCTCTGGACACCTCTGGCATTTTAATGAACTAAAGGTATGAGAGAAAAAAAGGAAATAAAGTTGTAAGATATTTTTTCTTTCTTTGCCAAACATCAATTAACATAGCGACAAACTATTCAAGATTGTTGGTCTCGAAGTTATTTTCACGCTTGTTAATAGCAACTAGTATTTTGATTAAAACGGATTATATTCCCTTGCGAGCAAGTAGGATATGTAAGAGTGAAAAAATTTAAGGTTGGATTTGTGACATTTGTCTTTTGTCCTCCTTTATTCTTTAGGACATAAAGAAAAAAGAAGTCAATCGTTATTCACCTCCCTTTGCAACAAGTCTCCTAAAGCTTATTGCTTTATTTTCATTACTTGCTAAATCACACGTAATTTATCTACATACATTAGAACTTGCCATCCTTCCGACAAAACCAATACAAGGGAGAATGTCTTTACTATGTTGTTTCCCTTAACAGTTTTAAGTCTGATTCATTACACATAATTTATACTTATTTATACAATTACTCATCGTTAACTTGCAAATTTCATGTTCTTTGCTTGTAATTTTGTCTCCCTCCTTTTCCCTCACTCCCCTGTGTATTTGAGCATATGAAATGGGTAACGTTGGGATTTTGAGAAATATTATGACATTAGCTTTCTCTTTGGCCTTTACATTTAACTAGGAGATTATTTCGTACGAGTAAAGTTTTAGTTTGTTTACATTTTTTAAGAGAAGAAATTAAATATTAGCTGTAATAACTTGATGTATCCATAAAAAAAAGTAAAATTGTTAATAATGCATAATACTCTTGTTCTAGTATTATTTTTCATCGAATACGAACAATCAAACACGAAAGACTCTCAATTAATTACAAAATAAAATGTAAACAAATGTTCGAATATTTTGGAATGTAATATAGTAGAGAAATTTAAATTAAAATAATATGTTATTGAATAAATTAGATATTCCAGTTTGTTTAATAGCAGTAGAGGGGCTTCGGAATGACATTTCATTTCTAGGTGCAAAATGACAGTTATTAAAATTTAAAAAGTTGACAGGGGTATAAATGTAACATCATTCTAAGAAAAAGGATAACATGGCTCCTGAAGCCCCCGGTCATGGTCTAAAGGTTCTCAAAGAGATACTTATATAATCTTTATTTGTTTCGACGTCAAAAACCTGAAATGCCTAAAATCAAGATAGTTTACACTATTTCTTGATTAATAAAAGGCTTAATTACTTAATGGTACCCCCCAGTATAGCAAAACTATCACTTTGCACTACCCACTATCAAAACTTGCTGATAATGTTCCCCGTTTGCAATAAATCAGTCACTTTGAAATTGGGAAAAAAAATCATCCAAACACCATCCATGTCAAAAGGGCAAAAAGGTCAATATAAAAAATCTATCAAATGAAAAAAGATAAAGATGAAGAGGATGGGGTTCTTATCTCTACAGCCTTTCCAACTCTCTCGTATGTTTCTTCAATCTTCACTGCTCTTCTTCTTGTTCTTGTTCACTTCTCTCCTATCTTATTCTTTTTCCTCTTCTGCCTTCTCCGTCCTCCCACAGGGTTGCACATTCAACAAATACCGGAGATCGATTAAGCAATAATCACTCAATTGGAGCCCCAAACCATGCCATCTCCTCTTATATCGAACCCTCTTAATCTGGCTTAGGGCGATTGCGAGTTGCTGTCGAAAATTGTTGGTGTGCTCTGGGTTTCTGGATCGAGTTCTAGAGTTTGCGGTCTCTGGTTGCAGGTAGGGCTAATTGGGATGATCGAATCTCTCTGGCCTGGGTTGTGTTCAGTTGGGGGTTGGGCCGATGTTTCTTGAATTTGGGTTTTGTAGCCATCGTATTGCTCAGGAGCTTCGAATTGAAGAAGTACCTGGGTGTTTTCTGGGTTTTGTCGAATCCATGGCGGTGTTCTTTAGATGGGATTCCGACAGTAGTGGGTGGGTTTTGCTTGGGCTAGATTTGATCGGACTTTAACGAGGTGATGGTGAGTCTGGGTTCGGTGATGATGGAGGGGTTTGGTTGTGATAGGAGGTTTAGATGTGAAAAAGGGGGAGATGTTTTCCTGAATTTGGATTCAGGTGGCAGAGGTGGTGGTGACTTAGGCAGAGATGAATTTAGATTCAGGTTTCCGTGGAGGGTTGAGCACTGAGACGAGGGTGGTGGGGTGGCCGGATTCTGGGTTCGTGTGGCGGAGATGGTGGTGAGATGGCCGGATTCTGGGTTCATATGGCGGTGATGGTGGTGGTGATTGTTATGAGGATCTAAGTCTTCTTCAGTAGAAGCTAGTTGACAATTATGCCCTCATCACAAAAGGACATCAACGTCAACTAACAGCCTATTCCGTTAAGTGATGGACGGTAAATTTTTCCCAGTTTCAAAGTGACTGATTTATTCCAAACGGAGAACATTATCAGCAAGTTTTGATAGTGGGTAGTGCAAAGTGATAGTTTTGCTATACTGGGGTACCTTTAAGTAATTAAGCCTTAATAAAATATCTAAATTGTGAAACAGAAGAGCATGTCAAGCCCAATAAATGATAATGCCTGTAATGTTCTGATGTAGTCAATTGATGTCCAGCCGAATCAAATGGCAAAATATTCCATGAACTTGCTGTAACTTTTGGAGTTGCAAAACATGGCTTTGTGAGTGCTGTAAATAGAGGCTCCGTGCATATGACAAGGAAGAAGAAGGACACTGGTTCAAAATATCTCACGTTCTCTAGTCTAACATTCTCTCCAAATTCCAAAACCCCCAACATCACTATATTCTCGAGTTTCTTGGCCATTCAAAAAACACATAGAAAAAGTGTAGAATCGCCCAGCTGGCTCACCGCATTACAAAATTGTGATGTACACTCGACAACAATGTAAAGCATGTTTAACTGACTTAAGGCATAATTCGAGAGTCATGTTAATGCTTGTTACCTGATGTATATTATATATAGCCCTTAGGTTTCCAGTTCTTGTAGATTGCAACGACAACAGGTAGGGTGAGAGGCTTGTTGCCTCGACGATGAAAAACCAGTAGGTTCAAAAATATATATAAACAAAGTAAGCCTAAACCTAGAACGATATGTACAGAAACTTCAACAAGGACAACATATTTTTTTGTACCTGGTGAAGGAGGATGACGTCCACGACGTTGTTCCTGGAGATTTATTTGAAGATGAAAGTGAGAAGAGTAGATTCAACAATCGTGTTTAGCTCCATGTCGACTGAGTGCGCTGTCGAGCCTTGCGTGCTCCATCTTGATTCTTGAGTCGGGTTTGGTATTTTTCTTTGCTTGTAATTCTTTCTCTCCTTTCTTTTCTCTGTGCGTAAGCTTATGAAATGGGCAATGGTTAGAATTTTGGGAATATTATGCCAATAGCTTTCTCATTGGACTTTACCTTTAATTAGGAGATTATTTCGTACGAGTAATGTTTTCGTTTGCTTACAATTTGAATAGAACAAACTGAATATTATAGCTTGGCGTATCTATAAAAGACAAAAAAGTAAAATTGTTTAAGATGCATACTACTCTTGTTCTAATATTATTTTTCAGCAGTTACAAACAATCAAACATGAAAAACTTTGAATTAAAGATTAGAACTATTTTCTGAAAAATATATCTAAGTGAGCGGATGAGAATTTTGAAATATAATAGTAGTAGGGAGATTTCAAATTAAAATATTAAGTTATTGAATGTATGAAATATTTCGGACTATAATAGTAGTAGAGGATTCCGGAATGACATTAATTGCTAAGTGCAATATTACAGTTTAGTAAATTTTAAGAAATTGGGAGAAGAATACAGGAGGATAACATGAGTTTCTTGGCGATTCAAAAAGCACATGAACAAAGTGTCGAAATTCCCTAAACGAGCGCCGAATTTTGAAATTGTTGAGTACACTCGACAACCATATAAGGCATGTTTAACTGACTGAGGGCATAATTCGAGAGCCATGCTTGCGCTTGTTACCTGATACAGATCATATATCGCCCTTATGTTTCCAGTTCTTGTAAGTTGCAACGAAAACAGATAGGGTGAGAGGCTTGTTGCCACGACGATGAAAAACCTGTAGGTTCAAAAGAATATGTAAACAAAGTAAGCCTAAACCTAGAACGACACGTACAGAAACTTCAATTACGACAACATATTTCGTTGTACCTGGTGAAGGATGATGATGTCCACGGTGTTGTTCCTGGAGATTTATTTGAAGATGAAAGTGAGAACGGTAAATTCAAAAATCGTGTTCAGCTCTGGGCCAAGCTGACGAGCCTTGTGTGCTCGGCCGTCAGTCTCTGGAGTATTTGAGCATATGAAATGAGAATGGTTAGGAATTTGGGCAAAACTATGACACTATCTTTCTCTTTGGATATTACTTCTAATCAGGTATTTGGTTTGTGTAACGTTTTAGCTAGTTTACATTTGTGAATAGAACAAATAGATAATTATTGGTAGCCAGATGTATCTATAGAAGACAAAAAAACAACATTTGATTGATGTATATTACACTTACTCTAATTTTATTTTTCATCGATTACACACAGACAAATAAGCATCAAAGATATTGATTTATTTCCCTAAAAAAAAAAGATATTGATTTAAAAATAATTACATTGATTTAAAAATAATTACATAGCGAATGTATGAAATATTTTGTAATACAATAGTAGTAGAGAGATTTTGAATTAAAAAATGAACATAATGAATGTATAAATGAAATATTTCGGAGAACTATTATAGAGTAGAGGGTTTCATAGTGACTTTTTCTTTCCAAGTGCAACGGTGCAGTCTCGTAAAATTTAAGAAGTTGGGAGAAGATTAATATCTTAATTGATGATTGCATACACCAAGTATGTCGCGATTTGCTGATTGCAACAACCTCTTTTAAAATTGACTTGTTGCAATTTCCATTTACAAAAGTAATAGCTTATTGTAAATGGTAAAATAACACCATTACATCCTTTAAAGAATATTCCGTTACTTGACAGTTGTTCCCTTTGCTAAGGGGCAAAATTGTAAACTTTGTACTTCTGAACACCATAAACATCACCCCATCTCCACCATTACTACCACAATCAATGCTTATCACCACCACATTTGGCACTCACCACTACCCCAAATCAAAATTCCAGATCTTCGTTCTTATCAAAGTCTTTCTCACCATAGTTTTTCTTCAAGCTCCTCCACCCGTCCTTAAACGAACACAAATCATTACCATCCAAAATTTCCTACAATATGTTAGCTAATCAAAATCTCAAATTCAAATAGAGATTGAAGATAAGAAGTGAATTTTGAAAGGGAGAGAAACCAATTCGCAAGTCTCATGTATGAACAAACCAATGTCGATTCCCAATCGGAGACTCAAACACAAACTTAACTCTTGACTTCACCTAAACCCCAAACCAAAACCCCTTAAAACCGCATTGAACCTCAATTAGGCAAGCACCCAAGCCTATTTTCTCATAAAGCAGTGAATCGATCGGATTAACCGAAATGAGTATGTGAAGAAGTTGTCGTTAGGCGTTAGGGTCCGAAACTGAAAGTTGAGAACGATGGCCATGGAATAACTTATGGGCCGCTGCCTCCTTCCATACCATATGGGACAAAGATCGTAATCAGACCCTAGAATTGACACGACGTCTAGGTGAAATACGGACTTGGTGGGGGGGGGGGGGGGTGTAAACTAAGGTTTTGCTCGGGGAGACTCTAACTCCATTTTCTTTTAGGAAAACTCTAACTACATCTTAGTACTTTTTCTTTTGATCTATTATATTTTTTTGCTCATCACTGAAAGACAGTAATGTAGATAGTAATGCAGGATCAATACTCTAGAAGAGGGGGGAGGGTTGAATACAGTTGTCAACTTTTGAAACTTATGCTAAAGGAGTTGTTTCAAAGAAATTTGTGTAAAACATAGAGTATTTCAAGGCAATGAAATGAGTTTCAAGTCCTTGGAGTCAAAACAGATAAGATAAAGAATGCTGAGAGTTTTCAAGGCCTTGAAATGCATTTCAAACTCTTGAACTTAAAAACTGTTTTACATAGCAAATAAGCTAAGTAAATAACAGCAAGATAAATGCAAGAGACAAAGAGATTTGTAGAGTTTAGTCCACTTGGACCTACGTCTATACCTCAGAGATAAGATCCGTGCATAATTTTCAAATAAATTCTTATTAATCAGAAGCTAAGCCCTAGATCTCAAGAACAAAGAGTTCCCTTACTCTGTTACAGCTTGTGGTTCTCACTAACCAAACTAGTACCTGCTCTAGCTAACTGATTCAACAAGAATTCTCTATTTTTCACTTGAAAAACTCACGAGAGTAAGATGTAGCAAGTATTATCTAATTGATAAACAAATACAGATCAGAAAGAAAAACACTGAGAACTGATGAAACAAATGAATGTGCAGAGTGGATTGAGTGAAATGGATCATCTTCTGTGTTGCTTGTCAATCCTGAGAATGTCCGAATCTCTTTATTCGTGTGTCTTCTTCAAATTATTCAGTCATTCCCTCTTATGGAGCTAGTTTGAATTGCAGATTTTCAATATCTTCTCATAACAAACTTCCTAAAAATCAGCTGCAAATCTTGACTTGTCTAACAGCTCTTCCCAACGGCTATTTGCTCAATATCTTCAAAGATATAGACTTGATCTTGTAGCTGAGTATGTTAGGATAGTCCAGACATGTTTTCATAATCTCATAATTAATTTATCAATCCAGTTTCCTATTCTACAAGTGCGCTGACACGCTTTCTAACGTTTTACCGCAAGTGTACGGTTCAAGTAATATAGGGTAATATTTCAACCCTGAAATGTTAATCCTGCGAAGAAAATCACGACATTATTTAGTTAAAAGATCAATTTAGAGTGAAGTAATTGGGAGAAATTTTTTTGATTTAAAGATTCGCCACCCCTGAACAAGTGGTTGTATTGAAATAATGAAAGCACAATGTTTTTGTAGTTTTCGTAATTTAACAAGGTTTAATCAACTATGGAGAAGAACTGGGCGATCTATGGATCAACTAGGGCTGTTAGAAAATTTCGGATATCATATTGAAACACGCTAATCCTAATTCATTTATGCCGGGAAACTAGTCACTACGACATTCTTTCGATCTCACATAGTCCTACGTTACGGTCTACTATAGGTCCTGTCGGTCCACTGTCGTATACCAAATGGCCAATCCTATTCAAATCACCTTTCAATCTCATTCATTAAGGATTGTGTTCATATTCTCTATCACCCTAGGTCAAGTCTCTGTCGAGCACTCTACCTAAGTACTAGCAATTCCGGGTAGCTACTCCATTGGTGCTAATGATTAATCTTCAAACATGAACAATAATGAAATTATATTAAACATTAGGTAAGATAACACAATCATAAAGCAAAATCATTTTCTAATGGCCATTCATCTCATAATTCGGGTGTGTCAATAACCCTAGTTCAACAATACACCAAAAGAGTTGAAGATTCATCATAATCAATGATCCAAAACCTGTATCAATCTCAATTATTCCAGAAACAAGGAGTCTCACATAACCCTAGGCTCTCCATTGAGCCTAGCAAAGAATCTAGCTTCTAATGGAATACAAAAGATACACAAGTCTCTCCATATATGATCATAGAGAAGGATCAAACGATGAAATTGCCAGGTTGGGGACGAGTTTTAATGTGATTTGGCAGAAATTGTACTTGAGCCCCTCAAGTTTGTAATTAGAGAGACAAAATTGTAAGCTGATCTTGCACGCGCTATTACTCTCTCGTCCGGACTCGTCTTTGGGCCTACCATATATCGTTAAAAATTCGTGGATGTCTACTTTCAAATGACGCAGGCCTTGCTCCGAATTTCTTTGTATATTTTCCTGAGAATTGATAATAGTGAAGCCTAGTCCTGAGTGACTTTTCAAACTTTGCTTCATTTTTTCATCATCTTTTCTCCTCTTCATATACATATATTCGAAGCATACCCAATCCTCTCATAAGCTACATTGTACCTATTTTACCTGATTAACACAACACTAAACAACCCGTGCAATTATCATCGCAAATATGAGAGAAAACATGCGTGAATAAGCTAGAAAGTACACTTTTCACTCTTAGCCTTATAAATCATATTTCACATTGTGCACATATATCATATAAATCATGTGAAATAAGCCTAATGCACGTAATAAGAATGTATCATAACAACTCATATCAGAGAGTTATCAAATACCCCCACACTTACGTTTTTCTCATCTCGAGCAATACCTGCTTCACTCCCCAATGATTTGTATCTATCTTTACTAGCCATGTGACAAAAACAACTAAGACACACGACTCGACTATGCAAACTACATGCTCTATATAATGCAACTTGATTATCAAGAAATGAAAGTTTTGGAATAACATTGTTTTTTCTTCTTTTGAAATTGGGCAATCTCGCTATTACTAACCAAAGTCATCAAATTCTCATAAGTCTCCTTGAAATTTCACAACCAATATCAAGAAATTAAAGTAGAGTGATCGTACACACAAGTTCACTAAGGGGTCCCCAAACATCCACCATAATCAAACCAAGATTCGGGCAAGTCCTCTAGCTCAGAGAGTATAGGCATCCTAAGTTCTAAGATTGTCTTTCGTCACCAAGTCATTTGAGCTTTTCACACCCTCTTAGCTGTGATTGCACTTGAATGATAATTGTCCCATTGACAGGAGACACAAATCCGTGTAATACGGCTTGTCTTTAATTTTTTCCTTAATCTCTCTAATTGGATTGAATCCAAATCCCCAGCGTGAACGGCGGCACATTAGGTTGTTCATCTTATCTAATCCAAGAGAAGATTTCGATCATTTTGTTTTTCATTCTCTTCTAATTTTTTCAACCATGAATTTAGAGCAACTGAGTGTGGGCATTTTCGGTTAGCTCTTGAAACCGCCTTAAGGGATTGTGGTGTACACTCCCTAACTTTGCTTAGGCTAAAGCAGTGTACCACATGGAACTGACTCTGCACGAATATCCAACCCAGATTTACAAGTGGCCACAAGTTTCCACTCGAAAATAGAATATTCAACTACCTTAGGACCAAATCCTCCTAGCATAATATAGGAACTAAAGGTATGCCCTCATCTACTTTCCATATTCCCTGAATACCCGGGACACCCTTTCTTGAACAAGTGCGCAAGATACTTAAAATTAAGATTATCCGACTATGGTGCTTCCTATTAAGAGAGATTCTTTCACTGAACTCTCTTCGGTTTCTAGCTTCATGAATTGCCCTTATTCTCAATTTTTTTTTTCTGGTATTTCATTTTTCTAATATTTTTCTTTTCAATTTTCGTTTTTCCTAACTCTATATGCATTTGGTCAACTCGATTAACACACAACTTGGGTAGGGGCTCAATAATTAAAAGTGCAAACAAATGCATAATCTACACAGTCTAACACAATACGACAATATATAAAACACTCTACACTAACCACGAATACGACACAATGCGACACATACGACATGTAACAAGGCGATGCAAGACGTACATGGCTAGCAAAGGTAGACATACCCCCCCCCCCCCCACACACACACACTTGAGATATTAATTGTCCTCAATGAATTTGGAGTGTACCCCAAAGGACACGATCCCCAAGTGCAAGGAGTAAAGAGAAAAAAAATATCAAGTGTTGTAGGGCATTTTGCACGAAATGATTCATTTCGCACGAAATGCATTTCGTAAAAAATAGGTCATTTCGTGCGAAATGATTTTGAAAACGCAAAAGAGCGAGCATGTTTCATTTCGTGCGAAACAGCGGTGCAAATTTTTTCTAAGTGTCAAGGCATTTCGTACGAAATGCCTGGAAACTCACCTCTTTTGCTGCATTTTTCTCTCGTCTCCGGATTCCGAAGTGCACCTTGCACCTCAAGAATGGGAATCCAAAACCTATGATCCTCCTGCACACTCAATTCTAATATTATAACTCTCCCTCTCATCTCTCACAATCAAATATGGAGAACTCAAAAATAAAAATTTAGATGAATAACATTCTAATCTACATTGGGTTGCCTCCGAACAAGCGCTTGTAATTTTAGGTACACGGCCTGACCAAGTTAACTCTGCCACCTCACGAGGGCGGTCTGGCACATTGTGCCACTTACATCTTAGCTTTCATCATCAAGGAACAAACTCCCCCTTAGTTTCAAACTCAAGAGCTTTGAACTATCATTATCCCCCTTTATGAAAGACAAAATAAATATTATTGCTTTTTAAGATTTCTTTCCTGCAACTCAAAGTTACCATTAAAACTTAACTGGATAAAATCATAAATCATATCACATACATCATGACAAGCAGAACACAGATATATCTAAAACAAATGTTAGCCAAAATGAAACCACCAACCAACATCTTACCATATCCAAATTATTACAAAAATTTCAGAAATAAAAAACCTAACAGATATGCAAAATAATACTTCTCCCCATTTTTGACTTTCGTCAAAGAAGCAGAAAAAATGTAGGATCATGTTCAGTGGTTTTAAAAGAAAAAAAAAACAAATTACTTCAGGACTTAGGAAGAAAGAAAGAACGAACGAACGAACGAAAGAAAGAAAGAAAGAAAGAAAGAAAGAAAGAAAGAAAGAAAGAAAAGGTCCAGAAAGAAAGGCTTCAAGGCTTTGAATTTCTAGCTTTAGCAGTTTTCTTGGTAGTCTTCTTCCCACTTTCAGCTTTTCCCTTACCTTTTTCCTAGGTCTCCACCTGTTCTTCCTCAGCTGCTTCAACATCTGAATCTTCTGCAGTCTCAGCTGGTTCATCAACATTTTCATTATGTGCTTCCACATTCTCAGCTTCCACATCAGCAACCACCTCAGCAATCACTTCCTCAACTGTAGCAGTATTCTTCTCAGTTCCTCCTTCAACAGTCTCCTCACCAGCATCTTCCTCATCAGACTGTTCAAATAAATCCTTCGAAACAAGAAATATTGGAACATTCTTCTTCTTCTTCTTATTCTTCTTCTTCTTCTTCTTCTTCTTCTTCTTCTTCTTCTTCTTCTTCTTCTTCTTCTTCTTCTTCTTCTTCTTCTTCTTCTTCTTCTTCTTCTTCTTCTTCTTCTTCTTCTTCTTCTTCTGTTTCTTCAACACTTCTCCAAGAATCTCACCAGAATCAATGCTAGTATCTTTACTTTTAGTAGATGGTATCTTCTCCAAGTCCAAACTCTTGATAATAACATTCAGTTTTGGATCTACCGAGCCTTTGAACTTCACAAAGTCTGTGGAAAAATCAAACAATACTTGTGTAATATCCTCAATACCGTCCTCCAAGATTTCAACTCTGTCAAGAAATTGAGAAAAATCTAAGTTACCAGAAGACTTGATGCTTTAGCTGCTCTGGGTTTGTTATATTCCTTCTCCTTCAATTATTTTGCAGTCAATTCAGAATAAAACTTCCACTTACTTTCACTAGTCTAAACTACTCCAATACTTTGAAGTGAAGCATCATCAACTAACCCAAACCAATTTGTAATCTAGTTCTAGTACCACAATACACCTATGCTCCATGATCACAATAGGGAAATCAATCTCAAACCCTTGAAAAATCAAGTACATCAGTACCAAAACCCAATCGGTCAACAACTCTTTGGAATGCTCCGTGGGAACTACAAATATCATGATAATAGAGAAAATAATTTGGGATTCACAATTAAACAAAGAATGTATTAACTGTTTTGGTCCAGTAGGGGTTCCTTCCAAGAAAAAACATGGATTTAGCTAGCTCCAAACACTCTCTCCTATCTGGATGCTCATGTACCTTCTACTTCCTAGGAAATCCCAAAAACTTTGGCAAACACTTTGTGATCCAACCTTATGTCAACACCAACCACCTTAGAAGTAAGAATAAAACTATCACTATCATTCATATGTTGTACCAGATTCAAATAAAACAGTCTAGTTAGCCTAGGATAAGCCTTAGAAGGGGGATTCAACATTTTTCCAACAAAAGAATCTCTTAACTTCCTAATGTAGTTGAAAGTGTGAGTAAGCAGATGTTAATCCAGCTAAGATACTCTCGAAGGGGGGGGGGTTAATAGAGTATGCCAACTTTTTGCAAAGCTTTCTAGGAGAATGAAAACTTGTGCAAACAATGAAGTTCAAGGCCTTGAAAACTAGTTCAATCCCTTGGAGAAGATGCAGACAGTAAAAAGAAAGTATGCCTTTTTCAAGGCCTTGAAAACAAGTTCAAACCCTTGAAAAACAATCAGTTTTGTGTGCTGCAAAAATTATGAAAAAGAATGAACTGTAAATGCAAGTGACAAAAGATTTATAGAGTTCAGTCCACTTGGACCTACATCTCTACCTCAGGGATTACATCGCTGCAGGATTTTCAACTCAGTTCTTATTAATCAAAAGCTAAGCCCTAGAATTCAAGCCCAGAGAGTTCCCTTAATCTGTTACAGCTTGTGGTTTTCCCTAAAGTGTCTAGTACCTGCTCTAGCTAACTGATTAACTAAGAATTCTCTATTTTTTACCTTGAAAAATCCTTTAGAATAGATGTAGAGATAATAAAGAAATGATCTACCAATACAGCTCAAAACAGAACTCCACTTAGAATAGAAAATGCAGTGAAGAATGCAGTGAACTTATGTGGAATGGATTGAGAGTTTGATGTTCTTCTTTGGTGTTTTGTCAATCCAGAAACTTGTCTCTTGATTTTTCCCGTTGAGTCTTGTGTTTTTTTGCTTCAAAGTGAGCTCCATCTATACTGTTTGAAGCTCTACAAATCTTTCCAGATTTTCAGCAACAACTTCCTATTTGGTAGGCAACAGCTTTGACTCTTTTTAACAGCTTTCTCCAACGGATAGTTGATCACAATCTTGAGAGATATTGTTGTGATCTTGTCTATAAGAAATCTGAGAAGCTGTCATAAGTCTCTGATTGATCACATGATCAAAGTTTCCAACTATTTTCAAAGCTGTAAAAATTCAGTTTAGGAAATAATCCTGCAAATCTTGGAAATAAAATTTCCTGCAATATCGAAGTCAAACAGATGATATTCTATGATCAAAACATGTTCGAAAAATTTGTCTTTCATCATTTAATAATAGTGAATCAAACAAATGAAAGATAGAAAGGGATTCAACTCAGAGAGTTTGCAGAAAACTCCCCCTGAGAATGTTTACACAGGTTAAGCAGTTTTAAGGCTTTGAATCCAGTTTCAAGGCCTTGAAAATAGCTAAACTATTTTCAAGCCTCTAATACTGATTCAAGGCTTTGAAAGCTGATTCAAGGACTTGAAATAGCTGAACTATTCCAAGCCTTGCACAACCTGATCTTACAATCTCCCCCTTGATGAAAGACAAAACCAAATTCTGTTTGATCCTTAGTCTTTGAAAAATAAAGTAATTACTTCACAATTTATAATAACAATAACACAGTAATTCCAAAAAGATCCAACTTATTCATAATGCCAACATAAATTAAACAGTTGAGCAAATAGCAAATAAACCTAGAAATAAAAACTACTAAATCGTAGAATTTTCTCCCCCTTTTTGACTTTCATCAAAAAGATAGAAGATGTTGGATCAATTTTCCGGAAAATTTTAAAAACTTAAAGAAAAAATTTGAAGAAGATAGAGTGGTGAAGAAAGAGTAGGCAAGATTAAGGGGTATGATCTTCATCTTCATCTTGATCTTCTTCCTCTTTCTCATTATCTTCTTCATCAGTCATGTCCTGCACTTCCTGATCCTCTTTATTCTCACCAGCAACAGTTACTTCTTCAGTCTTGTCCTTTGCAGCAGCCTTTGGAGATTTCTTTTTCTTCTTCAAGGTAATCAACAAATCATCTGAGTCGAGGCTGTTGACTTCATCTTCTTCCTGTGAAGCCTGTTCTGCTACCTGCTTTCCCTTATCTGAAACTGGAGTAACCTCTTCCTGGTCTGAATGCTCACTAGATAAATCATTGTTAGAGTCTCCTTTCTTTGTACCTTCAACATCCTCAGGAACATCAAGCAAAGTCATGCTTTTGAAGATGCTTTCCACCATGTACTTGATTTGCCCAATTTTACTTTGCAGTCCATAAACAGTTGCTTTGATATCCTCCATGTCCAACTCCAAACCATCAAGTCTCTTATTGTCTGTTGGTTGAGAAGTCTGACTTGAAGTGGGAGTCAAGGTCTTGGGCTTAGGAATCTTCTTTGCACCTAGTTCTTCTTCAGTCAAGTCTGAGTAAAGCTTACATACTTTTTCTTTGGTTTTTACCACTCCAATTTTCTCAAAGGCTTTCTCATTAAGTACTCCAAATCCAGATGTGACTGATTCCACTCCAGTACTTGGAATCTCAAAGTGTTCAAATAACAAAGTGAGCAAGTTTGTATAGGGCATAGGGTGTATCCTTTTACTGGTATGGTTAAAGAGCATATGTTCAATCACTGGTTTTGGAAGATCAATCTCATAGCCATGCATAACAAGATACATGATGTGTAGCATTCTCTCAGTCACCAATTCTCTAGAGTGCTCTCTAGGAAAAATACACCTAACCATAATGGAATGAAGGACTTTGGCTTCAACATTCAACGCTGAATGTGTTAATTGTTTGGCTGAGGTGGAGATGTTTGGAATAAAAAAACTCACCTTTGGCTAGCTTCAGGGTCTTTGACTTTGGTGGATGGTTGCTAGTGTCATATCTCTTAGGACATCCTAGCACATTGGCAAACTCAGGGTGATCCAATTAAATTACTTTCCCAACAACTTTAGATTTGATCACCAAATGTGCAAATCTCTTTACTTGTTTCAAATTCAGGTAGAAGAGTCTTGTGAGTCTACGGTGGACTAATTCTCTAGGATTCAGCATAGACCACAAATAGCTCTTCTTCAACATAGAGATGCACTTAAGTTTCATGTGTTCCACCACATGCTTATTGATAATATTACATAAACCAATAGATGTTGAAGCAAAATCATCTAACCACTGACCTTTAGAGATGTTTGAGACAAACCAAGTCTCATCTGGGGCTGAGTTCTTTCTTGAGGCTTTTGAATAAATCTGCAGTTCCTTCTCGAATTGATCTTCAGGTTGTGCTTCTGTCACCTTTCCTTTCCCTTTTTCTGTCTGAGTTGCTTTATTATTCAGCATCTTTAACTAGTAGGCTCTGTTTCTGATTGCTTCTCTGTAACAGCGTTCTGCTTCTTTTTCTTTTCTGAAGAGGAGGTTGTAACCTTATTGACCTTCTTCTTGGGTGGAGGAAGATCTCGAACTACCTCTGCACTAGGAGTTCTGGAGTTAGAGTCTCCACTGACTTTTTGAACTTCATCCACTACTGCTTTTATTTTCTTCTCGGAAACAGGTTTCGATCCTTCAGCCATCTTGATTCTGTCTGAGGCTCTCCTTGTGCTCATTAGGGTTTGGGAGAAGAATAGAGAGAGATGGAATGATACGGAAAGAGGGAGAAGAAAAGAAGATAAATACTGAAAGAGTTTGAGTTTCAAAAGGAAACTAGTATCTCTCTGATCTCAAAAGATTTGCAATAATCAGAGGGATTTCAAATCTTTTATGCCGTTGGAAAATAAAATATTTTAATACTATATTTGGCTAAAAAAAATTTTGAAAAGGGTAGGGGCCATATTAGGTAAATATCTACAGAGATATCACCCAACATAGAATGATCCAAGATTATTGACTATCAGTGTAGCAGACTTATTTTCAAGACTTTGAAAATGATTTCAAGGTCTTGAGAAACTGTAACACTGTAAAAGATAAAGATCAAGGCTTTGAGATGATTTTCAAGGCTTTGAAAATCAGTTCAAGACTTTGAAAACACATACAACTCACATTGCTTACCCGATGCTCCCCCTAAACCAATGCATCTTTATTTAGCATTCCCAGTTCCAATCTTAGAGCTGAGAACCTTTCATCTGCTAATGGCTTAGTGAAGATATCTGCAATTTGCATGTTAGTAGCAACAAATTCAAGAACAATATCACCTTTCTCAGCATGATCTCTGATGAAATGGTGTCTGACATCAATATGCTTGGTTCTTGAGTGTTGCACTGGATTCTTTTGAATTGAAATTGCACTGGTATTATCACACTTGATATGTATGCTTCTGAAATCAAATTCAAGGTCTCTTAGCTGTTGAGCAATCCATATCACTTGTGAGCAACATGCTCCTTCAGCTATATATTCAGCTTCAGCTATTGATAGAGCAACTGAATTCTGTTTCTTGGAATGCCAACTAATCAAGGATGATCTAATAAATTGGCATGTTCCTGAAGTACTTTTCCTATCAACCTTGTAACCTGCAAAGTCAACATCTAAAAATCCATGCAAAGAGAAGTTAGAATATCTTGGATACCAAAGCCCTAAGTCTTTGGTACCATTGAGATATCTGAATCTCTCTTCACAGCAGTCGAGTGTGATTCTTTTGGAGCAGATTGAGATCTAGCACACATACACACACTAAACATAATATCTGGTCTGCTTGTTGTGAGATAGAGTAATGATCCAATCATACCTGATACTCTTTTACATTATCAGATTCATCCTTTTCTAAGGATAGTTTAGAACTCATAGGAGTCTTGGCTTCATTACATTGAGCCATGCTATGTTTGTTTAGTAGGTCTCTTGTGTAGTTGCTTTGATGCAAAAAGATGCCCTTCTTCAATTGATGTATTTGAAGTCCTAGGAGGAAGTTCAGCTCTCCCATCATGCTCATTTCAAATTCCCTGCTCATAAGATTGTAGAATTCTCTGCACAATTGATCATTAGTAGCTCTAAACAGGATATTTTCAACATATATTTGAACTACAAGTAAATCTCTCTCACGAGTCTTTATGAAAAGGGTCTTGTCCACTAAACCTCTTTTGAAATCATTTTCAAGCAAAAAAATTGACAGCCTTTCATACCAAGATCTTGGAGCTTGTTTCAAACCATAAAGAGATTTGTCAAGTTTGTAAGCATGATCTGGAAACTTGTAATTTTCAAAACCAGGTGGTTGTGAAACATAAACTTCTTCTTGTAAATAGCCATTCAAGAAAGCACACTTTACATCCATTTGAAATAGTTTCATATTCTTGTGAGATGAAAATGCAAGCAAAATTCTAATTGATTTTAACCTGGCAACTTGAGCAAAACTTTCCTCATAATCAATACCTTCTTCTTGATTGTAACCTTGAGCAACTAACTTTGCTTTGCTTCTGATCACATTGCCACTTTCATCCAACTTATTTATGAATACCCATCTGGTACCAATGATAGACTGGTTTGTAGGTGGAGGAACCAGGTTCCAAACCTTATTCCTTTCAAACTCATTGAGTTCTTTTTGCATAGAAATGATCCAGTCTGCTTCTTGTAAAGATTCCTTCACAGTTTTAGGTTCTACAGGAGAGATAAAAGAATTAAAATCACATAAGTTCTTCAACTGTGATCTAGTTTGTGTACCAGTGGTTGGATCTAAGATGATATTATCAACTGGATGAGATGAGAGATATTTGAATCTCTTTCTTGGAGACCATGGTTCAGGCTCTCCATTGAACTTCTCCGGTCTTGAAGTAGTGGCTTTGTCACTTGAATCCTTCTGATAATCTTTTTCAAGGCTTTGAGGCTTATTTTCAAGGCCTTGACTACCATTTTCAAGGTCTTGAAAATGTATTATGTTTTCTTCTGAGCCTTTCTTGAATCCTAGTGGATTATCAGTCTCTTCCTCTGACTCATGCTTGTTCAAATTCAAGTCTGCAAAATTTTCACTCAAAGAGCCATCATAGCTTTCATAAAAAATAACATGAATGCTCACTTCAACCAGTTTGGTTCTTTTATATTAAAGTCTATAAGCTTTACTATTCAGAGAATAACCAAGAAATATACCTTCATCACTTCGCATCAAACTTACCAAGATTGTCTTTTCCATTGTTGTGGATAAAACAAGTACATCCAAAGGGTCTGAAGTATGAAATGTTTGGCTTCCTCCCATTGAATAGTTCATAGGGGGTCTTCTTCAGAATAGGTTTTATAAAGCACCTATTCAAAATATAATTTGTTGTATTCACAGCTTCTGCCCAATAATGTTTTGGCAGCTTGTTCTCATGAAGTATTGCCTTGAAATATCTTCAAGAGTCCTGTTCTTTCTTTCAACAACACCATTCTGTTGAGGAGTTCTTGGAGAAGAAAATTTGTGAGTAATACCATGCTTATCACAGAATAAATCAAATTCTAACTGATCAAATTCTCTACCATGATCACTTCTGATTGAAGCTATAGGTAGGTTTTTCATGTTTTGAAGTTCTCTGCAAAGCTTCGAAAATTCAGATAGTGCTTCAGATTTTGTTTTGAGAAACATAACCCAAGTATATCTAGAAAAATCATCTATAACAACTAGCATATACCTTTTACCTTTTGGAGTAGGAGTTGTCATAGGACCACAAAGATCCATATGAAGCAGTTCAATAGGTCTAGTTGTACTTACAACTTCTTTGGCTTGAAGGAATTCTGGTCTGCTTTCCTTGAGCACAGGCTTTGCACATTTCATCTTCTTTGAACTTGATGGATGGCAATCCTATTACCAAGTCTTTGGAAATGAACTTTTTCAAAGTATGCAAACTGATATGACCAAGATTCCTGTGCCAAAGCTTTGAATCCTCTTTCAAGACCTTGATAAACTTCAAACTTCACCTGCAACTTTGTTAGTCTGAAAAGTATAAACATTGTTTGATCTCGAGGCTGTGAGAATGCAATCTCCTGATTTCTCATTTGCACCAGCCACTTCTCTTTATCAAAGATAACCTTGTTTCCATTATCACAAAGCTGAGATACACTAAGTAAGTTTAATTTCAAACATTCATTTAGATAAACATCAGAAATAGAGTTTTCAGAAATTATACCAACTTTCCCCCAATTCAATACAAGTGAATTCCTACATCAACTCGAGTGAAACGAGAATCATCCAGTCGAAATTGCAAGAGCGATGTCCTCAGTTTCATAAGACACCAAATCAATTCTCTTTTGTAAGCTCTTATTCTAAATTCAAAAAAGTTCCACAGTACAACTTAATAGCACACAGACCTTTAGTCAAATATTAAAAATGAAAAGCTCAAACCTTCAATTCCATCAATTGAAAAAAAAAATTTAACCGGATATGATATGTGCAGAACCTCAAATTACACTATTCCTATCTTGCTGTAGTTCGGAACGAATTGGTAACTACGAAGAGGTAGGTGAGATTACAATCTTGCTTAGTAAATGACGTCTTATTTCCGCATGATTGAAGGATTTGGTAAAACATGATTTGGGAATGATTTGGTTATTAGTACTAAAAATGGTGGGTGGAATTTTTTTGTTGGCATTGTGCCTAAACAGAAGGGTAGTTTCTGTCATTTACCTATGATTAAAGTCCAAACTACTTTTGAAGCCTCATATTGGCTGCAAAGCTAAGAAAAGAGTTCAGCATAAAGGCCATACAAAGTGTCAAGTCACTGAAGATTCTTATTCGATTAATCTTATTTACGTATTTCAACCCCGAGATTCAGCTGAAAATCGAAAAAGACCGGTCCTCGATTATTTTTCGTGAATTCTGGTATATAAGTTTAACTACACTAACTCGTCTCTATCGTCAAACTAATGAAGCCTCCAGGTAAAAAAATGGAAGCTTCATATAGTAGTTGAAAAGATTGAAAACCCTTTGAAGATAACAAAGTCCATGGTCCAACTGACTCAAGGTTCTCTCCATGGACACATATCAACCAGAATATCCCAGTGTAACTCGAAAAGTTAAACCATTTTAACAAGGCTATGTAGGAGTACATGTGTTATCGCACAAGTCCGAAAGAACAGTCACTAACGAAGACATACCGCATAATACAGCTTCTGAAAGTAAACCAATGAAGTCATACTGCAGAGCAAAGTTGTAACAAAATATGTTCGTAAATTTTCATTCGAGCATGTGAAATAGCAGATATGTTACAAACTAAGCCATGACTGGGAGAAGGGTAGTAAGTCAAAGAAGTAAGTCAAAGAAACAATTGGATAATGAATCTTGACACCATGACTGGGAGAATTGGTGCACACCATAGCAATCCAGCAACATGGCAGAGTTATCATGTAAAGACTAAAGTATAGTCAGCTTTGATGAAGGCAAGAAACTCTAACATTCTCTGGATGTTTCCGCCATTCTTTTAGATGAATTACAAGGCAATAATAAAACTCACATTTGAATTTCTTCTCAGCTTTCGCTCATTTTTCGTTCGAGATTGAATTTTTGGGTTTGATTTTGATCAAGTAGAGGACTTCATGTGTGCAAGTTTGGCGGGTTGATAGGTTAACACCCTTATCCTAGCCCATGCCCGAATTATTTCCATGTTGCCAAGCCTGACCTTGAGTAAAGAAGTATACGAATCTTGTAATACCGGGCGTAATTAAGCTCGGGTGATCGTTCCCACGAGGACTGTTTCGGGTTTTTCGAGAAATCAGTTTTAACTTCCAGAGTATAAAAGGAGGAGTAGTTTAAGATTGTGACTAACTATAAACTTAAAATAAACAAAATAAAACGCAAATATTTTTTGTGACGTTTTTCTGAAAATCTTGAAAGTTGTAAATCTAGGGTTTGGAATACTAATTCCCTGGATCCCCTAGGGTTTCTTCAGAATTATGTTCTTTGGTTTGATATGAAAACACTCAGCAGTTTTAATTACCCGTGCCACGTACCGATTGTGCAGTAACCTTTCAGATTCCACACGCTGTCACGATCCTGCAGACTTTCGGGTTCCTGTTAAGCTGCCTAAATCTGCAGTCTCGTTATGAGTCTGCTAGGGTTTCTAACCTGTCCTGATGGCCCGGGTCAAATTCTCTAACAATTGGTCTATACGTTTTGGCTAGCCCTATCTCCCTTTCTCTGGTCGGTCTATAAGGGTGAGGTACTAAATCCTGTCTTTTCTTCCTAACCCTAACCTGACGTTTTCACCTACAGGCTCGGGTCTATAGCAATTCTGGTTCGCGACTCCGATCATGCATAAACAGATATAATCAAAGACAGAATAACTGATAATACTACTGAATTAAGATACGTAATCATGAATTCATACTCAAACTGCAGAAATAATGTCTGAAAACGAAACCCTAGGTTCACCGAGAACCTAGGTAAAAGGTTTAGCTACTAAACGACATAACTAAATAACAAAGTTTCTGAATTTAAAAGGGAGATTAAGATCAAACTAAGTCTTCGGATCTGGATGAGTGCTTCCGTGCTCTCCTGGGATGCTCAGATTTGTCCTTGGATGAATTGTCTTGTGTGTTGTGTCTTCAAAACGAGTCTGGACGAGTCTTTTTATAGTGCTGGCGAAGTTTCTGGAACTTGTCATTATTTACGAAACGGCCACTGCCTGAAACCGCCTCAGTTTTTGTGCTGTCTGCGTATAATACGCAGCCTGCTGCGTATAATACGCAGACAGGGTCTTCTCCTGTGCTGTTTTCTTCATTTTGTGCTTGCTGTCTGCGTATAATACGCAAGCCCTGCGTATAATACGCAGACAGGGACCCTCCTGTGCCTCCAACTTCTTCTTCCTACGTATTTTCTGCGTATTTTCTCCCCCTGGCTGCGTATAATACGCAGGGGCTGCGTATAATACGCAGACAGGGAAGAAAAACTGTCCAACACCCCTCTCCCTGCTTGCTGTCTGCGTATTATACGCATACATCAAGGCAGGATGCTCTTCTCTGCCTCTGTTTGCCTTCTGCTGCATTCCCGATCCATTCCTGCTGCATTCCCGGGCCCTGTTCCTGCATAGACAACATGAACACACCCGCGATCATATCCAATAAAAGTACGGAAAATGCAGAAATTTATAAAGAGCAAATAACTGTCTCGTTCCTAAAATCGAGGCTTTCCGAGGGTGAAAATTGGCTAAAAAGTGAGTTTTCCGGCACAAATACACAAAAACCGAGCTATAAGATAACCCCTATTTGGGCGTTATCAAATACCCCCGCACTAAATATTGCTCGTCCCGAGCAATCCCCTTGCATACACACCTGCTTGCATACCTCTTGGTTTTTGCAAAACCGACCCTGTCGTGCATACACTACCTTTGCATACTCCCTGCAATTGCATACTCTTTCAACCTGACCCGTATAACCAGACGACTCGATAGAAAGACTGACTCAGATAAAATATACACAGACTCAATATACACGACTCAAAAATACTAAACAATTATTTTTTTTGGTGAGATCGGGCAATCTCAAAAACATAACCGAGTGTCCTCAAAACCTCACCCTTTTTCCAGAAAATACTTCCCTGCAATCGATCGGTAAGTCTGAACAGATTTATTTGGTGGATTTAAGCACGGGACCCGAGTACTGTTACTTTTGCTATCAACCTGAGCGAATCCCTAATTAACCGACCATCCGAGCTATTTCCGAATCAAGGTTCTAAATGTAACAGGTAGGATATATATATGTAACGGTACGGCATGATCCTACTTGTTATGACATTCTCACAATTTCCCCAAACTCACACCCCTCACCGAGTTCCCGAAAAACTGCCCGAAACACCTAAGTCTCTGCCATATCAATCCTCCTGTCCCCCGGTGTGTCTTCGCCCTTCTCGCGGCCACAATTGTGAAGCGGTGTAATTTGTCTCGAAAATTGTGCTACTCACTCAGCTTTTTGACTCAATAACATAAACAACATAAATAACTGAAAAACTAGATCATTTTCTTTTTTTTTTCTTCTTTTTTTATATATTTCTTTTTTTTCTGTATTTTTTTCTTTTCTGTTTTTTTTTTTTTTTTTATATATATAATAATAAGACTCTATATACACATAAATACACGAATAACAATAAATAAACTGACTAAAGCTGAGTGAGTAAAAATAAACTGTCGTCGTGGGGTATGAAAGATGTCCTCATATGGAATACCCCCACACTAATCCTGAAGCGCTGATCCTGTAGTCGAAATAATACTGTGCAGTCCCACCGAACCTCCTCATCACCAAAGATGTAGAAAAACGGCACAACCACCAATTAACCTCTCAACCCCCCGGACCCCATAATGTGCGGAAAGATGTCTCGCACGCGACTAACTCCTCCTGTGGTCACTATGTAATGCAGTGATCCACCTCCGCAAATTAATGCACTGTCGCCTCTCACTCACCCTGTCCTTCCCTCGAAAAGCGTGTCAATGTCGAAACTGTCCAAAACTGATATGTCATGAAGTGCTCCATCTAAAACCCTCCCCAACTCACTCCCTCCGTCATAACTCGTAGAATAGCCAACTAACCGACTGATGAGGTCTCAAAGAAGGCTTCCTAGGCTATAGTGGCTGAGAATAAAAGGGGTAAATGGCTTCAAACGGGTTTACTAGTTGGACCTAGGGGTAAGAAACAGGACGTGAGGTCCCTTGATAGCCAGTCACTCCACCGAAAGATGCGATGACCGTGACGGCGCCCGTGGGCGGGTTGTCGACTACCTAGATGACGGCGGTGTGGCAACTAGTCGGATCCTTAGCTCAGGTGATAACTACTTGCGGTTTCCACGGGTCACTGGCTCTCACCTATCTACTATAGCTCGGTGCAAGCTTTCTTTTCTGTCAAAGAGTTTAATCTCGATTTCTTCCCATTTTCTGTTATCTTGATTGCCCTTTCTCAAATTTTCTAATTTTTAATTTTTTTGGATTTTCTGAAAATTTTTGATTGATTTTTTTTTTTTTTAAAAAAATATACACAATGCAAGGTCAGAATGATGTGGTGGGTCGACTCAAATAAAGAAAATATGCTGACTCAAAAAATAAAAATAAAAACTGCAAATAAATATGAAAAAACGTGCAGACTGGGTAATGCAGACACGACTCCCACCCCCACACTAAGAGGTGGCATGCCCTCATGGCACTGACTCGTCTGGACTATACGGCGGGTCTGACCCGGTCTCGGATGAACCGGACATGCTGCTGGGTGAGCTGCTGGTCTGCCTGAATCTGGCACTACTAGACTGTCGTGGGCGCGAGCTCGACGACTGGCGTGACCGTGAGCTCGATGACTGTCGGGACTGTGTCCGAGATCCTGACCGACTGCTAGGTGGGTGCGGAACCGACGCTGTGGCATGCTCACTCGAGCTTGCCTCGTCCGACCAGCTAGTAGTGTAGTCACTGGAATAGGAGGGAGGGAAGATGATAGGCAATGGCACCTCTCGGCCCTCATAGCGGGCCGCCTCTCGCTGCTCCTCTCGGAGTGCAGTAATCGCATCGCCATGGTCTTTGGCTATCTTCTTTGTGGTCTTCTTGAGGTGCTTTAGGTATCGGAATACTTTCCCTAACTTGTTAAGCACCTTCTCACCTAAAGACGCCTGGCCAGCACGGCACCCCTCAAGTCCCTCCTCAACTCGGGCCAACCTACGGTTCATGACCGAAAGTGGCGGTGGACCGGTCGGACCTCTCGTACCTCTCGCACTAGGTCTAGCTCTCTGACTCGGCCCGGCTCTCTGGCTCGGCTCCCCGTGGTCATGAGTGGACTGAGAATGCCTAAGTGAAGACACTCCCGTCCCCCGAGTAGGTCTGTCCTGGGTCGATGACCTCCTAGGGGCAGGGGCACGGGCAGGGGCAGGCTCATCCTCCTCCATAGGGTCTGCATCAAGGTCGATGACTGGGTCATTCGGTCCCGGACCTCCCCCTCTAATCTTCCTATAGGCCTTAAGAAGAGGAGGATTCCAGTCACCCTCGAGTTCGGAGAGAGGAATCTGGTAATTACGAGCTAGTTGGATAATCAGGTTGCTATACCCGAGTCCCTTCCGGCTCGCTGAGGCATTCCTCTCCTGAATATAAGCCCAAATGAGCTGAGCTATATCAATCCGTCGCCTCATCATCAGACAGTACATCTAGGTAGGTAAAGCGTTGGATCCCTATAATGCGGTTCACCACCCATTCAGCCCACCACTTAGTAGGTTTGCACAAAAATCCCGAGTGCAGTTTCAGCCCCACGTTTCCTTCCTCCTCAAAGTGGGCCCCCGCGGCTCCACCTGTCAAAACCCTCAAAATTTTCCCAGCTGACGGAGGGTTACTCACAGCTAGTTGGTATGCACACGGCTCTTGGGATGGTGGAATCCCGTAAGCCTGCCTAATAGAGTCGGGGGTCAGCAAGATATAGTCACGACGGCAATAGACCCACCGCACATCAGTGTTTTCGGCATCGCCAGCATGCATAAGGTTGCAAAAGAACTCCCTAGTCAGCCTGGAACTAGACGTACCCTCAAACCCAGCTAGTGAAGTGCCAAAAATGTCTGCTCGACTGGCAAAATTCACGATCTGGATCGGCATCCTATCATCATCTACCTCGAAACGGTGGTCCTTAGACAACCTATAGTTCGGTTTTTTACCGGTCAGATAATAGTCATGGGCACAGTGGGTCACGAACCGATAACTGTCAAAGTTATGCGGTGTAATTTCGCTGACAGGGATATCAATCGGCTCATGCCGACGGTTCGGGTCAATGACAGGTTTGACTAACGCCGTGAAAATGAAAAAACGAGCAGAAACAGAATTCTAGAGTACGTGCGCGTGAAATAGTGCGTCTCAGCAAATAAGCCCCCTAGAATCTACCAGAGGTCCACACGGCACGGAAACCGAGAAAAATTTCAGAAATAATGACCCGGCTACGGGTCGTGCTTAAAACTGAAAAATTAAAGAGAGAGTTAGAAAGTTGGACCTTCCCACAACGGGGGTGAAGTGCAGACTCCGACAAGGTTGTTGCCGGAAAACCGCCGGAACAGCCGCCGGAAAAGTCAACTTTGCCGGAATGAAATTCCGGGCACACCCACACGTAGCCTTCTTCCTCCTCTTCTACGTTCCCTTCTGTGAAATTTTCCGGTTTGGCTTCAAACTCAACAAATCTGGGATTTTTCCTCAAGAACACCCTTCACTTTCCTTCCACCCCCACACTAGCTCGGTTGGAATTTCTGAAAACCGAGAGTAGTTCCGTGCTCCTTGCGACGAGGGGATTCCAAAAATGCCTTCGATTTTTGATTCCGAGCACTTTGAAAAATTGGTGGGTTTGTGCTAGAGAGGAATGGAGGTAGAGAGAGAAAGCTTGGAAGCAACAGTGGCTTCCCCATGGCCGGACTCCCCCATTTAAACCCTAAGTGCCAAAATGACGAAAATGCCCCTAGCTTAAAATGGTCAAAAACTGCTAATTTTGTGCGTATAATACGTATATGTTGCGTATTTTACGCAAACAGGGGTACCGGGTGATCAAAAAAATAAAAACAAATTGCAATTTCCCTCTCTGTCTGCGTATAATACGCAGGAGACTGCGTATTTTACGCAGACAGGGAGGAAATTGATTTTTTTTTTTTTATTCAAAAATTGATTTTTTCAGTGCTGGCTGCGTATAATACGCAGAAAGCTGCGTAAAATACGCAGACGGCACTGGAAAATATTTTTCAATTTATTTATTTATTTTTTTTTTTTTATAAAAACTTATTTTTCTGAGCTGTCAGCGTACAATACGCAGGAACCTGCGTAAAATACGCAGAAAGCTCTGAAAACAATTTTTCAAGTTTTTCAAAAAAATCTATTTTTGGTGCTGTCTGCGTATTATACGCAGAAAGATGCGTATTTTACGCAGACAGGGTCAAAATAAATTTTTTTCAATTTTTTTTTTTAGAAAAATACAGTTTATGCTGCTGGCTGCGTATAATACGCAGAAACCTGCGTAAAATACGCAGACAGCAGCTAAAATAATTTTTCAAAAATTTTCAAAAGTCAGTTTTTCTTTGCTGGCTGCGTATAATACGCAGAAAGCTGCGTAAAATACGCAGACAGCAGAGAAAAATTATTTTCGATTTTTTTTTTTCACCTCGGTTATTTTGACACATTGGGTATAAGGGGGTAATTTTCCTCTCTCTCCTTTCTGTTTCTTTTCGTCTGCTTCGTCTGTGTCTGCACATGCTGAATTTTCATTAAATACCCACTCATCTCACCTCTCTCAATATTCAAAACTTAAAATAAAAGCTAAAAAATAAATAATGTAAACTTACTACGTTGGGTTGCCTCCAAACCAGCGCTTTGTAATTTACGGTCGACGGCCCGACCCAGTTACCTCAGGTTCGATCACGGGTCGTCGAAGTAGATTGGATCTACCTTGGCGACTTCGGCGTTCTCGAGATATGGCTTGATTCGGTTTCCGTTCACCCTTAAGCTTGAGTTTTCTTTTGGATTCTCTAGCTCAAATGCGCCCCATGCGAATATCTTCCTGATGATGAACGGTCCCGACCAACGAGATCTCAACTTTCCCGGAAAGAACCTCATTCTTGTATTGTAGAGAAGTACCTTGTCTCCTTCGTTGAACTGCTTGGGCGTGATTCGCTGATCGTGCCACTTCTTCGTCTTCTCTTTGTAAATTTCGGCGCTCTCAAATGCCGTCCTGCGGAACTCCTCTAATTCCAGCAGCGCCATCTTTCTCTTATCTCCGGCCAGACTCTCATCCATGTTGAGCAGTTTGATAGCCCAATAGGCCTTATGTTCCAGCTCAAACGGGAGGTGACACGCTTTCCCAAACACGAGCTTGTATGGTGACATTCCCAGCGGTGTTTTGAAAGCTGTCCTGTATGCCCATAACGCATCATCCAGTCTTATCGACCAATCCTTCCGGCCCAGATTTACAGTTTTCTCGAGAATGCCCTTGATCTCTCGGTTTGACACCTCTGCCTGCCCGTTAGTCTGGGGGTGATAAGGCAGTGATACCTTATGGATCGATACCCCGTACTGCTTAAGTACCCTGGCAAACACTTTGTTAATAAAGTGTGACCCTTCATCGCTTATCATTGCTCTGGGGGTCCCGAATCGTGTGAATATGTTGCGTTTCAGAAAACGCTCAACTGTCGCTACATCGTTTTTCTGACACGCTATCGCCTCGATCCACTTTGTAACATAGTCCACTGCCAGCAGTATGTACAGATTTCCCATTGAAGACGGGAACGGCCCCATGAAGTCAATCCCCCATACATCGAAGGGTTCAACCTCCTGCCAAATAGTCAAAGGCATCTCGTCCCTATGTGACGTACTCCCTGTCCTCTGGCATCTATCGCATCCCTGTACATAATCATGACAGTCCTTGAAAAGTGTTGGCCAAAAGAAACCTGACTGCAATACCTTGTGTGCCGTGCGGGTCCCTCCAAAGTGACCCCCACACTGAGCCGAGTGGCAGTGCCTGATCACGTTCCAGGCCTCGTGGGTCGGAACACATCTCCTCAGAATGTTGTCGGCTCCCTGCTTGAACAGATACGGGTCGTCCCAGAAATACTGCCGGCTCTCAGAAATAAACCGTTTCCACTGTGACGGGGTTAGGTCCTCGGGAAGCGTGCCACTCACCAGATAGTTGGCTATAGCATAGTACCACGGTCTCCCCAGTTTGACCGCCATGATGTGCTCGTCCGGGAAGTTTTCCTGTATCGGTACCGGGTCCACCTCAGCATTCTCAAGCCTGGACAGGTGGTCCGCTACGACGTTCTCGACTCCCTTCTTATCCCGGATTTCCACATCAAATTCCTGCATCAGCTATACCCACCTCAGCAGTCTCGGCTTTGCGTCCTTCTTGTCCAGCAGATATTTCAGGGCACTATGGTCGGTAAAAACGATGACTTTTGACCCGACCAAGTACGGCCTGAATTTATCCAGGGCATAAACCACAGCAAGCAGCTCCTTCTCAGTAGTGCCATAGTTGATCTGGGCATCGTTAATTACCCGACTTGCATAGTATATCACATGGCACACCTTGTCCTTCCGCTGCCCCAAAATTGCACCGACTGCATAGTCGCTTGCGTCACACATTAGCTCGAACGGAAGTGACCAGTCCGGTGTAGTGATAACCGGGGCTGTGGTCAGCTTCTCCTTCAGATGGTCAAAGGCCTGCTGACAAGCTGCATCAAAGTCAAAGGGCACGTCTTTTCCAAGTAAAGCGCAGAGTGGCTTCGTGATCTTGGAAAAGTCTTTGATGAACCTCCGGTAAAATCCTGCATGCCCCAGAAAACTTTTGATCGCCTTTACGGTTGTCGGATATGGGAGCTGTTTTATCACCTCGATCTTGGCCCTGTCCACCTCGAGTCCCTTGCTGGAAATTTTGTAACCCAGCACGATCCCCTCGGTGACCATAAAATGACACTTCTCCCAGTTCAGCACCAAATTCGCCTTCTTGCATCGGATCAGGACCTGTCCCAGGTGGTGCAGGCAGTCGTCAAAACTGTCCCCGAACAGTGGAAAATCGTCCATAAAGACCTCCAGATTTTTCTCGATCATGTCGGAGAATATCGCCATCATGCATCTCTGGAACGTGGCTGGAGCGTTGCACAACCCGAATGGCATGCGCCGGAACGCGAACGTACCGTACGGGCAGGTAAACGTTGTCTTCTCCTGATCTTCCGGGGCTATGCAAATCTGGTTGTACCCGGAGTACCCGTCCAGAAAACAGTAATAGGCGTGATGGGCTAGCCTGTCCAACATCTGGTCCATGAATGGTAGCGGGAAGTGGTCTTTCAATGTTGCATCGTTTAGCCTCCGATAGTCCATACAGATCCGCCAGCCTGTAACTGTGCGCTGCGCAATCTGTTCCTGGTCCTCATTCTGCACCACCGTAATACCACTGGACCGGGCTGATCCAAGTGCTGTCTGATATGGGGTATATGATTCCGGCTTCCAGCCACTTCATGACCTCCTTGCGCACAACATCCTTCATGTTCGGGTTCAGTCTCCGCTGGGGCTGAATCACCGGTTTCTTGCCTTCTTCTATCCTGATCTTGTGCATGAAATAGGAGGGGCTGATCCCCTTAATATCTGCAATCGTCCAGGCGATTGCTTCTTTGTGCTCTCGCAAAACTTCCAGCAGTTTCTCTTCTTGTTCCTCAGATAGAAGAGAAGAAACAATTACGGGCAGAGTATTATTATTACCAATGTACGCATACCTGAGATGGTTCGGGAGCTGTTTAAGCTCGAGTGCAGGTGGCTCCTTGAGTGACGGAACCAGGATCATCTTCTGCCCGCCATCTTCGTCCCGGTGCAAAGTGGTCCAGTCCTCGGCTCTCATGGCCTGCTCGCACCGAGTCATCTCCTTCTCTTCTCCGTACATGCTATCAATTTCTTCCCATAACTGATCCATCTCCTCGTTTTCCCAGCCATCATCAACTACGTCTATGGAGAAGATATCTTCGTGATCATAATAATTTGGCAGTTGCAGATTTTTGAAAACATTAAATTTATCCTTGTCCTCGTTAATCTGCATGGTCAGTTCCCCGCTCTTGCAATTTATCATAGCTTCTCCAGTGGCCAAAAACGGCCTGCCCAGTATGAGCGGTACCTCCCCTGCCTCCATGTCCAGGATCACGAAATCTGCTAGAAAAATGAGCTCACCGACCTTTACCAAAATATCCTCGATAACTCCATAAGCCTGTTTTACAGACCTGTCTGCCATCTGCAGCATGATTCTGGTGGGCCGGGGCTCCCCGACTTTCAAACTCTTGAAAATCGTTAATGGCATCAGGTTGATGCTGGCTCCTAGGTCACACAGAGCCTTTCCTGTGTAAGCGTTACCTAGGGTGACCGGTATTACAAAACTGCCAGGATCTTTTCTCTTCCTCGGTAGCCCATTCTTCACACAGTTGCTCACTTCTGCCGTCAGGTTTATAGTCTCGAAATCGCTCATTTGCCTCCTCCCATACAAGATGTCCTTGAGGAATTTGGCGTAAGTGGGCATCTTAGCCAAAGCCTCGGCAAAAAGTATGTTAATCTGCAGCTGCTTGAACATCTCAAGAAACCTGGCGTAGTCCTTGCTATCGTCCCTCTTTCGTGTCTTCAAGGGGTATGGTACCTCCTTGGAGACAGGTACCGTTTCTGCATCTGTCTCATTCTGCACTGCATCCTGCTCAACCGAGCCCTTCGGCTGGGGGCGGTCGACTGAGCTGTTATCCTGGCCAGACAGTTTGCGTTCAACTTCTTTCGACTTTTCTGCGCGTGCGTGGCTAGGATACGGTGGATCCGGTAGTGCTACTCCACTCCGAGTGGTGATAGCATTGATCTGAGCACGTGGATTATTCACTGTATTCGAGGGCAAGTTTCCTGGCTGTCTTTCTGTTAGCTGCTGTGCTAACTGCCCCACTTGTACCTCCAAAGCACGCAGTGACGTTTTGGTTGTCTGCATGTCGGCTGTCAGGGCGTCCATGTGCTTGAACCGGGACTCCATGGTCTGGAACATGGACTTGATCTCTTTCATCTGGGCGTCGTACTGCTGCGCAGATGGGACTGACTGAGCCTGCTGGGCCGGGGCAGCCTGCTGGGCTGGTGGCCTGTGCTGGAATCCCGGTGCATAAACTGCTGCGTTCGGGTTTCCGTACAGAAACCCGGGATGGTCTCTCGTACTCGGTCGGTACCGGCTCGGGTCCCACTGCTGTTGTACGTAGTTGGTGTCTTCGGTCCTTAGCTCCTCAATGGCTGCGTCCAGATCAGGTTCTTCGACTGCTGCAACAGTCTTCTTATCCGAGTAGACTTTCGTGACCAAGTCATGAACGATCCTGGCCAGATTGTCTATCCGGTCATCCTCAGCGGGTTCGGATCTAGCCGCCATCCTGCGATCGTCAAACAGTCGGGTATCCTGCTTGGCCAACTGCTTCATCAGGTCATACGCTCCTTCTTTGTCCACGTGATACAAGAAGTTTCCCCCGGCCTCTCTGTCAATCCTGTCGGCGTTCTCCCTGTCTAGGGCATGGTAGAAAACCTGCAGGATTTTCGCGTCTCCAAAACCGTGGTTCGGGCACCTTTTGACCAATCTCATGAGTCTGTCCCATGCGTCTACCACCGTCTCCCCCATCTTCTGCCTGAATGACAGGATCTCGCTCTGTAACTGTATGACTCGGGAGGCGGGATAGAATTTCGCCAGAAAATCTGCGACACACTCCTCCCATGTGGTGATGGATCGGGGCGGTCGGGACTCGAGCCAGTCTTTGGCCACGCCATAAAGACAGTATGGAAATAATATCAGCATGAGTGCCTCTTCTTCTACCCCTTTGTATCTAACCTTGTTGCAGTAATCTTCGAATTTCCCGATAAAATCGTTCGGGTCTTCGTCGGCCCTGCCATGAAACGGGCAGAGAGTTTGTACCGTCTGGATGGTGGATGGTTTGATGTCAAAGTGCTCGGCGGTGATCTCGGGCACCACAATAGCTCGCTCATGCCCCCCGGTGGGGACTTCGAAATTTTCCACCAACGCCTTCCCAGATCGGTTATATGTTCTCTGGTTGCTTCGGGCAGCAAGTCCCGCTGTGACAAGTTCCTCAATGTACCGAGCCATCTGGGCTGGGGTACGGTCTCGTTCCTGTCCACCGGCTTCGGTGTTCTCGGGTGGATCTCTCTGGTTGGTTGCCATCCTGCTTTCTCGGTTTCTGCGGTTCTGTTCGGTGTACAGCTTTTCTGGATTTTCGAGTGGTGTTACCAAACTGCGAGGCAATCTGGGCATCAACTGAACAGTCCTGAAAAACGCAGATTCAAAAAGCAGTGAGATAAAAGAAAAATAACGAAACTGAAAAATAAAAACTCCGAAAACTAATTCTGATAACTAAATTAACCCTAAAAAGTCCCCGGCAACGGCGCCAAAAACTTGATGCGCAAACTAACGTGCTGTTCGCAAGTATACGAATCTTGTAATACCGGGCGTAATTAAGCTCGGGTGATCGTTCCCACGAGGACTGTTTCGGGTTTTTCGAGAAATCAGTTTTAACTTCCAGAGTATAAAAGGAGGAGTAGTTTAAGATTGTGACTAACTATAAACTAAAAATAAACAAAATAAAAAGCAAATATTTTTTGTGACGTTTTTCTGAAAATCTTGAAAGTTGTAAATCTAGGGTTTGGAATACTAGGTCCCTGGATCCCCTAGGGTTTCTTCAGAATTATGTTCTTTGGTTTGATATGAAAACACTCAGCAGTTTTAATTACCCATGCCACGTACCGATTGTGCAGTAACCTTTCAGATTCCACACGCTGTCACGATCCTGCAGACTTTCGGGTTCCTGTTAAGCTGCCAAAATCTGCAGTCTCGTTATGAGTCATCTAGGGTTTCTAACCTGTCCTGATGGCCCGGGTCAAATTCTCTAAAAGTTGGTCTATACGTTTTGGCTAGCCCTATCTCCCTTTCTCTGGTCGGTCTATCAGGGTGAGGTACTAAATCCTGTCTTTTCTTCCTAACCCTAACCTGACGTTTTCACCTACAGGCTCGGGTCTATAGCAATTCTGGTTCGCGACTCCGATCATGCATGAACAGATATAATCAAAGACAGAATAACTGATAATACTACTGAATTAAGATACGTAATCATGAATTCATACTCAAACTGCAGAAATAATGTCTGAAAACGAAACCCTATGTTCACCGAGAACCTAGGTAAAAGGTTTAGCTACTAAACGACATAAATAAATAACAAAGTTTCTGAATTTAAAAGAGAGATTAAGATCAAACTAAGTCTTCGGATCTGGATGAGTGCTTCCGTGCTCTCCTGGGATGCTCAGACTTGTCCTTGGATGAATTGTCTTGTGTGTTGTGTCTTCAAAACGAGTCTGGACGAGTCTTTTTATAGTGCTGGCGAAGTTTCTGGAACTTGTCATTATTTACGAAACTGCCACTGCCCGAAACCGCCTCAGTTTTTGTGCTGTCTGCGTATAATACACATCCTGCTGCGTATAATACGCAGACAGGGTCTTCTCTTGTGCTGTTTTCTTCATTTTGTGCTTGCTGTCTGCGTATAATATGCAGGCCCTGCGTATTATACGCAGACAGGGACCCTCCTGTGCCTCCAACTTCTTCTTCCTGCGTATTTTCTGCGTATTTTCTCCCCCTGGCTGCGTATAATACGCAGGGGCTGCGTATAATACGCAGACAGGGAAGAAAAACTGTCCAAAACCCCTCTCCCTGCTTGCTGCCTGCGTATTTTACGCAGGGTTTGCGTATTATACGCAGACAGCAAGGCAGGATGCTCTTCTCTGCCTCTGTTTGCCTCCTGCTGCATTCCCGATCCATTCCTCCTGCATTCCCGGGCCCTGTTACTGCATAGACAACATGAACACACCCGCGATCATATCCAATAAAAGTACGGAAAATGCAGAAATTTATAAAGAGCAAATAACTGTCTCGTTCCTAAAACCGAGGCTTTCCGAGGGTGAAAATTGGCTAAAACGTGAGTTTTCCGGCACAAATACACAAAAACCGAGCTATAAGATAACCCCTATTTGGGCGTTATCAGTTAACACCCTTATCCTAGCCCATGCCCGAATTATTTCCATGTTGCCAAGCCTAACCTTGAGTAAAGATGTGTTGTGGTTCTTGCACAAGTAAAAAGAAAAAAAGAAGTGTTGATGATAGCTTTCTAAAGCCTGCAGTTTAGGCTAGGTTTCGACTCATATCTTGGCATGGCAACCCGGAGGGAGCCGCATCTCTCCCTGTTGCAGCCATGGCGGTAGTAAGTCAAAGAAGTAAGTCAAAGAAACAATTGGATAATGAAGCCAACAACTGAGTTCACTATGCCAAATGCCAACTATATCTTTGACTGCCCTACCTTGGAAAAGCCTGCGTTAACCCTTTATATCATAGAATCCTCACACCCCAAAGAAGAGTCTGTGAATATTCGATATTATAATTACTCTGAAAACTGAAAACTAATCAGTTTTGTAAGCTACATTAGTCAGACAGAAAAATGGTAATCAGCAATATTGAACAAGTACTCGAGCTACATAACCTACGAATAACTGAGATTCGGAACACACAAATCATGAGGAAAAAACATGGTGTAAACCTACAATGCTATATCATAAAGTACCAATCTGAATTTCACTCAAAAAGTTTTGCAACATGGAGTCACTTAAACTTGATCTCAACCACATAGATCAAGTGACCTCTACCAATAGCCAAACCAGATACTTAAAATAAAACTGTAACATCCAAATTAGACTTCCAGTTAGAAACCATTGGTATCTAGAATCGCCAATTATCCAATAAAGCTTGAAAATACCCAATTACCAGAACACAAACACACTTGGGGTTAATCGAGCATCCAAATAGGGGTTTGGGAGAAACATATATAACATGGTCGATGAAACCTCTACCAATGCTGCAAAAACCTCCGCCGGCCAGGAGCGGTATTAACATGATGCCGACTACAACTGGGCTAGGTCACAAGACGACAACCAGTTTGCGCTGCCGACTATGACTGGGCTAGGTCACACTATTAACCAAGACATACAGAGGCAGTGTTGATACTAGAAGAGAAATTACACACTGTTATAGGAATCAATATGCGGAAAATCATTGAATTTCTGAGCTGACTCACTCCTAAACTAGTTGGGGCTCGATGTCCTTAACTTCTCGTCGAAATAGCACTTGCAAGAAGCAGTTTGTGGGACAAATCAAACAGGGACATATGATCCAGAGGAAAAAAAATAAATTGTAATGGAAGCAGTGAAGAACCTGAAGTTTGTACCTCTAGATTCCAATTATGAGCGTATGAAACGATGGCGGACGATTGGGGAACTTCCGGAGTAGCTTGGACTTTGAAATCTCCATTGATACTGAAAGCTTGGACGAAGTCTCCGAATCGTCTGACTGTTGGAATGTTGTTGCTCCGAAGACGTCTTCCTCTCTCTCTCTCTCTGTCCGATTGTATGCAGAGGGATGACGATGAGTTGTTGCAGATGAAGTCTTGGGAAGAAGGGCTGCTTAGCGGGAGAAGAAATTAGGGTTAAATATTTTTGGGAAAAGGAGAGTTATATACTAGAGATTTTGAGGCATTATTTGAAATGACGCTTTTAACCCTAATACGGTATTAAAAAATTAATGCCGCTACTACTAATCCAAATGCGGCATTTTACAATAAAATGCCGTTTCTTTTAGTCAGAAACGGGATTAAAATTTATAGCCGTAACATTTAACTAAATGCGGGATTATTAAACATGCTGCACAAAAAAATGCTGTATTTGCTCCTTTTTTTGTAGTGAGAGATATATTTCCACTCATATGTCTTGAGCAACCACTATCTATAAACCACTTTTGTTCTTTGATACTGGTAAAAACTTGCAAACACCAATCACTGCCTTACCCAGCTGTTAGATCAAGTGTCGATTTTGGATTCGTATTCAGGATCAACCATGTTAGGTGGCCTTAACCCTTTAGGAACCCAAACCTGCTTAACTTGTCCTTTGAGTTGAAAAGGAAAAGTGTTCCTCATTATGTGAGGGTACTCTCTTCTTCTAAAAGGACAAGTCATCTTAACATGACAAGTTTTGCAGGAGTAATGACTGGTAGGATAAGTTTTGTTTCCAGCTTTCACAAATCTGGTATTTTTCCTTCTTGGAAAGTTTGGATTGAATCCAATACCAAATTTGTGAACAGAGTGTGAACTTCCTCCAAGAATCAAGTTCAACTTGTGTTCTGATCCAGCAAGCTTGACTTTGACCAATTCAGATTCTTGAAGTTTCTCAGTAAGAGTAGTCTTTTGTATATCTAATTCATCAATCTGATGTCTTAGATTAACAAGGCTGTCACTCATTGAGGAGTTTTCAGTGACTACTTCTTTGACTTGTGTTTTCAAGGCTTTGAAACTAGTTTTCAAGGCCTTGAAATCACTATCAGTTTTCTTCTGAGTGATTTCAAGATTCTGATTTAGGCAAACATGTTGTAAGTTTTCTTTTGCTTGCTCATGAACTTTTTATTTCAAAAGTCTGATCTCTTTCAGATAATCTTCCTCATTCAAAAGCATTGTTCTTAGATATTCTCAAAGAGCTTTTTTTGGTTTTGAAACAGACAATTTACCATTACCTCAATGTTCTTCTCAGAACTTTCATCATGCTTGGCCATGAAGCATAGGTTGGCATGTTCTTCCTCAGATTCAGATTCACTAGAGCTATCTGAATCACTCCATGAAGCTATCATGGCTTTCTTTCTTCTGTCATGATCTTTCTTTTGAAAGATCTTGCTTTTCTTGTGTGAACAATCTCTTATCAAGTGTCCTGCATCACCACATTCAAAGTATTCATAACTTTTGATTTATTTTGTGAAGGGGACTTACCTTTGTAGTCCCTGCTGTTGGATGATCTATGCCTTCTCTGTTCAAGTCTTTGTTTCCAAAGTTTTTATTCATTTTGAGAATCCTTGTCAAGGCTTTTGAGATTAAGGAAATTGGATCTCCATCATCACCATCCTCAGTTTCAGGGTTTTGTGTTCTCTCGTTCTCTTTGTCTTTGAGAGCTAAGTTCTTGACACTATATGGGAGTTCTCCATCAACTTCGTTCATAGATATCTCATGTGTCAGGAGCTTCCCTTGTAGGTCATCAAGTTGTAGAGTTGAGAGATTATGAGCTTCTCCAATAGTTGTGGTCTTTGGTCCCTGTTGAAGTCGATAATCCCAAGTATAGGATATCGCTCCAAGTAGTACCCGAGTAAGAACCGGGTCGATTTCCACAAGGATTGGGAAAGAGAATAAGCACTCTAGAGCCAACTAGTAAACTACTAATAAACTAACTAAATTGAAAAAAAAACGAGTTTCTCAAAGGCTTTAGAGCTAGCCAAGTTTTGAATCCACCACTCAAGTGATTGAGCAAGAGTTGTTGATATTGCTAGAGAAAATGACTAAGAAAGAAAACAAACAACTACTAACACTATTACTAGTATGAGTCTAACGAGTTTGTCAATAAGAGAGTAAGTTGGGTCAATCGATTCCAATAGAGGCCTTGTGTGTGAGCATCAACACCCAAAGTTTATGTCAAAGGAAAGCATGGATTATATAGTAAGAGGATTTGTCTAGCTCTTGTAATCAAGAGTGAAATGCAAAATCGAGTTATGTCAAGCATATTTTATATGTAAACGAGAGCGTTTCCATATGAAAGATCAAGCCACAATCCGGATTTGAAATTCAACACTTGAATACTACAAATTCGACATCCAACTTATAAGACTAGAAGAACAATTGAATTTCTCACACACAAGTCATCTATCTTCGTCAATCAACCCAACAAGTAGCTTAGTTGTTCATATTCAAGTGCAAGACACGAGAATCAAGAACATTCATGAAAATATTGGTTATATTCAAGCTCAAATACTCTTAAATTCAACCAAATAACACCAACTTGCTACCAAATGATGAACAAACTACTAGTATTTGATTCAACTACACTCTAATCAACCTAACAGCAGCTAACAAATTCAGAATTGAAACTAACAGCTGGTGCAATCACAAACCAAGAACAGTGCTAAAAAACAATGCTCAAAACAGAGCAAAACAGACCTAATTCGAGCTATCTCTCCCTTGGTTGTTGCTGGCTCCGTAATAGCTCAGGATGAGCTCGGAATCACCAGAACAAATCCAGAAATCGGCAAGTGCCGAGAGATAAGAGAGAGAGAGACAGAGCTTCGGCTAAGATTGTGCGTGGGTCGTCCTCCTCTTCCCCAGAAATCGGCAAGTGCCGAGAGAGAAGAGAGAGAGACAGAGCAAAACAAAACCAATTCGATCTCTCTCCCCCAAGTCTTCAATCCTCACCCTCCAATTCGTCCTAGACCTTCCCCTTCGTTGATTTGCAGAAGCTTCATGAACCCTAAGTCGATTTGGGGCTTTTCTCTCGGTTGCTTGTTGGGCCGAATTGATCAGTGGGTTAGGAAGAGGGTTGGACAAGGAGAAGATTGGTACCGGATTTGCGTTATTTGGTGAAGAATTGGTCAGGTTTTGGGCTGAAGGAAGCTTCGGCGAAGCTTGTTTGAAGAACAATGGCGCTGCTCTTGTTTTCAGTCGTGTGTTCGACGGGGAGAGAGAAAGTACCGTGTGAGAGGGTGAGCTGTTTCGCCGAAACTACACTCGGATCCCCCTAGCTTGGTGTAATGTTTTAAAATACCCCGTTCCTTCTTAAAACTTTTCGTAAAGTGACAGTTTAAACCCCCATCCGGCAATAACACTTTACTTGAACCCTTAAGACGTGTAAAAAACCACACTTTAGCCCCAATTCCTTTAAGTTCTTCTCTATTTTTCCCTCCACTTCAACCTTTGACTCTCATTTTGACCTCTTTTCTTCTAAATCTTCAATAACGACCCCATATTCTTCTATTGCCTTCTCAAATAGGTCTTCAAATCTTCACATTAACTTGCAAATTAGTTGCTTTGTCTTCAACTTTAGCCTCTTTATCACTTGACTTCTTCAAATTAAGCATTCAAATTCCTTCTTAACTTATCTTGGCCCCTCCAAAGCCTCTCCATTCCTCATTCAAGCTTTCACAACTAGCCCCTTGCGTTCTAAGTCACGTCTTTGCCTACAAAATAAGATAAAAACAACAAAAACTACAAAGACAAGCATAAGTCTAGAATGAGAGATAAAATAGCTAAATTACACATATTAGCAAGTTATGAAGAGTTCCTTAACATACTAAAATATGCAATTTTAAGTCGTTAACACACCCTCCAACTTTCCTTTTGCTCGTCCTCGATCAAAGAGAGCGATATTTAAATTTTTTTAAGAACCAATCATGAGAGACACACACTCAACTAGACAAGGCTTGGCTAAATTCTAAACTAGACTCAAATATTTACAAAAACGCACACACACATTATCTATCCTAAGTGAGAACTCAAAGAAATAAAGTACTAAGTGTTACTAGCTAATTTTAATTTTTTTTGGTTGGGAGAAAAAACAAGAATGCACAAATGTTCCCTCAAATAAATTCTCAAAGTCCAAGAAGATTGAGAAAGAAGCCTATGGACGTCTAAGCATATACTCATACAAATGTGGGCGGTGTTTGGTAGAAGGTGACTCATGCGATCCACAAAACTTGTTAAATTAAGTCCAATTCAAAAGAAAGTATGCCTTCAAAAATAAGGATCACATGAAACTAGACATTCTCATACTTATTCAAAAGCACCCACGTAGGATGGACTTCCAAAGCTTTGAAAAAAAACGAATATTAAGAAGGGGAGATGTGGTTGTGGGCTTGTATGGTCCTTTTGTGGATTTTTGGTAGATGGTGCGATTTATCATGATTTCTTTTTCTTCTTTCTTTTTTTTTTTTTTTTTTTTATAACCTCAAATCCAAGTCTCTCCAAGACCACAACAAAATAGAGGAATATACAAGCGAGTGGGCTTTTTAAGCTAAACAAGGGAGCTATCTAGGTGGTGATGTAACATTATCCCCGGACACCCCTCTATTTCTTAGACATCTCATGGGGTGTCATTGGTAACCACCACTCCAATGGGCTACAAGTTTCCACCGCAAAAACGAATAGAGTAAATTTTTTTTGTGAAGTTCAAATAGCTTTAGAAAATGCACCATTTATCAACAGTAGAATACGTCAAAGTTTATGTGATCAACTTAGCTTGAATGACTTAAACATGAAACGTATATTTAGTGTTTCGCTTTGTGAGAACGCATGATGTCGCGGAATGTGGGGTATTGGTGTAGATGTATTGAGTATAAGCAAAGAATTCCTTTCTAAAATAAAAATAAAAAGAACATGGACTAAGAAATTTCATTATTTGAAAACATCTAGCTTTCCCAAATTCAACCTTTTCGCGTTTTCTCATTTTTTTTTAGTAAGTGACTCTACTAGAACTTCCTAAGACTTAATAAGAAAAATAAAATCTAGACTCAAGATGAAAGGTGAAAATAAATAAAACTACCAAAGAAAGAAGAATAAAAAAATCTATGGTTTGACACGGGGAAAGAGTGATGCTTCTCATGAATGGTTCGCACACATTTTTTCAAAATTTTCAATTTTTTAATTTTTTATGATTTTTTTCAAATTTTTTATTTTTTTTAATTTTTCATTTAAATCACCAATGAATAAAAAGAATGCTTGTAACCATGTAATCAAGAAATAAAATCTACTCCACCCCCAACTAAAATATCACATTGTCCTCAATGTGTGAGATCAATGGAAGAGCATACAAATTCATATAAGAGACAAGGGATAGATGGACCTCATTTTTCGCTTTCTTGGCCACCAAACATAAGTCCTCCTCCAAGAGCAACGTACAAATAATCAAGAGCAAAAGAACTACAACTAATATTTACAAAGGTGATACTTTTGGTGAACACTAGTTAGTATAGGTTGGGTCCATAAGAGAAATGGACTCAACCTTGGCCTCAACATTTTCAACATATGGTTTCAATCTTTGGCCATTCACCTTAAAACTTTCCCCACTTTTGGGGTTCAAAATTTCAATGGTCCCATAAGGATACACATGCTTCACAATATATGGACCATTCCATTTTCATTTCAACTTTCTTCCAAAGAGTTTCATCCTTGAGTTAAAGAGAAGAACTTTTTGATTAGGCTCAAAAGACTTAGGAACAATATATTTATCATGATAAGCCTTTGTCCTTGCCTTAGATATCCATGTGTTCTCATAAGCCTTATTTCTAAGCTCTTCTAACTCATTCAAGTTTAACTTCCTTTCTTCCCCCTCTTTAACAAGATCAAAATTCAAGAATTTGATGGCCCAATAGGCCTTGTGCTCTAACTCCACCGGAAGATGGCATGCCTTTCCATACACTAGTCTATATGGAGACACACTAATGGGAGTCTTGTAAGCGGTACGGTAAGCCCAAAGAGCATCAACCAACCTCAAAGACCAATCTTTGCGATTGGGTTTACCGTTTTCTCCAAAATTCTTTTAATTTCCCTATTAGAAACTTCCACTTGCCCACTAGTTTGTGGGTGGTATGGTGAGCCAACTTTATGCACAATCCCATACTTTTTCATGAGGCTCTCAAAGGCCTATTGCAAAAATGTGTCCCTTCATCGCTAATGATAGCTCGGGGCATGCCAAAACGAGATAAAATTTGGTGTTGAAGAAACTTAATAACAACTCTATGATCATTGGTTTTTGAAGGAATGGCTTAAACCCACTTTGACACATAATCCACCGCCAAGAGTATATATAGGTTGCCAAAGGATGATGGAAATGGACCCATGAAGTCAATACCCCAACAATCAAATATTTCAATAATTAAATGGGGTTCAAGGGCATCATATTTATTTTTTCCAATATTTCCTCCCATCCTTTGGCACCTATCACATGCTTTGCAAAAATGAAATGCATCACTAAAAAGAGTAGGCCAATATAAACCACTTTGCAAATGAATTCTATGGGTGCAAATGGAAGGACTAATTCCTCTAATATCCTCAATGGACCATCCTATGGCACCCTTGTAATCCTTAAAAACTTCAAGCACCCTCTTTTCTTGCTCAACATCATGGGAAGATGACATAATAATAGGATAAGTATCATTAACCCCAATAAATGCATATTTCAAATCTAAAGGAAGGGGTTTCAACTAACAAATTGGTGGAACCCTCTCAATGGGAGGTATCATCTCACTTCCTTGCAACTCACTATCAACACTAGAATCCTCATGAGTCGACTCAATGACTTGGTCAAGTTGGCCAAAGAGTCTCTCCCCTTCATCAAAGTCAAATTCTTCTTCCATAAGAAGAGATGAAAGAGGAGTGTTATCATCATACAAAAATTCCAATTCTTCTAAAGTAAGCTCACTTGAATCATTGGAACATGTTGGTAGAGTATAAATATCTTAAACACATGATTCTACCCAACTCACTTCACAAACATCATCATCATCTTGTGAGCTTGGGTGAATACATGCATTAAAAATATTAAGCTCTAACATCATGTTCTCAAATGTAATATTCATCATACCACTTCTACAATTTATTATTGCATTAGAAGTAGCAAGAAATGGTCTTCCTAAAATAATAGGAATGGATGAAGTGCCACTAGCCAAAGGGGAGGTGTCTAAAACTATAAAATCCACCGGATAATAACATTGGTTCACTTGAACCAAGACATCCTCAATGATACCTCTAGGGACTCTAGTGGACCTATCCTCCAATTGTAGAGTCACTCTTGTGGGTTTCAACTCACCCAACCCCAACTTCTCATACACCAAGTATGGAAGAAGGTTTACACTTGCACCCAAATCTTATAAAGAATTGTGAATTTTATGATCTCCAATGGTGCAAGTGATAGTAGGTGAACCCGTATCTTTATACTTGGGAGGGAGATTATTTTTGAGAATTGAGCTCACTTGCTCGGTGAGAAAAGCCTTCTTTCTCACTTGAAGAGTTCTCTTGAAAGTGCAAATATCCTTCAGAAACTTGGCATAAGCCGGAATTTGCTTGATAGCATCCAAGAGAGGGATGTTTATCTTGACATTTTGAAATGTCTCAAGGATATCTTGGTTGCTAGCTTTCTTAGTAGAGGCTAAAAGTCTTTGGGGAAATGGTGCAGGAACCTTAATTTCCTCACTTTATTCCACTACTTGTTTCCCCTTGTCAAGACTACTTTGTGACTCTTGTGAGTCGACAACTCTCTCTTGGTCATCACTCTTCTCACATTCTTCTTCTCCCTCATTTTTATTGGACTCCCCTCTTGGAAGTCCATTGTTAACAACCTTCCCACTTCTCAAAACGGTAATGGCCTTAGCATGTTCCATATGGTTAAAGCTTTGGCCCTTTGGGTTTTGTTGAGGTTGAGATGGGAATTTTCCCTTCTCTTGAGCATTTATGGTAGACTCCAACCTAGCTAATGCATTTCTCAACTCTTGGTTAGAGTTTTGCAACTCTTGGTTGGACTTCCTCAAATCATGGTTGGTTTGGTTTTGAGAAGCCATAAATTGCTCAAAGGTCTCTTCTACACTCCTTTTGTTAGGAGGGACATAAGTGGATCTAGAAGGGTTTACTTGAGTGTCTTGGCCTTGTCTCCATGAGAAATTTGGGTGATTCCTCCAATTGGAGTTGTATGTCTCCGAGTAGGAACGGGGTCGATTCCCAAGTATTGGAATATCGTTCTAAGTAGTACCCGAGTAAGAACGGGGTCGATTTCCACAAGGTTTGGGAAAGAGATTAAACACTCTAAGCTAACTAGTAAACTTACTAAGAAACTAACTAAATTAACAAAACGAGTTTCTCAAAGGCTTTGAGCTAGCCAAGCTTTGAATCCACCACTCAAGTGATGGAGCAAGAGTTGTTGATATTGCTAGAGCAAATAACTAAGAAAGAAAACAACTACTAAAACTATTACTAATACGATTCAAACGAGTTTGTCAATAAGAGAGTAAGTTGGGTCAATCGATTCCAATAGATGCCTTGTGTGTGAGCATCAACACCCAAAGTTTATGTCAAATAAAAGCATGGATTATATAGCAAGAGGATTTGTCTAGCTCTTGTATTCAAGAGTGAAATGCAGAATCGAGTTATGTCAAGCATCTTTCATATGTAAACGAGAGCGTTTCCATATGAAAGATCAAGCCACAATTCGGATTTGATATTCAACACTTGAATACTACGAATTCGACATCCAACTTATAAGACTAGAAGAAAAATTGAATTTCTCACACACAAGTCATCTATCTTCATCAATCAAACCCAACAAGTAGCTTAGTTGTTCATATTCAAGAGCAAGACACAAGAATCAAGAGTATTCATGAAAATAGTCATTATATTCAAGCTCAAATACTCTTTAATTCAACCAAATAACACCAACTTGCTACCAAATGATGAACAAACTACTAGTGTTTGATTCTACTACACTCTAATCAACCTAACCAGTAGCTAACAAACCCAGAAACTCAAAGCTAACAGCAAGTTGCTGCTGCTGCAGCAACACAATCCAAAACAGAGCCAATACAGTGCTCAAAACAGAGCAATTCGAAACCCAGATTGAAACCTGACCTAACCCTTTCCTCCCTGGTTGTTACTGGCTCCGTAGTAGCTCAGGATGAGCTCGGAAACACCAGAACGAACCCAGAATCGGTTTAGTACCGAGAGAGAAGAGAGAGAGATAGAGCTTCGGCTCAGCCAAAAGCGTGGTTCGTCGCCCCCTTCTTCTTCTTTCTCTTTGTCTTATATAGGCAGCGAGGGAGAGTTGTCGTAGCCTCCAAGGATTGATCCTAGCCCTTCAATTGAACTGAGAGACTCTCAATCGTTGATTTGAAGATGTTTCAAGAACCCTAGGTGATTTGGGCGTTTCTTCTAGAAGCCTTCTTGGGCCGAATTGATGCTTGGGCTGGGAAGAGGGTTGGAAAAGGAGAAGATTGGTACTTGTCTCGTGCAATTTGGTGAAGAATTGAGGGAGAGGTGAGCTGTTGAATAGCTTGGTCGAGCCAACAATGGTGGCTGGTTCGTCATCTGTTCTTCAGGTCGGGGAGAGAGAAACTCTTGAGAGAGGGCGAGCTGGGGGTGAGCTGGTTTATGGAAATTGCACCCGGCTCCCCCCTAGCTTGCTGGAATGTTTTAAAAGGCCCAGATCCTTACTTAAAATCTTCTGAAAATGGCAATCTGACCCCCAATCCGTTAAAAACAATTTATTTGAGCCCTTAAAACGTTTCAAAACTTGCACTTAAGCCCCACTTCCGTTAGTTTCTTCTCTATTTTGCCCTCCTCTTCAACCTTTGACTCTCATTTTGACTTTTTTCTTCTAAGTCTTCAATAACGACTCCATATTCTTCTCTTGTCTTCACAAATAGGTCTTCAAATCTTCACTTTTAGCTTGCAAATTAGTTGCTTTGTCTTCAACTTTAGCCTCTTTATCACTTGACTCCTTCAAATTAAGCCTTCAAATTCCTCATTCAAGCTTTCACAACTAGCCCCTTGCGTTTTAACTCTTTTCTTTGCCTACAAAATGAGAGAAACAACCAAAACTACGAAAACAAGCATAAGTCTAGAAAGAGAGATAAAATAGATAAATTACACATATTAGCAAGTTAAGAGGAGTTCGTTAACATACTAAAATATGGAATTTTAATTCATCAACAACGGATCCCCTTGATCTTTACTCCCCGCTCCTTAGTTTTCACCACTTCCTCTATCCCAGACTCAGATTCAGACACATCTTCTTGAACCTCTTCCTGAACATCCTTTCCCTTCTTGATCATCTTTTAAGGGGAGGTGTCTAAAACTATAAAATCCACCGGATAATAACATTGGTTCACTTGAACCAAGACATCCTCAATGATACCTCTAGGGACTCTAGTGGACCTATCCGCCAATTGTAGAGTCACTCTTGTGGGTTTCAACTCACCCAACCCCAACTTCTCATACACCGAGTATGGAAGAAGGTTTACACTTGCACCCAAATCTAATAAAGAATTGTGAATTTTATGATCTCCAATGGTGCAAGTGATAGTAGGTGAACCCGGATCTTTATACTTGGGAGGGAGATTATTTTGGATAATTGAGCTCACTTGCTCGGTGAGAAAAGCCTTCTTTCTCACTTGAAGAGTTCTCTTGAAAGTGCAAATATCCTTGAGAAACTTGGCATAAGCCGGAATTTGCTTGATAGCATCCAAGAGAGGGATGTTTATCTTGACATTTTGGAATGTCTCAAGGATATCTTGGTTGCTAGGTTTCTTAGTAGAGGCTAAAAGTCTTTGGGGAAATGGTGGAGGAACCTTAATTTCCTCACTTTCTTCCACTACTTGTTTCCCCTTGTCAAGACTACTTTGTGACTCTTGTGAGTCGACAACTCTCTCTTGGTCATCACTCTTCTCACATTCTTCTTCTCCCTCATTTTTATTGGACTCCCCACTTGGAAGTCCATTGTTAACAACCTTCCCACTTCTCAAAACGGTAATGGCCTTAGCATGTTCCATATGGTTAAAGCTTTGGCCTTTTCGGTTTTGTTGAGGTTGAGATGGGAATTTTCCCTTCTCTTGAGCATTTATGGTAGACTCCAACCTAGCTAATGCATTTCTCAACTCTTGGTTAGAGTTTTGCAACTCTTGGTTGGACTTCCTCAAATCATGGTTGGTTTGGTTTTGAGAAGCCATAAATTGCTCAAAGGTCTCTTCTACACTCCTTTGTTAGGAGGGACATAAGTGGATCTAGAAGGGTTTACTTGAGTGTCTTGGCCTTGTCTCCATGAGAAATTTGGGTGATTCCTCCAATTGGAGTTGTATGTCTCCGAGTAGGGTGAGTTATTATAGGGCTTCCTATAATTTTTATAATTTAACATATTCACTTGCTCACCCATGAGCTCTTGGGCTCTTAGAAAATCGGGACATTTGTTCAAATCATGAGAGTTATCACTACAAAAAGAGCACAATGCCTCACTCTTAGCCTTAAGTTGATACATAGTACCTTTAGGCTTAAAGTTAGCATCCTTAGAAGGCTCATTAATGTCCCAAGATTGGACTTTCTCACAAATTTCATCTAGACAATCCAAACCCTCATCTTCACCTTTTGTGAGAAAATCCCCCCACTCATGGATTCAATTGTGTGCTTATGGTCGCATGGAAAACCATCATAAAAGGAGCTAATTAACCTCCATGTCTCAAATCCATGGTGAGGGCAAGCAATGAGGAGATCCTTGAAGCGTTCCCAAGCTTGGGGAAGTGGCTCTCCCTCCTTAGCACAAAAAGTAACAATTTTCCTTTTTATGGCATTTGTTTTGTAAGTAGGGAAAAATTTATTAAGAAACTCTTTCTCTAACTCTTCCCATGTGCCTATGGTCCTAGGTCTCAAGGAGGGAAGCCATGCCTTGGATTTGTCTTTTAAAGATAAAGGAAACAATCTAGGCCTTATGGTGTTACTCGAGACACCATTGCAATTAACCGTTGAGGCAATATCATTGAAATCCTTAAGATGAGAGTAAGCTCTCTCGGACTCTAGGCCATGAAACTTGGGAAGAAGTTAATTTGTGCCCGGTTTGACATCAAAGTTTCTTTCATTTAATGGAAACACAAAGCAAGATGGTGAACTTTGTCGAGATGGATGCATCAAATCTCTTAGTGAGCGAAATGGCATCATCTCATTGTTGCTACTATGCCCATCCTCTCTATCCATAATTTCAAAGCTATTAAGAGAGCTAGAATCGTTGGATTGGGCTAAACTACTACTATCACTAGTAGAAGTATTTTCACTAAAGGGATTTCTACCCTCTTCTTCAAATAAAGTGCGATGCAATCTATGGGTACTATCATGTTGCCACACACTCATGCAACCCAAGCTCAAATTAAGTTCAAGAGGGTTGCCTAACACAAGCTAGGAGTATGTTTTTGTGATTTTTTTACTTTTCGCTTCTTTTTTTTTGTTCCAAAGTTCAAAAATGAACCCGAAATTTTCTTCAAGCGTATCTAAAAAAAAAAACAAGCAAAACAAGAAAGTAACTAAAGAGTGAGTCTCTTAGCACCAATCCCCGGCAATGGCGCCAAAAACTTGTTCGCAATAATTCCCAAGTATTGGAATATCGTTCTAAGTAGTACCCGAGTAAGAACGGGGTCGATTTCCACAAGGATTGGGAAAGAGATTAAACACTCTAAGCTAACTAGTAAACTTACTAAGCAACTAACTAAATTAACAAAACGAGTTTCTCAAAGGCTTTGAGCTAGCCAAGCTTTGAATCCACCACTCAAGTGATGGAGCAAGAGTTGTTGATATTGCTAGAGCAAATAACTAAGAAAGAAAACAACTACTAACACTATTACTAATACGATTCAAACGAGTTTGTCAATAAGAGAGTAAGTTGGGTCAATCGATTCCACTATATGCCTTGTGTGTGAGCATCAACACCCAAAGTTTATGTCAAAGAAAAGCATGGATTATATAGCAAGAGGATTTGCTAAGCTCTTGTATTCAAGAGTGAAATGCAGAATCGAGTTATGTCAAGCATCTTTCATATGTAAACGAGAGCGTTTCCATATGAAAGATCAAGCCACAATTCGGATTTGATATTCAACACTTGAATACTACGAATTCGACATCCAACTTATAAGACTAGAAGAAAAATTGAATTTCTCACACACAAGTCATCTATCTTCATCAATCAAACCCAACAAGTAGCTTAGTTGTTCATATTCAAGAGCAAGACACAAGAATCAAGAGTATTCATGAAAATAGTCATGCTCAAATACTCTTTAATTCAACCAAATAACACCAACTTGCTACCAAATGATGAACAAACTACTAGTGTTTGATTCTACTACACTCTAATCAACCTAACCAGCAGCTAACAAACCCAGAAATTCAAAGCTAACAGCAAGTTGCTGCTGCTGCAGCAGCACAATCCAAAACAGAGCCAATACAGTGCTCAAAACAGAGCAATTCGAAACCCAGATTGAAACCTGACCTAACCCTTTCCTCCCTGGTTGTTACTGGCTCCGTAGTAGCTCAGGATGAGCTCGGAAACACCAGAACAAACCCAGAATCGGTTTAGTATCGAGAGAGAAGAGAGAGATAGAGCTTCGGCTCAGCCAAAAGCGTGGTTCGTCGCCCCCTTCTTCTTCTTTCTCTTTGTCTTATATAGGCAGCGAGGAGAGTTGTCGTAGCCTCCAAGGATTGATCGTAGCCCTTCAATTGAACTGAGAGACTCTCAATCGTTGATTTGAAGATGTTTCAAGAACCCTAGGTGATTTGGGTGTTTCTTCTAGAAGCCTTCTTGGGCCGAATTGATGCTTGGGCTGGGAAGAGGGTTGGAAAAGGAGAAGATTGGTACTTGTCTCGTGCAATTTGGTGAAGAATTGAGGGAGAGGTGAGCTGTTGAATAGCTTGGTCGAGCCAACAATGGTGGCTGGTTCGTCATCTGTTCTTCAGGTCGGGGAGAGAGAAACTCCCGTGAGAGAGGGTGAGCTGGTTTAGGGAAATTGCACCCGGCTCCCCCCTAGCTTGCTGGAATGTTTTAAAAGGCCCAGATCCTTAATTAAAATCTTCTGAAAATGACAATCTGACCCCCAATCCGTTAAAAACAATTTATTTGAGCCCTTAAAACGTTTCAAAACCTGCACTTAAGCCCCACTTCCGTTAGTTTCTTCTCTATTTTGCCCTCCTCTTCAACCTTTGACTCTCATTTTGACCTTTTTTCTTCTAAGTCTTCAATAACGACTCCATATTCTTCTCTTGTCTTCACAAATAGGTCTTCAAATCTTCACTTTTAGCTTGCAAATTAGTTGCTTTGTCTTCAACTTTAGCCTCTTTATCACTTGACTCCTTCAAATTAAGCCTTCAAATTCCTCATTCAAGCTTTCACAACTAGCCCCTTGCGTTTTAACTCTCTTCTTTGCCTACAAAATGAGAGAAACAACCAAAACTACGAAAACAAGCATAAGTCTAGAAAGAGAGATAAAATAGATAAATTACCCATATTAGCAAGTTAAGAGGAGGTCGTTAACATACTAAAATATGGAATTTTAATTCATCAACAACGTATCCCTTTGATCTTTACTCCCCGCTCCTTAGTTTTCACCACTTCCTCTATCCCAGACTCAGATTCAGAAACATCTTCTTGAACCTCTTCCTGAACATCCTTTCCCTTCTTGATCATCTTTTAAGGTGGAGAATTCTCTTGAATGCTGGTTGTTTCATCTGAATCTGATCCATGAATGGTGATCTTTCTGTTAGCCTTTCCCTTTATCCTCTTAGAAGAACTCTGTCATTGCTGCTTGATTATCTGTGATTTGTGTTCCATTGGGTTTGGGTTTTCACAGATATGCGAAAGAAAATTAGAGAGATAGAGAAATGGAGAGGAACAGATTGAGAATGAAAAAAATATGCCCTGAAGTTGGGTTAAGTAGGTAGAAGAGTTTGATTGAAAGAAGGATTGCATGAAATTGAAAGATACTCTGAGATATTTTGGGATATTTTGACCAAATCCTCTGAACATAACAAATATTCCATAATTATAAAAAACGATATCACAAAATATTTTTTGATCCAATTTTTGAATAAAAGTTACAGTATATTACTCACGAAACAGTGGCCAAAAGCTTTGAGAAATTTCAGGGCCACCTGAAAACTTCAAAGCTTTGAAGCATACTTTCAAGCCTAAGAATGTATGATCTCAAGGCTTTGAGATTTTCACACATAAAACATGTAAGAACTAATACTCCCCCTAAACCTCTCATATGGAAAAGGTTTAGTGAAATATCAGCTTTCTGCATAGTAGTTTGTAAGGTCACAGGTTTCATGGACTTGAAATACTTAGTTATTTCAAGGCCTTTGAACCAGTTTTCAAAGCCTTGAATCAGGTTTTCAAGGCCTTGAACCAGGATTCAAAGCCTTGAAACTGTCTAACCTGTATGCATGTTCTAAGGGGGAGTTTTTCTTAACACTTCTGATCTGACTCTATCACTATCACCCCTGAACTTTATGTGTTATTATTTGATGAGGAAAGACAAACTATTTTGATATATCTAACATGGTTTAATCCATCAGTCTGACTTAGTTTTGCAGGGAAATTTTATTTCCTAAATATGCAGGATTGGTTTTCTAATCTGGCTTTTGCAAGAAAGGAACAATAAGAGATGATGATTCTGTGATCAATCAGAGACTCATGACAGCTTCTCAAATTGTTTAATGACAAGATCACAACAATATCTCTGGAGATTGTGATCACCTATCCGTTGGATAAGGCTGTTAAGAGAGTCAAAGTTTGTTGCCTACAAAATAAGAAGTTGTTGCTGAAAATCTGGGAATATTTGTATAGCTTCAAACTGTATAAATGGAGCTCATTTTGAAGCAACAAGAGAGAACACTCAATGGGAAAAAAGAGAGACATATTTCTGGATTGACAAGCATCAAGGAATTTCATCATTCTCACAATCCATCTCACAAAAGATCACTGCACTCTTCTTTGCAGTTCTACACTTTAGTGTTCTTCTGTCTTGTGCTTTACTTGTAGATCATTCTTGTAATACTTCTCCATTTAATTCTCAAGGATTTTTCAAGGTGAACAATAGAGAATTCTTAGTTAATCAGTTAGCTAGAGCAGGTACTAGATAGGTTAGAGAGAACCACAAATTTTAACAGAGTAAGGCAACTCTCTGTGCTTGAGATCTAGGGCTTAGCTTTTGATTCATAAGAATTGAGTTGAAAATCCATCAGGGATAATATCCCTGAGGTAGAGACGTAGGTCCAAGTGGACTGAACTCTATAAATCACTTGTCTCTTGAATTTACAGTTCATTTACATTCATAGTTTTTACAGTATTCAAACCAGTCTGTTTTCAAGGGTTTGAAACTCTTTTAAAAGCCTTGAAAAAGACTTTTCTGTTTTATTTCAAAGTGTATTTCACTTCAAAGGCTTGAAAGTGTTTTCAAGGCCTTGAACTTTACTGCTCTTCAAAGAATTTCTTCTCCTCCACCAAGTTTTGCAAAAAGTTGACATACTCCATTCAACCCTCCCTCCTACTCCTAGAGTATCTGTGCTGCATATCTATCTGCATAATCCTGTTTCAATTGGTATCAGAGCTTGTATCACCGTGTAAGACTTAACCATCTAGTGATCATGAGTACTGAAGGTGATGGTGGTTTCTCACATAGATGAGCTGCCAACAGACCTCCTCTATTTTGTGGAGACAACTTTGCTCACTGGAAAGCCCTGATGTAAATGTTCATCATTAGTCAAGACATAGAACTTCGGACCATTATTCAGAATGGACCTCACACTTTCTTTACAGAGAAAGATGGGATCAAAACTCCCAAATCTGAAGACTCACTCTCCTCTTCTAAATTAGAACAATTTTCTTAAAATTACAAAGCTATTAACATCTTGTATTGTGCTTTGAGTACAAATGAATTTAACAGGATTTCAGGCTGCAAGACTACCAACGAGATCTGGGATAATCTTGTGGTGACATTTGAAGAACCCAGTCAAGTCATGCAAACTAAAATCAACATCTATCTCAGGCAATATGAGTTGTTCAAGATGAATGCAGATGAGTCAATCAGAGAGATGTTCAAGAGGTTCACAGACATAGTCAATAACCTTGATTCACTTGGAAAGCATATTTCCAATGACGAAAAGGTGATAAAGATTCTGAGGAGTCTACCAAAGGCAAAATAAGAACCAAAGACTACTACAATTGACGAAGCTCAAGATCTCTCATCACTAAAACTTGATGACCTACAAGGGAAGATCCTGACACATGAAATATCCATGAATGAAGCTGATGGAGACCTACCTGAAGGTGTCAAGAACTTACCACTTAAGGCCAAAGAGAATGAGAAAATTCAAATACTTGAAAAAGAAGATGATGATGAAGATCCATTTGCATTGATTTCTAAAGCCTTGAATAGAATCCTCATGATGAAGAAAAACTTTGCAAACAAGGACTTCAACAGAGAAAGACACAGATAATCTTGTAGCAAGGACTACAAAGGTTTTCAGAAGAAAGACCATTTGATCAGAGATTTTCCACACAAGAAAAGCAAGAACTTTCAGAAGAAAGACCATGACAGGGAAAAGAAATCTATGATAGCTTCATGGAGTGACTCTGATACCTCAAGTGACTCTGAACTTGAAGAAGAACATGCCAACCTATGCTTCATGGCCAAGCATGATGAAAGTTCTGAGAAGAACATTGAGGTAATGGTAAAACTGTTTGATTTCAAAACCAAAAGAAACTCATTTAAATTATCTTAGAACAATGCTTTTAAATGAAGAAGATTATCTGAATGACATTAGAGTTTTGAAAGAAAAATTTCATGAGCAAGGAAAAGAGAATTTACAACTTGTTTGTCTGAATCAAAATCTTCACTTCTCTCTGAAGAAAACGGATAGTGATTTCAAGGCCTTGAACACCAGTTTCAAAGCCTTGAAAACAAAAGTCAATGAAGTAGTCACTGAGAACTCTTTACTGAGTAACATCCTTGTTAATCTGAGACATTAAGTTGATGAATTAGATAAACGATAGACTAATCTAACTGAGAAACTTCAAGAATATGAATTAGTCAAAGTCAAGCTTGGAGGCTCAGAATACAAGTTGAACCTAATTCTTGGAGAAATTTCAAAGTCAGTTCACAAAACTGGTTTTGGATAAAATCCAAACTTTCCAAGAAAGAACAATGCCATATTTGTGAAAGCTGGAAACAAAATTTTTCCTAAATGTTATTTTTGTAACAAGATTGGTCATATGAAGATGAATTTTCCTTTCAGAAGAAGAGACCCTCACATAATGAGGAACACATTCCCACTTCTACTTAAAGGATAAGTTAGACAAATTTGGGTTCCTAAAGGGTCAGACCACCTAACATGGTTGATCTTCAGTATGAGTCGAAATTCCACACTTGGTCTAACCCATGTAAATCTAGAGTAATCATCTACCACAACAAGCATATATCTCTTAACTTTGGGTTTCTGAACCCTCATAGGACCACACAAGTCCATATGCATCAATTCTAAGGGTCTAGAGTTACTTACAAAATTCTTTAGCTTGAATGAGCTTTTTGTCAATTTACCTTGGGTACATGCCTTGCAAATTTCATCATCTTTGAATTTTAGGTTTGGTAATCCTCTTACCAAGTCTTTTGAGATAAACTTTTTCATTGTATGCATGCTAATATGCCCAAGCTTTCTATGAAAAATCTTTGAGTCTTCCTTCAAAGCATTGAGACATTTCAGACTTTCACCTGCAACTTTGTTAGTACCAAAAGCTTGAACATTGTGTGAACTAGGAACAGTGAGTATGCAATTGCCACATTTATCATCTTGCGCTACACATTTCTCCTTGTCACAAACCAATTTGTTACCTCTATCACATAACCGAGATATACTAAGCAAATTATACTTTAAAACTTCAACCAAGTGAACATCAGAAATTGAACTTGCAGAATCATTACCAATACGCCCAATACCAAGTATATTGCATTTAGCTTTGTCACCATGTGTGATTTTCTTCTTGAATATTCTATGAGTTCAGTAAACAGAGACTTCTTTCCACTCATATGCCTCGAGAAACCACTATCCATAAACCATTTATGATCCTTCAAGGCCTTGGTGACATCATGCAAAATTCAATCAATGCCTTAACAGGCTATTAGACCAAGTGTAGAATTTGAATTCATACTCCGAATCAACCATGTTGGGCGGTCTAAATCTTTTTGGAACCAAAATTCTGTTTCACTTTTACCTTAAGTTAATAAGGATAGGTGTTCCTCAATATGGGAGGTTATGTTCTTCTAAAGGGACAAGTCAATTTAATATGTCTACTTTTTCCACAGTAATGACATTTTGCAGAATGTCTCCTTCCTAATTTTACGAATGTGGTTTTGTTTCTTTTTGGAAAATTTGGATAGTAACCAATTTCACTTTTGTAAAAAGAATGCATACTTCCTCCAAGCATGAGATTTATCTTGTGTTCAAAGCCAACAAAGGTTGATAAAATTTTCTTAGATTCTTGAAGCTTCTCAGTTAATGAAGTTTTCTGTTTCTCTAAATCATCTGAATCATTCTTTAGATCAACATACTTATCAGTTAAAAGAGTGTTTTGATCAAAAAATTCTTTGACATGTTTCTTCAAAGATTTGAATCTGCTATCCAAGGATTTGAAGTCACTATAAATTTTTAACTTAGTAGCTTCAAGACATTTACTTTGGAAAATCAAATCAAAATTTTTCTTTGCCTGCACATGAACCTTAACTTTCAAAGAATCAATATCATTCCTATAACTTTCCTCATTCAAAACATAATTTTTAGAATTTTAGGTAAAACATCAGATGGAATAGCAAGAAGATTCTTAACATTTCTTCAATATGTTTTTCTGAGACTTTTTCTTCATCATGCTCAGACATTAAGCAAAGATTTTCCTGTTCTTCATCAGAATCTTAGTATGTTGAAGAATCTGAATCACTCCATGACAAAACCATTGCTGTCTTCTTTCTGTAGTCATTTTCCTTTTTGGGAAAATGCTTGCTTTTCTTCTTTTGTGGACAATCTCTTTTCAAGTGATCTGCATCTCCACATTCATAGCAATTCAATACTTTAGGTTTATATGAATTTGAAGAAGATTTACCTTTCTGATCCTTGCTACTTGAGATATGAATTTTTCCTTGTTAGAGTTCTTGTTTCCAAAGCTATTTTTCTTCTTCACGATTCTAGCCAAGGCTTTGAAGATTAAGGCTAAGGCTTCTTCAGCATCATCATCCTCCAGTTCAAGGCTTTGATATTTCTCATTGTCCTTTTGCCTTGAGTGCCAGGTTCTTGATGTTGTCACTCATGTCACAATATACTTCCTTCATTGAAATCTCATGAGTGAAAAGTTTGCCTTGCAAATCATCTAGCTCTAAGATACTCAAGTCCTGTGCTTCCTTAATTGCAGTTGTCTTAGGCTCCTATTTGACTTTAGGCAATCTTCTTAGAATCTTTCAGACCGTCTCTTCATTATCATCAGAACTCATCTTGAACAGTTCATACTGCCTCAGAAGGATGTTGAATTTGGTCTACTTGTCTTTGCTAGTTCCTTCATAAGTAACAGTTAATTTTTCCCAGATCTCCTTTGCATTCTTGCAGTTTGATATTATGTTGAACTCATCTGCACTAAGATCACAATATAATAAGTTCAAAGCTTTGTAATTCTTTGATACCGTTTCCTGTTCAATAACTGAGAGATCTTCTTCTAGTTTGACAGTCCTGACTCCATCAGAGGTAGTTTAGAACATGTTGGGACCATTAACAACAATAGACCACAGCTCCATGTCCTGATCTATGATGAACATTTTCATTAGTGCCTTCCAGTACACAAAGTTATCACCACAGAACTATGGAGGTCTGTTAGCTGCTCTTCCCTTTGAGAATCCTCCATCACCTACATTACTCATTGTCCCAAGATTGTTAGATCTTTAAGCAGTGACCCATGCTCTGATACCAATTGAAAATTCGGAATGCAAGTAAATAAACAGGATCTGATACTCTAGAAGGGGGGGGGGGTTGAATAGAGTATGATTTTTTTCTCAATAACAAGCATTTTGAAACTTTAAGCAAATGTGTAGTTGAAATCTCAAAGCTTTGGAATTGATTTGAGAAGCTAGAGATGCAACTGCAGTGACAAAAGCCTCAAAGCTTTGAGATTGGAAATTATTCAAAGCTTTCGAGCAGATTGATTTGAACAGAATATTAACAGTAATGAAAAGCAACAAAATAAATCACAAGAACACAGAGATTTTTACAGAGTTCAGTCACAATCTGATCCCTCCTGGATTTCAACACACTTCTTATTAATCACCCAGATTTATCCCTAGATCTTAAGCCTTCGTAATCTAACTTACACTTATAATGCTTGTGGTTCCTGACACGAATTCTTACGTGTATGCGCAAGTGCACGGTCAAGTAATATAGGGTAATATTTCAACCCCGAGTTATCGATCCCACGAGGACAAGCTTGAGATTATTCAATTAGTTATTAGCCTAGAACACAGTACGAGGAAGAAATTGTGATTTAAACATTTTCCACCCTCAAACAGGTGACTGACATATAATAAACAACTAAACTAATATTTTTGCATTTTTTAATTTATTAAAAAAATATGGAGAAACTAGGCAATCTCTAGATCACCTGGGGCTGTAGACGATTTCCGGATTAGCTATGAAAAACGTTAATTCTATTCTAGTTAACCCGGCCAGTAATGGTATTGACAATCTCCTATCGGTCTCATGTCGTTCTACGTCACGATCTACTTGGTGTACTGTCGGTCCACCTACATCTACCGTTCCGTTCTAGTAGGCTAACGACAGTGAACCGAATGATGTCGTCTCAGACCACTACCACACGAACACCTCACTATCTCCTACCGAATCTACCCACTATGGCCAACCCTACACAATTCTCTTCTCAGTCTCAGTGATTAAGGATTTTTGTTCATATCTCATCACAACTATGTCTGAGTCGCTCTCACACACTAGCTAGCTAATTAACAAGTCCGGTTAATTACTCCATTCTTGCCTAGGAATTAAGCATAGCATATGAACAATAAACAAAGACTAAAATTAAGCAAGATTACAATCTAGGAAGAACACCTAATTCCGATGAATATCTCCTAACATAGTCGTGTCAATAGACTACGTTCATTCAACAATTTCATGAAATCAAACTTCATCCAATAGATCAAAAATCCAAAAGCATGAGACAAGTCTAAAATCCGAAAAACATAACGTCTACATAAACCTAGGATCTCTAGAGAAGCATAGCTAAACTTCTAGCTACTACTTGAAATCGTAGAAAAACAAATAAGTTTCTCCATAAAATTGATGAAAAGAGAAGAGAAAGAAATCAAACGACGAAATCTCCGGTTCGGTGATGATCCCAATCGATCTCCTCAGCTTCCTTGCATCTCTTTCTTACTCCTTCTGCGTGAATTACCCCCTCTAGGTCTTCTATCCTGTTTTTACCAGTTGGGGACGAGTTTTTTTAATGTAATTTGGCCAAAATTGCATTTTGGTGCAACAAGGTGGGGCGGGACCTCCATGTGAGGCCGGCGGGTAGGGGGGTGGTCCCAATGGGGGTCTGGCCCTTGCTTTGGGACTTGCTCACTCTCCTTTCTCCTATCATATAGATGTGTGTGTGTAGAGAAAAATAAGCTAGGAGTGTTCTTTATATAGTCCCACATGTCCTACTACATAAAGAACCCCTCTCCTAATCCTACACAACTAAGGATTAGTCCCCTTTTGGAAACTAGTCATAATCATGTCCATACATGGATTAGTTCTCTTTGAAAATTAATCATAATCATGTCTCTACATGAATTAGTCCACCTTGGCAAATCCTAGTCATGTCCATATATGGATTAGTCCAACTTGCATATTAGTGATACTAAGTTAGCAAGTTGTTGCGATTTGATCCTTCTAATTAATTAATCATATTAATTAATTAATTCCCAATTCTAGTTCACCCCTATATGGCGTGTGACCCCATAGGTTCTATTTAGTTGGTAGTAACTATTTACTAATATGGAGCGGCCTCTATCAAGACATCCATTCTATCCAACAAATAGAATAGTCATTATAACAAACCTTGTGCAAGTATTGTCTCACCCCTTTGTCCCCATATCCGGATTGGAAACGAGACATACAAGTCACACTCGTATATCCAATCCATAGTTTCTCGATCCTGCGAATAGCCTTACTGGTGCAAATAACATCAATATCCCATATTGATTTATTTGAGTCTGGCCAGACATTTTATAAGCACTATCCTCGAGTGGCCTAGGATATTTTAGTTTGATGTATTATGTTCTAACCATGGTATCTCTTTGAATTTTTCTGCTCATAGAACTCCTCAACAGAATGGAGTTGTTGAAAGAAAGAACATGACTCTTGAAGACATGTCAAGAACAATGTTTCTGAAAAATAAATTTCCAAAGTACTATTCGGCAGAAGCTGTGAATACAGCAAACTGTATTCTCAACAGGTGTTTGATCAAACCTATTCTGAAGAAGACCCCTTATGAGATGTTCAAAGGAATAAAGAAAAATATTTCTTACTTCAAACATTTTGGTTGTACCTGCTTTGTTCACAACAATGGTAAGGACAATCTTGGTGAGTTTGATGCAAGAAGTGATGAAGGTATTTTTCTTGGTTATTCACAGATAAGCAAAGTCTATATAGTTTATAACAAGAGAACCAAACTTGTTGAAGAAAGCATTCATGTCATATTTGATGAAAGCTATGATGGTTCTTTGAGTGATGGTTTTGTAGACTGTAATCTGAACTAGCGTGATTCAGATACTGAAGAAGAATCCTCTAAAGGTTCCAAAGAAGTCTTACATGAACAAATAAGGCAATTTCAAGGCCTTGAAAATAAGGTTCAAAGCCTTTAAACAAAATCTCTAGAGAAGAAAGTAGATCAAGGTACTACTTTAAGTTCTCAAAGACTTGAAATACAAATTGAAGAGCTTGAACCTTGGACTCCAATAAAGAGATTTAATATCTCTCATCTCATTCTACTAATAACATTATTTCTGATCCAACTACTAGTACACAAACCAGATCACAGTTCAAGAATCTTCGTGCTTTCAATGCTTACATCTCTCTTGTAGAACCTAAAACTGTGAAGGAAGCATTTCAAGAAGGAGACTGGATCATATCTATGCAATAAGAACTCAATGAGTTTAAAAGGAATAATGTTTGGAATCTAGTTCCTCCACCAAGAAATAAGTATTTTATTGGCACTAGATGGGTTTTCAGAAACAAATTAGATGAAAGTGGAAAGGTAATCAGGAACAAAGCTAGATTGGTAACTCAAGGCTACAATCAAGAAGAAGGTATTTAATATGAAGAAACTTTTGTTCATGTTTCCAGGTAAGAAGCAATTAGAATCCTACTTGAATTTGCATCTCACAAGAACATGAAACTCTTTCAAATGGATGTGAAGTGTGCATTATTAAATGGCTATTTGCAAGAAGAAGTTTATGTTGCTCAACCTCCATGCTTTCAAAATGAAAAGTTTCCAGATCCTGTTTTTAAACTTGACAAGGCTCTTTATGGTTGGAAACAAGCTCCAAGGGCTTGGTATGAAAGATTGTAAAAGTTTCTACTGGAAAAGAATTTGCAAAGAGGATTAGTAAATAAGACCCTTTTCATAAATACTCATGAGAAAGACATGCTTGTAGTTCAAATTTATGTTGATGATATTTTGTTTCGAGCTACTAATGATTCTCTTAAAGTAATCTCAAGTCTTATGAGCTGGGAATTCGAAATGAGCTTGATGGGAGAATTGAGCTTCTTTCTTTGATTTTAAATTCATCAGATGAAGAAAGGCATATTCCTAAATCAAAGAAACTATACAAGAGACTTGCTAAACAAGTATAATATGTCTCACTCTAAAGAGATCAAGACCCCCATGAGTTCTACATTGTCTTTAGACAAAGATGAATCTGGTAAGAGTGTGAATGTCAAAGAGTATAGAGGTATGATTAGATCATTACTATACCTCACAGATAGCAGACCAGATATCATGTTCACTGTTTGCATATGTGCTAGATTTCAAGCTGATCCTAAAGAATCACACTTGACTGCAGCTAAAATAATTTTAGATATCTCTATGGTACCAAAGACTTAGGGATTTCATATCCTAAACAGTCTAATTTCTCTTTATGTGGCTATTCCGATGCTGACTTTGCAGGATATAAAGTTGATAGAAAGAGTACTTCAGGATGCTGCCAATTCCTTGGATCATCTTTAAACAGCTGGAATTCTAAGAAGCAATACTCAGTTGCACTATCAACAGCAAAAGCTAAATACGTAGCAGCTTGAGCTTGGTGTTCAAAAGTGTTATGGATAGCACCACAGATGAGAGACCTTGGATTATATTTCATAGATATACCTATCATGTGTGACAACACAAGTGCAATATGAATTACAAAGAATCCATTTCAGCATTCCATAACAAAGCATATTGATGTTAGACATCACCTCATCACAGATCATGCTGAAAAAGATGATATTGTTCTTGAATTTGTTTCTAATAACATGAAATTTGCAAATATCTTCACTAAACCATTGGCAGATGAAAGATTCTTAGCCTTGAGATAGGAATTGGGCATGATAAATAAAGAAGCATTGATTTAGGGGGATAATCAGGTAAGGACAAGGTAAGTATTATGTGTTTCAAAGGTTTGAACTTATTTTCAAAGCCTTGAAAATCTTTTCAAACCTTTGATGTATGTGCTTTAACCATACATTTTTTCAAGGCCTTGAAATCAATTCCAAAGCCTTGAGAATAAGACTGTATGCTAGATAGTCAATAATATGGATCTTTCAATGTTGGGTGCTATATTTGTAGATAATTACTCAATATTACCTCTTAATTTTCAAATATCCATTTTCAACCAAAATAATATTATATTATTTACTTCCAATACATACACAATTTTGAATCTTTTTGATTCAGCAAATCTTCAAAGATTAGGAAAAATATTCAGTTTCGTTTTCAAACTGAAACTCTTTACTATTTATCTTCTTCTTTCTCTCTCACTCCTTCGTATCTATCCTACCTTTCTCTTATTCTCCCCAAACCCTAATGATCACTAGAAGAACCTCTGATAGAATAAAAATGGTTAGTGGTTCAAAGACTGGTACAAAGAAGAAAAGAAAGGCCACTGTTGAAGAGGTTCAAACAATCAGTGGAGATTCAAGTTCAAAGACCCCTACTGCAGAAGGCATGACACCTCCTCCTTCCTAGAAAAATCTAAAGAAAGATCAGACACCAGTTTCCAGCAAAAAGAAAAAGACTGTGGAGTCTGCTCAAGAAAAACAAGAAAGGGATTCAGATTGGTAGCCCTAAGAGGGTGAAGAAGAAGGCTGACAAAGTAGACAAGGGAAAAGGAAAAGTGATAGAGGATAAAACAGAGGAGAACATTGAGAAGGCACTACAGATCTATTTAGAGAAGAAGATATCCACTTGCAAGAAATCAGCCCTTGATAACAGTGGAGTCAGCTCAATGACTAGATGGATTTGCTTCTAGATCAGTTGCATTCTATAGTATGATCAGTGTTTCTATATTGAATGGTATGAGTCTGAAGTGCATAAAGATGTTGAAGAAAATCTCTCTTTGGTTTGTTCAAAACCCTCGAGAGATAGCCTACCCCAGACTCACCAAATTCTTTTACCTAAACATGAAACAACTCAAGAAATATGTGAACCTGGTGATTCAGACCAAAGTTGAAGGCATTGATATGGAACTAGATCACTCCGAGTTTTCCAATGTTCTAGGTTGTCCGAAGAGGTATGAAACAAGTAACTACACTCGTAAGAGTGAAGCTCTGAAATTGGACAAAGAAGAGTTCTTTCTAGCCAACACCTCTACCACATCGAAGTAGTTAACACACTATTTGCTAACTGTTGAAGCCAAAGTCTTGTTTACAATCCTGATGAGATGTGTGGTACCAAGGAAAAACTCAAAAGAGATGATAACTCAAAGGGTTTTGTACTTAATGTATTTGGTTATGCATGGTTATGAGATTGATCTTACAAAAATTGTGATGGCACATGCTTTATTGCCAAACCAATCAGAGAAAGCATCCCTTGCCATATGCCAATCTGCTCACCTTATTCTTTCAACACCGTGAAATTCCAACTTATATGGAAGAGGCTATCACTACTGGGTTTGGTATGCTTGATGAAAAAGAATTTGAGAAAATTGGTGTGGTGAAAACCAGTGCTAAGACTTGGAAGTTGTACTCAGATTTGACAGAAGAAGAGATGAATTCCAAGAAGTTTCTCAAACCGAAGACCTTGACCCCTACTTCAAGCCAAACCTCTCAGCCCCAAGATATCTCCTTATTCCATCAGAAACTTAATGGACTTGAGATGAACATAGATGAAATGAAGGAGAAACAACATGAGTTCGAAACTGAGTTCAAGAAGATGAAGTACATGGTTGAAAACATCTTTAGGAGCATGACTGTGTTTGATGTTCCTGAAGAAGTCTCTCAAGATGCAGAAGGAACCAAAAAGGATGATTCAGCCAAGGATCTCCTCTGTGAACACTCAACTCAGGGTGACGGCTGAGGTGAATGACAAAGGAAAGCAAGTGATTGAGGAACCAGTTCATGAAGATCAAGAAGAAGAAATTGACAATCAAAATTAGGAGCACTGCTTAAAGATCTCAAGAAGAAGAAATCAAAGAAGACAGCCATTCCTGAAACTGTGTCTGCTGCTGATTTTTTGAGAAAGAGGGTGAAGCTGGAGATAATGTGGCTCAGGAAGAGGAACATATTGATGATGATTATGATGATGATGATGATGAAAGAAACAGTCAGGAAAAAAGATACAGAGGAGCAAAGAGATGGAGACCCAACCCCTTAACTCTTGCCTACTCTTTCTTTATTTTTCAAGGCCTTGAAATTCTTTTCAAAGTCTCGAAAATTATGTCTTTTCAAACTCTTTCCAAAACTTTGAACCAACATTTTTTCTCATTCTTTTTTTGATGAAAGTCAAAAAGGGGGAGAAATTTAGGTTATTATTTGTTTACTAGAGACCTGGTTTTTGGTCAGTAGGATTATCTGAACTTTCATGTTAGTTGCTGTTTTTCAGTAAGTTAATAAGTTGGATTTCTTTTGGAAATCACGTGCTATGAGTTACTATACTATGTGCTAATGAGTATTTTTTGACGAAATATAAACCAAAAAAATTGTGGTTTTGTCTTTCATCAAGTGGGAGATTGTAAGTTCAACTAAGTTTTGAAAGAGCTAGTCTATTTCAAGGCCTTAAAACAGCTTTCAAAGCTTTGAAACTAACTATCCTTTATATGCATAATTTTAGGGGGAGTTTCTGATCCTGATTCAACTCCTCAATCCCTGTGGTTGATCATTTGTTATTTGATGATGAAAGGAAAATTATTTTGACACTTTTAACAGTATATAATCCATCTGTTTAACTTAGTTTTGCAGGGAGATTATGCTTCCTATATTACAGGATCTATTTCCTAACTTGAGTTTTGCACGAAAGGAAACTTAGTGTTGATTTGATTATTTGATCAATCTGCTGTTTTTGGAAGTTCCCCAACATGTGTTTACACAATATCAAATCAGTATCTTTGATGATACTGAGAACTATCCGTGGGAGACGCTGTTAGAGAAGTCAAAGTTGAAGCTACAAAATAGGGAAGTTTGTTAAGAGGAGATCTTGAAGATCTGCAATTCAAACTGTTCTATAAAAGAGGGAAAGCTGAAGCAATACAACGGGAAAATTAATAGAGACACTCAAACACATTCAGGGATTGACAAGCAACAAAGAGGCAGATTCATATCTCTCAATCCAAGCATCTGATGAACACTGCATACTCACTGCAGATTCAGTTCTAGTGTTCTTCTATTCTGAACATCATTTGTATATCATTCTGATAATACTTCTACTTCTTATTCTCGTGGATTGTTCAAGGTTAATAATAGAGAATTACTAGTAAATGAGTTAGCTAGAGCACGTACTATATAGGTTAGTGAGAGCCACAATCTGTAACAGAGTAAGACATCTCTATGTTCTTGATATCTAGGGATTAGCTTTTGATTAATAAGAATTGAGATGAAAATTCTGCAGGAAGAAGATCCCTGAGGTAGAGACGTAGTTCCAAGTGGACTGAACTCTATATATCTTGTGTCTCTTGCATTTACTTTTCAGTTCTATACTTAGTTCTTTTGCAGAAAACAAAACAGTTCATTTCAAGAGTTTGAAACTCATTTCAAGGCCTTGAAATAGACTTATCTTTTCATACTTTAATTGTTTTCATTCCAAGGGCTTCAAACTCATTTCAAGGCCTTGAATTACTTTTCACTCATTATAATTCTTTTTGAAACCACCCTTCTTGGAATTTTAGCAAAATTTGGCATACACTATTCAACCCCCCCCCCCACCCCCACTAGAGTATTGATAATGTATTACTACGTACTGTACACCACCTGAAATTATTAAATTTGTAAATATCTCTTCAGGAGAGGTGTCATAACTGCAGGTTATGATCGATACATCATGTAATTCGTAGCTCCAAGTACCATACAAACTTATGCACCTTATGCCCAATATAAACAATGGACTAAAAGCATCTTCTGGAGATTTTACTTTGATCAATAATCCATAAAGATCAAGAGTTTACCCAAAAAAATTACGTAAAAGTATGGTGAAAGAAAAAAGAACAGAACACGACATCTTTCGTAGGGTGGGTCATTATTTGAACTGTAGTAATCTCTTAAGGGGATCACTATTTATAATATTTCATAACCTCATGTTACGAAAGTCATAACTACGGGTTATGAGTGTTTTCATGTAATTTGTTAATGTAAGAAAAAATTATATGGCTATACATCCATGCCAACAGCCACTACTAAACCTCTTATGGGGTTCCGTTTTGATCCATATTAGGTAAAGAACAATATTGTAGTACGTTGTACGGGTAAAGTTAAATAATCAAAGAAAACTGAACAAAACCTCTTCCGGAGGTTAATAACAAGAATTTTAATATCTCTTTAGGAGATTTTATGATATTACGGTATCACTTCAGGTGATCAAAAATTGTACCACAACTTCAGGTTACGATCAGTTAATCATTGAATTCACAAATACAGGTGTGAAAGCATAATTGTATCACCAGCTTGGACCAATATGTGGTCAAGAGTAAAAACCTCTTCAGGAGGCTTGATAATAACAAGCTTATTAGGCATTTTAGATATCGCTTACAAAGATCTAATATGACTGTAATTTGGACTTCAGGTCATAAAAAAATTGTTGCGACTTCAGATCACATATGAAATTATTGTCGCGACTTGAGATTACGAAACTCAATAAAATTCATAGCTTCAAGTATGAAACATCTCTATCATATACGTAACGATAACTTAAACCAACTAATTTTCGTGTTTTTAGAACTTTTTCTGAAAGTTCCTGCCTTTGTTTCAATATTGGTAAATAGACAAGAGCAGAATTTCATGTAATAACATGTGGACTTGCATTACATTAAAAATACTATTTCCGTTTCGTATGAATTGTTTTACTTTGACTTTTTAACTCGTAATTGGATCACTTTGACTCGGTGATTTAGATAGCAAAATGACATAAATTTTTAAACTTTTTTCATTGTATTATAGAGTAAAGTTTACTCTATAAGACCTTGCAAAGATTATCAAATTCTTGTTTTGTTTTACTAATCAAATCACCGAATCAAAGTGACCCAGTAAATAGTGACAAATTGTAAAGTAGGCTGAAACACAAGAAACAGAGGTAGTAACTACTATGTAAACAAAATATATATTTAGTGATGTAGAAAATGTGCTTTTACTGTGCAGTACCCAAGGATCACAGATTCAAGTCAAACAATATCTTCTTTTTCCCTACTTTTCATATATTAAAATTTAAAAAAAAATACTACCATATAAAGTTGAAGATTACTAACCCCTTTCTCCACCGAGAATGCACTGCCGTAGAGAATTATAAAAGAAAAGGAAAAATATCATATGCAACATCAAGTTACCCAACCCTGAAAATTAAAAAACTATATTACACCTACGCATCCAACAACTATTAACTACATTTTAGGGTTAGATTATGTAAAGAAAAATGTAGAATTTTAAAACAACCTATACGATATGGTAACTGTGCGAGTTGTAATAGGAATACAAGAGGTTCAATCATATCAAAACAAAATATGTTTTCCATAAATGTGTCTCATGCACCATCTCTTTACAAAAACAAAAGAAAACAGGTGTTAATAACATGAATTTTGTCAGCCAAGATGCTAGTGGATGGATGAGATTTAAACTCGGTGCTTTTAAGTTCAAACCTTTCAAGAATAGTGAAGAACGAAATTGTAGTTTGCGTCTGAATATTCTTTTCCTCTATTTCATGTAGCGAAGTGACTTGAAAAAAATATATACGTATAACATACCTTCGTGTTCGTGATCGTCGAACCTCTCTTGGGAGCACTATCGTGTTGATAACGTGTTGTAAAATGATGTTTGTGAGAGAGACAGAGTAAGAGAGACAAACAATGTAGGGGGAGTAGTATTACGAGGGGTATTATTCTCCAATCCTAAGCCTTCTTATATAAGAATTAGAGTGGGCTAATGTGCCAATAACAATATACAGTGGGCTTACAAATGTGGTGGATATTCAACATTAAACTAGTCCAATATTTCATAACAGGATTTAATTTAATAAAATCGTAATTTGGTCAACTACGTTAATTTTTTCTCGCAAATTACTTTCCTCACTTTATAATTTCATGGAGAAGCCATAGTTTACGATCTATGAATTCTTTCTGAGTTTAAAATCCATCAGTTTCAATTAAAAAAGAAAAATAGTATGTTCCCTTCTATGCATTATAATCTTAAATCACACGGATGTTCAAGTCTGTAGTATGAAACAATCACACATACCGAATGAGACAAAAGTGATTAGAATAATGTTTTTTTTAAAAAAAAAATTAGATGATTATGTTGTATCAGTCATACTTAGTAAAATACGGGGCGGAAATAAAACGTGGTACGGTACATACGTGTATTATACGATTGTATGTTAAAAATACGTTAGTAAAAATTCAGCATAAAAGTACGCGATTTGATTCGGAATTAAAAATACGGGTGCATTTCTTAATATTTTAGCAAGCACAATGATTTATTTGTGTCCCAAATTGCCATATTTTCATATTTTTATCAAATATTTCGAAATACTTTTTAAAGAATGTACTCATTAGTTTATAATTTATGATAATTACACTATTTACTCATAAATAATTACTTATGTAATATAATATCAAACTATTTATGTTGCAAACTCCTGTAAAAAAGAGTTATTACGCATTCCATAATCTTAAGAATGATTATTTTAAAAATTAATAATATAACACATAAGACTCCAGATGCTTGTACATACATAAATACATACATTTATAGAGCTATTTAAAATTGATATTTGCAGTTAGGGTGGTAGCTCAAGTTGTAGAGCATTGGAAGCCCCTGCACAAGTATTTTAATAATAATACTTGTGAATTTTTATAATAATAAATATTTAAAATAAATTAATAGTAAGAATGTTTTTAATAATAACTAATTATTATACGTTATGATATTTTGGTTAATAATTTGTTCGCTGCAATATTATATGCAAGAAGTTTATTCGGAATTATTGTACGTTAAAACGTTAAATACGAGTACTTAACTTTTTTGCTAAAAAATTCAAGTATTTTTCATTAGGTCCAGCAATAGTACGAAATACGAAAGTATTTTTCATTTATACTTTCGGACGGTTACTAAACGGAAAATTTCAGAGTATTTACTAACTAGGGTATTAGTAATGTTGGAAAACTCGGAGAGAGTAGAGTGGGAGAAAGCAAAAAGATCTGAAACATCACTTACCTTTCAGTGAGATACCAATTATTAACTCAAAAAACGTAACTTGTTGCAACGAAGTCGCAAGAGACCCGAAAGTAAGCAGATTTGAAATCCCAGTTTGTGGTAGAATCATCGTCCTCGTCTCCATATTCTCCATGTTTATGGTAGAATCCGAGCCTATCGCAATTTTAAGATCACGGGGATGGAGACCGAGAGAAGATAGGAATAATGGTGTTGATGGAAGTTTGTTGATATTTCACGATTGCAGAGAGAGAAAGAGAGAGAGAGGGATAATCGAAGGCAGAGGGAGATGGATGGGAGACGAGAAATAAAGCCTATAGTATTAAAGTTCCAGGTTCTTCCTACTTACATATTCTAAACACATCTATATCTATATAAAAGCAAAGCAACTGGAGAAGACCCTTCTCCTTATGACACATAGGATAAGAGAAATCACCAGAAACTACATGTGGCATAGAATTTTACAACTTGTACATGTGTGGAACATATAAACCAATAAAATTTGGACAAATCAAATTTCCATAACACATGTAATCTTAGTTGGCAAATTCATGTTGTGAGAAAAATTTATGACAAATGCATTTAGTTTTTCCATACAAGGAGGAATATCACTTTTGACTAAAATTTAATAATTCGAAGCACAATTGTTTGATTAACTGAACCAAGAAAATGTATTTGGTTTCTTTCTAATTTTATTTTAGGTGATGTGTTTGACAAATCAAATTTCCATAACACATGGAATCTTAGTTGGCAAATTCATGTACTGAGAAAAATTTATGACAATTGCATATAGTTTTCCCATACAAGGAGGAATATCACTTTTGACTAAAATTTAATAATTCTAAGCACAATTATTTTATTAACTGAACCGAAAAAATAAATTTGGTTGCTTTTTTAGTTATTTTTGTTTTTTGAATTCTTTTAGTACTTTTTTGGTGATGTGATATTTTATTAAATGAGATTAGTAGAAAATTTAGATAACTCAATATCTTTTAGCAAACAAGTAAACGTCTAATATGAGGTTAAGATAGATAGAAAGAAGTTTAAGATAATACATCTCCCTCTTTGAAAAACAAACATAAAATGTAATTATTATATTTTCTCTATAGATCATCACTTGCAGTTCACATATCATTTGCATTTCCCACTAACATAATAAAATAATAAACCCCCTAAATATAACAAGTATATTTTCCTTTGAAAAAATAAAAATAAAATAAAAATAAATAACATTTGAAGTCATTTGTCTAATTCTATAATAAAATACAAAGTTCAGCAGAGAAGTTAACCACCCTATTAATGCAAGCACATACTCTTATAGATCAGGCTTTGATTTTTTATAAAATGAATAGTGAATCCAGATATCTTCATATCTCTTTACTAAACAAATACTAAAACTTAAATTTATATTTCATATACTAAGAAATTTAAGATAAAATATTAGCCTTTTGAAACGGAATAAAGTGCAATAAATGTTACATCCCCATATTCTCTTTATTATAGGTCATCCCTTCCTAGATATACCATATAGCATTGGAAGTTATAATCTACTTCTTTTTTATAGAATACAAATTTTAGTAGAGCAAACTCATGTTGATCATGTCTGGATATTTCGAAACATGTTCAACTAACTTTTATTACTGTTGATGTGATAAAAGTTAACCGCCTTTTATTCGTACATAGTACAAACTCATGCCCTTCTTTCTTTACCCAATTGATGTGACTTTTTAGTACATTTAAAAAAAAATAAAAAAGTTGTTTACGTCATGCTTTTCTTTGTCTAAAATTAGGTAACTTTTGACCTTTTTTAGGTCATAAAAAATCTAATTTATTCATTTTCGTTACAATTTATGTTACATAACTTTTTTACCTTTTTATAAGACTATAAAAGTTAGTTTTTTATAACTTTAATTATTCTTACTTTTCACTCCTAAAATTTATTTCTTAGAATCTAAAATAGAACATAAGTAACCAACATTTTTCTAAAATAAGTTACCTACAACTTTTTAGAAAATTTAACAATATCAAAATAAGCAACTTTTTCATCTTTTAGAAATATGTTGCTTACTTATGTTATATTTTAATTCCTACAAAATTAATTTTATGAGTAAAAGTAAGAAAATTTGAATTTAGAAAAAACTAACTTTTTTGTCTTATAAAAGGGTAAAAAAGTTAACCGACATAAATTCTAACGAAAATGGCCTAATTAGAACTTTTTTATGACTTAAAAATAGCTAAAAAATTGCCTAAAATTAGACAAAGAAAGTAGGGTGTCATGTTGATCAGGCCTGAATATTTTAAAACAAGTTCATATAACTTTTACCCAAATTACGGTTCTACTATTTTGTTAATTGAACTGAATTGCAAATCCAAATAACTCAATATCACTTTAGTAAACAAATAAAAGTTATTTTTTTCGATAGTACTAAATTTAAGATAACACCTTGCCATCTTTTATAAGAAAAAAAAAACACAATTAAAAATATAATTGCTCTAGGCAAGTTGCTTACTTTGTTATTGTTAAAATTTCTAAAAAAATTTAGGTAACATTTTTTAGAAACATGTTGCTTACTTATTTTCTATTTTAGTTCCTAAAAGGTAAATTTTATGAGTAAAAAGTACGAAAAGTTGAAGTTATAAAAAACTAATGCTCTGCATTCTTACCCAACTGATGATACTTTTTATTATGGTAGTCACATATAATGCACCATGAATATAATTTTATTTGGAGCTAAATTTTTTCGCTCCCACTTGACATACCTAAACCTAAATAAGTGTCGGAAGAAACATATATAAAAATGTCAAATTGCACTGTCAATGCAGTAGAGAACTATGTCAACTTCATGTCATTGAAACTGTCTAGGTAAATTCTAATTGGGAAAAGATATTAGACTTATTTAACTTCAACGAAAAATGAGATAGTCATGTTTATATACAGTTGCGCACACAGTGTAAGGAATATATATATATATATATGTGTGTGTGTGTGTGTATACATGTATATATAAGTATATATATATGTGTGTGTGTGTGTGTGTGTGTGTGTAATGAAACTAGAAATTTCCTAGCCCGGAAATCCTCTTGGGAAAAAAGGAGATTTATATAATAAGCGGTACGTGTTACGCCGCGCTACACCGTGTAGGTTCTACCAGGAAAATGTAGCCGCCACTAAAATGGCAACTCCTTGATTTTTCTAAAAAAAGTAAAAAACATTGCTTACTTTGGTATTGTTCAATTTTTAAAAAAGTTTTAGGTTATTTTGCTTAGAAAAAGTTGATTACTTAAGTTCTATTTTACCTCCTAAAAAGTAAATTTTATGAGTAAAAAATAAGAAAATTTGAAGTTAGAAAAAACTAACTTTTTAGTCTTATAAAAAGGTAAAAAAATTAACTGACGTAAATTCTAACGAAAATGGCCTAATTAGAACTTTTTTTTATTATTTAAAAAAAATTAAAAAGTCGCCTAAAATAACTTATATTTTTAATGTGTTTTCATCTTATAAAAAATGGAAAGGTGTTATCTTAAATTTTGTACTATCGGAAAAAATGAACTTTTTTTTTTACTAAAGAGATATTGAGTTATTTGGATTTGCAATTCAGTTAAATTAACAAAAGAAGCATAATTTCGGTAAAATTAGAAGTTCATTTTCCACGAACATATATCATTTTCATTTTCCACGAACCGAATAAAATAATAAACCCCCTTAGTATGACGAGTACATTTTCCTCTGAAAAGTTAAAATAAAAATAAACAAAAATAAAATTAGAAGTCATTTGTTTAATATGACATATGTCATGTAATATTTTAAAGTGGTACATACGTGGCATTTGTCTACCAGTTACATTCTCCCAACTCAAATACACATAACAAGTACACTTGCAAACTAAGTTTTATTTGACATGTCAGGTGTTGAGAATTTAACATTTTATTTGAGCTTTTGGGTTTCCAATATTCACAATTAATCATGGGTAAAGAACTTTTAATGTTTCTGTACAAGTGTGATTCATGAACACATTTCTTCTTCTAGGGAAAATAAGAAGAAAGAGAATGAAAGAATGAATAAAAACAGAGGAAGCCATATAGACATACATTAACATTTTTTTGTGATTCGAGAAATACAATTTTTCAGAATCAAACATAATCATTGAATATGATGAATGTCAAGAGTTGTATCAATACCATTTGTGAATGTCATAGTATGGTGCATTTAGGGATTACCCTTTCTCCATCCTCTGACAATTTTCCTTCACTTCACCTAATTATATCTCAGTGTTTTGCTGGAAATAGTTCAACATCAAATTGTTTATCCAGGAACTATGTTGGTATTGAGTTGTATCAATACCATATCGATTCATCCGGTTAAGTTAAGAGAAAATAAATAAGTAGGGGATGAAGTTTATACAATCCTTGAGTCGGAATTGAAGACGCGTTTGACACTGATCGCTCAAAGTTCGTATTTGTGTTGACTTAGATTTCTTCTATTAACTCATTTTTCCAGTTTTGGTATCATCTTTGCAAACTTAAAATAGAAACAATGTGATGGTTAGAAGAAGAACGCAATCTCTCAATATTTTCAAGTACATTTTTTACTAATGTCTGTAGGAACTATCTATATGGTATTAATGAACTCATAACATGTGTCATTTCATATTTATTTACGATTCGCAGGTGTAGTGTATTGCTAGAAGTGTTCTCTGGATCTTCCATCCTAATCCGAATTCACATTTGGCTTATACGATTAAGTTCAGTCAATGTAATAGCTCTCTCCAAATATGATATAGAACACTTCATATGTAAAATGCAGTCCATACAAAAGTTTGCTGTTCTTTGTAATTTCATATGGATCAGAATAGAGGATAAAAACATTATTACAGTCTTTTTTTCTACATTTTATCCAATCTTACTTATCGGAATGCTCTTGCTATTTTGGAAGTGAAGATGAAGTTTTCCAGGGCATCAGGATTCATGACTATTTCCATATAACATTGAATAGAGAAAGCTGATCATGACAATGTTAAAAACATTCAGGTAAGCTATGGTACTGTTATGTTTTCCATTTTATCCTTAATGTATTTTATCTTGCGTTTGCTTGAATTCAATTCTCATATTTTCTTTTGTTGGTAGTTGTGAAATACTTAGAGCCCATTTGGTAATGCTTTTGCTTTCTACAACGCTATTTTTCGAACTCAATAGCAGTTTTTTCATCAAAGTGTACCCATTGTTAGTAGATTAATGAAAACATTGCGAAAACCATAAGAGTCAAATGGACACATTTTTAGTCGTAAAAAAATACACAATTTGTGATTCACAATAAAGTTGGTTTATGTGACCAATTTCTAGGCTCTTTAGATCTAGTAAATTATCAGGTATCTTATAAACAAACTTCTTATAGGTACATAAATCGAGAAAATCCCCAAAGAATTGGAGTGATGAGTTACTCTCTTATTTTTAGTATATGTCTTGCAAAATGTTGCACAGGAACACAAAAGAAATCAAATTAATTTTAGCTGCTAAAAAAAAAAACTTTGTATCACTACGTTGATATACAACTAATGATTCGTGAGATTGCTTTGTTTCATATGACATTGATAAATATAGATTTTTTTGTGGTCGGAGTAATTATTAGGCATATGTATCACTTCACGTAAGTGATATAGGTATAATGTTATTTTTTTTTATGACAGCAAGAATAACGACCGATCTCCTTAGCTTTAAAGTAAAACACATATTGCTCAATTTCTCTTTAATATACAACAATTATGTCCAAAGGTATAATTAAAATCTACATGTTGTTATGATTGAATTAACGCCTACATCTGCTGATCGGGAGGGTAAGAAATCACCTAAGAATCTACTGGGCATACACACATTAAATTTCTCCATATTATCTGTGGTTATGGAAACTATCACTTGCCAGAAATGCCCTACTACGATTACATTTTTTGACAGATTCTTCAATAGTGCTTTCTTAACTAAAATTTATTGGAACAATTATTTGTATTGACAACCAATGATTCAATTCAATAGTGCAAGTTGTCTAAGGAAGTGATACTTCGAAGTTTACCTAACACTATTGTTGTGTGTAGTTGTCCATGCTATATTCACAGTCTACTGTTCAAAATCCAAAATCCACATCCACCAAAAAATCAAAGCGCCTAATATTTATGTGGTAAAGAGATGTGAAATTAATACCGTTTTCAGCTTAACTTTTGCAACATTCTAAGTGTTTGTTAAATACATTTTTCAGGAATTGAACTCACATATTTTAAAACCTGAAATAAAATTTATTATTTTTAAATAAGATTTGCATGCACAGCTTGCGCCATGGCGCGGGTTTAAGACTAGTTCTTTATTGAAATTAGTGGCTAATAAGACCGAGCAAGCAAGATAAATATGTTAGGGTTTTCCCAAGGCTCGACTTCTGTTACAAACCAGAGAGATGTATCAAACATACCTGGAAAGAATACTCCAAAAACTGGTCTCTTGGGCTTAGCATCTTCTTCATAGTCGAAAGGAAAGCCACCTTCTCCCCCACATTATACTGCAACTGAGGTGTACTTTTGTCCCAGATACTTCACCCCATCAAGCCAATCCGGTCGGAGTATCCCCATATTGAAACTGAAAACGCGACACTCTCAGGTCTGATTGATGGTGTAGAAGGAGCTGTGGTTGTTCCATTCGAGGTCGAAGGTGAGCTTGCCGAACTGGTCATGGATTATAGTGAAAGGTCGGTCGTTGGGCTAGTCGTACCGGATGTCGACGTATTGTAGGCTCCCAATCCGGTTCATGAAGTGAAATTGGAGAGGCCATGGCGTGGGAGCCAATTATATTTTAAATGGGTCTTGATGTGGCTGAATAGAGTTGGAGGCAGCTGGTGATGATGACGGGGATGAGAGACAGAGTGGTCGTCGACATTGTTGAACGCACAAGTGTGTTTCTCCTTCTACATTTGCAGAGCTGAACAAATAAATAGAGATGAGAGCTGGTGGTTGGAGATGAGATTTGGTGAAGTCGTTTTTTTTTTGGGTAAACTGGTGAAGTCATTTTTGCATCTACATTTCACTAGAATTCTCGATTGCAAATAAGAATCTTTGCCAGAATTGCACGAGAATTCTTTCAATCGAATTATTTACTTATAATCCCATACCACCTTCTTCTTCTTCTTCTTCTTCTTCTTCTTCTTCTTCTTCTTCTTCTTCTTCTTTTCTTTTCTTTGAGAGAATACCTTAAAATTCTTTGAACGTCGTAGAATGAAACAAATTTGACACTGACTTGTGAAATACTATCGTCATCCCCTCTTTTCTCTCCATTTTGGTTTTTACCACTATTCATTGGGCAAACGGTACTAGAGGTCAACCTATTGCAGGCCCCCAATCAAGTTCATGAAGATGATGAAGTGGAATTGGAGAGGCCATGGCTTGCGAACCAATTCTGTTTTAAAAATAGGTCTTGATGTGGCTGAATAGAGGTGGAGCAGGGCCGTCTCTAGGTTTCTAGCGATCCTAAACGAGGGAGAATTTGAGGCCACATACATGTATATAGTCTAAACGGACACACAGAAGCAAGGTCTCAAATTTTAAAATTAATAACGGTAGTTTAACATTTTATATAATATATTTGGAATACTTTTACAATTTTAAATATTATTAATTTGATATTCAAACATATATCACTTCTCTTTTGTGGATTTGTTACAAACCATTCACTTTCATGATTTAGAATAAAATTTGATATTTTATGCCATAGGAACAGATAATTATATATATATAAAAAAAAGAGTGCGAGTCAACACGAATGTAGCACATGCATTGTACGTACACTGCACAAGCATTTCCGGAAAATATTTGAGGGACTCAAATTTATTGGTCACTTTAGGCCACAAAAATACTAGAGACCACACTAGTCGACATTGTTGAACGCACTAGTGTGTTTCTGGCAGTGAGAGTGTAGTTTAGGAGGGAAAGGGATTTGCAGAGGAAAAAAAAAGATGATAAAAAGTTTCTCGTGTAGTAGGGTCTATCAACATGTTGATGACATGTCTCAAACTGGAGGTGTTGAAAAATTGGACAGTTTAAATTTTAGTTGGCTAAGCTGATGGACTTAGTTGAGGAAATAGCTAGTAAACCTGTCAAGGGAATCTTTGGAAGAGAAACTATCGTGAACAACATCCATCATGTTTTCAAAGTAGTGAAAGTTAAGACAAGGTGAAAACGGATAAAAAAATCAAAATAGAGAGAAAGAGTTAGGGCATCTCCAATAGTAGTAGGTATTTTTTGCATGTTCTAAATTATGCATGACATGCATTTGTAATTTTGCTCCAGCAGTAAAATGCAATTTATACATTTTGTAGTTATGAGAAGGAAAAATATACATATTAAGGATGCATGGGAGGAGAGAGATAGACACAAAAATTTGCATGCCTACTTTCTTGCTAGCTATTAATCGAGAGGAGGATGCATGTTCTGCAAAATGCAAGAGCATATGCATTGTCTAATGGAGGTCAATTTTTCATCATATTCTTTATATTTTGCATTTTGCATAGACTATTGGAGATGCCCTTAGAACGGAGAAAGTATAGCGTGTGAAGCAATGAGGAGTGGAAATAGACACAAGCACTTTAAATCACATCATAGTCGCAATGGAGGCGAAAACAACGTTTTGTTAGATTCTGACCATATACATACACGCAATACCATCCTTTCTTATTTTTCGGAGGGAATTATTATGTTCTCCATGGGTATCCATTTCGTGTATCCATCTTATATTACAAATTTATGGAGTTCCAAATCAGCTTAAAAAAAACTGATTTTGCCCTCCCTCAAAGAATTTTCTTCCTGTTATGTGTTTTCGTATTGTAAATTTGTGCAATTCATAGTGGTAGGTAAATATGAAACTGAATGACGAGAAAACGTATCGTAAAGAATGAATGAAGGGCTTTACACTCATTACCATTTATACAATGGAATAACACTACTGAACAACATAACTTGAAGAGTTCCAAATAGTTCAGAGTTGTGATCAAATATTTAAAAATTGCATATTTTTTATATATGGGAAATGCTAAATGTCACATTTTTCTTCACCCTTCAAATTCACCGCTTATCTTGAAGTAAATAACACCAACAATCATATCTTGACAGGTAAGAGATGAACTTAAAGGGTAAAGAAAAAAAGAATGAAACATAGCGGCTCTCTTTAAATATGGACGAACAAAGATACAAATGTTACTATAGAAAGCAGACTCCAATGATAAGAGATTAATCAATCAACATATACCTAATCAACATATACCTGGTTTATTGTTTTAGAGGAAATGATCATTTTGGGTAACAAGTTCATCGTGTATTGAATGACTATTTCATAGTAACGCTGGACCACAAGAAAAAGAGTTACAAAATAGCTCTCCCAATTGAAGATTCGAACTGAACCAAGCCACCAAACCACATAATCAATGTTGTCTCTAAGTTTGTAGCCTAAAGCAAGTACAATCACATTGGAGACCCATATATTTTCTTTACGTGCTATAACATATGCCCATGTGCACTTTGTAAATATGTTGACTTTTGTAAAAAAAAAAAAAACTTCGTATGCAAATCAAATAGAATAAATAATTTCAATTTATCCCAATGAAATGGGTAGTAAAAATCTTTTATTTGTCATAACGTCCTTTATACCGTTGATATTTCTTCTTACATTGCCAATCGTATTAAAATTCAATCGATATAGGAAGAATAAAACTTTTTCTTCTAACTTTGTTAAGTTATCCGATTTAAACTAAAATTATTCTAGAACATGTGGATTGCTTTAGTTTGAGAGGCTTATACTTTTGAATTGTTAGATCTTACCCATCAAATGGTACGAATATATTTTGGAAGGATTGTGGTAATTGAATAAGAATACTTTTCAAAGCTGAACTATAATTGTTTGCAAAAAAAAAAAAGTTGAAGTATAACTATTTCACTAGGATGCTTTGCCCAACTATTCCCCCGGCCTTAAACATCTTCAGTTCTTGTTTATTTTTTCTTTTCTTAAGGGAAATAACTTAATTTTTTTTTTTAGAAGTAACTTGGAGTTCTTTGAACATCACAAACTAAATAAATGTGACATTGACCTGTGAGATATAGCATCTGAAGCATGCAGTTACTATGGACACAACTTCTTTAAATCACACATCATAGTCACAATGGAGGTAAACATATTTTTTGTTAGATTGTTACCACATACATACCTTTTTTTTTACCTGCATAAATGCATTACGGTCCTTAATATTTTTAGGGAATTGTCATGTTATCAATGGGTAGATAAATGGTAGATTTTTTTTATATCATTGGGGCCATATTAATGTATCACTACTACTATAAAAACTAGTCAATATACCCTGCTGTGGCACGGGCTTTTTGTTGTGGATTCTCAGGGATTTTCAGAAATGGGGTTGCAGGTTGGAAACAAAACTATTTCCCGTTCAAATGGAGTAAAAGACAGTTTTGCCCCTCAAGTTTCATTAAGGGCACTTTCATCCCCTCTAGTTTCAAAAAGGACACTTTCACCCCTTCAGTGTGCCGAACTTCGAGTAATTTAAACTCCATACTGTTACCCCGTTAGTCTTATATTGGGAAGTGTCAGATTTGGGGTTGCAGGTTGGAAACAAAACTATTTCCCGTTCAAATGGAGTAAAAGACAGTTTTGCCCCTCAAGTTTCATTAAGGGCACTTTCATCCCCTCTAGTTTCAAAAAGGACACTTTCACCCCTTCAGTGTGCCGAACTTCGAGTAATTTAAACTCCATACTGTTACCCCGTTAGTCTGATATTGGGAACTGTCAGTAAAAGTAAATTTTAAGACAGCTTTGCCCTCATGTTATGAAAATTGTAAGCAAGGTTGTAAAAACCCGCTGGTTGACACGCGGGTTTGACGAGTTTACGAGTCTACATGGGAAATAAGGTTGACCAACTCAAAATCTCGACGGTTGACAAACCTGCAGCAAACCCGTCAAACCCGTAGACCCGCAAGTTGACCTACGGGTTTACCTAGTCAAATCATTGTGAAAATAGTGTAGCTTTATTAGTTTTTGATCTTTTTAGAACGTAAAAATAGAGTATAAGTCACCAACCTTCAAACACCGATGAACCATTGGGATTATCACAATATTAAGATGTAAACTATGATCAATATCCAATCCACAACGGTGATAATTGTGTAAAATGGACCACACTGATTAAGATTATATGCAAGTATCCTTTTCATTTTGTGAGGCACTTATTTAAGAGTTTATATACATAATTCAGCTAAGTAAATTTTAGTTACACCCTTACTTCAAATGAATGGCTTGATGCAAGGAAGAAATATAAATGAATAAACAAATAAATAAATTGGGATTAATACTAAAACTTTTAGATTTAAAGCATGTAGCATTGAAACAATTGTATATACATAAATATAAATATAGCATTTAATCATCAAAGATTCAAAAAGTTCAACTTTTCATAGGTGAAGAGTCATATGTACATAAAAAATTGAAGCTTTGAAGTAAAATGTGACCCGGGCGAGTCTCGAGTCGAGTCAACCGGGTCTCCACGGGTTTATGCTGACCCACGGGTTTGAAAACCTTCATTGTAAGCATTACCAATGATATATTAGACTTTTTGGTCTCTAAAATTATTTTCAGTGACATATCTTACTCCCAGGTTAAGGGCGTCACAATCAGAGAGTGTAAATTACTTGATGTTTGGGACACTAAAAAGGTGAAAGTGCCGTTTTGAAAACAAGAGGGCGTAAATGTTTCCTTCACTGAAACTAGATGGGGTGAAAGTGTATTTTACCTGTTAATAGGAAGCTACGCCAAGTCTCAGAGTAGCTATCGCTACATAATTGTTTAACAATTTATTGTAAAAGTGTGAGATGGAGAGGTCGAAGAGTTGTGTTAAATATTAATTGACACTTGAACGGAAAAAATTTGAGGCACTAACTAAATGCAAAAATCTTAGCCTTTTGTGAAAATTTTGAACTACTCAAAACACCTTATTACAAACAACTTAAAGAGTTGAAATTTGCAGCTAGGGTGGCAGCTCAAGTTGTAGAGAGTTAGAAGCCCCTGCATGACCGAGTTTAAACCCGGTTGACGATAAAATAATTTCTCAAAAAAGGAAGTTTAAATTTGTAATCTAATGTAGTTTTTGAAAGTTTCTCTCTCTTACTTTCCCTTTCTCTGACTTGAAACCTCTGCCATTTAAATCAACTCAGTGAACACGAATGAGGAAATTGATCAATTGAACAGGAGTGTCCAAAAGATCAAGAAAAAAGGTAAGATCGATTATGCGGGTTCTGAAGATTCTCATTTATCTTCATTTTCTTTTGATCTTAGGTTTGGCAATGAACTCAATCAAAATCTGGACATGGACAACATCATCTAAGACAACTCCTTAAAAATGGTGATTGCTGAGGACGAATCTAAATACGAGCTTCAACCTGAAAAAGTTGATGAAGAATTCTCAAACAAATTCTAATAGGGGACGCGGCCAAATAAAATTTGTTCGATGAGGACTTCGAATCCGAGATTGATGATTTCGAAAATAAAGAAGAAAAGATGGAGATTGAGAAACACAAGAGAGATAATCCTTGAAACCCACTGTTATGTTACTCACGCCTCACAAACAATGAAAATAAACGATGAAACATACAAGTTTATGTGATTCTCGAGAAAAAATTATGCTAACTACGTTCACGGGCAAAAAGATTCTTTATTCAACTCAAGAGAACAATTTACAATGATTTTATATGAATATAGGACCCCAAGAATCATTTTATACCCTCCAAGGCTCCCTAAGCTCTAAGGCAATGTTTCCATCCTTAGTTTCCGCCTCCAGGATATGTTCCTACAAACATAATGTTTCTTCGTAAGAAGACTGTTCGTGCGAAGACTGTTCCTCTTCATGCGAAGACCCTTCATATTTGTATAATGAGAGCTATTCCACGAACACTGTACACTCTTCTTATTCATTGTATTCATGCGAACAATGTCTGTGCGAGCAAAATGCTCTTCGTGCGAATAGGTTCTGGGTTTTGGCTCCTTCGTTTCTCATTTGAGTGTCTTCAATCTTCAAGGAATATTCCAAAAAACCTCCACCTTGACTTGAAGTCTCACGTTTGCAATAAGGCCTTCCTATTTCTTGCGAATAAAGCTTGTATTCTTTCCTCCCAATGTCTCCTGTCGTGGAGACTCACTGGACCCTCACTGGGTCTGACATGCCACGAAGGACCTCACTTGCTTATGATATTGAGCAATTCCAAACAATGCTATAACTTCCTCTCCGGAGCCGGCTTCATAAACATATATGCAGGGTTGTCAAGTGTCCCCACCTTCATTACCTTGATCCTGCTTTCACTTCTCAAAAAATGATACATGAAGTCGATATGCTTTGTCCTTTCATGAAAAACATGGTTTTAACACCCTCGATTTTCAGAGGAGCCGAAAATTGGTTGGTGCCCTCCGTACAGGAGATTTTACCCTTTCGTACAAGGAGTGGTAGAACCGAACAAGTGAAAAGAAACATCCAACTACTGATTTAAATTACACGATAACATTGTTCATGGCTGAGTCCAAATGAGACAACAAGCCTAGGAAAATAGATTTTACATCAAAAGCGGGCTCTCCAGTTAATTGCTAAACTCTACTATTTGCATGTGAGAATGAGTCGTGAATGCAGCGCATTTACCCCATGCATATAATCATACACATGCGGGGGAATTAAAAGAAACACGAGACCTTAAATTTGTAGGGTTTTGATCATGGAAACGCAGTGGAAGAAAAATATAATCCATGCAATACCCTCCAAGGATCACAGGACAAGAGACATAACGATGGTAAGGGAAGAAATCAAGTTACACACCTTAGGGTTTCTCCTGTGATGACTTGTAACGTGAATTGTGTCATGTTCTCTATAGTTGATCCATGCCTAGAGTTGAATTCTAGATCTTCCTTCTCCTTTGTGCTATCCCGGAATGGAGGAAGAGGAAAAATAAATCAGACAGTACGAGGAAACAAGGAGGATGGGCCTCCTTGTTTGGGCCGACGGGATGGGGCGGCGGCAAGGGGGGTGTGCGCCTCTCTTGCTTGCTTGCTCTCTCTCCTTTTGTTCTCTCCTACTCAAGTTATGAACTATATATTCATAAGTATAGGAAGGAAGGAAGTAGAATCCTTTATATAGTCCAACAAATCCTTTCCAACTACCTAAAGAACCCATTCTAGTCCTACTAGAATTCGGTTTAGTCCCTTCCTTGCACATTAGTCCTACTAAGTTTGCAAGGTGTTGCAAAGTGATCCTTCTTATCAATTTATCCTATTAATTAATTCCCAAATCTAGTTCAAATCTATATAGCGTGTGACCCCATAGGTTCTATTTAGTTGGTAGCAACAATTTGCTAATATGGAGCGATTTCTAGCAAAACATCCATTCTAGCCAACTAATAGAATAGTCATCCGACAAACCTTGTACAAGTAATTGTCTCATCCCTTTGTCTCTATATCCGGATTGGAAACGAGACATACAATTCACACTCGTATATCCAATCCATAGTTTCTCGATCCATGGGAATAGCCTTATTCGTGCAAATAACATCAATATCCCATATTGATTTATTTGAGTCGGGCCAAACATTCTATAAGCACTATCCCTCGAGTGGCCTAGGATATTTGCTCCCGTTATATGGGAGGGATATATTCTATGTACGTCCACTACGATCTCTAAGCTTGCTTCTTATTGTATCCGGTACACGCCTTTATAACTACCCAGTTACGGTGTAGCGTTTAACGCTACCAAAATCACAATAATCCACAACTAGAATATCTAGCGACTTCAAGTCTAAGGATGACAATACCATTACACCACGAGAAGCACTTGTGACTTAACATAACGTGTATGTAGCCTTCTCGGAGATGGGTCAATCCGGTGCGCCATTACTCTTAATGCACACCCATGTGTTGGATCATGATATCTCCATATCAATCCAACCCCATACTAGTCTATAGATGATTGTCCCATTAATCATTATACTAGACTACGGATATTTAAGATAAATAACACAGTTGTAAATCTAAGGACTTCATTATATTAAATATCCAATAAATAATACAATGAATGTTCTAGCAAAAATTAATTCATACTAAAGTAGATTGCCTCTAGGTAATCTATTCCAACAAAATTTTCGAGTATCAGTAAAAACTGAGAGAATATACACATTAGCATGTAAAACAGAATGGCTAATAAAGGCCATGGGGTTTGCATTTTAAATAGTTTGAACAGTAACATGGTATAAGTATAAACATTAGAATAAAGACTCAAACTGTTTTCATAAATATAAGTAAGACTAGAAGTGATTATTGCGAGTTGCCAATTCGTTTATCCTGATATTTATAAGTTTCCGAAAGTGGAATGAAACAAGTCATATTATTAAGTCGCAGTATCCAGGAGAGACCAGGGTGAATAGTAACATATGATAGTAGCTTATAGGGGGTTTTGATAACCCGGCCTCTCTGCCAAGCGTTGTGGATTGGGGTTTCCGATACCGCTAGCCATCATACAAGCCAACTACTAGACCTTAAGTGTCAACACCCTCTTAAGATTTTAAGTCAGAAGAGTAGTACAAGAATGTTGAATCCAGCCCACGACGAAAGGATTCAAGGCGCACAAAGTCCCATGTCTTTAGGGATCTGGCCCAGGGAATCATCACCCGAAATAAGTTTAGGCACTGGAGCCCAGAGGATTATCTTGATATCTCCTTAGGGTCCTGGCCCAGGGAATCATCACCCGATAGTAGCGTAAAGTAAAGTAAATTAATACGACGTAGGCGTATAGCATTTTTCGTAAACCTAACTGGTTCTGGTATACGCGATTCTTTCACTTTACGTTATTAATGAATTCTGGATTAGTGAAATTTGAACAATTAGTTTTCCGATTTGAAAACGAGTAATAAAGTGACGATTTAAAAACAAGTACGACAAGTTTGACAAATAGCGAATAAAGTATGAAAGTTATTTTCAAACAAACACGTATGTCACATGAAAGGAATTGAAACACAAAACCAAGCATGTAAACTCACATGTATATTTTGAGACAAGACATAAATCACGTTCTGACACGAATGAAGACAAGTACGCAAGGCTAAGCATGAATACTCACTGTGAGAGCCATAAAGTGCTATCTACGCTGCTACTCGTAAACAACGTCGGGATCAACTAGCTCGTCGAAGATACGCTCTACAATCATGCACATAAGTTCCTAATCACAAACAAGTCAGTATCGCAAGTAGACAATGCATATGTCCTATATGATATGGAAGCGAAAGCCTACTCGAATACCCCTAACGTATTTATAAACTCCGAATTTATTTTAAAAAACTAACACGATAATTTTAAGAAGAGAAACTATTTAATATTCTAAATAAACAATTTCTTTGTTGATAAAATAATATCAAATGTTATACTTATTGAATCTTATTTAGACATATACAAAAATATTGCTTGATAACTTATTTTTCAAGAACTAAAACCAATTTCTAACTCATATAAATGTTTCTCTTTATTTTATATTACAACAATATTTATTTATATTTATTTATTCTAGTAATTAAATTAACAGAATTTCAAAAATATTTTTACTAACTAAATACACAAAAGTAAATACATGTATTTATATATGTATATGCAGTTTAGGGCTAAAGACAACAAGCACCCCCACTACAACTAACAACTTTTAAACATGTGACAACATGCCCTCAAAGTCTTACATAGTACAAAAATATCACTTACTAAAACACAAAATATTCATCTTCTTCGTCTTCTCGAGTCGTACGGCAATTACAACACCCACACACAAATTGAAATTCAAAGACAAGATTCTGATGAAGCAACAAGAATTGAGATTAAGTGGAGAGAGTACCCAAATGAAAAATCAGTCGATTTAGTGAAGAGGAGCTCCGAGTCGAGGTTTTTTCGGAACTCGGACGGTAATGGAGGTGCTGATGGCTCTGTCCTGGTCACCGGTTTGCTCCGCAACAGAGAGGAGGGGAGAGGTGGAGGAAGAGACGAACAAAGGCGGGGAAGAATCAGCCGGTTGCAGCGGCGGTGGCAGCGTCGCGCTCTGTCTCTGGCATCGACTACTGCTGCTTCTGGGTTGCAGTCGAGGCAGAGAGAGATGAGGGAGAGAATGGAGGTGGTCTATGTGGTTGTGTGGGCTGTTTTCAGATTTTGGGCTGGTTTTTGCTACGGTGAAGATGGAGTGAATGGTGGCCGTGAGGTGGAACGGTGGTGGTGTTGGAGGAGATTGGAGGTTAAGGGGGCTGAGATATGATGGTAAAGTGCGTTCTGCTTTGGCTAGGTTTGTTCTCGGCAAAACAAGGCAGAGAAGTTGAAGAAGCTGAAGAAGAGAAGTGAAGGTTAAGAAGACGAAAAAAAATGCAGTGGAATTGAGGAGAGAAATAGTTGATGGTGATGGGTGAGAATGTAGAATAGGTGTAGGGGTAGTAGAGAAGGAGGTGTAGGTGGAAGAGGTGTGTTGTCGTTGGTCTCGGGGAGGAAAATATGCAGAGGAGAAGAGAAGTGATGAAAATGGGGTGAAAGAGAACAGGGGGAAGAAAACAGGTAAAAGGTGGACGTCAAATTTCATATAATGGGATGAAATTTAAAAAAAATGTTTTGTCTAAAATAATACTGAAAAGATGAGGGTGATTTCTAATAGGAAATAAATGAAATGTGAGGGTCGGGTTTACGCAGTGTTCCGATACGCGATGAGTGACAAAGAGAACGCAACCGAAAAATCTAAAAATAAAGTGCGCCAAATAATTTGATGTGCGACCATTAACTAGTAAGCTACGAATAATTTATAGGATTCTCGATTTGAAAATTTGAGAATTTCGACAACGGCTTCGAAAAGGAAATATTTCGGAAAAAAAATAATGTTTTCAAATAACTAACTAAATACGTTTTTGACATATAATTTTTTGTAAACGCAATTGAATAATAAGAATAGTTTTGAATAAATTTTCGCTTATAAATTTTATTTATAATTTCAATAATAAAAATTAAACAAAAATGATTCAGAGATACGGTTACGCACTAATAAATTACCAATTTGCCCTTAGGAAAATCTCAGGTATTACATCCTTCCCTCCTTGGACTAAGCTTCGTCCTCGAAGCTTTAACTCGGTTCTAGGTGTTGGGTTTTGATTCATGGATGCGCAACGGAAGAATAAGCAAACATAAAACCATGCAAAACCCTCCAAGGATCACAAGTCAAGAGACATAACGATGGTAAGGGTTAGAAATCATAAACACACCTTAGGGTTCTCCTTTGATGACTTCAAACGCGAATAGTGTCACGTCTCTACGGTTGATCCACGCCTAGAGGTGAGATCTAGACCCTCCAATTCCCTTGTGCTAGCTAGGAAGAATGGAAGAGGAAGAAGAAATCGCCAACAATGGAGTGCCAAAGGTGGGGCGGCACCCTTTAGGCCAACGGGTAGGGGGCGGCAATCCCCAAGGGGGTTCGGCCCTCTATGGGACTTGCTCTCTCCTTGCTTTGTTCTCTCCTTACTTCTATCAAATAGATGTGTATATGTGTAGAGAGAAAAATATGCTTGGAGTGTTCTTTATATAGTCCAACAACTCCTTGTCCTACTACATAAAGAACCCCTCCTAATCCTACTCAAGTTCGGATTAGTCCCTTTTTTGCAAAATAGTCCTTATCATGTCAATACATGGATTAGTTCTATTTGAAAATTAATCCTAATCATGTCCCTACATGAATTAGGCCACCTTGGCATATCCTAATCATGTCTATACATTGATTAGTCCAACTTGCATATTAGTCCTACTAAGTTAGCAAGTTTTTGCGATTTGATCATTTTAATTAATTAATCATATTAATTAATTAATTCCCATGTCTAGTTCACCCCTATATGGCGTGTGACCCCATAGGTTCTATTTAGTTGGTAGTAACTATTTACGAATATGGAGCGGCCTCTAGCAAGACATCCATTCTAGCCAACAAATAGAATAGTCATCATGACAAACCTTGTGCAAGTAATTGTCTCATCCCTTTGTCCCAATATCCGGATTGGACACGAGACATACAAGTCACACTCGTATATCCAATCCATAGTTTCTCGATCCTGGGAATAGCCTTATTCGTGCAAATAACATCAATATCCCATATTGATTTATTTGAGTCTGGCCAGACATTTTATAAGCACTATCCCTCGATTAGCCTAGGATATTTTCTCCCGTTATGTGGGAGGGACAAATTCTATCTACGTCCACTACGATCTCTAAGCTTGCTTCTTATTGTATCCAGTACACGCCTTTATAACTACCCAGTTACGGTGTAGCGTTTAACGCTACCAAGATCACAATAATCCACAACTAGATAATCTAGTGACTTCAAGTCTAAGGATGACAATACCATTGCACCGCGAGAAGCGCTTGTGACTTAACATAACGTGTATGTAGCCTTTTTGGAGATGGGTCAATCCAGTATGCCATTACTCCTAATGTATACCCATGTGTTGGATCATGATATCTCCATATCAACCCAACCCCAGACTAGTCTATAGATGATTGTCCCATTAATCATTATAATTGACTAGGGATATTTAAGAATATAACACTTATATTATAAGGACTTCATTCATGTTAACACATCTCTATATCGATAACATAATGAATCGTAAATCCATAAAAGTCACAATTAATTGATTGCCTCTAGGGCACAATTCCAACAGTCTCCCACTTGCACTAGAGTCAATCTCCTGCATCATATGCCTATTGGTCTAGCGCGGCCCTCCACGCTTCCGCTGCGTTGGGGCGAGACATCTGTTGGTACCTTGCAAATATTCACATCTCCTCTATCAACAATTTGATTGAGATTGAATATTCTGAGTAAATGCATCTTATGTATTAATTTACTCAGTCCTCTATGTTAGAATCAGTGACTGAATCTTGCCCGGAACCTTTCCAGCTCACAGTCGCTCCCACTAGGGCAAAACATAAAACTTGACTATAATCTAAAAAATTTCTTTGTCAGATTTGAAGTTCGCATCACTGTAACCCCTTACAGTAAACTCTTCCTATCCTCCATTTATCAAAAATTCATCCTTAGTGCTTCTCAAGTACTAAAGGATAATCTTGATAATTTATCCAGTGACTCTCATCCGGATTTGATTGGTATCTTTGTGTCATGCCTTATGACAAATCTGGTCTAGTACATTCCATGGCGTATCTCGTGAATCTAATTCATACGGTCCATTCCTAATCTAATTGGAAAGACAACTAGTCTTCAAAAGACCAATTCCATGTGACATAGGTAAGAATCAATATTCTTTTCTCGTTGAACCATTTCAACATCTTTGTCAATTTATGTACTATGACCTAAGCTATACAACCATCTTGATATACCTCAATAGATCTTCACAAGTTGCTTCGCTTAAGTCTACCATTAGAAAGTTAACTCCCTAGTCAATCTACGTAAGACTGCCAAGTAGGGGCAACATTCCTAATGATTAAGTATGTCTCCACATACAAGACCAGAAAATTAACTGTGCTCCCACTAACCTTCTTGTAAACACAAGTCTCATCTTCAATTTTTATGGAATCAAACTCCTTTGATTGCATCATCAATTCGAAGAGTCCAACTCCTAGAAGCTTGATCCAATCTATAAATGGATTGCTACAAGCAAGATGTGAATGGATTTAAGCATCACAATTGGGGAAAGATTTTGTCATAGTCTATACTATGAGCTCACTTGAAATCATTTTTCCTACCAATTTTCCCTTAAAGGTAATCATATTACCATCCATGTTGGTTTCCTCATAACCCACTTGCACCCTATCGGTGGTTCCAACAAAGTCCATACTTCGTTGGTATACATGGATTCCATTTTGTATCACATGGCTCCTAGCCATTTCTGAGAGTTATGGCCCACACGTGGCCATCTCATAGGTTGTAGGCTCATCTTGATGAGCAATATATCGTGGGTTATGAGAAATTCTTATTTATCTAGTCCCTCGATATATCCGACTTGACCTATGAGGTTCTTGTGTTATCTGAGTAGGCTGCTCCACAACACCTTGTGATCCTACTCATGTTCCATCAAGAGAATCAATGTTCTATTGTGGTTCTTGAACTCCTTCGAGTTCTACTGTCCTCCCACTGTTTCTTTTAGAGACAATCTCTACCTAGAAACAATGTGGTTCGAGAAACAAACAGTTTTGTTCTCGATTAGGTTGTAGAAATAATATCCTTTTCAGAATATTCCACAAAACATTTATCCGACTTGGGTCCAAGTTTATTTGTAAACTCCTTTACATAAAATACATAACCCCCAAATCTTTGTGAATGACATACTAGGACACTTCCTAGTCCATATCTCATATAGCGTTATTCATATTTCGTTTTTGATGGAACAAGATTAAGGGCGAAATTTGCTGTAATTAGAACATAGCCCCAAAAGTAAACAGGAAGTTCTGTTTGACTCATCTTGGACCGAACCATGTCCTACAAGGTCCGAACTCTCCTCTTAGACACGTCATACCCATGTGGCGTGCTAAGTAGAGCGAGTTTTGGATCATATCCAATACTCTCATAGATTCTTGTCAAACTCTTGGCTCAAGTACTTTCCTCTATGATCCAATCGTAGAGTCTAAATACTTTTGTCAAGTTGGTTCTCTACTTCATTTCTGAATACTTTGAATAATTCAACGGATTCTGAATTGTTTCTTCATAAGATACACAAATCTATATTTCCCTGATCCTATCAGTAAATATGATGAAGTATTGAAAAAACCCATCTTTAGCATTTATGGTTAGCGGCCTTCATACATCAATATGTATGATTCCCAAAAGATCATATCTTTGCCTAATAAGTCTTACATGTCTCATATGATTCAATAATCAAATGAGTTCCAGAAATCCATCCTCATGGAGTTCTAGATATGTATCTCTTATTTATGAGGCCTAAACGATAATGCTAAAGATAAGTGAAGTTCATATCATTATATGCAAACCTCTAGGTATTAATGTTATAGATGAAATTATCATGATCATGGATATAGAATCTACTTAGACAAAATTGCATTACAATAATGCATATCATAATAAATGGAACAACATTTGTCCTTTATTATGATAAGGAGCTTTCTTGTCCAAACAAGAAACTTTGATAATGTCCCTACACATAGCTAGGACATGATCGTTTTTGTCTAATTCATGAACAAATTCTCAAAGGTAGAAATAATTCCCTACGGCTTATTCAGCAACCCTTTGCTTCATAGCCCCACGTGAAGGATTATTTCTTCCTTATCCAATTGTCTTCGTCTCTTGAGATCCTCCACACTTCCATAAATGTGAGATCCTCATCTAGTATCATATGATGATGAGATAGACACATTGATTTATATAACAAAAATACCCAAATCGGAATTCATAATTCCTTTATTATTTACTTCCAGGTACTTTGGGTAGTTTCTCTTCCTCTACACCATCTATGGGACTTCAAGGCAACTTGGTTTTAGCAACAAGCTTGCTTTATACCAATGGGGTCGGCGCAAACTGTTTTGCCCTTACCCATGTTGTTATCCATTAACAACTTTTCCCATGCCCATTATTAGTGTTTTGTTTAGTGATTTTTCAATCATATTGAGTAAATCAACTTTAAAACAAAACTATAATTGCATCCAATGCAATTCTTGGTCCACTTGGGTGAATAACCGTTTATTCTTTATCTATCTCATAGATAATGCATATTCACTAATGTTTCAATCATATTGAATTAGTATATTTGCATAACCCAAAGTGGAGCAACACTTCAAACCTTTCATGTTTGGCTTGCTCTTTTGAAAGAGCTTCTTTTAATGTATGATAATATCATACTTCTCCATGTTTCTCTTCTTGCTTCCAAAGGTCAGAGTTTATGGCAGCTAGCATGAGACAAGTCATAACCAAAGAACCATTCTTTGTTGTTCCTTTCATAGGTTTTAGTGTGTTTTTGGTAGTCGGTGGAAGAGAACTTTATGTTCTACTAAGTACAACAACTTCTCTTTTATTTGAGAACAATTCTGAATTTTATACCAGTCTAGAAAATAAAGTCGTGTTTTTGTTTGTTTAAAGCCATGGGTATTCTACATAATAGGATTATGCAAAGTTTGTGACGTTTAACTATATTCAACAAGGATTTAAATTGTTAAATATAGCTCCCACTATTTTATTTCGGATTAATAACCCTCAAGATATTAATGCGGAAAATATCCTTATATTTTCTAGTGGGCCAAGATCCATGTTTCATCTCCTTATGAGCTTGCTTTGGCAAGTCACCCACAATTTGACTACTTTAGGTAGGAACAATTCCAATTGCATCCCTTATGCAACTCTTGGTTCAATTGGGAAAATAACTCATTATTTATCCATCCGTATGGATAATCCCAATTGGTTGCCTCTAGGTTTCTTAATCATATTAATAGCCCAGTTGTGTTCAACCTCTTATTTAAACAATTGCACATTGTTACGTGCCATCGCATTCCATCATTATGAACCAAGTCGCCATGCTTTGGCACGCACGAGCTTGGTAAATAATGATATGATAATGAGTGTTTAAATAACGAGAAGGCAAGAACACAATATTTGAATTTTGAGGGATTTTAAATTCAATTTTTAATTGTTTTTGTTGATCAATATCAACTAATATATCTATTTGAGTTTGGGCACAACTCCAAATAATAGATCGGGGTTGTCTAATTATCTTATTATCCTAATTGCATGCATCATCCATACACCAACCACACAATAATAAGACAATAAAGTAAACAACCACAAAAAAAAAATTAAACGTGATGTGGATATGGCCTTTTCTAGACTAAGATAATTCCAAGCCAATGGAATTATCTATGAACCCTAAAAGCAAACACATTTCCATGCGTCTTGATCTTTTGGTCCATCCTTCGTTGTTATGTGGAATGCTCCATGCTCCATGCTCTATCTTTTGTGGCTTATTTTGGCTTTGGGCTTCTTTTCTTCAATCTTGGCTAACAATCTACTTTATCTAGCACTAGCTAACTTCTATACTAAATAAAATAAATCTCACATGTTGAGAGAAAAAAAATGGCACGCAGGCCATAAAACCCTAATTAATTATTACAATTAATTGATCAGCTCGCAGGCCGTAAACCAAACCACAAAAATTAAACATCCACAACAAATCACATCCTAAGGCCATATCCAATCACCATGCGAATTGCACATAAACAGTTAAAATCCAATTTTAACGCGCTTAGTCAATTTTAATTGATTTTAGGATTTCTAGGGTTAAAACGGTCCATGGTCCCAACAATCAAATTGCTCGGGCCCAACAAGATGAACCACAAGGCCCTAGGGCCGGCCCGGCCCAAAACCCACAAGCCTAGGCCGCGGGTTAGGGCCGCCCGGCCCCTGGGGCAGCCAAGCTTGGGCGGCAAGCAAGGGGGGGGGCGGTCCCTAGGGGGGGCGAACCTCCTTATGGGAGTTGTTTCCATAAAAACTCCCTTGCTTGGTGCCCAAGTTTGGTTGTTTCCTTGTTTTGGAAGAACTCCTTCCCCAAGGATGCCCAAACCTTAGATCTAAGATCCTAAAATTTCTCAAACTCACCAATTCATGTATCCAATGCAAAAATTGGATCTTGTTATGATTAATTATTGACAAATTGCATCCCATGCTTGATTTGTCTTGTTTTACGCGATAAACAATCAAATTAAGGTGTAAAACAACTAAACCGTAACACATAAACCACGTTTATGCTCTACGACGTGTGGCTCTGATACAACTGTTGGGTTTTGATTCATGGATGCGCAACGGAAGCATAAACAAACATAAAACCATGCAAAACCCTCCAAGGATCACAAGTCAAGAGACATAACGATGGTAAGGGTTAGAAATCATAAACACACCTTAGGGTTCTCCTTTGATGACTTCAAACGCGAATAGTGTCACGTCTCTACGGTTGGTCCACGCCTAGAGGTGAGATCTAGACCCTCCAATTCCCTTGTGCTAGCTAGGAAGAATGGAAGAGGAAGAAGAAATCGCCAACAATGGAGTGCCAAAGGTGGGGCGGCACCCTTTAAGCCGACGGGTAGGGGGCGGCAATCCCCAAGGGGGTTCGGCCCTCAATGGGACTTGCTCTCTCCTTGCTTTGTTCTCTCCTTACTTCTATCAAATAGATGTGTATATGTGTATAGAGAAAAATAAGATTGGAGTGTTCTTTATATAGTCCCACAACTCCTTGTCCTACTACATAAAGAACCCCTCCTAATCCTACTCAAGTTCGGATTAGTCCCTTTTTGCAAAATAGTCCTTATCATGTCAATACATGGATTAGTTCTATTTGCAAATTAATCCTTATCATGTCCCTACATGAATTAGGCCACCTTGGCATATCCTAATCATGTCTATACATGGATTAGTCCAACTTGCATATTAGTCCTACTAAGTTAGCAAGTTGTTGCGATTTGATCCTTTAAATTAATTAATCATATTAATTAATTAATTCACCATGTCTAGTTCACCCCTATATGGCGTGTGAACCCATAGGTTCTATTTAGTTGGTAGTAACTATTTACTAATATGGAGCGGCCTCTAGCAAGACATCCATTCTAGCCAACAAATAGAATAGTCATCATGACAAGCCTTGTGCAAGTAATTGTCTCATCCCTTTGTCCCAATATCCGGATTGGACACGAGACATACAAGTTACACTCGTATATCCAATCCATAGTTTCTCGATCCTAGGAATAGCCTTATTCATGCAAATAACATCAATATCCCATATTGATTTATTTGAGTCTGGCCAGACATTTTATAAGCACTATCCCTCGAGTGGCCTAGGATATTTGCTCCCGTTATGTGGGAGGGACAAATTCTATCTACGTCCACTACGATCTCTAAGCTTGCTTCTTATTATATCCAGTACACGCCTTTATAACTACCCAGTTACGGTGTTGCGTTTAACGCTACCAAGATCACAATAATCCACAACTAGATAATCTAGTGACTTCAAGTCTAAGGATGACAATACCATTGCACCGCGAGAAGCGCTTGTGACTTAACATAACGTGTATGTAGCCTTCTCGGAGATGGGTCAATCCAGTATGCCATTACTCCTAATGCATACCCATGTGTTGGATCATGATATCTCCATATCAACCCAACCCCATACTAGTCTATAGATGATTGTCCCATTAATCATGATAATTGACTAGGGATATTTAAGAATATAACACTTATATTCTAAGGACTTCATTCATGTTAACATATCTCTATATCGATAACATAATGAATCGTAAATCCATAAATGTCACAATTAATTGATTGCCTCTAGGGCACAATTCCAACACTAGGTCTTAGTGGTCCCTATTTAAGTCACTGCTAGACAAAGATACAATTAACATGAAAATGGATGCACTGACAAAACAGGGTCGTTACATCTTCCCTCCACTTAGGAGTGAGCTTCGTCCTCGAAGCTCGAAACAGTTTCTAAAGGTTTGTAATGATTTCTAATATGAAGGGGAATGCACGGTGATTGTGACCATAAGCGTACTTGTCATCATGTTGTTAGTCGTTCCCTCCTCTATCTGGTTATTTATAGAGATTTGGCCATTTGGACCCTGGTTGTTTCCCCGAGCTACGTTTCCTATATATCCGTTCCCATTCTGATCCTGATCGTTTTCCCTGGTAATTCTGCCTGTTTCCCCGAGCGTTATGTCCATTAAAACCTTATCGTTTCTCAGCAGCAATCTTTTTCTTACAGTCGATGGATATGTGGCCTAGGATGCCGCAAAAACTACAAGCTAGAGGCGCACCGTCGCAAGCGCAACCTCAGTGATTGCGACCACACCTTTTGCAGTTGGAGCTACGAGCAAGTCCTACTGATTGGTCTATCTGATTTCTGACATCCACATTGTCCAAGTGTTGGTTTCCTCCACTATTGCCTTGCAGATGTTTCACTTCTTTCCTTTTAATACACTCATACCTCCTGTGGCCAAAGATGCCACAATAGTCGCACGTCACATTCTTTCCATCACAACTAACTCCTCGGTGATCCCCGTTGTACCTCTTGCAATAGAAGTGGCGAGTAGTCCTAGCCACCTGGCTGTGTTGGAAGAACCCCCACCACGTGGTGAGGGTTCTTGCTTCCTTCACCTTTGTCAGAATTAAAGCACTTGTCTATTCCCTGAACGTTAATTCTTCCTTGGATACTATTGCTACCTTCTGGGTAATCCACCTTTCTTATTCTCGACTGTTGTGTTGGTACCTTATTGACCCTAAGGATGTTTTTTGCCATCTCATAAGCTTCAGACAAGGTGTCATAGCTCCTTGTGAGCACGATCCGCTGAATGTTGAACTCGTTATTCGAGTCGAAGTTGTTGTTGCCTATGGCCTGGATGACTTGGCCTAATTGGTTGATCAAATGTGCCAGTTGCATGCACTACTAGAAAAACTGCTTAAAGCGGCGCTTTAAAATATGGTCCTCCGTTTCTAAAACCTAAGAATGGCGGTTTCCAAAAAACCGCCGCAATTAACGGCGGTTTCTAAAAACCTGTCGTAAGTATGAACTGGATTACGGTGAAAGCTTATAAACTGCTGTAACCGTCAACAAATAAGGCGATTTGGATTTAAGCGCCCTTATTCCTAACGGTGCTGCTGTAAAAAATGTCGTTACAATTAACGGCGCGAATCAGAAACCGCCGTTACCGTACCATTTTTTACCAGATTAGATCTGGGCCGTCTGATGGAAACCCTACTATATAAATCACCTTATCCACACTTTCACCCACAGATGCCTCCCACTACTTTTCAGATCTGAACTCCATTTTCTCTTCATCACCTCTCTCTCTATCTTCTTACCCTCTCTCTCTCTCCGTCGGTGATGGTGTGGTTCGCCCCTTTCTCTCTGTCGATCTGCATTTCAGGTACATCATCCTCCTCCCTTCCTCTCCCTCTCTCTCTTTCTTTCCCCCTCTGTTTCTCCATCGCGCCTCCCTCTCTTTCCCCGCCTCCTCTTCTTCTCTGGTACTCCCCCCTCCATCTCCTTCTCGTTCTCCTCTCATTTTCTTCTTGAGGCTCCAATGATTTCTCCGTTTCCGCCTCACTTTATTAGATCTGTCTCCACCCCTTTTACCTCATTCAATCTGTTTCTCCATCCACTCTCTAACATGGAATCTATCTCGCACCATTTGGATGCGTTGAAAGGATTAACCAATGCACAAGTTCAAGTTGGATTGAGATCTGAAAAAGGGGACTGAATGTTGAAGTCGATTTGGATTGAAAATAATTTAAGAGTTACTGAAAAAAAAAGAATTATGCAATTTCAAAAAAAAAATTATAATTTGAAAACTTTTAATTGAATAAAAATATTACCATAAGTAATTACAAAATATAAAATTAATAGGTATTTCAAAAAAATATAAAATTAATATAAAACTGTTTCTAAAAAAAATTAATATGTAAGGCGGTTTCCGGGAAAGCAACATTAAACGTAACAGCGGTTTCATTCTTCCGCCAGAAATAGTTACGGCGCATAGTACCTCTGCTGTTTGTGTTAACGGCGGCCAAAACCGCGGTTTTCCCATATACGCCACTTAGATTTAGGGCACTTGGAGAACCGCCATAAAAACCGCCGCTAAGGCTTTAAAGGGCGGTTTTTGTTCTTCTAAAGGCGGTTTACAAGCGCCGTTTCAAGCAGTTTTTAGTAGTGATGTTAACTGCTTCTTCTCCTACAACTTAGTATTTAAGTAGGTTTAGATCATTGACCATACCTTTAAGCAAAATTTCCTCCTTTGATGCTTCTATTAGACCCATATACTCCGCCCCCTTGGTGGACAAAGTCACCGTCGACTATAGCATAGCATTCCAACTCACAATTGGTCCTCCTAGAGCAAATACATGGCTGGTCATTGATCTACTACTATCAATATTGCATGCGTAATCTGAGTTCGAGAACCCACCTACCAAGGGTTTTTCATTAGCCCCATAGCATAGGCCAATGTTTGACGTACTGTTAAGGTACCTGAATATGCGCTTCAACGCTTGCTAGTGATCCTTACTTGGTTGAGCCATAAAACGATTTACCACACTAACAACGTATGCTATGTATGGTCGAGTGCATACCATAGCATACATGAGGCTTCCAACTGTGCTAGCATATGGAACCTTGGACATGTAATCCTCATAGCTTGCGGTTAGTTACCATAGGAGTATCAATACGTTTATGTGATAACATCCTGAATCTCCCCAAGACCTTCTTCATGTATCCCTGATGTGATAGGAAAAGCTTATTTTTTACCTATCTCTATGGAACTCAATTCCTAGAATGTATCGAGCAGCCCGAAGATCCTTCATCTCAAATTCCGGGCTAAGAGACTTCTTCAATTCTCGTACGTCGTCCATATCCTAAGTTTCAATCAAGAAATAATTTACATACATAACTAGGCAGATACATGTCTCACTTCGCAAGAGCTTGTGACACATAAAGAAATCATAGCCGCACGTCTTGTAACCAATCTTCAACCTGAAGTGGTCGAACCTACTGGTGCCATTTCTTCGGAGATTGTTTAAGTCCACAAACAGATGGTTTCATCTTTCACATGTGGTCCTCTCTTCCAGGAAAATTGAATCCCTCTGGTTGGCTCATCTATATCTCCTTCTCCAATTCTCCATGTAGGAAAGTGTTTTTCACGTATAACTGCTCAAGCTCTAAGTCGTGGTGCGCCACCAGTGCTAGTAGCACATTGATCGAAGAAAAACGGATCACCGGTAAGAAGATCTTGTTGTATTCAACCCCTTCTTTGTGACTGAACCCTCTTGCAACTAACCTTACTTTGTACTTGACTGCTTCTCCAGATATAGTTCATTCCTTTCTCCCGAAAACCCACTTGCAAGTGACTATCTCCCTTCCCGCTGGAAATTTAACAAGCTCCCAAGTGGAGTTCTTGCTAAGAGGCTCCATTTCTTCTCCCATCGCGACAATCCATTACGCTGACTCGGAACTAGAAATCACAACCCTATAGGTGGACAGCTCATCCTCCACTTCCTCGGCTACCTGTAATGCATATCCTAACATACGATCATCTCTGTATCTCGCTAGAGGCTTTATGATTCTCCTCGGTATTCTTTCGGCAATAATTTGATAAAACTGGTTCCTCTGGTAGCGACCCATCCCCATCAGACTCATTTTCTTCTTGATATTTGGTTTCCGGCGGTGGTGTAGAAATTTCGGACTCTTTAGGATCAGTAGGATCCAAATTTTCCTGCACCTTCTTCTCTGCATCTTCAATCTCTATCCTCACAAAATTCTCCAGCGTTGAACTCTCATCAAAGACTACACTTCTGCTAAGTATAATCTTGTTATTTTTCCAAATCTTCTATCCCTTCACACCCGTCCCATAGCCCATGAATACCCCTTTCTTCGCCCTTGATTTTAGCTTTCTGTCATCCACATGATACTAGGCAATGCAACCAAAGACCTCATATCCGAGTAATCTACTTCTTTTCTAGACCATACTTCAATAGGAGTCTTGCATCCTATACATGTGTACGGGTTCCGATTTATGAGATAACATGCCATGGATACTACCTAGCCCCAGAAACCCTTAACAAGACCAGTACTCATTAAGTATTGGGGGAGTTATGATCATTTGAAAATGACTACTTCAATCCAAAGTTTAAGACTTAGAAAAAATCTTTTCCGGACAGATTGAACAACACAATAAAATTCTTCTCCGGACAGATTGAACAACACAAACTCGATTTTTAAGTGGGTTAGAAACCGAATTTGAAGAAAGTTAAAACACGAAAGTTGTAGACAATCATCTCAAGATTATCGAAAGCTAACGCTTGCACGATTGTAGTGAGTAAAGAGAGAGATACAAGCCTGAGAACATGATAAGCTATGCATGTCGTAAAAACAAACCAATGGTGTTAAACATGAAATCAAAGTCGATTCTAACAAAATTATGGGGAGGTTACGATGCTTCAAATGAATTCCTAAGGTCGTAGGGATCACATGGATGTAAGGAACATCGAATATGGTGGTGGAATGAGGGATTTACAATTTCCGGTCGGCCATGGAGGTTTGGCGGCCGTGTTCATGCCCGAACCCGGCGACCTATTCCGATTCCGGTGACTTGGATGAAGATAATGGATGCTCTAAACTTGCATGAGCGTAAGGAACAATATTTCACCTTTTATTTCCATTGATTCTTAGCGGGGAAGGAGAAATTGGGAAAAACGAAATTGGGGTTCTTACCCTTCAAATCCGGATACCTCACTTGACACTCCTTGCTTTCCGAAAATGATTTGTGGGTTTTACTCCTCAGGTTTGTGGCTACCTCCGGTTGCATCATGTACGGAAGAGGCGGCCTTATAGTGGAGTTCTACGGTGGTGGTGGTGGTGGTGGTGGTGGTTCATGGTGGTGTTCATGAGGGAGAAGAAGGTTGGGAGAAAATGTTTTTTTTTGTGATTTCTCATTTGTTTCAGAAGGTTGGGGAGAATAGGGAGGTGTTGCCACCTAAGGGAAGATGTGTCAAAAATATTTTGTTATGTGTCTCACATGCATAGGGGTGAAATTGTAGTTTACCAAACTTTATGGTACAACTAAAATTAGAGGTTCTATTAATTTTAGAGAACTCCACTACCACCACGATCATTTCTGGTGCTTCAAAATCACTCCATTATCGCAAACACTCTAACGTTCCAACTTTAGGGACATGAAAAATTATCTACACATTTGCCCCCAAAGTCTTGATATTTCACTTAGAGACGACTTGAAAAATACCGACCTTAAAAGAATGTTCGCCCGAAGATCTCATCCTATACTTACCTATATACAAGTAATGCAGATGAAATGCTGCACATTGACTCAGTCTATATGAATTAATAAAACAAGTACATAAACCGCTCTCGTCGGATGTTCTGCTCCCAATAGATGACTTCCTTAGTTAGTCCTCTAGAAATACAATAACTGTAATAAATTTCTCATTCTAACTCTCCGCACGATGGGGTCTATACTACATAGCAGCCTAAATTCACATCACGTTAGGGTTTCATATACGATTAGTACAAGTAAAAGTTCGAAACAAAATTTTGGAAGTTCAATACCAACATACAAGTTCCCAGTTTCAGAAGCGATTCGAAAACTTTCTGGCCTTTAAGCAAAATCTCGAAACTTTTGGACAAATACATTGATCAAAACAAATATGTCATTTTTCTTAACTCATCCGCATTGAAAATGTTACCTTACCTGTACAGGATTAGATAAAAGAACACTTGGTGTCGTCACACAACGGGTCTCTCCATCGCAACTTGTATGTGTTTCAAATGTTCCAACTAAGTCTACACAATGGGTACAACTTATAGTACCGTCGTACTAAGAGTCACGCCAGCGGACTAGTAAACAAAGTGGTCCATATCACTTGACACACGCCGAAAAATTTGGAGAGCCATTTTTTTACATAATAATTATTGTAAAAAAATTATAATTTTGGAAAGGATTATGTCAAATTAACTCGAAATGAAACAAAACAAAATATTATCTTAAAAGTCGTCCCTTGTAGGTAAAAAAAAGAATGGTCTTAGGGTCTTCTAAGTAAAAATGCCGTTATTCGCCCGTCGAAAAAATAACATAGAAACATATATAGTCATAGATACACATCACACAACTATAGTAAGCATTTCGTTATAAATAAGCATGCCACATACGTACGACACATGTAGATAGACAAGTAAATTTTGCATGAATCATATCTCAATTAGCCATTAACATTTAATCAACAAATACGATACAAATCAAGTTTAACAATACGTGCGTACCCAAACTCCCCGACGACTTGCTTACTTCATTTATTCCAAAAATTGAGTTACCCTAGCTAATTTTTAAATTTTGAAAACGTGTTATCTTTCTTGTGCACTACTAATGGAAATCGAAAAGTCAGTTTAACCGGAGAAATGAGGCTTTGATACCAAGTATAACAGCCCGAGATCTCGGTTCAGGGTTAAATAGACGATAAATAACCAATAGTAGAAATATAGTTACGAATATCACAATTTAGCTAATAAATAGGACAATCTTTGAGAAGATAAGGTTACAAGATAATATTTTTTTAATAAGCTAAGTGATATAACTTATGCTCAAAGTTTTTGTCTCGATCCGCGTTCCCATCCCGAAATGCACTAACCTGTGGTGATTTTAAAAAAAGAAACGCAGACACCACAGTTTGAAAACAATCAGTAAAGATTGAGTAATTTCACACTAAGACATGTAGAGCAATGAGTCGCACACAAGCATACGTTGTAATCAATCAAGAGATTTGAAAGATAATATAAGTAATAGAGTTGGAAAAATTTCGAACAATTTAAATAAACGCGTAGCAAGAACCTCTCATCTTTAAATCACTTATACACCACGAGTATTCAAGATATTCTCAAACAAGTAAAATATCAACAGTAAAAAAGCTATTTTGAACTGATAATGATAATTATTCACGAGTATCCAATGCTTTTCAACTCATTTAATTTGATTAGGGCATATCCAGAGTCACAAACAACATTAATAGAGTGGTCAACGTTTTTTCAAGTTCAATTAACTATTAGTTTTAGCTGAGGCATGTCCAGAGCCACAAGCAAGATCGATGTAAACAGAGGGATCACAAAGTAATCATAAATAGTGCTTTCTAGGGTTAATTAAACCCTAGTTCTCTTGAGCGTTAAAGGAGCCCATATGTCAATCCGTGCTCACAACATTAGCTAAATGCCTTAAGTTTCGACAACCCGATACCATAGTGACCATTACAGGTATAAGTAGCACTCTATAGCTCTAAAAACCCATGGCCACAATACCTTGGTATGTTTTGGCTCGTCGGGGGAGGATTTGTGAACATTCAAGTTCTATCAAATACTATGAAGCATTGCTTCCATGACCATAGCCATAAGTAATCGGAGGATCGCTTGGCGCCTCCGTCCAGAGCCATAAATAAAACAACTCTGTAAATCGTCCTATATCTATTAGAATTTTCTTTATTATTCACTTTATCGTATTCAAAATGGGAATATGAAACTTTCACGTTCCAATACTTCTCAAAGCGGTTCAATAAAATATTCCAAACCACTTTCGGGTATAAATCATGCTTCTCATACTTTTACACTTAACAAAATACTTATTTGGGACGTCCAGCGCATGCACAATTTGATAAGTAAATTTCGCACATATGTACTTACAACTGAGCAAAGATAGGCGAAAACCAAAGCTAGCAGTCCTTCTACAACGCTCGTCTCATATGAATACTGGTCTTACAGTTAATGCAGTAATACGAACACAAATGTCAATTGCAGAACGGAACATCGGCTGGATATACACAAGTAAAGTATACAACCTATTAGCATAGACCCTCTATATGAGTTTCTATGCAAGAATGTAATGAAATGCAGGTCATGCAAGCTAACTGACCAAAACGCCCCTGATACTCCAGAATTGTCTAGTACAGTCCCTGACTGTACCTGTACCCCAATTATATTCATACTGGTCCACAAACATGCAAAAATGAATCCATAATCTCCCATATGAACCTAGCATGGAAATATAATACTCTTAGTAAATTACACTTAGGCCCCTAAAGTTTAGTAAAACTGAAAAAGCCCCCAACTATTGACTTGGTCAACCCTAGCCGAGAATGACATACGAGTACTCCAAATATCATACAAGACATGTTGACAAACTCCAAATTACTAAACTAATCTAAATTCAAAGCTTAAATGAAATTACTATTTGGCCCTCCTATCTAGATTAGTCAAATTAGGATTTTCAAAAAGTCTAACTTGGTCGAACTTGATATTTAGATTTAGAATATGGATATGAATATTAAGGTTCATGAAGAACGCTAAGGCTAGAAATTTCCTTGATAATGTCAAATTCAAAAGTCAAATATAGAGGAAAATCAACTCAAATAGTCCATTTCACATATGATTTATGATCAATTGAGGAGGATATTTTGAAATCTAAAAATAGGGTTTTGAAGACGGTAGGTCAAGGATTCTGGAACATATTTGAACTCTGAAAGACTTCAAATATTTCACAAGATATGCCTTGTCAAAGTTGGTAAAAAGAGTCATGTTTAAATATGTGAGGAAATCATGAATTTTATAAAGTTTAAAGTAGCAACTTAGGCTTGATTTATGAGAAAACCGTTACGCATTTGAAGATGACCCAGAGAGAAGAAATGACGTATTATAAACAAGCTACAAATAGGAGAAAGAAAAACAAGATTTCATTTAGTATTGGGGGAGTTATGATCGTCTGAAAATGAATTCTTCCATCCAAAGTTCAACACTTAGAAAAAATTCTACTCCGGACAGATTAAACTACTCAAACTCTAGCATCTTCAATACGACTTTTAGGTAGGTTAGAGGCCAAATTTACCGAAAGATTAAACACGAAAATTGTATTCAATCATCTCGCGCTTCCTGAAAGCTAAGGCTTGCATGATTTGAGTGAGTAACGAGACAGGTACTAGCCCAAGAACAGGAGAAGCTACCCATGTCGGATAAACTGTGAAACATGAAATCAAAGTCGATTCTAACCAAAATTCTTGTTGGAATAGATACCCTAGAGGCAATCTTTTTAGTATGAATAATGTTTTTGGCTAGAAACTTTCATTGTATTATTTATGGAGATATTGAATATAATGAAGTCATTAGATTACAAATGTGTTTGTTTATAATAAATATCACTAGTGAATTATAATGATTAATTGGACGATCAACTATAGACTAGTATGGGGTTGGATTGATATGGAGATATCAAGATGCAACACATGGGTATGCATTAGGAGTAATAGCATACTGGATTGACCCACAACGAGAAGGCTACATACAAGTTATGTAAAGTCACAAGTGCATCTCGTAGTGACAACGGTATTGTCATCCGTAGACTTTAAGAGACTAGATCCTCTAGTTGTGGAGTATGGTATTTTGACATCGTCAAACGCTACACCGTAACTGGGTAATAATAAAGGCGTTAATCGGACACAATAAGGAACGAAGCTTAGATATGGTGGTTATGTAGACAAAAAATTTCCCTCCCACATAACGGGAGAAAATATCCACAACTACTTGAGGGATGGTGCTTATAGAATTTATGTCCAGACAAAGATAAATCATTATAGGATATTGATGTTATCTGCATGGATAAGACTATTTTCAGGATCAAGAAACTATGGATTGGATATACGAGTGTGAATTGTATGTCTCGTGTCCAGTACGAATATTGAGACAAAGAGATAAGACAATACTTGCACAAGGTTTGTCGAAGTAATGAATATTTCTATTAGTTGGGTGGCATGGATGTGTTGCTAGACACCGCTCTATGTTAATAAAATGTTATTACCAACGATGTAAAAACCTATGGGTTAACGATCCATAAGGATTAAACTAGACTAGGGAATTAATTAATATGATTAAATAATAGAAGGATCAATACCCAACTACTTGAAAACTTAGTATGACTAAATTGCAAGTTGGACTAATCTGTGTATGGGTAGGATTATGAGAGGGGCCTTTATGTAGTTAACAAGGAGTCGTTGGACTATATAAATAACACTTCTATCTTATTTTTCTCACTAATTCTCATAACATATTGAGTGATAGAGAGAAAAGCAAGGAGAGAGCAACACAAGGAAGGGCCGAACCCGACCCCCCGTGCGCCCATCCATTGTCGTCAGCCTCTTGTAGGCGTGACCTTGGTGCTCGTTTCGCGTGATTCTTCTTCCTTCTTCCACCAGCTGCTAGCACAAAGGTGTGGAGGAATATAGTTCTTGATCCTACGCGTGGACTAGCTATAAAGTCGCAAACAATATTTTGCGTTTGAAGTCATCACATGAGACAAACAAGGTAATTGTTACTCGAACCTTTACTATCATTATGATGTCTCTTCCTGTGATCCTTGGTGGGTCTTGTGCGGATCTTATGTGTATTATTCCACTGCGTAATCAGTTACAAAAAAACAATTATGGGAAGGTTTTGATGCTTCAAATGCATTCCTAAGGTCAAAGGGATCACATGGATGTAAGAAACATCGAATAAGGTGGAGATATATGGGAGTTACCATTTCCGGTCGGCCATGGAGGTTTGGAGGTGGAGTTCATTCCCGAACCCGATGACCTAGTCCAATTTCGGTGACTGGGCTAAAGATTATGGATGTTGTGAGCTCGCCCGAGCGTAATGAACATTCACCGTTTAATTCCATTGATTCTTAGTGGGGAAGGAGAAATTGGGAAAGAATAAACTAGGGTTCTTACCCTTAAAATATGGATTTCTCACTCAATACTCCTTGTTTTCCGAAATAGATTTGCGCGTTTTACTCCTCAAGTTGGTGGCTACCTCCGGTAGCAGCAGGCCCGGAAGAGGCGCCCTTATGGTGGAGTTCTCTGGTGGTGGTGGTTCATGGTGATTTTCATGAGGGAGAAGAAGGTTGGGAGAAAATGACGTTTTTTGGTAATTTCTCATCTGTTTAAGAAGATTAGGGAGGATAGGGAGGTGTTGCCACCTAAGGGAAGATTTATCAAAAATAGTTTGGCGAGTGTCTCAAATGCATAGGGGTACAAGTTTAGTTTTCCAAACTATAATGTACACCTAAAATTAGAGTTTCTACTTCATTTTAGATATTTCCGCTACCACCCCGATCATTTCTAGTGCTTGAAAATCATTCCAACAACTTCCAAAAATTGAAAACACTCCAAAGTTCCAACTTTAAAGACATGAAAATTTATCTACACATTTTCCCCAAAGTCTTGATATTGCACTTAGAGCCGACTTGTAAAATAGGGGCGTTACATGAACCATGTAACACGTGCAAAGTCCCATCTTTAACTCCCTTGGGTAACACATCAAGACCTTTGCAGAACCATAAATCTCACCATTCACCCTTGAAGCTAACTCCCTCAATGTCGAGTAGACTCAAATAAATTAGATTCTTTACTACAAGTGGTACGTGTCTAACCTCCTTTAATGTGCATGTATTCCCGTCATACGCCTTGAACCTAACTAAACCTTTTCCTATGAACTTGCAAATAGCTCCGTTATCCATATGAATGGATCCTCCATCTACACAAATTTGATCAGAAGACCGAGAGTCAAGAAACCACGCATCCGGTATCAGCCGCCAGTAGAATAAAATTGTACTCGGACGAATTCACCTTCTCTACGAAGGCTGCAGAGCCACAGTCCTGTTGTCCTCATTTCAAGCAATCTCTCTTCCAGTGCCCCTTCTCCTTGCACCAAGCACATATATCCTTAGGTAACTTAGAACCAGAGAATTTCTTCTTGTTCTTCTTACATTTGCTTCCCTTGGTATCCATTAGTCCGGAAGCATGGTCCTCCGTGCTTGTGCTTGTGCCCTTCTGAAACATATCTCTAGAATGAAGAGCCGATCTCACATCTTCAAGAGATTTGATGTATTTTTAAAAAATGAAAGGTGGAACGAAGTTATCATATGATGGAGGAAACGAGATCAATAGGAGTAGTGCAACATCCTCATCATTCACCTTATCGTCGATGTTACGTAAATCTAGAAGAATTCCATTAAATCGATGGTCCCTGAGAGATGTACCTTCATTCATCCGTAGAGTGAATAACTCTTGATTATGCATCGAACTACTAGTGAAACTCGTAGTCCCGTGGAGACTCTCTAACCTGAGCCATAATGCAGCTGTCGTCTTCTCTCCAGCAACCTCCATTTTCCTGTCTTCCGGTATGGAGAACATAATGTTTGATTGTGACTTCTCCTCCATCAACCTATACTGATGTGGTGGATCATCCATGCCTCCTTTTTCAGCAGTCAAAGGTATCCATATGCCTCGCGATTTGAGCAAAGCCTCCATATTTATCATCAACAGATTGAAGTTGTTCCTTCCAATGAACCAGTCGATCTTCAACATCGATCCGAACATTGGTTTTGGTGGAATGGTCACAAGCAAGCTCTGATACTAGTTTGTTATGTCGCCCACGCCTCATGAACAATGAAAAGAAACGATGAAACACCTAAATTTACGTGGTTCGCTAGCATAAATTATGCTAACCAAATCCAGAATCAAGAAGATACTTTATTCAACTCAAGAGAATGATTTACAATGATTTAATATGAATATAGGAACCCAATGGATCCTTTAATATCCTCCCCCAAAACCGCCCTAAGCTGTACGGTGATGTTTCCATCCTTAGTTGCCGCCTCCAGGATCTTTTGTTATGAACAAAACGTGTCTTCGTACGAAGACTGTTTGTGCGAAGACTTCTCCTCTTTAAGTGAAGACTCTTCCTATTTTTATACTGTGAGTTAATCCACGAAGAATGTAATTTCTTCTTATTCCTTGTTTTCGTGCGGGCACTATTCGTGCGAGAAGAATCCTATTCGTGCGAACAGGTTCAAGGTTTTGGTTCTCCTTGCTCCTTTGAATGTAGTCAATCTTAAATGCATATTCCAACACCCAGCATATTCATTCCAAAAAGGCTCAAACAGAGCCTAATTAACCGTTCACGAACAGTCTCATCATCAAGCTTTACGTATGGTTGGTTTCAAAGTCCTGGAACAAAGAAACCTTTAACTTCGGAACCTCAATGTTACATGCAAGTTCAGGTACATGGATGAAGGCTACCATGTTGTGGATTTTGAGGAAATAAAATGATCTGACAAGGTGCTTACATGTGGCCTCTGGATTGTGCTTGACCATTACCTTACAGTTGGGAAATGGAAAGCTAATTTTAAACCCTCGGAAGCTAAGGACCAGTACGCCGCGGTTTGGATCCATCTTCGACTGCTTTCGGCTGAGTACTACAATGAAAGGGTTTTTAAAAGGAACGCATGGGAATTTGGTAATCCTCTTAAAATTAAAATGGTGGCTGTCAAGGGAACACATATCAAGTATGCAAGAATTTTTGTGAAAGTTGATTTGAATCAACCCAGGGTATCGGAATTCAGAGTCTTCCTACAAAGTTACTTATGAACACCTCTACAATGTTTGTTCTGAATGCGGAAAGATTGGGCATAGGAAAGATTGGTTTCCTCTGAAAATCAATATCGGTGAAGAAATTCCAGCGTCGATGTCGGAGAAGACGACCGGTGCCCCCAACGGTCAACATAAAGGTCATTGACACGAATTATTACATGGTATCGCAAGTTCACGGTTCAACTAATACAAAGGTAATATTTCAAACCCGAATTATTAATCCCATGAGGAAAGGATAATTGCCCAAATAGAAACTGGGTTTACAGAGTATAAACGTAACAAGGATGAGCTTTTTAAGTTGAGTTAGGCTAAACAAAGTACTCAAAGTAAAAATATAATTAAACAGTCTTTATGTAAAGTTTCTTAAAATATATTTTGGTTGTAAGAACTAGGGTTTTGGGGTAACTTTGTTTCCGAGATCCCCTAAGGTTTAATTCTAGTTTTCTTATTCAGAAACACACAACATGTTTATCTATGCCATGTAACCACCGTTAAAATCTCTTCTCGGTATCCTGTACGATGTAAGAATCTGCAGATTGTTTGGTCCTCTTGATCAACCTAAATCTGCAGTTTTGTTCAAAGGCTGCTAGGGTTCATGAGCTCTCCTATTTTTCACCCTCCAAACCTGTAGTAGTTGGTTTATACATTATCTTGCTAGCCCTAAATTCCTTTCGCTTTTCGGTTCATCGGGTAAGGTACAAGATCCTGTCTTATCTTCATAACCCTAATTAGTCACTCTTGTGCAACCGTATCAGATCCGTAGCAGTAAAAGTTTGCGACTCCGTTCATGCATAAAGAATAAACTCGAAGAACAGAATAATAAAATAAACCTCCATACTGTATTAAGAGCCTCAGATCATGAATCCAAATCATAAACTAAAGTACTCAAATCATAAACCCTAGGTTTACCAAGAACCTAGTTAAAGAGTTTAGCTACTGCAAACGGTCATAAATTTTTTTTCATAGAATAAAGATAATGAGACATGTAGATATCACACGTGACGGAAATAGGAAAATTTCCGGATTGCTTTTGAGTTGTAGACTACCTCCAAAAGTTGCTTCTGCTTTTCTGTTGCGAGTGATATATATTTTATTTTCCGTGGACCTTATTTATTTATACTCCAAACTTTATAAGAAAATGTCTCATAAATTATTCCAGGGTCCATGTTTGAAACCGTCCCAAAAGTTTTTGAAGTTGACAACCCGCATTTGAACACTGAGGGTTGCGTTTGAACGGATCAGCGAATGGACGCTACTTTCTGCATGTCTCTCGACTTAGCCATTTTCCTACAATTTTCTGCGTTTGAACACTTTCACCTGCATCTTGAATTGTCTGCATTTGAACGCATCTTTCAGCGTATGGACGCGGCTCCAGACTTGGTTATTTTTCTTCCTTTTTTGTGTTTGAACACTGATCCTGCTTTTGGACGCAAGAGCGTATTGATGCAAGTCCATACGTTAGCCAATATTTTTCCCTTTTCCGGCTTGAAGGACCCATGTTTTTTGGAAGCAGGGGTTGCGTTTGGAGGCATGGTTGCGTTTGAACGCAGCTTTTTGCGTCTCGACGCAGATCAGAAGCACCACACACGTTGAAACGCTGTAACAACTTTGTCCAATCTCTGAATTAGCTCTGTGAGCTATCGTTGAAAACCTCTTGATGTCTTCTTTCATTTCCACCAGTCGCACTGCGAAATTCTTTGTAGAACACAAGTTATAATGAAAAGAGTGCAGACTAGTCATTTTAGCTTCTCCAACTTCGCTGCTCTTTACTCCGTTTGAGCTCCCGTCATTTCCAAATCGCATTTCATGACTCCAATCATCTGATAAGAATTTTCTCATTTCAAGGCAACATGAAAAACTATACCAAGTGAGTAGTTTCCATTTGACATCAAATCATGCATAGAAACACCCGAACTTCACAATTAAACACGAATTCCCCTTTTGCAGAGTATGAATGTTTCGTTAGCTAAATCATGATCAAACTTATGAAAACTCGGCCTAGCACACTTTCAATTCAATATCACAAATAACTCATAAATGGTAGTTATCAAATACCCATACACTAAACTTTCCTTGTCCTCAGAAAACTCCAGTTATATACTACCACTATGTATTAACCTGTGTAGATCTAGAGCGTCGCAACTGCATTTATTTTAAAAAAATCAAGTAATATAAAATAGTTTATCTTTTTGCTGAGACTGGACAATCTTTTTAACTCAAACTAGGCATCATCATGCTCTCATATTCACTTAGACTTCTGAAATTGGAGTGATCGGAAGAACTCGCAACCACCGTAGGTTAGGAACAAGCACGAACACTACTTACTTCTCCCTTTGCGAGCAATACCAAATGTATCCCTATCAAACACACCGTATGTTATTTTTTCTATGGGTGTAATTTAAATCTTCTGGTTTAGGGACGGTATGATATGTAAATTAAGAAGCGCAGATCTAAACGTCACAGTACAACTCACAATATCCCAGTACACTCACAATATCCCATAGTTTTACACTCCCTCACAAAGAAGATATAACTGACCCAAATCACCTATGATTCTAGACACTCAATTTCCCCAACTTGGTGTAAATGTGAAATAATGTGAAAATGTTATATAATTTTGTCAGCCTTGTATTTAAAAATAAAATCAATTAAGCACCCTGAACTTTCTGTTATTGCTGGGGGTTCTTTCTTTCTCTTTTTTTCTTTATTTTTTGTTGGCTTTTTTCTTTTTCCTCTGTCAATTCGGGGCAACACATTCAGTAACAAAGGTGTAAACCATGGTCAGTTCTATAAAAAAACCAAAACGTGGGAGGCATAAAGACACTGAAATAAAATCTGAGACAACCACCCCCGCAGTTCTTCCAACCAATGTGGTCAATCTGTAATATAACCGTTCTTTTTCCAACCGCTCATCCACACTCCAAGGATATTTAAATAAAACAGCGTGACCACCAATTAAAGCCACGTCAACCTAAGTCCCCCTGCCGTGTGGAAAAAGTAACACGCACTTCGTTTCTCCACCTATGCTCACTGTGTAATATCGTTAGTCACCACGAAACCGTACTGTGCATGCGTCACTATCTCACCCTTTCTCACACCCTTGGATATAACAATGAAACTCATCCACTATCGAATATGACAAATTATCAATCCCATAAATCCCCTCTCCACTCAACTCCCTCGTTCCATGATGCGTACGAAATATCAAAATACTAACAATGATGCGAGTATAAAAAAACGATTTCCTAGTTCAAGAGGTTACCAAGAAAAGGGATAACAGATCAACGGGTCTCAATAGTGGACCTAAAGCGCAAGACAGGATAGTGGGTCCCGTTGGGCCTATCACTCCACAAAATGATACGGTGACCGTGATGGTCGGACAACTACCTGGTGACAGTGGTCTGGGAGCTAGTTGGATACATGGCTCAGGACATAGTTACTTGCGTTTTCTGAGGTGCATTGGCTCTATAAACACCCCTAGACGGTTCTTGCAGTTCTTCCTCACCTAAGTTTGTCTGATTTCGGAAAAGAATTCTATAATTAAGTTCTCTCGCGTTTTATAAATAAATCAATTGCACAACCAAAAAAATTTCAATTTTTATGGAAATAATGTTTTATAGTAAAATAAAACTAATGCAGTTACGACACCACCATCCCCACATAGGATGGTGTCATGCCCTCATGGAAATAATCATAATGCATGAATTCTAGATGGATGAGCTGGCGAGCCTCATTAACTGGGATCTGAACGACCGATTTAAGCTGTTTCTTGACTGATACAACCAGCTACTGGATCGATCGAATGAAAGATGGTCGAGAGAGCCACTGGCTGGCTGGCTTGAAGAATGCCTATCAGTTGATCAGTCGGTAGCATATTTAGATACTAAATAAATAGACGGAAGTTGAAACTGTGCACCTAGAGTCAATTACATGTGCCCACTGTTCTAAAAATTCAGACAAAGAAGGACTGTTGACCGGTTGTCAAAAAATTTCTAGAAGAAAGTTGTCAACCTTCCAGGCTCTGTATGAAACAACTCGGGATCTCAGTTTAGGGTTAAATATATAATCGATAACGAAAGTAGAGATATGTTTACGAATATTACAATTTAGCTAATAAATAAAACAATATTTGAGAAGAATAGTTTACTAGATCAATACGTGTAAAAAAAAAAACTGTGTGGTTTAACTTAAGCTGAACGTCTTCTTCTCAATCCGCTTTCCCATCCCCCACCTTGATTGAAGACTTGCAGTTTTTAAAATGGCAAAAGCGAACGCAGTTTTGAAGAAAATGATCAGTAAAAACTGAGTACCTACACACTACGACATGTAAAGCAACGAATGACACGCAAGCATAAGTTTAAATAAACCAAGAGATTTGAAACATAAATAAGTAAGAGAGTTGGGAATTTATGAAAAATTATATGTAATCACGTAGAAAGAACTTTTCAACTTTAAAACTTGAATAAACCACGAGTATTAGAGATATTCTTAGACAAGTAAAATATCAACAGTAAACAAGTTATTTTGGACTGATAACAATATTAATTCACGAGTAGCATATGATTTTCAATTCATTTCATTAGATAAGGGCATATCCAGAGCCATAAACAACATTGATCGATAAGTCAACTTTCTTTCAAGTTCAATTAATCATTACGTTTAGCTGAGGCATGTCCAAATCCACCGGCAAGATCGATGTAGATAGAGGAATAACAAAGTCATCGCAAAGGGTTCCATCTAGGGTCTATCAAACCCTATTTCACCCGAGCATTTATCGAGCCCATATGTCAATCCTCCCTCACAACATTAGCTAAAAGGCCTTAAAGGTCGACACCCCTCTAGCGTAGTGACCCTTAAAAGTATAAGTAGTACTCTATAGCTCTAACAAACCTCTTGACCGCAATACCTTGGTTCATTTTCGCTTGTCGGGGTCGGTTTATGAACTCTCAAGTTCTATCCAATAATAGGTAGCATTGCTTCGATGGTCGTAGCCATAAGTAAAAGGAGGATTGCTTGGCGCCTCCGGCCGTAGCCATAAATAAACAAAACTCTTTACATCGTCCTAACTCTATTTGAAGTATTTTTATACTTTTCCACATAACCAGAATCAGAATATCAACAGCTTCCAAGTACTTTTCAAGAGTTCTCAAGATAGATCAATAATATTATCAATCAAACTTCTAGTATAAATACTATTTTTCATATACTCCAAATAAAAATATACGCACTTCAAGCGTCACACACATACGCACAATTTAAGACTGAAGGTTCGCACATATGTTCTTACCACTAATCCAAGAAAAGCAAAAAGAAAAGTTAGCTCTCAAGGGAGGACAATGGTCCCATACAAAGCAGGGTCTCACATTCAACACAGCAATACGAACACGTACTTCTATTGCGGAGCGGTCCTCAATGCCGGATGGATTTGCAAAAGTATATTATCAACCTCTAAGCATATACCCTCTATATGAGGTTGTATGCAAGAATGCAATGAAATGCAAGTCATGCAAGCCAACTTGACCAAAACGCCCCTAATAGCCAAAAACTATCCTGGACAGTCTGTAACTGTGCGTGGACCCCAAATTATACTCATATTGTCCCAATAAACATGAAAGAATTAATCATATCTCTCCCATATGAACTTCGCATCAAAATCTACAACTTTCAGTAAATTACACTTAGTCCCCTAAAGTTTAGCAAAATTGCAAAGAGACCCCAACTATTGACTTGGTCAACGCTAGCCGCGAATGACATACGAGTACTCCGAATACGCCGCGGTTTGGATCCATCTTCGACTGCTTTCGGCTGAGTACTACAATGAAAGGGTTTTTAAAAGGAACGCATGGGAATTTGGTAATCCTCTTAAAATTAAAATGGTGGCTGTCAAGGGAACACATATCAAGTATGCAAGAATTTTTGTGAAAGTTGATTTGAATCAACCCAGGGTATCGGAATTTAGAGTCTTCCTACAAAGTTACTTATGAACACCTCTACAATGTTTGTTCTGAATGCGGAAAGATTGGGCATAGGAAAGATTGGTTTCCTCTGAAAATCAATATCGGTGAAGAAATTCCAGCGTCGATGTCGGAGAAGACGACCGGTGCCCCCAACGGTCAACATAAAGGTCATTGACACGAATTATTACATGGTATCGCAAGTTCACGGTTCAACTAATACAAAGGTAATATTTCAAACCCGAATTATTAATCCCATGAGGAAAGGATAATTGCCCAAATAGAAACTGGGTTTACAGAGTATAAACGTAACAAGGATGAGCTTTTTAAGTTGAGTTAGGCTAAACAAAGTACTCAAAGTAAAAATATAATTAAACAGTCTTTATGTAAAGTTTCTTAAAATATATTTTGGTTGTAAGAACTAGGGTTTTGGGGTAACTTTGTTTCCGAGATCCCCTAAGGTTTAATTCTAGTTTTCTTATTCAGAAATACACAACATGTTTATCTATGCCATGTAACCACCGTTAAAATCTCTTCTCGGTATCCTGTACGATGTAAGAATCTGCAGATTGTTTGGTCCTCTTGATCAACCTAAATCTGCAGTTTTGTTCAAAGGCTGCTAGGGTTCATGAGCTCTCCTATTTTTCACCCTCCAAACCTGTAGTAGTTGGTTTATACATTATCTTGCTAGCCCTAAATTCCTTTCGCTTTTCGGTTCATCGGGTAAGGTACAAGATCCTGTCTTATCTTCATAACCCTAATTAGTCACTCTTGTGCAACCGTATCAGATCCGTAGCAGTAAAAGTTTGCGACTCCGTTCATGCATAAAGAATAAACTCGAAGAACAGAATAATAAAATAAACCTCCATACTGTATTAAGAGCCTCAGATCATGAATCCAAATCATAAACTAAAGTACTCAAATCATAAACCCTAGGTTTACCAAGAACCTAGTTAAAGAGTTTAGCTACTGCAAACGGTCATAATTTTTTTTTCATAGAATAAAGATAATGAGACATGTAGATATCACACGTGACGGAAATAGGAAAATTTCCGGATTGCTTTTGAGTTGTAGACTACCTCCAAAAGTTGCTTCTGCTTTTCTGTTGCGAGTGATATATATTTTATTTTCCGTGGACCTTATTTATTTATACTCCAAACTTTATAAGAAAATGTCTCATAAATTATTCCAGGGTCCATGTTTGAAACCGTCCCAAAAGTTTTTGAAGTTGACAACCCGCATTTGAACACTGAGGGTTGCGTTTGAACGGATCAGCGAATGGACGCTACTTTCTGCATGTCTCTCGACTTAGCCATTTTCCTACCATTTTCTGCGTTTGAACACTTTCACCTGCATCTTGAATTGTCTGCATTTGAACGCATCTTTCAGCGTATGGACGCGGCTCCAGACTTGGTTATTTTTCTTCCTTTTTTGTGTCTGAACACTGATCCTGCTTTTGGACGCAAGAGCGTATTGATGCAAGTCCATACGTTAGCCAATATTTTTCCCTTTTCCGGCTTGAAGGACCCATGTTTTTTGGAAGCAGGGGTTGCGTTTGGAGGCATGGTTGCGTTTGAACGCAGCTTTTTGCGTCTCGACGCAGATCAGAAGCACCACACACGTTGAAACGCTGTAACAACTTTGTCCAATCTCTGAATTAGCTCTGTGAGCTATCGTTGAAAACCTCTTGATGTCTTCTTTCATTTCCACCAGTCGCACTGCGAAATTCTTTGTAGAACACAAGTTATAATGAAAAGAGTGCAGACTAGTCATTTTAGCTTCTCCAACTTCGCTGCTCTTTACTCCGTTTGAGCTCCCGTCATTTCCAAATCGCATTTCATGACTCCAATCATCTGATAAGAATTTTCTCATTTCAAGGCAACATGAAAAACTATACCAAGTGAGTAGTTTCCATTTGACATCAAATCATGCATAGAAACACCCGAACTTCACAATTAAACACGAATTCCCCTTTTGCAGAGTATGAATGTTTCGTTAGCTAAATCATGATCAAACTTATGAAAACTCGGCCTAGCACACTTTCAATTCAATATCACAAATAACTCATAAATGGTAGTTATCAAATACCCATACACTAAACTTTCCTTGTCCTCAGAAAACTCCAGTTATATACTACCACTATGTATTAACCTGTGTAGATCTAGAGCGTCGCAACTGCATTTATTTTAAAAAAATCAAGTAATATAAAATAGTTTATCTTTTTGCTGAGACTGGACAATCTTTTTAACTCAAACTAGGCATCATCATGCTCTCATATTCACTTAGACTTCTGAAATTGGAGTGATCGGAAGAACTCGCAACCACCGTAGGTTAGGAACAAGCACGAACACTACTTACTTCTCCCTTTGCGAGCAATACCAAATGTATCCCTATCAAACACACCGTATGTTATTTTTTCTATGGGTGTAATTTAAATCTTCTGGTTTAGGGACGGTATGATATGTAAATTAAGAAGCGCAGATCTAAACGTCACAGTACAACTCACAATATCCCAGTACACTCACAATATCCCATAGTTTTACACTCCCTCACAAAGAAGATATAACTGACCCAAATCACCTATGATTCTAGACACTCAATTTCCCCAACTTGGTGTAAATGTGAAATAATGTGAAAATGTTATATAATTTTGTCAGCCTTGTATTTAAAAATAAAATCAATTAAGCACCCTGAACTTTCTGTTATTGCTGGGGGTTCTTTCTTTCTCTTTTTTTCTTTATTTTTTGTTGGCTTTTTTCTTTTTCCTCTGTCAATTCGGGGCAACACATTCAGTAACAAAGGTGTAAACCATGGTCAGTTCTATAAAAAAACCAAAACGTGGGAGGCATAAAGACACTGAAATAAAATCTGAGAAAACCACCCCCGCAGTTCTTCCAACCAATGTGGTCAATCTGTAATATAACCGTTCTTTTTCCAACCGCTCATCCACACTCCAAGGATATTTAAATAAAACAGCGTGACCACCAATTAAAGCCACGTCAACCTAAGTCCCCCTGCCGTGTGGAAAAAGTAACACGCACTTCGTTTCTCCACCTATGCTCACTGTGTAATATCGTTAGTCACCACGAAACCGTACTGTGCATGCGTCACTATCTCACCCTTTCTCACACCCTTGGATATAACAATGAAACTCATCCACTATCGAATATGACAAATTATCAATCCCATAAATCCCCTCTCCACTCAACTCCCTCGTTCCATGATGCGTACGAAATATCAAAATACTAACAATGATGCGAGTATAAAAAAACGATTTCCTAGTTCAAGAGGTTACCAAGAAAAGGGATAACAGATCAACGGGTCTCAATAGTGGACCTAAAGCGCAAGACAGGATAGTGGGTCCCGTTGGGCCTATCACTCCACAAAATGATACGGTGACCGTGATGGTCGGACAACTACCTGGTGACAGTGGTCTGGGAGCTAGTTGGATACATGGCTCAGGACATAGTTACTTGCGTTTTCTGAGGTGCATTGGCTCTATAAACACCCCTAGACGGTTCTTGCAGTTCTTCCTCACCTAAGTTTGTCTGATTTCGGAAAAGAATTCTATAATTAAGTTCTCTCGCATTTTATAAATAAATCAATTGCACAACCAAAAAAATTTCAATTTTTATGGAAATAATGTTTTATAGTAAAATAAAACTAATGCAGTTACGACACCACCATCCCCACATAGGATGGTGTCATGCCCTCATGGAAATAATCATAATGCATGAATTCTAGATGGATGAGCTGGCGAGCCTCATTAACTGGGATCTGAACGACCGATTTAAGCTGTTTCTTGACTGATACAACCAGCTACTGGATCGATCGAATGAAAGATGGTCGAGAGAGCCACTGGCTGGCTGGCTTGAAGAATGCCTATCAGTTGATCAGTCGGTAGCATATTTAGATACTAAATAAATAGACGGAAGTTGAAACTGTGCACCTAGAGTCAATTACATGTGCCCACTGTTCTAAAAATTCAGACAAAGAAGGACTGTTGACCGGTTGTCAAAAAATTTCTAGAAGAAAGTTGTCAACCTTCCAGGCTCTGTATGAAACAACTCGGGATCTCAGTTTAGGGTTAAATATATAATCGATAACGAAAGTAGAGATATGTTTACGAATATTACAATTTAGCTAATAAATAAAACAATATTTGAGAAGAATAGTTTACTAGATCAATACGTGTAAAAAAAAAAACTGTGTGGTTTAACTTAAGCTGAACGTCTTCGTCTCAATCCGCTTTCCCATCCCCCACCTTGATTGAAGACTTGCAGTTTTTAAAATGGCAAAAGCGAACGCAGTTTTGAAGAAAATGATCAGTAAAAACTGAGTACCTACACACTACGACATGTAAAGCAACGAATGACACGCAAGCATAAGTTTAAATAAACCAAGAGATTTGAAACATAAATAAGTAAGAGAGTTGGGAATTTATGAAAAATTATATGTAATCACGTAGAAAGAACTTTTCAACTTTAAAACTTGAATAAACCACGAGTATTAGAGATATTCTTAGACAAGTAAAATATCAACAGTAAACAAGTTATTTTGGACTGATAACAATATTAATTCACGAGTAGCATATGATTTTCAATTCATTTCATTAGATAAGGGCATATCCAGAGCCATAAACAACATTGATCGATAAGTCAACTTTCTTTCAAGTTCAATTAATCATTACGTTTAGCTGAGGCATGTCCAAATCCACCGGCAAGATCGATGTAGATAGAGGAATAACAAAGTCATCGCAAAGAGTTCCATCTAGGGTCTATCAAACCCTATTTCACCCGAGCATTTATCGAGCCCATATGTCAATCCTCCCTCACAACATTAGCTAAAAGGCCTTAAAGGTCGACACCCCTCTAGCGTAGTGACCCTTAAAAGTATAAGTAGTACTCTATAGCTCTAACAAACCTCTTGACCGCAATACCTTGGTTCATTTTCGCTTGTCGGGGTCGGTTTATGAACTCTCAAGTTCTATCCAATAATAGGTAGCATTGCTTCGATGGTCGTAGCCATAAGTAAAAGGAGGATTGCTTGGCGCCTCCGGCCGTAGCCATAAATAAACAAAACTCTTTACATCGTCCTAACTCTATTTGAAGTATTTTTATACTTTTCCACATAACCAGAATCAGAATATCAACAGCTTCCAAGTACTTTTCAAGAGTTCTCAAGATAGATCAATAATATTATCAATCAAACTTCTAGTATAAATACTATTTTTCATATACTCCAAATAAAAAGATACGCACTTCAAGCGTCACACACATACGCACAATTTAAGACTGAAGGTTCGCACATATGTTCTTACCACTAATCCAAGAAAAGCAAAAAGAAAAGTTAGCTCTCAAGGGAGGACAATGGTCCCATACAAAGCAGGGTCTCACATTCAACACAGCAATACGAACACGTACTTCTATTGCGGAGCGGTCCTCAATGCCGGATGGATTTGCAAAAGTATATTATCAACCTCTAAGCATATACCCTCTATATGAGGTTGTATGCAAGAATGCAATGAAATGCAAGTCATGCAAGCCAACTTGACCAAAACGCCCCTAATAGCCAAAAACTATCCTGGACAGTCTGTAACTGTGCGTGGACCCCAAATTATACTCATATTGTCCCAATAAACATGAAAGAATTAATCATATCTCTCCCATATGAACTTCGCATCAAAATCTACAACTTTCAGTAAATTACACTTAGTCCCCTAAAGTTTAGCAAAATTGCAAAGAGACCCCAACTATTGACTTGGTCAACGCTAGCCGCGAATGACATACGAGTACTCCGAATATCATATAAGACATGATGGCAAACTCCAAGTTACTAACTTGATCTCAATTCAAAGCTCAGGTGAAATTACACTTTTGCCCCTCCTATACAGTTCAGTCAATTAGGGATTACGAAAAGTCAAACTTCGTAACAAATTGTTTTTAGACTTAAAATAATAGTACTATCAAGTTTCATGAGGAACTTTAAGGCCAGAAATGCCATTAGACTGTCAGATTCAAAAGTGAAATATAGGTAAAGATCAACTAAAATTGTCAACTTCACGACAGATTTTTGATCAATTGAGGTGGATATTTGGAAATATAAAAATAGATTTTGAATATGGTAGTTCAAGGATTCCAGAACATATGTGATAACCCAAGGACTCATAATATTTCACAAGATATGCCTCGTCAAAGTTGGGTACGAAGAAAATAATGAATTTTAAAAAGTTCAAAGTAACAAGTTTGGGCTTGATTTGCGAGAAATACGTTACGAATTTAAAGATGAACCGGATAGGATAAAATGATGTACTATGAGTTAACTTCATGTAGGAGGAAGAAAAGCAAGATTTGATTATTTTTTTTGAGTAAAAAACAAGATTTGATGAAGTGTTGAGGAAGTTATGAATGTCAGAAAATGGGTAATTCAAGACATAATTCTATACTTAGAAAATTTAAGTCATTAACAGCTCAAGAACACAACATTTTCCCCAACATTAGGCTCACATTCAAAACAGCCTGAGTGGAAATTAGCTCAAGAAATTTAAATAAAGGTTGTAGAGCTAAGTAATAGGAATGCTCAAGACCACTAAAGGGTGGTTGTCCTCTCGCTTCTCGATGAAGGATATTGTTGATGAAAGCTACATCCTTGGGATTAAGATCCTGAGAGATCGTTCCAACAGACTTCTAGGATTGTCGCACGAGGCGTACATCAAGAAGATACTTAAACGGATAAATGTGCGATGCCAAACCACTTGACACTCCCATTGCGCATGGCTACAAAATCAGTTTAGAAATATGTCCCAAGACCCAACAAGAGAAAGACCAGATGACCAAAGTACCCTATGCAAGTTTTGTCGGGAGTCTCATGTATGCCATGATGTGTAAACGGCTAGACATATGTCGTGTGGTCGGTTTAGTTAACAGATATTAGTCTGACGCAGGCATTGGGCACTGGAAAGCTATAAAATTAATACTCTGGTATCTCAAAGGTCAAAGGATTACGTGTTGTGCTATCGAGCCTTAGAGCTTCGAATGGTTGGCTACAGTGATGCTGACTGGGGTGGGGACCTAGACGCACGGAAATCGACCTCAGGATACGTCTTCATGCTAGGTGGAGGAGCCATCACGTGGCACAGTAGCAAGCAGACTTGCACTGCCTTATCAACATGAAAGCAGAATACGTTTCCTGTTCTGCGGCTGCGCATGAGAGTGTTTGGCTAAAGAGATTTCTGGTCATCTTAAGGGTGGTTGACAAACCAAGACCAGTAACGCTACAGTGTGATAGTTTGTCGGCCATATCTTGTGCTAAGGATCCGAAGTACCATAGTAAAGCTAAATACATAGAGATAAAGTATCACTTCATTAGAGAGCTGGTAGCTAAAGGATATGTTTCTTTAGAGAACATTACTACGAATTAGATGTTAACTGGTCCCATGAACAAACCTTTGTTAAGGCATGTTTTCACTGGTCATGTTAGGAATATGGGCTTGGGAAGGTGGTGAGATATCGCCATAGATTTCAAAGTGATGATATGATTTAGACATTGATTGTTGGATTATAATTAGATTTGTTTTGATTATTCTACATATTGTTTTGATGCGAGTATGATACGTTTACATATCTTGTACTAGAATAGAACATGTTGCGTAGACACTGTATTGTCTCCCTCACACGAGCGACCGCCTTTGCGTTATCCTGGATAAGTCTGGATGAGACATGAGATCAAACAGAATTCCGATAAGTGCTAGAAGCCTATGATATGATTTGAGATGCCAATCATATGAGTCCTATGGCCTATGATATGAGCTAAATGTCCATCACAAGTGCAAGACGACTGGCATAGGGATCTAATTGTCGCATTGTAATAAGTTCCATGGTGAGATTGGTTTATGGCCATTCGAACATGGTTAGTACCCAAAGCCATATATAGTCTGCGTAGAGAAAGCCAGATGAGATAACTAATTTCGACTCGCATATGTGTGTCATTCAATGCTCATGCTGGTAGCCATAAGGGCTATTGGACTTACATCTGCATAGTGGTCCTTATGGGATATGACATGTTCTCTGATTAGAGTTCAAACAAAATGGCGCATATCTTCCCAAGATAGCGCGTGCTGATGAGTGACATGAGGTGGGGAGTAGAACTAGTCCCTGAGATTCCTCGCCATGTGAGCCTCTTCGATCATATAAGAACGATTGACATTGTTTACCCTTAGTACTTTAATCCGTGTCGTGGAGAGACGGGTCGGTGGTGCTACTTTAGGGTGACACGTTACGGCTATGAATGATTCGGCCTTCTTTAAACTGCTAGGAAAGAAGCCGAGTCGAATCAAAGCGACACAATGGATGGAAAGGAAGAATCTCATTGCATCACTCTTTGTTATCTTCATTGGGCCCACCTACAAGATCTCATGGGATCATGCAGGATATGAAAATAATAAAGGATATGTAGACTCATTGGTGCACGACCTTCGGGACTCGGTTATGTGCTTATGTTCTATGAGATGACAATTGATCGAATCTGGGGGATACGATATATTTGTGTGTGTGTGTGTGTGTGTGTGTGTGTGTGCGCGCGCGCGCGTGTGTGTGTATTGAATTATTTCTAAAGGTAGAGTGCGCCTTCTGCTAACTCGTCTCGTATGAGTTCAGAGTATGGAACTCCCGAAATGCAGGTTCTCTCAACAGTCACATACCAAGTCCGTAAAACACTTCGGAAGATGATAATAGTTGGAGATAGAGGGAGACTAGATGAACTGTGATTGTGCAGCTCCACTGTGCGAGTGGGAGATGTTAGCATTTGGTGCACTACTGTGTAGAGATCAAGGGCTGATCAAAGACAGTTCTAGGAACCCTAGCCTCCCTCTCTAACTAGCCTCCATTGGTAGAACTTTGTGCGGATCAGAGCTCTCGTCCATGTGATTCGAGTCAGACTGTGGGAGCAGGACGTTGGTGCGTGAAAGCATTCAATCTACGATCATTCGCTGCGTTAGGAGCATACGAAGAGAAGGTGCACATAAATCTTCCGCTTTATTATGTGTTTGGATTTATGTATGCTTAGATCCGGTTCTTCCTTCAGATATTATTAAATTCTTCAAGAAATTTGTTATCTTTTATGAAAAAAAATGTTTCTTTATTTTATCCTATTTTATCTTCTAAAAAGAAAAATTTATGAGTAAACCGTAAGAAAAGAAAAAAAAAGTTGAAGCTAGAGATTTTGAAGTCTTAAAAAAAAAAAAAAAAAAAAAAAAAAAAAAAAAAATTGTTTTGCTTAAAATAAGTATTAACGAAAATGAAAAGTTATAACTTGTTTTACTTCGAAAAAATTAAATTTATAGCCCCAAGGGGTTAGCCACTGGGTGAGGTTTGGGATTTCAGGGTCAGCTCCGCTAAGAGCATCTCCAACAGGTGGAGGAAAAAAATTGTCCTTTGACCAAATTATAGTTGGTTTTTTTATTATAAGCATGATTAGTACTTTGACCAAAATCAAAAATTGATTTTTTTTTTTTTGAGAAGTTCGTCTCAGGTTTACTCCTCCAGAATCTTGTCTTAACTTATAGTCTAGTTTTTTCCTCCATTTGTTCGAGACGTGTTTTTGCCATTTTGGACCAAAAGTTAATCCAAGCCCCGTTTTCCTCCACCGGTTGCAGATGCTCTTAGGTCTTAAATTCGAACCACAAAATGCCAGTTATATTTGGGGCCAATTTACATGATTAGTTAAATTTTAATTATATTCTACGATCTCCTTATTTTATTGATGTACGCGCAAAGTGATTTTGGCTATTAACCTGAAACAGATCATTATGAAGACAAGTTGGTATGACTCAAAGCATGATCTCTGCTTCAAGCTAAAACTTTGGTCATCTCAAAGGCACTAAAATTACTTCTCTCCTATAGGTACAAAAATGTGGGAACTCTCAGTGAGTCTCTCCAAACAGTTCACAATCATAACAATAACGCGTTGTACTTCTCAATACGTACCATTTTTGCAGAATCGTACGGAGGACGATAGTACTTTTAGCGTATTTATGTTATTTTTGTTAATTGTAGGTTTGTGGAAAGATACATAACATAATCGCTTGTATTAACCAGTTTTATGTATATCTTTGTTTGAACGTGATGCTTTTTTTTTTTTTTTTTTTTGTTTTTTGTTTTTTTTTTTTTAAAAAAAAAGAGAAAAGATTTTTAAAAGAAATTGAAAGTTTGTAATTTAAGTAAATAGATAAAATCAAATACTCTAGCGTGGGGGGGGGGGGGGGGGGTTGAATAGAGTATGGATACTTTTTGCACAAAAACAGTCTTTTAAAACTTTATTCCAATGTGCAGCTGAAACCTCAACGCTTTGAAAAATATTTGAGAAGCTTGAGAAGTAATTGCAACTCACAAAAGCTTCAAAACTTTGAGATTGGAAATCCTCCAAAGTTTTGGAGCTGTCTGTTTAAAATAGAAACTAAGCAGTAAAGTAAAACAATAATGAACACAAGGATTTTTTACAGAGTTCTGTCACAATTGGACATAGTCTCTGCCTGAGAGATCTGATCCCTCCAGGATTTCAACACACTTCTTATTAATCACCTCGATTTAGCCCTAGATCTCAAGCTTAAGTGAGCTACCTTACACTTATACAACTTGTGGTTCCCAACCTATCTAGTAACAATTACAACCTGTTGAAACAATAAGAACATATTTTTTTCACATGAACTTATAAGCTTTGTGAGATTTAGAAAAAATTATGAATATAACCAATACAATACAGATTGAAGAACACAGAGAAAATAAGCAAGTTAAGCTTGGAAGTGTTCTTCAGTTTGATGAGTGATCTTCAGTTCCTGTAGATGTTATTTGCATGAATGTATGAAGAGTTCTATAATTGGATTTATCTGATTGTAAATGCTCTTCAATTCCGATGTTGATCAGCTCCTCTCTGTCACTCTGTTACTTGAATTTCAAACACTGATCTTTCATCAACAAACAACAACAACTTCTGAGATATTTTAGGAGCTAATTTCTTGAAAATCCTCTCCCCCTTTGATGCTTCTTTCAAAAAATATGTTTGAATGGCTTTTTGAAATTGATTTATGGACAATTGGACGACCAACAGTCCTGCACAATCTCAGCAACAGATCAAACATAATCTAGAAAAAATAGTTACAAAAGATCTGATCTATTAGACAGTCAGTTCCTGCATAAACCCTAACTGATTTTGCCTTGGAAATATTCTGATTTAACTAGCCACATGTGAATATCATTTCAAGATAAGATAGATATAAAAGTGAAAAGTTAAACTAACTCCCAATCCAATCTTAAATCCATCATACTCATCCTGCACACAAACAACAGTTAAGTAGTTATGATCAGAAGAGAAATCTCAAAGCTTTGGAGCTTTTACTACATCTCAAAGCTTGGAAGCTTTGATCATCAGTTCATACAACGAAACCTGCAATCTGCAAAACTAGTGAAATATTTAGCATTAGCTTGAAGATATATTATAGAAACTATAATAAATGATTGAATCACCATTCAATCAAATCTTCAAGCCTGCAAACACAAAAACTATTAAGAAATTCAGAGAGATAATATCAGAAAACAGTCTCTCAAAGCTTTGAGGCTTTGAGACCTACAGCAGTTCTGATCCTTTTGGCTTTCATCATCAAAGATCAAACTCCCCATGAGTTCTTAAACACATCTAAGTTCAAGAGCTTGAACTATTGAACTATCAATCTCCCCCTTCATGAAAGACAATACAAACATGATTGCCTTTTTGGATTTCAACAACTCAAAGTCACCATTAAAACTTAACAGGATAAATTATATCACATAACAATCAAAACACTCACAGCACACATATCTAAAACAAAAACTGATAACATAAAAACATCACCACATCGTACAATATCCAAAAATTTTATAAGAAATTCAGAAAAACTAGCAAATATCACATTACTTGACCCCCTTATTGACTTTCATCAAATAAGTATAAGAAACGAAGGATCATGTTCAGAGTTTTTTTTTTTTAAAGTAAACAAATAAAACTTGAATTCTTAGAAAAGATAAAAGGTCTAAGAATGTCTTCAAGGCTTTGAAGTCCCAAATTGTGTACCTTTCTTGGTAATCTTCTTTCCTCTTCAGCATCAGCTTGTTCTTCCATCTGTTCATCTTGTTCCTCCACATTTTTGGTCTCTACACCAGCAATCACTTCAGCAATCACCTCCTCAATTGTAGCTGTATACTTTTCTGTTCCTTCTTCAGCATTTTCCTCAATTCCTGCTTCCTCGCCAGCTTCCCCATCAGCTTTTTTAGCACTAACTTCTTCATCAGACTGTTCAAAATAGTCCTTTGATGTAAGAAATATTGGGACTCGATGTCTTTTGCTTCTTCAAAGCTTCCCCAAGAATCTCATCTGAATCAATGCTGGTCTCCTTGCTTTCAGCAGATGGTATCTTCTCCAAGTCCAAACCCTTGATGATCACATACAGCTTTGAATTCCCCAAAATTTTGAAATTCAAAAAGTCATTAGACAGGTCAAAGAGCCCCTGCGTAAGATCCTCAATACCGTCCTCCAAGACTTCTACTATGTCAAAAACCTCAGAGACATCCGAATTTCGATAAGTTTTGGATGTTGTAGCTGCTCTTGGTTTGATAAATTCATTTTCCTTCAACTCTTTAGCAGGCAACTCAGAATAAAATTTTCATTTTCCTTTCACAGTCTCAACCACACAAATCCTTTGAAGTGAAGCTTCATCAACTAACCCCAAAACTAGTGGTAATTTTTTCCTCATCCTTCAGGGGTACTCCAAAATGTTTAAAGAACAAAGGCAACAAATTTGCATAAGGCAATGAATAATTCCTAGTTCTAGTACCACAGTACACCATATGCTCCATAACAGCAGTAGGAAAATCAATATTAAAGCCTTCACAAATCAGATACATTAGTATCAACACCTTATCGGTCACCAATTCCTTTGAATACTCCCCGGGGACTACCCATAATGATTGAGAAAATAATTTTGGCTTCACAGTTAAACACTGAATGTGTTAACTATTCGGGTCTAGTTGGTGTTCCCTCCAAGAAAAACATAGACCTAGCCTTCTCCAGACATTCCTTTCTCTCAAGATTCTCATGAACTTTATACTTCCTAGGAATACCAAAAACTTTGGAGAAAACCCTATGATCTAGCCTCATATCAATTCCAACAACTTTTGAAGTTAATACATAACTCTTACTATCATCATCTTCTTGAATCAAATTCAAAAAGAATAACCTAGTCAACCTAGAGTAAGCCTCAGAAGGTGGATTCAACATTTTTCCAATTGAAGAATATCTTAACTTCCTAATGCAGTCTATGTACAAATCCTTTAACAATTCATCACTTATAAGACTACAAAAGGCTACTTAAAAAGAAGAATAACCATCCATCCAAACTACCTTATTTTCAGGGTTTATAAACCAAGATTCAGAAAGAATGTGCTTACCAAAAGAGGTTCCTTTCTTGGTTTTCGAGGCACTATGCTTAACCCTCTTCTCCTCTATTGGTGGATCCTTCTTCTCTTCCTCTGGCTTGTTTCCTTTTGAGGATGGAACAACTTTTTTCTCATCTACCTTCTTCTCTTCCTCTTTTTTCTTTTTGCTTGACTGATCTCCTTGCTGTTTACTTTTCTGCTCTTTAACTTTCACCACTTCCTCTGTTCCAGATTCAGACTCAGAACCATATTCTTGATCTTCTTGTTGAACCTATTTTTCCTTCTTCATCTTCTTAGAAGTTGGAGAATCTCTTGAATACTAGCTGCGTTTTCTGAATCAGATCCATGAACTGTGACTTTTCTGTTAGCCTTTCTCTTGATCCTCTTTGTTGAGCCATGTCCTTGTTGCTTGATGCTTTCTGATTTGCACTCCATTGGGTTTAGGGTTTAAGTGGGTTGAGAGAGAAATTGAGATAAGGATAGATACAGAGATAAAAAGGTGAAGAAGGAGAAAAATCAGCTCAAAGCTAGCTTAAGTAGGTAGAAGAGTTGGATTGAAAAAGGACTGCATGCAAAATTGATTTAAATATTTGATTTAGATATTTTTGGAATATTTAGTCAAAATCCTCTGAACAAATCGAATATTCTGTGATTATCTAAAAAGATATGACAAATATTTCATGATCCAATTTAAATAATATAACACAAGAAATTACTCACAGCTTTGAAACAGTGGCTCAAAGCTTTGAGAAATTGAAACCTGCTAGAAAACCTTCAAAGCATACTTTCAAGGCTTAGGAAAGTATGATCTCAAGTTGAGACTTTCACACACAAAACAAGTAAGAACTAATACTCTCCCTAAACCAATGCATCCTTTTTTAGCATACCCAATTCAAGAATTATGGTTGCAAACTTTTCATCTGGAAAAAGGCTTAGTGAAAATATCAGCTATCTGCATAGAGGTTGAAATAAAAGAGAAAGATACATCACCTTTCTCGGCATTATACCTTAAGAAATGATGTCTCACATCAATATGGTTAGTCCTAGAATGTTGCACGGATTCTTGGATATTGAAATAGCACTTGTATTATCACAGTTAATAGGCACATTCTTGAAATTATATCCAAGATCCCTTAGTTGTTGAGCAATCCATAATACTAGTGAACAACAAGCATATGTGCAATGTATTCAGCTTATGCAGTTGACAAGGCTAATAAAATTTTCTTCTTTGAATGTCAACTGATCAAAGATGAACCAAGAAATTGATAACATTCAGAAGTACTTTTCCTATCCACTTTGTAACCTGCAAAGTCTGCATCTGAATAACCACTCAACAAGAAATTAGTTCTTCTTGGATACCAAAGCCCCAAGTCTTTGGTTCCATTCAAATATCTGAAAATCCTTTTGACAGCAGTCAAATGAATTTCCTTAGGATCTTCTTGAAACCTTGCACACATACATACACTAAACATAATATTTGGTCTACTAACAGTTAGATATAAAACTAAACCAATCATAGTTCTATATTCTTTTTGACTCACACTCTTACCACTTGTGTCCTTGTCTAAGTACAAAGATGAACTCATTGGAGTCTTCAATACCTTGGGTGGAGACATGTTATACTTGTTTAACAAGTCCTTGGTATACTTCCCTTGATGTACAAATATTCCTTTCTTCATTTGATGAACATGAAAACCAAGAAAGAAATTGAGTTCTCATATCAAACTCATTTTAAACTCCCTGCACATTCGACTTGAAAATTCTTTTGAAAGAGCATCATTAGTAGAAACAAATTGTATATCATCTACATAAATTTATACTACTAACATATCCTTTTCATGATTATTAATAAAAATAGTTTTGTCTACCGAACCTCTCTTAAAACCATTGTCAAGTAAAAACTTTGAGAGTCTGTTATACCAAGCCCTTGGAGCTTGCTTTAAATTATAAAGCGCTTTGTCTAGTTTGTAAACATGATCATGAAAGTTATCATATTCAAAACCAGGTGGTTGTGAAAATAAAACTTCTTCTTGTAAATAACCATTCAAGAAAGCACATTTAACATCCATTTGATAAAGCTTTATATGTTGATGCGATGAAAATGCAAGAAGTATTCTGATAGCTTCTAACCTGACAACATGAGCAAATGTATCATCATAATCAATTCATTCCTCTTGATTATATCCGTGTGACACAAGTCTAGCTTTGTTCCTCACAACCTTGCCCTTTTCATCAAGTTTGTTTCTGAATACCCATCTGATACCAATCACAGATTGAGTCTTTGTTCTTGGAACCAAATTCCAAATATTGTTCCTTTCAAACTCATTTAGCTTATTCTGCATAGCAATGATCCAATCTACATCTTCTAGTGCCTCCATTGCATTTTTCGGCTCAATAAGAGATACAAAAGAACAAAATGCACAAAGATTCTTTAGCTGTCCTCTTGTCTGAGTTCCAATGGTTGGATATGAAATGATGTTGTCTATAGGATGGTCTGATAAGTACTTGAACTTTTTCATTGGTGTCCATGTATAAGGTCCTTCAAGGATTTGAAAATTTGACACAGTAGTTAAGTACTTGGCTTTCTATTAGTATAAATCCCAAAGCTTTGAGATTTTGGCTCAGCTCTCTGCTCAAAGCTTTGTGATTTTCTTTAACATTCCTGCAGAACAGTTTTTCTTCCTTTTTCTTTCTCACAATCATCATCATCAGCCTCATATTTATTCAAATTGTCTACAAAACTTTCACACAAATAATCATTAGTACTTTCATCAAATACCACATGAATGCTCTCTTCAACAATCTTAGTTATCTTATTGAGAACTATATAAGCCTTGATAGACTAAGAATAACCAAGAAAAATTCCTTCATCACTTCTAGCATCAAACATACCAAGATTATAATTTCCATTATTATGCACAAAACAAGTACAACCAAAAGTCTTAAAATAAGAAACACTTGCCTTTCTGCCTTTGAAAAGTTCACAAGGAATTTTCTTCAAAATAGGCCTGATCAAACATCTATTGAGCACATAATTGGCAGTGTTAACAACTTCTGCCCACATACACTTTGGAAAATTAATTTCAAATAGCATGGTTCTAAACATATCTTCAAATTTCCTATTTTTCCTCTCTACTATTCCATTCTGCTGAGGAGTTCTAGGTGGAGAAAAGTTGTGTGAGATGTCGTGCTTTGCACAAAATAAATAAAAATCAAGCTGGTCAAATTCTCCACCAAGATACCTTCTAATAGATGCAACATGTTAGTTTTTTAAAGTTTGAAGCTTCTTACAAAGCTTTGAAAATTCAGACAATGCTTCAGACTTATCTCTAATGACCATAACCCATTTAAATATAGAGTAATCATCAACCACAACAAGCATATATCTCTTAATTTTGGGTGTCTGAACCCTCATAGGAACCCACAAGTCCATATGCATCACTTATTGGAGGTACTTACAAGTTTCTTTGGCTTGAATGAACTCTTGGTCTGTTTACCTTGGGTACATGCCTTGCAAATCTCATCATATTTGAACTTCAGGTTGGGTAAACCTCTTACCAACTCTTTACTGATGAGCTTGTTCAAAGTATGCATGATAATATGACCAAGCTTCCTATACCAAATCTTTGAGTCACTTCAGACTTTGACCTGGAACTTTGTTAGTACTAAAAGCATAGATATTGTGTGACATAAAAGCAGTGTGTATGCAATTTCCAGATTTTTCATCTTGCACCACACAGTTCTCCTTGTCAAAAACCACTATGTTATCTCTATCACATAATTGAGATATACTAAGAAAATCATACTTTAAACCTTCAACTAAATAAACATCATAAATTGAAATTGAAGAACCATTACCAAAGCTTCCAATACCATTTAAATTGCATTTTGCTTTGTCACCAAGTGTGATTGTTCATCCAGAATGCTCTTTAAGATCAGTGAATAAAGATTTTTTCCACTCATATGCCAGGAACATTCACTGTCCAAAAACCATTTATGATCCTTCAAAAGTTTGGAGACATCCTGCAAAATACAATCAATGCCTCAAGTTAGACCAAGTGAAAAATTTAGATTCATACTCAGAATCAATGATGTTAGGTGGTCTGACTCCTTTTGGAACCCAAATATGTCTAAATTGTCTCTTAAGCTGATAAGGATAAGTATTCCTCATTATGTGAGGTTCTGTCCTTCTAAAGGGGCAAGTCAACTTAGTATGTCTAACTTTTCCGCAATAATGACACTTTTGAGAATTTCTGCTTCCTGACAATACAAATGTGGTTTGGTTCTTTTTTGAAAATTTGGATTATAACAAATTCCACTTTTGTAGACAGAGTACATACTTCCTCCAAGCATGAGATTAAGCTTGTGATTGAGCCAGCAAAGGTTGATAAAATATTTTTAGATTCTTGAAGCTTATTTGTCAATGAAGTTTTCTATTGCTCTAAATCATCTGAATGATTTTTTAGATCAACATACTTATCAGTTAAAAGAGAGTTTTTATCAACTACTTCCTTGAGCTGTGGTTTCAAAGCTTTGAACCTGCTTTCCAAGGCTTTGAAATCACTTTCATTTTCAACTTAGTAGCTTCAAGACATTTGTTTTGAAAACTTAAATCTAAGTTCTCCTTTGCTTGCTCATGAACCTTCACTTTCAAAGAATCAATCTCTTTTCTATAACTTTCCTCATTCAAAATCAAACTTTTGAGCATTTCAGGCAAAACAGTAGAAGGACTAGATATAAGATTATATACCATATCTTCAATAGGTTTGTCTGAGCTCTTTTCATCATCATCCTCAGCCATAAGACAAAGATTTGCCTGCTCTTCATTACAATCTGAGTCTGTTGAAATTTCTGAATCACTCCAAGAAGCAACCAACGCTTTCTTTCTTCTGTTATAATTTTCCCTTTTAGGAAATTTCCTTCTCTTCTTCTTTTGTGGATAATAACTTACCAAATGATCTGCATCTCCACATTCAAATCAATTAATTACTTTAGATTTAAAAGAATGTGAAGAAGACTTACCTTTCTGATCCTTTCTACTAGAGGATATGGATTTTTCCTTGCTGTAGTCCTTGTTTCCAATGTTCTTTTTCTTCTTGAAGATTCTGGCCAAAGCTTTGGAGATCAAGGCTAAAGCCTTTTCATAATCATCATCATCCTGTTCAAGGCTTTGAGATTTTTCATTGTCTTTTGCCTTGAGTGTCAGGTTCTTGAATTTGCCACTCATGTCACCATATACTTCCTTCACTGAAATCTTGAGAGAGCAGTTTGCCTTGTAGATCATCCAGTTCTAAGATGCTTAATTCATGTGCTTCCTCAATAGCATTTTTCTTAGGTTCCCACTTGGCTTTAGGCAAAATCCTTAGGATCTTTCTGACTTTTTCGTCATTTGAGAAAGATTTTCCCAAGGATTCCAAGTTTTTCACAATGTCAAAACCTCGTGAACATGTCATTGATGGATTCATTAGAATTCATCTTCAACAGTTCATACTGCCTCAGAAGGATATTGATTTTAGTATACTTGACTTGGCTTGTTCTTTCATAGGTCACAGTCAGTTTATCCAAGATCTCCTTTGCACTCTTGCAGTTTGATATTCTGTTCAACTCATCTGCACTAAGGGCACAATATAGTAAGTTCAAAGCTTTGTAATTCTTGGATACCTTATCCAGTTCAGTAACAGAGAGATCTTCTTCTAGTTTGAAAGTCCTCACTCCATTAGAGGTAGTATAGAAAGTATTTGGACCATTAATAACATATTACCACATATCCATGTCCTGATCTATGATGAACATCTTCATTAATGCTTTCCAATGCACAAAATTATCACCACAGAACAATGGAGGTCTGTTGGCTGCTCTTCCCTATGAGAATTCTCAAACACCTACATAACTCATTGTCACAAGATTTTTAGATCCTTAACTAGTGACTTAGGCTTTGATACCAACTCAAAGTTTATAATGTAAGTAAATAGACAGAATCAAATACTCTATAGGGGGGGTGAATAGATTATGGAAATTTTTTGGTCTTAAACAGTCTTTTAAAACTTTAATCCAATGTGCATCTGAAATCTCAAGGCATTGAAAAAGATTTGAGAAGCTTGAGAAGTGATTGCAATTCACAAAAGTTTCAAAGCTTTGAGATAGGAAATCCACCTAAGATTTCGAGTCGTCTGTTTAAAACAGAAACTAAGCAGTACAGTAAAACAGTAAAGAACACAAGGATTTTTACAAAGCTCAGTCACAATTTGACCTAGTCTCTGCCTGAGGGATCTGATCCCTCCCGGATTTCAACACACTTCTTATTAATCAAGCAGATTTATCCCTAGATCTCAAGCCTAAGTGAGCTACCTTACACTTATACAACTTGTTGTTCCCAACCTATCTAGTAACAGCTACAACCTGTTGAAACAATAAGAACCTCTTGTTGTTCACTTAAACAACTAAACTTCTAAGTTTTGTGAGGTTTTAAAATAATTTAGAATATAACCAATACAATACAGATTGAAGAACACGGAGAAAATAAGTAAGTTATGCTTGGAAGTGTTATTCAGATTGATGAGTGATGTTCAGTTCCTGTAGATGTTGATTTACTTGAATGTATGAAGAGTTCTGTAATTGGATTTCTCTGATTGTAAATGCTCTTGATTTCTCACGTTGATAAGCTCCTCTCTGTCACTCTCTTACATGAATTTCAAACACTGATCTTTTATCAACAACTAGAAACAACTTTAGAGAGATTTTAGGAATTGATTTCCCAAAAATCCCTCTCTCCCTGAGATGCTTCTTTCAACAAATCTGTTTGAATAGCTTTTTAAATTTGATTTATGGACGTTTGGATGACCAAAAGTCCTGCACAATCTCAGCAACAGATGAAACAGTATATAGACAAAATAGTTACAAAAGGTCTGATCTGTTAGACAGTAAGTTCCGGCATACACCCTAACTGATTATGCCTTAGAAATATTGATATAACTAGCCACATGTGAATATCATTGCCACATAACATAGATATCAAAATGAGAAGTTAAACTAACTCCTAATCCAGTCTCAAATCCATCATACTCGTCCTGCACACAGACAACAGTTAAGAAATTATGATCATAAGAGCAATCTCAATGATTTGGAGCATTGACTACATCTCAAAGCTTTGTAGCTTTGATCATTAGTTCATAAAGAGATACCTGGAATTTGAAAAACTAGTTAAATATTTAGCATAAGCTTGAAGTAATTTGACAGAGACAGTAATAAATGATTGAATCACCATTCAATCAAATCTTCAAGCCTGCAAACACAGTAACTGTTAAATTAAGAAAAATAATATAAGCAAACAATATCTCAAAGCTTTGAAGGTTTGAGACTTAGAGCAGTTCTGATCCTTTTGGCTTTCATCATGAAAGATCATGCTTAACCTGAGTTTGTAAACACATCGAAGTTCAAGAGCTTGAACTATTGAACTATCATAAATTAAAAAATCAATCACCTAAAATTAGGAAAAGAATAAGTGTCCGTTATCTACCTTTAATTATTGTTATCCTCTTTTCTTATGTAAATTCTAATTGTTCGTGAAGGTCATTCTATTTCAATGTTCTCCTATAATGAACGCTCATATACATTATATCCTCAACCAATTTTTGTTATCATTCACTTCTTTTAACATATAATTTTATTAGTAAAACGATACAAGAATTGATATTCTTTACGTTTGTAGAGTAAACTTTAGAAAAATTCAGAGAAACACCCCTCCCAGTATCTCCTCGTTGACAGTCTGATACATGCAATATTGATTTTATCACTTATCATCTCTGCAGGTTACAAAATTACGACATTTCAGTCCAATCAAACTAACACCGTTAATTATCGATTATGAGTGGTCACTAAAATAGTATTATCTTCTTTCTTTTTTTCTCCTTTCCTCTGTCTCCTTCATAATTTTTTTTCAAGAACCTCAACCAGCAACAATTAAACACTTACCCAAACCTAAGATTTCATGACCATGAAGAAACTACTCAACCCAAAAGCCCCAATGTTTCATTGTTTTAAAAGACCCCGAATCCCAAATCTGGAAAATCCCTAAGAGTTTCTGAACCACAGTTGTCAAATCGGCCTCACAGAGCCTTAAATTGAAAGAGAGAGTAGGGAGAGGGAGAGAGACCCACTATGGTCGTTAACAAGGGCGGGAGAAGAAGAAGTATAGGGCTGAAGGAGAAGAAGAAGAGGAAGAGAAGAAAACTGGAAACAAAATGAAAAAGAAAACGAAGGGGAAAAGACCACACTGCCCCTTTTCATGTATTAAAAGACTAAAAGGCCACTCACTTATCTAATGGAATAATCGTGTTAGTCAATTGGACCTAAGCGTTAACTTTATAAACTGTAGATATGATAAGTGGTAAAAGCAATACTGCATATATATCACACTGTCAGTGAGACGATAATGCGAGAGGATTTTCTCTCAATTTTTCTAAACTTTACTCTACAACACCATGAAAAAATTGTCAAAAAATATATCCTTTTGCTATCCATATCACCTAGTCAAAGTGACCCAGTTACGGGTTAAAAAAGTCAAACAAGAATAAACATAAGAAACAGAGGTAGCATATGATTGATGTTGTGAATAATTTTTTTCTACAAATGATTAGAGTATTGAGATCCGCAAGGTCGGCATGTCCCACAGGAAACTTATGAAACCGCATAAGGCCTCATTTAGCGAAAGGCCCCAAATTATATACTTTTTATGAATAATTATATATAATATATTTGACACGCTTTCTTACATGTTAACGCAAGTGCACGGTTCAGGTAATCTAGGGTAGTATTTCATCCCCGAGTTATCGATCCCACGAGGACAGACTTGAGATTATGTAATTAGTTAGTAGCTTATAATATGGTATATGGAGGAAAGAATTGTGACTTAAGATAGTTGTGACCCTCAAATAAGTGACTAAAGTGAACTTTCAACTAAACTGTTATGTTTGTGTTTTTCTAGAAAATAGAGAGAATAACTAGGCGATCTATGGATCCCCTAGGGTTTTAGAGTGTTCTGGAAAATGTACTCAAACACGCTACCATCTAATTAGTTGTGTCGGGTAATAGCACTGAAAATTTTCTCTCGATCTCATGACGTTCTACCTATCAGTTGACTATCCTGTCGGTCCACCAACGTCTACCAATATGGTTCTAACTTCCTAATGTTAATCCGATCACTGGTTCCTCTCAGTCCACCAACTCCTAACGCTACACCATTGAAACTTACCTCACACGTCTAGTCCTAATCATCTCACCTCTCAGTCTCAATGATTCGGGACAAACTCTTGTTTCCATTCGTGTCCGGTAAAGTCTCTCTCGAGCACCCTCCTAGAACGCTAGCCTAACCGGTTCGCGACTCTGTTTACGCTATGTACTAAGTCCAGAACAAGGAATACAAGTAATACGATAAGAGTCTTTAAGTTACGATTCATCTAACCTATTAATTATCTTCCCAGAGATGTTCTTGTTACCCTAGACGTGTCAATGGACCTAATTAATAAAGATGTACGATAAACAAAGAAGAACAATATGATTAAAAGAATCAAAACATGAATCAATATTATAACCCGGAAACAAGTCTATTTCATAAAGCCAAGGTTCATCCATAAAACCTATCAAAAAAATTAAGCTACGCATAAAGGAACTAAACAACAAGAGTTTCTCCATACAATTGATGAAAATAGAAGTGAAAGAAATCAAACAGGGAAATCTCCGGTTTGGCGATGATCGCAAGCGATCTCCTCAGCTCCAAGTCTTCGTCTCTTGCCTCTCTATGCGTGAATGAGTGATTTACGGTCCCCTAGGTCGTTCTTGAGTCAATTCCCGTCATTAGTCTTCAATATTTGTGTTTGAACCCCAAAAGTTGGACTTTAGTTGCTTTTGAATCTGGACTCTGACGTCTCTAGCCATAACATCTTCGTCCGATCTCCGACTAAGCTCCGTAACCTATCGTTGGAAAGAATCTTTAGACTACTTTCATTTGGCACCAATCTCACTCCGAAATTCATTGTACAACTCGACATATCATCAAATGAGTGCAACTGATCATTCTAGATCATGCAACTTGGCTTCTCTTCGCTCCACTTGAGCTCCTGTTGTTTCCGAAGTTCGTTCCATGCCTCCTAACAACCGATTAGCATCCATTCCTTCCAAGACAATGTGAACAAACATACCAAGCGATTATTTTTGAAAATTAACAACTAAACATGCATAGAAACGCCTCGGATTAACAATATAGCGCATAGGAAGCAACAAGTGACAAAAAACACCATATTCTTCGCAATTATTCTCAAATAGCTCATGATAATGTGTACAATGCCAATAATATATAGCTCCTAAAAGGCGCTATCAAATTCCCCACACTAATTTCTAGCTCGTCCCGAGCAACACTTGTTTCACTCCCCAATGATTTACATCTATCTTTACTAGCCATGTGACACAATCAACTCACACACACGACTGTGCAATCTACGTGCTTTGTACAATGCAAATCGATTATAATACAATGCAAATATTAAAACAACACAATTTTTTTCTTTTTCTTAATAGATTGGGCAATCTCGACAAGTAAACCGGCATGTCATAAGGATCTCATTTTCCCTTGGAAATTCTATAACTTCGGTGATAGATAGACCTTGCGGCCAGTTTTGTTAGATAGAACGGGCACAAACACTTAATAATTTTTTCTTATGCACACTCATCAAACGTATCCCTAGCACTTACCATTTGAGCTATTTATCCACGGGTTAATACTGTTGAAGGCTAAAGACGGGTAGAATAGGATATTTAGAAGCCTAGTCCTAGACGTCATGATAAAACTCACTAAACCCGATTCTCACACTCCCTCACCAAAATCCAAGGAACCCCACCGAATCTAACTACTCCGTCCCTCATTCCCTCAATCTTGGTGCAAAGCTGTTATCGTGACCACAAAAGTAAAATAGTGATCAAGATCCATAGCTAATCTCCCCGGTCTTCATGAATTTCAAAGCATGCTCCTTATTTCATTCACTTTCTATTTCTATTTTTTTTTCATTTCATTTCCCTTCCACACCACAACAATACATGGATCTTGTAGTAAAAGTATCAATATCCGAGGAGATAAACGTCAAAGCAGATAATGTGGGGGTGGAATGTGTCAAATCGCAGAACAAAGTCAATAATCGTCGACACCCCCACACTCAATGTAAACCAACTCTCGCAACCCGGTTGCCAATATGAAACGTGCTTTCCAAACCGATCCTTCCCATCACCTAAGCTACATAGAATATTCATGATAAACCAAGCACGGCCTCCTTTAAGATCAACCAACCATAACCCATATCGTGCGGAAAGAATATAACGAACTACGGCTCTCCACCTGTGATCGTGGTGTAAGGACACGACTCACGGCCACATCGAAGTGTGCTATCGTATCTAACTCACCCTCACATACCCTCAAAAGACGACATGTAAGAGAATCCACTTAAATGTATCAATAACGGCACACCCTCATCGCTCCTTAACTCGACTCCCTCTATCATGGCGCATAGGAAAGGGCCATTCTAACTAGTGATGAAAGAAACAAATAAACGGCTTCCTAGGCTAGAGGTTATGAATAAAGGGGTAAATGGATCAAATCGGGTTAACTAATGTACCTAGGAGATGGAGACGGGACGTGAGGCCCCCATAAACATCACTTCCACAGTTGTTCCACTGCAACTATGAGGAGGATTGACGACTACCTAAGTGACGGTAGTGTAGTGTTTGTAGGATAACTAGTCTAAGAAGCAGCTACTCGCATTTCTAATGTGCATTGGCCCTATAAGTCTTCCTACTCCAGATTATCGCGTCTACCATACCTTATATTTTCATATTCTTAAGGAATTTCAATCAGTGAACCCTTTCCACATTCACTCTCTTCGATTGCCCTTTCTCAAAAAAATTCAAATTTTAGTATTTTTCATATTTTTAATTTTTTCATTTATTTTTAATTTAATTTTTCTGACTCTACATGCTTTGACCAACTTGATTAATCACATAACTTTTGGGTATGTTAACTCAATAAAAAAAGTGCAAACAATTTATATACAATGCAATAATTAAACGTGCACATGCAATCCTAACTTTGACACCTACGCGCAAAATGACTCACTAATCTATATGTAACATGGTTATACAAGTTAAGACGAGTAAAGAGATATGTAAACCCCCCACACTTGAGATAATCATTTCCCCAATGAATTTAGATAGTACCCCAAAGGACACGATCCCCAAGTGCAAGGAGGAGAGAATGAAAAATTCAAGTGTTGTAGGGCATTTCGGCCTGAAATGGACAATTAGGGCCGAAATGATTTTGAAAAATCAAAACATATGGCCATTTTTATTTCGGGCCGAAATGGCGACGAATTTTTTTTCTAAGGATTGGGAATTTCTGGAAGAAATGTCCTGTGAACTCACATCTTTTTCTGCATACTTTTCCTATTACTGGATTCCGAGGCATACTCTGCACCTCGAGAAGGGGAATCCAAAACCAATGCTTGCTCTTCTACTCCTGCACACTCAATTCAAATTTTATAAATCTCCTCTCATCTCTCACAATCAAATATGGAGAACTCAACAACAAAAACTAAACAAAATAGCAAATATCCTACTCTACATTGGGTTGCCTCGCAAGAAGCGTTTGTAATTTAAGGTCGACGACCCGACCCGGTTACCTTAACCGAAAAGGATGGTGGATGTATCTTTGTCCCTCCACTTGTTCTTCTTCCACCATCTTTTCTCAATAACTTTCTTCTTAAGTGCATCCCTATGCTTCGAAGATGATGGACAATCGTAGAAGCTGACCCCTTTCTTCTTGCTGTTTATCCTCGTGATCAGCTTCCAAAAAGTTTCACTGGGATCAAATGAATCTCTGTCCATGAAATCATCCACGTAATTCTCCTTCGGTGCTTGATGCTCTTCAGCCAATACATTTATTTCATTCACACCCCACACTTCACTACCAGAAAAATGGCCTTAGGCCACACTAAACTTAGCCACAGGTAAATAGCGTGCCATTAACTAATCTTAAAAACGGTAATTAATTGTGGCTAATTTATATTAGGATAGCCACGGTTAGAAGGAAAATACCGTTGCAAAATTGTCTTTTAACCACGGAAAATTATATTCGCGTGGTTACCTGAACTGAAAATAAAATTCGCCACGGTAATACCCGTGGTTATAGGTTCTACTTTCCAAAATTACCCTACTGCTAAATACTTTCTAACCCGTTCATTATCAAATTCAACGCTTGTTCTCTCACCAGATCCCCTGTCCTCTCTCCTCCATTCTGCTGTAAACGCTATGCTCATCCATCAGCTGATCGATCTCGGCTCTCTTCAATCGATTCATTGCCGATTCAGTGTGAGATTAAGAGAGAATAGAGGGAATTGAGCTGGACCGAGTTTCAATAGGAAGTTGAGTCTTGAGAATCGTGGTTGAACCTTAAAGCGCGCAGTTGGGGTCTCTCTTTCTATCACCGCTGTCGTCTTTCTCTCACCATCTGTGCAGGTAAGTTCGTATCCTTCACTCTTGTCTCCTCTTCTTCCTCCACTTATTTCTCTGTCCCTCCCCCTTTGATGTCTGTAATTGGTATAACTTTCTATGGTTTAAGATATGTAGAAGTAGTTAGTAGTTGGATCTTCAGTTGGATTACTTTTTTGAATATTCAATGACAAAGCAATTGAATCAATGATTTTGGACTTGGAACTTTAATTATGTATGTTCGAGCCTCCCCTGCGGTATTTGTGACTGAGAATGTAAGTTTGATATCTGAAATTTGATAGTTTTCATTGATATCCTTGACTTGAAGGATCAGGAGCGTGTCTCTTAATTTGGGTACTCTCATTTGATTAAGAATTACACAATGTGGTAGAGGCAGTTCCAAGGCTACGTCCACTGTGTTACCTCCTTGCTCTATTTGGTAGATTTTGTAGAAAATATTGGGGATTATGTTTGCTAAAACTTTGAAGTGTTTGTTAATTTCATAATTACTTGATTAATCTAAAAAAATACTGGAGTAATCTAAACTTTTGGGTTGATACGTGCTAAATTATCAACCTAGATTGTATTCCTTGGTGAGCATATTTGGGTAGTTTGATTACTGATGCTTGCCTTGATTGATATGATTTCACTAATTTTCTCATTATGGTTTGATCTGGTACCTCTCTATGCTAAGTTATCGTAATGACTACTTTCTTTCTTTTTTTCTATAGCCAAAAATCGAAGAGCTCTCTTGGTTGAAGATGTCGCTGGTATTAGAGTGGAAAGCAGGTGACAGTTCTGATCACGAAACCGCTCCCTAAAGGTTACACTTACAACCTTTCTTTATTTTTGTTGGATGTGTAACGTTTCCCTTGGTCCTCTCTTATTTCAGATAAAATGAACCAAAGCTTAAAGATCGAGGACGGGGAAACAATTTGATTAAGGTAGATTGATTAACGTACTTGATTTTTTGTAGCGTTTTCTTCACTGAATTTGATTTGTACTCCAAATTAGGAATTTGAATTATATAAGGCTTCGTATGTAGTGCTCTGTGCCATCGTAAGAAGACTCAATTTTGTAACGCCCTCCATATTACATCTTTGTTAGTATAACCCCGGTGATGTAGCATTTATTGTCTTTCTCTATTTTGTAGATCTGGTAAAGAAAGTTTTGGGATTAATCGCTTTGGTAAGTCGATATTTTCCTTATTGATTATGAATTTGCAAGTTTCTTCAAGTTAAAAACTTTTTGTTTTTTTACTTCCTGCATTCGATGTTGGAAATTTTCCTTGTGAGAAGAATGTGTACTTATTTTCCTGGTGTTAATGTGTGTTTAGTTTTTATTGCCTGGTGCTAATATTTGTATAATGTTGTCACTATTAAGTTCTCGTTGTTGCTTATTGCTTCAGCCTGCCGTCTCATGCTCTCCCTCTCGAGCTCGCCCTTCTCTTTTCCAATTTCAAGGTAAGCATTTCCCTTATCTTCTACATTGTATTAGGTGGTAGACTTCATGCCCCACTGTTAACAGATAGTTGTATGGTCATAAATCGATATCCTCATTTGGGTAAGCAATGGTCACTTATTAAAACTAACCGATGGTTTTTTTGCAGAGGGTCGTTCAAATTTTGCAATTGAAACGATAGTTGTTAAATCTGATAGTTTGGGGGTATTTATGTCTAATGAAAAGGATTACTCTGTTCTTTGGTTCATCGTTTCTTCGTTGTGGCACGTTACCGCATATGAGATTGGTTGCTTGCAACTTTTGCATCCTTGCATAACTCAATTCTTTGAATTAGAGAATTGGCTCTCTGAATTGGGATGATGGATTTACATATTTTTAAATGCATCGGATTGTGTACAGATAGGGCTCTACGCATGTCATGGAAGATTACTCGTTAATGAAGCCTATCGGAAATAACTTTGCGATCAGTACTTGTGTTGGCAAGCTATTGCGTATATTCAAAATTAATGAATCTTAGTTCTCAGTTTCTGAAACAAATTCTATATGTCCAAGAAAAGTTCAGCAATTTCCTTACTTACCAAAGTCCCACATCAAGCTAGGAATGAAGAATTTCATATGGGTTGCCTATAGAGCTGGAATGTTTAAAAACTTGTGCAAGGCTTTTGTTCATCAAACACTTGTTTCATATGGGATAAAGTAGTTTGTTTCATGAGGACATTGTTATAGGCAATGGTTGTCCTGGAACTTGGCCTACTTAGCCTTATTACTTGCATTTGTATTTTTACTTTTGCTTATCTAGACTGAGAACTATTTGATTTTGAGTATTTAACTATCTTACATACATTTTCTTCACTTTTTTTGAACTAGGTATGCATAGGAGACCGATGTCCACTGCTTTGAGGACGCTACTTTTGGAGCGGAATGTTGTGATCGATGTGTTTAGAAGCAAGATTTTTCTATGTTTCAGCATTGAATTTTGTGTGTGTAATATGATGTGACTTCAAACATTTACATTTGACGCAAACTCTATACACTATGATGTATTTATATATGTAAGAGTTGTGTTTATATCGATCCACCATTTATAGTGTTAAAATTTTTCAGAATTTGATTCTATACAGGGATTGATCGTCAAATAGCAGTAGTGAATGCTACATTACATCTACTAACCGTGGTAGATTTATCTGGCTAAAGCATTTTAATTTGGCGGTAATAAAATATTGATCAATGTGCTAAAATCAGTTAGCCACGTTTAATAGCCGTGGGCATAAATAACATAGCCACGGTTCAGTCATGTGGCACAAAATAATATTAGCCACGGTTGTTAACCGTGTAGAATAGACACTAGCCACGGACATTCATTTGCCCGTGGTTAACTGGTGCGTGTCAAATAGCAACCAGAAATACCGTGGCAAAACCTTCGCCACGGCTCTTACGCGTGGCTAAACCAAAAGGCCACGCCTCTTGTTAGCACGGTTACTTACCATGGCATGTCCCGTGGAAAATACTTTTAGCCACGGTAATAAGATCTTTTGCCACATTTTGAGCTCGTGGCTAAAGCTCATTTTTCTAGTAGTGCTTGACGATTTCCAACTCCTTAGCAATGTCATATAGATCCTCAGTAGAATAATAGCCAATAGAACAAGAAACAGAGAGTGGTCCATTACCTTCTTCTCCATAAGAATCTTCGTACACAAGTATTTACAACTCATCTCGGACTAGATTACTATGAGATACAAAGAATTCTTCAAAAGTCATAGTAGGGGCTTTTACCTCAATAGCAATTGACTCTATTTCTTCACCAGCTTCATCATTAGTGCACCACAAGCTCCCAATGTCGGTGTCTTCCCATTCATACCAAGGATGTGAGATCTCCTCACGATTTGGCTCGCATTACGGAAGATCCTCCCATATCAGACTCACAGGTCCACCCCAATCTGATTTAGAGTCCGAGTCATCAAAATTGGCAAAGCCCACAACTGTCTCATGGACATTCCACTCTACGCTCGGCTCATTTACCTATTCTTCAAAAATTGTGGATTGCGATGCAGATTTTCGTTCTTGCCCCATCCTAGCTATGAGTGTCCTTTGCATCTCTCGGACAACTGGTAGCCAATGAGGTTCATTAAATCTTCTTGTGATGGTGACCATAGATGCTGAATTAAGGTTCGATGTGTGTAATGGCTTCGTCTAGTGGCTCTTGTGTATTCAGGGTCATCCGTGTGATGCGTGCTTGGCTTTCCTCCATAATATTGTCCAAGTCTGCCATACTGACTTAGGAGTCATCTTGATGCTGATGAAGCCGTGGTGGATGATCAAATATCCATGCGTCTTCATACTTGTGATCCTTCTTGCATTTGTAGCACCAAATTATTAAGTATGAGTCATCTGTGTTCCAAACTCAGCATTTAGCACAATAGTAGTGTAATATAAAAGAGTGAAAATAAGCAAAGAAAAGGAATACCCCCTGTTTCAAATCACGAATGGAGATAGAATATTGGAGGATTACTACGAGTCTAAGAGAAAAAAATGGGGAGTCGAGGGAGAGTAATGAGAGATAAAAACGGAAATGGATAATTGCGAAAGAATATTGACACAAAGAAACAAAATTAGTAGATAATTATGGACACTTAACCTACGTTGATTATTTAATAGAGATTTACCATTGGTTAATATCTTTTTAGCATTTAAAACATGATTATTTTACCTTAAACTTAGCTGCATTTTTTAGCTGATGACGCTTAACCTACTGCATTTCCAACTTACCATTGAAACCAAATGCATTATTCAAATTTGTGACACTTAACCCACTGCATTTAATTTACCATGAAAAACACGTGCATGATTCAAATTTGTGAGATATAGTCTATTTCAGTTAGCCCAGCTACGGAAAGTAGCGAGAATGGTGTAACGTTACACAATGATGTGTTTGCCCTTATTTAATGAAGGGGTACATGAATGTGCAATTGTGTCATTGCGTAATGTCTACACAATTTCCGTTACCTTCCGTAGCATAGACTAGGCAGTTTGTCACAAATTTGAATAATGCACTTGATTTTCATGATAAATTTGTAATGCATTAGGTTAAGTGTAACAAATTTGAATAATGCATGAGGATCTTATGGTAAATTGATAATTCAGTATGTTAAGTGTCACAAGTTCAATAATTAATGTAAGTTTAGGGTAAAAAATTGTTAAAAAATTTAAGACGAACTAGTTTACCAACAAATTTCTTCATGTTGGCTCACTACATATTCAGAAAAGAAAACAAATTTCTCCATCTTGTGTCTTTCAGCACTCGTGTCTTTCAAGCTAAATTCAGTCACTTTTATTAAGCAATATTCCAAGTGTATTCAAACAGCAGAAGTTAGAGGTTCTAGTGTTCTTTACTTCTAACTTCTCTGTTTTCTCAAACCTTACATGATTACTGTTTTGTTAGGAAGCATTTCCACTATCTTTTCTTCTCTTCTATTCATAGTTGACGCCGGACTGAATCATGCGTTTAATAGGAGCAGCAAGAAGCAACAAAAAGACAGGAAAATCATGAACAAACCACTCGAGGGGTCTTATAAAACCTACATGTTTTATGAAAAAAGATTTAGTCATCAATACAATTGTTAAATCAGTCCACAATCGGACTTAAATAACTTAAAAAAAAAAACAATTTTGCAAAAAATATAAAATCTAAAAAACAATCCTAAATTAAAGTTATAAATAAGATAAGTACTCATTTAAAAGATTCACCGAAATCGTGTTTAAATTGACGTCCTAATTAGCGAAAGAGATATTACAAATAAATGAAAAAAACGATGATTTGGACCCTAAACAACTGTATTTTGCAAAATCAGGGTGGTGCTCGTGGCCAATGTCACGAGAACTTCTTAGAACGTCGTTTCTGGTCATATTCATGTATGGTTCGACGCCGTTCTTCAAGCTTCAATTCTACCCTAGATCCTGCGTCTGGACGGAAGCCGTCGTTTTTGAAACTTGCAAAATTCTTCCTACTTCAGTCATCCATTCTTGAAAAGAACTCGTCCTCGAATTCGATTTAGGCACCTGAATGATCCACTCCACCAATAATGGATTACAGTAGCAAGATGAAAACTTGAACGGAAAATGTACTGACTTGTTTAATTCATTATCACGTCTTCTTCTTCATATGCAATTCATCTCCATCTCTATAGTCATCATAAAGCGGATGAATTGTCCCATCCACGTCAGATTCACATGATTTGAAAATAAGCATATAAATATTGAATCACGAAAAATATGTTCAATTTGTAATATACCCGAAGAATAAGGGTCATTGATCATTAAACTTGGTCCTCCATAACGCTCCTGGTTGGATGAAATCTCGAACGCGGCCTACAAGTCATGATCCAATGCTTGACCTTCCACCACTATCATCATAACATCCTGGAGGTTTGTTTCCCATTGGGAAGCTCCCTCAGCCATAACCTGCCCGCAAATGCCAGGATGTCCACGTTTCATGGTTATGACGATATTCTTCCCACGAAGCTCTGAGCTCTGATACCAAATGATGTCCTAATTCACGAAACAGATATTACTAAATATAAAAACAACAATTTTGACCCCTAGACAGCCGTATTTGGCCAAATCGGGGTAGAGCCCGTGACTTCTTAAAACGTCTTTTCTGGTCAGATTCATGTATGGTTGACGCCGATCTTCAAGCCTTCAATTATGGCCTTGATCCTAATCTGGACCGAAATATTCATTCTGAAACCGACGAAACTCTTCATGCATCAATCGTGTATTTTTTTCCGATGAATCTGTTCAATTTGTCAAGTAGATCATATATGTCTCCAGTTGTTAAGGAATCCTAATTTTGTTAATTTAAATAAATTTTTGCATGAGAGAAACAAATAAAAGTAGATTTATTCGTATGCTAAAATATATAATAGTAAAGTATACTTATGCCTCATTCAAACAATCTGCCTAATGCCACCGAAACACCTTAAGACGGATCGAGAGGTATGTTCCCTTTTCAATCTTATAAATTATTATTAACAAATAATTACAGATCTTATAATGTGCGATAATATTTAAACTACATAATCTAAAAAGACTGTAGCCTAAAAACCAAAAGGTTTTCCGGATTTCATGAACTCGTGGTGGCAGCCCAGGGCGACCCACACCTGGTTTCGAACTGGCCCGGCCACCAACCCCTAGCCTGGCCCCTTAATGGCCCCCAAACCCCGCACCGACCCCCTAACCCCCCAACCGGCATCAGTCCGGTAAGGTTTCACTTTGGCCTCCTCTAGCCTGGCCCTCCCCACTCCTGGTCGTCGACCCGCTTAAAATAGAACTTTATTTTATAATTTATAGTATTAAAATATGTTTCTAAATATCCCCGAGCTCGGAAGGGTTCAAAATCTCCCCACGCTTGGCCCGGCCCGACCCCTCTCTACCAGCACCCGTTAATGCCCGGCACGGACCGGCCCGCCCACCTGGCACCAAGAATTATTAGTTACTTTACTCTCGACACTTTAATACTTTGATTCATCTATAAGCAAAAAGAAAAACTTATAATTGCACTTTTTGATGAAGCCTTTTCACATAAATCATAACATGTGACCATAATTTCAATATATTAGGAAAGAAAAACAATTTTTTTGACATCCTTAATAATATTATCCAGAAATTTGAGGTACATGACATGCTTCTGAAAAAGACAATGATGCTTATCATAAATTTTTGTAACATATTACAGTTATGGAAATAAAATTTTGTACTGAAGCTTTTGGTATTATGTGAGGTAGTTGAAGAATAATCAAAATTTGTTGGCAAACACTTTGACAAAATGAACTCATTAACTCTTGGAAGTACAATTAAGCATGGTAGCTAGCCCCTACTGGAAGCTGCCAAATAAGAATGGTTATGCTTAATTTGAAAGTTCCAATGGAAAGATACCCTTCTAGGTATTGATGTCACATTAGTTACCGTCACCAACTAAAAACTATCGAAGTATTTGAAGACAGACAGAAGAATCAATCATAAGATACCGTCAAACAAGAAGAAAGAAGCAGCAACTCATATCCAAAGAAATCACTAGTCGCGATGGTAAACTGTTCTGGAATCTATTTTATTTGGTCAAACTAGTCTAACCCCACACTAATATTAAACATTAAGTAGAAGGAAAACGGTTGGATGAGTAAGTCCAAACTTGGAAGAGGTTGTTTCAAGGACAGAGGTAAGATCAGTTTTTATTCCAACTTCAACATTGTCTTTCTCTCCACCAAATTATGTTTGTTCCCTTCCCAGAAAGCAAAGTATTAAGGCTCTAGACTTCTATTTCTTATACATATTAAAGTGACAGTTCAATAACACCATAAAAATGTTATTCAAAGGAGAAAAGGCCTGATTCGCCGTTTAGTCAAGTATTTAGGACCATGGTAGACATAGGATATAATATGATTTTTTACATTGTGAGGGGGATGGGGAACCTCCAGAGAGGGGCGGGGGAGGGGAAAGTCTCCAAACCCTTCAAAACCGCCCCTTGTTTATTTTTATTTACAAACAAGAGTTCTATTACAGAAAGACTTGACTAGTTAAGAACTATTTATAATTAACTCACGAACGAAAATTAATTGAATTGGATTGAATTGAAAGGGCGAAGCCATTCTGTTAGAGACTTAGGTAGTCAGAGGAGGGGATGGTGAAGGTGTTCGGCTGAAGACGACGGACCACACTACTCTATAGGACACATATTACTGACTTAGGTAGTCAGGGGAGGGGATGGTGAATTGTTCGGCTGAAGACGGCGGACTACAATACTGTATAGGACACATGTAATATGTCTCAACTTGTGAGGTGTTCAACTCATAATTGAGGCTTCTTGGCAACTGCCTCGACTCCTCAACTATGAAATAGATTGTGCCTAGACTATGAAGACCATGACTTTGATAATTTAGTAATGGCTAAATTGCACTGGAGGTACCCAAAGTTTGCCAAAACGAGCAAGTAGGTACCCAAATTTCAAAATCGAGCACCACAGGTCTCAAATTTTGGATTTTCGAGCAAGTAGGTACCCCTCCGTTAACTCTCCGTTAAAATTGGACGGAAAATTTTAAAAAGACCTTTTTACCCCTTAATTTCACCTCCCACTTTTTTTTTTTAAATACAAATTTTACTAAAAAGTTTAAAAATAATTTAATAATTAATATATGTAAGATAATGCAATATATTTCATCAAAATTACATATTTTCACATCATTTCAAGATATGAAAAATGTTTTCATTAACAAATATCAATCAATCTTAAAGTCTTAACTTTTTCTTAACAGCTTTTAAGAAAAATCTCAAAACTTCATATTTTCATTTGTATTTTTTTAATAAATCAATAACATACAAGAATCTTTGTTCATTTTAACAACTTGCATAAGAGTTGATACCAAACATTCTTAAGTAGCTTTTATTGTAATGATTTGTATTTTCCAATGCAAATGTGAAAGAGACTATTTTATAAAATGTACAAAGATACTTGTTTGTTATTGTTTCTTAAAAAATACATGGAAAACTATGAGATTTGAGATTCTTTTTAAACACTGTTAAAAAAAATTAAAGACTTTAAGATTGACGGATATGTGTTAATAAAAACATATTCTATATCTTGAAATGATGTAAAAATATGTAATTTGATAAAATAAAATAATTTATCAAATTAATTTGCATTATCTTACATATATCAAATTATTAAATTATTCTTTTTATATCTTTTTTTATATTTTTAGTAAAATTTGTATTTAAAAAAAAGTGGGAGGTGAAATTAAGGGGTAAAAAGGTCTTTTTATAATTCTCCGTCCCATTTTAACGGAAAGTTAACGGAAGGGTACCTACTTGCTCGAAAATCCAAAATTTGAGACTTGTGGTGCTCGATTTTGAAATTTGGGTACCTACTTGCTCGTTTTGGCAAACTTTGGGTACCTCCGGTGCAATTTAGCCTTTAGTAATCGTTCACCTCATTTCCCTACATATGACACAACTTTTTGGAAACTTATATATCTCTTATCAAATCTCGTTACTTTCGCTGATGTTATTACATATATGAAAGTTTGATTTTCCATGATGAAATTATATGCTAACATACTGAATATTCACACTTCGTGTCTAACAAAATTGGGCAGGTTGCATGATTAAATTTGGCAAAATTGGACCGGAGGTATCCATATTTGGCCAAAACCGGCAAGTGGGTACCCAAATTTTTAAATCGTGCACCACGGGTACCTAAATTTTCAAAATCGTGCACCCGAGGTACCCAACGCTAACTACCGTTAACTTTCCGTTAACTTTCCATCCAAATTGGACAGAAAAGTATAAAAAGACTATTGCACCAACTATTTTCACGACTAACTTTTTTAAAATACAACTGCTACTAACGAATCTAAAACAAATTAAAAATAATAAAATTTTAATTTAATAATTTGATACATGTTAGATAATGCAATATATTTCATCAAAAATTACATACTTTTACATCATTTCAAGATATGAAATATGTTTTTATTAACATATATCCGTTAATCTTAAAGTCTATAAATTTTTTTAAAACAGAAATATCAAAATTTTATAATCTCAAAATGGAAAATTAACAGAAGGGTACATGTGAAATTATCAAAGATACTTGTATGTTATTCTGTTATTAAAAATATATATGTGAAATTGTGAAATTTTGACATACTTTTACATCATTTCAAGATATGAAATATGTTTTTATTAACATATATCCGATAATCTTGAAGTCTATAATTTTTTTTAAAATAGAAATATCAAAATTTCATAATCTCAAAATGGAAAATTAACAGAAGGGTACATGTGAAATTATCAAAGATACTTGTATGTTATTCTGTTATTAAAAAATATGTATGCGAAATTTTGAAATTTTTGAGATTTTTTTTTTTTTAAATTGTTAAAAAAAATTAAAAGAGTTTAAGATTGATTGATATATGTTAAGAAAAACAGTCTCAAAATTTCATAAGTTCACATATATATATTTTTTAATAAAAAAATAACATATAAGTATCTTTGATAATTTCACATGTACCCTCCGGTTAATTTTCCATTTTGAGATTATGAAATTTTGATAGTTTTGTTACAAAATAGTTAAAAACTTCAAGATTGACGGATATATGTTAATAAAAACATATTTCATATCTTGAAATGATGTAAAAATATGTAATTTTGATGACATATAGTGCATTATCTTACATATATCAAATTATTAAATTAAAATTTTATTATTATAAATCTTTTTAGATTCGTTAGTAGCAGTTGTATTTTAAAAAAAGTTTGAGATGAAAATAATGGGTATAATAGTGTTTTTATACTTTTCCATCCAATTTGGATGGAAAGTTAATTGAAAGTTAACAGCTGTTAGCGTTGGGTACCTTCGGTGCACAATTTTGAAAATTTGGGTACCTCCGGTGCATAATTTTGAAAATTTGGGTACCCGTGATACACGATTTGAAAATTTAGGTACCCACTTGCCGATTTTGGTAAAATATGGGTACCTCCGGTGCAATTTTGCCATTAAATTTTGGGTATTTGCCTAGAGATATGTAGTTGGAATCTTTGGGTAGTTGGTTTGCTCAAGTTGCTGTACTTCTTTAGTGTGTTCACACGTCATAAAACATATATAGAGTACTGCAGTTTGGACATGTTTATGTCACCATTATTATTATTATTATTATTATTATTATTATTATTATTATTATTATTATGATTATTATTATTATTAATGCACTATCGGTAGGGCGCCATCTCATCTTATTATTAATGCACTCCTATGCACCGCAATGTTCTCTTACAGATGAACAGATAACTATACATGACAGGCATCCACAATCAGTCATTAGATATAGAAATGTAATTGAACACAACCACTAGTTAGGCACGAAAATAACAATCTTAAGCTCCAAAAGTAAATTACTAAAGGAGAATGATGATAAAGAATGCGACAGGATCCTTTAGGTATGACAGTGAGTAAAAGTTGCATATATATTTGAACATATATTTGGCAACACTTAGTATTAGTATATGTTTGTTTGCTTCCTTTATTAGGTACTTGTTGATGGAGTTTAGTGATGGGGATGATGACAAAGATGTTCTTGATGTCAGCTAATACAAGCTATAACAATCTAAGAGTGTAAGAACACATGTAGATTGGTGGAGATGGCGGATGAAAATAAGTTAAGTGTGATAAAGGAGAGAGACAACGTTTTATGGATATGATTCGTAATGAATCCGGATGAACATCAGTGACGAGAGTAAGCCTCCTATATACACACATTCATTAGCAGCGGTCTTGGGGTGTTATGGTGTTAATCACGCTCCCATTATGAGCATTAAGTTGGCCGATCACGCTCCCAACATGATCCATGGTTTCCGTACGACATGTAATCTGCGAGTTACACTGTGTCGAGGTCCATATGTGATAACATGGCGCGATCTGGTTCGCATGGTGCATGCTGAGGTAGGCGACTGTGGGCAGTTGATTGGTCCATGTTTCTGCAGAACTGAATTATGATTTGGATCTACATTAGCCCCCTTGGGCTTAGGTTGAGCCTGCAAGGACTCATGAGCACGCAAAGCCCCCTTATGGAAGTACGTCAGCGAGTCACTCATCCTAGCAATAGCTCATGTTTACCTAGCATTTATAGCATGGGTTGACAAGAAGCGAAACATATGTACACGCAACCTTTTTTGCTTGGTAGAAGTTGACGTTTGGGAAATGACACTGATTGACAAAATTTCCTTATCGGGAGTGGGACATTGACACGTCTTAATTTGGTGGTTCGATCGAGGAAGAGAACTCGATCGCTTGGAATTCTTAGTGGCGGTGTAACTGCCGGCAATACTTAAGCAAAAATTTCCCTTCTTTGAGACTTTGCATTGATGCTTTGATTTCTTGAGCAAGAGAAACTTGAAGGAATTCCGAAATCAACCAAGAAATCCTTTGCAATTTCGAGAAAACTCAGCAGATTTTCTCTTCTTTCCCCCATGTAAGTGATTGTTTGATAATTTCCGGTTCTTCACAAAATCTGCAAAATCTTTTAATAAATTTGCAAACTATTTGGAAAATCTTCAAAGTATTTAAGAAATACGGGAAAAACTTCATGAGTCTTCAAGATCGTGAAACCTCAAACACAGAGAATTATGAAATATGGAAAATCTTCATAAGTAAAAGTTCAATTGAAAATTCTCCGCCCCTTTTGAAAGTAGGATTTGATCCTGTTTTCAATTTTTCCAAGTACGGTTTTGACAATTAGGATTTTGATTTGCTGTTTCCGGCCTTTTCAGTTTAGGAGTATGTCTCGCAAGGCACCCGTTGAAGAGGTAGCCCAAGTCGGTTGATCTATGGAGAAAGTATCCATCTTTTGATGGTTCGGATAAATATCAAGCTGTTATGCAGAATTCGCTAATCATCCTTTCTCTACCCGAAATTTTGGTATGATGGTGTTTGGGGAAGTTCCCGAGCGTGAGGGGACTTGGTAAGAATTAAGATGATCCATCGTCTCGCAATCGAAGCCAATCATTACCCCAAATCTAATTTCGAATATCAAGCTTTCTATACTGTGCCAGGGAAGAGTGGACTGTTTGGGACTTAACTGAAAATGAACAAACTCTTAAGAATGTATAAATCTTTAATGTTGTGCACGCGACTAAAGGATTCAAAGTTGTCCCAAATCCAGACTTTAAGAACATGTTGATTCCTTGATGGTGTACTAAAACTCACATCTTTCACTTAGCTCAACACATAGCCACTTCTATATTGGAAGATATTTCCATTTTATTGGAACTTCCTGCATGGGTACACATGAATCTTTGGTGCCTGTAGAAACTCGAGAAGAAATGAAGCTTTTTGTTGAATGTCCATAAGATTTTAGGAGATACGAAAACTTTTAACCATGTGGACTGGTCTTAAGACTTGGAGAAATGGGAATCATGCTCCTTCTAGTGCAAAGAGATTGGATCTCTAAGCATGCTCCTTTTAGTGCAAAGATAATGGGAAGAGATTGGATCTCTATTTCTTTAGAGACTTCTACGATGATGTTTTCGTGCATGAGCTTCGTAAGACATCATAAAAACATTATAATGACGGTATTGGTGCAAACTACGCGCTTCCTGTTTTTCGTGCATGTGGATTTCAAGGTACCCTATAGACAGTGGGTCGCACAGCGGGGTATTTCAACATGTGCTAGCTCTTGCGGTAATCCTTTCTTTGGCACAAAACCTGCTCTTACGTCACTTGGTTTAGGGCACTTTGTGCAGAACACTTGAACATATTTTTCTTTGCTCCAATCAATCGCGAGGAAGATACGACTTGGTTTCTTTTTTCAATGTTTGGTTCCTTACAATATGGGCATATGATAGCACCTTTTAGGGCTATATATTAATGTTATTTGCCACATTATCATGAGAGATTTGAGCTTAATTGTAGAGAATATGTTGTGCTTTCTCACTTGATGCTTCATATGCATTTTAATGTTAGTCCGGGCGTTTCTATGCATATTTAGATGCTATTTGTCAAATATAAACGCTTGGTATGTTTGTTCATGTTTTCTTGGCACGATTGCATGCCAATCGGTTGATAGGAGGCATGGAACGAACTTCAGAAACAACGGAAGCTCAAGTGGAGTGAAGAGAAGCCGAATTGGAGGAGTTTGGATGACCAGTCTGCACTAATTTCATCATAGCCAGAGTTCTAAAATTAATTTTTGGGTGAGACCAGTGTCAAATGAAAGTAGACTCAAAGATCCTTCCAACAATAGGTCACAGAGCTTAATCCGAGTTCAGACAAAGAAGTTTTGGCACGGCGAAGTCAGGAGCAAATTTCAGGGGGCTATTGTGCAATTACTGAAGACTTCTGCGGGTTAGGATTGAAGAAGGACCTAGGGACGAAAAACATATCATTCACGCATACGGAGGAAGGAAGAGAGGCATGGGAGCTGAGGAGTCGATTGGGATCATCCCCAAACCGGAGATTTCACCGTTTGATTTCTTTCTCTTCTCTTTTCATCACTTTCATGGAGAAACTCTATTGCTTTGCTACGATTTCAATAAGTACCTAGACGTTTTTCTAGGCTTCTCTAGAGAGCATAGGGTTCATGTAGGCGATTATGTTTTCTGGGTTTAAGACTTTGTTTCATGCCTTTTGATTTGATCTATTGGATGACATTTGATTTCATGAACTTGTTGAAGATCTTAGTCTATTTACACGGCTAGGGTAGGAATTGATAATTAATGAATCTTCGTGTTCTTCATAGATTGTGATCTTGCTTAAAGTTAATATATGTTTTGGTTATTGTTCATATGCTATGCGTAATCATTGGGAAGAATGGAGTAATTAACTGGACTTGTTAATTAGCTAGCGAGTGCTTGAGAGCGACTTAGACCTAGTTGTGATGAGATGTGAACGACAATCCTGTATTACGGAGACTGAGAAGAGAAGTGTGTAGGATTGGACTTAGTGGGTATATTCGGTAGGAGATAGTGAGGTGTTCGTGTGGTGGTGGTCTGAGAGGACATCATTCTGTGCACTGTTGTTAGCCTACTAGAACGGGCTGGTAGATGTAGGTGGACCGGCAGGACACCAAATAAACGGTGACGTAGAACGACATGAGACTGAGAGGAGATTGTCAGTACTATTACCCAGCTTAACTAGAATAGACTTAACGTGTCACATAGCTGATCCGGAAATTGTCTACAACCCTAGGTGATCTAGTGATTTCCTAGTTTCTCCCTATTTGTTTAATAAATTAAAAAAACATAAAAATATTAGTTTAGTTGTTTATGTTAATTCAGCCACCTGTTTGAGGGTGACAACTCTTAAATCACGATTCTTCCTCCTTCTACAGTACTCTAATATAATAACTAAGTGAATAATCTCAAGTCTTTCTTCGTGGGATCGATAACTCCGGGTTGGCGCCGTTGCCGGGGACAGGGGTAGATTATTTAGTTAGGAGTTAGTTTATAGTACTTTTATTTTAGTTTGTTTTATTTTGTTTCTATCTCTGTGCTTGACGGGTTTCTTGTGAGTTTTGTTTTGCAGAAACGCATGAAGCAGGAGACGGAATGAGCATGTGGAGCGACGGGGATTATGAGGGGATATCTGATTACCCCTACTGCTGTGCTAAATGCAGTGTTTGGCACAGTGATGACACATGCTCAATTATTTGGTGCTACAAATGCAAGAAGGATTACATGTATGAAGACGCGTGCAGATTCGATCCAACACAGCTTCAGCACCACCAAGAGGACTCATCAGCGAGCATGGAAGACATGCACAATATTATGGGGGAGATCCAAGCGCGCATCAAAAGGATGTCCCTTATTACAGCCACAAGAGGAGCCTCTGCCACATGCCAATGAGCCCCTAATTGAGCCTCTATGGTCACCATCACAAGATGGTTTGGATGAACCTCATTGGCTACCTGCTGTCCAAGAGATGCAAAGGACACTGATGGCTAGGATGGAGAAAGAACAAGAATCCGAAACGCAAGCTGCATTCGTGGAAGAAGAGATACCTGAGTTGAGCGAAGTGTGCAATGTCCCTGAACAAGTTGTGGACTTTGCCACTTATGAAGACTCAGACTCTGATTCAGAATGGGGTGGACTTGTGTGTCCAACAATGGAGGAGATAATGCTCTCTGCAAGGAAACCTCCAATTATCTCACAGCCTTGGCATGATTGGGATGAGACCAACATTGAGATCTTGTGGTGTGCTGATGATGAAGCAGGAGAAGAAATAGGTTCCATTACATTTGAGGTAAAATCCCCTACTCAGTTTTTTGAGGACTTATCCATATCTCATGTAAATCAAGTCCGCAATGAGTTAAGAAGACTTGTGTATTGAGAGACTTTTGGGGAAGGACATGATGGGAAACTTCCAATTTGTTTTTCTATTGACTATCCTATTGATGATCTATATGCCATGTCAAGGAGTTGGAAATCGTCAAGTGTGGGGGTATAGATGAGATGCATGTGTCTAATGAAGATCATTTAGCACCGAAGGAGTATCACTGGGATGATTTCTTGGAGAGAGATTCATTTAAGCCTAGTGATAAGCTATGGAAGTTGATCAAGAAGAAAAAATGCAAGATGAAAGTGGTTAACTTCCAAAGCTTTCCACCATGTCCAAAGAGCCTGCGTGCTCGATAGAAAAATCTTATCGAGAAAAGATGGTGGAAGAAGAAAAGTGGAGAGTTAAGCATCCTTCACTACCCTACATGGTTGAGGTAACCGGGTCGGGCTGTCGACCTTAAATTACAAGCGCTTCTTGGGAGGCAACCCAATGTAGAGTAGGATATTTGTTATTTTTATTTATGTATTTAGTTATCCACATTTGATTTTAGAGGGGTGTGAGAGAGAGAGTTGTTTTAATATTTCCTATGAGTGTGCAGGACACAGGTACCAAAGAACCCTTCGGATTCCCCTTCTTGATGCACGTGCACTACATTTCATGCAAAACGAGGCACAACAAGCAGTTTGATAATAGGATCTTGAAAGAGAGGCTAACCTAGTTCGAGAATTAGCGAGTTATTTATTGTGTACATTGGCAGCTAGTTGTGGCCCGGAGTTGCAGGCATCGGAATCCGAAGAGGGATGAAAGAAAACACAAGTTTAAAGGGGCATGATTCTTGCGTTAGAGAGCAATTCTGGAGAGGAGATGAAAAAATCCCGGAATTTGGCAATTTTTCGACCAACATTGGATTCTACGTTCAATCACGAGTCCGTGAGCGCGAGAATTGAAGGAATCAGACACCGGATGATGAAATTAGAGCAAAAACAAAAACCGGTAAGTCCCAGGGCATTTCGGGCCGAAATGAAATCATTTCGGGCCGAAATACCCTTGATTTCGGGCGGAATTAAAAATATGGTTCTGTTTTGAAAATTTCAAACCATTACGGGCCGAAATGAATTTGATTTCTGGCCGAAATCAATTGATTTTGGGCCGAAGTCAAACCCATTTCGGGCCAAAAGTCTGGACACTCCTTTAATTGGGGGCATTTTGGGTATTCTGGAGCTACTATTTAAAGGTAAAAACCGGATTTTTAAGACTTCCAACCCCGATTCCGGATCAAAACACTCCCCTTCATCTTTTTCCTATCAACTTCACACGAACACTCACACACATAAAACACAAAACATCTCCAAATCCAAAACTTTTTGGTGTGTTTTGCTCCTTGCAAGCTCGCCATCAACATTAAATCGCGCAGTTTTGAGAGATAGTGAGCGGTTTGAGTGTGGGGGAATTCAAAGAGGAAGAACTCCGAGAACTTAAATTGTCCAATTCATCGCTTTTTAGGGGGATTCGGCCAAAGCTCCAAGAGAGACTTGCAACGGGAACACCAAGGAGCATAACGATGTAGTCTTCTTCGACTTGGTTGAGTTTTCGGAAAATTTGGTCGACCGATTCGGTCCTTCTTGAACAATTTTCGCGAAACCGGTCCCGTAAGAGCGGTACTCCGGGACCGTAGGTACGTTTTTTTTCTCTCTCTCTCTCACATTAGAATTCTTGTCTAGCCACTCTATGCGAAGTGCCCTGCAACACTTGTAATTTCGTCATCTAATCCTTACACTTTGAGATCATATCCTTTGAGGGTACACTCTAAATTCATTGAGGACAATGATTATCTCAAGTGGCGGGGGGGGGGGGGGGGTTACACTTATCTTTACTTGCCTTATATTTCATAACCATGTTACATATAGATTAGTGAGTCGGTTTTGCATATAGAGTTTGTCCTTAGGATTGCATGTGCACGTTTCTATATTGCATTGTATATATTATATGTGCACGTTCAATTATTGAGTCCACCTACCCAAATGTTGTTAGTTAATCGAGTTGGCCCAAGCATATAGAGTTAAGCAAATAGAGTGAAATGAAAAAAACTAAATAAAAAAATTTCAAAAATCCTCAAAATTGAAAAATTGAACTTTTTTGAGAAAGGGCAATTTAAGAGAGCGAGAGTATAGAGGGATTAATGATAGAAATTCCCTAGAAGTAGGGCAATCTGAGGTGAGGTAGACACGAGAATCTGGAGTAGGAAGGCTATAGGGCTAATGCACTCGAGAATTGTGAGTAGTTGTCTCTCCAACTAGTTATCCTACTAGCGCTACACCACCGTCACTTAGGTAGTCATCAACCCTCCTCGTAGTGGCAACGGAACAACTGTACGAGTAATTTTTATGGGGGCCTCACGTCCCGTCTCCATATACTAGGTCCACTAGTTACCCCAATTTGATCCATTTGCCCCTTTTATTCATAGCCTCTAGCCTAGGAAGCCATTCCTTGTGACTTTCATTACTAGTTAGAATGGTCCTGTCCTATGCGTCATGAAGAGGGAGTTGAGTTAGGGATGTTCGTTGAGGGTGAGCTGATATTATACATCTTGAGTGGATACTCCTATATGTCATCTTTTGAGGGGATGTGAGGGTGAGTTAGAGACAGCAGCACACTTCGGTATGGCGGTGAGTCGTGTCCATGCACCACGACCACATGTGGAGTGTCGTAGTGCGTGATAATTTTTCCGCACGTCATGGGGTGGGGGTTGATTGATCTTATAGGAGGATGTGCTTCAATTTGTACGATTATTCTCTATATATTAGGTGATGAGGAGGATAGGTTGGAAAAAGCACATATATACATTGACAACCGGGTTCGTGATATGCTTAACATCGAGTGTGGGGGTGTCGACATATATTTGATTACATAATTGATTTGACACATTCCACCCCCACGTTATCTATTTTGGTATTAAATCTCCTTGGATATTGTTATCATCATTGGTGGCTCCATGTGCTTATTTGTATGAAATTGAAATTGAAGAAAAAAAAAAGAAAGAAAGTTGAAAGTGAAATGGAATAGGGAGCCGGAAATTGAACTTCATGAAGACCGAGGAGATTAGCGATGAGTTTTGATCACTTCTTCACATTTGTGGTCGCGAGAACGGCATTGCACCAAGATTGAGGGAATGATTGCCGGAGTAGTTAGTTCGGTGGGGTTCCTTAGATTTTGGTGAGGAAGTGTGAGAATGGGTTTTTGTGAGATGTATCATGACGTCTAGGACTGCGCTTCTAAATATCCTATCCTACCCGTCCTAAGCCGTCAACATATGAAACACGTGGATAAATAGCTCGGATGGTAAGTGCTAGGGATACGTTTGATGAGTGTGCGGAAGCAAATAATTGAGTGTTCTTGCCCGTTCTTCCTGAAGAAACTGGCCGTAAGTTCTACCGATCAACAAGATTATAGAATCTCCAAGGGAATGTGAGAGCCTTATGACATGCCAGTTTGCTTTTCGAGATTGCCCAATCTCTAACTAAAAGAAAAAAAAGATGTTGTTTACTTTATTGCATTGTACATAATCGAGTTGCATTGTTTATAGTCATGTATATTGCATGGTCCACTGTTTGAGTCATTGTGTCTAAGGCGAAGTAAAGATATATGTAACTCTTGGAAGAGAGTGTTGCTCGGGACGAGCAAGGAGGTAGTGTGGGGGAATTTGATAGAACCTTTTAGGGGCTATATATTAATGTTATTTTCCACATTATCATGAGAGATTTGAGCTTAATTGTAGAGAATATGTTGTGTTTTCTCACTTGATGCTTCATATGCCTTTTATTGTTAGTCCGTGCGTTTCTATGCATATTTAGATGTTATTTGTCATATTTAATCGCTTGTTATATTTTTTCATGTTGTATTGGCAAGAATAGATTCTAATCGGTTCATAGGAGGCATGGAACGAACTTCGGAAACAACGGAAGCTCAAGTGGAGTGAAGATAAGCCGAATTGGAGGAGTTTGGATGACCAGTCTGAACTAATTTGATTATAGCCGGAGTTCTACAATTAATTTTTGAGTGAGACCGGTGCCAAATGAAAGTAGACTTAAATATATTTCCAACGATAGGTCAGGAAGCTTAATCCGAGTTCGGACGAAGAAGTTATGGCTCGACGAAGTCAGGAGCAGATTTCAGGGGGCTATTGTGCAATTATTGAAGACTTCTGTGGGTTATGATTGAAGAACGACCTAGGGAAGAAAAAACACATCATTCACGCATACGGAGGAAGAAAGACAGGCAAGGGAGCTGAGGATATTGATTGGGATCATCCCCAAACCGGAAATTTCACCGTTTGATTTCTTTCTCTTCTCTTTTCATCACTTTCATGGAGAAACTCTATTGCTTTGCTACGATTTCAATTAGTAACCTGACGTTTTGCTAGGCTTCTCTAGAGAGCCTAGGGTTAATGTAGACGATTATGTTTTCCGGGTTTAAGACTTTGTTTCATGCGTTTTGATTTGATCTTTTGGATGTCATTTGATTTCATGAACTTGTTGAAGATCTTAGTCTATTGACACGGCTAGGGTATGAATTGATAATTCATGAATCTTCGTGTTCTTCATAGATTGTGATATTTCTTAAAGATAATATATGTTTTAGTTATGTTCATATTCTATGCGTAATTCTTGGGAATAATGGAGTAATTAACCGGACTTTTTAATTAGCTAGCGTGTGCGTGAGAGCGACTTAGACCTAGTTGTGATGAGATATGAACAACAATCATGTATCACAGAGACTTAGAAGAGAAGTGTGTAGGATTGGCCTCCGTGTGTAGATTTGGTAGGAGATAGTGAGGTGTTCGTGTGGTGGTGGTCTGAGAGGACATCATTACGTGCACTTTTGTTAGCCTACTACAACGAACCGGTAGATGTAGGTGGACCGAAAGGACACCAAGTAAACCGTGACGTAGAACGATTTGAGACCGAGAGGAGATTGTCAGTACTATTATGCGGCTTAACTAGAATAGACTTAATGTGTCACATAGCTGATCTGGAAATCATCTATAACCCTAGGTGATCTAGAGATTGCCTAGTTTCTCCATATTTTTTTAATAAATTAAAAGAAAAAACCAAAAATATTAGTTTAGTTGTTTATTTTAATTCAGTCACCTATTTGAGGGTGACAACATTTGAAATAACAAATATTCCTCCAGTTACAGTACTCTAATCTAATAACTAAGTGAATAATATGAAGTCCGTCCTCGTGAGATCAATAACTCGCGGTTGAAATATAACCCTATATTACTTGAACCGTGCACTTGCGGTAACACGCTAGTAATTCGTATCCGCATACGAGCGATGAATTGCCTATGCTACCGTCTTTACAATGGTTCATCAACGGGACACTGCGAATCCATGCCAATACCCAAGACCATGCTCTTGAAAATGGTGTAGCACCACGGGCCCCATGAGGTATATTCTTTATACTATGACTTTGAGTCCGAATTTGTCTTTCGTCGTTCTGCCATGCGAAGATCGAACCTTCTTCACAGTGAAGGCCACTATCCTCCTTCTAAAATGAGCATTACCACTGCTACTCTGATGCATGGTGATTCAACCATGAAGAAATACATGATTTTGTGTGCGGGCTTCCACGTCCCAACCTTACAAGGGTTTGGTGATCAGACGCAAGAATTTTCTATTCTCTCTAGACATCACGATCTCGATCGCGTTCCACGATAGTTTGGCTACGATCAAACTCCACTTGGCATATGGTACTAATACATGATCAAATATACTCTAGAAGCGGGGTGTGAATAGAGTATGACAACTTTTCCTAAGATGGTGGTTTTCAAAGTAATTTGAGAGGTTTTGAAGTTTTTCAAATCTTTGAAATCTGTTTCAAAACTTTTAGCTGAAACTGACAAATTAAAAGCTTCTGATAGTTTTCAAGGCCTTGAAATGCGTTTCAAAGACTTGAATTTATCATGTGTTGAAACAGCTTTGCAAGCAAGTAAAGTAATAAAATGTAAAGAGCCAGATACAAGTATTTGTTACGAAGTTCGGCCTTCAAAAGGCCTACTCTCTGCCCGAGGGATCTAATCCCTCTAGTATTTGAACAAGTTCTTATTTATCACTAGTTAAACCCTAGATCTCAGGCCTAAGAGAATTTCTTTACTCATATACTAGCATGTGGTTCTTTCTAACCTATATAGTACAAATTGAACTACTTGATACAATAAGATTTTCTGTTTTTCCTCTTGAACAGCCTAATGAGAACATAATATAGATGACAGAACATATTCTAATGAATAAGCATATTAAGAACAAATAGAAGAATGCTGAGATAACCGTGAAGCTATAATGATCTTGGAGGTGTTCTTATGGATTTGAATGAATGCGTAATCTGATTTGATCTCCTTCTTTAATGCTTCTCTCAATCTGTAAGAGTTTATCTGAATGAATGTATCTTCCTCTGTGTATATCCTTCAGCTTCTTTAATTTGAATTTTTGCTGCAACAGTCACACAGTTTGTTGCAACAAAATCCCTAAAAATCCTCAACTGATCCTGCTTCTCAACAGCTCTCTTCCATCGGATTTAAGCTTTATTCTCTGCACTGAGATTGAGCACAATCTGCACCTGCGAGCTTCAGAAAAGTTTATAATAAATCCCATAAAAATAGCTATACTCTTAGAGATTTGTGTGACACTCCTGCATTCAGGTACATAGGCTCAAATACTCGTGAACATTTTCAAACATTTAAAAATCTTTTCAAAGCTTTGAACTATAGCTGTTTCCTGCAAAACAAAGTTAGAACACAAAACTTGCATATTCAGAGTATAAGCACTTGTTTGATAATCCGACAGTCAGATGTATAAGTAATTTCCCTGCACAACAAAATATAAGATAACACATATAATTTTTCTTTCATCACACAATAAGGTATAGACAAAAGACTAGAGACAACCCCCCCCCCCCCCCTCTGTTCTTACTGTCCTCTTGAGATTTTCAAGGCTTTGAAACAAGAATCTGAATTAATAATCTCCCCCTTGATGAAGGACAAAATAATTATTCTGTTCAGACTGTGTAGCTGCACTAAAATTTCATCATCATTAGCAACATAGCATATACAATCTTATGAAATCAAAATCAAATACCAAACTGTTAAGTAATTAAGAAAATTTTAAAAACATTATTAACCAAGTAGTAAAACAACACAATAGTTTAGAAAAGTAAACACATATCCTCCTAACCAAATTAAACAAGTTCATCTCCACAGGCATCTAATTTCTCCCCCTTTTTGACATTCATCAAAAGTGTGAGAAAAATATTGGACCTTATTACATATAAAAAAACTTGAAGAAACTTAGAGTTTTAAAAATTGTTCAAGGTTTAAATAAAACTTGAGAAGAGTGAAATTTTTCAAGGCTTTGAATATTCAGAAAGAAAATGCAGGAGTTTGAGGGTTTGAATTTTGTTCATCTTGTTCTAATTCTGATCCTTCAGCATCATACCTTCAGCATTCTCTTGATCACCTTCCTCTTCCTGTTCCTTTTCTGCCACTTCTTGCTCTTTCACTTTCTCTTTCCCTTTGTCAACTTTCCCTTGTTCAGCGGCCATAATTTCAGCATCTTCTTCTTCAGCCTGTTCAAACAGAGCTTCAGAAGCAACAATCTCTGCAATAACTTTCTTTTTATGCCTCTTTTGCTTCAGAACATCCCCAATTAGCACCGCATAGTAAATGTTGCCTTCTTTCCCTATCTCCAAAATCCTCTTCAGTCGAATACCCGTCAAAGAGCTCCCTGGTAGAATATGAATTCTTTGAACCCTTTTGAACTTAAGCAGTATCTTTTTGCACATCCACAAGGTTCAAACTATTGAAAACTTTGGAGATCTTGTCATTCAAGAAAGAAACTAGGTACTTAATCTTCTTGAATCTAGTACACAGCTCAAATTGAGCCAATTTCAGTTCATCCTGTTCATTCATAATAACATTCAGCTTCAAAAGCACCTGAGCCTGATCTGGAATAGTAGAGGGTAAAGCTAAAGGAGAAGTTAAGGATTTTGGGTTAGAGAACTTCTTGGATTTACGCTCACTCTCAGAAAGGTCCGAATAAAACTTCCATTATACCTTAGAAGTCTGCAAAATTCCAATCCTTTGAAAAGATGCTTCATTGACCATTCCAAAACCAGCAGTGATTTTCTATTCTTTTGCAACACGAATGTCAAAGTGTTGGAAGAAAAGAGGTAGGATATTGGCATAGGGTAGGACATGGTTTCTGTTTTTGGTACTGCAATATAGCATGTGCTCCATCACAATGCTAGCCAAATCAATCTCAAAACTGTACATAACCAGATACATCAAGTACAAGACCCTATTTGTGAGCAATGCATTTGAATTCTCTCTAGGCACGACACACCTCATTGAGATAGTGAAAATAATTTTGACTTCAACAGTTAAATAATAATGTGTTAAATATTTTGAGGTTGAGGGTGTATTAGGTAGAAAAAATCCACTTTAGCCAACCTAATTGCCTCCTCCTTGGTTGGAAGACTATCAACCTCATTAACTTTTGGGCAACCCAAAACCTTAGCAAAAACACCATGATCGAACTGAATATTAATACCACCAACCTTAGAAGAGAAATTCAACTCTTTTCCAGGCACATGTTGAAGGTTAGGGTAAAACAGTCTAGTTAATCTACGGTATGCATCTTCAATATGGTTCGAAATCTTCTAATTATAACTCTCTTTCAACCTCATAATGCACTCTAAATCCATCGTATCAAGCATCTTGTATTACATCATACTACAAAAAGCTATAGGAGTTGAAGCATAACCATCTAACCAAAGCCCTTGTGATTTAAAATTGAAAAACCAATGCTTTGATATAGAGCTCTTACCAAAAACATATTTCTTCACCTTCTTTGGACTAGCCTTCAGAACACTTTTTCATTTTTCAGATTTAGCCTTCTGATCCGATTTTCCTTTGCTGGGCCTCGCTTTCTCCACATCTTTTGTCGTCTTACTCTACTTCTTATTCGGCGGAGATTGTAATGGAATGCTCACATTCTTAGAGGTTGAAGCAACAACCTGAATCTCTTTTTCAAGTTTAGCTTTAATTCTCTGAGCTTGGCTCTTCTTCCTCATGTTGTCTGCCAACTTGTTCAGTCGAGTACTCTGAGGTCTTCGTGAATCCAATTAGGGAGGATATAGCATTTAGATTGAGAGAGACATGAGAGAGAAAATATATAGTTGAAGAGTTGGAGTAAAAGAATGAAACTGAATGATTACAATCTCTTGCAAGGGATTCCTTATTACAAATTTCAAAAGTTTCAATAACAGATTGAATGATTAAAATTTATGTTAATATTTGAAAAAGTTTCTTTAAATAGTAATAATAATGCCAAGTAATTATCTACAGAGATAACTCTCAATATTAATTGGTCCATTGTAACTTTCATGTAGTATGCAGATTTATATTCAAATATTTGAAAAGAAATTCAAGGATTTGAAAAACTGCTATACTTCGGACTAATTTTCAAGGCTTTGAAAAAAAGTTCAAGGCCTTGAGAACAACTAACATACCTGATACTCACCCTACATCAATTAATCCTTGTTCAACATACCAAGTTCAGATCTCAATGCTGCAAATCTATCCTCACGAAATGGTTTAGTGAAAATATTAGCAATTTGCAAACTAGTAGGCACAAAAGATAAAGATGATGTCTAACATTAATATGTTTGGTCCTTGAATGTTGTACTAGATTTTTTGTAATGGAGATTTCACTTGTGTTGTCACACCTGATAGAAATGTCTTTGAAATCAAACCCAGTATCTCTCATTTGTAGAGCTATCCATATCACTTGTGAGAAACAAGCTCTAGCTGCAATATATTCAGCTTATGCTAATGATAATGCTTCTTAATTTCGCTTCTTTGGTTGCCATATTATCAAGGATGAGCCTAAGAATTGATAGCATCCTAAAGTGCTTTTTCTATCAACTTTGTATCTTGCAAAACCAGCATCTGAGTAGCCACAAAGAAAGAAAATAGATCTGTTTGGATACCAAATAGTCTTTAGTACGATTGAGATATTAGAAAACACCTTTGACAGCCTCGAAATGAGACTCCTTTGGATCAGGTTGAAATCTAGCACGCATACAAACAATAAACATAATATCTAGCCTACTAGCAGTGAGATAAAGTAGTTAACAATCATACCTCTGAATTCTTTTTGGTTCACACTCTTACCATTCTAATCTTTGTCTAAAGATAGAGTAGAGATCGTAGGAGTTTTTGAAACCTTGGATTTAGACATACTGTACTTGTTCGGTTAATCCTTGATAAACTTGTTCTAATGTAGGGAAATTCCTTTCTTCATTTGATGATTATGAAGGCCAAGCAAGAAATTCAATCCTCCCAATAAGCTCCTCTCAAACTCCCTGCACATAAGACTTGAAAACTCCTTTGATAGAGTATCATTAGTACCACCAATCAGTATATCATCAACATAAATTTTACTAATAAGATATCTTTCTCATGTATTTTGATAAACAAAGTTTTATCAACCGAACCTCTTTTGAATCCATTTTCAAAGAGACATTTAGATAGTCTTTCATACTAAGCCTTTGGAGCTTGTTTAAGACTACAAAGAGTTTTATCAAGTTTTAAAACATGATTAGGGAAATCATCATTTTCAAAACTATGATGTTGAGAAACATAAATTTCTTCTTGAAAATATCCATTTGGAAAAGCACATTTCACATCCATTTGAAAAAGTTAAATGTCCTTGTACGAAGCAAATGCAAATAACGTTCTGATAGTTTCTAACCTGGCTACATGAGTAAATGTCTCCTCATAGTTAGTGCCTTCTTCTTGATTCTATCTGAGCCACTTGTCTCGCTTTGTTTATGATTAACTTTCCATTTTCATCAAGCTTGTTTCTGAATACCCACCTTGTTCCAATCACAGACTGGTTCTTGGGATCAGGAACCAAATTCCACACTTTGTTTCTCTCAAACTCATTTAACTCACTTGGAATTGCAATAATCCAGTATGCTACTTGTAATGCCTCTTTCACATTTTTTGGTATCATAAGAGAAACAAAGGAATTAAAATCACACAAGTTCTTTAAATGAGATATAGTCTATATACCAGTAGTTGGATCATAAATTATGTTTTCCTCTGGATGTGATAAATAATATAAGAATCTTTTTCCTTTGAGTAAATGTTTTTGTTTATTTAGGAAGTTTTTTAAGGCCTTGAGAAGTTGATGCAGTGGGTGATCCATTATGTGGTCTTTGAGACCCTATTTCAAGGCTTCGTGAACCATTTTCAAGGATTTGAAAATTCTTTATGTGTTCATGCAGGCCAGTCTTACTACCATTCTTTGCATCAGCTTCATCATCTGAATCACGCTTTTTCAAATTCAATTCTGAAAAACCTGCACTCAAAGAACCATCATTGCTTTCATAAAAGATAACATGAATACTTTCCTCAACAATTTTGGTACTCTTATTTTGAACTCTTTAGGCTTTGCTTGTCAAAGAGTAACCCCGAAAAATACCTTCATGAATTCTGGCATCAAATTTGCGATGATTGTCTTTCTCATTGTTATGAAAAAAATAAGTGCAGCCAAAAGGCTTAAAATAGGAAATATTTGGCTTTCTGCCTTTGAATAGTTCATAGTGGTTTTTATTCAAAATAGCTCTGATCAAGCACCTTTTAAAAATATAATTGGCAGTATTCACAGCTTCTTCCCAGAAAGACTTTGGCAAATGATTTTCCAAAAGCATTGTCCTACACACGTCCTCAAGGGTTTTGTTTTTCGTTTCTACCAAACCATATGTTGAGGAGTTCCATGAGCTGAATTTTTTTGAGTGATTCCATGTTTTGCACAGAATAAATCAAAATTTAGTTGGTGCAATTCTCTACCATTATCACTCCTAATAGAAGCAATCTGTAGGTTTTAAGAAGTCTGTAACTCTTTAAAAAGCTTTCAAAATTCAGACAAGGCTTCCGACGTTTCTCTTAGAAACATAACCCAGTATATATAGACAAGTCATCAACAATGACTAATATGTATCGCATAATCTTTGGATTTTGACATTCATATGACAACACAAGTCCATATGAAGAATTTTAAATAGGTCTAGAGGTACTTACAAATTTCTTTGGATTGAAAGAGCTCCTTTTCTGCTTAACTTGAGCAGAAGATTTGCATACCTCCTCATCCTAGAATTTTATGGATGACACTCCTCTGACCAAAACTTTAGATATTAGTTTGTTCAGAGTATGCATGCTGATATGCCCAAGCTTCCTGTGCCAAAGCTTTGAATCATCTTTCAACGCTTTGCGTCATTTCAAGCATTTACCTGCAACATGGTTAGTATTCATGGAATATACATTATTTGACCTATGATCTGTGAGGAAGCAATTACCAAATTTCTCATCTTGGACCACACAGTTCTCCTTGTCAAATATTACCTTGTTGACTTTGTCACAAAGTTGAGAAGCACTTAGCAAAATAAATTTAAGCTATCAACATAATAAGCATCAGCAATAGAATATGCATAATCATTACCAACTTTTCCAATCCCAATAATATTGCACTTCCCTTCGTCACCAAGTGTGATTGTTCCTTCATATTGTTCTTCTAGTTCAGAAAACAAAGAATTCTTACAACTCATATGTCTGGAACGATCACTGTCCATAATCCTCTTCTGATCCTTATTCTTAGTGGAAACCTGCATATACCAATCAATTCCTTACCCAGCTTTTAAACCGGGTGTTATATGTGGAATCATACTAAGGATCAACCATTTTAGGAGGCCTGATCCCATTTGGAACCCAAATTTCCTAACTTTCCCCTTAAGATGAAACGGAAAAGTATTCCTTATCAATAGGAGATTCTGTTCTTCTGAAGGGACAACTTAATTTAACATGACCTATTTGACCACAATAAAAGCACTTAGAAGAATGTTTACCACTGGATTTCAGAAAATGGGTATTGTTCTTTATAGGAAAATTTGGATTGTATCCAATACCATGTTTGTTAATTTAGTGTAAACTTCCTCCAAGCATCAAGTTGAGGCTTTGTTCTGATATAGCAATTTTTTTCATAACTCTCTTTGGTTATTCAATTTTTCGATTCAATAGGATCTTACTTTCCTCTAATTAACCATGTTAATGTTTCGGCGTAACAAAGTTGTCATTCAAACAAGTGTTTTTGCTACAGCTTCTTTGACCTAAGTTTTCAAGGCCTTCAAATGGTTTCCAAGTCTTTGAAATCTTTGTAAGATTCTGCATGAGAAACTTCAATATTTTTGTTTTGACAAACCAAATCCAAATTTGTCTTTGCTTGCTCTTGAACCTTTACCTTCAATGAGGCTATGTCATTTATGAAACTCTCTTCATTCATAAGCATGCATTTGAAGATCTCAGACAACGCATCATTAGAACTAGACATTAAATTTTTCACCAATACCTTAATATGCTTATACGATCTTTCCTTATCATGCTCAGCCATAAGACACAAGTTAGCTTGATCCTCTTCTGAATCTGAGTCACTTGTGGAATCAGAATCACTCCAAGAAGCAACCAAGCCTTTCTTTCTTTTGTCCTTGTCCTTCTATCGACAATACTAGTTTTTATTGTGAGGACAATATCTGAAAAAACGATCAGTATCACCACATACAAATCAGTTTAGTCCTTTAGGTTTATTTGAACACGAGGATGACTTACCTTTTTAGCCCTTGCTGCTTGATGATCAAGATCTGTCTCTACTGTAGTCCTTGTTTTCAAAGTTTTTCTCCATCTTGACAATTCTGGCCAAGGCTTTGGAAATGAGTGCGAATGGATCTTTCATCATCTTCATCCTTTCAAGGCTTTGAATCTGCTCTCTCTCTCTCTCACTCTCTTTGGATTTGAGTGCCATATTCTTGATACTTTCAAAGAGTTCTCCATCAACTTCATTCATGAAGATTTCATGAGTGAGGAGATTTCCCATCAAGTCATCCAGTTGAAGAGTACATAAATCTTTAGCCTCTTTAATTGTTGTTGTATATGGCTCCCATTTAGCTTTAGGAAAACTTCTCAATATCTTCCTGACTTTCTCTTCATTTGAGAATGGTTTCCCAAGGATTCAAGGTTGTTGACTATGTCGGTGAACCGTTTACACATGTTCTTGATTGTCTCATTTTCATTCATCTTGAATAGCTCATATTGCCTCAAGAAGATATTAATCTTCGTCTGCGTGAATTGGCTATTTCCTTCAAAAGTAACCACCAATTTGTCGCAGATTTCCTACGCACTCTTTCAAGTGTATATACTGTTAAACTCATCTGTATTCAAAGCTTAATACACTAAGTTCATAGCTCTATAATTTTTGGAGTTCTTTTTCAGTAGTAGAAAGAGAGTTTTCAGTTTTAGGAATATAATCCCCTCTCTTTCTCTATAGAAAGTATGAGGTCCATTCTGAATGATGAACCGCATCTCCATGTATTGATCTATGATGAAAATATTCATTTGAGATATCCAGTGCAAATATTTATCTTCTAAAAATATAAGAAACCACCTTCACCTACATTACTCGTGATAAAAAAGAATTGTTAGATACTAATACAAGATCAAATATACTCTAGAAGGGAGGGGGGTTAAATAGAGTATGGAAACTTTTTCTAAGATGTTAGTTTCCAAATAAACAGAGAGGTTTTAAATTTTTCAGAGTTTTGATATCAGTTTCAAAGCTTTGAACTGAAACTGATAGATTAAAAGGTTATGTGAGTTTTCAAGGCTTTGAATGTGTTGAAACAGTTTTGCAAGCAAGCAAAGTACTGAAATGTAAAGAGCAAGACACAAGTATTTGTTATATATTTCGGCCTCTAAAAGGCCTACTCTCCGCTTGAGGGATCAAATCCCTCTAGGATTTGAACAAATTCTTATTTATCACTAGATAATCCCTAAATCTCAGGCCCAAGAGAATTCCCCTACTCTTCGCCTGTGGTTCTTTCTAACCTATCTAGTAAGATTAAAATACTTAATACAATTAGATTCTCTGTTGTTCTTCTTGAAATACTTAATGAGAACTGAATATAGAACACTTAAACATATTCTAATGAATAAGTAGATTATGCACAGATAGAAGAAAATTCTGATAACAGTGAAGCTATGATGAGCTAGGAAGTGTTCTTCGGGATTTGAAGGGATGAGTAATCTGATTTGATCTCCTTCTTTGAATCTTCTCTCAATCCTAAGATTTTGTTTGAATGAATGTATCTTCACGTGTGTACATCTTAGAGCTTCCGTTTTATTTGAATTTAAAGTGTTGGTGCAACAGTCACAAAGTTTGTTGTAACAAACTCCCTAAAAATCCTCAAATTTTCCTGCTTCTCAACAGCAATCTTCCAACGGATATAAACATGATTCTCTGCACTGAGATTGATAAAAATCTACATGTACAAGCTTGAGACAAGTTTATAACAAATCCCATAAAAATAGCTAGACTTTTAGAGATCAGTTTGGCCCTCCTGCATTCAGGTACATAGGCTTAAATACTCCTTAACATTTTCAAAGCTTATCAAAACTTTTCAAACCTTTGAACTATAACTCTTTCCTACAAAACAAAGTTAGAACACAAAACTAGCATATTCAGAGTATAAAAGTTTGATAATCCTGCAATCAGATAGTTAAGTAATTTCCCTGCAAAAAAAAATATAAGTAAGCACATATTATTTTTCTTTCATCACACAATAAGGGATAGAAAAAAACAAGGAGACAGGCTCTCCCTCAGTTCATACTGCCCCCTGGAGATTTTCAATGCTTTGAAACAAGTTTAAAAGCTTCAAACAAGAATATGATTTAACACTTACCATCAAGGTAGGTTGCTACAAGATAGTATCTTAATATTAGCAGTTTTATTTTTTATTCTGTCTTTGATTTTACTGTTAATGCATTCCCGGCTTAATCACCGAGAATTGCTAAAGACTCAACCCGGTGCACGAGAGTGACTAGTTGGGGTTAGCAAGAGAAAAGAGAATTAAGTACCTTACCTTGATAGACCGAAAGGAGAAAAGGTGTTAGTAATCATAAACTCAACCAATTCTTATTTTCTACACTCTGTTTCTTTAAACTGATTACTTAAGAAAACCTACAAAAGTCCTCTTGCGATCGATAATTTGAGTTGAAAATACTCTCTATACTACTTCATTCGTATACTTTCGAACAAAACGTTAATTTGCGCACCAAGTTTTTGGCATTTTTTTCTTTTATTTTTCATTTTTCTTTTATCTTTCTGCTCTTGAAATCTCTATTTTCTAGGAACTTATCGAGAATGCCTAGAGTGCCCCACGGACTGGTGCAACCACTCGATAATCCAAAACAGATCTTCAGAGAGAAAAACCGCAGAAAAAGAAAGTAGGATGGCAGATTTACCAGCCAATCAAGGGGGGCGTACTCTAGCTCAGATGGCTCGGTACATTGAGGAGCTAATTTTTGCAGGCTTTGTTGCCCGGAAAAATAAAAGAACATATAATAGAAGATCTTTAGTGCAGAACTTTGAAGTCTCTAGGGGAGGACATGAACCAACTATAGTGGTGCTAGAGATCACCGCAAAGCACTTTGATCTTAAATCCTCCACCATCTACACCGTTGAGACCCAATGCCCGTTCCACAACTGAGCCGATGAAGACCCAAACGACTCTATCGGAAAATTCGAATATTACTGCAACAAAGTCCGGTACAAGGGATTTTAAGTAAAAACTGAAGATGATCTTGTTCCCTTACTGTCTGTTCGGAACAGCCAAGGACAGGCTCAAATCCTGAGCACCCAAAGCCATCACTACATGGGAAGCCCGTGTTGCAGATTTTCTGGCAAAGTTCAACCCCGCATCTCGAGTAACAAAACTACCGAGCAAGATCCTGTCCTTCGAATAGAGTATGGTAGAGACGGTTGTAGATGCATGGGAAAAATGATGAGATTGGTGAATAGGTGCCCTAATCACGGTTTTGGGTACCTAAAGATTCTGCTGGTACTCTACCATGCCCTGGACAGGGAGAAAGCTGACAAGATTGACAGAGAAGATGGGGTCAAATTTCTATACCATGTAGAGAAGGACGGAACCTGTGATTTGATGAAGCAGTTAGCCAAGAAGGACACTCGCCTATTTGATGGCCGCAAGTTCACCGTCCTTGCCGAGCCAGTAGTCGATGATCGTATAGATAATCTGACCAAACTCGCTATGGATTTGGTCAAGAAGGTCTATACAGAGAAGAAGGATGTTGGAGCCGTGGAAGAGTTAGATTTGGATGCAGTCATTGAGGAGCTCAAGACGGAGGATCTAATTATGTACTGCAACAGTGGGATCTAATTAATTTCACACCTGGAACAAGGGACCATCCCGGGTTCCGGTATGGAAATCATAATTCTTTAGTCTATGCACAAGGATTATAGCACGAGCCACAAGCTTAGCATGTCACCGACAAAGCAAGCCCAACAGGGACCATTAGCACAACAGTATGTTAATGAGATGTAGAAAATTCAGACCATGTTCAGGAATATTGAATCTGGATTTGCACAACGGATGCCTTTACAACTTATTTGCCCTTCAACAAAACCTCACCCACATGTTACAATCCACGTGTTCAGATCAATTCCATCACCTCTCGGAGTGGAATAAACTACATGATCCTCCGTATCCCATCTATGCTCGAGCAAAAAGGTCAAAAAATATCGAACACGAAGTATTTGACAGGGAAGATAATCCAACCGGCAGCCCCAGCTGAAGGGCCCGGTTGGACAGGATGTAGTGCAGAATGAGATGGATGAAGCTAAAATGGTGCCTGTGTACCAAGAGGTACCGTATCCTTCGAAGAAATGAAAGAGGGATGATAGCAAGGACTATGCCATATCCTTTTTCTTTCTCCTTTTTTTTTTTTTTATTTTCAATTGAAGTATCGATCTCATAATTTCGTTCGTTTCTTTTGACCTTTCTCGAGATGTTCAAACAACTGCATATTAACGTACTCATTGCTGAGGCATTAGAAAAGATGCCCACTTATGCGAAATTCCTCATGGACATTATGTATGGAAGGAGGCACATGAGCAATTCAGAGACTATATATCTGAAGGAAGAAGTGAGCAACTGTGTAAAGAATGGGCTACCGACAAAGAGGAAGGACTTTGGCGGCATTGTCATCCCGGTGACCATTTTACAAAAGAATGGCTCTGTGTGAGCTAGAGGCTAGTATCATTCTGATACCCTTGACGATTTTCTAGAGTTTGAAGGTCGGTGAAGCAAGGCCCACAAGAAGAATGATTTAGATGGCAGACAGGTCTGTAAAACAAGTATATGTAGTCATAAATACATTCTTGTTGATTTTTCCAACTGATTTAATAATTTTGGACATGGAAGTAGGAGAGGTACCACTCATTCTGGGAAGACCATTTATGGCCACTAGACAAGCCTTGATAAACTGCAAAAGTTGACAACTGACCATGCAGATTAATGAAGACAAGGTTAAATTCAAAGTCTTCAAAAGTTTCCAGCTGCTAGATTATTACGAGAATTAAGAGTGCTTCGCTGTGGAAGTAGTCAAAGATATTGGGTTTTGGCATAGGTAACGCAGCGGAATATTTTTTTTTAATTCGTACTCAAAGTCCACCAAGGATCACAGGAAGAGACATTCATAACATGATGAAGGACATAGAAGATGTGTACCTTTTGGTACGGGAGATCACACGAAGAATAATTTCCTCTTCTCTACGGTAGATCCACGTCTAGAGGTGAGATCTAGATCTTCCTTCTCCTAGTGATAGATTGGACCGAAGTAAGAGGGAAGAACGAATCAAGCAACGAGGAAAAAAGAGAGGATTCGACCTCTCTTTGTGGTTGACGGCTAGGGGCTTCGGCCTCTAGCTTGTCTTGCTTTCTCTTTTGCTTTCTCTCCCACTCACTTGTGTTACGAGCATTATTTGTAGGAAGGAAGCTAGAACATCCTTTATATAGCCCAACAACTCCTTGTTAACTACATAAAGGTCCTTCCTAATCGTACATGAAGTAGGATTAGTCCCTTCCTCGCATATTAGTCCTACTCAGTTTGCAAGGTGTTGCAAACTGATCCTTCCAATTAATTATCATATTAATTAATATCAAATCTAGTTCAACTCTATTAGACGTGTGACCCCATAGCTTTCTACTTAGTTGGTAGTAACTAATTACTAACATGGAGCGGTGTCTAGCAACACATCCATGCAACCCAACTAATAGAAATAAGTCAGTGATCAGAAACCTGGTGCCCAATATCACATATTGCATTATCCCCTTGTCTCCATATCCGGATTGGACACGAGACATAAATAGTCACACTCGTATATCCAATCTATAGTTCCTCGATCCTTGGAATATGCTTATGCAAGCAGATAACATCAATATCTCCATATTGATTTATCTGAGTATGGCCAGACATTCAATAAGCACCATCCCTCGAGTGGCCATGGATATTTGCTACCATTATGTAGGAGGGACAAATCATCTCTACATCACTTCGATCTCTAAGCTTGCTTCCTATCATGCCCGATAGCTATCTTTATAGTTGCCCGGTTAAGGCGCAACGTTGGGTAACATCAAAGCATGATATTCAACAACTAGAGTATCTAGCGTCTTCAAGTCTAAGGATTGAAATTCTATTAGCACTACGAGAATAGATTGTGACTTTAACATAATCTAATGTATCCTTCTCGTTGTGGGTCAATCCAGTATGCCATTACTCCTAATGCATAGAATGTGTTGGAATTGATATCTCCATATCAATCAACACACATACTATTCTATATTTGATCTTCCTGTTAACCAATATAATGGACTAGGGATATCTAAGATAAACAACACATTGTATCTAAGGACTTCATTATATTAAATATCACAATAATTAATAAATGAATATTCTAGCAAAAACATTGTTCATACTAAATATAGATTGCCTCTAGGGAACCTATTCCAACAGTCTCCCACTTGAACTAGAGCCAATCTGGTGCATCATGTATGCCTATAGATCTTGCGTGCCATTCATACTTTCGTTGCGCAAGTGGTTTTGTGAGCGGATCTGAAAGATTGTCATCCGTTGGAATCTTGCAAATCTTCACATCTCCTCGATCGATCTTATCACGAATAAGATAGAATATCCTAAGTACATTCTTTGATTTCTGGTGTGATCTTGGTACCTTGGCTTGTGCGATCGCCCTAGAGTTGTCACAGTAAAACTATATGGGATCCACGATGCTAGGGACCACACCGAGCTCAGTTATTAACTTCTTTATCCAAAATGCCTCTTTTGCTGCTTTCGCATCAGCAATGTTTTCAGATTCTGTTGAAGAATCAGCAGCTGTCCCTTGCTTGGAACTCTTCCAGCTCACAGCTCCTCCATTCAGTCTAAACACGTATCCAGACTACAATTTGTAGTCATCATTATCGGTTTGGAAGATTGCATCAGTGTAACTGATCACCCTTAGTTCTTCCCTACCTCCAAATATCAAGAACGCATCCTTAGTCCTTCTTAAGTACTTTATAATGTTCTTGACAGCAATCCCGTGACTCTCACCAGGATTGGACTAATATCTGCTCACCATACTCAACGCGTATGATACGTCTGGTCTAGTACACAACATGTCGTACATGATGGATCCTATGGCCGAGGCATAGGGTATCCTACTCATGCAGTCCTTCTCAATCTCGTTTGAAGGAAATTCAGTCTTAGAAAGAGTGACTCCATGCGACATGGGCAGGAATCTCTTCTTGGAATCTTGCATGTTGAATCTCTTCAACACGTTGTCTATATATGTACTTTGACTTAGGCCGAGCAGCTTTCAGGATCTATCCCTATAGATATTTATACCAAGTATGTAAGATGCATCTTCTAAGTCCTTCATTGCGAAACATTTTCCTAGCCAATCTTTAACAGATTGAAAAGTATGAATATTGTTTCCAATGATTAGTATGTCATCTACATACAAGATCAGAAATACTACGGAGCTCCCACTAACCTTCTTGTAGACACAGGGCTCATCTTCGTTCTTGATAAAGCCAAACTCTTTGACTGCGTCATCGAAACAAAGATTCCAACTCCTAGAAGCTTGCTATAATCCATAAATAGATCTCCGTAGCTTATAGACTTCATTGGCATTCTCAGGATCCTCAAAACCCTCTGGTTGTGTCATATACACATCCTCGAGGGGGTTCACATAAAGGAACTCTGTTTTTACATCAACCTGCTAAATCTCATAGTCATAGTGTGCTGCAATAGCAAGTAGAATTCGAATGGATTTAGTCATGGGAACTAGTGAAAAGGTCTCATCATTGTCAATACCATGAATCTGTCTATACCCTTTAGCCACCAATCACCCTTTATAGGCAACTACCTTGCCATTAATGTCTGTCTTCTTCTTGAAGACTCATTTGCACCCTATGGTCCGAGCCCCTTCAGGTGTTTCCACCAAAGTTCATACTTTGTTGGTGTACATGGAATCCATTTCGGATCTCATGGCTTCCAGCCACTTCTTCGATTCTGGGCCACTCAAGTCCTCTTCGTAGGTTGCAGGCTCATCATCCATGAGTGGTATGTCATCGGGATCAGTCACGAGAAGTCCGTACCTCTCTGGCTCATGACGTACTCTTCCTGACATAAGGTGTTCCTGTGTTAGCTGAACAGGTTCTTCCACAAAAATTTTGTGGCTCCTGCTCATGTTCCATCATCGGTTCAGTGGTTTGTGGTTCTTGAATTTCTTCATGTTCTACAGTCCTCCCACTTGATTCTTTAGAGACAAACTCTCTTTCTAGAAACACGCCAGTCTGAGCTATAAATAGTTTTTCCTCAGTTGGATTGTAGAAATAATATATTTTTGTTTCCTTAAGATATCCCACAAATTAACACTTATCCGCTTTGGGCCCGAGCTTGTCTGTTTGTAAGCGCTTTACATAGACATCGCTGCCCCAAATCTTCATAAACGACAATATAGGACGCTTCCCAGTCCATATTTCATATGGTGTCTTCATGACCGATTTGGATGGAACACCATTAATGGTAAAAGCTGCTGTCATTAGAGCATGTCCCCAAGAGGATATCGGAAGATCCGTTTGAGACATCATAGATCGCACCATATTCAATAGCGTGTGATTCCTCCTCTCAGACACACCATTCAATTGTGGCGTTCCAGGTGGATTGAGATGGGATACTATCCCACACTCTCTAAGATACTCTTCAAACTCTTGGCTTAAGTATGCTCCTCCACGATCCGATCGTAGAGCCTTAATACTTTTACCAAGTTGCGTCTCTACTTCATGCTTGAATTCTTTGAACAATTCAAAGGATTTGATTTGGTATTTTGAACAAATTAAATATATTTAATAATGGCTAGGTCAGTAAATATAGCTCCCACTATTTTTCTCGGATTAATAGCCCTCACCATTAATGCGGAAAATATCATGTATATTTTCTAGTAGGTCCAAGATCCATATTTCACTTCTTTTTGAGCTTGCTTTGGCAAGTAACCCAAGAACTGGTTATTTAGGTAGGAACCATTCCAATTGAATCCTATGCAACTCTTGTTCCAATTAGGTGAATAACTCATTGTTCTTTATCTTTTAGATAACGCCTAATTTTCATGCCTCTAAGTTCATCAATCCAATTGATTCTTACCTAGTTGCGTCCAACCTCTTTCTTGAAAATAAACACATTAGTAGCGTGTGTCTTCCTCAACACATCAGGGGGAACTAAAATATCCTTTCTTTGGCAAGCCCAAATTTTAATAGACCATGATCATGAAGGGTGTTTAGGCAACATAAGGGAAAACACGATATTTTATTTGAGTGATTTAATAGTCATTATTCGTTCGGTTGATCCCATCAACATGATCTACTTATTTGGATTGGGCAATCGACAATAAAAGACCATCTTTGTTTATTATTATCTTGTTAACGTTTTGCTAGTATCGCCATACACACAAAATAAATAACTATACATAAATAATAAACATACACAAAAGAAAAATTAACATGGCATCGATATGGCCCCTAGACTAAAATTGTATCAAGCCAATAATAGTATCTATATTCCCTAAAGTGACAACCTCATCTCCATGTGCTCCACCATAGCCGCGCGCCTAGGGTACAGAGTCCTTGTTGTCTTTCGGCTTCTTGGTTCTCCGGTCTTCATCTCCATGCACTAGGCTATCATCTAAATTTTTTTAATTCTAACCTAACATCTAGAATAAATAAATAAATAAATAAATAAAACCTCACATGTTGAGGAAGTTGATCAGCTCGCAGGCCGTAAAATTCACTAACTATTACATTAATTTAATCACCTCGCAAGTCGTAAATAAAACCACAACAAACACAAAGCAACCACAATCTAGGCCATATCCATCCACCATGCAACAAAGCACATAATACAGTTAAAACCAATTTTTAACGCGCTTGTTCAATTTTAGTTTAATTGGGTAATTAGGGTTGCAACGGTTCAAGGGGTCCAACCTCAGCCTAGGCCGAACCCCAAGGGACCACCGCCCGCCTCCTTGGGTCGGCCCTAGGCCGGGTGCCCCTTGTGACCAGCGGCCTTGCTTGGCGTGTGAAAGTGTGTAATGTAGAGTAAATAAAGGACCTAAAATACTCTCGGAGGGGGGTTGAATAGAGTATGGAAACTTTGTGCAAAACACAGATTTTAACTAATTAACTTTGTGAGAAACTCAAATCTCAAGGCATTGAGATTTTATAAAATAGTCAGAAACTTTCAAAGGCAAAATAGAAAGCTTCAAGGCCTTGAACTCTAACCAGTTCTGAACAGCTTATAAACCCTAGTTTGATTTGAGTTGTATGCAACAGTAAATAACACAATGTAATTTACAGAGTTCAGTCCCAATGGACCTAATCTCTGCTTGAGGGATCTAATCCCACCAATATTGGGCAAACACTTCTTATTACTCACACAGAAATAGCCCTAGATCTTCAAGCCTAAGTGATTTCCCTTACACCTATACAGCTTGTGGTTCCAAACCTATCTAGTATCAGCTACTAACTGTTTAGCTAACAAGAACCTCTTGTTGTTCACTTGAACAACCAACCACTAGGTTTAGTGAGGTTTTAGATATACAAAAGATAAGGAGATTACAAAACAGAAGAAGAACACAATAGAAGAATAAGCTTGTGAAGGCATGGATGTGTTCTTCTGGAAACTGGAATGATTGATCTTCTGAAATCTGGAATTGAAACTTGAATGTCTATGTGTTTGAATGATTGATCTCCCACTAATATTTCACACCTCTCTCAGTTTTCTACAGGCGTCTTTCTCTTTCAAAATTCAAACCAGTCTTTTATCTACTCACTGCAGCTGAATGAGAGATTTTAGTAGATATCCGTTGAAACCAGTCCTTTTTCAACTGCAATTCAAACAAATCTGAGTAGATATCCGTTGGAGTTTATTGAGATTGCATTTGCACGTTTAACAAACCTTCAACAACATTAAACCATAGTAACAACAAAATCCATAATTATAACAGCACTAAGTCTGTTTGGATTTCCTGTTTCTGAATACAAATTGGATGAAAGAATATAACAATAATCTGTTTAAATTTTGAAACATATAACTCATGATAAACTAGTTTAAGACTCTTAGAAGTCATTAAACAATCAAAAAAATAAAGATCAAACCCTGCAAGAAAGAATCAAATTAATTCTGTAAAGCTGTGAGCAGCTCAAGCCATATCTCAAGGCCTTGAAGCTCTTAACATGCTTCACAATCTTTCAAAGTTAAGACCATAAATCTTTGATTCTCCCTGATCAGAATATCTGCAATTGTGTTAGATATACGGAGAGTATAAAACATAAGTATTTGGAGCAAATCTCAGATCTATATAATCAGATATCCAATCTGCAACACAAGATTGTTAAAACATTCAGAACAATAAAGCTACTCTCAAGGCTTTAAAGCTATGTCAGTATCTCAAGGCCTTGGAGCATGAGAAATGTTTTGTCTTTGTCTTTCATCACTCAAAACAGTTACTTCTCAAAACACACTTAAGGGTCTTTGAGTCAACAATCTCCCACTTGATGAAAGACAAAACCCATAATCCTGTGTAAATATCCCTGCAAATCCTTGTAAGAATTAGATATCAATATATTGCAGATACAATAAACAATGATACCAGTCAAACCATCTTAACACAAATAATCAGTAATTATCAGATAACACAGATGATACCAGAGCACAACTGATTAACAACAACATCTAATATTTATTCAAGTATCGAAAGTAACCACAAAAACCACATAATTTCTCCCACTTTTTGACTTTCATCAAACAAAGGTGCAGAAATATTGGATCATTACTCAGAGCCAAAAAAACATTATTCCTAGAAAGTCAAGGCCATGAGAACAGAAAAGAAGAAACGAAAAAGATAGAAGGAAAGGTTCAAGGCTTTGGTCTTCTCTGATCTTCATTTATTCTTTGATGTCTGGCCTTTCTCTGAGCCTTCTCCAACCTCTTCATCACTTTCAGCATCATCAGCAGATTGATTTTCATCTTGTTCAGCTTCCACCTCTGTAACAACTTCCTCAATGATTTCATCCACCTTTTTGTTCTTAACCTGCACTGAATCACCCTCTAAAGCTTGATCAACTCCTGTGTCTTCACCAGGTTCTTCTTCATCAGTCTACTCATATAGATCTTTTGAAGTGAGCACCACTGGAATTGGCTTCTTTTTCTTCTTCAAGTAATCACCTAGCCTTTCATCTAGGCAACACTGGTGTCATGACTAGTAGCAGAAGAAATCTTCTCCATGTTCAAACCTTTGATGACAACATCCTGTTTTCCATTCATCGCATTGATCAAACCCTTGAACTGGTTAAATTCAGAAGACATATGAAATAACCTTTATCTGAGATCTTCAATCTCAACCTGCTGATCTTCAAATTTCGCAACCAACAAATAGTAATCCTCATTTTCTTGTCCTTTTGTTGATGTAGCCCCCTTTGGTTTAACAAACTCCTTTTACTCAAGCTCAGCCTTTGAAAAATCTGAGTAGAACTTCCAATGACCTTTCCCAGTATGAACTACTCCAATCCTCTGTAAGGCAGTTTCATCAACTAACCCAAAACCTCCAGTAATATTTTCATCCCCTTTCACAGGTACATCAAAATGGTCAAAGAAAAGAGGTAATAGGTTGGCATAGGGAAGAGGATGGTTTCTAGTTCTAGTAGCACAATAGATCATATGCTCCATAACCACTGTTGGCAAGTCTATCTCAAACCCTTGACATATTAGATACATCAGAATGAGAACTTTATCAGTAATCAAATCCCTAGAGTTTTCCTTAGGAATAACACTGCTCATCAGAATTGTAAACAAAATCTTAGCTTCACAGTTGAGCACAGAGTGTGTCAACTGTTTTGGACCGGAGGGTACACCATCAATGAAAAACATTTATTTTGCCTTTTCTAGACACTCCTTCCTATCAGGATAATCTCCAACATTATACTTCCTAGGAATGCCCAAGACTTTGGCAAAAGTCCTATGATCTAGCCTCAAGTTTATCCCAGCCACCTTAGAAGTTAACACCCTCTTATCATCTCCTTCTTGAACCAGATTCAGATAAAATAATCTAGTTAACCTAGGATAAGCTTTTGAACAGGATTTAACACCTTCCAAACTGCAATATTCCTTAACTTCCTCATACAATCAATATCCATTTTATCCAATAATTCTTCAGAGACCATACTACAAAAAGCAACCTTAGAAGAAGCATTTCCTTGCATCCACATAGTCCTAACTTCAGAACTATCAAACAAATCTGAAGGAAGTGCATTTTTATCTTGATAACCCTTTTTGGTTGCTGCAACAACTTGCTTAACCCTTGTTTTCTTCTCAGTGAGTTTGCTCTTCTCTTGTTCTCCTTCAGTTGGCTTCTTCTTTCTTTCTTGAGAAGATTTCGCCTTTTCTTCTTCTCCAGCCTTTTTCTTCTCTCACCTTTCTTCTTTTCTGACCTAGGTTGATCACCACCCTGAGTCTCTGTCTACTTCTGTGGATCGATACTTGAACCTTCATCTCCCTTTTATGTTCTGATCTTCTTTTCAGGAGGAGTGTCCTCATGCAAACTCTAAATATTCTCTGAATCCGAATCAAAGATCACAATTTTCTCCTTCTTCTTTGCCCTCTTCTTGGATCTTCCAGAAGGCTTTCCGTGTTGTTGATAAGAGAATGAGATTGAGAGAAATACAGAGAGAGAGAGTAGAGAGAATGAAGAAGAATAAGCCATGACTTTCAGCTGAAGTAGGTTGAAAAGATGATTCATAGAAGGACTCTACTGAAATCAACATGCAAAAAGAATCTTTGAAAATATTTTTGGATATTTTAGAAAATTCTCTAAGTAACTCAAATATTATACAGTTATCTAAAGAGATAAGATAAAATATTTGATGATCCATTTTTTAAAAAATATTACAGATGTTTCAAGACCTGGAGAACAAGCTCAAGGCCTTGAGATTTTCTGTAGTTTTAGAAGTTTCAAATCTTTGAGCTATACTTTAAAGGCTTTGGAAAGTATAATCTCAAGGCTTTGAGATTTCAACACATAAACACAAGTAAGTACCAATACTCCCCCTAAACCAATGCTTCCTTGTTTAATATACCCAAATCAAGCCTTAGGGAGGAAAACCTATCGTCTGGAAAAGGTTTAGTGAAAATATCAGCAATCTTCATTGAAGTAGAAATAAAATATAGAACAACATCACCTTGTTCTGCATGATCTCTAAGGAAGTGATGTCTCACATCTATGTGCTTGGTTCTTGAGTGCTGGACTGGATTCTTAGAGATTGAGATAGCACTTGTGTTGTCACAATGAATAGGCACATTTCTGAAATTATAGCCAAGATCTCTAAGTTGCTGTGGAATCCATAACACTTGTGAACAGCAAGCTCCAGCTGCAATGTATTCAGCTTCTGCAGTTGATAATGCTACATAATTTTTCTTCTTAGAATGCCAACTGATCAGTGAAGATCCAAGAAACTGGCAACATCCGGAAGTACTCTTCCTATCTACTTTATATCATGCAAAATCTGCATCGGAATAGCCACTCTAAATAAAATTAGATCTCCTTGGATACCAAAGCCCCAAGTCTCTGGTTCCATTCAAATATCTAAAAATTCTTTTGACGTCAGTTAAATGAATTTCCTTAGGATCTACTTGAAATCTAGCACACATACAAACACTGAACATAATATCAGGTCTACTAGCAGTTAAATACAAAAGAGATCCAATCATACCTCTGTATTACTTTTGATTCACACTCTTATCATTTGAATCCTTTTCTAATGAGAGTGATGAACTCATAGGAGTTTTAAGCACCTGGGACTGTGACATATTGTTCTTGTTCAATAAGTCCTTGGTATACTTTCCTTGATATACACATATTCCTTTCTCCATTTGTAAAATATGAAGTCCAAGAAAGAAATTCAGTTCTCCCATTAAGCTCATCTCAAAGTCGCTGCACATCAGACTAGAGAACACTTTTGAAAGAGCATCATTAGTAGCACCAAACAAAATATCATCCAAATATATATGAACCACTAAAAAATCACTTTCATGATGTTTAATAAAAAGAGTTTTATCAACTAGACCTCTCTTGAAATTGTTTTCAAGTAAAAATTTTGAAAGTCTATCATACCAAGCCCTTGGAGCTTGTTTTAGCCCATAAAGAGCTTTGTCTAGTTTGTAAACATGATCTGGAAATTTTTCATCTTCAAAACAAAGAGGTTGTGATACAAAAACATCTTCTTGTAAATAACCATTCAGAAATTCACATATGACATCCATTTGATAAAGTTTTATGTGGTTGTGAGATACAAATGCAAGAAGTATTCTAATAGCTTCTAACCTTGTTACAGGAGCAAAAGTCTCCTATAATCTATACCTTCTTCCTGATTATATCCCTGTGCCACGAGTCTGGCTTTGTTCCTTACCACTTTGCCATTCTCATCAAGCTTATTTCTGAACACCCATCTGGTTTTTATAACTGATTTCTCTTTCGGTCTGGGAATCAGATTCCATTCCTTGTTTGTTTCAAATTCATTCAGCTCACTCTGCATTGCAATGATCCAGTCTACATCTTCTAGTGTTTCCTTGGTATTTTTAGGCTCAATCAATGATACAAATGCACTAAAAGCACGCAAGTTCTTCAACTGTCCTCTTGTATGAGTTCCAGTTTATGGATCAGATATGATATTGTTAGCTGGATGATCTGCAAGATACTTAAACTTCTTCCTTGGTACCGAGGAATATGTTCCTTCAAGGCTTTGAGTTCTTGAAACAGTAGAGGGAGCATCATAGAAAGTTTAATTTTCTGTCTCAAGGCTTTGAGATTTTGGCTCTTGTGCGCAAGAGATTCCGGCGGGGAGACCTCCGTGTGCACCGTGTGCAGTGGATCAAGGATCGCACAGGAAGAATAGGGGTGTGTGTAGGGAGAGAGTAAGGCAGTAGCAATGTCTGAGAGAGAGACAGAGGTTTGACAGAGCTTCCGCGTATGGCAGTGTGTTCTCCTTTGTATGGAAAGGTTGACGATCTATATATACTGGAGAACATGACCGTTGTAGTGTGGTTAATGCGCCCATTAATGGCGGCTTAATTAGCTTAACCATAACGGCACGTTCGTCCGAGTATATAGGGACCGTTAGAGCACGTGGTGCGCGAATACCGGAACCGTTACGAGGTTGACCGGGTTTGACCGGATTGACCGGGTTTATGGAGCTCGTGCCATAAATCTCTCAAAACAGTTACTAAAGGTCGCGTGCGGGCTTGGCTCGCACGCGACAGGGCTTACTCTAGCCTCCAAACCACTAAGTCCCTACAAGTCCCGTGCAGTGGTATGCTAGGGCTCTGTCTCGCAGCCCCCACATGGATCAGCTCGGCTGGTGATCCAGTGTGTATGGAGCACAATATGGTGTGCTGGATGGCTGCCACGTGGCCAAGATCTGTCATGTCAGAAAGCAGTATCTACAACTACATCAATGGAATTGTAGAAAAGGGTAAAATCTTTTCTAGACACTTTCAGGTATGGAGAAGTGTTGGAATAGATGCCCTAGAGGCAATCTAGTTTAGTATGAATTTATTTGTGGCTAGAAATTCTTTTATTATTTATTGGATATTTAATATAATGAAGTCCCTAGATTTACAATTGTGTTGTTTATCTTAAATATCCGTAGTCCAGTATAATGATTAATGGGACAATCATCTATAGACTAATATGGGGTTGGATTGATATGGAGATATCATGATCCAACACATAGGTGTGCATTAGGGGTAATGGCGCACTGGATTGACCCATCTTCGAGCAGGGTACATAGACGTTGTGTTGAGTCACAAGCGCTTGTAACCATTTAGCTTTGATGACCCTAATCCTTGTACAGATCCCGCGCCACATGCATCGAACTAGATATTAATAAATTCATCTTTGGTTGTTGTGACATATATGAAATCTTATAGTAGCACTTCATCGATTAGATGGTTTGCGCTTCGAGGACGAAGCTCAGTTTAAGGGGGGAAGGATGTAATACTCCGTTTTTAATATACGGGTAATCTGATAACTATTTTTAAGTTTAAGAATATAGTTTTGTGAATTATATGACAAAAGGGGAGATAAGTGTAGTTAAATAAAGTATAAGCTAGTTGTGTAGGAGGGGAAGAGGTTGTAGTTTACAGAAATTTATAAACCTCATAATAATAATAATAATAATAATAATAATAATAATAATAATAATAATAATAATAATAATAATAATAATAATAATAATAATAATAATAATAATAATAATAATAATAATATTTTGTTTCCGATGTTTCAAGACCTGATGTTTTTCCCGTTAAACAAGAAGACTCTTGTCTTCATCTTCTCTTTCTCCTCTTCTTAAGCAACTTCATCTCCTTCTCCCGACCATCACCACGGCATCACCTCCACCACCATCACGTCCACCATCTCTCTCCCACTCCTCCTCCCTGTCTCTCTGTTCTGCCCGGCGACAGACACAGCAGCAGCAGCGGCACAAGGCCGCTGCCTCCTCCGACGAAGAGACCCACCTCCATAACCGGAAACACCACAGCTCCCTCTCCATCCCTCTTCATCCTCCATCTCTCTGTCCCTCTCTCCCTTCTCTCTGTTCTGCGCGGCGAAGGAAACCCAGCAGCAGCAGCGGCATCAATGGCCGCTGCCGCCGTCGGAGAAGACCCCGACGCAACCAACCACGCCATCACCACCACCATCTCCACAGCCTCCACCACGACCCATCTCTCCCCCTTAATCTCTCTCTTCCCCTGTGTTTTTCCGGCAGAGCGCAACAGCAGCTGCGGCGTCCTTCCCGAAAAGAAGATCGCCGGAAAAACGGCCGCCGCCACCACCGCCATCTATCTCCCTCTCCTTCCCCAGCTCTCTCCCTCTTACTCCTCTATGCCTTGATCGAAGTAACCCCCACCATCGACAACAACATCAGAGGCAGCAACATCAGAAGCCGCCAAGAACCCACCGGCGAAACCTCCATTAATTCCGGCGAGAATTTCGCCGGAGCTCAACCGTAACGACCCACCTAGCAAAACATGTACCATTCAACTCAGAGAAGCCCGAACAAGTGAGAGGAAGCCTCCACCGAGGAAAAGAACCGTCGGAGGAGCCCCGGCGAAGCTCCATCTCCGGCGACACCGACGACGACTTCGACCCGTCCCGTTTCTTCACTATTTCTCGCGAAATTTGGACTGGGTATGACTAAAATCTTCTCCTAAGTTGTTTTCTATAATCAAAATCATGTTTTAAGTCCTTAAATCCAAGATTTGATTTGTTAGTTTGAGTGTTCTTGATTTGGGGGTTAAAGTGTAATTTTCAGAAAGTTTTCTGGGGGGTTATAATGTCTTTTAAGCAACTTAGGGGGAGGTATATGTCGTTTCATAAACTGTTTGGAGGTACTAGATGCGGTTTACAATTTCAAATTCATTTATAAAATTTGTTATTTAGATTATTATGTAATAATTAATAACTATATTTTTGGGGTAAATATTAAAGAAGAAATTGGTTTGGGGCATTATTTGCACAATTTGAAACTTGGAGGGTATGTACCGTTGAATCTGAAACGTTTTTCTTGAGTAGGGGTCATTGTTTGTTATTCAAAAGATTAAAAAGGGGGAGCTAAATGTCGTTTACTAAAACTATATATATATATATATATATATATACATATACATGAAATTAAAAATATGAAACTTCGATTTCAATTATTTTCTAAGCATTATAGCCTTCATTCCAATTATATAAAAGAGATTTTGGTATTGAAATTTTATTTATGCATTTCAAAGTAAACTAGATTTGTATAATATATTGGGTCTATTTATTAAATAATCAATATTGTTTTGTTTAAATGGTTAATCTCAAAGTATCGTAGATTGACATTTTAAATGAATTGGTTGTAAATATCGCTCCTAGAATAAACTAGTTAGAAAGTGATTTGAGAAATATTTATGTATATTTTATTAATACTTGATCTTTCTCCAAATTGAAAATAGTTATCTTCATGTTTATAAATAGATGTTAAGTAATACTTATTTTTTTCCTAACATATATTTTTATGGCATCATCTCCTAAAATAAGTTAGTGTATAGTTTTTTTTTAAAGCACATATCTCCAATAATTAGTTTCGTTAATTAAATAATTTTCTATGAAGAATTTACTCTAGAAGAGTTAAAAATAATATATAAGAATATATATATATATTTTGAGGATTTGAGAATTTATATTAAATAAGTATATTTTGAGGATGTAATTACGAAAGTAGCACACGCTTGACGAATATAATGAAAAAGATATATTTAAAGTTTGTTTGAAATTAAAGTAGACTCCCTTATGACGACACTAGAGTTCATAGCATAGCACATAGCCCACTTGCATTATACGTGATAGTTGGAATCGGAATTTAAGTTGATTAGAGATTATAAATTTGTAGGTGACGAGTTTCGTGGACAGAGGCTATGTCTATTCGTAGTGCCTAGAACGTGTTATTCACTATCGGATTGAGGTAAGTAAACATGCCAAGCCTAGCGTGCCCTAGCTTCTTTCGTGTCGAAATATGATTTTATATCTGTCCCAAAATGTGTTCTATGACTTACATGCTTTACATGAGATTGATTACGTTTTGAGATAAATGTTTTGAGAATGTCACACGAGAATAATAATTCGTTAATAACGTAAAGTGGAAAGAGTTGTGCGAGGATTATTATTATTATTGTCGATGTTGACTTCAGTCACTCGGCCTGTGATAGATTGTCGTGTTGACTTCGTGTCACTCGACCGTTTTTATTTAAACCCGGTCGCGACCTGCCGGGTGTCTCCATGTACTTACCTCTCTGGCCGCGAGAAGTCTTAGGGGGGTGCCGGCACTTATGGTCATGGTAGCTAGTGAAAGGAAGGATAGAAGCTCCCCGTATCAACAAGTTAATAATATGAAGTTCTATGAGAAAGAGATTTTTATGAAAGGAAAGAAGAGATAGATTGGGAATAATATTCCCCGTTTCAGATACAAGAAAAGGATTGAGATGCAAAGTAAAAGAAAGAGAATTTCACATGTGTTTCCAGTATTCATACTTTATTCTCCAAGTATTTATTCAGTTAGTGTTCATTCCCATTTATGATTGTTTTTGAAAGAATATGCCTCTTCATCTGTTTACAAGCTTGGGTGTTTGCTTACTCAGTATTTCATTGCTGACTTTAGAAAAACTGCGGTCTTTGTTTCTTTCCCCCGCAGGTCTTAGAAGCTGGATTATGGGGTAGCCGGATTCGACACTCATCTAGCATGTATCCGCACTCTTAGTAAAGAAGAACTCTAGACAATATGGATCTTTTGTATAATGTACAAGTCAATGTAAAGTTGTTCTAAAGTATGTAATAAGTAACTATGACAGTGTTTGTTCTCGATTTCCGCCACTTCATTTCCAGTAGCACCCTCCTGGGCTCTCCGGTCCGGAACGGAAAGCTTGGGAACAAGGGGTGTTACAGCGCTTCTCGCGGTGCAATGGTATTTTCATCCTTAGACTTGAAGTCACTAGATATTCTAGTTGTGGATTATTGTGATTTTGGTAGCGTTAAACGCTAAACCGTAACTGGGTAGTTATAAAGGCGTGTACTGGAAACAATAAGAAGCAAGCTTAGAGATCGTAGTGGACGTAGATAGAATTTGTCCCTCCCACATAACAGGAGCAAATATACTAGGCCACTCGAGGGATAGTGCTTATAGAATGTCTGGCCAGACTCAACTAAATCAATATGGGATATTGATGTTATTTGCACGAAAAAGCCTATTTCCATGGATCGAGAAACTGTGTATTGGATATACGAGTGTGACTTGTATGTCTCGTGTCCAATCCGGATATAGAGACAAAGGGATGAGACAATTACTTGTACAAAGGTTGTCAAGATGACTATTATATTAGTTGGCTAGAATGGATGTTTTGCTAGAAACCGCTCCATATTAGCAAATAGTTGCTACCAACTAGATAGAACCTATGGGGTCACACGCTATATAGAGTTGAACTAGATTTGGTAATTAATTAATTGGATTAATTAATTAGAAGGATCACTTTGCAAAACCTTGCAAACTTAGTAGGGACTAATTTGCAAGGAATTGACTAAATTGAATTCTAGTAGGACTAGAATAAGTCCTTTAGGTAGTTGGCAAGGAGTTGTTGGACTATATAAAGGACCTTCCTTCCTTCCTTCCCAAACTTATGCTCATAATTTATCATAACTTGAGTGGGAGAGAACAAAAGGAGAGAGAGCAAGCAAGCTAGAGGAGCCGCCGCCCCCCTAGCCCGCCGCCCGTCCCACTCGGCACCAAAGGAGGCCGAAACCTCCTTTGGTTCGTCTCTTTTGGCGTGATTCTTCTTCCTCTTCCTCTTTCCGGGCTAGCACCAAGGATTGGAAGATCAGGAAATCAACTCTAGGCGTGGATCAACTATAGAGAACGTGACACAATTCGCGTTTGAAGTCATCAAAGGAGAACCCTGAGGTGTGTTATTGATTCCTTCCTTTACCATCGTTATGTCTCTTGACTTGTGATCCTTGGAGGGTTTTGCATGGTTAATTTTTGTTTACGTTGCGCATCCATGAATCAAAACCCTACAGTGGTATCAGAACCACAGGTCGTAGAGTATGAACGTGGTTTATGTGTTACGTTTTGATAGTTTTACACCTTAAATTGATTGTTTATCGCGTAAAACAAGACAAAGCGAGCATGGGATGCAATTTGTCAATAATCTATCATAACAAAATCTAATTTTTGCATTAGATGCATGACATAGTGAGTTTGAGAAAATTTAGGATCTTAGATCTAGGGTTTGGGCATCCTTGGGGAAGAAGGAGTTCTTCCGAAGCAAGGAAACAACCAAACTTGGGCACCAAGCAAGGGAGTTGTTTTGGAAACAGGTCCGGCCCCCCTAGAGGGACCGCCCCTCCTTCTTGTCGTCCAAGCCTTGGCCGCCCTAGGGGTCGGGCTAGCCCTAGGGGCCGGCCGGCCCTAGGGCCTTGCGGTTCACCTTTTTGGGCCCGGGCAATTTGATTGTTGGGCCCATGCACCGTTTTAACCATAGAAATCCTAAAATCAATTAAAATTGACCAAGCGCGTTAAAATTGGATTTTAACTGTTTATGTGCAAATCGCATGGTGATTGGATATGGCCTTAGGATGTGGTTTGATGTGGATGTTTAATTTTGTGGTTTGGTTTTACGGCCTGCGAGCTGATCAATTAATTGTAATAATTAATTAGGGTTTTATGGCCTGCGAGCCATTTTTTTCTCAACTTGTGAGATTTATTTTATTTAGTATAAAAGTTAGCTAGTGCTAGATAAAGTAGATTGTTAGCCAAGATTGAAGAAAAGAAGCCCAAAGCCAAAAGGAGCCACAAAAGATGGAGCATGGAGCATGGAGCATTCCACATGACTATGAAAGATGGACCAAAAGATCAAGACGTATGGAGATGTGTTTGCTTTTAGGGTTCATAGATAATTCCATTGGCTTGGAATTATCTTAGTATAGAAAAGGCCATATCCACATCACAATTTATTTATGCTTTGTGGTTGTTTACTTTATTGTATTATTATTTTGCGGTTGGTGTATGGATGATGCATGCAATTACGATAATACGATAATTAGACAACCCGTCTATTATTTTGAGTTGTGCCCAAACTCAAATAGATAGATTAGTTGATTTTGATCAACAAAACAATTAAAATTGAATTTAAAATCCCTCAAAATTCAAATATTGTGTTCTTGCCTTCTAATAATTTAAACACTCATTATCATCATTATTTATCAAGTTCGTGCGTGCCAAAGCATGGCGACTTGGTTCATAATGATGGAATGCGATGGCACAAGCTAGTAATGTGCAATTGTTTAAATAAGAGGTTGGACACAACTAGGCTATTAATATGATTAAGAAACCTAGAGGAAATCAATTGGGATTATCCATATGGATGGATAAATAAGGAGTTATTTGCCCAATTGAACCAAGAGTTGCATAAGGGATGCAATTGGAATTGTTCCTACCTAAAGTAGTCAAATTATGGGTGACTTGCCAAAGCAAGCTCATGAGAAGATGAAACATGGATCTTGGCCCACTAGAAAATATAAGGATTTTTTCCGCATTAATATCTTGAGGGTTATTAATCCGTAGAAAAATAGTGGGAGCTATATTTGATAAACTAGCCATTATTGAATATAGTCAAAAATTCACAAATACTAAAACTTCCGTATTTTCCTTTTGTAGAATTCCAAATGGCAAACAACTCATCGAGTTCACAGAATTCCCTACGATCTGTACTTGAGAGGGACAAGCTCTCTGGAACCAACTTTCTTGATTGGTACAGAAACTTGAGAATAGTTCTCAAGAAAGAGAAGAAACTGTACGCAATAGAGGAGCATGTTCCAGAAGGTCCAGAGAACCAAACACCTGCAGCCCTAAAGGCGTATCAAAAGCGTGTTGATGTGGCTAATGATGCGGCCTGCCTTATGCTATGCACCATGACTTCTGAGCTTCAGAAGCAACACGAAAAACATGAATGCTGCCAATATGATCGAGCATCTCAAGCAGCTCTTCCAAGAGCAGGCAAGGGTTGAGAGGTATGAGGTTTGTAAGGCACTGTTCAAGTTTCATCTGGCAAAAGGGAACCCGGTGGGACCCCATGTACTCCTTATGATCGGGTACTTGGAGAATCTCGCCCGACTAGCATTCCCGGTCGGCCAAGAGTTGGAAACCGATCTCGTGTTGCAATCGTTGCCCGAGAGTTATGGACAGTTCATCATGAACTATAACATGAACGAGATCGTGAAACCCCTGCCAGATTTACTCAATATGTTAAGGACAGCTGAAAAGAGCATCAACAAGGGTAAGGGCAAGGCCATTATGATGGTACAGAAAGGAAAGGGCAAAAGGTTTTCCTCATCCTCCAAGGGCAAAGGCAAGTCAGTTGCCAAGTCCAAGGAACCTGCCCTTAAGCCTGTTGGTGGCATTGCAAAAGGTGTGACTAAAGGTGAGTGTCACTACTGCAGTCACCCTGGACACAGGAGGAGGAACTGCCCAAAATATCTGGAGGACAAGAGGCTTGGAATAGTGATTCCACCACCATCAGGTATTTTTTTTGTAGATGTCAATTTAACTGTCTCTACATCATGGGTATTAGATAGTGGATGTGGATCTCACATTTGTCGAAATGTGCAAGATCTAAAGAGAAGTAAAAGATTGGCTAAAGGGGAGGTAGATCTGCGTGTTGGGAATGGAGCAAAAGTTGCTGCGTTGGTCATAGGCGTCTGCGAGCTATCTCTGCCTTCAGGATTAGTTTTAGAATTAAATAATTGCTATTTTGTGCCTGCTGTGAGCAGAACCATTATTTCTATTTCTTGTTTGGACAAGGATGGTTTTATTATTTCAATAAAGAACAGTTATTGTTCTTTTTATTTGAATAATATTCACTATTTTAGTGCGCAATTATTTAATGGATTGTATGTCCTTGATCTAAGCAATCCTGTCTACAACATTAATACCAAGCGGATTAAAATAAATGATTTAAATACCGCTTATTTATGGCACTGTCGTTTAGGCCACATAAACGAGAAACGTGTATCTAGACTCCATAAGGATGGACTACTAGACTCATATGATTTTGAATCATTTGAGACATGTGAGGCTTGTTTATTGGGACAAATGACAAAGTCCCTTTTCAATAAGAAAGGTGAGAGGACTAGTGAGCAATTGGCGCTCATACATACTGATGTGTGTGGGCCATTTGCCACGCCTGCCAGGGGTGGTTATGTCTACTTCATTACATTACTGATGATTAAAGTAGATATGAATTTGTGTACCTCATGAGGGAAAAATCCGAATCCTTTGAAGTGTTCAAAGAATTCAAAAATGAAGTAGAGAAGCAACTTGGAAAAAGTATCAAGGCTCTACGATCTGATCGTGGAGGAGAATACTTAAGCCAAGAGTTTGACGACTATCTTAGAGAGTGTGGCATCGGGTCCCAACACACTCCACCCGGAACGCCACAATGGAATGGCGTGTCTGAGAGGAGGAATCGAACCCTATTGGATATGGTTCGATCTATGATGTGTCAAACTGATCTTCCATTATCATTTTGGGGCCACACTCTATAAGGTGCAGCTTCACCATTAACCGTGTTCCATCTAAATCAGTCATGAAGACACCATATGAGATGTGGAGTGGGAGGCGTCCCACACTGTCGTTCATGAGGATTTGGGGCTGCAATGTCTATGTAAAACGTTTACAATCAGACAAGCTAGGGCCGAAATCGGATAAGTGTAAATTTGTGGGGTAACCTAAGGAAACTAAGGGTTACTACTTCTACAATCCAACTGAGAACAAAGTGTTTGTTGCTCGGACCAGCGTGTTTCTAGAAAGAGAGTTTGTCTCTAAAGAAGCAAGTGGGAGGACTGTAGAACTTGAAGAGGTTCAAGAACCACATATCACTGAACTAATTATGGAACATGAACAGGAACAACAAGCAGTTGTGGAGCAACCTGTTCAGGTAACACAAGAGCTTCGTAGATCTAGTAGAGTGCGCCAGGAACCCGAGAGGTATGGACTTCTCGTGACCGATTCCGGTGACACGATGCTCATAGATGATGAGCCTACAACCTATGAAGAGGCCATGAAGGGCCCAGACTCTCAGAAGTGGCTATAAGCCATGAGATCCGAGATGGAATCCATGTATACCAACAAAGTATGGACTTTGGTGGAACCATCCGAAGGGACGCGGCCCATATGGTGCAAGTGGGTCTTCAAGGGCACACAGGGATGGTAATTTGATTACCTATAAGGGCAGATTGGTGGCTAAAGGATTCAGACAGATTCACGGTATTGACTATGATGAAACCTTTTCACCAGTCGCTATGACCAAATCCATTCGAATCCTACTTGCGATTGCAGCATACAACGACTATGAGATTTGGCAGATGGATGTCAAAACAGCATTCCTTTATGGGAATCTCCTCGAGGGCGTGTATATAATACAGCTGGAGGGTTTTGAGGATCCAAAGGAAGCCAACAAAGTCTGTAAGCTGCAACGATCCATTTATGGATTGAAGCAAGCTTCTAGGAGTTGGAATCGGCGTTTTGATGAAGTAGTCAAAGAGTTTGGCTTCATCAGGAACGAAGATGAGTATTATGTCTACAACAAGGTTAGTTGGAGCTCTATAGCTTGTCTGGTCTTGTATGTGGATGACATACTACTCATTGGAAATGACGTTCCCATGCTGCAATTTATTAAAGATTGGCTAGGGATGTGTTTCTCAATGTAGGACTTAGGGGAAGCAGCCTATATACTCGGTATAAAGATCTATAGGGATAGATCTAAGAGACTGCTAGGCCTAAGTCAAAGTACATATATTGACAAGGTGTTGAAACGGTTCAACATGCAAGATTCCAAGAAGGGATTCTTGCCCATGTCACATGGAATCACTCTTTCGAAGAGTGGTTGTCCTTCCAATGAGATTGAGAAGGAACGCATGAGTAGAATTCCGTATGCCTCGGCCATAGGATCTATCATGTACGCCATGTTATGTACTAGACCAGATGTGTCATATGCCTTGAGTATGACAATCAGATACCAATCCAATCCGGGTGAGAGTCACTGGATTGCAGTCAAGAACATCCTAAAGTACTTGAGAAGAACTAAGGATGCTTTCTTGATATTTGGCGGTGAGGAAGAATTGCGTGTAAGGGGTTACACTGATGCAAGCTTCCAAACCGACAGAGATGACTTTAGATCACAGTCGGGATATGTGGTTTGCCTGAATGGAGCAGCGGTGAGCTGGAAGAGTTCCAAGCAAGAGACGGTGGCTGATTCTACAATAGAGGCTGAGTACATTGCTGCAAATGGCGCAGCAAAGGAAGATGTTTGGATCAGAAAGTTTGTTTATGAACATGGTGTGGTTCCTAGCATTGCGGATCCAGTTGAGTTGTACTGTGACAACGCTGGGGCGATCGCGCAATTAAAGGAACCCTGGTCGCACTTGAAATCCCAGCACATGCTTAGGAAGTTTCATCTGATTCGAGATATTATCGATAGAGGAGACGTTCGGATATGCAAGATTCCTACAGATGATAATCTGTCAAACCCGCTTACAAAGCCGGTCACGCAGTGGAAGCATGAAGGGCACACTAGGAGTATGGGCATAGGAGATGCGCCAGATTGGCTCTAGTTCAAGTGGGAGACTGTTGGCTAGAAATTCATTTATTATTTATTGGATATTTCATATAATGAAGTCCTTAGATTTACAATTGGGTTGTTTATCTTAAATATCCCTATTCGAGTATAATTATTAATGGGACAATCATCTATAGACTAGTATGGGGTTGGATTGATATGGAGATATCATGATCCAACACATAGGTGTGCATTACGGGTAATGGCGCACTGGATTGACCCATCTCCGAGAAGGCTACATACACGTTATGTTGTGTCACAGGCGCTTCTCGCGGTGCAATGGTATTGTCATCCTTAGACTTGAAGTCACTAGAATATTCTAGTTGTGGATTATTGTGATTTTGGTAGCGTTAAACGCTACACCGTAACTGGGTAGTTATAAAGGCGTGTACTGGAAACAATAAGAAGCAAGCTTAGAGATCGTAGTGGACGTAGATAGAATTTGTCCCTCCCACATAACGGGAGCAAATATCCTAGGCCACTCGAGGGATAGTGCTTATAGAATGTCTGGCGAGACTCAAATAAATCAATATGGGATATTGATGTTATTTGCACGAATAAGGCTATTCCCATGGATCGTAGTGTGACTTGTATGTCTCGTAACCAATCCTGATATAGAGACAAAGGGATGAGACAATTACTTGTACAAAGGTTGTCAAGATGACTATTCTATTAGTTGGCTAGAATGGATGTTTTCCTAGAAACCGCTCCATATTAGCAAATAGTTGCTACCAACTAGATAAAACCTATGGGGTCACACGCTATATAGAGTTGAACTAGATTTGGGAATTAATTAATTGAATTAATAAATTAGAAGGATCACTTTGCAAAACCTTGCAATTTTAGTAGGGACTAATTTGTAAGGAAGGGACTAAATTGAATTCTAGTAGGACTAGAATAAGTCCTTTAGGTAGTTGGCAAGGAGTTGTTGGACTATATAAAGGACCTTCCTTCCTTCCTTCCCACACTTATGCTCATAATTGATCATAACTTGAGTGGGAGAGAACAAAAGGAGAGAGAGCAAGCAAGCTAGAGGAGCCGCCGCCCCCCTAGCCCGTCGGCCGTCCTCCTCGGCCCCAAAGGAGGCCGAAACCTCCTTTAGTTCGTCTTGTTTGGCGTGATTCTTCTTCCTCTTCCTCTTTCCGGGCTAGCACCAAGGATTGGAAGATCTATAAATCAACTCTAGGCGTGGATCAACTATAGAGAACGTGACACAATTCGCGTTTGAAGTCATCAAAGGAGAACCCTAAGGTGTGTTATTGATTTCTTCCTTTACCATCGTTATGTCTCTTGACTTGTGATCCTTGGAGGGTTTTTCATGGTTAATTATTGTTTCTGTTGCGCATCCATGAATCAAAACCCTACAAGAAGTCATTCCGATAATTTAGAAGCTAAATTAGAAGTATGTCTCTTGGATGAATATCAGAAGGATAAGAATGTTACTTATTTATGATCTTAAGGATCAGAATGTTATTGTCGGCACAATACCTGATTCTTGGAAAAGGGAATCATATAAATAAGAAACTTTAATATAGAGTTGTTTTAAAGGAGCTTAAGGAAGATGTTTAAGTTGCTAATTTTGAGATAACACACATACACAAGGAGTATAAATTTATGCTGTTTTGAATACACGAGAAACGAGAGATCTTTGTCGTAGTGGGAGAGTTATTGGAAAACATCATAGGTTGAGCTACTTGGGATGTGTTGAATCCCGGATAAGTTTTAACTCAGTCCTAATACTATGAAGAGACAATGAATGTTGAAAATGCAGAGTCATGACATTAGTCTGTAGCATCAGAGATAACATTCATGTAGTATAACTACCTTTTGGACATTGTAGATTTGCAAGATGAGATAAAAATCAACGGTTGCAAATGGACCTACAAGAGAAAGAGAAGAGTAGACGGAAAGGTGAAAACATTAAAAGCTAAGCTAATTGTGCCAGTGGCTATATAGAGGTCTATTCAGATTATCGTTCGTATTTGCTACTCATTTCAATAATGAGATATGGAAGATGTATGTCAGGATGGATTTCTTCATTGGAATTCTTGATACATGCATCTACATGATGCGACCAAAAGAGTTAGTTGTGCAAGATAAGGTGAAATACAAACTAAAGATGTCAATTGACATGGGGATTAACTAGTATTCTGATCTTGCAGCATTAGTTTTGGCCAGGAAATCAAATATCATAGTTTGATTTGTGTCTTAACGAATCTCGTGTGTAGAAGAGATGCAACGAAAATTGGTAATATTTCTTGTGCTCCATGTTGAGGATGGCTCATTGGAAACAATGTTGGATATACATCTTCAGTGAATGTGTGATTATCTAGTAAATCTGATATGTGGGATTTAGGTGAAACCATTTAGATTCTTGGTTTGAGCTCTCGCGTGATCGGGAGAATAGAATGATGGTTGTTTCTAAAGTCACATATATTAGTAAAGTACTTTCATGTTTCAAGTATGCAAAGACTCCAAGAGAACGTTATTGTTTATGGCGTGTGGAGTTTTTCTGTCTAAGAATCTGTGTTTAGAACACGTGATTAGATGGAGAGGAAAAAGGCATTCCTCATGCTTTAGCAGGTGGGGCCTCATGTATACTATGTATAGTATTTGACAGGATAACTATTTTGCTTTTAGCATGGATAATAGTTTTAAGTCACTTACAAGGAAAGAACACTAGTGGACTGTGATAATAGCATACTAGGGTATCCGAGAAGATTTAGAGTAGATATGCTAGTTTATCACACATAGTCTACACATAGATTTAGACTTCCGATTATGAAGGGTTTCAAGATTGTTAATTTATGGCTTTGAGAATAAGTGGGAGATTGTTGTGAATTGCATTCAGAAAGCCATATTTATAGTTGAATTAATAATTCTTAATAGATAACTGTTTGCATCTTAATTTAGCAAACACGTGAGTATGCAAATGCTATTTATTATTTGCCATATAAATATGCATTATAAAGTCTAATGTTCCATACCTAAGACAATTGGACATGCAGACGAGTTCGGGCATGCGCGATATTGATTGTTAGTTATTTATGGAATATAAGTAAGGGTTCACAGTCTAGATGATTTTGGACAAACCATCGAAACGACTGTAGTGTAACATTATAGTGAAACATCTCGGTCAAGGAAACAGTATAGTTTCAACTAGTTAGACTAGCATACTTTGTGTATGTTGAGCAGGACCGCCATATGAAATATATTTATCTCGGACTGACCAAAGTGAGATAATAAAATATTTCATTGTTATTGGTAATATTGGAAACTCTTAATTTATGATTGTTTATGTGGACACAAATCTTGATTAATCATATTTTTGATATATTGAGTGAGATTGAAATGCGAGACAACAATCCTAGTATATTGGATAATGATTGTTATGATTTGGTGAAAGATAAATGAATCATGGAATCCACGTCTCGTATGAGAATGATATACCCTCCTGGGAGCTCACTAGGTTTTGTTATGTCAAGTCTCCGCAGCTGGTTATTTGTAACCAGACATAACAAATAAGGGTTGAGAGGTATAGATCAGGGAATACATAAGATGTTGATGAGATCGAAATTGTCTGTAAGAGTAGATAAACATTAACGGTATCTGTAATCTTAACGTGGGGAGTTGTCTAATATTAATAACAGGAGCTCATACATAATGATGAGAATAAATGTCGGAGTGCAATTATAGTTTTATGGTGGAGTAAACTATAATTAATAATTAGTTTTGAATTTAATTCGGGTTGAATTATGGGTTCAAGTATATTACTGGGAGCCGATTCATTATTTTCTCCAGATGTCCCCGACGTAGTCCAACATAAGCGTGATCATGGGATTCACAAGTGTTTTTGAGTCATAAGTGTGTGGAATGTAAATTGAGATTATGTTTGGTATTTTATAGTTGGTGGGTATTACTACAAACCATATGATTAGGACTTAATTGCAAGCTACACTGAAGTTTGTAGGGTGGGACTTGCTATGCAAAGTTTTCCTACGAGGGACTTGTGTGCAATTATGGGTATTCCTAGTATTAGGGTTAGTAATTTGTCTCTATAAATAGTCCACCATAGTTATTAAGTGATGATGATTGCTCATACATATTTTCCACACAAGAGATAAAAATCCAGTTGTGCATCATGAGCTTTTCCTGTTCGAATCACCATTGAACTTGAATCGGAGCTTGGATCATACGTCGGAAGGCTTTCGGACATACCAGATTCCGTTTTTGGGTATTTAGATCTAGATAACGATCTCGGATCGCTTTTGGTAAAACACAAAAATTGTAGATCTCGACAAAAAAAGAGACAGATAGAAACGGCGCGTCGATCGGAGTTGTAGATTTCCAGATATAGCCGGTCAAAGTTTCTGGTCCGCATTTGATTTTCACTAGGATCTGAATTCGGTCTTCCGAGCATAACTGGAGCTACAGATGTCGCATGAAGACAAGTCATATATGAAAATCGTGTATCTCGACGAGACGGACGCAATGAAACAGGTCCTGAGGTCAGGTTTAGAACAGAGCTTCTTCAGTTGCTGGTCAAAGTCTTGGGATTCGCGTCGTCCAAGTCTGGATGAACTGTGGTAAGTTTAATTCCGCAAGCTAACTTACCACAATAATTTTTTTTTGAATGCCTATGATTAATTCTATGCATAAATCATGTGATACGGGATAAATCTCGTCAAATTTTCCCTTTACTCCTTTGTGCAAGCTTGGACCGGAGGAAGAGGAAGAAGAAATCACGCAACACGAGGCAATAAAGAGGGGGCGGCCTCCTTTGTTGCCCGACGGGGACGGGGCGGTGGAAAGGGGTTCGGTCGGCCCTCTTGCTTGCTTGCTCTCTCTCCTTTGTTCTCTCCCACTCAAGTTATGAATAACAAGTTCATAAGTGTGGGAAGGAAGGAAGGAGCATCCTTTATATAGTCCAACAAATCCTTGTTAACTACCTAAAGGACCTGTTCTAGTCCTACTTGAATTCGGTTTAGTCCATTCCTTGCAAATTAGTCCTACTAAGTTTGCAAGTTGTTTAAAGTGATCCTTCTAATTAATTAATCATATTAATTAATTCCCAAATCTAGTTCATCTCTATCTAGCGTGTGACCCCATAGGTTCTATCTAGTTGGTAGAAACAATTTGCTAATATGGAGCAGTCTCAAGAAAAACATCCATTCTAGCCAACTAATAGAATAGTCATCCGACAAACCTTGTGCAAGCAATTGTCACATCTCTTTGTCTCTATATCCGGATTGGACACGAGACTTACAGGTCACACTCGTATATCCAATCCATAGTTTCTCGATCCTGGGAATAGCCTTATCCGTGCAAATAACATCAACATCCCATATTGATTTATTTGAGTCTGGCCATACATTCTATAAGCACTATCCCTCGAGTGGCCTCGGATATTTCCTCCCGTTATGAGGGAGGGACAAATTCTATCTACGTCTACTACGATTTCTAAGCTTGCTTCTTATTGTATCCGGTACACGCCTTTATAGCTACCCAGTTAAGGTGTAGCGTTTGACGCTACCAAAATCACAATAATCCACAACTTGACAATCTAGTGACTTCAAGTCTAAGGATGACAATACCGTTGTCACCACGAGAAGCGCTTAATGCACACCCATGTGTTGGATCATGATATTTCCATATCAATCCAACCCCATACTAGTATATAGATGATTGTCCTATTAATTATTATACATGACTAGGGATATTTAAGATAAACAACATAATTGTAAGTCTAAGGACTTCATTATATTAATACAATGAATATTCTAGCCAAAATAAATTCATACTAAACTAGATTACCTCTAGGGCATCTATTCCAACAGTCTCCCACTTGCACTAGAGCCAATCAGATGCATCTTGTATGCCAATGCTCCTAGTGTTCCCTTCATGCTTCCACTGCACAAGCGGCTTTGTAAGTGGATCTGAAAAATTCTCATGTGTTGGAATCTTGCATATCCGAACGTATCCTCTATCGATAATATCTCGAATAAGATGAAACTTCAAGAGCATGTGCTTGGATTTCTGGTGCGACCTGGGCTCCTTTGATTGCGTGATCGCCCAGTGTTGTCGCAATACGACTATGCTGGATCCGCAATGCTAGGAACCACACCAAGTTCAGAAACAAATTTTCTGGTCCAAACAGCTTCTTTTGCTGCGCTATTTGCAGCAATGTACTCAGCCTCTGTTGTTGAATCAGCCACCCTCTCTTGCTTGGAACTCTTCCTGCTCACCGTTGCTCCATTCAGGCAAAACACATACCCCGATTTGTGATCTAAAGTCATCTATGTCGATTTGGAATCTTGCATCCGTGTAACCCCTTAAACGCACCTCTTCGTTACCGCCAAATATTAAGAAAGCATCCTTAGTTCTTCTCAAATACTTTAGGATGTTCTTGACTGCAATCCAGTGACTCTCACCTGGATTGGATTGGTATATGCTTGTTATACTCAAGGCATATGATACATCTGGTCTAGTACCTAACATGACATACATGATACATCCTATGGCCGAGGCATAGGGAATTCTACTCATGCGTTCCTTCTCAATCTCATTGGAAGGAAAACCACTCTTTGAAAGAGTAACTCCATGTGACAGGGGCATGAATCCCTTCTTGGAGTCTTGCATGTCGAACTGCTTCAACACCTTGTCAATATATGTAATTTGATTTAGGCCTAGCAATCTCTTAGATCTATCTCTATAGATCTTTATACCAAGTATATAGGCTGCTTCCCCTAAGTCTTTCATTGAGAAACACTTTCCTAGCCAATCTTTAACAGATTGCAGCATGGGAACGTTGTTTCCAATGAGTAGTATGTCATCCACATACAAGACCTGAAAATCTATAGAGCTCCCACTAACCTTCTTGTAAACAAAAGACTCATCTTCGTTTATGATGAAGCCATCTGCCAAATATCATAGTCGTAGTACGCTGCAATTGCAAGTGGGATTCGGATGGAACTGGTCATTGCGAATTGTGAAAAGGTTTCATCATGGTCAATACCATAAATCTGTATGAATCTTTTAGCCACCAATCGGCCCTTATAGGTAATCATATTACCATCCATGTCGATCTTCTTCTTGAAGACCCACTTGCAGCCTATGGCCGCGCCCCTTCGGGTGGTTCCCCCAAAGTCCATACTTTGTTGGTATACATGGATTCCATCTCGGTTCTCATGGCTTCTAGCCACTTATGAGAGTCTCGCCTTTTCATGGCCTCTTCATAGGTAGTAGGCTCATCATCTATGAGCATTTTGTCACCGGAATCAGTCACGAGAATTCCATACCTCTCGGGTTCCTGGCGCACTCTAATAGATCTACGAAGCTCTTGTGTTACCTGAACAGAATGTTCCACAACTCCTTGTGGATCCTGTTCATGTTCCATAGTTGGTTCAGTGATTTATGATTCTTGAATTTCTTCAAGTTCTACAGTTCTCCCTCTTGCTTCTTTACAGACAAACTCTGTTTCTAAAAAGACGCCGAACCGAGCAACAAACACTTTGCTCATGTTAGGTAGTAACCCTTAGTTTCCTTAGGGCAGCCCACAAACTTACATTTATACAATTTTGCCCCTAGCTTGTCTGACTGTAAACGCTTTACATAGACATCGCAACCCCAAATCTTCATGAACGACAGTGTGGGACGCCTCCCACTCTACATCTCATGTTGTGTCTTCATGACTGATTTAGATGGAACACGGTTAATGGTGAAAGCTGCACTTAATAGAGCATAGCCCCAAAATAATAATGGAAGATCGGTTTGACACATCACAGATCGAACCATATCCAATATGGTTCGATTCCTCCTCTCGGACACGCCATTCCATTGTGGCGTTCCGGGTGGAGTGTGTTGGGAAACGATCCCACACTCTCTAAGATTGTCGTCAAACACTTGGATCAAGTATTCTCCTCCACGATCCGATCTTAGAGCCTTGATACTTTTGCCAAGTTTCTTCGCTACTTCACTCTTGAATTCTTTGAAGCTTTCAAAGGATTCAGATTTGGCCCTCATGAGGTACACAAATCCATATCTACTGTAATCATCAATAAATGTAATGAAGTAGACGTAACCACCACTGGCAGGCGTGGCAAATGGCCCACACACATTAGTATTTATGAGCGCCAATTTCTCACTAGTCCTCTCACCTTTATTATTGAAAGGGGAATTTGTCATTTTTCCCAATAAACAAGCCTCACATGTCTCATATGATTCAAAATCAAATGAGTCTAGTAGTCCATCCTTATGGAGCCTAGATACACGTTTCTCGTTTATGTGGCCTAAACGACAGTGCCATAAGTAAGCATGATTAAATCATGTATTTTAATCCTCTTTGTATTAATGTTGTAGACATGATTGCTTAGATCAAGGACATACAGTCCATTAAATAATTGCGCACTACAATAAAGAATATTATTAAAATAAAAGGAACAACAATTGTTCTTTATTGAAATAATAAATCCTTCCTTGTCCAAACAAGAAATATAAATAATGTTTCTGCTCATAGAAGGAACAAAATAGCAATTATTTAATTCTAAAACTAATCCTTAAGGTAGAGATAGCTCCCACACACCCACGACCAACGCAGCAACTTTTGCTCCATTCCGAACGCGCAGGTCTATCTCCCCTTTTTCCAATCTTCTATTTCTCTTTACATCCTGCACTTTTCGAAAAATGTGAGATCCACATCTAGTATCTAATACCCATGATGTAGAGACAGTTAAATTGACATCTACAACAAAAATACCTGGTGGTGGTGGAATCGCTATTCCAAGCCTCTTGTCCTCCCGATATTTTGGACAGCTCCTCCTCCAGTGTCCAGGCTGACTGCAGTAGTGACACTCACCTTTAGTCACACATTTTGCAATGCCACCAACATGTTTAAGGGGAGTTTCCTTGGGCTTGGCAACTGACTTGCCTTTGCCCTTGGAGGATGAGGCAAACCTTTTGCCCTTTCCTTTCTGTACCATCATAATCGCCTTGCCCTTACCCTTGTTGATGCTTTGTTCAGCTGTCCTCAACATATTGAGTAAATCTTGCAGTGGTTTCACGATCTCGTTCATGTTATATTTCATGATGAACTGTCCATAACTCTCAGGCAACGATTGCAACACGAGATTGGTTGCCAACTCTTGGCCGACCGGGAACCCTAGTCGGGCTAGATTCTCCAAGTAACCTATCATACGGAGTACATGGGGTCCCACCGCGTTCCCTTCTGCCAAATGAAACTTGAACAGTGCCTTAGAGACCTCATACCTCTCTATCCTTGCCTGCTCTTGGAAGAGCTGCTTCAGATGCTCGATCATATCGACAGCATTCATGTTTTCGTGTTACTTCAGAAGCTCAGAAGTCATGGTGCATATCATAAGGCTGGCCATATCATTAGCGTCATCAACACGCTTTTGATACGCCTTTCGTGCTGCAAGGGTATTGTTCTCTGGACCTTCTGGAACTTGCTCCTCTATTGCGTACAGTTCCTTTTCTTCCTTGAGAACGATTCTCAAGTTTCTATACCAATCAAGGAAGTTGGTTCCAGAGAGCTTGTCCTTCTCAAGGACATATCGTAGGGAATGTTGTGAAGTCGATGAGTTGTTTGCTATTTGGAATTCTACAAAAGGAAAATACGCAAGTTTTAGTATTTGTGAATTCTTGAGTATATTCAATAATGCCTAGTTTATCAAATATAGCTCCCACTATTTTTCTACGGATTAATAACCCTCAAGATATTAATGCGGAAAATATCCTTATATTTTTTAGTGGGCCAAGATCCATGTGTCATCTCCTTATGAGCTTGCTTTGACAAGTCACCCAGAATTTGACTACTTTAGGTAGGAACAATTCCAATTGCATCCCTATGCAACTCTAGGTTCAATTTGGCAAATAACTCCTTATTTTTCCATCCGCATGGATAATCCCAATTGATTGCCTCAAGGTTTTTAATTATATTAATAGCCTAGTTGTGTCCGACCTCTAATTTAAACAATTCCACATAACTTGTTTGTGACATCGCATTCCATCATTATGAACCAAGTCGCCTTGATTTGGCATGCACGAACTTGATAAATCATGATGGTAATGAGTGTATAAATAACGCGAAGGAAAGAACACAATATTTGAATTTTCAGTGATTTTCAAATTCAATTTTAAATTGTTTTTGTTGATCCATATCAACTGATCTATCTATTTGAGTTTGGGCATAACTCCGAATAATAGATCTGGGTTTCTAATTATCTTATTATCCTAATTGCATGCATCATCCATAAACCAACCACAAAATAACAAGACAATAAAATAAAAAACCACAAAATAAAATAAAACTTTATGTGGATATGGCCTTTTCTAGACTAAGATAATTCCAAGCCAATGGAAAACTTCATAGTCATGTGGAATGCTCCATGGTCCTTCTTTTTGTGGCTTCCTTTGGCTTTTGGCTTCTTTTCTTCAATATTGGCTAACAATCTATTCTATCTAGCACTTGCTAACAACTATACTAAATAAAATAAATCTTAGAAGTTGAGAAAAAAATGGCTCGCAGGCCATTAAACCCTAATTAATTATTACAACAAAATGATAAGCTCGCAGGCCGTAAACCAAACCCCAAAATTAAACAATCACACCAAACCACATCCTAAGGCCATATCCAACCACCATGCGAATAGCACATAAACAGTTAAAATCCAATTTCAACGCGCTTGGTCAATTTTAATTGATTTTAGAAATTTTCTAGGGTTAAAATTGTCCAAGGGCCCCAACAATTTAAATACCCGAGCCCCAAAGACGACCGCCTAGGCCTTGAGTCGGCCGGCCCCTAGCCCACACGGCTAGGACGTGCTCTACGGCTGCCCCTAGGCCGCTCCTTACTTGGGCGAAAATAAAGAAGGGGCGGTCCACTTAGGGGGGCCGAACCTCTTAGGGAGTTGTTTCCAAAACAACTCCCATGCTTGTTGCCCAAGTTTGGTTGTTTCATTGTTTGAAAAGAACTATTTCTTTTCAAGAGGATGTCCAAACCCTAGAGCTAAGATCCTATAATTTCTCAAACTCACTAGTTCATGAATCCAATGCAAAACTAGGTCTTGTTTTGTTTGATCATTGACAAATTGCATCATATGCTTGATTTGTCTTGTTTTACGTGATAAACAATAAATTTAAAGTGTAAAACTATCAATACGTAACAAATAAACCACGTTTATGCTCTACGACCCCTGGCTCTGATACCGTTGTTGGGTTTTGATCATGGATACGCAGCAGACAAATATAATTTTTCCATTCAATACCCTCCAAGGATCACAGGACAAGAAGCATAACGATGGTAAAGGAAGAATCATGTTACACACGTTAGGGTTTCTCCTGTGATGACTTGTAACGTGAATTGTGTCACGTCTCTACTATTTATCAACGCCTAGATTTGAGATCTAGATCTTCCTTCTCCTTTTTTCTAGCTAGGAACGGAGGAAGAGGAAGAAGAAATCACGCAACACGAGGCAACAAGGAGGGGCGGTCTCCTCTGTTTGCCGACGGGGTAGGGGCAGCAGTAAGACGGTCGGGCGGCCCTCTTGCTTGCTTGCTCACTCTACTTTTATTCTCTCCCACTCAATTTATGAATAATAGGCTCAGAAGTGTGGGAAGGAAGGAAGGAGAATCCTTCATATAGTCCAACAAATCCTTGTAAACTACCTAAAGGACCTATTCTAGTCCTACTAGAATTCAATTTAGTCCCTTCCTTGCAAATTAGTCCTACGAAGTTTGCAAGGTGTTGCGAAGTGATCCTTCTAATTAATTAATAATTTTAATTTATTTCCAAATGTGGTTCATCTCTATATAGCGTGTGACCCCATAGGTTCTATCTAGTTGGTAGCAACAATTTGCTAATATGGAGCGGTTTCTAGCAAAACATCCATTCTAGCCAACTAATAGAATAGTCATCCGACAATCCTTAAACAAGTAATTATCACATCCCTTTGTCTCTATATCCGGATTGGACACGAGACATACAAGTCACACTCGTATATCCAATCTGTAGTTTCTCGATCCTGGGAATAGCCTTATTCGTGCAAATAACATCAATATTCCATATTGTTTTATTTGAGTTTGGCCAGACATTCTATAAGCACTATCCCTCGAGTGGCCGAGGATATTTGCTCCCGTTATGTGGAGGGACAAATTCTATCTACATCCACTACGATTTCTAATCTTGCTTCTTATTGTATCCGGTACACGCCTTTATAGCTACCCTGTTAAGGTGTAACGTTTGACGCTACCAAAATCAGAATAATCCACAACTAGAATATCTAGTGACTTCAAGTCTAAGGATGACAATACCATTGTACCGCGAGAAGCGCTTGTGACTCAACATAACGTGTATGTAGCCTTCTCGAGTATGGGTCAATCCAGTGCACCATTACCCTTAATGCACACCCATGTGTTGGGTCATGATATCTCTATATCAATCCAACCCCATACTAGTCTATAGATGATTGTCCCATTAATCATTATACTGGACTAGGGATATTTAAGATAAACAACACATTTGTAAATCTAAGGACTTCATTATATTAAATATCCAAGAAATAATAAAATGAATGTTCTAGCCAAAATAAATTCATACTAAACTAGATTACCTCTAGGGCATCTATTCCAACAGTCTCCCACTTGCACTAGAGCCAATATGACGCATCTCGTATTCCCATGCTCCTAATGTGCCCATTATGCTTCCACTGCACAAGCGGCTTTGTAAGTGGATCTGACAGATTCTCATCTGTAGGAATATTTCATATCCGAACGTCTCCTCTATCGATAATATCTCGAATAAAATGGAACTTCCTGAGCACGTGCTTGGATTTCTGGTGTGAAATGGGCTCCTTTGATTGCGCGATCTCCCCATTGTTGTCACAGTACAACTCTACTGGATCCGCAATACTAGGAATCAGACCAAGTTCAGAAAAAAACTTTCTAATCCAAACAGCTTCCTTTGCTGTGCCATTTGCAGCAATGTACTCAGCCTCTGTTATAGAATCAGCTACCGTCTCTTGCTTGGAACTCTTCCATGTCACCGCTGCTCCATTCAGGAAAAACACATATCTCGATTGTGATCTAAAGTCATCTGCGTCGGTTTGGAACCTTGCATCCGTGTAAACCCTTACACGTAACTCTTCCTCACCGCCAAATATCAAGAAAGCATCCTTAGTTCTTCTCAAGTACTTTAGGATGTTCTTTATGGCAATCCAGTGACTCTCACCTGGATTGGATTGGTATTTGCTTGTCATACTGAAGACATATGACACATTTGGTCTAGTACATAACATGGTGTACATGATAGATCCTATGGCCGAGGCATAGGGAATTCTACTCATGCGTGTTGGAATAGATGCCCTAGAGGCAATCTAGTTTAGTATGAATTTGTAATTGGCTAGAAATTCATTTATTATTTATTGGATATTTAATATAATGAAGTCCTTAGATTTACAATCGTGTTGTTTATCTTAAATATCCCTAGTCAAGTATAATGATTAAATGGGACAATCATCTATAGACTAGTATGGGGTTGGATTGATATGGAGATATCACGATCCAACACATAGGTGTGCATTACGGAATGTTGCACTGGATTGACCCATCACCGAGAAGGCTACATGCACGTTATGTTGAGTCACAAGTGCTTCTCGGGTACAATGGTATTGTCATCCTTAGACTTGAAGTCACTAGATATTCTAGTTGTGGATCATTGTGATCTTGGTAGCGTTAAACGCTACACCGTAACTGGGTAGTTATAAAGGCGTGTACTGGATACAATGAGAAGCAAGCTTAGAGATCGTAGTGGACGTAGAGAGGATTTGCCCCTCCCGCATAACGGGAGCAAATATCCAAGGCCACTCGAAGGATAGTGCTTATAGAATGTCTGGCCAGACTCAAATAAATCAATATATGAGATATTGATGTTATTTGCACGAATAAGGCTATTCCATGGATCGAGAAACTAGGGATTGGATATACGAGTGTGACTTGTATGTCTCGTGTCCAATCCGGATATGGAGGCAAAGGGATGAGACAATTACTTGTACAAGGTTGTCTAGATGACTATTCTATTAGTTGGCTAGAATGGATGTTTTGCTAGAAACCGCTCCATATTAGCAAAGAGTTGCTACCAACTAGATAGAACCTATGGGGTCACACGCTATATAGAGTTGTACTAGATTTGGGAATTAATTAATTGGATTAATTAATTAGAAGGATCACTTTGCAAACCCTTGCAAACTTAGTAGGGACTAATTTGCAAGGAAGGGACTAAATTGAATTCTAGTAGGACTAGAATAAGTCCTTTAGGTAGTTAACAAGGAGTTGTTGGACTATATAAAGGACCCTCCTTCCTTCCTTCCCTACACAACTTATGCTCTAAAGAGAACATAACAAGAGTAGGAGAGAACAAAGGAGAGAGAGAGCAAGCAACAAGAGTGACGCTGCCCCCTTGCCGCCGCCCACTCGTCCCCGACGCCACAAGAGGGCCGAGCCCCCTTTTGTGCCTCGTTTTGCGTGATTCCTTCACCCTCCTTTCATTCCGGGCTAGCACCAAGGAGATTGGAGATCTAGGAACAACTCTAGGCGTGGATCAACTATAGAGAACGTGACACTATTCGCGTCTGAAGTCATCAAGGAGAACCCAAAGGTGTGTTTATGATTTCTTACCTTTACTATCGTTATGCATCTAGACTTGTGATCCTTGGAGGGTTTTTGCATGGTTGTTTGTTTGATTATGCTTCCGTTTGCGCGATCCATGAATCAAAACCCTACAGTGGTATCAGAGCCACTGGTCATAGAGCATAAACGTAGTTTATGTGTTACATTCTTGTCGTTTTACACCTTAATTTGTTGTTTATCGCGTAAAAAAAGACAAATCAAGCATTGGATGCAATTTGTCAAAGAATAGATCGTAACAAGACCCAATTATTGCATTGGATGCATGAATTGGTGAGTTTGAGAAATTTTAGGATCTTAGATCTAGGGTTTGGGCATCCTTGGGGAAGAAGGAGTTCTCCCACAACAAGGAAACAACCAAACTTGGGCTCCAAGCAAGGAGGTTGTTTTGGAAACAACCTCCACAAGGAGGTTCGGCCCCCTAGGGGACCGCCCCCTTGCTTGCCGCCCAAGCTTGGCGCCCTAAGGGGCCGGGCGGCCCTAACCTGCGGGCCTAGCTTGCGGGTTTTGGGCCGGGCCGGCCCTAGGGCTTTATGGTTCACTTTGTTTGGGCCCGGGCAATTGGATTGTTGGGCCCATGGACTGTTTTAAACCTAGAAATCCTAAAATCAATTAAAATTGACCAAGCGCGTTAAAATTGGATTTTAACTGTTTATGTGCAAATCGCATGGTGATTGGATATGGCCTTAGGATGTGGTTTGATGTGGATGTTTAAATTTTGTGGTTTGGTTTTACGGCCTGCGAGCTGATCAATTAATTGTAATAATTAATTAGGGTTTTATGGCCTGCGTGCCATTTTTTTCTCAACTTGTGAGATTTATTTTATTTAGTATAGATATTAGCTAGTGCTAGATAAAGTAGACTGTTAGCCAAGATTGAAGAAAAGAAGCCCAAAGCCAAAGAAGCCACAAAAGATGGAGCATGGAGCATGGAGCACACCACATGACTATGAAGGATGGACCAAAAGATCAAGACGCATGGAGATGTGTTTGTTTAGGGTTCATAGATAATTCCATTGGCTTGGAATTATCTTAGTCTAGAAAAGGCCATATCCACATCACGTTTAATTTTCTGTTTTTGTGGTTGTTTATTTATTGTCTTATTATTTGTGTGGTTGGTGTATGGATGATGCATGCAATTAGGATAATAAGATAATTAGACAACCCGGATCTATTATTTGGAGTTGTGCCCAAACTCAAATAGATAGATTAGTTGATATAGATCAACAAAATAATTAAAATTGAATTGAAAAATCCCTCAAATTTTAAAATATTGTGTTCTTGCCTTCTCGTTATTTAAACACTCATTATCATCATTATTTATCAAGTTCGTGCGTGCCAAAGCATGGCGACTTGGTTCATAATGATGGAATGCGATGGCACGTAACAATGTGCAATTGTTTAGATAAGAGGTTGAACACAACTAGGCTATTAATTTGATTAAGAAACCTAGAGGCAATCAATTGGGATTATCCATAAGGATGGATAAATAAGGAGTTATTTGCCCGATTGAACCAAGAGTTGCATATGGGATGCAATTGGAATTGTTCCTACCTAAGAAGTAATCGAATTATGGGTGACTTGCCAAAGCAAGCTCATAAGGAGATGAAAAAGATGGATCTTGGCCCACTAGAAAATATAAGGATATTTTCCGCATTAATATCTTGAGGGTTATTAATCCGTAGAAAAATAGTGGGAGCTATATTTAATAAACTAGCCATTATTAAATATAGTCAAAAATTCACAAATACTAAAACTTGCGTATTTTCCTTTTGTAGAATTCCAAATGGCAAACAACTCATCGAGTTCACAACATTCCCTACGATCTGTCCTTGAGAAGGACAAGCTCTCTGGAACCAACTTTCTCGATTGGTACAGAAACTTGAGAATTGTTCTCAAGCAAGAGAAGAAGTTGTACGCAATAGAGGAGCATGTTCCAGAAGGTCCAGAGAATCAGACACCTGCTGCCTTAAAGGCGTATCAAAAGCGTGTTGATGACGCTAATGATGCGGCCTGCCTAATGCTTTGCACCATGACCTCTGAGCTTCAGAAGCAACATGAGAACATGAATGCTGTCGATATGATCGAACATCTAAAGCAGCTCTTCCAAGAGCAGGCGAGGGTAGAGAGGTATGAGGTCTCAAAGGCACTGTTCAAATGTCATCTGGCAGAAGGGAACCCGGTGGGACCCCATGTACTCCGAATGATCGGGTACTTGGAGAATCTCGCCCGGCTTGGGTTCCCGGTCGGCCAAGAGTTGGCAACCGATCTCGTGTTGCAATCGTTGCCCGAGAGTTATGGACAGTTCATTATGAACTATAACATGAACGAGATCGTTAAACCACTGCCAGATTTGCTCAACATGTTGAGGACGGCTGAACAAAGCATCAACAAGGGTAAGGGCAAGGCCATTATGATGGTGCATAAAGGAAAGGGCAAAAAGTTTGCATCTTCCTCCAAGGGCAAAGGCAAGTCAGTTGCCAAATCCAAGGAAAAAGCCCTTAAGCCTGTTGGTGGCATTGCCAAGGTCGTGACTAAGGGTGAATGTCACTACTGTAGTCAACCTGGACACTGGAGGAGGAACTGCCCAAAATATCTGGAGGACAAGAGGCTTGGAATAGTGATTCCACCACCACCAGGTATTTTTGTTGTAGATGTCAATTTAACTGTCTCTACATCATGGGTATTAGATACTGGATGTGGATCTCATATTTGTCGAAATATGCAGGATCTAAAGAGAAGTAAAAGATTGGCTAAAGGGGAGGTAGACCTGCGCGTTGGGAATGGAGCAAAGGTTGGTGCGTTGGCCATAGGCGTGTGCGAGCTATCTCTGCCTTCAGGATTAGTTTTAGAATTAAATAATTGCTATTTTGTGCCTGCTATGAGCAGAAACATTATTTCTATTTCTTGTTTGGACAAGGAAGGTTTTATTATTTCAATAAAGAACAATTGTTGTTCCTTTTATTTGAATAATATTCACTATTTTAGTGCGCAATTATTTAATGGACTTTATGTCCTTGATCTAAGTAATCCTGTCTACAACATTAATACCAAGCGGATTAAAATAAATGATTTAAATCCTGCTTATTTATGGCATTGTCGTTTAGGCCACATAAATGAGAAACGTGTATCTAGACTCCATAAAGATGGATTACTAGACTCATTTGATTTTGAATCATATGAGACATGTGAGGCTTGTTTATTGGGAAAAATGACAAAGTCCCCTTTCAATAAGAAAGGTGAGAGGACTAGTGAGCAATTGGCGCTCATACATACCGATGTGTGTGGGCCATTTGCCACGCCAGCCAGGGGTGGTTATGTCTACTTCATTACATTTACTGATGATTACAGTAGATATGGATTTGTGTACCTTATGAGGGCAAAATCCGAATCCTTTGAAGTGTTCAAAGAATTCAAGAATGAAGTAGAGAAGCAACTTGGCAAAAGTATCAAGGCTCTACGATCGGATCGTGGAGGAGAATACTTGAGCCAAGAGTTTGACGACTATCTTAGAGAGTGTGGGATCGTGTCCCAACTCACTCCACCCGGAACGCCACAATGGAATGGCGTGTCCGAGAGGAGGAATCGAACCCTATTGGATATGGTTCGGTCTATGATGTGTCAAACTGATCTTCCATTGTCATTTTGGAGCTACGCTCTATTAAGTGCAGCTTTCACCATTAACCGTGTTCCATCTAAATCAGTCATGAAAACACCATATGAGATGTGGAGTGGGAGGCGTCCCACACTGTCGTTCATGAGGATTTGGGGCTGCAATGTCTATGTAAAACGTTTACAATCAGACAAGCTAGGGCCTAAATCGGATAAGTGTAAATTTGTAGGGTACCCCAAGGAAACTAAGGGATACTACTTCTACAATCCAACCGAGAACAAAGTGTTTGTTGCTCGGACCGGCGTGTTTCTAGAAAGAGAGTTTGTCTCTAAAGAAGCAAGTGGGAGGAATGTAGAACTTGAAGAAGTTCAAGAACCACAAATCACTGAACCGATTATGGAACATGAACAGGAATCACAAGCAATTGTGGATCCACCTGTTCTGGTAACACAAGAGCTTCGTAGATCTAGTAGAGTGCGCCAGGAACCCGAGAGGTACGGACTTCTCGTAACTGATTCCGGTGACACGATGCTCATAGATGATGAGCCTACTACCTATGAGGAGGCCATGAATGGCCCAGACTCGCAGAAGTGGCTTGAAGCCATGAGATCCGAGATGGAATCCATGTATACCAACAAAGTATGGACTTTGGTGGAACCACCTGATGGGGCGCGACCCATAGGGTGCAAATGGGTCTTCAAGAAGAAGATCGACATGGATGGTAATGTGATTACCTATAAGGGCCGATTGGTGGCTAAAGGATTCAGACAGATTCATGGTATTGACTATCATGAAACCTTTTCACCAGTCGCAATGACCAAATCCATCCGAATCTTACTTGCAATTGCAGCATACTACGACTATGAGATTTGGCAGATGGATGTCAAAACAGCATTCCTTTATGGGAATCTCCTCGAGGACGTGTATATGATACAGCCGGAGGGTTTTGAGGATCCAAAGCAAGCCAACAAAGTCTGTAAGCTGCAACGATCCATTTATGGATTGAAGCAAGCTTCTAGGAGTTGGAATCGACGTTTTGATGAAGTGGTCAAAGAGTTTGGCTTCATCAAAAACGAAGATGAGTCTTGTGTTTACAAGAAGGTTAGTGGGAGCTCTGTAGCTTTTCTGGTCTTGTATGTGGATGACATACTACTCATTGGAAACGACATTCCCATGCTGCAATCTGTGAAAGATTGGCTAGGAAAGTGTTTCTCAATGAAGGACTTAGGGGAAGCAGCCTATATACTCGGTATAAAGATCTATAGAGATAGATCTAAGAGGTTGCTAGGCCTAAGTCAAAGTACATATATTGACAAGGTGTTGAAACGGTTCCACATGCAAGATTCCAAGAAGGGATTCTTGCCCATGTCACATGGAATCACTCTTTCGAAGAGTGGATGTCCTTCCAATGAGATTGAGAAGGAACGCATGAGTAGGATTCCCTATGCCTCGGCCATAGGATCCATCATGTACGCCATGTTATGTACTAGACCAGATGTGTCATATGCCTTGAGTATGACAAGCAGATACCAGTCCAATCCGGGTGAGAGTCACTGGATTGCTGTCAAGAACATCCTAAAGTACTTGAGAAGAACTAAGGATGCTTTCTTGATGTTTGGCGGATGAGGAAGAGTTGCGTGTAAGGGGTTACACTGATGCAAGCTTCCAAACTGATAGAGATGACTTCAGATCACAGTCGGGATATGTGTTTTGCCTGAATGGAGCACCGGTGAGCTGGAAGAGTTCCAAGCAAGAGACGGTAGCTGATTCTACAACAGAGGCTGAGTACATTGCTGCAAATGGCGCAGCAAAGGAGGCTGTTTGGATCAGAAAGTGTGTTTCTGAACTTGGTGTGGTCCCTAGCATTGCGGATCCAGTGGAGTTGTTCTGTGACAACACTGGGGCGATCGCGCAATCAAAGGAACCAAGATCGCACCAGAAGTCCAAGCACGTGCTCACGAAGTTTCATCTGATTCGAGATATTATCGATAGAGGAGACGTTCGGATATGCAAGATTCCTACAGATGATAATCTGTCAGACCCGCTTACGAAGCCTCTCACGCAGTGGAAGCATGAAGGGCACACTAGGAGTATGGGCATACGAGATGCGCCAGATTGGCTCTAGTGCAAGTGGGAGACTGTTGGAATAGATGCCCTAGAGGCAATCTAGTTTAGTATGAATTTGTAATTGGCTAGAAATTCATTTATTATTTATTGGATATTTAATATAATGAAGTCCTTATATTTACAATCGTGTTGTTTATCTTAAATATCCCTAGTCAAGTATAATGATTAAATGGGACAATCATCTATAGACTAGTATGGGGTTGGATTGATATGGAGATATCACGATCCAACACATAGGTGTGCATTACGGAATGTTGCACTGGATTGACCCATCACTGAGAAGGCTACATGCACGTTATGTTGAGTCACAAGTGCTTCTCGGGTACAATGGTATTGTCATCCTTAGACTTGAAGTCACTAGATATTCTAGTTGTGGATCATTGTGATCTTGGTAGCGTTAAACGCTACACCGTAACTGGGTAGTTATAAAGGCGTGTACTGGATACAATGAGAAGCAAGCTTAGAGATCGTAGTGGACGTAGAGAGGATTTGCCCCTCCCGCATAACGGGAGCAAATATCCAAGGCCACTCGAAGGATAGTGCTTATAGAATGTCTGGCCAGACTCAAATAAATCAATATATGAGATATTGATGTTATTTGCACGAATAAGGCTATTCCATGGATCGAGAAACTAGGGATTGGATATAAAGGACCCTCCTTCCTTCCTTCCCTACACAACTTATGCTCTAAAGAGAACATAACAAGAGTAGGAGAGAACAAAGGAGAGAGAGAGCAAGCAACAAGAGGGACGCCGCCCCCTTGCCGCCGCCCACTCGTCCCCGACGCCACAAGAGGGCCGAGCCCCCTTTTGTGCCTCGTTTTGCGTGATTCCTTCACCCTCCTTTCATTCCGGGCTAGCACCAAGGAGATTGGAGATCTAGGAACAACTCTAGGCGTGGATCAACTATAGAGAACGTGACACTATTCGCGTTTGAAGTCATCAAGGAGAACCCAAAGGTGTGTTTATGATTTCTTACCTTTACTATCGTTATGCATCTAGACTTGTGATCCTTGGAGGGTTTTGCATGGTTGTTTGTTTGATTATGCTTCCGTTTGCGCGATCCATGAATCAAAACCCTACAATGCGTTCCTTCTCAATCTCATTGGAGGGACAACCACTCTTCGAAAGAGTGATTCCATGTGACATGGGCAAGAATCCCTTCTTGGAATCTTGCATGTTGAACCGCTTCAACACCTTGTCAATATATGTACTTTGACTTAGGCCTAGCACTCTCTTAGATCTATCTCTATAGATCTTTATACCAATTATATAGGCTGCTTCCCCTAAGTCTTTCATTGGGAAACACTTTCCTAGCCAATCTTTATCCGATTGCAGCATGGGAACTTCGTTTCAATGAGTAGTATGTCATCCACACACAAGACCAGAAAATCTATAGAGCTCTCACTAACCTTCTTGCAGACACAAGACTCATCTTCGTTTTTGATGAAGCCAAACTCTTTGACTAATTCATCATAACTTCGATTCCAACTCCTAGAAGCTTGCTTCAATCCATAAATGGATCGTTGCAGCTTACATAATTTGTTGGCTTGCTTTGGATCTTCAAACCCCGTTGGCTGTATTATGTACACGTCCTCGAGGAGATTCCCATAAAGTAATGCTGTTTTGGCATCCATCTGCAAAATCTCATAGTCGTAGTATTCTGCAATTGCAAGTAGTATTTGTATGGATTTGGTCATTGCAAATGGTGAAAAGGTTTCATCATAGTCAATACCATGAATCTGTCTGAATCCTTTAGCCACCAATCGGCCCTTATAGGTAATCACATTACCATCCATGTCGATCTTCTTCTTGAAGACCCACTTTCACTCTATGGGCCGCGCCCCTTCGGGTGGTTCCACCAAAGTCCATACTTTGTTGGTATACATGGATTCAATCTCGGATCTCATGGCTTCTAGCCACTTCTGAGAGTCTGGCCCTTTCATGGCCTCTTCATAGGTAGTAGGCTCATAATCTATGAGCATTGTGTCACTGGAATCAGTCACGAGAAGTCCATACCTCTCGGATTCCTGGCGCACTCCACCAGATCTACGAAGCTCTTCTGTTACCTGAACAGGCAGTTCCACAACTCCTTGTGGTTCCTCTTCATGTTTCATTGTTGGTTCAGTTATTTGTGGTTCTTGAATCTCTTCAAGTTCTATAGTTCTCCCACTTGCTTCTTTAAAAAAAAATTCTCTTTCTAGAAACACGCCGGACAGAGCAACAAACACATTGCTCTCTGTTGGATTGTAGAAGTAGTAACCCTTAGTTTCCTTAGGGTACCCCACAAACTTACACAGACATCGCAGCCCCAAAAATTCATGAACGACAGTGTGGGACGCCTCCCACTCCACATCTCATGTGGTTTATTAATGACTGATTTAGATGGAACACGGATAATGGTGAAAGCTGCACTTAATAGAGCATAGCCCCAAAATGATAATGGAAGATCGGTTTGACACATCTTAAATCGAACCATATCCAATAGGGTTCGATTCCTCCTCTCGGACACGCCATTCTGTTCTGGCGTTCCGGGTGGAGTGATTTGGGACACGATCCCACACTCTCTAAGATAGTCTTCAAACTCTTGGCTCAAGTATTCTCCTCCACGATCCGATCGTAGAGCCTTGATACCTTTGCCAAGTTGCTTCTCTACTTAACTCTTGAATTCTTTGAACCTTTCAAAGGATTCAGATTTGGCCCTCATGAGGTACACAAATCCATATTTGCTGTAATGTAATGCAGTAGACGTAACCATCCCTGACAGGCGTGGCCAATGGCCCACACACATCTTTATGTATGAGCGTCAATTGCTCACTAGTCATCTCACCTTTCTTATTGAAAGGGGACTTTGTCATTTTTCCTAATAAACAAGCCTCACATGTCTCATATGATTCAAAATCAAATGAGTCTAGTAGTCCATCCTTATGGAGTCTATATACACGTTTCTCGTTTATGTGGCCTAAACAACAGTGCAATAAGTAAGCAGGATTTAAATCATGTATTTTAATCCTCTTTGTATTAATGTTGTAGATAGGATTGCTTGGATCAAGGACATACAGTCCATTAAATAATTGCGCACTACAATAGTGAATATTATTAAAATAAAAGGAACAACATTTTTTCTTTATTGAAATAATAAAACCTTCCCTGTCCAAACAAGAAATAGAAATAACGTTTTTGCTCATAGCGGGCACAAAATAGCAATTATTTAATTATAAAACTAATCCTGAAGGTAGAGATTGCTCGCACACGCCCACGGCCAACGCAACAACTTTTTTTACATTCCTAACCCGCAGGTCTATCTCCCCTTTAACCAATTTTCTACTTCTCTTTAGATCCTGCACATTTTGAAAAATGTGAGATCCACATCAAGTATCTAATACACATGATGTAGAGACTAGTAAAATTGAGATCTACAACAAAAATACCTGGTGGTTGTGGAATCACTATTCCAAACCTCTTGTCCTCCTGATATTTTGTTGGGTTTTGACGTAGGAAACGCAGCGGAATAAAAAAAATTAATCCTACTTGAAAGCCCACCACGGATCGTCAGGAGGAGACATCATAACATGATAAAGGACATAGTATTGTGTCCCTTTTGGATTTGTGAGATCACACGAAGAATGATGTCCTCGTCTCTACGGTTGATCCACGTCTATAGGTGAGATCTAGATTCTTCCATATTGCAAGTGCTAGCTTGAACCGGAGGAAGAGGGAAGAAGAATCAAAGCAACAAGGACAAGAGGAGGGTTCGGCCTCCTCTTTCTGCCGACGGAAAGGGTCAGACGGCCTAGGGGCGTGCGCCTCTAGGTCTTCTTGCTCTCTCTCTTTTGCTCTCTCCAACTCTCTTTGTTATGTCTAATAACATTAACATTAGGTGGGAAGGAAGCTAGAGCCTCCTTTATATACTCCAACAACTCCTTGTTGTTTCCATAAAGGATTTTCCTAATTCTACATGAACTAGAATTATTTCCTTCCTTACAAATTAGTCGTACTAAGTTTACAAGGTGTTGCACAATGATCTTTCTATTAATTAATCAATATTAATTAATCCCAAATCTAGATATACTCTATTTGACGTGAAAACCCATAGGTTTCTATCTAGTTGGTAGTAACTTTTACTAACATGGAGCGGTGTCTAGCAACACATCGATGCAACCCAACTAATAGAAATAGTCAGTGATCCCGACAAACCTCTTGTGCCCAATATCTTATATTGCACATTCCCTTTGTCTATCCGGAACGGACACGAGACATAAATAGTCACACTCGTATATCCAATCCATAGTTCCTCGATCCTGGGAATATGCTTATGCGAGCAGATAACATCAGTATCCCCATATTGATTTATCTGAGTATGGGGAGACATTCAACAAGCCTCATACCTCGAGTGGCCGTGGATATTTACTCCCATTATGTGGGAGGGACAAATCCTATCTACATCACTACGATCTCTAAGCTTGCTTCCTATCATGCCCGATAGCTATCTTTATGATTACCCAGTAACGTTGTAATGTTTGATAACATCAAAGCACAATATTCAACAACTAGAGTATCAAGTGACTTCAAGTCTAAGGATTGCAATTATATTTGCACTACGAGAAGCGATTGTGACTTGACATAATCTAATGTATCCTTCTCGTTGTGGGTCAATCCAGTATGCCATTGCCCCTAATGCATACCCATGTGTTAGACTTGATATCTCTATATCAATCTACCCACATACTAGTCTATATTTAATCGTCCTATTAATCAATATAGTGGACTAGGGATATTTAAGATAAACAACACATTGTATCTAAGGACTTCATTATATTAAATATCACAATATATAATAAATGAATATTCTAGCCAAAACAATGTTCATACTAAATAAACGATTGCCCCTAGGGCATCTATTCCAATAGTCTCCCACTTGCACTAGAGCTAATCTGACGCATCTCGTATGCCTATAGATCTGGCGTTCCCTTCATGCTTTCGCTGCGCAAGAGGTTTTGTGAGCGGATCTGAAACATTTTCATCCGTTGGAACCTTGCACATCTTCACATCTCCTCGATCGATCATATCACGAATAAGATGGAATCTTCTAAGTACATGCTTTGATTTCTAGTTTGATCTTGGTTCCTTGGCTTGTGCGATCGCCCTGTAGTTGTCAAACTACAACTCCATGGGATCCACGATGCTAGGGACCACACCGAGCTCAGTGATAAACTTCTTTATCCAAACTGCCTCTTTTGCTGCTTCCGCAGCAGCAATGTACTCAGCTTCTGTTTTAGAATCAGCAACTGTCCTTTGCTTGGAACTCTTCCAGCTCACAGCTCCTCCATTCAGGCAAAACACGTATCCAGACTGCGATCGGTAGTCATCTTTGTCGGTTTGGAAGCTTGCATCAGTGTAACCCTTTACACTTAGCTCTTCCTTACCTCCAAATATCAACAACACATCCTTAGTTCTTCTCAAGTACTTTAGGATGTTCTTGACGGCAATCCAGTGACTCTCACCCAGGTTTGGACTGGTATCTTCTCTCCATACTCAATGCGTATGATATGTCTCGTCTAGTACACAACATGGCTTACATGATGGATCCTAAGGCCGAAGCATAGGGTATCCTACTCATGCGGTCCTTCTCAATCTCATTGGACGGACAGTCATTCTTGGAAAGCGTGACTTCATGCGACATGGGCAAGAATCCCTTCTTGGAATCTTGCATGTTGAACCTCTTCAACACCTTGTCTATATATGTACTTTGACTTAGGCCGAGCAACCTTCTAGATCTATCCCTATAGATCTTTATACCAAGTATATAGGCTGCGTCTCCTAAGTCCTTTATTGCAAAGCACTTTCCTAGCCAATCTTTAACAGATTGCAAAGTAGGAATGTCGTTGCCAATGACTAGTATGTCATCCACATACAAGACAAGAAATACTACAGAGCTCTTAACGTTCTTGTAAACACAAGGCTCATCTTCGTTCTTGATGAAGCCAAACTCTTTGACTGCGTCATCAAAACGTCGATTCCAACTCTTAGAAGCTTGCTTTAATCCATAAATGGATCTTTGCAGCTTACAGACTTTATTGACATTCTCTGGATCCTCAAAACCCTCTAGTTGTGTCATGTACACATCCTCGAGGAGGTTCCCATAAAGAAACGCAGTCTTGACATCCATTTTCCAAATCTCATAGTCGTAGTATGCTGCAAAAGCAAGTAGGGTTCGAATGGATTTAGTCATGGCGACTGGCGAAAAGGTCTCATCATAGTCAATACCATGAATCTGTCTATACCCTTTAGATACCAATCGCACCTTATAGGGAACTACCTTTCCATCCATGTCGGTCTTCTTCTTAAAGAGCCACTTGCACCCTATGGGCCGAGCCCCTTGGGGTGGTTCCACCAAAGTCCGTACTTTGTTGGTGTACATGGAATCCATTTCGGATCTCATGGCTTCTAGCCACTTCTTAGAGTCTGGGCCTTTCATGGCTTCCCCGCAGTTTGCAGGCTCATCATCTATGAGTGGTACGTCAACGGGCTCAGTCACGAGAATTCCATACCTCTCTGGCTCATGACGCACTCTTTCTGATCTATGGAGTTCCTGTGTTACCTGAACAGGTTCTTCCACAACAGCTTGCGGTTCCTGTTCATGTTCCATCATCGGTTTAGTGATTTGTGGTTTTTGAATCTCTTCAAGTTCTAAAGCCCTCCCACTTTCTTCTTTAGAGACAAACTCTCTTTCTAGAAACACGCCGGTCCGAGCAACAAACACTTTGTTCTCATTGGGATTGTAGAAATAACATCCTTTAGTTTCCTTAGGATATCCCACAAACTTACACTTATCCGCTTTGGGCCCGAGCTTGTCTGTTTGTAAACGCTTTACATAGACACCGCAGCTCCAAATCCTCATAAACGACACTATGGGCTTCCCAGTCCATATCTCATACGGTGTCTTCATGACTGACTTGGATGGAACGCAATTAATGGTAAAGTTGCCGTCATTAGAGCATGTCCCCAAAATGATATCGGAAGATCAGTTTGAGACATCATAGACCGCACCATATCTAATAGAGTGCGATTCCTCCTCTCGGACACGCCATTCCATTGTGGCATTCCGGGTGGAGTGAGATGGGATACTATCCCACACTCGCTAAGATACTCATCAAACTCTTGGCACAAGTATTCTCCTCCACGATCCGATCGTAGAGCCTTAATAATTTTACCAAGTTGCTTTTCTACTTCATTCTTGAATTCTTTGAATAATTCAAAGGATTCGGATTTGGCATTCATGAGGTATACAAATCCATATCTACTGAAATCATCACTGAATGTGATGAAGTAGGTATAACAACCTCTAGCAGGTGTGGGGAATTGTCCACATACATCAGTATGTATGAGTGCCAATAACTCACTAGTCCTTTCACCTTTATTATTGAAAGGGGACTTTGTTATTTTTCCCAATAAACAAGATTCACATGTCTCATATGATTCCAAATCAAATGAGTCTAGAAGTCCATCCTTATGGAGTCTAGATATGTGTTTCTCATTTATATGGCCTAAACAGCAGTGCCATAGATATGTAGGATTTAAATCAATAGTTTTAATCCTTTTAGTATTTATGTTATAGATTGGACTATTTAGATCAAGGATATACAATCCATTAGACAAATGCGCACTGAAATAGTGCATACTATCAAAATAAATGGAGCAACACTTGTCCTTTATTAAAATAGAAAAACCCTTCTTGTGCAAACAAGAAACGAAAATAATGTTTGCGCTCATAGCAGGCACTTAAAAGCAATTGTCTAATTCTAAAATAAGTCTAGAAGGCAAATATAGTTCATAAACGCCTACAGCTAATGCATCAACTCTTTCTCCATTCCCGACGCGCAGATCTATCTCCCCTTTACTCAATCTTCTACTTCTTTTTAAATCCTTCACATTACGACAAATGTGAGAACCACATCCGGTATCCAATACCCAAGATGAAGAAATATAAAGATTGACGTCTATAACATAAATACTTGGTGGTGGTGGAATCACTACTCCAAGCTTCTTATCCTCCTGATATTTACGGCAATTCCTCCTCCAATGACCCGGCTGGCTGCAGTAGTGACATTCACCCTTGACCAGGCCTCCACTAGGCTTCAGGGCTTACTTGGATTTCGCAACTTTCTTGCTCTTTTCTTTGGAAGTATAGGCAACTGACTTGCCCTTCTTCCTATGTACCATCATTATGGCCTTTCCCTTGCCTTTGTTGATGCTCTTTTCCGCTGTCTTTAACATCTTCAATAAGTCAGGTAGAGTCTTACTGATCTCGTTCATTTTATAGTTCATGATGAACTGATTATAACTGTCACGCAACGATTGCAGGACAAGATCAGTAGCTAAATCTTGGCCAAGTGGGAATCCCAGTCTCTCAAGGTTCTCTATGTACCCGATCATTCGGAGTACGTGAGGTCCTACTTGATTCCTCTCTGCAAGACTACTCTTGAATAATGCTTTAGACACCTCATAGCGCTCATGCCTTGCCTGTTCCTGAAACAATTGTTTCAAGTGTATGATCATATCATAGGCTTCCATATTCTCATGCTGCTTTTGAAGCTCAGGATTCATGGTATAAAGCATGAGGCAAGTCACGTCATTAGAATCATCCATATGTTTCTGACGTGCCCTCACTTCTGCTAGAAGAGACTCATCTTGTGGTGGTTCTGGAATTGGAGTGTCCAAGACGTACAGCTTCTTTTCTTGCTTAAGGAAAATCCTTAAGTTTCTGTACCAGTCAAGAAAATTCGTTCCAGACATTTTATCCTTCTCAAGGACAGATCGTATGGATGAAGTCGATGCGTTGTTGTTTGCCATTTGGAATTCTACAAAATGAGAAATGTACAATTTTAGTATTTTGAACAATTTAACTATATTCAACAATGGCTAGATCTTCAAATATAGCTCCCACTATTTTTCTCGGATTAACAGCCCTCACCATTAATGCGGAAAATATCATTATATTTTCTAGTTGGTCTAAGATCCCTTTTTCACTTATTCTTGAGCTTGCTTTGGAAAGTCACCCAAGAATAGGTTATTTAGGTAGGAACCGTTCAATTTGCATCCCATGCAACTCTTGGTCCAATTACGTGAATAAATCTTTATTCTTTATCTCGTGAATAACACCTAATTTTCATGCCTCTAGGCTCATCAATCCAATTGATTCTTGCCTAGTTGGGTCCAACCTCTTGCTATAACATACACACATTACTAGCTTGTGTCGTCCGCAACACACCATGGTAAATTAAAATCGCCTTGCTTTGGCAAGCCCGAATTTTAATGAACCCAGATCATGAAGGGTGTTTTTGGCAAGAAAAGGCAAAACACAATATTTAATTGAGGGATTTTTCTTTCTTAATTTGTTTGGTTGATCTCATCAACGTGGTCTACTTATTTGGATTGGGCAATCCAAAATAAAAGACCAACCGTGTTTATTATTATCTTGTTATCGTTTTCGCTAGTATCGCCATACACACAAAATTAAATAACAAGACATGAATAATGAACATCCACAAAATAAAAATAAAACGTGGCATGAATATGGCCCCTAGACTAATGATATTATGAAGCCAATTATAATATCTAATTTCCCTAAAGTGACGAGCTCATATCCATGTGCTCCACCATAGGCGCGCGCCTAGGGGACGTCATCTTTGTCTTTTGGCTCCTTTGGTTCTCCGGTCTTCTTCTCCATGCTCTTGAATATCATCTAAATATTTATTATTCTAGCCTAACATCTAGAATAAATAAATAATAAAAGCCTCACATGTCGAGGAGAAAAGACGACTCGCAGGCCTTAAATCCTAATTAATTATTACATTAATTTGGTCAGCTCGCAGGCCGTAAACCAAACCACAAAGCAATAAATTATCCATCCACCATGCAACAAAATACATAATACAGTTAAAACCAAATTTAACGCGCTTGCTCAATATTAATTGAATTAGGTAATTAGGGTTACAACGGTCCAAGGAGTTCAAGCCAACAAGGGGCCCGAACACCTAGGACCGCCGCCCGCCACTAGGCCCGGCCCAAGGCCTGCCGCCCCATGTGGCCCGCGGCTTTTGCTTGGCGCGCTAGGGAGGGGGCGGACCTCTAGGGTTTTGGCCCTAGCCTCCTTCCCTATTCCTTGTTGCCCAATCAAGGTTGTTTCCTTTATGGAATTATTTCCATAAATTTGTTTCCATAACTTAAAACACCTATTTAATTATGTGCCCATGAACCCTAATTTTTCAAGAACCCAATTGTTCACATCTTATGTGATTAAACTCACGAATTCTAACATCCAATGTTAAATTGGATCTTGTTTATATTGAATCAAATTCAATTTGCATCTACTATGCTAGTTATTTTCAGTTTTCGCGTAATAAACAATAATACGGAGTATAAACGGAAATCGTAACACATAAAATCATGTTATGCTCTACAACCTGGCTCTGATACCACTGTTGGGTTTTGACGTAGGTAACGCAGTGGAATAAAAAAAATTATCCTACTTCAAAGCCCACCACGGATAGTCCGGAGGAGACATCATAACATGATAAAGGACATAGTATTGTGTACCTTTTTTATTTGTGAGATCACACGAAGAATGATGTCCTCGTCTCTACGGTTGATCCACGTCTAGAGGTGAGATCTAGATTCTTCCTTCTTGCAATTTCTAGCTTGAACCGGAGGAAGAGGGAAGAAGAATCAAAGCAACAAGGACAAGAGGAGGGTTCGGCCTCTTCTTTGTGCCGACGGGAAGGGGCGGACGGCCTAGGGGCGTGCGCCTCTAGATCTTCTTACTCTCTATCTTTTGCTCTCTCCCAATCTCTTTGTTATAACTAATAACATTTACATTATGTCGGAAGGAAGCTAGAGCCTCCTTTATATACTCCAACAACTCGTTGTTTCCATAAAGGTGTTTCCTAATTCTACATGTATTAGAATTATTCCCTTCCTTACAAATTAGTCCTACTAAGTTTGCAAGGTGTTGCACAATGATCCTTCTATTAATTAATCAATGTTAATTAATCCCAAATCTAGCTCTACTCTATATGACATGTGACCCCATAGGTTTCGATCAAGTTGGTAGTAACTTTTACTAACATGGAGCGGTGTCAAGCAACACATCCATGCCACCAAACTAATAGAAATAGTCAGTGATCCCGACAAGCCTCTTGTGCCCAATATCTTCTATTGCACTTTCCCTTTATCTCCATATCTGGATTGGACACGAGACATAAATAGTCACACTCGTATATCCAATCCAAGTTCCTTGATTCTAGGAATATGCTTTTATGAGCAGATAACCTCAATATCCCCATATTGATTTATCTGAGTCTGGCCAGACATTCAATAAGCCTCATCCCTCGAGGGATCGTGGATATTTACTCCCATTATGTGGGAGGGACAAATTCTATCTACATCAATACGATTTCTAAGCTTGCTTCCTATCATGGCCGATAGCTATCTTTATGATTACCTAGTTACGGTGTAACGTTTGATAACATCAATAAACAATATTCCACAACTACAGTATCTAGTGACTTCAAGTCTAAGGATTTCAATTATATTAGCACTACGAGAAGAGATTGTGACTTGACATAATCTAATGTATCCTTCTCGTTGTGGGTCAATCCAGTATGCCACTACCCCTAATGCATACCCATGTGTTAGACTTGATATCTCCATATCAAACTACTCACATACTAGTCTATATTTGATCGTCCTATTAATCAATATAGTGGACTAGGGATATTTAAGATAAACAACACATTGTATCTAAGGACTTCATTATATTAAATATCACAATATATAATAAATGATTATTCGATCCAAAACAATGTTCATAATAAATATTCGATTGCCTCTAGGGCATCTATTCCAACATATTTTGGGTAGTTCCTCCTCCAGTGTCCAGGCTGACTATAGTAGTGACACTCACCTTTAGTCACACCTTTGGAAATGCCACCAACAGGCTTAAGGGATGGTTCATTGGGCCTGGCAACTTAATTTCCTTTTCCCTTGGAGGATGAGGCAAACCTTTTGCCCTTTCCTATCTGTACCATCATAATGACCTTGCACTTACCCTTTTTGATGCTTTGTTCAGCTGTCCTCAACATATTGAGTAAATTTGGCAGTGGTTTCACGATCTCGTTCATGTTGAACTGTCCATAACTCTCAGGCAACGATTGCAACACGAGATCGGTTGTCAACGCTTGGCCGACCAGAAACCCTAGTCGCGCGAGATTCTCGAAGTATCCGATCATACGGAGTACATGGGGTCCCACCGGGTTTCCTTTAGCCGCATGACACTTGAACACTGCCTTAGATACCTCATACCTCTCAACCCTTGCCTGCTCTTGAGAGAGATGCTTCAAATGCTCGATCATATCGACATCATTCATGTTTCCGTGTTGCATCTGAAGCTTAGAAGTCATGGTTCATAGCATAAGGCAGGCCAAATCATTAGCGTCATCAACACGCTTTTGATACGCCTTTAGAGATGCAGGGGTATTGTTCTCTGGACCTTCTGCTCCTTTATTGCGTACAGTTTCTTCTCTTGCTTGAGAACGATTCTCATGTTTCTGTACAAATCAAGGAAGTTGGTTCCAGAGAGCTTGTCCTTCTCAAGGACTGATCGTAGGGAATGTTGTGAACTCGATGAGTTGTTTGCCATTTGGAATCCTACAAAAGGAAAATACGCAAGTTTTAGCATTTGTGAATTTTTGACTATATTCAATAATTGCTAATTTATCAAATATAGCTCCCACTATTTTTCTAAGGATTAATAACCCTCATGATATTAATGCGGAAAATATCCTTATATTTTCTAGTGGGCCAAGATTCAGGTTTCATCTCCTCATGAGCTTGCTTTGGCAAGTCACCCATAATTTGACTACTTTAGGTAGGAACAATTCCAATTGCATCCCTATGCAACCCTTGTTTCAATATGGCAAATAACTCCTTATTTATCCATCCGCATGGATAATCCCAATTGATTGCCTCTAGGTTTTTAATTATATTAATAGCCTAGTTGTGTCCAACCTCTTATTTAAACAATTGCACATAACTTGTTTGTGCCATCGCATTCCATCATTATGAACCAATACGCCTTGCTTTGACATGCACGGACTTGATAAATCATGATGATAATGAGTCTTTAAATAACGAGAAGGCAAGAACACAATATTTGAATTTTCAGGGATTTTCAAATTCAATTTTTAATTGTTTTTGTTGATCCATATCAACTGATCTATCTATTTGAGTTTGGGCACAACTCCAAATAATAGATCCAGGTTTTCTAATTATGTTATTATCCTAATTGCATGCATCATCCATACACCAACCACAAAATAATAAGACAATAAAATAAACAACCACAAAATAAAATAAAATAAAACGTGATGTGGATATGGCCTTTTCTATACTAAGATAATTCCAAGGCAATGGAATTATCTATGAACCCTAAAAGCAAACACATCTCCATGCGTCTTCATCTTTTGGTCCATCCTTCATAGTCATGTGGAATGCTCCATGCTCCATCTTTTGTGGCTTCCTTTGGCTTTGGTCTTCTTTTCTTCAATCTTGGATAACAATCTACTCTATCTAGCAATAGCTAACAACTATATTGAATGAAATAAATCTCAGAAGTTGAGAAAAATTGCTCGCAGGGCATTAAACCCTAATTAATTATTACAACAAATTGATCAGCTCAGAGGTCGTAAACCAAACCACAAAATTAAACAATCACACCAAACCACATCCTAAGGCAATATCCAACCACCATGCGAATAGAACATAAACAGTTAAAATCCAATTTTAACGCGCTTGGTCAATTTTAATTGATTTTAGGATTATTCTAGGGTTAAAACGGTCCAAGGGGGGCAAAAATTAAAATTCCCGAGCCCCAAAGAGGCCCGCCTATGCCTTGGGTCGGTCGCCCCCTAGCCCACACGGCTAGGCCGTGCGCTAGGGCTGCCACCGGCCCCTAGGCCGTGCCTTACTTTGGCGGAAAGCAAGGAGGGGCGGTCCCCTTAGGGGGGCCGAACCTCTTAGGGAGTTGTTTCCAAAACAACTCCCTTTGCTTGTTGCCCAAGTTTGGTTGTTTCATTTTTTGAAAAGAACTCCTTCTTTTCAATAAGATGCCCAAACCCTAGATCTAATATCCTAAAATTTCTCAAACTCACTAATTCATGCATCCAATGCAAAAACTAGGTCTTGTATTGTTTGATCATTGAAAAAATGCATCATATTCTTGATTTGTCTTGTTTTACGCGATAAACGATAAATTTAAAGTGTAAGACTATCAAAACGTAATACATAAACCACGTGTATGCTCTACGACCCTTGGCTCTGATACCACTGTAGAGTTTTGATCATATGTAGCGGAAAATATAATTTAACTGTTCAATACCCTCCAAGGATTACAGGACAAGAAGCATAACGATGGTAAAGGAAGAATCAAGTTACACACCTGAGGGTTTCTCCTGTGATGACTTGTAACGTGAATTGTGTCACGTCTCTACGGTTGATACACACCTTGATTTGAGATCTAGATGTTCCTTCTCCTTTGTGCTAGCTAGGAACTGAGGAAGAGGAAGAAGAAATCATGCAAAACGAGGCAACAAGGAGGGGCCGCCACCTTTGTTGGCCGACGGGGTAGGGGCGGTGGTAAGGGGGTCGGGCAGCCCTCTTGCTTGCTTGCTCTCTCTCCTTTTGTTCTCTCCCACTCAATTTATGAACAATAGGCTCATAAGTTTGGGAAGGAGGGAAGGAGCATCCTTTATATAGTCCAACAAATCATTGTCAACTACCTAAAGGACCTATTCTAGTCCTACTATAATTCAATTTAGTCCCTTCCTTACAAATTAGTCCTACTAAGTTTGCAAGGTGTTGCGAAGTGATCCTTCTAATTAATTAATCATATTAATTAATTCCCAAATCTAGTTCAGCTCTAGATAGCATGTGACCCCATAGGTTATATCTAGTTGGTAGCTACAATTTGCTAATATGGAGCGGTTTCTAGCAAAACATCCATTCTAGCCAACTAATAAAATAGTCATCCGACAAACCTTGTACAAGTAATTGTCACATCCCTTTGTCTCTATATCCAGATTGGACATGAGACATACAAGTCACACTCGTATATCCAATCCATAGTTTCTTGATCCTGGGAATAGCCTTATTCGTGCAAATAACATCAATATCCTATATTAATTTATTTGAGTCTGGCAAGACATTAAATAAGCACTATCCCTCGAGTGGCCTAGGATATATACTCCAGTTATGTGGAGGGGCAAATTCTATCTACGTTCACTTTGATTTCTAAGCTTGCTTCTAATTGTATCCGGTACACGCCTTTATAGCTACCCTGTTACGGTGCAGCGTTTGACGCTACCAATATCACAATAATCCACAACTAGAATATCTAGTGACTTCAAGTCTAAGGATGACAATACAATTGCACCGCGAGAAGCGCTTGTGACTCAACATAACGTGTATGTAGCCTTATCGGAGATGGGTCAATCCAGTGAGCCATTAACCTTAATGCACACCCATGTGTTGGATCATGATATCTCTATATCAATCCAGCTCCATACTAGTATATAGATGATTGTCCCATTAATCATTATACTTGACTAGGGATATTTAATATAAACAACACATTTGTAAATCTAAGAAATTCATTAAATTAAATATCCAATAAATAATACAATGAATGTTCTAGTTAAAATAATTTCATACTAAACTAGATTGCCTCTAGGGCATCTATTCCAATAAAATTATGTCCACAATTGTAGTTTCACATTTTTTTAGAAAACTTGAGTTTTCGAATTTTTAAGTTTTATGTTAGATTTATTTTGATGAGTGAACATCAATATATGTGCATATATTACATATAGGACTATGTGGAATGTAGGGTTGCATTGTATTATGGATGTATAAATTGGTTGTAACGAGTACGTTATACATGTGATTGTAGACATTGGCCTCGTAGGAGAGAACGGTTGTCGTTAGACTAATTTTAAAGAAAACTCCTTATGAACTTTTTAATGGTAGAAAGCCAAGTGTTTTCTATTTTAAGCCTTTTGGTTGTACTTGTTCTGTGGATAATAATGGAAAGGATAATCTTGGTAATTTGATGCTAGAAGTGATGAAGGTGTATTTCTTGGTTATTCTCAAACTAGCAAAGCGTATAGAGTTTTCAATAAGAGAACTAAGATTGTAGAGGAGAGCATTCTTGTGATTTTTGATGAAAGTATTGATGTTTCCTTGAGTGAAAGTTTTGCAGATTTCAACTTGAATAAATAGGAGGTAGATGATTATTATGAGAAAGGGAAAAGAAGCAAAACTAACATGCAGGAACAGTAAGAAGAATCTCAAGGCCTTGAACATCCTGTTGAACCAAAATCGTAAAGCCTTGAGACAGAGGTTGACATAACACAAGTTGCTCCAACTAATGTATCAAGTTCTCAAAGCCTTGAAGGACCATATACATGGACACCAAGGAAGAAGTTCAAGTATTTATCAGATCATCCTGTAGACAACATCATCTCATATCCAACCACGGGAACACAGACAAGAGGACATCTAAAGAATATGTGTGCATTCAGTGCTTATGTATCACTTATTAAGCCTTAAAATGCAATGGAGGCACTGTAAGATGCAGATTGGATCATTGAAATGCAGAATGAGCTGAATGACTTTGAAAAGAATGAGGTTTGGCACTTGGTTCCAAGACAAAAGACTCAGTCTGTTATTGGAACCAGATGGGTATTCAGGAAAAAAACTTGATGAAAATGATAAGGTTGTGAAAAACAAAGACAGACTTGTGGCACAGGGGTATAATCAAGAGGAAAGAATTGATTATTAGGTGACATTTGCTCCTGTTGCCAATTTAGAAGCTATCATAATACTTCTTGCATTTGCATCACATAAACACATAAATCTTTTTAAAATGGATGTTAAATGTGATTTTATAAATGGTTATTTACAAGAAAAAATATATGTTTCTCAACCTCCTAGTTTTGAAGACTAAAATTTCTCTGATCATGTTTATAAATTAGACAAAGCTCTTCATGGAATTAGGGAAGCTCCAAGGGCTTGGTATGACAGCCTCTCAAAGTTTTTACTTGACAATGGTTTTGACAGAGGACAGGTTGACAAAACTATTTTTATTAAAAATCAAGAAACGGATGTGTTAGTAGTAAAGATTTATGTTGATGATATACTATTTGGTGCTACTAATGATACTATTTCATTTTCAAGTCTAATGTGCAGGGAATTTGAAATTAGCTTAATGAGAGAACTTGATTTCTTTCTAGGACTTCGTGTTCGTCAAATGAAGAAAGGAATATTTGTACATCAATGGAAGCATACCAATGACTTATTAAACAAGTACAACATGTCTCGGTCCAAGGTAGCAACGACTCCAATGAGTTCATCTTTATCCTTAGACAAGGATACAAGTGGTAAGAGTGTAAATCAAAAAGATTACTGAGGGATGATTGGTTCACTTTTTTATCTAACTGCTAGTAGACCAGATATCATTTTTACAAATTTGATTGCTGTTAAAAAAAATTTCAGATATTTTGAATGGAACCAAATACTTTGGGCTTTGGTATCCAAGAAGAACTAACTTTTTTCTAAGTGGTTATTTATATGGAGGCTTTGCAGGTTATAGAGTGGATAGAAAAATTACTTCAGGTTGTTGCCAATTTCTTGGTTCATCACTGATAAGTTGGCATTCAAAGACGCAAAATTCAGTAGCCTTGTCAACTGCAGAAGCTGAATACACTGCAGCTGGTGCTTGTTGTTCACAAGTACTATGGATTTCTCAACAATTAAAAGATCTTGTATATGATTTAGGAAATGTGACAATACTAGTGCCATTTGAATATCAAAGAATTCAGTGCAGCATTGAAGAACTAAGCATATAGATGTGAGACATCATTTTATTACAGATCATGCTGAGAAAGGTGATGTATCTTTTACTTTTATTTCAAGTACTTTGCAGATAGCTGATATTTTCACTAAACCTTTGCCAGATGATAGGTTTGCATCCCTAAGGCTTGAATTGGGTATGTTAAACAAGGATGCATTAGTTTATGGGGAGTATTAGTCCTTACTTGTACTATGTGTGAAAATATCAAAGTCTTGAGATGATACTTTCTTAAGCCTTGAAAGTATGCTTCAAAGATTTGAAGTTTTCTGGCAGCCTTCAAATTTCTCAAAGCTTTGGGCCACTGTTTCAAAGCTATGAGTAATATGATGTGTATTTGTATTTAAAAATTGGATCACAAAATATTCTGTGATATCTTTTTAGATAATTATAGAATATTTTATAAGTTCAGAGGATTTGGTCAAAATATATTAAAAAATCTCATGAATATCTTTCAAAATTTTATTTGCATGCAATCCTTCTTTCAATCAAACTCTTCCCACCTACTAAACCAAATCCAGGGCTTATTTCTCTCATTCTCAATCTCCTTCTCTACGTTTCTATCTCTATCATAATTTCTTTCTCAACTCTACTAAACCCAAAACCCAATGGACCGCAAATCAGAGAGAATCAAGCAGCAAGGACAGAGTTCTTCTAAGAGGATAAAGAGAAAGGCTAACTGAAATATCACTATTCATGGATCAGATTAAACATCCCGCATTCAAGATACTTATCCACCTTCAAAGAAGATCAAGAATGTAAGGAAGTTCAAGAATAGGTTCAAGAAGAGGGGTCTGAATTTGAGTATGGAACAGAGGAAGTGGTGAAAGCTAAGGAGCATGGGAGTAAAGATCAAGGAGATAATTCAAGTAAGAAGAAGAAGACACTATTGAAGAGAAGAAGACAGGTGAGAAAAAGAATTCTCCATCTTTCAAATAAAATAAGCCCGAGGATAAGCAGACTGATCAACCAACAAAGAAGAAGATGGTTAAGCATAGTGCAATGAAAACCAAGAAAGCCACTAGATATGGTAAGAATCTTCTACCTGAGTCTTGGTTTATAAATCCATAGGTTAAATTTGTTTGGATGGATGGTTATGCGTCTTCTAAGGTAGCCTTTTGTAGTCTTATAAGTGATGATTTTTTTGAGAAATTGGACATAGACTACACTAGGAAGTTAAGAGATTCTTCTGTCGGAAAAATTTTGAATCTTCCTTCTGAGGCTTATCCTAGGCTAACTAGGTTGTTTTCTTTGAATCTAGTATAAGAGATGAATGAGAGTGATAGTTTTATTCTTACTTCTAAGGTGGCTGGTGTAGACATAAGGTTGGATCACAAATTTTCTGCCAAAGTTTTGGGAGTGCCTAGGAAGTATAAGCTACATGAGCATCCAGATACGAGAGAGTGTAAGGAGTTCGCTAAATTCATATTTTTTTTTAGAGAAAACACCTAGTGGACCCAAACAGTTAACACATTCTGTGTTAAACTATGAAGCCAAAATTCTTTTCACAATTATCATGAGATGTATAGTTTCCAGGGAGCAGTCCAAAGAGTTGGTGACGAATAGGGTGTTGGTACTGATGACCTTGATTTTCCAAGGCTATGGGATTGATTTACCTACTGTGATCATGGAGCATATGGTGTACCGTGGTACTAGAACCAGAAATCATTCTTTGGCTTATGCAAATCTGTTGCCATTGTTCTTTAAACACTCTGGAGTACCCATGAAGAATGAGGAGATGATTACAAATGGTTTTGGGTTAGTTGATGAAGCTTCACTGAAAACGATTGGAGTATTTCATACTGTAAAAGGGAAGTGGAAGTTCTACACTAAGTTAACTACAAAATAATTGAAGGAGAAGGATTATATCCAACCTAGAGCAGCTACAGCATCACGGTCTTCTGGTAACTTGGATTTTTCTCTGATTCTTGATAGAGTTGAAGTCTTGGCGGATGGTACTGAGGATCTTAGACAATGGTTGTTTGATTTATCTACTGACTTTGTGAAGTTCAAAGGTTTGGTGAATTCAAAATGGGATGTGATCATGAAGGGTTTGGACTTGGAGAAGATACCATCTGCTGAAAGCAAAGATAACAAAATTGATTCTAGTGCGATTCTTGGAGACGTGTTGAAGAAGAAGAAGAAGAAGAAGGTTCCAATATTTCTTTCCTCAAAGGACTTATTTGAACAGCCATATGAGGAAGATGGTGATGAGGAGAATGATGAAGGATGATTTGAGAAAAATACTGCTACAGTTAAGGAAGTGATTGCTGAGGTGGTTGCTGATGTGGAAGCTCAGAATTTTGAAGCATAGAATGAAAATGTTGATGAACAAGCTGAGACTGCAGAAGATTCAGATGATGATGCAGCTAAGGAAGAACAGGTTGAAACTGAAGACAAAGGAAAGGGCAAAACTGAAAGTGTGAAGAAGACTACCAAGAAAAGTGCTAGAGCTGGTACTTCAAAGCCTTCAAGCGTTACCATATTTCTTTATTTCTTTCTTTATTTATTCCTATGCCCTGAAGTGTTTTGTTTTGTTTTCTACCCAATATAGTGATCAGCTCCTTTGAGTATTCCCTAGGTACCACACATCTCATCAAGATTTTAAACAAAGGTTTGGCTTCAACAGTCAGCACAGAGTGTGTTAACTGCTTGAATAAAGTAGGGTTATTGGGTAGAAAGAACTCTTCTTTTGCTATTTTCAAGGCTTTACTCTTTGCAAGATAGTTACTGTATCATACCTCTTAGGAAAACCTAGAACATTGGCAAATTCGGAGTGATCTAGTTCCATATCAATACCAGCAACATTTGTCTGAATAACTAGATTTGCAGTGTTCTTGAGTTGTTTCATGTTTAGGTAAAAGAATCTAGTGAGTTTGGAGTAGGCTAACTCTAGAGGGTTTAGAATAAACCAAAGAGAACTTTTCTTCAACATTTTGACACACTTCAGATTCATACCATGTAACATAAAAACACTGATCAAACTACGTAATGCAACTAGTCTAGAAGAAAATCCATCGAGCCATTGACCTCCATCAACATGAGTAATGAAAAATGTATTATCAAGGGCTGATTTCTTACCAGTCGACTTCTTCTTCTCTGAATAAATACGTATTTCCTTCTTAATGTTCTCTTATGGTTCAAACTTTTGTTCATCCTTTGTCACCTTCAATTTTCCTTTGACTTTGTCTGATTTGTCAGCCTTCTTCGTCACCTTCTTAGGGTTGCCAATCTGAATCCCTTTATGTTTTTATTGAGCAGACTCCACTGTCTTCTTCTTCTTGCAGGACACTGGTGTCTAATCCTTCTTGTCCTTCTTATTGAGAGGAGGAGGTGCTATATATTCTGGAGTTGCATTCTTTGAACTTGAACCTCTTCCACAGTGGCCTTTCTTTTCTTCTCTGTTCCAACCTTTGAACCACCAGCCATCTTGATTCTGTCAGAGGCTCTCTTAGTGCTCATTAGATTGTGGGGATAACAGAGAGGTAGGATAGATACGAAGGAGAGGATAAGAAAATAATATAAATAGAAGAGAGTTTCAGTTTGACAAGGAAATTAAATATTCTTCCTAATCTTTGAAGATCTGCTGAACCAAAAAGGCTCATATTTTGTGTGTGATGTTGGAAATTATCTACAAAGATAGCACCCAACATTGAAAGATCCATATTATTGACTAACTACGACACAGTCTTAGGAAACAAGTCCTCAAAAAATAGGAAACAAAAATCCCTGCAAAACTGGGTCAAACAGATGATGTTAGATATTGTAAATTGTTTCTAAATACTTTGTCTTTCATCATCAGGAATAAACTAATCAAGCACAGGGGTTTAGGAGTTGAATGAAGATCAGAAACTCCCCCTAAGTTCATGCATATAGAGCACAGTCAGTTTCAAGGCTTTGAAAGCTGATTCGAGGCCTTGAAGTAGACTAGCAAGTCTTGAGCTGAGTTGAACTTACACAAAGAGACATATATTTAGAGAGAGATTATCACTGGAAGATCATACACATAACTCTTCAATCAATCAAGCTTTCAACATTGCAGGAGAAGAAGATCAATCATCAAGAAATCTGAAGAACACTGTCAAGCTTTATTTCTTATTATTTTCTGTGTTCTTCAATATTTACTTAATATGTGTTATCATTGTGATTTCTTAAACCTCACAAAATTAGAAGTTTATTTGTTCAAGTGAACAACAAGAGGTTCTTATTGTTTCAACAGGTTGTAGCTGTGACTAGATAGGTTGGGAACCACAAGTTGTATAAGTGTAAGGTATTTCACTTAGGCTTCAGACTAGGTCCAATTGTGACTGAACTCTGTAAAAATCCTTGAGTTTTTGTGCCTTACATTACTGCTTTTCATATCTGTTAATTATCAATTCAAAACAAGTAACTCCAAAGCTTTGGAGAATTTGCAATCTCAAATATTTGAAGCCACTATCTTCTGAAGTTGTATCTCTAGCTTCTCAAATATTTGCCAAGGCTTTGAGATTTCAACTGGACATTTGCTTGAAGTTTCAAAAGGCTATTTATTGAGCAAAAGTTTCCATACTCTATTCACCCCCCCCCCCTTCTAGAGTATTAGATCTTGTTTATTTACTTGCACTACAAACTTTCATGGATGACTGAGTATTCGTTGAATTAAAAGTTATGTGTAATCTATATGTGTTATATGTGATAACGTGACAGGGTCCTGGCTTGAGCGTCTGTAAGTTTTAAATTTGAATCATTTCAAAACCTACCTATATTATTTTCTTATTTTCTTAGTACTAAACTACATGGCATATTTCTAACTTGTGTGGATATTTTATATCTTTTCAGGTGAGTACGTGGGAATCTGGGTATAGATTCAACCAGTTAGAAGTCCACAAAGTATAATAGTAAGTTTGATTTCGTAACATAACGGTTAGGGTTTGACTCCTTGCTGAAGCATACCCGTGCTTTAGCGGAGGACACTCTCATGAGTATGTGGGTCTTCTGGTAGATTTCCCTGCTCTAAGAGGTGAGGGTGTTACAGGTGGTGGTTGTTCAGATACTCCAAAGGAGGCCAGATGGGCAACTAGTCTATATCCAAATCGGGAGGCGGATATGGATATGGTAAAAAGATCCAACTACGGATCCGTAGCTGGTTATAATCCAAATACGATCCTGATCTGGTTCTTGAGCCAGTTTGGCTCACCAATATACTCCATGTGGAAGGTCCAACAGTGCTAGTGGTGTTCAATTCACACTAGTTACTTGCTAAATTTGTGGCACAGAGCATCACAGTGCCCTAGATTACTTGCACCATATGGACTATTCATACGAGGTTCGACACCCTCCTGAGGAATTCACAGCCATGGCAGCAACCTCAAAACATTTTCCTCCTCCTACCGATGTCAGGCTCACTGATACTGGTGCTTCGAAACACATGGCGTCTAATTTAAAAAAAAACCCTCTCTCTCTCTCTCTGAACCTTCCTCTAGTGATGACCAAGTCACTGTAGGCAATGGCTCTTGGGTGAGTTAGGTATGACTTTCTAACTTTTTATGTAGAAATTTTAGTTGTTGTGAAAAAAGTACGTGAGAAAGAAGTTGAATAAAAAAGATGTATGCGTTTGGTGAAAAATGTTGTGCTATAAAAACTTTGGCGATACAACACTTTTGTTTGTTATTAAAAATTGCATTTTTTATTTTTACTAATAAAATTATGACAGGTTGAATTAGTTTTCGTCATATATTAATACAAAAAAATTATATATTGGTCATTGAAAGATCAGGTTAAGAAAGACTTGGAATAGCTCAGCTATTTCAAGGCCTTGAACCAGCTTATGGACAAGATCAAAACAATATCTCGGAAGATTGTGATCAACTATCCGTTGGAGAAAGCTGTTAAAGAGAGTCAAAGTTGTTACCTACAAAATAGGAAGTTGTTGCTGAGAATCTGGGAAGATTTGCAGAGCTTCAAACAGTTTAAATAGAGCTCACTTTGAAGCAACAAGAGACGAGACTCAACGGGCAAAAACAAGAGACTAGTTTCCGGATTGACAAAGCACCAAAGAAGAATATCAAACTCTCAATCCTTTCCACAGAAGTTCACTGACTGTAGTTTTTCTACGCTGAGTGTACTTCTGTATTGAGCTGTATTGGTAGATCATTTATGTATTATCTCTACATCTATTCTCAAGGATTGTTCAAAGTGGACAATAGAGAATTATTAGTTAATCAGTTAGCTAGAGCAGGTACTAGACAGGTTTGGGAAAACCACAAGCTGTAACAGAGGAAGGGAACTCTCTGGGTTAAGTTTTAGGGCTTAGCTTTTGATTAATAAGAATTGAGTTTAAAATCCTGCAGGGATCTAATCCCTGAGGTAGAGACGTAGGTCCAAGTGGACTGAACTCTATAAATCACTTGTCTTCTGCATTTTTAGTTCATTCTTTTTCATGGTTTTTGCATCACACAAAACTGTTTATTTTGCAAGGGTTTGAACTTGTTTTCAAGGCCTTGAAAAGGGCATACTTGCTTTATACTATCTGCATCTTCTCCATGGTCTTGAACTAGTTTTCAATGCCTTGAACTTCATTGTCTGCACAAGTTTTCATCTTCCTAGCAAGTTCTGCAAAAAAGTTGGCATACTCTATTCAACCCCCCCCCCCCCTTCTAGAGTATCTTAGCTACATATACATCTGCATACTCACACTTTCAATTGGTATATCACTCTTTAAGATTTAATCATCTAGTGATCATGAGTACTGTAGGTGATGGAGGTTTCTCACAGGGAAGAGATGCTAATAGACCTTCTCTATTCTTTGGAGAAATTTTTGCTCACTGGAAAGCTCTCATGAAAATGATCATTATTGATCAAGATCTAGAGCTTTGGACCATTATCCAAAATGGACCTCATACTTTCTACACAGAGAAAGATGGGATCAGAACTCCCAAAATAGAAGACTCACTCTCCTCTTCTGAGCTAGAGAAATTTTCTAAGAACTAAAAGGCTAATAACATTTTGTATTGTGCTTTGAGTACAGATTAATTCAACAGGATCTGTGGATGCACAACTGCTAAAGAAATAAGGGTTAAACTTGTGGTTACTTTTGACGGAACCAGTCAAGTTAAGCAAACCAAAAATCAATATTTATCTCAGACAATATGAGGTGTTTAAGATTAATGCAGATGAGTCCATCAGATACATGTTCAAGAGGTTCACTGATATTGTCAACAACCTTGACTCACTGTAAAAACATTTTTCCAATGAAGAAAAGGTGAGGAAGATTCTCAGAAGTCTTCCAAAGGCAAAATGGGAACCAAAGACCACATCCATTGAAGAGGCTCAAAATCTCGCAACTTTACAACTTGATGACCTACAAGGAAAGATCCTGACACATGAGATATATATGAATGATGTTGATGGAGAACTCCGAGATGGTGTCAAGAACTTAGATCTCAAAGCCAAAGAGAATGAGAGAACACAAAGCCTTGAAACTGAGGATGGTGATGATGAAGATCCAATTGCCTTAATTTCCAACTTCTTGACAAGGATTCTCAAAATGAAGAAAAACTTTGGAAATAAATATTTCAACAGAGAAAGGCATAGATCATCCAGCAGCAAGGACTACAAAGATAAGCCATCTTCACAAATTAAATCAAAAGTTAAGAACTGTTTTGAATGTGGTGATACAAGACACTTTATAAGAGATTTTCCACACAAGAAAAGTAAGAGCTTTCAAAAGAAAGATCATGACAGAAGAAAGAAAGCCATGATAGCTTCATGGAGTGATTCAGATAGCTCTAGTGAATCTGAATATGAGGAACAACATGCCAACCTATGCTTCATGGCCAAGCATGATGAAAGTTCTGAGAAGAACATTGAGGTAATGGTAAACTGTCTGATTTCAAAACCAAAATAAGCTTTTTCAGATTATCTCAGAACAATGCTTTTAAATGAGGAAGATTATCTGAAAGAGATCAGATGTTTGAAACAAAAATTTCATGAGCAAGAAAAGGAAAACTTACAACTTGTTTTCCAAAATAAGAATCTTGAAATCTCTCAAAAGAAAACTGACAGTGATTTCAAGGCCTTGAAAACCAGTTTCAAAGCCTTGAAAACACAAGTCAAGGAAGTAGTCACTGAGAACTCCTATGTGAGTGACAGCCTTCTTAATCTAAGACATCAGGTTGATGAATTATAGAAACAAAAGACTACTCTCACTGAGAAACTTTAAGAATCTGAATTGGTCAAAGTCAAGCTTGCTGGATCAGAACACAAGTTGAACCTGATTCTTGGAGGAAGTTCACAGTCTGTTCACAAAGCTGTTATTGGATTCAATCCAAACTTTCCAAGAAGGAACAATACCAGATTTGTAAAAGCTGGAAACAAAACTTCTCCTACTTGTCATTATTGCTGCAAAACTCGTCATATTAAGATGACTTGTCCTTTTAGAAGAAGAGACCCTCACATAATGAGGAAAACTTTTCCTTTTCAACTCAAAGGACAAGTTAAGCAGATTTGGGTTCCTAGGGGGATTAGGCCACCTAACATGGTTGATCCTGAATATGAATCCAAGTTCCACACTTCGTCTAACAGATGGGTAAGGCAGTGATTGGTGTTTGCAGGTTGTCACCAATATCAAAGAATAGAAGTTGTTCATGGACAGTGGTTGCTCAAGACATATGAGTGGAAAGAGATCTCTATTCTCAGAATTAAAGGAGTAATCAGAAGGTTCAATAACACTTGGTGACAAAGGCAAATGCAACATTCTTGTTATTGGAAAAGTTGATACAAATTCTGAAAACTCTATTGCTGATGTGTATCTGGTTGAAGGTTTGAAATTTAATTTTCTTAGTGTATCTCAGCTTTGTGATAATGGCAACAAAGTTATCTTTGATAAAGAAAGTTTATGGTGCAAGATGAGAAATCAAGAGATTGCATTCTCATAGCCTCTAGATCAAACAATGTTTATACTTTTCAGACTAACAAAGTTGCAGGTGAAAGTTTAAAGTGTCTCAAGGCCTTGAAAGAGGATTCAAAGCTTTGGCACAGGAAAATTGGTCATATCAGTTTGCATACCTTGAACAAGCTGATTTCCAAAGACTTGGTAAGAGGACTACCATCCATCAAGTTCAAATAAGATGAAATGTGCAAAGCATGTGCTCAAGGCAAGCAGACCATAAGCTCCTTCAAGCCAAAGAAGTTTTTAAGTAAAACTAGACCTATGGAATTACTTCATATGGATCTCTGTGGTCCTACGAGGATTCCTACTCCAAAAGGTAAAAGGTATATGCTGGTTGTTGTAGATGATTTTTCTAGATATACTTGGGTATGTTTCTCAAAGAAAAATCTGAAGTACTCTTTGTATATTCAAAGCTTTGCAGAGAACTTCAAACCTTTAAAATCCTACGTGTAGATTCAATCAGAATTGATCATTGTAGAGAATTTGATCAATTGGAATTTGGTTTATTCTGTGATAAGCATGGTTATTACTCACAAATTTTCAGCTCCAATAACTCCTCAATATAATGGTGTTGTTGAAAAAAAGAACAGGACCATTGAAGATATGTCAAGAACAATGCTTCTTGAGAACAAGCTGCCAAAACATTATTGGGCAGAAGCTGTGAATATAACAAATTATATCTTGAACAGGTGCTTGATCAGACCCATTCTGAAGAAGACCCCCTATGAACTATTCAAAGGGAGGAAGCCAAGCATTTCATACTTCAGACCCTTTGGATGTACTTGTTTTATCCACAACAATGGAAAAGAAAACCTTGGTAAGTTTAAAGAAAGAAGTGATGAAGGTATATTTATTGGTTACTCTCTGAATAGGAAAGCTTATAGAGTTTACAATAATAGAACCAAACTGGTTTAAGAGAACATTCATGTTATTTTTGATGAAAGCTATGATGGTTCTTTGAGCTAAAGTTTTGCAGACTTGAATTTGAACAAGCATGAATTAGAGGAAGAGACTGAGAATCCATTAGGATTCAAGAAAGGTTCAGAAGAAAATAAAAGACATTTTCAAGACCTTGAAAATGGTGCTCAAGTCCTTGAAAGTAAATCTGAAAGCCTTGAAAAAGATTATGAGAAGGATTCAAGTGACAAAGCCACTACTTCATGACCAGAGAAGACTGAACCATGGTCTCTAAGAAAGCGGTTCACATATCTCTCATCACATCCAGCTGATAATATCTTATCAGGTCCACCCACTGGTACACAAACTAGATCACAGTTGAAGAACTTATGTGCTTTAAATGCCTTTATCTCTATTGTAGAACCAAAAAATGTGAAAGAAGCTTTACAAGAAGCAGACTGGATCATTGCTATGCAAAGTTAACCCAATGAGTTTGAGAGGAATAAGGTTTGGAACCTGGTTCCTCCACCTACAAACCAGTCTGTCATTGGTACCAGATGGGTATTCAGGAATAAGTTGGATGAAAGTGGCAATGTGATCAGAAACAAAGAAATGTTAGTTGCTCAAGGTTACAATCAAGACGAAGGTATTTATTAAGAGGAACTTTTTCTCCAGTTTCCAGGTTAGAAGCAATTAGAATTTTATTTTCTTTTGCATCTTACAAGAAAATGAAATTGTTTCAAATGGATGTGAAGTGTTCTTTCTTGAATGGCTATTTACAAGAAGAAGTTTATGTTGCAAAACCACCTGGTTTTCAAAATGACAAGTTTCCAAATCATGTTTACCAACTTGACAAAGCTCTTTATGGTTTGAAACAAGCTCCAAGAGCTTGGTATGGAAGATTGTCAAAGATTTTACTCGGAAATGATTTCAAAAGAGGTTTAGTAGACAAGAATCTTTTCATAAAGACTCATGAGAAAGACTTACTTGTAGTTCAGATATATGTTGATGATATACTGTTTGGAGCTACTGATGGTCAATTGTGCAGAGAATTCTCATGTCTTATGAGCAAGAATTTGAAATGAGCATGATGGGAGAGCTAAACTTCTTCCTAAGACTTCAAATACATCAATTGAAGAAGGGCATCTTTCTGCATCAAAGCAAGTACACAAGAGACTTACTAAAAAAATATAGCATGGCTCAATGTAAGGAAGCCAAGACTCCTATGATTTCTACATTATCCTTGGACAAGGATGAATCTGGTAAGAGTGTCAATGTAAAAAAGTATAGAGGCATGATTGGACCATTACTCTATCTGACAGCAAGCAGAACAAATATTATGTTTAGTGTGTGTATGTGTGCTAGATTTCAAGCTGATCCAAAAGAATCGCACTTGACTTATGTGAAGAGAATATTCAGATATCTCAATGGGACCAAAGACTTAAGGATTTGGTATCCAAGACATTCTAACTTCTCTTTACATGGTTTTTCAGATGCTGACTTTGCAGGTTAAAATGTTGATAGGAAAAGCACTTCAGGAACTTACCAAATCATTGGATCATCCTTGATCAGTTGGCATTCAAAGAAACAGAAATATGTTGCTCTATCAACAGTTGAAGTTGAATATATAGCTGTAGGAGCATGTTGCTCACAAGTATTATGGATAGCTCAACAGCAAAGAGACCTTGGGTTTGAATTCAGGGGCATACCTATTAAGTGTTGATAACACTTGTGCAATTTCAATTACAAAGAATCCAGTGAAACACTCAAGAACCAAGCACATTGATGTCAGACACCACTTCATCAGAGATCATGCTGAGAAAGGTGATATTGTTCTTGAATTTGTTGCTAATAACATGAAAATTGCAGATATCTTCATTAAACCATTAGAAGATGAAAGGTTCTCAACTCTAAGATTGGAATTGAGAAAGCTAAATAAAGATTAATTGGTTTAGGGGGAGCATTAGGTAAGAAAGGTAAGTATTATGTGTTTTCAAAGGGTTAAACTGAGTTTCAAAGTCTTGAAAATCAGTTCAAAGCCTTGTCTTTTACTTGTTGCATTGTTACCGTTTTTCAAGACTTGAAAGCTTTTTCAAAGCCTTGAAAATAAGTCTACTACACTGACAGTCAATAATCTTGGATCATTCTGTGTTGGGTGATATCTCTGTAGAGATTTTCCTAATATAGCCCCTACCCTTTTCAAAAAAATTTAATTAGCCAATAATAGAATTAGTATATTTTATTTTTCAACGGCATAAAATATTTGAAGTCTCTCTGATCATTGCAAATCTTTTGAGATCAGAGAGATACTAGTTTCCTTTTGAAACTCAAACTCTTTTAGTATTTATCTTCTTCTCTTCTCCTTCATTCCATGTCACTCTACCTCTCTCTATTATTCTCCCAAACCCTAATGAGCACGTGGAGAGTCTCAGATAGAATCAAGATGGCTGGAAGTTCAAAACCTGTCTCAGAGAGGAAAAGAAAAACAGAAGTGGATGAGGTTCAAGAAGTCAGTGGAGACTCTAGCTCCAGAACTCCTAAAAGGTTACAACCTCCTCTTCAGAAAAGAGAAGTTACAACCTCCTCTTCAGAAAAGAAAAAGAAGCAGAAAGTTGTTACAGAAAAGCAACTAGAAACAGAGCCTACCAGTTCAAAGAAGGTGAAGAAGAAAGCAACTCAGCAGAAAAAGCGATAGGAAAGGTGACCGAAGAACAACCAGAAGGACAATTGGAGAAGGCACTTCAGATCTATTCACAAGGCTCAACAAATAACACAGCACCAGATGAGACTTGGTTTGTTTTGCCTCAAGATCTATTGGTTTATGTAGTATGGTTAATAATCATGTGGTGGAACACATGAAACTTAAGTGCATCTCTATGTTGAAGAAGAGTTCTTTGTGGTGTATGCTGAATCCGAAAGAACTATCCTACCCTAAACTCACCAGACTCTTCTACCTTAACTTTATCCAAGTTAAGAGATCTGCACATTTGGTAATCAAATATAAAGTTGCTTGGATAGTAATTGAACTGTATCACTCTGAGTTTGCCAATGTGCTAGGGTGTCCAAATAGGTATGATACTAGCAACCATACACAAAAGTCAGAAACCTTGAAGCTAGCCAAAGATGAGTTCTTTCATCCAAACATCTCAACCTCAGCCAAACAGTTAACACATTCTTTGTTGAATGTTGAAGCCAAAGTCCTTCATACCATCCTGGTTAGGTGTGTCTTTCCCAGAGAGCACTCTAGAGAATTGGTGACTGAGAGAATGCTGCATATCATGTATCTGATTATGCATGGCTATGAGATTGATCTTCCAAAGCTAGTGATTGAACACATGCTCTTTAGCCTTACCATTAAAAGGATTTACCCTCTTCGCTATGCAAACTTGCTCACTTTGTTCTTTGAACACTTTGAGATTCCAACTACTGGAGAGGAATCAGTCACATCTGAATTTGGAGTACTTAGTGAGAAAGCCTTTGAGAACATTGGAGTGGTGAAGACCAAACAGAAAGTTTGGGAACTTTACTCATACTTGACTGAAGCAGGAACTAGGTGCAAAGAAGTTTCCTAAGACCAAGACCTTGACTCCCACTTTAAGCCAAACTTCTCAGCCAACAGACAAGCATAGACTTAATTGTTTGGAGTTGGACATGGAGGATGTCAAAGCAACTGTATTTGGACTGGAAAGTGATTTGGGGTAAGTCAAGTACATGGTGGAAAGCATATTAAGAAGCATGAATTTGCTTGATGTTCCTGAGGATGATGAAGGTACAAAGAAAAGAGACTCTGACAAGGATTTTCCTAGTGAGCATTCATACCAGGTAGAAGTTACTCCAGTCTTAGATAAGGGAAAGCAGGTAGCAGAACATGCGTCACAAGAAGAAGATGAAGCAAATAGCCCTGACTCAGATGAACTGCTGATTGCCTTGAAGAAGAAAACGAAATCTCCAAAGGCTACTACAAAGGACAAGACTGATGAAGAAGACAATGAGAAAGAGGAAGGAGATCAGGATGAAGATGAAGATCCAACCCCTTAATATTTCCTACTCTTTCTTCCTCATTCTCTTTTCTTCAAAGTTTTTCTTTAAAGTTTTCAAAAATTTCCTTACACTTGATCCAACATCTTCTATCTTTTTGATAAAAGTCAAAAGGGGGGAGAAATTTTAGGTTTTTGTTTTTAGTTTTTAGGTTTATTTGCTGGACTATTTAAGTTTGTGTTGGTATTTCCAATAAGTTTGATCTTTTTTGAAATATTGGGTTATAAATTGTGAACTAATCAGTTTTTTTTTTTCTTTTTTTTTTTTTTTTTTTTTTTTTTTTTGCAGAGACTAAGGATCAAACAAAATTTGGTTCGGTCTTTCATCAAGGGGGAGACTGAAAGATCAGGTTGTGCAAGACTTGGAATAGCTCAGCTATTTCAAGACCTTGAACCAGCTTTCAAAGCCTTGAATCAGTCTCAGAGGCTTGAAAAACTATTTTCAAGGTCTTGAAAATGGATTCAAATCCTTGACACTGGTTAACCTGTATGCACACTCTTAGGGGGGTTTTCTGCAAACTCTCTGAATTGACTTCCTCTCACTCTCTTTCGTATGCTTGTTTCATTGTTATTAGATGATGAAGGACAATTTGTTCAAACATGTTTTGATCATAAGATATCATATGTTTGACCATGATAATGCAGGACATTTTGTTTCCAATATTGGCAGGATTGTTTCTTAAACTGAAGTTGTGCATTTTTGGAAATAGATGAATATTTTGATCCTGTGATCAATCAGAGACTTATGAAAGCTTCTCATATTTCTTATGGAAAAGATCACAACAACATCTCTAAATATTGTTATCAACTATCCATTGGAGAAAGCTGTTAAAGAGAGTCAAATTTGTTGCCTACAAAATAGGAAGTTGTTGCTGAAAATCGGGGAAGATTTGCTGAGCTTCAAACAGTTTAAATAGAGCTCACTTTGAAGCAACAAGAGACGAGACTCAACGCGCAAAAACAAGAGACTAGTTTCTGGATTGACAAAGCTCCAAAGAAGAATATCAAACTCTCAATCCTTCCCACAGAAGTTCACTGCATTTTCACTGCAGTTTTTCTACTCTTAGTGTATTCTGTATTGAGCTGTATTGGTAGATCATTTATGTAATATCTCTACATCTATTCTCAAGGAATGTTCAAAGTGAACAATAGAGAATTCTTAGTTAATCAGTTAGCTAGAGCAGGTACTAGACAGGTTAGGGAAAACCACAAGCTGTAACGGAGTAAGGGAACTCTCTGGGCTTGAGTTCTAGGGCTTAGCTTTTGATTAATAAGAATTGAGTTGAAAATCCAGTAAGGATCTAATCCCTGAAGTAGATACGTAGGTCCAAGTGGACTGAACTCTATAAATCACTTGTCTTCTGCATTTACAGTTCATTCATTTTCATAGTTTTTGCAGGACACAAAAATGTTTATTTTTCAAGGGTTTGAACTTGTTTTCAAGGACTTGAAAAGGGCTTACTTGCTTTATACTGTCTGCATCTTCTCCAAAGGCTTGAACTAGTTTTCAAGGCCTTGAACTTCATTGTCTGCACAAGTTTTCATCTTTCTAGCAAGTTTTGTAAAAAAGTTGGCATACTCTATTCAACCCCCCCCCCCCCCCTTCTAGAGTATCTTAGCTACATATACATCTGCATACTCACACTTTCAGTCATTTTTGTTTTTTAAGAAGAACACTTTCAAAAAAATCATGAAACCCAACTTTATGAGAGTTCATTTTTACACTAAAAAGCCAAAAGCCAAAATCCTGAACCCAAAGTCTAGCACAAAAAAAATCACACCAAACCTTTCAAAAAATTTCAAAACAGATTAAAAGTCCAAAGTGGATTAAAAGCTGGAAATAAGTCATACAAAAACAACACCTTGTCTTCTAATCCACAGCTCTGCCTTACTAACTACATCTCAAAGCTCTTTCTTATTGTCTAACACATTACATGTCCCAAATTTGTCTGTCAATTTATTGTATATGCATAAGTTATGTTCAGACCATAACGTTCGATTTGTGTTTGATAAAGACTTATTTTTTCATTCAGGCCAAATAATTTTTCAGGGTCCCAGTAAAAATGGTTTATACCCTATATCTTTAGTCTCTCTCGAGTCTGCTACCCGTCCTCAAGCTCTTTTGGGTCATAGAATACAATCTAGTTTATTGCATTCACGTCTTGGTCACCCCTCCAATTCTGGTTTGCATAAATGTGTTAAATGTGCTACTGCTTCTTTTACAATATTGGTACTCAATGCACATCTTTTTTAGTTGGAAGAATGTCATGCCTACCTTATACATTCTCTATATCCACTGTTAGTGCTACCTTACATTTACCCACAGTGATCTGTGTGGACCACCATCTACCGTCTCTTTTCAAGACTATAAGTATTATGTGATTTTTATTGATGAATTTTCAACATTTACATGGCAGTTTCCTTTACGATTGGAAAGTGAATTGCATGCTTCCGTTACTAAATTTAAACATTTCATAGAGAATTAACTTGGCTACTCTATTTACATCTTGTACTCAGATGGAGGTGGGGAGTAGACTTCCTACCCGTTTCAAAGTCTCTTAATTGATAATGGGATCTTACACCAAATATGATGCCGCCATACTCCCCAACAAAATAGTGATGTTGACGCAAACACCTCCATATTATAGAGAGTGCATTTACTTTAGTTCATGCTGCTTCTTTTCCAAAATATTTTTGGTACCATGTTGTGGCTACTGCCACATACTTGATTAATCGAATGCCAAGTCATAACGATTCTATCAAATGCCCTCATGAAATCTTTTCAAAATTTAAACTGATTATAAATCTGTAAAGGTTTTGGTTGTGCATATTATCCAAGTTTAAAACCTTACATTTCTTCCAAATTGGATCCCAAAACTCAAAAATGTATTGTTTTTGGGATATGCAGCTGGTTACAAACTTTTTTTTTATGTAATCACGGCTCTAGTCACAAATTTTATATTAGTCGAGATGCCATAGTTGATGAATTTATTTTCCCTTACGCTCATACAAATGATTATGGTCTTCTCCTATTTCAAACAATAGCTCCCCTTCATCTTTTGGTTTTGTCCCAGGTCCCACTATTCCCTATCTCCCTGTTTAACCAACTACATTTTCTGAGGGACCAGCTGATGAGCTGCAGCAGCCTGCTAGTAGTGTCTTTGTTTCAGACACTATTTTAGCTGATACTTCACTTTCTGACAGTCAACTTCCTTCTAGTCTAGGCGGGGCACCAACAGTTTCCCTAATGATGAGTTCACCTCACCACACAACCCCTCTTATTGGGAACCCTATGTGGAAATAAAACAACATTTGGGATTTTGAATAATAAATCAATATATCATGCTTCTACCAGATCTTCTGCTACTGTTTTGTTCATTCTTCTTGCTCTGTTTTGCTACCACTTATACACACACCTCACATTGTGATCGTACTTCATATACGGAGGCTTCGAAAAATTCTCGGTGGCCAAATGCCATGATTGATGGATATAGAAGCGCCCTAAATCAAAATACTTGGTCTTTGGTGCACCCTCCACCAAATACAAAAATAACAAATGGGTCTTTGAGACTAAATTTAACCCTAAGGCGGCTAATTCTCGATGTAAGGCACGCCTTGTCGCTAAAGTCTTTCATCAAAATGCTGGTTTAGATTATGACCTTTAGTCCCGTTGTTAAACATGACATAACATGCTGTATTTTAGCTCTTGCTGCTAATTTTTTGTGGCATCTACCACAACTTGACGTTATGAATGTCTTTCTACATAGTTTTTTGAAGGAAATGTTAATATTAAACAGCCACCCCCTCCCCCGTTTTATTAATGAAAAATTTTCTAATTTTGTTAGCAAATTACAGAAGTCGATATACAGTTTCAAATAAGCACCTAGTGCTTGGTTCGAACGTTTTACTCGTGACTTACTTTCCTTGGGATTGATTGCTTCCTACACTGATTCATTTCTTTTTCTTCGGCATTTTAACAACCAAATTACTATATTACTTCTATGCATTGATGATATAATCGTCACAAGTAATGACACTACTTACATTACTTCTCTTGTAGCTCAACTTAGGTCTGAATTGGAAATGACGAACTTGGACCCATTAACATACTTTTCGGGCCTCTAAGTTAGTAGATCCAATTGTTGAATTCACTTTATCAAGAAAAATATATTGTTGATCTTCTTTCTCGTTTCAATATGATTCACTGCAACCCTTGTCTGACACGTCTTGCTGCTGGACTCAAATATCATATTTCATAAGGCATTCCTCTTCATGATCCCACCGTTTTTTTCCAACTTCTTTGCTCACTCCAATATCTTACTTTTAGCAGGCCCGATATGGTGTTTGCTTTAAACCATATCTTCCACTTTATGTACTACCCCACTGAAATTCAATTAAGCGGTTAGAAACAAACTCTTCGTATCTACAAGGCACCAAAACTCAAGGAATTTTTATCAGAAAGGTTACTTAGCATTCCCAGTTTATACGGTCTTTGATAGGGTTGGTAACCTGACGGATAACCAGAGTACAACTATGTTTGTTATTTTTATAGGCCCGAATCCCATTCAAGGGCATTATAAATTTCAACCAAAGGTTGCAAGATCCTCTACAAAGGTGAATATCGAGCTCTTGAAACATCAGCTACAGAATCGCCTGGTTAAACACTGTTTTTCAGATTTACGCTTTGTTATTACTACTGCCCCATTTTTTATAAACGAATAATCTCTCTGTTCTTTCCTTAACCTATAAACCCTTGTTTCATGCTCGCCCAAAACATATTGAGGTTGATTATCATTATGTTTGTGAGCAAGCTTTTCGAAAAAAAATCACATGTTTCAAGTGCAGATCAAATAGCGGATATTTTTACAAAAGGTCTTGCCGGTCCCAGTTTTAAGAGTTTGAAGACTAAACTCATGGTGCTTCTATCCATCAACTTGATGGAGGATAATAGCATATAAATACGCTTGCGCCCAGTCCAATTGAAGATCCACTATCAAGCCCGTTACAGCATTAGTGGCACTCACTATAACCAAAAACACTCTTGTAATTACCCAATGTTGTGAGGGTATTATTCTATCTTTCGTATTTCCTATTTAACCCTAATCTCTCCCTAACGTTACATTAGAGCAATTGAGATGCTACCATACCATTTTCCCTATCTAGAGTTTAGGGTTAATCATGATTATTGTATTGTCTTCATACTCTCTAACAATGTATAGTTCCTCTATTTTCTCTCTTTATTGTGTTAATTCTCCCAAAAACATTCACTGTTCTTTCAAGATGAACTTGATCCATAGTCAAGATTAGCTGGAGACATTTTTTTTCTTTCTGGACATATTTTTGGCAGTATACATTGAACATCATTATAATGAATGACGCAGTTATGAATGTGGGTGTTTCTTTTGCAACTACCTTGCACTCCGAGACCTTGTGCAAGATGTAGGACCTTGCAGGGCCAGCTTTGTCTTCAGGAAACTTACGAACTTGCCTAAGGCCTCAAATTTGGGAAGGCCTCTACATTTATGTTTATCCATATATGGAATTTAGAAATGGTAAAAAAAAGAAACAACGAATCATTTTAATTGTTTGTGGAGAAAAATATGTAAAATACGGTATGATTCCATTGATTTTCTATGTTGGGAGAAAACTATTTAGGGAATGAAAGTTCAGAGATAAGTAAAATTATTTAATGAGATATGTGAGAAACTAAAGTAATGACCATGTGTGTGTGAGAGAAAGAAATTTGTTAAAATTAACTCTGGACTAATTCCTCATATCAACTTAATTTAGTTTTTATAAACGAGCAACTTAGTTTGGTCCAATAAATCTCCAACTTATTTTTTCTGAGAAATCAATTCCTAATTATTATGCACCTTCTTGTTCAATACAAGTTTTCATTATTTTCATTCCGGAAAAAAATCCTAAAAATTAAAGATCTTTTTTTTTAGACAAAAGTAAAAGGTTTCATTCCCTTCATATTTTCAATTCATGATTCTTATTTACTATTCTTTTATGTTACTTATTCAATCAATAAGTTTAAATATAAATTGGAGCACACATCATTTGAGATTGGGAGAAACAATCAATTATAAAATTAATGTATGAAACGCACATTTTTTTAGGAGATCCGTTTCCGTTTTTATAATTTGAAACTATTTTAGAAAAGAACTCAATAACTATTTTCAGGTTGAATAAAGTTAGATTTTTTTTGAACATTGAGCAGTTATGTTGTACAAACCCAAATTGATATATGTAAAACTGCAACATTTTAAACTTTTTCCTGAGGCCTCAAAAAGTCTTGAGACGACCCTGGGACCTTGTATAATGTTTAAATAGGATGAAGAGAAAACATATTATTTAATGGACGGAAGTGTTCCAATTGCTATTAAGGACGCAGTTATAAAAGAAGTGAGAATGACAAAGGTGAAGCCTTATTTATTTATTTAACGAAAATGAGTAACTTTCGATAGTACTTGAATGGTAATGAATATGGAGAAGATATACTAACATCCGACTTAACGATTAATAAACTAAGTATATAGACTATTAGCAATTGTAGGCCTTGAATTTCCCCACCAAGTATAGCACTCCTGGACTCCATCCCTTAAATAGCTTGAAAATTTTAGTAGCTTAATGCTAAGAGTCACTTGTTCAATTATTGGTTTCATGTAAATGAACTTCTTCGATCTGCTGTGTACTTTTCCATATCGACTTTTTAGAATCAACCGCATAAAATGCATGCATGCTTCGAAGACTGGAATTTCCGCTATTTATAATATATCCCTTCATTGACATCCCGCTCACAGAGAAGATCAGCACAGGTCTTGCGCATGCATGTAGGATATATGTACAAAGTTAACAGATTTATATCACTATTTTACCCTAATAATTACTATTGAAAACCAATTTCTTGTACTCAATTTAATAATAATAATAATAATAATAATAATAATAATAATAATAATAATAATAATAATAATAATAATAATAATAATAATAATAATAATAATAAGCATCAATTTAATAAAAGGTAGGAGGTGAGCCAAGACTCATCTCACTTACGACATCTGTCATCCACATCATCTTATTTGTGCCATGCTAGAGCCAATTAGAGTAATATACTTCATTTATAATTCATGTGTGTGTGATGAGTCATGCAAAAATTACAATTAATTAATTATAACAATTGTAACTCATAACTCTCACATTTCATCTTTTATTGCTTATGGTATTGTTTCTCAAACCTAAAATAATTGTTAGGACATCTATGTCAGACTTTATTGTCAAAAAAAATTTATGAGTAAATGTTAATAAATATATAAATAAAAATAATTATCTTGACACTAATATCCCTCGGGGTTGCGATGTTTATATAAATGCACCATCAATTTCTTGACCATTTTTCTTACCCTTCCTTTCTAAGGAACCTAGGCCCAAACTTCTTAGGTATCTACTGGCAGGGCTGAGTCTGATTTGAAGGTCTTTCATCTTACTATCATACTTATTTACTTTTCCAAAAATTAAATCAATCAAGTACCTAATAACTATTTAATTCGTTGATTATTCTTGAGAATTATCTTTCTTTCATCATATAATAACTTATGCATGCAAGGAAGAATAAATCAAGTAAGTAATAATAAATAAAAATAAATAGAGAGAGAAAAAATGAACATAAGAAAAAATTGCAACATTATAAAATTGAAAACTATGCAAAGTTTGGTAAATTTTAGAGAAAATGTAAATTTGAAGATTGAAGATAACTTTAAAATGAGGCGATACAAATTTAACGAGCCTTTTGAAGAAATAGATATAAGGTCGTTTTTATGAATGAAGAGAACTACTCAAGAAGGTGAAGAATTTATTGATCTAAAACAGTTAGTACACAAACTTTGAAAAGCCTAATTACAAGACGGGGATATAAATTTATACATACTTTGGAAAATTGAAAAGAAGATAATTGATGTACAGAAAAAAACTAATTAAACACATATACAATGTATGCAAGAGAAGGTGAGATTGTAGGGAATGAATAAGTTATGTAAGGATAGTAGGATATGCAAAATCACTTAAATCTACTGACATATTTAGCTTGTACATAAAAAGTAATGTTGCTCTTATTGCTTGCATTTTTATTCAGTTAAATTATTTTATAACTGTTAAATGATAAACTAACTTAATTGACCACGCCACACGTCATGATGTTAAAAAAAAAAAATTTGTTATTTACAAAGTGGAATGTGCCGTGACATCAGCAATTTTAAAGATCTGTGTGAGGAAAGGATGTACGATTCTTCAAAAAAAATAAGTAAAAATATTGGATGAACCCCGGCGTGACATGTAAATGTGGATTTTTTATTCTGAGTTTCAACTCTCTACTATAAGAAAACATATACAGAAAATGAAAATATATAATAATTTTCTCGGAAAGGAGAAATATACTACGAGCACACTCAATAATAACACAAAATATTTGAGCTGCAAGGCATTAACATTAAAAAATTAAACAACGAAAATGTGTCTTATAAGAATTCTTGGCCTATGAAATTATCATAAGTTAAAGAACAATATATCTTTGTGTATCTAAATGTCCATATCATGGCACCATTTTGATCATTGTGGTAGTAAAATATTGTATAGTGAGCTTTATGTTCTTCAATTTTTTTAAAAATATATTATTCATATAAACATGTAATCATAAATTTGGATCCTAAACGATAACACGCTGTAAATGGATGCAAACGTAGGTGGTAAGAGCAAATGATGATAAATACGTAAGGTCGTGGGTTGTGATAGAAAAAAAAATACAAATAGTAACCAAAAAATTAATAAACTAATTAAGTTTTTGACGAGACCTATTCAAAATGTGATTACATAAAATAAACTGTTAATTGATAGACCGGCGCAACTGCAAGGGTTAACGACTACTAATCCTAGTTGATGTACCTCTTGTCAATTAAAAAGTTGTAGCAATAAATTATTTATAAAGTGGTTTCTAAAATAATCCCATAGCGAACTACCAAATGCGAAGTGATGTACACAACCTTGTTTGTCAGTCTGTTGACGTGACTCATAGTATGATGGTACTATATGTTGTACCCGCTGAACAAACTAAGTTGAAACATTAGAAACACATGTGAGTTAAGAATTAGAAGCATGTCGTGTGACGATACATCGTGTTCATTTCCCCTCGTGTGCATGGAACACTTGAAGTGATTTGTTCGTCGGATCCTATAAAGGTAAAACATTATTTGGTGAGCGGCTATGTCAAGCCTGTGTTTGTTTGTTGTTAATCGCGAGGATCGTGTGACTAAGTTTTTTCGAGACTTGTTTGACATGTCGATAAATTTCGAATTGCTTTGAAAATTTGAAATCTTGCATGTTAGACTGGAACTCTCAAAATTATTTTTTCGACTTTTACTTATGCTAATTTTAAATATATTCCTAATGTAACGTGAGCGTGTTTATCGTTAAAATAAGTGTCTCGTGTGCATTAGCATTGCACGTTGATTAGTTGCAATATTCTTGTGAAGTGCTCGTAATTTTACTCAAAATGTTTTTAAGCTCCGGGGACGAAGCTTTTCTTAAAGGGATATGATGATATACCTCGTATATCAGTTCATGGTAATTTGTATTTGGAAAAAAGTAAATTGAACATTTTAAGAAATCACTATTTCAAACTTTTTCTTCACATATCCATAGTTTTTTACTTTATAAAGTATAAGCGTTATATGTGACAATTAAGATTAAGCATTTCGTTTGGGGGTATTTGTAATTTGAAATGTTTTGAGTAATATTATTGAAATTTATTTGATTTACTTTGAAAATGTTTGTAGTTTTCAATGAGTGGAGTTTAAATTTATACATACAGTACTTTAATTGAAATTATTTGATTTTTTTGAAATCTGAAAAAAAAAATTAGTAAATGGAAGTTTTAATTTCCTACCCCTCAATTTTGGGGTTTCATACTTTAACCGCAACCAACAACTTATTTCTTGTGTATTAGCTTCTAATATCTCCATCCACTACTTTGGGTCAACTCTAGTAAAATAATACTAGCATATAACTCTCTATATACATCTCCTTACTCAAAACACTCTACACACATTATATTCCATCATTCACTAGCACTCTCTATCTCTCTCAAACCCTATCACTCCCTCCCACACTTGATTCATCTTAAAAGCACAATTCCCATATTTGTTGTTGACCTCATAGAAACACCATAAGAAAAATCTAGTCTTCAAATCATGAAAAACTTGAGTCCAAGCATAGTATGATTAAGGAGGGGAGTTCTTTCGCCGTTCTACTCAAGGATTTAATGTGCATTTTAACTTTTTTCCACCATCTTCTTGAATTTTGTGGTAAATTTTTCTTCTGGTCTTGAATCCATGCTTGCATATCCATGTTTACATTTGATTTACGACATTTGATCTTAACTTTTTTCATTCCCATGCTTTATCATTCTTTTTTATGGTTAGATCAAGAGTTTCAATTTGACCATTTATGAAACGCACACAAGAACCTACATGCACATTGTGAATGTCTTCTTATTTGAATTTTTATCTCACGAGAATTTTATTAATGTGTTTCAATAGCATGTAAAAATCTTGTGTTACGCTTATAATTGTGTTGTTTTGGAAAATCAAGATAACTGAAATTTAATGTTAATACAATATGGATAGTTTGGGAATAATTTTCGTTATCTCTAAGTTTTGTCTTTGTGAAATTTTCCACTCTAGACTCAAAGTGGGAAATTTGAGACAATAACCAACATCATATCATTTTTGGTTAAGGATATATGGCCATTTCAATTCGCAAGTTTTCCGTAATCCTTATTATGAACCAGTCTTGTCATCTTTTTTTTTTAAAATCCCATTTTCAGAAATATTTTTCACCTCATGTTTCTTGTAATGAAACTTCATACATAGTAGATTAATTCTGGAGAAGATGCAACTTTTTTCTACTTCAAGTACTAGCAAATGCCTTCAAAGTTTCAGTTTTGTGCAAAACTTGTCTCTAGGCAACAATATTTTATTTTTTATAACTTGGTTGTTGTAATAGATTTGCATGACCTTTTTGGTGTTTCTATAAGAATACACATGTATGTTTCTTCTCCAATTATTTCAAAATTTTAGAATATGTGTCATTATTATAAAAGAGGGATCTAAATTCAAATCATACATTCAGTCTACAATACAATTTTAAGATTTTTTAGAAAACTTGTAGGTGACGTATCTATGTGGCATGTTGGTATTGTTTGTGACATATGATTACCAATATATGTGCATTAGTGACATGTACGATTCTTTTTTTTTCCTTGCTTTTTTCGTTCTTCATAACATTGGTAAGTACATATGTGCGGCCCTTACTTATCGAGATGTGCGTATTTGTGTGAAGTTGCAAATAAATATTCGTAATATAGGAAAGTATGAGAATGCGGGATTTATACGTGAAAGTTATTTAGAGTATTTTATTGATCTCTTTTGAGAAATGTTGAATATTACTTGTGAAAGATTGATATTCAAAGTTTGAATACGATAAAGGGAATAGATAAGACACTTATAATAGATTAAAGATAGCGGCCTCGAGAGCCCGACGGAGGTGCCAATCGATCCACCTATTACCTACGGCTATGTAAATTTAAGAAATTCTTCTTTTTATTGGATATAACTTGAATGTTCACAAATCCGCCCTCGATGAGCTTCAACGTATCAAGGTTTTGCAGCCAAGGAGTTTGTAGAGCATTATATGCTACTTATACTTGTAAGGATCATTAAGGTATAGGGGTGTCAACACTTAAGGCCATTTAGCTATTGCTTTTGAGTGGGGATTAACGTGTGGACTCCCCTGACACTCGGGAGATATAGGGTTTGAAAGCCCCTACAATGCACTCTTTGTGATTTTATTGTGATTCCTCTGTCTACTTCCATCATCCGGGTGGCTTTGGACATGCATCAACTAAACTCAAAGTTGTCAAAATATTATGATTCAAGATTCGTATCCAACAATTCTACTCGATTAACCATGAAACGATGTGAATCCGTTAGTGAATTTTTGATGGACAAATAATTATTCAGATCCCAATTCAAGATTCTGAATCTTATGATTTAGTTGCGATTCAGACTGATTTTACGATTCACCTTCGATTCATCTGAAGATATAATTGAGTTGCAACATCAGTCTAAGAAATAGTACTTCCAACATTTATGTCTTTTTTTCAACATGCATTTGTTTTAATATATTAGTGCATTTTTCTCAAGTCCAAGGCTAATAGTTTCTCTTATTTTCAATCACCTTGGCATCTTGTATTTCCTTGCTCCACATGCCTATCAATATCTAGTTTATTCTTTATCTTTTAGATGTTTTAAACTCCTAATCACTAGTTGTGGATGCGAGTTTCTAATGGTTTGAGCTTTCTTTTTTGTAAAAATATGAATATTTTGTTCAATACTAATATAGCTTTATCAAATTTTTATTAAAACTACATAAAATTATTGCGAGTTGAATCCTTACCATTCACGATTCAATTTTATATACGATTCAGTGAAGTTGAATTTCGATTCATTATCTGAATTTTGATTTAACAACTATGGCTAACCTTAACGGTTAATTGAAGTTGAAAGAAAGTTGGCTACTCTATCGATCATGTTCTTGACTAGACATGCCTCAGTCAAACGACATTATTTGAAAATCTTTGTCCACTCGTGAAATAAAAATTGGTACCAGTTCAATTGGATTTGTTTCTCTTGAGATTTTACTGATTTAAGAACTCATTGAATACTCGTGGTTTTTTAATGCTCTAAGGTTGAGACGTTTTGGCTACTCGATTACTCATTATTGGCTCAAAATTCCAGTCTCATGTATTTATTATTGTTTAAGATCTGTTGTTTTATAATATTTTACTCCCTCTGTTTCATCAGATATTTCAAAAAATTGTGAGGCACGGGAATTAAAGAATGGGCGGAAAACACTAAAAAGCCCACGTGACTCACTATTTGGGTGAGTGGAAATCCATGTGGTTGTATCCATCTCCAGTTTAACACAATTAGCACTTCTGGGTTTATCACAGGTGAAAGTTTGTAAAGTCGGTATAACAGCAGAATCTAAATACTCTAGAACGGGGGGTTTGAATCAAGTATGCAACTTTTGCTAAAAGTCAGTCTTTTAAAACATGAAGAGAGTATGCGATTGATATCTCAAAGCTTTGAGAAAAGATTTGAGAAACTAAAGTATAACTGCAGTACACAGAGACTTCAAAGCTTTGAGATTTGGAAAACTCCAAAGCTTTTAAACTTCCTGTTTAGACTGAAATGAAAAGATACTAAAAAAAGCAGCACGAACACAAGGATTTTACAGAGTTCAGTCATAATTGGACCTAGTCTCTGCCTGAGGGATCTTATCCCTCCAGGATTCTAACACAACCGCTTATAAATCACCCAGATTTAGCCCTCGATCTCAATCCTGAGTGAGATACCTTTCACCTATACAATTTTTGGTTCCCAACCTATCTAGTTTCAGCTACAATCTGTTGAAACAATAAGAACATCTTTTTTATTCACTTGAACAACTAAACATCTATGTTTGTGAGGTTTAAGAACATGAAATGATAATATAAGTTTAGTACAAGTACGAAGAACAAAGAACAGAAATAAGCAATAAATCTTGAAAGTGTTCTTCAGTCTCTAATGAATGATCTTGCTTCAGCAGCGCTAATGGCCTGATGAATTTTAAGATTTGAATGATCTAATCTCTCAAGTTTTTAGTACTCTTCAATTCTCACGTTGATCAGTCTATCCTTGTGTGTCTATTTTAAATTCAAAAAGCTGATCTCTTAAATAACAGCCTCCAACAACCTGATGACATGTTTAGTTTTCTAGTATTACTGGTATTAACTAGTATTGGACTAATTATAGTATTATGATTCTTAATACTTTGTTTGGTTTGTTCTGGATTAAATTTAATACAAGTACTAAATAGATAAAAACATGGGTTTATACCCTATTTAAATACCCTCCCCCTGGAGAGTATTAACAGTATTGGACTATTCAATGTAGTTGGAATTGAACATTAATTACACCAACAACTATTCGTAATAATTTGTACGGTACATAACCAAACACAGTATTAAATATAATAAAACTAATCCAGTTCAATCCTATCCGACCTAGTCGAGTCCAGTACAGTTCAGTCCGGCTAGTCCGGAAAACCAAACGTGACCTGAGAGATTTTAGGAATTGGATACCTAAAAATCCACTCCCCTTATATGCTTCTTTCAACAGGTATACTTGGATAGCTATCTGATTTTTTTATGGACGTTGGAACGCCCAACAACACTTCATACACTCAACAAACAAGATTAAACAATATACAAACAAACTAGCATCAAGATCTGATCAGCATTGTGCTAACAACACATGAACTAGGCTCAGTTTTGTCTGATATCCACATATTGACACAAAAGAGCTTTTGATCTATGAAGCTTCCCCTTGAAGAAAGACAAAACACTATTATTGAAGTTCAGAAATCTTGAATATTTCACTGCAACTCAAACACAAGTAATTTCCAAAATACCACAAATAAAGTCAACCTAAACATTCTTAAATTATCATGGAAACACAATCAACAAAACAACTAATCTTAAATAGCAAAAAGACAAAAAGCAGCATCCTACGATATCCAGGATTATTACAAAGACTTAACAAAACCTAAATCCTAATACAAATAATCTTCTCCCCCTTTGTTTCACTTTCATCAAAAGAGTAGAAGAAATATAGGATTATGTTCAGAGTGTTTTAAAAGAAACCAAAAAATTCAAAAACTTCAGGACTTAGAATAAAGAAAATACATAAGGAATAAGAAAGATAAGTTTCATTGATTTGAAGATCCAGCTTCAGGATCCTTCTTAGCAGATTTATTTCCAAGCTTAGTTGTAACCTTTCCCTTTTGCTGAGCTTCTTCCTATTCTTCCTCATTTGTCTTAGCCTCTGAATCTCCTTCAGCTTCAGCTTGTTCTTCCCTTTTCTCTCCTTGTTCATCACCCTGTGCTTCCTCAGTTTCAGCTTGCATTTTTTCCATCACTTCATCAATTACCTTATCCAAATCAGCAGCTTCTTTTTCAGCAATCTCTGCAACTCTTTCCTTAACACCAGCCTCATATTCGTATTAATCTAAAAGATTCTTAGAATAATCAAAAAGATCCTTAGAAGCAAGAACTATAGGAACTGGTTTCTTCTTATTATTATTATTATTATTATTCTTCTTCTGCTTCTTGAGAGCTTCTCCAATAACCTCATCTGAATCAATGCTAGTGTCTCTGGTCTTTAAAGAGGGTATTTTCTCCAAAGTCAATCCTTTGATGATGATATCAAGATTATTTTTCACCATACCTTTGAACTTAGTGAAATCAGTAGACAGGTCAAATAACCCTTGTCTCAAATCTTCCACTCCATCTTCCAAAAATTCAACCTTATCAAGTATTTGAGAGAAATACAAAATACCAGACACCCTGGGGGTTGTTGCAGCTCTAGGTTTGATAAACTCCTTCTCCTTCAACTCTTTAGCACTTAACTCAGAATAGAATTTCAACTTTCCTTTGACTATTTGAACTATCCCAATCCTTTGAAGAGATGCCTCATCTACTAACCCACAACAATTTATAATCTTCTCTCCATCTTCGAAAGAGACTCCAAATTGTTTCAAAAACAAAGGTAACACACTGGCATAAGGCAGAGAATGGTTCCTAGTCCTAGTGCCTCATTAAACATATGCTCCATCACAACAGTAGGGAGATCAACTTCAAAACCTTGAAATATTATATACATCACAATCAACACCATATATGTCACCAATAATTCTTTGGAATACTCCCTGGGAACTACACATCTCATAATGATGGAAACAAAATTTTAGCCTCACAAGTAAACACTGAATGTGTTAGCTGTTTTGGTTCAGTAGGGGTTCCCTCCAAGAAAAACAAGGATTTAGCCTTTTCAAAAATCTCCTTCCTATTAGGATGATCATTAATCCTATACTTTCTAGGAACTCCCAAGACTTTGGTAAAAACCCTGTGATCCAATTTAATATCAATCTCAACAACTTCTTATGTAAGAATGTAATTTTCACCATTATCCAATTCTTCAACCAAGTTCAGATAGAAATGTCTAGTCAGCCTAGGGTAAGGCTCAGATGGTGGATTTAACTAACTCCCAACATATTATTCTCTTAATTTCTTAATGTAGTCTAAGTTCAATAAATCCAAAAACTCAGTACTAATTAGACTACATAAAGATATCTTGTATGATGCATACCCATCCATCCACACAGTCTTAACATCTAAATTGACAAACCAAGAATCAGGTAAAATGTTCATACCAAAATTTGTAGCCTTCTTGGTCTTCACTGAATTGTGTTTCACTCTTTTCTTCTCAGGAGTTCTTTCATTCTTCTTCTCATCATCTTTATTTTTTTAAGATGGTACACTCTTCTTCTCACTTTTTCCTTCAGCCTCGTCCTTTTTGTTCTTGCTTGATTTTTCTCCCTTATCCTAACTCCCATGTTCTTTTATCTTAACCATTTCTTCTGTTGCAGACTCAGATTCTAACCCGGCCACTGGTTCTTCTTGAACCTCCTTTCCCTTCTTGACCTTCTTTGAAGGTGGTGAAGTCTCATGGACACTGGCTGTCTCTTCTATATCTGATCCATGAATGGTAATCTTCCTCTTAGCCTTCCTCTTTATCCTCTTGTTGGAAGTATGTCCTTGTTGCTTGATCATCTCAGATTTGCACTCCATTGGTTAGTATTAGAGAGAGAGAAGAGAGAGAGAGAAGAGAGACAGAGAGAGAGAGAGAGAGAGGTACGAAGAGAAGAAAGGTGAGAATGAAAGAAATAACCCCTGAAGATGGCTTAAGTAGGTAGAAGAGTTTGATTTAAAAGGGATTTGCATGCAAAAGAGAATGCAAAATATTTCATGAGATCTTTTGGGATATTTTGTCAAAATCTCTGAACATTTGAAATATTCTGGAATTATTTTAAAAGATATTACAAAATATTCCACGATCCACTTTTTAATAAATCATATATCCACTTAATCAAAGCAGTGTAACAGTAGTTCAAAGCTTTGAGAAGTTTCAGACCAAAACAGAAACCTTCAAAGCTTTGAGGCATACTTTCAAGGCTAAGAAAGTATGATCTCAAAGCTTTGAGATTTACACATATAATACACATAGAGACTAATACTCCACCTAAACCAAAGCATCCTTGTTCAACATACCCAATTCAAGCCTTAGGGATGCAGACCTCTCATCTGGAAATGTTTTTGTGAAAATATTAGCTATTTGCATAGTAGTAAAAATAAAATATAGAACACTATCACCTTTTTCAGCATGATCTCTATGAAAATGATGTCTCACATCTATGTGCTTTGTCCTCGAAAGATGAACTGGATTCTTTAATATAGAAATGGCACTTGTATTGACCCAGTTGATAGGCACATATTTGTATTCATACCAAGATCTCTTAGCTGTTGAGCAATCCATAAAACCTGAGAACAACAGGCTCCAGCTGCAATGTATTCAGCTTCTGCAGTTGATAGAGCTACTGAATTTTGGTTCTTTGAGTGCCAACTAATCAGTGATGAACCCAGAAATCGGCAGCATCCTGGAGTACTCTTTCTGTCTACTTTGTGTCCTGCAAAGTCTGCATCTGAATAACCACTCAAAATAAAGTTAGATCTTCTTGGATACCAAAGCCCCAAGTATTTGGTTCAATTCAAGTATCTGAAAATCCTTTTCACAATGATCAAATGACTTTCTTTAGGATATTCTTGAAATCTAGCACACATACATACACTAAACATAATATCTGGTTTACTAGCAGTTAGATACAAAAGTTAACCAATCATACCTCTATAATCCTTTTGATTCACACTCTCACCACTTGTATCTTTTCTAAAGATAATGATGAACTCATGGGGGTCTTGACATCGTATACTGTGACATGTTATAATTATTTAACAAGTCCTTGGTGTATTTCCCTTGATGCAAACAAAATCCTTTCTTCATTTGATGCACATGAAGTCCAAGAAAAAAAATTCAGTTCTCCCATTAAGCTCATCTCAAATTCTCTGCACATTAGACGTGAAACCTCTTTTGAAAGAGCATCATTAGTATCACCAAATAGAATATCATCAACATATATCTGTACTACTAACAAATCCTTTTCATGATTCTTGACAAAAAGAGTTTTGTGAACAAGTCCTCTCTTGAAACAAATTTCAAGTAAAACTTAGGGAGTCTGTCATACAAAGCTCTTGGAGCTTGCTTAATTCCATACATGGCTTTGTCTAATTTATAAACATGATCAGAAAATGTGTCATTTTCAAAATAAGGTGGTTGAGAAACATATACTTCTTCTTGTAAATATCCATTTAGAAAAGTACATTTGGCATCCATTTAAAAAAGCTTTATATGTTTATGTAATGCAAATGCAAGAAGTTTTCTGATAGCTTCTAAACTTGCAACAAGGGAAAATGTTTCCTCATAATCAATTCCTTCTTATTAATTATATCTCTGTGCAACTAGTCTAGCTTTATTTCTCACAACCTTACCATTTTCATCAAGTTTGTTTCTGAACACCCATTTAGTTCCAATCACTGATTGATTCTTGGGTCTGGGAACCAAATTCCAAAATTTGTTCCCTCATTCAGCTCATTATACATTGCAATGATCCAATATGCATCTTCTAGTGATTCTTTTCATTTTTTGGGCTCAATAAGTGACACAAAAGAACTGAAAGCACACAAATTCTTCAGTTGACCTCTTGTCTGAGTTCCAGTGGTTGGATCTGATATAATGTTCTCTGCAGGATGATCTGATAAGTATTTGAACTTCTTTCTAGGTTTTAGAGTGTATGATCCTTAAAAGGATTTGAGTTCTTGACAAGGTAGAAGGGGCATCATATGTCATATCAGTCTCAGTCTCAAGGCTTAGAGATTTTGGCTCTGCAGGGGGTTCAAGGCCTTGAGATTCTTCTGAATGTTTCTGCAGCTTAGTTTTTCTTCTGTTAACTTTCTCACTGTCATCATCAGCCTGATACTTATTCACGTTGATATATGCAAAACTTTTACTCAGAGAATCATCAGTACTTTCATCAAAAATCACGTGAATACTCTCCTCTACAATCTTAGTTCTCTTATTATAAACTCTATAGGGTTTGCTAGTTTGAGAATAACCAAGAAAAACACCTTCATCACTCTAGCATCAAACTAACCAATATTATCTTTGCCATTGTTATGCACAAAACAAGTACAGCCAAAATGCTTAAAATAAGAAAAACTAGGCTTCCTGTTTTAAACAGTTCATAAGGAGTCTTCTTCAAGATAGGCCTGATCAAACATCTATTGAGAAAATAATTTGCAGCATGAACAGCTTCTTCCCAAAGATACTTTGGTAAATTACTTTCAAGTAGCATGTTTCTATACATGTCTTCAAGCGTTCTATTTTTCCTCTCAACTACTCCATTCTGCTAAGGAGTTCTAGGCGCTGAAAAGTTGTGTGAGATGCCAAGCTTTGCACAAAATAAATCAAAATCAAGCTGATCAAATTCTCTACCATGATCACTCCTAATAGATACAACAGGTAAATTTTTCAAAGTTTGAAGCTATTTACAAAGCTTTGAGAATTTAGATAATACTTCAAACTTATCTCTAATGAACATAACCCATGTAAATTTAGAATAATCATCAACCACAACAAGCATATATCTCTTACCTTTGGGTGTTGGAACCCTCATAGGACAACATAATCCAAATGCATCAATTATAAAGGTCTAGAAGTACTTACAAAGTTTTTTGGCTTGAATTTGCTCTTGGTCTGTTTACCTTGGGTAGATGCCTTGCAAATCTCATCATCCTTGAATTTCATGATTGGTAAGCCTCTTACCAAATCTTTTGATATGAGATTGATTATAGTATGCTTGCTTATATGACCAAGCTTTCTATTCCAAAGCATTGAATTACCCTCCAAAGATTTGAGTTTCAAACTTTCACCTGCAACTTTGTAAGTACATAGAGCATAAACATTGTGTAACCTAGGAGCAGTGAGTATGCATTTGCCTGATTTTTCATCTTGCACCACACATTTTTCCTTGTCAAAAACTATTTTATTTCCTTTATCACAGAGTTGATAAATACTCAATAAATTCTACTTAATACCATCAACTAGATAAATATATGAAATTGAGCAAGCAGAGTTATTACCAATACTATCTATACCAATGATGTTGCACCTTGCTTTGGCACCAAGTGTGATTGTTCCTTCTGATTGCTCTTTAAGCTCAGTGAATAAAGATTTCTTTCCAGTCATGTTTCGGGAACATCCACTATCCAAAATCCATTTCTGATCTTTTAAAGCTTTGGTGACCTCCTGCAAAATTCAATAAATGCCTTAACAGGCTATTAGACCAAGAATATAATTTGGATTCATACTTAGAATCAACCATGTTAGGTGTTCAAATTCCTTTTGGAACCCAAATATGACTCACTTGTCCCTTAAGCTGATAAGGATAGATGTTCCTCATCATATGAGGTTCTGTCCTTCTAAAGGAGCAAGTTAATTTCACATGTCCAATTTTACCACAATAGTGACATTTTGGAGAATGTCTGCTTCCCTATTTTACAAATGTGGTTTGGTTTCTTTTTGAAAAATTTGGATTATAACCAATTCCACTTTTGTATACAAATGCATACTTCCTCCAAGCATAAGATTTAGCTTATTTTCTGAGCCAGCAAAGGTTGAAAGAATTTTCTTGGATTCAGAAAGCTCACTAGTCAATGAAGTGTTATGTTGTTCTAAATCATCTGAATGACTATTTAGATCAACATATTTGTCAGTTAAAAGAGAGCTTTGATCAACAACTTCTTTGACTTGTGATTTCAAAGCTTTGAATCTACTGTCCAAGGCTTTGAAGTGTTGGAATAGGTGCCCTAGAGGCAATCTATATTGGGTATGAATGATGTAATGGCTAGAATATTCATTTATTGATTATTGCGATATTTAATATAATGAAGTCCTTAGATACAATGTGTTGTTTATCTTAAATGTTCCCAGTCCATTATATTTATTAATAGGATGATCAAATATAGACTAGTATGTGTGTAGATTGATATGGAGATATCAAGTCTAACACATTGGTATGCATTAGGATTAATGACATACTGGATAGACCCACAACGAGAAGGATACATTAGATTATGTCAAAGTCACAATCGCTTCTCCTAGTGCAAATAATATTGTAACCCTTAGACTTGAAGTCACTAGATACTCTAGTTTTAAAATATTATGCTTTGATGTTATCCAACGTTGTGCCTTAACCGGGAAACTATAAAGATTGCAATCGGGTATGATAGGAAGCAAGCTTAGAGATCGTATTGATGTAGAGAGGATTTGTCCCTCCCACATAATGGGAGCAAATATCCACGCTCACTCGAGGGATGAGGCTTATTGAATGTCTGGCCAGACTCTGATAAATCAATATGAAGGTATTGATGTTATTTGCTTGCATAAGCGTATTCCCAGGATCGAGAAACTATGGATTGGATATACGAGTGTGACTATTATGTCTCGTGTCCAATCCGGATATGGAGACAAAGGTATAATACAATATGAGATATTGGGCACAAAAGTTTGTCGGGATCACTGACTATTTCTATTAGTTGGGTTTCATGGATGTGTTGCTAGACACCGCTCCATGTTAGTAATGAGTTACTACCAACTAAATAGAAACCTATGGGGTCACAAGTCAAAAGAGTTGAACTAGATTTGGTATTAATTAATATGATTAGTTAAATAGAAGGATCACTTAGCAACACCTTGCAAACGGACTAAATTGCAAGGAAGGGACTAATCCAAGTTCATGTAGAACTAGGAGGGGCCTTTATGAAAACTAACAAGTGTTGTTGCTCTATATAAAGGAGGCTCTAGCTTCCTTACCACTTAATGTTCATTCTCATAACATAAGTGAGTGGGAGAGAAAGCAAGAGAGCAAGAGACAAGCCAAAGGAGGCCGAAGCACCCTTTAGCCATCCCTTACCCATCGGCCACAAGAGGGGAGGCCGATCCTCTCTTGTTCTTCGTTGTGTGATTCGTTCTTCCCTTTTCCTCCGCTCCAAGCTATCACTAGGATAAGTAAGAATCTAGATCTCACCTCTAGACGTGGATCAAGCGTAGAGACGAGGACAATATTCTTCGTGTGATCTCCCATATCACAAAGTTACCCATCTTCTATGTCCCTTATCAGGTTATGATGTCTCTTCCTGTGATCCTTGGGTGGGCTTTGAGTAGGGATAAATTTTTGTGGTTCCGCTTTGTTACCTACGTCAAAGCCCAACATGAAGTCACCGTAATCTTTCAACTTAGTACCTTCAAGATATTTGTTTTGAAAAACAAAATCTAAATTTTCTTTTGCTTCCTCATGAACCTTTACTTTCAAGGATCAATCTCATTCCTGTAACATTCCTCATTCAAAAACATGCTTTTGAGGATTTCAGGCAATACATCTGAATGACTAGATGAAAGATTCTTTACCATATCTTCAATTTCTTCTCTGTAGAGTGATCTTCTAGATGTCCAGCCATTAAAAAAAGATTGTCTTGCTCTTCATCAGAATCTGATTCTGAAGAGTCAGATTCACTCCATGAGGCTACCATTGCCGTCTTTCTTCTGTTGTCACTTTCCTTCTTAGGAAATTGCCTGCTTTTCTTCTTTTGAGGGAAATCTCTTACCAGATGATCTGCATCTCCACATTCATAGAAATTAATAACTTTAGGTTTATATGAATGTGAAGAAGACTTACCTTTATGATCTTTGCTGGTTGAGGATCTGAATTTTTCTTTGTTATAGTCCTTGTTTCCAAAGTTTCTCTTATTTTTCATAATTCAAGCCAAAGCTTTGGAAATCAAGGCTAAGGCTTCTTCATCATCATCATCATCCTCCTGTTCAAGGCTTTGAGATTTTTTATTATCCTTTCCCTTGAGTGCCTGTTTCTTGATGTTGTCACTCAGGTGACCATCTACCTCCTTCATGGAAATTGTTCGAAAAAATCCCAAGTATAGGATATCATCTCAAGTAATAATCCGGTAAGTCCGGAGTCGAATCTACAAGGATAGGAGGTTTAGACAATGACTTACTATCACTAGAAAACGACAAACTAAATCAAGAAACACAAACTCTCAATGGCTTTAAAGCTTGCCAAGCTATTCAAATCCACCAAAATCAGTTGATGGAGCAAGTTTGAGGTTTGAGTTTAAGAACAAATTAAACGACTACTAGAGCTACGATTCAAGAAACTAAGTGAAATGACAAGTAGAGAGGGGATAGGGATCATCGGTTTCTCTAGTGACCAATCCTTCTATTAGATTCAAGCCCGGTTCTCAAATTGCATGCGTCAATCCACAAGACAAGTATCTCAAGAAGTGATTGCTCATTGCAATCCAACTCGCGACAAGAGAAGTGTGTAAATCCAACACGCTAACCAAGCACTAAAGAGGCTATTCAAATGAGATTCCCCAAATTTCAAGTGTTTCAAGAATGAACCATATGTAAACACACATAGGTGTTTCCACATGAAAGATCAAGCAACAAATGAGATTTGTAAATTCTCACTCAAATCACCTAACTAGAACTCGATTTCTCAAAGTTAGGATCGACGAGTTCCACTCACTCAAGTTCAACCCCAAATCAAACAAGTCGAGAGTATTCACACATCTACCTATTCAGTGCATCAAATGTAGGGTTTTGATTCATGTATGCGCAAAGGAAACAAAATTAACCATGCAAAATCCTCCAAGGATCACAAGTCAAGAGACATAACGATGGTAAAGGAAGAAATCAATAACACACCTTAGGGTTCTCCTTTGATGACTTCAAACGCGAATTGTGTGACGTTCTCTATGGTTGATCAACGCCTAGAGTTGATCCTAGATCTCTCAAGTCCTTGGTCCTAGCCCGGAAAGACGAAGAGGAAGAAAAATCACGCAAAACGAGACACAAAATGGGGCTCTCGGCCTCCTTGTGGCCGACGGGACGGCGGCGGCAAGAGGGGCGGTCGGGCTCCTCTTGTTGCTTGCTCTCTCTCCTTTTTTTTCTCTCCCACTCTATTTATGTTCAATTATGACCATAAGTTGTGGGAAGGAAGGTCCTTTATATAGTCCAACAACTCCTTGCCAACTACCTAAAGGACTTATTCTAGTCCTACTAGAATTCAATTTAGTCCCTTCCTTGCAAATTAGTCCCTACTAGGTTTGCAAGGTTTTGCAAAGTGATCCTTCTAATTAATTAATCCAATTAATTAATTCCCCAATCTAGTTCAACTCTATGTAGCGTGTGACCCCATAGGCTCTATCTACTTGGTAGCAACTCTTTACTAATATGGAGCGGTTTCTAGCAAAACATCCATTCTAGCCAACTAATAGAATAGTCATCTTGACAACCTTTGTACAAGTAATTGTCTCATCCCTTTGTCTCTACATCCGGATTGGACACGAGACATACAAGTCACACTCGTATATCCAATCCATAGTTTCTCGATCCATGGGAATAGCCTTATTCGTACAAATAACATCAATATCCCATATTGATTTATTTGAGTGGCCAGACATTCTATAAGCACTATCCCTCACTACTAGAAATATTAGCAAAAGCTTCATTAGATTAATGCGGTATTTGCTAAAATGAATGATGTATTTAGCAAAAACAGCATTAATTGCAGCATTAATACTAATGATGCATTTGCCAGTGCTGTTTTTTGAATTGCAGCATTAAGCTAATGCTGCTAGCAAAAACAGCATTAATTGCAGCATTAACTAATGCTGCATACATGTACTCACACCCTGCAGCATTAACACAATAATGCTGCATTTGAGAATGAAATTGCAGCATTATAGGCTTTAATGCTTCAATTTTATACTTATTTTTGCAGCATTATTTCAACTTAATGCTGCATTTCACAGGTTATTTTGCAGCATTACAACGATTAATGCTGCAATTTTGAGGCATTATTTGCAGCACTATGAGGAGTAATGCTGTTTTTTTTATACTATTTTGCAACATTTGACTAATGCTGCAAAGTATATGTAATCACACCACATTTGTGCCTATTATCAATATAAACCCTGCTAAATACAAAAATTCATATACACCCTGCTAAATACAAAACATACAACACAATTAAATTGCTAAATACACAATTTTCATTACAAATTAATAAATAATTGTGCTTACATTACAGTCAATGTACACGTACAAAAACTGGGAAGTCAAATTCACATTACAAACTCTGGATATATAACTTTACAAACTACTTCACTTTCTAATTTAACCGAGCTATCAAAATACCAAGTTCGCACGATCAGTGTATCGACATGCCAAAATGCTCTAGCTTGCTATCTTGTCTCCGCCAACTGCACCTTGCTTACTCGAGCGATCAACGTACCCAGCTAGATCTTCTTACGCACCACCTATAAGAACACAAACCATCGACACCAAGACGCTGGAACGATCAACAACAGTGAATAACAAAACACTTGGATACGAAAAACTACCACCATAAACACCAAACAGTTGGAAAACTCTCAATTTCCACCACAAACCATATTCCCAGTATTTTAGAACAATTTCATTCCAACTTTAGCTTAAACATAAGCCAATGCTACTGGCAATTTTCAAACCAGTTTTGTACGTTCTTCCTCCTATTTTCTGTGATGTTCTGGGTGGTTGTAATCGTAAGCTGCTGAACATATCAAACTTCAGCAGCTAACCATTCAAACCCACCCAAAACAGCACTGAAAATAAGAAGACGAATAACAGAACTTAAGAAAACTGCAACCATCTCAGGCTCAGAACAGTATTGTGGATGCAAACATATCAAACTCGATCAAATGGAAGCATATTCAAATTGCAAATCATAACAAAGGACCAGTAGCGCAACAAGGGTTCATATCGTCTACGGTTTCATCACATCATATTCAAATTCAGATGGATTACAAGTATATAAGAGCAATCAAAAGCATAAAAACAATGATATACACTAACAGCCTACAGCCACTGCCACAGCCATTGGCATCGCCACCCAGATTCCGGAAATTAAGTAAGCCCAGAATACAGTGACCAAAAACACCTCACCGAGCAGAGATGTACTTCACACCTACACTCCAACCATCACCTCCATCATAACATAAACTTCCTATTACAACAATTAAGCCGCCACCACTCCCAGTTGACAAGTCACTTAACAAAATTTCCCTACCCCACTAAACAAGCTTGATAAATTTTAAGAGAGTTTCGATAACTGTGGAGTCAGAACTGAGAAAGCTAGCTGAGACATGTTATTGTTAGGGTTAAAACTTGAAACTAAAAATTCAGTTTATTGAATAATCACCCCAACTGTGGAATCGATCTCCTAAAATCCTACTTCACTTCACATTAAACTGCTATATGTCCAAAAAAGCAACATAAGATATCGACAAAGCTGTCATTGAATAATTGGAACCAAATTGAGAAAGCACCTAACCCTATGGTAATGATAATCGTGCAACCGTGTTTGAATATTTACCAACAATTTCAGGGTGATTCAATTAACAGTGTCATATGATGAGAGCAGTAGCCAAGCAATTGGTTCAACTCACCAATCGACTCAAAATTCAGTTTCCTAACCGTTTGTTAAGTTAACTGGATATCATTTTTACGCAAATATACTCATGATTACACACTTTCCACAAGAATAACATAACAAGTTGACAACAATTATGCTATAATGAATTAACAACAGAATGCATCAATACTAATAGTAATAAAGTGAAAGATAAGCTTACAAGATTCCCCGGCCATTCTACGGATTTGTTTTCTGCATCTCCAATTTTCATCATCGAGTATTTTGATTTCAGCAAGTGGTATTCTCGTTTCACCGCCTTCGTAACGTGCACTTCATAATAGCCCGCGCCAATAGGTTCTCCGTTGACTATGGTTTGTGGTTTACTTGAAATGAGAAGTCCTTCCGCAACAACCATCCTCTGTTTCCCTATTCCAAGCAACTCCACGGATGGATGTCCACCCTGCACAAGCAAAATGGAAGTCACTGACAGCATCCTAAAGAATAATGAGCATACTGGAAATAGCATAACCAACTTGCTGTTATACTTACGTCAAATGCATCTTCGACATGATCAGCACGAGAGTTAACGGATGATGCTGCTTGCACAATACTTTGAGGAGGACCTTGAGGCACTTGTGCACGTTGGTGGGCCACTTGAACTCGGCCAGAATCAGACAGTTGCTTAAATTTTGACTGGACTGAATTGTTTTCTTTTAGTCTTGATTCCATTGCCGCCATTTGCACCATCATCATATCACTAAACTCGTCGCGTAGCTCAGTACGCAGCTCATCGCGTAGCTCTGTACGCAGCTCATCTCGTAGTTCAGTACGCATCTCACCTCTCATCTCCTCGCGTACCTCGTTACGTATCTCACCTCGCGACTCCTCGCGCATCTCGATACGCATCTCGTCACGCAACTCATTGCGTATCTCATCACGCATCCTGTCCACTTCAAGGGAAACAAGTGCATTGCTATGTACAAATATGCTTCCAGACACTTCAGTTGGGCAAGGCCCACATCCCAATGTACGAACACGACCGATATTATCTGGTCCCATAACATCAACAAACACAGATTCTCGGTAAGATTGAGAATCCTTATCCTCCTGACTTGCTTTGCCCAATTTATCTTCCATTCGAGCCTACGAAAATAGAGTAGGAATGAATTCATAAAACTGTAATGCTATGCATAAGCAATTCAAAATATTGTTTGTGGAAAAAATTACGATATTTTCACCAGACACAGAGTCCAAAGGCTCTTCAGAATTTTTCTTCCTGTGGGTAGCGATGTAAACAGCCATACGATCATGCTGTTTCCCATCTTTCTTAAGCTGCATTGTATACACCATAAGTCTCAATCTGTCAGGTTGTATAAAAAACTTCGGAACATATATGTACATATGTATATATATATATATATATATAAAATGTAAAAAAACAACTTATAAACTAAAACTCACCTCTTCTGCTACTTGTGCATGAGATTTTCTCCCGCTCCTATGTAAACCTTTTTGGCCTCGTCTTACTGTCTTGTTTTTCAAGCACTTAACCTGTAATTTACATCAGATATATATACATGTACATATATATATATATGCATATATTAGTAGACAATCGTAAACCGCTTTAAGAATATACTAGTTTTGTAGTATGTACCTGTACTTCAGGCCGTCCCAGTATTTAACCAACTGAACCCATTGATCGTATTTCACACACGATGGGCAGTTTGCCAGACGCTCTTCGTCAGTTTCATATGCTACATAATACTTCCTCCTCACAGTTGCCTTCCATTGGTTCCACTTTCTACCGAGATCCTTCAAACATTTACGCCGAAAAGCCTCGGGCACATTAATGTTAGCCTACAAATAGAATAAATCAACCATACTCAGATTGTATATCCACCAAGGACACAGTTTGCTGTTGAATTGTGTAACATCCAGGTTGGACATATGCCAGTGGCATCGGTCAACGAGTGATTCTAAGCTTGCTACTCAGTTTACTAATGTGCATTGTGGCTTTTTTTATGCTATTAGTCTTCTTTGTATTGTTTTACCAAAGTTTACGTTCTGCAGCTACTTCACTAAATATTATCAAACTAAATTGAGTATGTTAATTACTATTTGTATTGAATGGGCTAGTTTTTGCAAAGTATGGTAACTATGTTCCCACAGCTGGATGGTGGCATCCCCACAAAAGCTGGCTTTCCAAACAGCAGGGAAATGGGGCCGGAACGGCATGGCGCCACAGTTTCTACAGTTGAAATTAACAGGTGTAATGTTAATACTTATTGAAAGATATGTTGAGACTTAGGTAACTATTTTTAACTTTATATATAGATAGATTTGTCTATCCACACATTCTCTCCTCCAAACAAAATCAGTGATCAGCCACAACGGAGCAACCTCGACGAGCATGAAAAAGTTTCAGGGCAAATAGATGGGAGGAAGCGGTGGAGAGCCGTCAGAGCATCGATCGAAGACGACGAGCAGTTTAAAGAATGGTGTTGCCGAAGAAGGTCTCAACAACTGCTCGTCGTCTCCGATCGATGCACTGACAGCACTCCACCGCTTTCTCACGTCGAGTTGCCCTGAAACTTTGTCATGGTCGTCGAGGTCGTGCCGTTGTGGATTGTCCGCTAGGTTTGTTTCGAGGAGAAAATATGTAGGTAGAAAATTCTATCCATATATAAAGTTAAAATCAGTTACCTAAATCCAAACATATCTTTCAATAATTTTTTGTAAACTAATTTGCTTAACCAATCCAGATTGTTCACTTCACAACTGTTTAGGCATTACACCCTAGCGGACAGCCCAAAACGGCGAGAGGGGGTAACCGACCTAGTCTAACAAACAGTTGATACGACATGTGACTCAAGACTGACTACTTCTAACTGGCAAATTTAGTACTACTACGATCGCATATAAATGTAAAAACACGCCATGCTTAATCATAGAACAACACAATCACAAACTCCCTAGATTACCTTTATTTCTTTCCAACAATTCTCCTTAAGCGGTGCCAACTCCTTATCCCTCCAATCTGTGAATGTCGGAGGCAGCATGTTCACTTTCCTAGCAAGCACGCCTAGTTGGGATGCATATGTTTTCCTGTTTGGGCCTACGGGGACCATGTACTTGTTGAATTGAAGGTCCAACTTTTTGCCAGTACCCCAGTCTCCACAGGGTCGACCTCCCTGTCTCTTATTCATGCTTTTTTGCCCTGTAACATTCAGAAATAGTAGCTCCCATAACTATTATTCGGAAAAATAATATAAATATCAAAGGTGTAAAGACAAATTTGTACCAATTTCACTCCCATTGTCAGAAGTTTGGATTTTCACTTCCACATTAGGTTGCTGTAAATTTGGATTTCCATCAACTGGAGTTGCCATGTTAGTCGGAGCAGCAGAAGGACCGTCTTCAACCTCGACACGTACTGAGCTCCTCGTTCGATTTGCAACATATCCAGAAACCTTGTATACGAGCACGACACGGAACATGAATGTTATACATGTAACAATTATTAAAAAAAAATCATATTATATATATGTATTCATCCTTACATTGTTGCCCTCAATCACCGTATTATTTTATGTAACGTTGTTACATGCTGAGGTTTTTCTACGCATCCTGCTACTTTGGGACTCCTGAAACATTAACAACAACATAACAAGTAAAAAGAACTATAATACTATGCATGTGCAATGTAACATTAATAAGGTATACAGTTCACTTACGTTGCTACCATGAATACCCATAGCACTGTCATTATTATCCGAAAATCTGTTAAGTCCCAAAGCTTCCATTTTTGCTCTATTTTCTTCGATTGTCTTCCTCGTCTGTATCTCATACTCTGCAAGCTTCTCAGGCCCTCCACTGGAAAACACCATCTACATGTACAGTAAAATCCTTAGCCTCCGTAATATATAGACGGTAATTAGTTAGGAGGCATAAATACTACATACACTACATTTACGTTCATAGAATGAACCATAGCACCGTCCATATCACATGTTCATGTCGTAAACACACAAAAGAAAGCCAATGTCTACATATTTACAAATGGTAACCATACAAACTACAATTTTGTAATGAAAGAGCTACAAAGAAGCTACACTATCTCGACAACTCAGACATTTAGATGTCAGAGACACACGACAACTCAGATACTTGCACCAAAAGGTGGACATGCTATGTTAGCTTTACGATTGCAAGACACGTACAGCAATCAGGATGGTTTCTCAGATTACATTGCATTAGATTTCAAAAACTGTTATAAAAACCAGACTTTTAAAATTGCGTTAATCTGAAAGAGCTAAAAAGAAGCAACATTATCTCATTATAATACGGATAATTTGACTACAGAAAGTTTAGAATTTCTAATATAAGCCCAGGCTTTGAAATACAAGTCAGTAATGCTATTTGAAGGAAATAAGGGTATATTACAATGTTGTTGGCATCCGAAGCATCCATAGCACGAGCGGAGAATAACGAGGGTTTGGCCGTCATCGTGACCTGCAAAACCAATTTATATCCATAGACTGTTAATCCCATGTTCATAAATATGGCTGCAGAATATAAACTTGTAAAGAAAAATGTCTATGCTTACGATTTTTTCAAATGTAACTAAAATGTGAACTAAACAACAAAATCATCAGCACCATCAACATCGTTCTCATCTTCATCATGGTCACTAAGTATAGCATCATCCTCAGAAATATAATCACCGTCGTAATAATAATCATCTTCATCGGTGCTACTTTCATCTCCGACATCGGTTGCGACAGTTTTATCAACATGAGGGAGGTCAACTGAGGTGCCTTCTAAATCCGCCCTACTCCAGTGAATTGGAACATCGTCCAGCTGTTGACTACTAAAAGGTTCTGCCAGAGGACAGGTAACAGAATCATTGCCATTTTCTCTCTCAGGTACATCACAAAACTCTCTCGATGTAATCTCTATAGCAACACTCCAGTCGGCATGAACAAGGTCTTTCATATACCAAACTTGTGGAGCTTGAGAGGCTAAGATGAATGGTTCATCCGTTACTAAGTTCCGTTTATACAAGAGATGCTTAAAGTTAACTAGAGTAAACTTGTACTCGTCTTGTTTCAAACCGAATCTGTTATCCACCCCGTCACACTTGAACATCACAAACTTGACGTCATTCGAGTAACGTAGTTCAATCACTTTTGTCGGTATGCCATAAAACGCCACATCACCAGTACGTGGACGTCGGTCATTTGCAGTGGCGTAACTCTGTGTCGATTCACTAACCATAACTCCACTATTTTGGGTTCTCCTCCTTCTTTCTCTATATTTTGTATGAAACCTTAGACCATTGACTACATACCCTGAGTATTGTCTTGCCCACTGATCAGGACCAGATGACAGAATCCGTACTTCATCGGATATATGAGATCCGGTTCCTGAAGCGTTAACCTACAATTTCACACCGATATAGTGTTTTATATCATATAAATTTTATATTACATATGATGAGTATTAAACATGATTAACACACTTACACGGTTCTGTAGCCAACTTGGAAAACTTTCATTATGTTTTTTCTTGATTTCCCACTCAGTTGATCGACCATTTGCTGACCTTATTAGTGCAAGATGTTCACTGCATATAAATAAATATAAGTGTTAAACTAGATTGTATTAAATTTCTTAAGGATTTAACTCGATAACTTAAGTGCGGAATTACTCTCTGAACGGGTCAATTGAGGTTGTATTCTCCAGTACGTATCTATGACACTGCTCCCACTCGACAGTATCTACGAAAACCTGTTTTGCAGCACCTATGGGACGATCACCACTCCCAACATCAACATTCTTTGAAGGCCGATTCAATTTTGTCTCCACGTCATCCAATTACCTACTACAAAATTTTAAACACTCTTCGACTAAGTAACCCTCAGCAATGGAGCCCTCTGGTTGATTTCGGTTCCGAACGTACTTTTTTAGGGTAAGGAGGTACCTATTTAAATAGAAAATACATTAGTGAGAACTAAAAATACACGTGACCAGGTCATTTTAGAATTAAAATGTTAATTTACTGTATGTGAAATTACCTCTCAATATGGTACATCCATCGATAAACGACTGGTCCTGCAATTCTAGCTTCTTCTGCTAAATGAATTGGAAGATGTAGCATGATATCGAAAAACTACGGAGGAAATATCTTCTCCAAGTGAACCATTGTTAATTTGATTTTCTCTTGAAGCTCGCTAAATTGGAACTGACCCAACCCTTTTGAGCACAACTTTCGAAAGAAAGTACACAACTCAATCAACACGCTGACAACATTCTTGGGTAAAAGACTTCGCAAAGCAACAGCCAACAACTGTTGCATTAATATATGACAGTCGTGACTTTTGAGTCCGGTAATAGTTCCCTCCGTAAGATTTATACGTCGTGAAATATTCGAAGAATACCCACGTGGGACTATTACATCTTTCAGTACTTTCAAAAACTAAGCCTTATCAGCTTTAGTCATAGTGAAACTAGCATGGGGCAAAATAGCTTTTCTGTTGGCCTTGTATTGAGGATGGAGGTCACTACGTATTTTCCATTCTTCAAGATCGAGCCGAGCATTTAAATTATCTTTACTCTTTCCTTGAACGCCAAGAATAGTATTAATAACACTATCGCAAACATTCTTTTCAATGTGCATAACATGAAGATTGTGGCGTATTAGGTGATCCTTCCAGTAAGGTAAATCAAAGAAAATACTTTTCTTTTTCCAATTTGAGGACTGGTCATTCTGACCGGTGTCTCTAGATCTAGATTTACGCTTCCTCTTTTGACCAATCAACAAAGGCCCACTTTTTTCAAACTTTCCAAACTTGTTTTAAATGTGCTAAACCTGCTCTAAGATATTCTCCCCGGATAATACTGGTGGATATTCTCTGGTTTCTGTTTCTCCGTTAAAGTTTCTGTTATCGCTCCTTAACCTGTGACCCTCATCTAAGAAGCGACGATGCCCTAGATAACAATATTTCTTACTATTCCTCAACCAGTGAGAATCGGTGTTGTTATTGCAAGGTGGGCAAGCCAATCTTCCCTTTGTGCTATAACCAGATAAGTTTGCATACGCAGGAAAATCATTTATTGTCCACATAAGAGAAGCTTTCATTTGAAAATATTCACCCTTATGAGCATCCCTCGTACGAAAACTAACTGACCAAAATACGTTCAATTCCTCAATCAATGGTTGCATATAAACATCAAGATCATTACCGGGTGCACGTGGACCATCAACCAATACAGACAGTATAAAGAATGGCTGTTTAAAACATAACTCAGGAGACAAATTGTAATTCAAAAGAACAACAGGCCATGTACTATGTGCAATGCTCATTGTTCGAAATGGATTAAAACCATCGGCTGCCAAGCCAAGTCTAACATTTTGACACTCTTTGCCAAATGAGTCATGATGTTTCATATCGAAGGTTTTCCAAGCCAATGAATCAGCTGGATGTCGTAAAATTCCATCGTCTACCCGTACCTCATTGTGCCATCTCATATCATATGTTGTTTTGGAGCACATATACAACCGTTGAAGTCTTGGTTTCAAAGAGAAATACCTAACTTGTTTTAATGCAACCTTAGAGAACTTAGTTGTTCCATCATCTAAGGTAACATCAGAATCTTTGTACCTCATACTGCCGCATATATCGCATTTATCTAGAGATTTCTTATCCTTCCAGAACAACATGCAGTCATTTGGGAAAGCATCATACTTTACGAAACTGAACTCCAAAGACTCTTTAATATTTTTGGATTCATAAAATAAATTTGGTAAATGTTTGCTCATTGGATATTATTTTTTATCAATTGGATAGTGTCATCAAATGCGACATTCGGTAAACTATACAAGACTTTTATGTGTAGTAATTTAACCACAAAAGATAATGTAGTGAAATCGGTGCAACCAGGATACAACTCTTGCTCGGCATCCTCTAAGAGCTTCTTATATTTGTTATACTCCTTATCTTGCTCGGGATTTGAATTCCCATTTTGCATTCCCTTAAGAAAGGCATGTTCATGATGAACCCCAAATGCCTCATTCAACATACCAACCATGTCATCACCAATGCATTCATCCACATTTCCCCCCTCATTGACCTCACAGGACTCTCCATGATTTGTCCACTTCGTATACGCAGCATAAAATCCGTTACACATTATGTGCTCCCTAACGACTTGCTGTGTTACGTAAAATCGGTTTACACACTTTCGACAAGGGCAAGTTATCTTTCCATCCTCTGGTTGGTTTATGTAGGAAAAATTAAGAAACCTTTCACAACCCTCCAAATAAAATGGATCACTCCTATCTTCTAAATGAATCCAACTCTTATCCATTACCTCTCTCTTAAATAAGCAGCAAACAATACCTATATGCATCACATAAAACATACAACATGCATGTCAATAAAACAGAATTAACCGGGCATACTTGCGAAACAAACGGAAACATAATTGAACTCATAAATTAGGCAACAATTACATTACTGTTGAAACACCAGTGAAGTTATCATAAGCACATTCGGTACTTGAAATTTCAACATAACGTAAGAAGATTGAACCAATTCATAGTCTGCGATTAAGGATTCATATAGATTGAACCAATTCATTACAAATTCATATAGATTGAATCCATTACAGATTCATATAGATTTAACCAATTCATAATGTAAGAAGATTGAACCAAATCATCAATTAAACCAATTCATGATTTCTACAACACACAACATTTACCAAATAGAGTATGCACACTACAGCACTAGAAGATAACACAGAACAGAACTAAGCTTTCAATTGACATGAAATAGATAGTAAACCAAATTCAATTTTAGAAATCAAAACAAGATAAGAGAGAGGATAGTACCTGAACTGAGCTTTGAAACCAGAAAAAAGAACCTAATTGAACTCCGGTTGTAAGCGTGAACAAAGAAACCTAGTTGAACTCAGAAATTGAATTCCAGCAAAACAAGAGAAGAGATAGGATAGTTCCTGAACTGAGCTTTGTAAACCAGAACAAAGAAACCTAATTGAACTCCTGTAGTAAACCTGAACAAAGAACCCTAATTGAAATCAGAACCCTAGTTGAAATTAGAACCCTAATTGAAACCACGAACCCTAATTGAAACAACTAGAACCCTAATTGAATTAGACAAAGAGACTACCTGAGACTAGAACAACGAACTCCGGTTGTAAATGGCCACCTGAGACTAGAACCACGAACTCCGGTGCCGAGCTTCGCATATGGCCACGAACAAATGAGTTTTGAGATTTGAGATGAGTTTTGGGAGATGAAATGAGTTTTGGGAGGGAAATTTTAGTTTCAGATTGAGAAGGAGATGAAGATTTGGTGAAAGATTCAGAGGGAGATGAAGATTTGGTAAAAAAATTTGAGAGGGAGATGAAGGAGATGGCGGGTTCAGTGAAATTTTTGAGAGGGAGATGAAGGAGCATCGGGTTTTGTTTCAGATGAGGCTTTGATTTTTCTTTTTTTTTCTTTTTTTCCTCTGAGTCAAAAAAAGCAACATTAATGGGACTAATGATGCAATGTGTATGCTGTTTAGCCAAACCTTGCAGCATTAATCCATTAGTGCTGCAATTTAAAAGCACTTTAGCCAAAAATTGCAGCATTATAGAATTAATGCTGCAATATTACAGCATTTGCTTTGCAACATTAATATAAATGCTGCTTTAGGGTACCAATTACCGCATTTGTTCAAATGCTGCAAAAAAAATGAAGTATTTGCTAATATTTCTAGTAGTGCCTCGAGTGGCGTAGGATATTTGCTCCCGTTATGTGGGAGGTACAAATTCTATCTACGTTCACTACGATCTCTAAGCTTGCTTCTTATTGTATCCAGTACGCGCCTTTATAACTACCTAGTTACGGTGTAGCGTTTAACGCTACCAAAATCACAATAATCCACAACTAAAATATCTAGTGACTTCAAGTCTAAGGATGACAATACCATTGCACCGCGAGAAGCGCTTGTGACTCAACATAACGTGTATGTAGCCTTCGGAGATGGGTCAATCCAGTGCAACATTCCCTAATGCACACCTATGTGTTGGATCATGATATCTCCATACCAATCCAACCCCATACTAGTCTATAGATGATTGTCCAATTAATCGTTATACTGGACTAGGGATATTTAAGATAAACAACATAATTGTAAATCTACGGACTTCATTATATTAAATATCCAATAAATAATAAATGAATTTCTAGCCACCAATAAATTCACACTAAACTAGATTGCCTCTAGGGCATCTATTCCAATAGTCTCCCACTTGCACTAGAGCCAATCTGGCGCATCTCGTATGCCCATACTCCTAGTGTGCCCTTCATGCTTCCACTGCGTGAGTGGCTTTGTAAGCGGGTCTGACAGATTTTCATCTGTAGGAATCTTGCATATCCGAACGTCTCCTCTATCGATAATATCTCGAATCAGATGAAACTTCCTGAGCACGTGCTTGGACTTTTGGTGCGACCTGGGTTCCTTCGATTGCGCGATCGCCCCAGTGTTGTCACAGAACAACTCGACTGTTCCGCAATTCTAGGAACCACACCAAGTTCAGAAACAAACTTTCTGATCCAAACAGCTTCCTTTGCTGCGCCATTTGCAGCAATGTACTCAGCCTCTGTTGTAGAATCAGCCACCGTCTCTTGCTTGGAACTCTTCCAGCTCACCGCTGCTCCATTCAGGCAAAACACATATCCCGACTGTGATCTAAAGTCATCTCTGTCGGTTTGGAAGCTTGCATCAGTGTAACCCCTTACACGCAACTCTTCCTCACCGCCAAATATCAAGAAAGCATCCTTAGTTCTTCTCAAGTACTTTAGGATGTTCTTGACTGCAATCCAGTGACTCTCACCTGGATTGGATTGGTATCTGCTTGTCATACTCAAGGCATATGACACATCTGGTCTAGTACATAACATGGCGTACATGATAGATCCTAGGGCCGAGGCATAGGGTATTCTACTCATGCGTTCCTTCTCAATCTCATTGGAAGGACAACCACTCTTCGAAAGAGTGATTCCATGTGACATGGGCAAGAATCCCTTCTTGGAATCTTGCATGTTGAACCGTTTCAACACCTTGTAAATATATGTACTTTGACTTAGGCCTAGCAACCTCTTAGATCTATCTCTATAGATCTTTATACCGAGTATATAGGCTGCTTCCCCTAAGTCTTTCATTGAGAAACACTTGTTGGAATAGATGCCCTAGAGGCAATCTAGTTTAGTATGAATTTGTAACTGGCTAGAAATTCATTTATTATTTATTGGATATTTAATATAATGAAGTCCTTAGATTTACAATCGTGTTGTTTATCTTAAATATCCCTAGTCAAGTATAATGATTAAAAGGGACAATCATCTATAGACTAGTATGGGGTTGGATTGATATGGAGATATCACGATCCAACACATAGGTGTGCATTACGGAATGTTGCACTGGATTGACCCATTACCGAGAAGGCTACATACACGTTATGTTGAGTCACAGGTGCTTCTCGGGTACAATGGTATTGTCATCCTTAGACTTGAAGTCACTAGATATTCTAGTTGTGGATCATTGTGATCTTGGTAGCGTTAAATGCTACACCATAACTGGGTAGTTATAAAGGCGTGTACTGGATACAATGAGAAGCAAGCTTAGAGATCGTAGTAGACGTAGAGAGGATTTGCCCCTCCCACATAACAGGAGCAAATATCCAAGGCCACTCGAGGATAGTGCTTATAGAATGTCTGGCCAGACTCAAATAAATCAATATATGGGATATTGATGTTATTTGCACGAATAAGGCTATTCCATGGATCGAGAAACTAGGGATTGGATATACGAGTGTGACTTGTATGTATCGTGTCCAATCCGGATATGGAGGCAAAGGGATGAGACAATTACTTGTACAAGGTTGTCTAGATGACTATTCTATTAGTTGGCTAGAATGGATGTTTTGCTAGAAACCGCTCCATATTAGCAAAGAGTTGCTACCAACTAGATAGAACCTATGGGGTCACACGCTATATAGAGTTGTACTAGATTGTGGAATTAATTAATTGGATTAATTAATTAGAAGGATCACTTTGCAAACCCTTGCAAACTTAGTAGGGACTAATTTGCAAGGAAGGGACTAAATTGAATTCTAGTAGGACTAGAATAAGTCCTTTAGGTAGTTAACAAGGAGTTGTTGGACTATATAAAGGACCTTCCTCCTTCCTTCCCTACACACTTTATGCTCTAGAGAGAACATAACAAGAGTAGGAGAGAACAAAGGAGAGAGAGAGCAAGCCACAAGAGGGACGCCGCCCCCTTGCCGCCGCCCCTTGTCCCCGACGCCACAAAGGGTGCCGAACCCCTTTTGGTGTCTCGTTTTGCGTGATTTCTTCACCCTCCTTTCAATCCGGGCTAGCACCAAGGTGATTGGAGATCTAGGAACAACTCTAGGCGTGGATCAACTATAGAGAACGTGACACTATTCGCGTTTGAAGTCATCAAGGAGAACCCAAAGGTGTGTTTATGATTTCTTACCTTCACTATCGTTATGCATCTAGACTTGTGATCCTTGGAGGGTTTTGCATGGTTGTTTGTTTGATTATGCTTCCGTTTGCGCGATCTATGAATCAAAACCCTACAGTGGTATCAGAGCCACAGGTCATAGAGCATAAACGTAGTTTATGTGTTACATTCTTGTTGTTTTACACCTTAATTTGTTGTTTATCGCGTAAAACAAGACAAATCAAGCATTGGATGCAATTTGTCAAAGAATTAATCATAACAAGACCCAATTATTGCATTGGATGCATGAATTGGTGAGTTTGAGAAATTTTAGGATCTTAGATCTAGGGTTTGGGCATCCTTGGGGAAGAAGGAGTTCTCCCACAACAAGGAAACAACCAAACTTGGGCTCCAAGCAAGGAGGTTGTTTTGGAAACAACCTCCACAAGGAAGGTTCGGCCCCCTAGGGAGCCGCCCCCCTTGCTTGCCGCCCAAGCATGGCGCCCTAAGGGGGCGGGCGGCCCTAACCCGCGGGCCTAGCTTGCGGGTTTTGGGCCGGGCCGCCCCTAGGGCTTTATGGTTCACTTATTTGGGCCCGGGCAATTGGATTGTTGGGCCCATGGACTGTTTTAACCCTAGAAATCCTAAAATCAATTAAAATTGACCAAGCGCGTTAAAATTGGATTTTAACTGTTTATGTGCAAATCGCATGGTGATTGGATATGGCCTTAGGATGTGGTTTGATGTGGATGTTTAATTTTGTGGTTTGGTTTTACGGCCTGCGAGCCGATCAATTAATTGTAATAATTAATTAGGGTTTTATGGCCTGCGTGCCATTTTTTTTCTCAACTTGTGAGATTTATTTTATTTAGTATAGATATTAGCTAGTGCTAGATAAAGTAGATTGTTAGCCAAGATTGGAGAAAAGAAGCCCAAAGCCAAAAGGAGCCACAAAAGATGGAGCATGGAGCATGGAGCACACCACATGACTATGAAGGATGGACCAAAAGATCAAGACGCATGGAGATGTGTGTTTGTTTTAGGGTTCATAGATAATTCCATTGGCTTGGAATTATCTTAGTCTAGAAAAGGCCATATCCACATCACGTTTAATTTCTGTTTTGTGGTTGTTTATTTATTGTCTTATTATTTGTGTGGTTGGTGTATGGATGATGCATGCAATTAGGATAATAAGATAATTAGACAACCCGGATCTATTATTTGGAGTTGTGCCCAAACTCAAATAGATAGATTAGTTGATATTGATCAACAAAATAATTGAATTGAAAAATCCCTCAAATTTTAAATATTGTGTTCTTGCCTTCTCGTTATTTAAACACTCATTATCATCATTATTTATCAAGTTCGTGCGTGCCAAAGCATGGCGACTTGGTTCATAATGATGGAATGCGATGGCACGTAACAATGTGCAATTGTTTAGGTAAGAGGTTGAACACAACTAGGCTATTAATTTGATTAAGAAACCTAGAGGCAATCAATTGGGATTATCCATATGGATGGATAAATAAGGAGTTATTTGCCCGGTTGAACCAAGAATTGCATATGGGATGCAATTGGAATTGTTCCTACCTAAGAAGTAATCGAATTATGGGTGACTTGCCAAAGCAAGCTCATAAGGAGATGAAAAAGATGGATCTTGGCCCACTAGAAAATATAAGGATATTTTCCGCATTAATATCTTGAGGGTTATTAATCCGTAGAAAAATAGTGGGAGCTATATTTAATAAACTAGCCATTATTAAATATAGTCAAAAATTCACAAATACTAAAACTTGCGTATTTTCCTTTTGTAGAATTCCAAATGGCAAACAACTCATCGAGTTCACAACATTCCCTACGATCTGTCCTTGAGAAGGACAAGCTCTCAAACCTATTGGTGCCATTGCCAAGGTCGTGACTAAGGGTGAATGTCACTACTGTAGTCAACCTGGACACTGGAGGAGGAACTGCCCAAAATATCTGGAGGACAAGCGGCTTGGAATAGTGATTCCACCACCACCAGGTATTTTTGTTGTAGATGTCAATTTAACTGTCTCTACATCATGGGTATTAGATACTGGATGTGGATCTCATATTTGTCGAAATATGCAGGATCTAAAGAGAAGTAAAAGATTGGCTAAAGGGGAGGTAGATCTGCGCGTTGGGAATGGAGCAAAGGTTGCTGCGTTGGCCATAGGCGTTTGCGACCTATCTCTGCCTTCAGGATTAGTTTTAGAATTAAATAATTGCTATTTTGTGCCTGCTATGAGCAGAAACATTATTTCTATTTCTTGTTTGGACAAGGAAGGTTTTATTATTTCAATAAAGAACAATTGTTGTTCCTTTTATTTGAATAATATTCACTATTTTAGTGCGCAATTATTTAATGGACTTTATGTCCTTGATCTAAGTAATCCTGTCTACAACATTAATACCAAGCGGATTAAAATAAATGATTTAAATCCTGCTTATTTATGGCATTGTCGTTTAGGCCACATAAATGAGAAACGTGTATCTAGACTCCATAAGGATGGATTGCTAGACTCATTTGATTTTGAATCGTATGAGACATGTGAGGCTTGTTTATTGGAAAAATGACAAAGTCCCCTTTCAATAAGAAAGGTGAAAGGACTAGTGAGCAATTGGCGCTCATACATACCGATGTGTGTGGGCCATTTGCCACGCCTGCCAGGGGTGGTTATGTCTACTTCATTACGTTTACTGATGATTACAGTAGATATGGATTTGTGTACCTTATGAGGGCAAAATCCGAATCCTTTGAAGTGTTCAAAGAATTCAAGAATGAAGTAGAGAAGCAACTTGGCAAAAGTATCAAGGCTCTACGATCGGATCGTGGAGGAGAATACTTGAGCCAAGAGTTTGACGACTATCTTAGAGAGTGTGGGATCGTGTCCCAACTCACTCCACCCGGAACGCCACAATGGAATGGCGTGTCCGAGAGGAGGAATCGAACCCTATTGGATATGGTTCGGTCTATGATGTGTCAAACCGATCTTCCATTATCATTTTGGGGCCACGCTCTATTAAGTGCAGCTTTTACCATTAACCGTGTTCCATATAAATCAGTCATGAAGACACCATATGAGATGTGGAGTGGGAGGCGTCCCACACTGTCGTTCATGAGGATTTGGGGCTGCGATGTCTATGTAAAACGTTTACAATCAGACAAGCTAGGGCCTAAATCGGATAAGTGTAAATTTGTGGGGTACCCTAAGGAAACTAAGGGATACTATTTCTACAATCCGACCGAGAACAAAGTGTTTGTTGCTCGGACCGGCGTGTTTCTAGAAAGAGAATTTGTCTCTGAAGAAGCAAGTGGGAGGAATGTAGAACTTGAAGAAGTTCAAGAACCACAAATCACTGAACCAATTATGGAACATGAACAGGAATCACAAGCAGTTGTGGATCCACCTGTTCAGGTAACACAAGAGCTTCGTAGATCTAGTAGAGTGCGCCAGGAACCCGAGAGGTACGGACTTCTCGTAACTGATTCCGGTGACACGATGCTCATAGATGATGAGCCTACTACCTATGAGGAGGCCATGAATGGCCCAGACTCGCAGAAGTGGCTTGAAGCCATGAGATCCGAGATGGAATCCATGTATACCAACAAAGTATGGACTTTGGTGGAACCACCTGATGGGGCGCGGCCCATAGGGTGCAAGTGGGTTTTCAAGAAGAAGATCGACATGGATGGTAATGTGATTACCTATAAGGGCCGATTGGTGGCTAAAGGATTCAGACAGATTCATGGTATTGACTATGATGAAACCTTTTCACCAGTCGCTATGACCAAATCCATCCGGATCCTACTTGCGATTGCAGCATACTACGACTATGAGATTTGGCAGATGGATGTCAAAACAGCATTCCTTTATGGGAATCTCCTCGAGGACGTGTATATGATACAGCCGGAGGGTTTTGAGGATCCAAAGCAAGCCAACAAAGTCTGTAAGCTGCAACGATCCATTTATGGATTGAAGCAAGCTTCTAGGAGTTGGAATCGACGTTTTGATGAAGTGGTCAAAGAGTTTGGCTTCATCAGAAACGAAGATGAGTCTTGTGTCTACAAGAAGGTTAGTGGGAGCTCTGTAGCTTTTCTGGTCTTGTATGTGGATGACATACTACTCATTGGAAACGACATTCCCATGTTGCAATCTGTGAAAGATTGGCTAGGAAAGTGTTTCTCAATGAAAGACTTAGGGGAAGCAGCCTATATACTCGGTATAAAAATCTATAGAGATAGATCTAAGAGGTTGCTAGGCCTAAGTCAAAGTACATATATTGACAAGGTGTTGAAACGGTTCAACATGCAAGATTCCAAGAAGGGATTCTTGCCCATGTCACATGGAATCACTCTTTCGAAGAGTGGTTGTCCTTCCAATGAGATTGAGAAGGAACGCATGAGTAGGATTCCCTATGCCTCGGCCATAGGATCCATCATGTACGCCATGTTATGTACTAGACCAGATGTGTCATATGCCTTGAGTATGACAAGCAGATACCAATCCAATCCAGGTGAGAGTCACTGGATTGCTGTCAAGAACATCCTAAAGTACTTGAGAAGAACTAAGGATGCTTTCTTGATGTTTGGCGGTGAGGAAGAGTTGCGTGTAAGGGGTTACACTGATGCAAGCTTCCAAACCGATAGAGATGACTTTAGATCACAGTCGGGATATGTGTTTTGCCTGAATGGAGCAGCGGTGAGCTGGAAGAGTTCCAAGCAAGAGACGGTAGCTGATTCTACAACAGAGGCTGAGTACATTGCTGCAAATGGCGCAGCAAAGGAGGCTGTTTGGATCAGAAAGTTTGTTTCTGAACTTGGTGTGGTTCCTAGCATTGCGGATCCAGTGGAGTTGTTCTGTGACAACACTGGGGCGATCGCGCAATCAAAGGAACCCAGATCACACCAGAAGTCCAAGCATGTGCTCAGGAAGTTTCATCTGATTCGAGATATTATCGATAGAGGAGACGTTCGGATATGCAAGATTCCTACAGATGATAATCTGTCAGACCCGCTTACAAAGCCTCTCACGCAGTGGAAGCATGAAGGGCACACTAGGAGTATGGGCATACGAGATGCGCCAGATTGGCTCTAGTTCAAGTGGGAGACTGTTGGAATAGATGCCCTAGAGGCAATCTAGTTTAGTATGAATTTGTAACTGGCTAGAAATTCATTTATTATTTATTGGATATTTAATATAATGAAGTCCTTAGATTTACAATCGTGTTGTTTATCTTAAATATCCCTAGTCAAGTATAATGATTAAAAGGGACAATCATCTATAGACTAGTATGGGGTTGGATTGATATGGAGATATCACGATCCAACACATAGGTGTGCATTACGGAATGTTGCACTGGATTGACCCATTACCGAGAAGGCTACATACACGTTATGTTGAGTCACAGGTGCTTCTCGGGTACAATGGTATTGTCATCCTTAGACTTGAAGTCACTAGATATTCTAGTTGTGGATCATTGTGATCTTGGTAGCGTTAAACGCTACACCATAACTGGGTAGTTATAAAGGCGTGTACTGGATACAATGAGAAGCAAGCTTAGAGATCGTAGTAGACGTAGAGAGGATTTGCCCCTCCCACATAACAGGAGCAAATATCCAAGGCCACTCGAGGATAGTGCTTATAGAATGTCTGGCCAGACTCAAATAAATCAATATATGGGATATTGATGTTATTTGCACGAATAAGGCTATTCCATGGATCGAGAAACTAGGGATTGGATATACGAGTGTGACTTGTATGTCTCGTGTCCAATCCGGATATGGAGGCAAAGGGATGAGACAATTACTTGTACAAGGTTGTCTAGATGACTATTCTATTAGTTGGCTAGAATGGATGTTTTGCTAGAAACCGCTCCATATTAGCAAAGAGTTGCTACCAACTAGATAGAACCTATGGGGTCACACGCTATATAGAGTTGTACTAGATTGTGGAATTAATTAATTGGATTAATTAATTAGAAGGATCACTTTGCAAACCCTTGCAAACTTAGTAGGGACTAATTTGCAAGGAAGGGACTAAATTGAATTCTAGTAGGACTAGAATAAGTCCTTTAGGTAGTTAACAAGGAGTTGTTGGACTATATAAAGGACCTTCCTCCTTCCTTCCCTACACACTTTATGCTCTAGAGAGAACATAACAAGAGTAGGAGAGAACAAAGGAGAGAGAGAGCAAGCCACAAGAGGGACGCCGCCCCCTTGCCGCCGCCCCTTGTCCCCGACGCCACAAAGGGTGCCGAACCCCTTTTGGTGTCTCGTTTTGCGTGATTTCTTCACCCTCCTTTCAATCCGGGCTAGCACCAAGGTGATTGGAGATCTAGGAACAACTCTAGGCGTGGATCAACTATAGAGAACGTGACACTATTCGCGTTTGAAGTCATCAAGGAGAACCCAAAGGTGTGTTTATGATTTCTTACCTTCACTATCGTTATGCATCTAGACTTGTGATCCTTGGAGGGTTTTGCATGGTTGTTTGTTTGATTATGCTTCCGTTTGCGCGATCCATGAATCAAAACCCTACAACACTTCCCTAGCCAATCTTTAATAGATTGCAGGATGGGAACGTTGTTTCCAATGAGTAGTATGCCATCTACATACAAGACCAGAAAAGCTACAGAGCTCCCACTAACTTTCTTGTAGACACAAGACTCATCTTCGTTTCTGATGAAGCCAAACTCTTTGACTACTTCATCAAAACGTCGATTCCAACTCCTAGAAGCTTGCTTCAATACATAAATGGATCGTTGCAGCTTACAGACTTTGTTGGCTTGCTTTGGATCCTCAAAACCCTCCGGCTGTATCATATACACGTCCTCGAGGAGATTCCCATAAAGGAATGTTGTTTTGACGTCCATCTGCCAAATCTCATAGTCATGGTATGCTGCAATCGCAAAAAGGATTCGGATGGATTTGACGTCCAAGCATAGTATGATTAAGGAGGGGAGTTCTTTCGCCGTTCTACTCAAGGATTTAATGTGAATTTTAACTTTTTCCCACCATCTTCTTGAATTTTGTAGTAAATTTTTCTTCTGGTCTTGAATCCATGCTTGCATATACATGTTTACATTTGATTTATGACATTTGATCTTAACTTTTTTCATTCCCATGCTTTATCCTTCTTTTTTATGGTTAGATCAAGAGTTTCAATTTGACCATTTATGAAACGCACACAAGAACCTACATGCACATTGTGAATGTCTTCTTATTTGAATTTTTATGTCACGAGAATTTTAATAATGTGTTTCAATAGCATGTAAAAATCTTATGTTACGCTTATAATTGTGTTGTTTTGGAAAATCAAGATAACTGATTTTGTGTGTTTACGACATATCGTAAGTGAGAACTCAAAGAAATAACATAGTAAGAGTTACTAGCTAATTTTAATTTTTTTGGTGGGAGAAAAAGAAGAATGCACAAATGTTTCCTCAAATAAATTCTCAAAGTCCAATAAGATTGAGAAAGAAGCCTATGGACGTCTAAGCATATACTCATACAAATGTGGGCGGTGTTTGGTAGAAGGTGACTCATGCGAACCACAAAACTTGTTAATTAAGTCCAATTCGCAAGAAAGTATGCCTTCAAAAATAAGGATCACATGAAACTAGACATTCTCATACTTATTCAAAATCACCCATGTAGGATGGACTTCAAAAACTTTGAACAAAAACGAGTTTTAAGAAGGGGAGATGTGGTTGTGGGCTTGTATGATCCTTTTGTGGACTTTTGGTAGATGGTGAAATTTATCGTTATTTCATTTTATTTTATTTTTAACCTCAAATCGAAGGCTCTCCAAGACCCTCAACAAAATAGAGGAATATACAAGCGAGTGGGCTTTTTTAGCCCAACCAAGGGAGCTATCTAGGTGGTGACGTAACATTATCCCCGGACGCCCCTCTATTTCTTAGACATCGCATGGGGTGTCATTGGTAACCACCACACCAATGGGCTACAAGTTTCCACCGCAAAAATAATTAGAGTAAAATCTTTTTGTGAAGTTCAAATAGCTTTAGAAAATGCACCCTTTATCAAAAGTAGTAAGACGTCAAAGTTTATGTGATCAACTTAGCTTGAAGGACTTAAACATGAAACGTAAATTTAGTGTGTCGCTTTGTGAGAACGCATGATATCGCGGAATGTGGGATATTGGTGTAGATGTATTGAGTATAAGCAAAGAATTCCTTATTAAAATAAAAATAAAAAGAACATGGACTAAGAGATTTCATTCTTTGAAAACATCTAGCTTCCTAAAATTCCCCCTTCTCACTTTTCTCATTTTTTTCTTTTTTTTATTTTTCATTTTTTTCATTTTTTTGAAGTAAGTGACTCAACTATAACTTCCTAAGACTCAATAAATCTATCAAAGAAGAGAATAAAAATCTAGACTCAAGATGAACGGCTAAAATAAATAAAACTACCAAAGAAATGAAACGAAACCTATAGTTTGACACGGGGAAAGAGTGATGCTTCTCATGAAAGGTTCACACATTTTTTTTTCAAAATTTTTAATTTTTATGATTTTTTCAAATTTTTTTTTTTTATTTTCCATGTAAATCACTAATGAAGAAAAAGGCATGCTAGTAACCATTTAAGCCAAGTAATATATCTAGTTCCCACCCCCCAACTAAAATGTCACATTGTCCTCAATGTGTGAGAACAATGGAAGAGCATACAAGTTCATATAAGAGATAAGGGATAGATAGACCTCATTTTAGCTTTCTTGGCCACCAAGCACAATTCCTCCTCCAAGAGCAACCTAGAAAATGTTCATCGAAAAGAAAAAGAAATGCAAGAGATAGAGATAAACTAATTTATTTATTTACAACTAGGGAGGTGGAACAAAGAAATGATGCTATCCCACCCCCAATCTTGGAAATTTCTTTCCATGCCATGCCCCTACTTTATTCTTAGAAAAGTACTTCTCCTTTAAAAAGTTTGATTCGTCAATTAGAATAGAAAGGATAAGTAGGGGCAAGACACAAAAGATGAATAAGAGATGCAAGCAAAACCTAACAATAAAGTTAGAGCAAGTTGTTATATCATGCATCATCTTAAGAAAAGAGTTTAAAGTTCTGAAATGACATGAATCATAGAATGGGTCTTCATAAGTTGCCAATATTTTACTTGAAACCACAACTTGAGAGATAGGGCCAACTTGTGAATCCTCATTCTCATCACTTTTAAGCATGGCACATGGATTTAGCGATGTGGCCTCAAAAGAGAGAGGTAAAATCATTTTAGAACATAAAACCACATCCAAACCCTTATGATCGTAATTTGGGTCATTGACTTGGTCTAGTTGAGCCAATAGTCTCTCCTCTTCACCAAAGTTAATTGCATCTTCCATAAGAAGAGATGAGTAGGAAGCTTTACTACCATACAAAAATGCTATTTCCTCCCAAGTAAGCTCATCTAATTCCTTAGAAGATGTAATAAAAGAGTTTATATGCGGAGTATCAACACATGAACCCCCCAACTTACTTGAAGGTTCTTCCACAATTTGTAGTGGAGGGGGTTCTCCTAGAGTATCCTCTAAGTCATCACAAAATAAGTGATGCTCATGATCATTGGAACTCCGGTGAGTAATAGACTCTTCATGAGCACTAGACAAGATAACATTTCCTTCTTGAATGGTAGCATCCAATTCGACTTCTAACTCATCACATGAGTGATTTTCATTTTGTAAATCCTCCTCACATTTGTCACTATGTGAGTCATCCAAAATGGCTTCACTCATGTCATGGGTTGAAGAGTCATCATCAAAAATATCAATCTCACTACCAATATCACTATCACATGCTTCTTTAAAATGTGCATATGAGAAATGAATACAATCACCTATCCTAGTAGCAACAACTCCATCATCCAAAATTTGGTCTTGAATAGGCTCGTGATGTGTGTGAATAGGAAGTTGAGACTCGTGTGATGATGAGTCTTGTGAAAAGTGAGAACCATAAGCAAGAGACTCATTATCATGCGATTGTGAATTTGAGGAAACGACTCTATCATCCAAGTGAGAGAATGATTCTTCAAATTTTCTTTGTGATTCTCTTGGTTCTATTAGTGATTCCAAAATTTCTTTATTCTTTTGAATATGCTTTTGAACTTTTTCATATAAAGTATCACTTATAGGCGTATTTAGCTCATCATTCACAAGTGATTCCCTCTCAAAATGATTAACTCCTCTTGATTCACACATCATATCATTATATTGATAAGTACAAGAATCATGAGAGTTCAAAAACATGTAAGTGTTTGAGGGAGGTGATTGTGCACAAGAAGCATGAGATGTGTAATCTAGTTTCCTACTACCATGCTAAGAATAATCATTCTTAGGAAAATAATCACCATTTTTAATCGCACGTTCACGTATGGAACGCAATGATTCCTTAGAATGATTTCCATGACTAGTAAATGCATAGTAGTAAGGAACGTTAGGCCGCTCACCAAGTCCAAAATGTTCATGAGACATTTTTCTTTCAAGCAAGTAGATGAGAGATACTTGATGAATTTCACAAGCCCTCTTGAATCTCACAAGCTTAACTAACCACAAGAAACTAGAAAAAATGTCAAGAAAAATACTAAGAAAGTAAAGCAAATCAAATCTAAAGCCTAGTCTCTCCCCGGCAACGGCGCCAATAACTTGTTCGACAAAATCCCAAGTATAGGATATCGTCTCAAGTAATAATCCGGTAAGTCCGGAGTCGAATCCACAAGGAGAGGAGGTTTAGACAATGACTTACTATCACTAGAAAACGAAAAACTAAAGCAAGAAACACAAACTCTCAATGGCTTTATAGCTTGCCAAGCTATTCAAATCCACCAAAATCAATTGATGGAGCAAGTTTGAGGTTTGAGTTTAAGAACAAAGTAAACGACTACTAGAGCTACGATTCAAGAAACTAAGTGAAATGACAAGTAGAGAGAGGCTAGGGATCATCGGTTTCTCTAGTGACCAACCCTCATATTAGATTCAAGCCCGGTTCTCAAATTGCATGCGTCAATCCACAAGACAAGTATCTCAATAAGTGATTGCGCATTGCAATCCAACTCGGGACAAGAGAAGTGTGTAAATCCAACACGCTAACCAAGCACTAAAGAGGCTATTGAAATGAGATTCTCCAAATTTCACGTGTTTCAAGCATGAACCATATGTAAACACACATAGGTGTTTCCACATGAAAGATCAAGCAACAAATGAGATTTGTAAATTCTCACTCAAATCACCTAACTAGAACTCGATTTCTCAAAGTTAGGATTGACGAGTTCCTCTCACTCAAGTGCAACCCAAAATCAAACAAGTCAAGAGTATTCGCACATCTACCTATTCAATGCATCAAATACTTCAACAAGAGAAATCCAAACATTGCAGTAAGCATTCAAGTGAACCCAACTCAACCCATTCATCCTTGAAGTTCAACTTGAATCAATATGAGGATTGAGGCACTATATAGTCCCAAATTACCCAAGCAATTGAATTAGCTAGACATAATAGAAAATTCAAGAGAGATTGAGAGAAAATTAACTTTCAATAATCAAAACTTGAATTCATACTTGATAGCACCAATACACTTTTCAGTAATTCAATCCCAAACACTTGTTTCAAACTACAAATCCAAGAGCAAAAACACGTCAAACCTAAACTAGGCAACAAAACATGAAACAAAGAAGGAATACTAAGCTACTGCTGCTATCTCTGCAGCTGCTGCTGTTGCTGCAATCACAAACGAACAGAGCCAAAAACAGCAAAACAGAGCACTACTATAACCAAGAACAACCCTATTTTGATCTCCTCTCTCCCTCTCTTCCTCTTTCACTTGTTCTTGGCCCTGAATATGCTCGAGAGAGAGATCAAGAGCTCAAGAACAAGTCCAAAAGCTGGTGAAATCAGAGAGAGAGGAGAATGAGGAACGCCCAAAAACAGAGCACTGTGAGTAATCGTCCGGTCAGAGACGAGAGTCCAAAATTTCATTCAACTTGACTTATATAGATGTTCTTCGCTGGGTTTCGTAGCCTCCAAGCCTTCATCTATGCCCTCAAATTCGTCTCCCACCCTCTGCATCGTCGATTTCTTCGAAGCTTCAAGAACCCTAAGATTTTGGGGCTTTTTTCATTACTTCGTTTTGGGCCGAATTGAGCAGTGGGTTAGGAAGAGGATTGGACAAGGAGGAAATTGGGACCGATTTGGGAAAGTTTGGTGGAGATTTTGTGGGGTTTTGGAGGCCGAGTGGAGCTTGAAAGGACCTCCCATGAAGGCTGGTTTGTTCTGGTGCGTCGCAAGGAAGAGACGCGACGTCTTCTGCTTATAAACTTGGGATAAAAGTCAATTCGGCCCCCCTTAGTTTGTTGGGGGCTTTAAAAGGCCCCCAGCCCTTCTTAAAAAGTTCTGGAAAATAGCAACTCCACCCCCAATCCGTTAAAAATCATTCAGATCAACCCTTTTAAACTTTAGAAAATGCCACATAACTCCACCCACAATTCATATCAACACGTTAGTTTATTCTCAAACAACCCCTTGGATGCAACTTTGGCCTTGTAATGTGGCATCTTGGCTTCTTAATCTTCATTTTTGGCCACTATCTTCCCTTGTCCTCTTCATTTAAGCCCTTGAAACTTCTCTTTAACTTGCAAATTGTTGCTTTGTCTTCAACTTTAGCCTCTTTATCACTTGACCTCTTCAAATTAAGCCTTCAAATTCCTTCTTCGTGTCTCTTGGCCCCTCCAAAGCCTCTCAATTCCTCATTCAAGCTTTCCCAACTAGCCCCTTGCGTTCTAAATCACGTCTTTGCCTACAAAATAAGATAAAAACAACCAAAACTACGAAGACAAACATAAGTCTAGAATGAGAGATAAAATAGCTAAATTACACATATTAGCAAGTTATGAAGAGTTCCTTAACATACTAAAATATGGAATTTTTAGTCGTTAACAAAAATCTCATGAGTGAGCAATTTTCCTTGTATATATTAAGTTCCAAGATGCCTAAGTCCTGAGCCTCCTCAATTGCAATTGACTTAGGCTCCCATTTTGCCTTTGGCAAGATTCTGAGTATCTTCCTGGCCATTCCTTCATTTGAGAAAGCCTTTCCCAAGGACTCAAGTTGTTCACAATATCTGTAAACCTTTTGAACATGACCTTGATGGATTCATCAGAATTCATCTTAAACAGTTCATACTACCTCAAAAGAATATTGATCTTTGTCTGCTTGACTTTGCTAGTTCCTTCATAAGTAACAGTTAGCTTATCCCATATCTCTTTTGGACTCTTGCAGTTGGATATCTTGTAAAATCATCTGCACTAAGCACAATATAGTAAGTTCAAAGCTTTGTAATTTTTTAATACCTTTTCCAGTTCAGTAACTCAGAGATCTTCCTCTAATTTAACAGTTCTAACTCCTTCAGAAGTAATATAGAAAAAGTTTGGCCATTCACAACAATAGACCACAGCTCCATGTCTTGATCTTTGATGATCATTTTCATCAGTGCCTTCAAATGCAGAAAGTGATCACCACAAAACAGTGGAGGTCTATTAGCTGCTCTTTCCTGTGAGAATCCTCCATCTCTTACATTACTCATTGTCACAAGATTGTTAGATCCTTAAAAAGTGACCCAAGCTCTGATACCAATTGAAAGTTTGTAATGTAAGTATAACATCAAGATCTTAATACTCTAGAAGGGGGAGGTGGTTGAATAAATATGCCAACTTTTGCTAAAAGACAGTCTTTTAAAACTTGAAGAGACTATGCAGTTGATATCTCAAATCTTTGAAAAAGATTTGAGAAACTAAAGATATAACTGCAGAACACAGAGGCTTCAAAGCTTTGAGATTTGGAAAACTCCTAAGTTTTGGAACTTCCTATTTAGACAGTAATGGAAAGTTAAAAGAAGTAAGTGTAGGGTTTTGATTCATGGATGCGCAACGGAAACAATAATTAACCATGCAAAACCCTCCAAGGATCACAAGTCAAGAGACATAACGATGGTAAATGAAGAAATCAATAACACTCCTTAGGGTTCTCCTTTGATGACTTCAAACGCGAATTGTGTCACGTCTCTATGGTTGATCCACGCCTAGAGGTGAGATCTAGATCTTCCAATCCTTGGTGCTAGCCCGAAAAGAGGAAGAGGAAGAATAATCACGCAACAAAGGAGTGCCAAGAGGGGGCGGCTCCTCCTTGTAGGCCGACGGGTAGGGGGCGGTCCCATTGGGGGGTTCGGCCCTCTTTTGGGACTTCCTCTCTCTCCTGGCTTTGTTCTCTCCTTACTTATATCATATAGATGTGTGTTGTGTAGAGAGAAAAATAAGCTAGGAGTGTTCTTTATATAGTCCAACAACTCCTTGTCCTTACATAAAGAACCCCTCTCCTAATCCTACTCAAGTTCGGATTAGTCCCTTTTTGCAAAAATAGTCCTTCTCATGTCAATACATGGATTAGTTCTATTTGCAAATTAATCCTAATCATGTCTCTACATGAATTAGGCCACCTTGGCATATCCTAATCATGTCTATACATGGATTAGTCCAACTTGCATATTACTCCTACTAAGTTAGCAAGTTGTTGCAATTTGATCCTTTTAATTAATTAATCATATTAATTAATTAATTCCCATGTCTAGTTCACCCCTATATGGCGTGTGAACCCATAGGTTCTATTTAGTTGGTAGTAACTATTTACTAATATGGAGCGGCCTCTAGCAAGACATCCATTCTGGCCAACAAATAGAATAGTCATCATGACAAACGTTGTGCAAGTAATTGTCTCATCCCTTTGTCCCAATATCCGGATTGGACACGAGACATACAAGTCACACTTGTATATCCAATCCATAGTTTCTCGATCCTGGAAATAGCCTTATTCGTGCAAATAACATCAATATCCCATATTGATTTATTTGAGTCTGGCCAGACATTTTATAAGCACTATCCCTCGAGTGGCCTAGGATATTTGCTCCCGTTATGTGGGAGGGACAAATTCTATCTACGTCCACTATGATCTCTAAGCTTGCTTCTTATTGTATCCAGTACACGCCTTTATAACTACCCAGTTACGGTGTAGCGTTTGACGCTACCAAAATCACAATAATCCACAACTAGAATATCTAGTGACTTCAAGTCTAAGGATGACAACACCGTTGCACCGCGAGAAGCGCTTGTGACTTAACATAACGTGTATGTAGCCTTCTCGGAGATGGGTCAATCCAGTATGCCATTACTCCTAATGCATACCCATGAGTTGGATCATGATATCTCCATATCAATCCAACCCCATACTAGTCTATAGATGATTGTCCTATTAATCATTATAATTGACTAGGGATATTTAAGAATATAACACTTATATTCTAAGGACTTCATTCATGTTAACATATCTCCATATCGATAACATAATGAATCGTAAATCCATAAATGTCACAATTAATTGATTGCCTCTAGGGCACAATTCCAACAGTCTCCCACTTGCACTAGAGTCAATAGCCTGCATCATATGCCTATTGATCTAGCGCGGCCCTCCACGCTTCGGCTGCGCAGGGGCGAGACATCTGTTGGTACCTTGCAAATATTCACATCTCCTTTATCAACAATTTGATTGAGATTGAATATTCTGAATAAATGCATCTTATGCATTAATTTACTCAGTCCTCTATGTTAGAATCAGTGACTGAATCTTGCCTGGAACCTTTCCAACTCACAGTCGCTCCCACTAGGGCAAAACACAAAACTCGACTTTATAATCTGAAATCTTCTTTGTTAGACTTTAAGTTCGCATTACTGTAACCCCTTACAGCAAACTCTTCATATTATCTATTTATCAAGAATTCATCCTTTAGTTCTTCTCAAGCACTTAAGGATAATCTTGATAATTATCCAGTGACGCTCACCCGGATTTGACTGGTATCTTTGTGTCATGCCTTATGACACGTCTGGCCTAGTACATTCCATGGCGTATCTCGTGAATCTAATTCATACGGTCCATTCCCAATCCAATTGGAAAGACAATTAGCCTTCCAAAGACTAATTCCATGTGACATGGGTAAGAATCAATATTCTTTTCACGTTGAACCATTTCAACACCTTTGTCAATTTTTGTACTATGACCTAAGCTATACAACCATCTTGATCTACCTCAATAGATCTTCACAAGTTGCTTCGCTTAAGTATACCATTAGAAAGTCAATTCCCTAGTCAATCTGCGTAAGACTGCTAAGTAGGGGTAACATTCCTAATGATTAAGTATGTCTCCACATACAAGACCAGAAAAATAATTGTGCTCCCACTAACCTTCTTGTAAACACAAGTATCATCTTCAATTCTGATAGAACCAAACTCCTTTGATTGCATCATGAATTTGAAGAGTCCAACTCATAGAAGCTTGATTCAATCTATAGACAGATCGCTACAAGCAAGATACGAATGGATTTAAGCATTACAACTGGGAAAGATTTCGTCATAGTCTATACTATGAACTCACATGAAATCCCTTTCCTACCAATTTTCCCTTACAGGTAATCATATTACCATCCATGTTGGTTTCCTCATAACCCACTTGCACCTTTTAGGTGGTTCCAACAAAGTCCATACTTCGTTGGTATACATGGATTCAATTTTGTATCCCATGGCTCCTAACCATTTCTGAGAGTATGGCCCACACGTGGCCATCTCATAGGTTGTAGGCTCATCTCGATGAGCAATATATCACTGGTTATGAGAAATCCTTATTTCTCTAGTCCCTCGATATATCCTACCTGACCTACGAGGTTCTTGTGTTTTCTGAGTAGGTTCCTCCACAACACCTTGTGATCCTGCTAATGTTCCATCAAAAGGATCAATGTTTTGTTGTGGTTCTTGAACTTCTTCAAGTTCTACTGTCCTCCCACTGTTTCTTTTAGAGACAATCTCTACCTTAGAAACATTGTGGTTCGAGCAACAAACAGTTTGTTCTCGATTGGGTTGTAGAAATAATATCCTTTTCAGGATATCCCACATAACATTTATCTGACTTGGGTCCAAGTTTGTTTGTAAACTCTTTTACATAAACTTCCTAACCCCAAATCTTTATGAATGACATACTAGGACACTTCCTAGTCTATATCTCATATGGTGTTATTCATAATCTGTTTTTGATGGAATAAGGTTAAGGGCGAAATTTGCTGTAATTAGAACATAGCCCCCAAAAGTAAACTGGAAGTTCTGTTTGACTCATCATGGACCGAACCGTGTCCTACAAGGTTCGAAATCTCCTCTTAAACACTCCAAACCCATGTGGCGTGCTAGGTGGAGCGAGTGTTGGATCATATCCAACACTCCCATAGATTGATGTCAAACTCTTGGCTCAAGTACTCTCTTCTACAATCCAATCGTAGAGCCCTAATACTTTTGCCAAGCTAGCTCTCTACTTCATTCCTAAATATTTTGAACAATTCAAAAGGATTCTGATTTGTTTCTTCATAAGATGCACAAATCCATATTTCTCTGATCTTATCAGTAAATATGATGAAGTACTGAAAACCATATTTAGCATTTGTGCTTAGTGGACTTCATACATCAATATGTATGATTCCCAAAAGATCATATCTTTGCATATAAGTCTTACATGTCTCATATGATTCAATAATCAAATGAGTTCCCGAAATCTATTCTCATGGAGTTCTAGATATGTATCTCTTATTTATGAGGCCTAAACGATAATGCTAAAGATAAGTGAAGTTCATATCATTATATGCAAACCTCTAGGTATTAATGTTATAGATGAAATTATCATGATCATGGATATAGAATCCACTTGGACAAAATCGCATAACCATAATGCATATCATAATAAATGGAACAACATTTGTCCTTTATTATGATAAGGAGCTTTCTTGTCCAAACAAGAAACTATGATAATGATCCTACTCATAGTAGGGACATAATCACTTTTGTCTAATTCATGAAAAATTTCTTAAAGGTAGAAATAATTCCCTACGGCTTATTCAGCAACCCTTTGCTTCTTAGCCCCACATGTAGGATTATTTCTTCCTTATCCAACTGTCTTCGTCTCTTGAGATCCTCCACACTTTCTTAAATGTGAGATCCTCATCTAGTATCATATACTTATGATGATAAGATAGACACATTGATTTCTGTAACAAAATACCCATATTGGAATTCATAATTCCTTTATTACTTACTTCCAGGTACTTTGGGTAGCCTCTCTTCCTCTACACCACCTATGGGACTCCAAGGCAACTTGGTTTTAGCAACAGGCTTGCTTTATACCCATGGGGTCGGCGCATACCATTTTCCCTTACCCATGCTGTTAACCATTAACAACTTTGCCCATGCCCATTATGAGTGTTTTGTTTAGTAATTTTTCAATCATATTGAGTAAATCAACTTTAAAACAAAACTATAATTGCATCCAATGCAATTCTTGGTCCACTTGGGTGAATAACCGTTTATTCTTTATCTATCTCATAGATAGTGCCCATTCATTAATGTTTCAATCATATTGAATTAGCTTTTTTGCATAACGCAATGTGGAGCAACACTTCAAACCTTTCATGTTTAACTCGTTCTTTTGAAAGAGCTTCTTTCAATGTATGATCATATCATTCTTCTCCATGTTTCTCTTCTTGCTTCCAAAGCTCAGAGTTCATGGCAGCTAACATGAGGCAAGTCATAACCAAAGAACCGTTATTTAGTGTTCCTTTCATAGGTTTTAGTGTGTTTTGGTAGTTGGTAGGAAGAGAACTTTATGTTCTACGATGTACAACAATTTTTTTTTTTATTTTGAGAACAATTCTCAATTTTATACCAGTCTAGGAAATAGATAAAGTCGCGTTTTAGTTTGTTTAATGCCATGGGTATTCAACATATAGGATTATGCAAAGTTTTGTGACGTTTAACTATATTTAACAATGATTTAAATTGTTAAACATAGCTCCCACTATTTTACTACGGATTAATAACCCTCAAGATATTAATGCGAAAATATCCTTATATTTTCTAGTGGGCCAAGATCCATGTTTCATCTCCTTATGAGCTTGCTTTGGCAAGTCACCCATAATTTGACTACTTTAGGTAGGAACAATTCCAATTGCATCCTTTATGCAACTCTTGGTTCAATTGGGAAAATAACTCATTATTTATCCATCCGTATGGATAATCCCAATTGATTGCCTCTAGGTCTCTTAATCATATTAATAGCCCAGTTGTGTTCAACCTCTTATTTAAACAATTGCACATTGTCACGTGCCATCGCATTCCATCATTATGAACCAAGTCGACATGCTTTGGCACGCACGATCTTGATAAATAATGATGATAATGACTGTTTAAATAACGAGAAGGCAAGAACACAATATTTGAATTTTGAGGGATTTTTAAATTCAATTTTAATTGTTTTGTTGATCAATATCAACTAATCTATCTATTTGAGTTTGGGCACAACTCCAAATAATAGATCCGGGTTGTCTAATTATCTTATTATCCTAATTCCATGCATCATCTATACACCAACCACACAATAATAAGACAATAAAGTAAACAACCAGAAAACATAAATTAAACGTGATGTGGATATGGCCTTTTCTAACTAAGATAATTCGAAGCCAATGGAATTATCTATGAACCCTAAAGCAAACACATCTCCATGTGTTCTTGATCTTTTGGTCCATCCTTCATAGTCATGTGGAATACTCCATGCTCCATGCTCCATCTTTTGTGGCTCGCTTTGGCTTTGGGCTTCTTTTCTTCAATCTTGGCTAAAAATCTACTTTATCTAGCACTAGCTAACTTCTATACTAAATAAAATAAATCTCACAAGTTGAGGAAAAAAATGGAACGCAGGCCATAAATCCTAATTAATTATTACAATTATTTGATCAGCTCGCAGGCCGTAAAACCAAACCACAAAATAAAACATCCACATCAAACCACATCCTAAGGCCATATCCAATCACCATGCGAATTGCACATAAACAGATAAAATCCAATTTTAACGCGCTTGGTCAATTTTAATTGATTTTAGGATATTCTAGGTTTAAAACGGTCCATGAGGCCCAACAATCTAATTGCCCGGGCCCAAAAGGAGAACCGAAAAGGCCTTGGGCCGGCCGGCCCCTAGCCCACGCGGCTAGGCCGCGGGCTAGGGCTGCCCTGGCCCCTAGGCCTAACCTTGCTTGGGCGGCACGAAAGGAGGGGCGGTCCCCTAGGGGGGCCGAAACTCCTTTAGGAGTTGTTTCCAAAACAACTCCCTTGCTTGGTGCCCAAGTTTGGTTGTTTCCTTGTATGGGAAGAACTCCTTCTTCCCCAAGGATGCCCAAACCCTAGATCTAAGATCCTAAAATTTCTCAAACTCACCAATTCATGCATCCAATGCAAAAATTAGATCTTGTTATGATAGATTGTTGACAAATTGCATCCCATGCTTGATTTGTCTTGTTTACGCGATAAACAATCAATTTAAGGTGTAAAACAACTAAAAACGTAACACATAAACCACGTTTATGCTCTACGACCTGTGGCTCTGATACCACTGTAGGGTTTTGATTCATGGATGCGCAACGGAAACAATAATTAACCATGCAAAACCCTCCAAGGATCACAAGTCAAGAGACATAACGATGATAAAGGAAGAAATCAATAACACACCTTAGGGTTCTCCATTGATGACTTCAAACGCGAATTGTGTCACGTCTCTATGGTTGATCCACGCCTAGAGGTGAGATCTAGATATTCCAATCCTTGGTTCTAGCCCAGAAAGAGGAAGAGGAAGAAGAATCACGCAACAACGGGGTGCCAAGAGGGGGCGGCTCCTCCTTGTAGGCCGACGGGTAGGGGGCGGTCCCATTGGGGGGTTCGGCCCTCTTTTGGGACTTGCTCTCTCTCCTTGCTTTGTTCTCTCCTTACTTCTATCATATAGATGTGTGTTGTGTAGAGAGAAAAATAAGCTAGGAGTGTTCTTTATATAGTCCAACAACTCCTTGTCCTTACATAAAGAACCCCTCTCCTAATCCTACTCAAGTTCGGATTAGTCCCTTTTTGCAAAAATAGTCCTTCTCATGTCAATACATGGATTAGTTCTACTTGCAAATTAATCCTAATCATGTCTCTACATGAATTAGGCCACCTTGGCATATCCTAATCTTGTCTATACATGGATTAGTCCAACTTGCATATTAGTCCTACTAAGTTAGCAAGTTGCTGCGATTTGATCCTTTTAATTAATTAATCATATTAATTAATTAATTCCCATGTCTAGTTCACCCCTATATGGCGTGTGACCCCATAGGTTCTATTTGGTTGGTAGTAACTATTTACTAATATGGAGCGGCCTCTAGCAAGACATCCATTCTTGCCAACAAATAGAATAGTCATCATGACAAACCTTGTGCAAGTAATTGTCTCATCCCTTTATCCCAATATCCGGATTGGACACGAGACATACAAGTCACACTCGTATATCCAATCCATAGTTTCTCGATCCTGCGAATAGCCTTATTCGTGCAAATAACATCAATATCCCATATTGATTTATTTCAGTCTGGCCAGACATGTTATAAGCACTATCCCTCGAGTGGCCTAGGATATTTGCTCCCGTTATGTGGGAGGGACAAATTCTATCTACGTCCACTACGATCTCTAAGCTTGGTTCTTATTGTATCCAGTACACGCCTTTATATCTACCCAGTTACGGTGTAGCGTTTGACGCTACCAAAATCACAATAATCCACAACTAGAATATCTAGTGACTTCAAGTCTAAGGATGACAACACCGTTGCACCGCGAGAAGCGCTGGTGACTTAACATAACGTGTATGTAGCCTTCTCGGAGATGGGTCAATCCAGTATGCCATTACTCCTAATGCATACCCATGTGTTGGATCATGATATCTCCATATCAATCCAACCCCATACTAGTCTATAGATGATTGTCCTATTAATCATTATAATTGACTAGGGATATTTAAGAATATAACACATATATTCTAAGGACTTCATTCATGTTAACATATCTCCATATCGATAATATAATGAATCGTAAATCCATAAATGTCACAATTAATTGATTGCCTCTAGGGCACAATTCCAAAAGTAAGCAGCAAGAACACAAGGATTTTACAGAGTTCAGTCACAATTGGACCTAGTTTATGCCTAAGGGATCTTATCCCTCCAGGATTCTAACACAACTTCTAATTAATCACACAGATTTAGCCCTAGATCTCAAGCCTAAGAGAGATACCTTTCAACTATACAGCTTGTGGTTCCCAACCTATCTAGTTTGAGCTACAATCTGTTGAAACAATAAGAACCTCTCTTTTGTTCACTTGAACAACTAAACTTTTAAGTTTGTGAGGTTTAAGAACATAAAATTATTATATAAGTTTAGTACAAGTATGAAGAACACATAATAGAAATAAACAATAGAGCTTGAAAATGTTATTCAGTCTCAGATGAATGATCTTGCTTTCTGCAGTGTCAATGGCCTGATGAATTTGAAGATGTGAATGATCTTATCTCTCTTGTTTTTTCGTACTCTTCAATTCTCACTTTGACCAGTCTCTCCTTGTGTGTCTGTTTTAAAAATCAAAAAGTTGATCTCTTAAATAACAGTCTACAACAACCTGAGAGATTTGAGGAACTAAATACCTAAAAATCCTCTCCCCTGATATGCTTCTTTCAACAGCTATGCGTGGATAGCTATCTGATTTGTTTATGGACGTTGGAACACTGTGTGTCAGTTTTAAAAATCAAAAAGCTGATCTCTTAAATAACAGTCTACAACAACCTGAGAGATTTGAAGAACTGAATACCTAAAAATCCTATCCCCTGATATGCTTCTTTCAACAGCTATGCATGGATAGCTATCTGATTTATTTATGGACGTTGGAACACCCAACAACCCTGCATACACTCAAAAAACAAGATCAAACAATATCTAGAAAAACTAGGATCAAGATCTGATTAGCATTATGCTGACAATACATGAACTAGGCTCAGTTTTGTCTGATAAAAACAGTTTATACATCCACTTTAATGGATATCAAATAACCATTATAGAAAAAGTATTAACAGACTAATAGGTGTTAATAACACAATATAAAACCAATTGAATTAGCCTGCATACACAGATATGTTAGATGAACTTAGCAGTAAGTATTCAGAAAATCTCAAAGCTTTGACTGCTAGTTGATCTCAAAGAACTTGGATTCCCAATCCAACTCAGACTTGTACATTGTGTTGTACCAATAAAAACATGATTCCATAGAATTTGTGGAGCATTACAAAGAATGACATAATCATTCCAAAACCAACTTATAGATCTGCAAAATATGGAACAGTTAAGAACATATAAGGAAACCAACAGTGTCTCAAAGCATTGAAGCTTTGACACATGTGTTTCTGGCTTTCATCATCAAGAAATCAAAGCTCCTTCTCTTTTTATATATCCACATATTGACACAAAAGAGATTTTGATCTATCAACAGGTAAGAACGTCATCAGCAAGAACACACATGAGCATAAACAAAATCACAATAACATAAAATTTGCGGAATCACTGTAACAAATCAAAATACAACAAAAAGTAACAAATATTTAAATCTGCTATCTATATAGAGGAATTCGCAGATCTTAGGATGAAGAAGGAGAAGTAGGAGATCTGGCACTACTTCTTCAAGTCTGTACAAGATCTCAGAACGCTGGCTATGGAAGAGGAAGAAAGACGCCATCGTAGCCTCCGCGACCTCGTAGTCAACGAGATCCGGTTCCCCCAGTGGTGTTCACGCCATCGCGGGGATGATGCCATTTTCTTCGATCGAAGCTATCGCCGCCAGATCAACCTTCATTGACCGGTCCACCGCCACCGTCGCTCACCACCACCGTTGGAGCAGATCGATCGGTTCTCTCTGTACACCGATCTGTTCTTGTCTCTGGCGGCGTCGGGGAGATCCTCATATGAAGAAGACGAAGAAGACTGAGATATGGAAGAGATGGGGATGGAGCTGTTACTGATCTTCTTCCATCCATTCGTTCGTTCGTCCCCCTCTCTTTCTCTCTCTCCCTCTCTCTCCCTCTCTCCCTCTCTTTATTTCTCTATTTCTTTATAGGTTGAAGAACACCACCACAGACCGTAGGTATTATATTGCTTCACTATAAGGTGTGTTTAGATAGATAGGGTTATAGTAGTAGTTGGGTTTGGGCTGTGTTGGGCTAGGTAGATAAATTAGTTTGGTTTTGGTATATTGGGTTTAATCAATCTGGTAAGTTTACTAATTGTGATTAGTTAAGCCCAATTACAAAATTGTGTTTGTTTTTCAGTAAGGGTTAATGGTACTTTTGTTCGTAGAAAGTTTCCCTATTTGGAAATTTTTGAACAATCAGATGAAACGCCCAAAATGGAAATTTTGAAGAATCTGGCGAAGCGGAGGGAGTATATTTGTGTGACAGTCATTGTGTTACATGTCATAGTTTGTATTCACTCAGTTTTTACTAGTTGCTTCCAAACTGTGGTGTATACGTTTGCTATTTCCTAATAACCATGGGTCAAAATAATATTCTACATTTGATTATCTATTGTCTTATTAATCCTGGAGCGAGATCCCAGGGTGTTACACTTGTGAATTTATCCCAACTAACCCGTCAATTCTTATTATAGCAGGATTATTACTCAATTAAAATTTCTAATGGCTGCACTTATCTAGCATTGTTAAGGTATTGTGACTTAATGACCAAGGAGAAGAGATAGGAGGTCAAAGCTTGCACAACCGCCTTTATGAGTACCTCTTACCTCCTTGAAATAAGAGTAAGCTCTTTGACCCTTTCAGTTTCTTGGTAACTCTAGCTCTCATAGAGTTTGAAGACTTTCTTTTATTCTTCCCCCAGAAAATGGGTATTCCTAGGTAGATGACATCTTCTTTAATATGAGGAATGCCCATAGATCTATAATTTCAATTTGAACCCCTACACTAATCTTTGGGGAGAACAATATACCAGAATTTTAAGGATTGAGTGAGAGACCATATGCTGCACCGGGATTGAGCTGAAAGTAGACACGTCTTGGACATCAGCTTTCAAGAGCACCATTACATCATCAGCAAATGATAAGTGAGTGATTACACGGCCACCATTAGGACATTTGACATTTTGAAGGTCTTGACTGGTCACTTCATTCTTTAGCTTTCTAAACAAAACCTCCACCGCCAACACAAGAGAGGTATGAAGACAAATGGTCTCCATTTCTGAGTCCTCTTGTGGGGCTGATCTGTGCTACATCTTTCTCATTAAATTATAGATTATGAGTGATAGTAGTACTGATACACTATTGGATAAGCTGGTACCAGTGGTTAACAAAACCCATTCTCCTCGTAGCTTCAACCAAGAACTCGCAATTCACCATGTCATAACTTTCATGAACTAAGGAGGAGTGCTTGCTGATATGATGAATAAGTGTGTTTGCCACCATTACATTGTCCTGGATACATCTCCCTAGGACAAAAATGAGATAATAGAGTCTAACAAAGGTTTAAGTATGTTAGCCAATACCTTAGAAATGATTTTATACTTACAATTACATAAACCACTGAAATGACAAGGCAGTTCAGGGTTAATTTTTGTTTGTGGAAGAAGTGAGATTCTAGTGTGTTTGAAGTTTAAACCTTTTCAGTATAAAGCCACTATGGAAGAAACTTTTTACTTCATTGGTAACATCCATACCTATATCTTCCCAAAATGGTGATAGAATCCTCATTGAAAACCATATGTCTCTGGTAGTTTCTCTCTTTTAATTGTGGCGTAGTATACTATACGTGTATGGGTCCGACTGGTAATCAGGTCAGACTCGCTGGTTCTTGGTCTGGTTCTGGGTTTCTAAAGTTGGGTTTAACACAAGTGGGTCGGTTCATGGGTCAGTTCTGTGCGAAAATCGGCTTGAGGTCAGGGCTACCCATACCCGACCTGTTGACAGGCCTACTACAAATGATAGGAGTTTTGGATTAGGAATGTAGAGTTTACCAATATGTATCAAACTAGACAGTGATGCTTGTTCGGACCACTACATCAGTTTCAGTACGTCAGACATGTTCTTCAAATCTTGGATATAAACATGTCGCAAAACCACCCCATGCGTAATGGTTAAACTAATCAAGACAAAAATCAACAATTAGACATGCTATTCATAATCTCACGATAAGCACATTCATAACCCTTAACTTGCTCTATTAGACAAATAATGTCTTGCAAAATACAAATATCCGAGCAATCCTAGAGTACAGAATCCAGAAAGTAACCAATAGAAGAAATCAAGATGAGCACGATTCAAGTTATCTGAAAACCAGCTATCATGTCCCTCTCCACCTGTTGCATTCTCAATAACGAAAACGAGAAAGCTACTAAGAAAGCTCCCAATTGCTAAAACACAACAATAGATAGAAAGGCCGAAACTCTTCAAATCTTTTGGTACTTGATCATAGAAAAACTCTTGCATCCCTACTATGGTGAATACATCAGCAATTCCAAGTAATAGATACTGAGGAACCAACCACCAGAAACTCATTGGAAGAGTCACCCCCGGATGATCAACTAGTCCGTATTCTTGAGCAATACTGAGTCTCCTCATCTCAACTATAGCAGAAACTACCATGCAAATAGTGGATGTGAGAAGTCCTGCTCCAATTCTCTGAAGCATTGTGATGCCTGATGGCTTTCCGGTTATACCTCTAGCAAGAGGAACAAATAAAAGATCGTATACAGGAACGAATAGCATACCAGCAAGTACTTTAAAGAGCTGAAGCGACGCAGGAGGCAAAACAAAACCTAACCAAATTGATCTGTCCACAGTGAGCCCCTGCTCGATAAAGAAAGTTGAGGACTGTGCAAATACAATAGCAAAAGGTAAGCATGTGAGCCCAATTGGGACTAGCCTTAGAACTGCTTTTGCATCTTCAACATCTCTCTGAGATATTCTCAGGCCTTCTTCAGAACCACCTGGTTGTAGTAATGCCTTGTTTAGAAACCTGTCACAATCACATAGGGGTTTTTGCTTAAAAAATATGCACTTTTAAAAACGTAAATAAGATAATCTGCAGGTTATTGCGACATGTCAAGCCGCTATCGACATATGTTTTCTAAAGCTGTGTCTTGTTACTTCTCCTTGTGGACTTGACTAATAGACTCATCACATGAGCAACCAGAGAAACCGATAGTCTGTGTGAGGACGGTGGCAAATCGCTGAAACCAAGCACGGGGAGCCTGCTTCAGCATCAGCGCACTAAGCATGTTGAGATTGATCTCCACTTCATTCGTGAGAAGGTTCGTTTGGGTCAGCTTCGCGTGTTGCACATTCCAGCCGATTACCAGTACGCCGACATCTTCACCAAAGGTCTTCCTCGGCCCTTGTTCCAGCGTTTCCGTTCCAGTCTCAGTGTTGGCACGCCTACACTTTCGACTGCGGGGGCGTAATAGTTGTAGGACTATATTGTAATTACTACTTTTGGACTAATTTGTAATTAGTGTTGTAATTACTATTTAAAGGGCCGATAATGAATGGAAAACTGACCGAAGATTACTTCAACCTTCATTGACGAACAGAGAAGTTTGGGAGGAAGCCAATTTCTAATTATCAGTGAATTCATTGTTGTTACTAGATGTAAGCATATTTGATAGGAAGTTAATAGAGGACTTAGTTGTCAAGAAGAATGTGATCTTACATAAATTCTGGAGAACTCCAGTGGAGTTGAACTCCTTGAGCAACTTCTTTGTTAGCTAACGAAGAAGTACTTGTTAGGCAATTCTTTGCTGAATTCACAAACACCTTACCGATCCTCAGATATGGATTCTTCTCATGGTCTACAACAATGAACCTATAAGTTTTAGACCCAATCAAGAACACTATCAGTCCAACCACCATGGAAATGCATGGAATTCCAAACCCTAGAGCCCATGTCAAGTTGTCCTGGATGTAGTTCAAGAACAAGTACGCTGATGCAGTACCCGGGCATAACCCCAGATACAACCAATTGAAGTACGAACTTTTGGTTATACATTCTTCTGAATCTTGTTCATCAAAGTGATCAGCTCCAAAAGCCTGAAGACATGGCTTGTGGCCTCCTTGGCCAAGTGCTATCAAGTACAATGAGAAGAAGAACAGTATGACCTGGTACTGAGAGCCATAACAAGACATGCTATTTGGGCTTATTTCGCAGTCTTGAGAGCTTACAGAAGGTAGCATTGTAGAGAAACTCAATAAGCCTAGTCCCTGTAGTTGAGTGATCATGAGATAAGTAGACTACTGTTCGCAAATAGAAAGGAAAGCTGGAAGAATATTCATTACAAACCATCAACCTTTTCTAAGTGCATGAATCACAAAACTGTGATCTCAAGTAGAACCTGATAATCAATTCAACCATTTCTGCAGACATTTGGATGTATGGGTTATTTGTAAGGGTTCTTGTTAAGTTGATCTTGTTACTTTTTAAATCAATTTGTTCACTTGGACTGACTAATAACTGTCATGCTGTAAGATTTTAGGCACCAAATGAAGTAAGTAGGCGAAGGTTTATACTTCTGGCTAATGAGGGAGGTCTAATAACTCAGTATATTTGGAATTGCAAGATTTTTTCATTCTGGTTGTTTTGCTGCAGGAACTTAACAAGCATTTAACACTTGTTCAGATTCGACCGCTACATTCCCGTTGTAAGACATTCAGATTAGTAGTGATAACATGGATATGCATTTAACTGACCAGAATATAGATGGTAGAAGAAACAACAACGGTGCAGTATCGTCCCAAAAATGAATCAGCAACAAAAGCTCCTAATAATGGCAACAACATTGAAACACCAGACCATGTATTGACATTCTCAGCCGCCACAGCCTTGGATTGCCCCAATGGTCCAGTCAGGTAGCTTATGAGGTTGGATCCTACCCCATAATAAGCAAATCTTTCAGCCATTTCTACCCCTGCAAATATTCCTCAATTAAATACCATTGCCTCCTATTATTAGATTTATTCCTTCATACACACTGTTACAGCCCATTACTGGTACAAGGGAAAAAAAATTACCTATGAATCTATGATGAAATAGGCAGATACCCATCCGCCGGAGTTGGATCGGATGGCCGGGCGGCCTTTGAAGTCAACTGCACTATTGACGCAAGTCATTGAATTGCCGCTCCCCCCTTCTAACAATAAAGAGGATTCATCTTCCGGGAGAATAGCCATCGTTGTATTAAGCATTGATAAGGTTTGAAGCTGTGATCGGTTCAAACTATGAACTTCCTTTGGAAACCATAGCAGATAAGCAGAAATTATATTATAGGATTCTGTTTTCCAGTAGCCTCTCTCATAAAATTCATGGTATACACGTCTTTCAGAATATAATTCTTAAAAAAAATGATCTGCACGTCGTTCAAACTAGTACCACTAGTAATCAGCGTTATGCTTGTCTTATACTTCCAAGTTGTATTCTTCGGAGTGAAGTACTCCACAGACATGGGCAACACAAAGTAGCCGCTTTTCCTCTTTGTATAACAATCGCAGTACAGAAGAAGACTGTGAAACAGATTGTCTCCCCAGCTACTACATTTGACCACTTTCTCCTTCTTTTTTTTCTTTACTTTTAATATTTTTTTTAGAGAGATTATTTTTTATATTGTATACTCATTCTTATTTAAATAAACCCCGTTTGCAACAAAAAAATGAATAAACCCCCACCTTATCCAGCTATCCATTATTTCTGTTTTTATATTAAGCCCCGACCTTATCCAGCTAATTAGTTAGTGCTAATTCTTAATTAACAAATTCAGATTATTCCATCTGTTGTGGACTTCAACCGCTTCTTTAGTCTTCAAAGAGAACAAAAAGTAACATTGAAGGGTAAGCTTAGCTAACATTATAAATCGTACATGTCGATCTAAAGAATCCGACATACCCCTACCCAGTCCAAACATTTCCAGTCAAACAATGGATTTAAATAAAAAAACACGGTGCTAAACCGGCTTTTCGATAATGGGCAAAAATTGAATTGATCAAAGTTTTTTAGTGTTTGTAACATTACACTGTAAAAACATTTTATACAGTTCTTCTCGATTTAGATTGCGTTTGATTTTCAGCTGCAAGAGATCTTAACCTAAATCAAACCTATATCCCTGTTCAGTTCCTTCATGCATGATTCGATATGATTAAGACTTATGATAACTTCTTAATACACTATGTTATGTCAAACCACCACACGAACGATGAACGAATAAAAGAATAACACGAGGATCTTACGTGGTTCGCTAGCAAAATATTTTCTAACTACCTCCACGGCGGAAAAGCACCATTTATACACTTCAGAGGAACAAGACTACAATGATGTGCATACCTAATAATGTGACTACTAGGTTCTTTATATAGTGTTAGGAAATTCCTAAAGTTTCCAAATCCGATTTGGAAAAAACTTGTTTCCTAACTAATCATCTACTGCCTTTGACTTCCAATGTTTCCTAATCAAATTTAGAAACAAAGAGTTTGGCCGCCTTTGACCAATTCAAGGCACCAACTCAACAAATCTCCACCTTGACTTGAATTGTCTCGTCAACAGCAGCTGCTCCTCTTCTCGTAAATAAAGCTACGTCTTCTCCGCACCCTATGTCTCTCGTCACAGAGACTCACTGGACCCCCACCGGGTCCGACATGCCCCGAAGGGCCTCACTGGCTCAAGATGTTGAGCAATTCCAGACAATGCTGGAACTTGCTTTCCGGAACCGGCTTTGTGAACATATCCGCGGGGTTGTCAGCTGTCCCCACCTTCTTCACCTTGATCCTACTCTCGTTTCTCAGAAATGATACCTGACGTCGATATGCTTGGTCCTTTCATGATGAACCTGGTCCTTATTTAAGCAAATCGCACTCAAGCTATCACAGTAGACTATCGCCTGATCTTGAAGTACCCCTAGATCATTGACCATTCCCTTAAGCCAAATTGCCTCCTTTGCTGCTTCCGTTAGAGCCATATACTCCGCCTCCGTGGTGGACGAAGTCACCGTCGGCTGTAGCGTAGCCTTCCAACTCACAACAGATGCTCCCAGAGCAAATACATAGCCTGTCATTGATCTTCTACTGTCAATATCCCCTGCGTACTCCGCATCCGAGAAACCAGCTATCAAGATGTCTTCACTAGCCCCCATAGCATAGGCCAATGTCTGACATACCCTTAAGGTATCTGAATATGCGCTTCACCGCCTGCCAATGGTCCCTACCCGGATGAGCCATAAAACGACTAACCACACTAACAGCGAATGCTATGTCCGGTCGAGTGCAGACCATAGCATACATGAGACTTCCAACTGCGCTAGCATATGGAACCTTGGACATGTACTCCTTCTCCTCCTTGGTCTGAACGGTGTACATTCCTAGCTTACTATTAGTTGCCATAGGAGTATCTATAGCTTTAGCTGATAACATCCCGAATCTTGCCAAGACCTTCTTGATGTATCCCTGCTGTGATAAGAAAAGATTCTTATTCTTTCTGTCTCTATAGATCTCAACTCCTAATATCTTCCGAGCAGCTCCCAGATCCTTCATCTTGAATTCCGCGCTAAGGGACCTCTTCAGTTCTCTGATGTCCTTGATATCCCGAGTTGCAATCAGAATATCATCCACATACAGAACTAGGTAAATACGTGATCCACCATGCAACTCTTTGTGGTACACGCAGCAATCATACTCGCACTTGTGGTAACCAATCTTCAACATGAAGCTGTCAAACTTCTTGTACCATTGCCTCGATGACTGCTTAAGTCCGTAGAGAGATCTCTTCAGCTTGCACATGTGGTTATCTCTTCCGAGAACTTGGAACCCTTCCGGTTGGCTCATGTATATCTCCTCTTCCAACTCTCCATGTAGCAAAGCTGTTTTGACATCCGATTGCTCAAGCTCTAGGTCGTGGTGTGCCACCATTTCTAGTAGCACCCGGATAGAAGTATGTCTCACCACCGGTGAGAAGATCTCGTTGTATTCAACTCCCTCTTTCTGACTGAACCCTCTTGCAACTAGCCTTGCCTTATACTTGACGCCCTCTCCAGATGTAGTTCCTTCCTTTCTTCTGAAAAACCCACTTGCAGCTGACTATCTTCCTTCCCGCTGGCAATTTAACAAGCTCCCAAGTCGAGTTCTTGCTAAGAGACTCCATCTCTTCTCCCATCGCGGCAATCCGTTGTGCTGACTCAGAACTAGATATAGCGGCCTTGTAGGAGGATGGCTCGTCCTCTACCTCTTCCGCTACCTGTAATGCATATCCCACCATACCATCATCTTTGTATCTCGCCGGAGGCTTTATGACTCTCCTTGGTCCTCCTTCAGCAATACTTTGATGAACTGGTTCCTCTGGTGTAGACGCATCCTCTCTATCAGATTCTTCTGCTTCTTCCTCTTCTGCTTCTGGTGGTGGTGTAGGAATTTTGAAATCCTTAGGATCAGTAGGATCCGACTCTCCCTCCACCTTCTTCTTTGCACCTCCAAGCTCCACTTCCACGGAGTTCTTCAACATATGAGTCTCATCAAATACTACACTTTTGCTAAGTATAATCTTGTTGTCTGCTCATATCTTGTATCCCTTCACACCTGTTCCGAAACCCATGAATACTCCCTTCTTAGCTCTTGGTTCTAGTCTGCCATCATCAACGTGATAATAGGCAACACAACCAAAACCTCTCAAATCCGAGTAATCCACTGCATTACCAGACCAGACTTCCATAGGAATCTTGCAACCTATACCTGTGTGCGGGCTCCGATTTATGAGATAGCATGCCATGGAAACCGCCTCTCCCCAGAAACTTCTAGAAAGTCCTGCATTCTAAAGCATGCACCTTGCTTTTGCTAAAAGTGTCTAATTCATTCTCTCGGCTACACCGTTTTGCTGCGGTGTGTGCTGAACGGTGCGATGGCGTGCTATTCCCTGATCCTTGCAGAATCCATCAAAATCTGATGAACAGAACTCTAAGCCGTTGTCCGTGCGCAGCCTCTTCACCTTCTTTCCCACCTGATTCTCCACTAGTGTCTTCCACTCCTTGAATCTTGCGAAGGCTTCACTCTTGTGCTTCATCATGAATATCCAAGTCATCCTGGAGTAGTCGTCTATGATGCTTAGGAAATACCTGTACCCTCCAATCGCCTCGACTCGATATGGACCCCAGCAATCCGAATGGATATAGTCAAGAGTACCTTTCGTTCTATGAACCGCCTTAGGGAACTTGCTACGTTGTAGCTTCCCATACACGCAGTGCTCAAAAAACCCTAGGCTCTTGGGCGCATGCCCGGTGAGATAGTCTTTCTTGTGAAGTTCCTGCATTCCACGTTCACTCATATGTCCGAGCCTCATATGCCACAGCTTAGTTAGATCAGCTTCCTTAATCTCGGCTGAGACAACTCCAGCAGAACCTGTGATCGTCGAACCTTGCAACATGTACAAAGTCCCACTCTTGACTCCCCTGAGAATCACCTTAGAACCCTTGCAGACTTGTAGATCTCCACATTCACCTTTGAAACTGTATCCCTTGATGTCGAGTAGACTCAAGGAGACAAGATTCTTCTTAATAAGTGGTACATGTCTGACCTGCTCCAAGGTACATAACTTCCCTTCATTCGTCTTCAATCTAACTGAGCCTCTCCCAATCACCTTATAGACGGCTCCGTTTGCCATGTAGACAGACCCTCCTTCCGTTTGGTTGTACGTCGAGAATAGCTCCCTGTTAGAGAAATATGATAGGAAGCTCCGGAATCATGGACCCATGCATCTTGAGAGTGCGTTACAACATCCGCCATTAGAACGTAATCATCCTCGGACGAGTTACCTTGTTCTGCTACGGCTGCGGATCCATTCTGCCCCTGTTGACCTCGTTTCGGGCAATCTCTCTTCCAGTGCCCCTTTTCCTTGCAAAAGGCACAAACATCCTTGGGTAACTTAGAACCTGAGAACTACTTCTTCTTGTTCTTATTACCCTTCTTGCTTCTCCCCGTTGCCATCAGTCCGGAAGCATGGTCCTCTATACATGTGCCTGCACCCTTATGGCTCAGTTCCCTAGCATGGAGCGCCGATCTCACCTCCTCTAGGGATAAGTCGTACTTGTTCACAATGAACGACTGCACGAAGTTCTCATATGATGGAGGTAACGAGATCAATAACAAAAGTGCAGCATCCTCATCCTCCACCTTCTCGCCAATATTACGCAAATCTAACAGAATTGTGTTCAAATGATCAAGATGGTCCTTGAGAGTTGTACCTTCGAGCATCCGCAGGGTGAAGAGCCTTTCCTTTAGCATCAACTTGCTAGTGAGACTCTTCGTCATGTAGAGACTCTCCAACTTGAGCCAGAGCTTCGCTGCTTCCTTCTGATCTGCGATCTCGATGATCACGTCATCCGATAAGCACAGCATAATCGTTGCGTGTGCCTTCTCCTCCATCGCCTTGAACTCCGCTGATGCAACATTCATGCCTCCCTTGTCCGCGGTCAAAGGTGCCCACAAGCCTTGCGATTTGAGCAAAGCCTCCATCGTTATCTTCCACAGACTGAAGCTGTTCCCTCATGTGAACCTGTCGATCTTCAACATTGATCCGAACATCGTTCTTGGTGGATCTTGAACTCTAGTCGCTTGCTCCACCTAGATCGCAAAACCCTGGCTTTGATTTCACCAATTTGTGAAACCCTAGATTTGCTCCACCTTGATCTTGATCTTGAAACACTGCCACACCCGAGCTCTGATGCCAGTTTGTTATGTTAAACCACCACACGAACGATGAACGAATAAGAGAAGAACACGAGGATCTTACGTGGTTCGCTAGCAAAATATGTGCTAACTACCTCCACGGCGGAAAAGCACCCTTTATTCACTTCAGAGGAACAAGACTACAATGATTTGCATACCTAATAATGTGACTACTAGGTTCTTTATATAGTGCTAGGAAATCCCTAAAGTTTCCAAATCCGATTTGGAAACAACTTGTTTCCTAACTAATCCTCCACTGCCTTTGACTTCCAATGTTTCCTAATCAAAGTTGGAAACAAAGAGTTTGGCCGACTTTGACCAATTCAAGGCACCAACTCAACACACTAAATATTGCTCTTGTCCAAAGATACTACTTAAAATGTCTTTGAATTAGAACACAGTTTCTACGAGATACTTAGATCGTACTAAAAATGTAAGGAATTGGGTGTTGAACCGCGTGGTGAATTCGTCTTTGCAATCTACCCATGGGGAATAAGACAAAACTTATTCCCCTCTCATAATGGAGGGTAGATTACAAAGAGTGAATTCGGCAAAGTGTAGAGTGCAAAGTGTATTTGAAGGAAAGGTATATAGCCAATTTCCCCACTAAAAACTACTATCAGTTGCAAACTCCCACCTCTTGACTAACGGCGTCACAGCTGAGTATGGTTGTCCTATAATTTGGCACATAGTGAAAGAACCCGTTAGGGTTTCTGAGAGAATTTGGAAATGTTTCCATACCCGGATCCGAAACCGCCACCATACCCGGATCCATGATTCGGGTTGGATCCAGATCTGGAATAGGAACGGCCTCCTCTGAATTTGGATCGGCCACCGCCGCCACCTCGATGACCGAAACGAACTCCGCCACCTCCGCCCCTCGGATGGTTAGGGTGTCGGCCGTCACCACCGCCACCACCGCGTTTATGGAAGAAAGCGGTTGGAGTGGAAAGATCGGCCACCGGCATCTGGGATGCATGCATCTGTTCTTCTGCTTTGAGGAGCACATGGAGTTCTTCGAAGGGGATTGGTTCGGAGTGGATGCTCAGAGAGGAGCGGAAGGAGTTATACTTCGGCGAGAGCCCGTTGAGAGCATAGAGGAGAAGATCTTCATCTGCGGTTTGAACTCCGGCCACCGCAAGCCTGTCTCTGATGGATTTGAGGCGGTGCATGTATAGATCTATCGAATCGGAGCCCTTGTGGAGGTTGTGGAACTCCGATTTGAGAGACAAGATGTTAGATCTGGTGAGGGAGGCATAGCGGCGCTCGAGAGCAAGCCAAGCATCGCGAGAAGTGAGAGATCCAATAACAAGAGTTAGGGATTCTTGAGAAAGAGTGGCATTTAAAATAGTCAAAACTGCCTGATCTTGAAGATGCCAGGCTGTATATGCTGGATTTGTAACCGGAGCACCATCGGTGGTAATAATCTATGGAGGACAAGGTATGGAGCCATCTAAGTATCCGTATAGTGTATGTGTGCGAAATATAGAAGGTATTTGATGTTTCCAGAGGACAAAATTTGTGGAATCAAGCTTGAAGGGTAACAGATTATGGATATATGAGAGGAGATAGAGCGGCTGCGAAGCCGGTGTATGAGAGGCAAGAGCCATGGGGGCTCTGATACCATGAAAGAACCCGTTAGGGTTTCTGAGAGAGAAGGCGGAGAAGAAGATGGAAAATGAAGAGATATTATTCAGCTTTACCATTTACAGAGATTAGAGACTTTATATAGTCTGGATCCAACGATCGGATTAGTACGGAATAGATCTAACGGTAGGAAATGTACTAGGGTTACTAAATACGGCAAAAAGACCATAGTACCCTTATAAGTAATGGGTAATTACATTACAGTCAGTGGGCTTAGATAGCTAATGTCTTGGGCTTCAGTTATTGGGCTTGATGGTTGAGCCCAATTGATATGTGATCCGTTATTACATAGAAGGGTTGAAACTTGAAAGTGTATTTTTACCCTAATATAAATTATATACAGCTTATGAATTACTTCATTAGCTTCCTCTCTATTTTTCTAGTTTGACTTTCAGAGTCACTTTGACCCGATGATTTATAATTCAAACTAACTATGTGTTGTAGAGAACACTTTGCTCTGTAACACAATGAAATACTATAAAATTCTTGTATCATTTTGTTAACCAAACCACCAGATCAAAATGATCCGGTGCATAGTGCACTACCAAGATAGAGGGAATGGAGGTAATATGAAATATGTTCATCTATTTTCTGTGAGCTTACCTATTACAAATTTATGTGTCATATTGAAAAAAAAAAACATATAAATAAAAAATCATTTAAAATGGGTTGGACCTTAGTCACCTAAAATATGGCCAGGAAACTGTAAGTGGGACGAAAGGTCCTAAATTCTCTTTGAAGAGAACATAGCTTCCAAGTACACAAACGTCTTATGGTATCTCAACCTACATGGGACAGGAGAGGTGTTGTAACAGAACTCTTGTTTCAGATCTCTGTTATCAGTTTGTTATAACGTGTGGGTATTCGAGCAGAACGACGAAAGCGAAACAAGAACGAGACAGATATTTAACGTGATTCACTAACGAATGCGTAACGAACCCGCTAGCTACTCCACGGCCAGAACCTGATATTTTATTGAGAAGAGAACCCGATTACAATGCACGTTGTGGCCGCAACGGATGCTCCATGGCATGGCACCAACTCTAACGAGTTCCTGCAACGCATGAGCCAGAACCAGATTCAATTCACACGCCAGATGCTCCACGCCAGAAGCCAGATTGCGCCTGAACGTCAATCGCCAGAACGCCAGATGGTGTGAGCCGCCATATTTGCGCCAATACCGAATGCGTGCTGGATTTGCCATATCTCTTGCACGCCAATCAGATGCGCGCCAGATTGCTCCGACAGGAGCCCAGATAGCCCCCCCCCACAGGGCTTCAGATGGTGGGTGTACCTGCTTCTCTCTCACGAACAAATCGATCTTGATGCCAAACCAGACATCTTTCATGGTGGAATGTCGAAACCCAACCTCATGATAGCCTGCTCCACCTGAATCGCAAAACCTAGCTTTGAGTTTCACCAAAACGTGAAACCCTAGCTCTTGGCTCCACCCTGGTCGTGGAACCCCGGCTCTTATACCATTTTGTTGTAACAGAACTCCTGTTTCAGAGCTCTGTTACCAGTTTGTTATAACGTGTGGGTATTCGTGCAAGAACGACGAAAGCGAAACAAGAACGAGACAGATATTTAACGTGGTTCACTAACAAATTCGTAACGAACCCGCTAGCTACTCCACGGCCAGAACCGAATATTGTATTGAGAAGAGAACCCGATTACAATGCACGTCGTGGCCGCAACGGCCACGGCGGCGACCCGAAACACTCCCCCGAACACACACTATAAAAGCTCTCTAAGGAGCAACCAAAATAACCCGTGTGTTTGGTAAACAAACCAAAACCAACTCATGTGTTTATATATACACATGTGGCTAGTCATTAACACAACAAAAAGGAAACAACTTTGCCATAAAAACGCATGGAATGTTTCCATGCCCTGTGACCACCGCCCAACAAAAGGCTTCCAACTTAATTATGTTTGACTTTCTTTGTTTACCGCCTTTGACTCAATTCAAGTCACAACCCAACAAAAGGTATGGGAAAACCCGTATAAAAGTACGGTTCAAGTCCAACCCATGGATGGAGGGGAGAGAAGGGGACATCTTTTTCTTTAGCGTGGGAAGGTTATGGGGGATTTTCCCATGAACAAGCTCCTCCCCTCTATGGTGATTAGTTTATTCATGTTAGTTATATTAATCAATTTTTTTGAGTGGGCTGAGGCGATGGGTTGGAGATTAGTAGTATTTTGGGAGGAGATGCTCTTAGAGAATCTTCAACCCATCACTGCATCCCCCTCTTCCTCACGATTCCTCCATGTTCCCTTCCCCTTCCCCTTCCACCTCTCCTCCCCTTTTTCATAAAAAATGAATAAATATGACTAAAAATATTCTAATCCTAGTTTAAAAAATACAATCTATAATCATAAATTAATTATTTGTAAACGTAATCAATATACCCAATTGAAAATGGAAACAAGGTAGATTGCACACTCCCTGTTTGGTGGTGTTGTGTGAAAAAACTGGGAGCACAATACTCAAGGTTCAGCTACGTTTACACTCTAGTCCAAGCTTAATATTTGTAGACATATGCTTAAAATTTAAAGTAAAAAGGAGTATAGGAATTCAAAAGCTAATATCGTACAGCTCTAGACCACTTTGAAGAAATCCAAACCAAACAGTCAAGCCCTGATATGGAAATGGAGCAAGCAAATCTCAAAGATTTAATTAGAATAGAGGAAGAGAGAAGAAAGTTTAGGTCTTCAAAGTTAAGACTGCAGCACTTTAAGCTGGGTGACCACAATTCCAAGATTTTTCACGATACTACCATTCGGAGAAGGGGTTGGAAGACTATTGTCCGAATTAAAGATAAAACTGGGTCATGTTCTGAAGAAGAGGATGACATTCACAGAGTCTTTTTGCACTACATCAAAGAGCTTTTCCAGAAGAAGAAAGAGGTGACCCTGTGGAAGTGCTGAGTTGTTTGCAACCAGTGGTTACAAGACAAATGAATGAGGAGCTTTGTGGCATACCAAACCAGGATGAGGTCAAGACAGTTGTTATTCGATTATGGGTTACAGGATACCAAAGAACCATGCATTAATTGTTTTAATGGGAAGTTCGTTCAAGATCAATGCCATTTGGTCAAAAATGAGCTAACTTTAGCCATACAACTTCTTCAGAAGTGGCTTCTTACTAAGGAGCTGGAACAAGGCTCTTATGGCCTTAACTCCAAAGTCTTCCCATCCCCAAACCCAAGGTGACTTTAGGCCTATTGGTCTATAAAATTTCAGCTAAAAAGTGGTAGCTAACGTGCTAGCTAACATGATCAAGCCAAATATCAAAGAAGTCACAGGGAAATACAAGGGAGCCTTTATTCTAGAAAGACTTACCCAAGATAACATGTTAATGGCTCAATAAGTATTTCACTGTGCTAAGAACAACATTACATTCTGAGAAGGGTGTGCAACCATCAAACTCAACTTAGCTAAAGTTGAGGATAGTGTGTTGCAGTTTCTTGAAAGATGTGATGAGAAGGCTAGGTTTCTGCCACAAATGGATATCTCTTGTTTCACAATGTATCTCTACAGTGTCTTTTGCAGTTGTTCTTAATGAAAACACTCAAATTTCTTCAACCCTAACAGAGGTTTGACACAGGGGGGGGCCTCAGCCCCCTAGCTATTTTTTCTTGTTCGCGAAGTGTTCTCTAGAAATCTGCTTCAAGCCCATCAAGAAGTTGTCCTAAGACTGGTGAAAGTGAGCCAGCAAGCCATTCCAGTATCTCATCTACTGTTTTAGCTGATGAAATTGTCTTCTTACAAGACCAAGAGACTAAGGTGGAGGCTTTTTTCAAGATTGTAGATGATTTTGAATATGTTTCAGGTATGAAAGTTGTAATCCAAAAAACTTCTATCTAATACTCTCCCAACATTTCAACTTCTTTCAAGACTCTGATGCAAAGTAGATATGAAGTCACAGAAATAGTCAGTAACTCTAAATACCTTGGTAAGCCATCTATTTTGGGGCAAGTCAAGGGGTGAGCCTTCAACTGCATAATCTAACCAATTAAAGAAAAAATGAAAGGTGTGGAAGAGTCTCTTTTTTCACAAGGTGACAAAGAGGTGATTATAAAATCCATTGTTCAAGCTCTTTATAGTTATATTATGCAGTTCTTTCTCCTTCCAAAGAATTTGTGTGACAAAATTAACCAACTTATCAGAAACTTTTGGTGCAGTGGAAAGGTGGATAAAATCTCTATAGCATTTGTGGCTTGGGATAAGGTTATGTTACCAAAATGGAAAGAGGATGTGCGATTTAGAGATTTCATATCTTTTAATGTGGCTCTCCTTGCCAAAGTAGGTTGTAGATTAATCCAATCTCCTAACTCACTGTTGGCTAGATTTCTTAAGAGCATAAAATTTCCCATAAGTGATTTTCTTCATGCCAAAAAAGGTGACAACGGCTGCTAGTTTTAGACTAGCATAATTGATGGGATAGAAGTCATGTATAAGCAAAGCAAATGGACGTTAAACTCAGGTCACAAAGTTCTTACCCAAGAAAAACTGTATTGAAAAGAAGAATGGTGAAGATCCAGATATACCAGAAAACATGGCTCGGGTCTCAGTGGCTATAGTGATAAATCTTTGTAATATGTCTTACAAATTAATTTAATTAGGAACAACTTCCTCAAGAAATAGTTCCAGCTATATTGAAGAGCAACCCCCCCCCCCCTTCCCTCCCACATTTCTCTAAAGAAAATAAATCATATTGGCCTTGTCATGTTACAGGCTATTACTCTGTGGAATCTGTATGCAGCTGTAAGAAGACGTGTCGAGAAGAATATAAAACCAACCTGCAGTTATTAGTAGCTCCTATCAGTGAGCTAGATCTTGAAGGTCCCTCCAAGGACTAGAAACTTTGTTTGGCGGACTTGCAACAATGCCTTAGCCACGTGATAAAACTTGTATCTGAAAAGTGATCCAACACGCACACTTGCCCTATTTTCTCCAAGGATGTGGAGACTATTCATCACTTGTTCTTCCTATGTGACCGAACAAGACCATTTTGGTTTGGGTATGTGAGCCTTAAAGAACAAAAACTGATTCGCATCCAAAATACAAGGAAATGGTTGGTGAATTTGGTTAACCAGATTGAAGATAAAGTTATTCCTAAAGAGTTTATGGAAAGTCTTGCCTGGGGTTTCTTGTATGTATGGAAGAGGAGGAATAAATATATTTTCTAGAAAATAAGTTGTCTCCTCAGAGAAGAGCTTCAACATCAGGGGGTTTCTTGTATGTATGGAAGGGGAGGAATAAGGTTTTTGAAGGTTTTTTCTTTTCCAAACCCCTGATGGAGTGTTGAAAGTTAACTGTGATTCCGCTTGATGCAGAGTTAAACATGAAGCTATTGTAGGTTGGATTATGAGAGATGCAGTTGGCTCTCTTATTGAAGGAAATTGTGCAAGTTGAAGATAAAATTTGTGCTTCTTTCTAAGGCTCCTTGTGCTGGTACTTGTGATGTACCAAATATGGGCCTTATAGAAACAAATGACTTGTTGGCAAAAATGGTGAATGATTGCATCAAATTTCACTGGGAGGCAGATCAAGTAGTAGAAGATATTGAAAATTACATCATAGATAGTGGGATTAAGTTTCTTTGGATCAATATAAAAGCCAATGCAGTTGTAAATTGGTTAGATTACTAAAGGTGTGAAAGATGGACTACACTGGAATTGGATGGTCTGTCGCCCTCTAGGGTTAGCCAAATTCCTAGCCCTAATTGTAAAAGTTCTGAAATTTTCTAATTAGCACCCAAAAAAAGTTTAAAAACTTCTTAGGGTATCTCCAGCCCCATGGGGGAAGGGGGGAGTGACGGGCAAAACCATATAAGTAGACATTTCAAGTCCAACCCCTGGAGGATGCTAGGGGGGCACAATTTTTTCTTTTGGTGTGGGATGGTTATGGGTTATTTCTCCATGTACAAGCCCCTCCCCTCCATGGGGTGGTTAACTAATACAATTTGAGTAATATTAATCAATACTGTTGAGTGGGGGAGGGAATGGGTTGGAGATAAGCAGTAATTTGGGGGAAAGGGAAATGGTGGGACTGTGGGTTGGTGATTCTCTAAGTCTCTACCATAAGCCCTCTATGTTTCCCTTCCCCCTCCACCACCCTCCCCCAAAATATTTATTATTTTTTTATAAGTTCAGAATTTATTCAAAAAAATAGGAAAACTTGCTCCTCATTAAGCCCATCTTCCACCGCTGGACCTCTTTACAACTAAAGTCCAGTTGGTTAACAAAGAATATTCCATTTCTTTAACCTATTCTAGCCCAGTCAGCTACACAATGGGTTAATGTATTCAGCTTCCTTGGAAGAAAGCACAAACTGAGTGACGCGCCTAAATTACGCGTACTGCGCAAGTATACAGTCAAGTAATATAATGGAGTATTTAGGAGTCCGATTTATCGTACCCAAGGGAATGTGTTTACTATTCTAACTTTAACAATTAAAATCAATTCACTAAGTAACCAGTAAAAAGTGTGTCTGATAGAAAGGTTGTCACCCTCAATCAAGTGACTAGTTAACAATGTGAAAGGAATAACTGAAATGTATCAAGATGGAGAAAGCAAGGCCATCTATTAATTGCCTGGGGTGGTTGATGGTTCCAGATTCATTGATCTAACACGATAATTCTAATGTTTAGCTAAGATGGGTAATAGCATTGACAATCACCTTTCAGTCTCTTGTCGTTCTACACACCGGTATCATATTATCCCTCTCAGGCCACTCTGGCTATCGTTACGTTCTAGCAGGCTAACGATAGTGCACAGAAACGATGTCTTTCAGTCCACCACTACACAAACCTATCACGATCTCCTACCGAATCTACCCTCTTCTTGCCACTCCTACTCAACTCACCTCACGGTCTCATTGATCCGGGAATGCAATAGTAAACTCATCCCAACTAGGGTAGAGTTACTCTCACATATTCACTAGTTAAATAACAAGCTCGGGTCATAACTCCTCCCTTGCTAAGTATTAAGCATAGCTTACAATTAATTAATTGTGCACAAGAGGATCATGTAGAGAATATCCAAGCGTACACCTGTAATAGAGAATAAGAACAAGGGAAAGAACAATGCGCAGAAAGTGAGAGTAAGGGTGTAAGGGAAGAGTAAGATCTTGCCAATGGCTTGAGAGAGAGACAGTTTGATGATTAGCAAGAGATCCGAGAGTTGCTAAGGAAGGCCAACGTTCCTAAATATAGGGTATAGGAGTGCCGTTACGAGGGGTTTATGCGGCCGTAACTGATGGCGAGAAAACCGCCTCGTTCATAGCACCTTACCCGTATATATAGGGAATGTTACACGATCGTCTGTGTGTGTAGGGAACGCCCCAACGGTTATCCGTGTATATAGGACATGTGTAAGATCTCTCAGACAATTGACAAGGGTCGCGCGCGAAAGTTGATGTTTGCGCGCGACGTGCCTTACTCTAACCTCCAAGCCACATGAACCCTACAACTCCCGCGCGGTTTATCGAGGGAGACCCTGTCTCGCAGCCCCCATACGGATATGTGCGAATAAAAGGACAATAATAGAGTGATACTGGAGTACCATCAAACCTCCCGGATAGCTGCCACGTGGACAGTGGTTGATCTGCCTGAGATGCACTATCTACATTAACTAGCAAGAATTATCATTTAATCTAGATTTATCACAAGAACTAAGACTATAACATTAATCTTACATCTTAACTCAAACATTTCAAAGAAAGAGTTCAACAAGATTAACCAAAAATTTATTCATTCATAATCAAATCCTAAGCGTGAAAGTTCATCTAAATCCGTAAAACCAATTTAAACATAAACCTTAGGTTCTCCATAGATGCCTAGGTATGAGTTTAGCTACTCATAACTGAAATAGACATTGTATAATATTCCATACAAGCAAAGAAGGAAGTAAATAGGTTCAAACGCTAAAAATAATGTCATGGCGTCGATCCTAGATCGTCTCCTTGCTCCTAGTGTAGGGTTTTGATTCATGGATGCGCAACGGAAGCATAAGCAAACATAAAACCATGCAAAACCCTCCAAGGATCACAAGTCAAGAGACATAACGATGGTAAGGGTTAGAAATCATAAACACACCTTAGGGTTCTCCTTTGATGACTTCAAACGCGAATTGTGTCACGTTCTCTATGGTTGATCCACGCCTAGAGTTGATCCTAGATCTCCCAAGTCCTTGGTGCTAGCCCGGAAGAGGAAGTGGAAGAAGAATCGCGCAAAACGAGACCCAAAAAGGAGGGTCTCGGCCTCCTTTGGCCGACGGGGACGGGGCAGCGGCAAGGGGGCGGTCGGGCTCCCTTGTTGCTTGCTCTCTCTCCTTTTGTTCTCTCCCACTCTTTGTTATGTTCAATAATGAGCATAAGTTGTGTGGGAAGGAAGGAAGGAAGGTCATTTATATAGTCCAACAACTCCTTGTTAACTACCTAAAGGACTTATAGTCCCTTCCTTGCAAATTAGTCCCTACTAAGTTTGCAAGGGTTTGCAAAGTGATCCTTCTAATTAATTAATCCAATTAATTAATTCCCAAATCTAGTTCAACTCTATGTAGCGTGTGACCCCATAGGTTCTATCTAGTTGGTAGCAACTATTTGCTAATATGGAGCGGTTTCTAGCAAAACATCCATTCTAGCCAACTAATAGAATAGTCATCTTGACAACCTTTGTACAAGTAATTGTCTCATCCCTTTGTCTCTATATCCGGATTGGACACGAGACATACAAGTCACACTCGTATATCCAATCCATAGTTTCTCGATCCATGGGAATAGCCTTATTCGTGCAAATAACATCAATATCCCATATTGATTTATTTGAGTCTGGCCAGACATTCTATAAGCACTATCCCTCGAGTGGCCTAGGATATTTGCTCCCGTTATGTGGGAGGGAAATATTCTATCTACGTCCACTACGATCTCTAAGCTTGCTTCTTATTGTATCCAGTACACGCCTTTATAACTACCCAGTTACGGTGTAGCGTTTAACGCTACCAAGATCACAATAATCCACAACTAGAATATCTAGTGACTTCAAGTCTAAGGATGACAATACCATTGCACCGCGAGAAGCGCTTATGACTCAACATAACGTGTATGTAGCCTTCTCGGAGATGGGTCAATCCAGTGCAACATTCCCTACTGCACACCTATGTGTTGGATCGTGATATCTCCATATCAATCCAACCCCATACTAGTCTATAGATGATTGTCCTATTAATCATTATACTTGACTAGGGATATTTAAGATAAAAAACACAATTGTAAATCTAAGGACTTCATTATATTAAATATCCAATTAATAATAAATGAATCTCTAGCCACAAATAATTCATACTAAACTAGATTGCCTCTAGGGCATCTATTACAACACCTAGATGCTCTCCAAATCATCTCCTTAACTCTCCAACTTATTCTTGGCTCTGTTCAGTCGTCCTTTTTGCCTAGGTCTAAGTAATGAAGACCAAGACTTGATATTAGCAAAATAGCCCCAAAATTCTGCGCCAGCTCCAGTGCATTTCTTCCGAAATACCCGACATTTCGTATGAAACGATTTCGCGCGAAATGCTTTCCATTTCGTGCGAAATTCGCTGCAGAATTGTTCTTGGATCTTCAACTCTTGGTTCCCGAGCTCTTTCCTTGCGCTTCAAAGTTTCCGAAGCTCACATCCCTGATCCAATACGCTCCCTAAGCCTTGTTTCCTGTCAAAGACAACAAACACTATACGAAGCGATTACATCCATCAATTAAGCATAAATAAAGCATATAAGACGTGCCCGGATTGGAACTAAACATATGAAGCGGCAAGTGATAAAAATGCATTCTTCGTCAATATTGGGCTCCAAACTCTCCAAAAAACCTATAAAACAAGTAGTAAATGCTAAAGAAAAATAGCTCCTAAAAGGCTCTATCAAATTCCCCCACACTTACTCTTTTCTCATCCCAAGAAACGATGACGGCAAACCCCACACAAGATACATTTCATACATACCAACACCAACACATGCATACCCCACCTCTTTGAATACTTTCCATCCACTAGCCAACACAACTCAAGACTCAATACACAAAGACACGAGTATGAAAACTACAAGGTATATACAATTAAACTCAAGTATGTACAATGCAAAAAAGTAAAGAAGATATTTACATGAATATTTACTTGATCCACCACTTTAATCGCTAATTCCATGAAAGCAAGTTCAGCCATGAATTCATCAAGTTAGAACAAGAGAATTTAAGCAGAGCAGGAGCACAGAGCAGTCTACGTTTCAGCATAAACTCGTTTGATCTATCTTCCCTTTATTTTATGAAATTCTATTTTTCAATAATGTACGCTAGCTAAACTCTACCGAGGTTCTCGGTGAACCAAGGGTTTATGAATTCAGCGACATAGTTTTTTTTTTTAATATCAGATTTATGACTAGTTTGGTCTTAATACATTAAGGTTTGTTCATTATTCTGTCTGCGGTTCTTAATTTTATGCATAAATGGCCTGATCACCCAGGGGTGCTACAGATAGAATGTGGTGCGCGAGAGTGGCCAGTGAGAGTTAGGAAGAGAAGACAGGATTTAGCTCCCTGCCTTGATGGACCGAGAGGTGAAGAGAATCATGGACTAGCCTGACAAACATTATACCAACTGCTAGAAGTTTAGGGGGAGACCGAGAGGAGAACCTGTAATCATAGCAGCCTTTGAACAAACCTGCAGATCTAGGTGGACCGAGAGGGCCCAAAAATCTGCAGGGGAGTGATAGGTGCATGAGACCGAGAGGAGATTGTACTGCTAGTATGCTAGCATAAACAAAATCGATGTGTGAATCTGAAATCAAGATAAATTGTATGCTGGTTAGTAACCCTAGGGGATCCTGGAACCTAGATCTTTAATCCATCAGTTTCAGACTAAGAAAATTATTCTCATAAAATTATACCAAAAAATAGTCGCTTTTAATAATGTTATTATTTACTGCAATTTAGTTAGTAATCAGAATCTCAACTACTCCTTCTTTTTACAATTTTGGTATTAGCTCTGAATTTTTAAAGTAAAATATGCGATGTTCTTGTGGGTTCGATATCTGAGTTTCAAATACACTACTCTATATTACATGATTGTATACTTGAAAAAAGAGCACGCCTATATTTACGTGTCAGTACAACCAGATAGCTATTAAACCAGCTGATCAGGAGAAGACGTCATTGACTTGTCCATATGGTACCTTTGCTTTTAAATGCATGCTTTCGGGTAATGCAATGCACCAGCTACTTTTCAGAGGTACATGATGTCGATCTTCTTTGCTATGATGGAGCAGAATATTGAAGTGTTCATGGATGAATTTTCTCTCTATGGTGATGTATTTGAAGACTACCTGCATGAATAACCCGTGTACTGGATAGATGCATTGACACCAACCTAGTGCACAGCTGGGAGAAGTATTTTTTCATGGTGATTGAGGGTATTTTTTTGGGACACAATATTTCAAGCAAAGGGTTGGACGTGGATAGAGCCAAGATTGAGGTAATTGAAAAGCTTCCGTACCCTACTTTTGTTGAAGGGGTAAGGAGTTTCTTTGGACATGCAGGGTTCTACAGGCGCTTCATTAGAGATTTTCCAATATCACAAAGCCTCTGTCTGGTTTGCTTGAGATGGATGCAGTCTTTGATTTTAATGCGGAGTGCATATTAGCTTTTTATTTGCTCAAGGAGAATCTAATTAGCGCACCCATCATCACTACTCCAGACAGGACCCTACCATTTGAGCTCATGTGTGATGCTAGCGACTATGCGGTGGGAGCAGTTCTGGGACAGCGGAAAGACAAGGCGGCTCATGTTATCTACTATGATAGACGGACTTTGAACAATGCACATGTAAATTATGCTACCACTGAGAAAGAAATGCTAGCCATTATTTTTTCATTGGGCAAGTTTCGGTCGTATCTTGTGCGTTGTCAGGTGACTATCTTTACTGACCATGTTGTTCTCAAGTACCTTCTCACCAAGAAGGATGTCAAACCAAGGTTGATCAGGTGAGTACTGCTGATGAAAGAGGTTGATATAGAGATTAAGGACAAGCAAGGGATGCAGAATGTTGTGGCAGATCAACTATCAAGACTAGAGAGTGAGAAGCATGAGGAGGTGCCAATCAGAAAGGATTTTCCAGATGAGCAGCTTATGGTTGTGGTCGCAGTTGTGCCTTGGTTTGGTTATTTGACAAATTTCAAGGCTCTCAACATTGTTCCCAAAGACATTTCCTCTCACCAGAGAAAGAAGTTCTTTGCAGATGCACGACGGTATTTCTCGGATGATCCCTATTCTTTCAATCTGGGAGCAGATAATGAATTGCGAAGGTGTGTAGCGCCGCCAGACATGTTAGAAATTCTCAAACACTGCCATTAGTTGAACTGTGGGGGTCATTTTGGCAAGACACGCACTGCAACCAAGGTACTTCTGAGTGTTTTCTATTGGCCTACATTTCATAAGGATGCTCATCTGTTTGTGCAGCAGTGTGACCGATGTCAGAGAACCGGCAATATATCCAACCGAAATGAGATGCCTCAAAATTTCGTGTTGGAGGTAGAGTCGTTTGATGTATGGGTTATTGAATTCATGGGGTCATTCCCTTCTTCACTTGGTAACCTTTATATTTTGTTGGCAGTTGATTATTTGACCAAGTAATTGGAGGCTTTGGCATGTCCAAAGAATGATGGCGCTATAGTAGAGAGATTTGTGTGTAAGAACATTTTTACGCGGTTTGGGACACCCAGGGCCATTATTAGTGATGAAGGGACACATTTCGTGAATAGGGTCTTTGCCAATGTCTTGAGCAAATATTGGGTGAAGACAAACAAGTTATCACTGGCCTACCATCCGCAGTCAAATGGGCTAGCTGAGGTATCAAACCGAGAGATTAAGGGAATTCTAGAGAAGACTGTTAATCAGGGACACAAAGACTGGTCCCTACACTTGGAAGATAGTCTATGGGCATATCGGACGGCATACAAGACTCCCTTGGACATGTATCCCTACCAGCTAGTATTTGGGAAGTCATGTCATCTCCCAGTGGAACTTGAGCATAATGCCTTTTGGGCATTGAAGAAAATCAACTTGGATGCAAAGATCTCAGGTGATCAAAGGAAACAGGCATTGCTAGAGCTAGAAGAATTTCAGTTGATGGCTTATGAGAGTTTAAAGATCTATAAAGAGCGGACCAAGCAATGGCACGATAAGCACATCATACTGCGATAATTCAAGGTGGGCCGGAAGGTGTTAATATTCAACGCCCGTCTGAAACTGTTTCTGGGAAGGTTTAAATCAAGGTGGAGTGGTCCTTTTATGATTACCGAGGTCTACCCATGGGGGTCACTTGAAGTGGAAGCTGAAACCGGTAATTGATTCAAGGTGAATGGACAGAAGGAAAAACCATACATGGACGGGACCTTCATTAGGGCAATTGAATGCCACAGCGCAATTCCAACTATCTGATCTCACGCCAGGTAATTGGGTCGGGCCATCGACCATAAATTACAAGCGCTTTTTGGGAGGCAACCCAACCTATTTATTGCTTTAGTGTAGATTTTAATACTATTTTTTAAATTATATTTCGTTTAATTTATCTGAGAGGTGCGAGAGAGACGGACTGATATTTCCAATGAGTGTGTGCAGGAATTCTAGGTCAAAGACCTATTTTGGATCCCCCATCTTGATGTGCGTGCGAAGAATGTCATGAAAGGCAAGAAAAAGCATGTCAAAATGTGTATCGGAATCTGGAATGAAGAAATTGATGGAGAAATCCATTCCTACACTCTCTCAACATACGCACCTGAGGAAGAACGCATATCCGGACTCCCCGTCCTGGTAAACGTGAAGAATGCATTAAAGAATCGGGAAAGTTGGCACAAGGAACGGATTACGAGGCAAATTTTTCAGACAGTACTGAGAGCTGAATTGAAGAGTTCCATTGTGTGGGGTGGTTTAGAGCTTTGGGTAGACAGGTAGATCGCGTATATCATATTCCGGATGCAAAAGTTATGGCCAAAAGGATGCTCAATCGGATAAAACGCGGCCAAAAATATCCGAAAATGACAAACACGCCTTTGGCACAAAATTGAAGAATAAACATTCCCAGGACATTGGGAATTTTGGATAGCATAAAAGGAGTCTCGAGGTCGAGGATATCCTTAGGAAATCAAAGGCACGGTCGAAGAAGCAAAAAAGGATTAAAATTGGATGTTTTCTGCTAGTCCAGGCGTGTGAACACATTCTCTCTTCCCACGAAGAGAACACTTAGAAAAAAAATTCAGTAGCTGAAAAAGTATTCGGGAAATCAGCCTCGGTCTAAAAATCTGAAGGTCTTTGCACGAAGAGTAACAGTCTTCGTACGAAGACAGCTGCTGACTTGACATAAAAGGATAGCTGCCAGAGACGAATGTGAAGAAGCTTATAGGGGCATATTTGGCACAACACTTGGAGGATACAAAAGGTACCCTCCCACCTGATGAAGATTAAGTTCTTCATTCGGTCCAGTTCTTTTCATCCCCCTTCATTCTTCAATCTCTCAAGAACACCCACCTACTCAAATTTTGCCAAATTTTGAAAGAAGATGAGCGCCATAGAGGAAAGAAAGGTTAATTCTTGGGATTTTGCCTAATTCAAGCTCCAATTCGGTGTTTAGGTGAAGAGAAAACCAAGGGTTTCATTCTAGATCTTGAAATCAGATCACTTGGAGGCTGATTTGGAAGAAACTCAAGGAAGAAACGTCGACGGAGATGACGAGGAGAGACAGGGAAGCTAAGCAATTTTCATTTTGCCATACATTTTTTGATGGTTGATTTTTCAGCCCATCGTCTCGAAAAATTCGCGGAAACGGCACACGTAAGAAGGGAACTCCGGGTGCCTCAGGTAGTTTCTTTCTCTAGCATTTCAATTTCTCGCGTTTAGGCACATTGATTAAAAGCCCAGTTTCTTTTGTTTCGCTTAGTTGCGACTTTGGGGGAGATTGACTCGTGTCCTAGGATTAATTGTTGATTCGCTACGTACTTGCTTTCGTATACACTCCCTGTCACCTTGTACATTCATTGGTTGCTTGTTATTTGATTGAATCCTTAATGGCGTCTAAGAAAGGGAAAACGGTAGAGGGATCGTCTCACGAGGCCTCCGGTTCCGGTGAACCTCCCATTGACGTATCAAAGTCGCCAAAGTATGCTATGATTGCGAATCCGCTCCCTGAAAAACCTGGGATTATTGGTAGAAGGGGGTCAAATTAAAACATGAGAAATGTGGGTCCGGGTAAATTCGATTACTACCGCTTTGTGACCCATGAGGCTCACCTAGATTTTTACCATGACACTTACTTGAAAAAAGCGGGGCAGCCTGAGAAAGTGTTTGAGTATCATGAGGAGATGTCTCAGGAAATCAAAGAAATTTATGCTAGGGAGAAACTTTTTAAGTGGTTTGAATTGATTGGAAAATTTAGCTCTAACATAGCTAGAGAATTTTGTGTCAATTTTAAGGTATGCTAAGAAGGGCGAGAGCCAAGACCCTAGGTTGGCGTACTATAGGAATAAGTGGATAGTCTTAACGCCAGAGGCTATTCGCTTAGCACTTAAGTTCCCACATCTCACCATACAATGTGCTTATCTTGATATTGTTCAAGTGAAGACATCTTTGACAGGGCTAACAGGTTTTGTTTCAAAAAGGTTAAGGACCCTTGGGATAGAAGAGGCGAAAGGCTTAAGTGGAAAGTGGTTAGGGGTGAGCTTAGGCCACAAGCGAGATCGGTTTGCGAAATCCAAGAAAATTGGGTTTTGGGAATCACCTAGAATCCAAGATATTCGTTCAAACCTGGTGTCATGGCTATGTGTGTTTGGTTGGGGGAGAGAATTGATATCCCAAGATTTATTTCGGTAAACACCATTGATTGGATTTCAAGTGATAACAAAATGGCTCCGGGGCATACGTGTTTGCTCACGCACTTGGCCATTACTTCTGATGTGGTAGTACCCAAGCATGACAAGGACTTGGAGATATTTTCCAAGAGAGAGTGGTCCAAATTTGATGAGAAGGCGAAATCCTTGAAACGGAACAAGGGTAGGAAGTGTATCAAGAGAGTTCTAGGAGCAATTTTTGATGGAGAGGCGGCCTGTAACAAGTTGAGGATGAGCTAGCGATGGATCGAGATGAGAGGAGATGTCAGTTTGAGTGTCTGAGGAGCAGCCAGACTCGGTTGGGTAATTTGACCCAGATGGTTGGTGAGTGGGAGCTATATTCGAGTGACCTACCTAGGGAGGATTTTGTACCGGCTTTTCCCACCTCGGAGAAATGGTATCAGGAGGCCGAGTACGAGGATCCGATCTCGCCGATTGAGGATGAGGAAGAAGCGGAGGGTAAAGAGGATGGAGACGGGGATGACCCGGGCTCTGATGATGAGGAGGATGAGTAGAGAAGAGAGAGCGCTTACACTAGGATTGTTGAGTCATCGTCTTATCGTTGAGGATAACGATGCATCCTAGTATGGGGGTCGTGGTACCTTTTACTAGTCAAATCGAGTCTTGCATTCCAGTCACATGTAGTTAGTTTTTTTTTATGTTCTTATTTTCTTTTTACTATTCATGATTTTTTCTTGCACGTTTAAATTATAGAGTCCCCTACCCCTTATCGATTCGTTAATCGAGTCGGCCATTGCATGTAGAGTTAGGACTTATTCTAAAAATTAAAAAAAAATGAAATATTAAAAAGAAAAAGAAAATATATATATAAAATACAAAAAAATTAAAATTTGAGAAAGGGCAATTAAAAGAAGCTTTTAAAATTTGGTAAAATCGAGGATTGTGAGAATTTTAGGCATAGGGCGTGACTTGCGACCGAGTATGACAATGTGAGTTCCCCCTAGTACATATAGAGAGAGACTTTCTTTACGGGAGTGTCTGCCTATTTTGGTACACTTGATTTTCAAATCTAAAGTGTGTGCCGTTTTTCTTACAAGAGTTGAGCTAGGTGTGAGATAAACAAGTCGAACGTTCATGTGTACGTCATAGGTAGTCGCCATCCCGCCTCGTAGTGGCGAACAGAACAGTTGTGCAAGGATGTGTATAAGAGCACTCACTGCTTTTTATATCTCACCTTGTAGGACCACTAGAAGTCTCAATTTGAACCTTGGATTATTTGCTTGCCTTTTGACCTAGGGTGACCATTCTTGGCCTTCATCACAAATCGTTTACAATCACCATTTTAGTGCGTCACGAGGGAGTTATAGTTGAGGGAGTTCGATGAGGGAGGGCTTTATTGTACATTTGTGGTAGTCGTACAGGATCTCATGCACTTTATGATACATCTTCGAGGGGATGTGAGGGTGAGTTAGTTAATGTCATTACACCATGGACACAATTGTGGAGAGTCGTGAGTGCGTGATGTCTAATCCGCACAAAAAATGGGGTTGATGGATCTTAATATGTGGCTCGTGCTAGGTATCGTTACTTCCGTCATCACGGTGTAGGAGCATCGGTTGGATTAGGCACGAGACAGACATATATTGACTACTTAAGAGGGGGCATCGATATATTCTAGTGTGGGGGTGTCAACTTTTGACTACGGACATTGAGATTGAGTTTTTGACGACTGCATTGCCATACATGTATTTGGACTTGTTTGCGGCTTTGTTTGGTGGCACCGTGTACTTCATCGAGTTAGGTGGAGACGTATTTTACTTGCGATATACATTCATTGGATCGTCTATTTCCTCCCCTTAACGTATTTTCTTTGCTTAACTCTTGGAAGACCACTCGTTTTAAAGAATATTGTGACATTGAGAAATTAGAAAAATAGAAAATGAAAGAGAAAAAAAAAAGAGAGAGAGAAAAAAAGGAGAGGTTGAATAAAGGGATAAATGGATCTTAACGGAAATCGATTCCTGGAAGCTACTAGTTCATTGACAACGGTTTGCATTTTGTGCACGATTCACGAAGATCGTTATTGTACCCGGGTTTGAGGGGATTGAGGGCTGGAGACGGTGAGTTTCTGGTTGCGGTTTCTATCATCGTGGTGAGGGTGTGTGAGGTGTGTGTTTGAATGTGAGAATGTAACGGTTTAGGACTTGTTACCTCATGATTATCCTTATGTTCTTAAGCCTCGACATTCTAACCGTTAGTGGAGTAGGAGCTCAGACCGTGAATGTGGCTTAGCCTAGTGTAGCCTCTTATTTTATCGGCACACGCGAAGAGATAGGTTATTCTTGTACTTAGTAAGGTTAGGTTTTCTATACTAACTAGGGGAAATTCTCATTGTCAAGCTTAGTTTCAATTCACGCCTTGTCCCTAGATTTCTCATCACTCCATGAGCACCAGTTTGAGTAAATTGAGATTGTCCGATCTCATAAAAGAAAAGGAAAAAATTATTTCTATACTTGCATTGTATGTATCACATTTGCATATAGGTGCATTGTGTATAATCGAGTTGTGTCGGATAGTAAAAGGCAGTGTGTGGTTGGATTGATCTTTTCCTCGGACTAGTATGCAAAATGATGTTAGTATGCAATGCTGTTATAAGTATACAATTGGCGTAGGGAAGGTATGTAAAGTTTGAATGTGAGAGTTGAGTTGAGAAACTGTGTGTTGGCATGGATTTTTTCTAGGGACGAGCAAAATGTAGTGTGGGGGTAGGTGATAACTCCATTTTCAGAGTTATTTTATTACTTGTTTTTCTGTATTTTGTGTGCTCAACATGGAGAATTCGTCGTCTTTTGAGTAAAATGTCCGTAAATTGCAAATATTGAGTTTATGGTCGTTAAATGTTGAATCCAGATGTTTCTCGTATATTTTGATGCTTATATTGTGATATGATCGCGGGTTCTTGTTTCATGTTGTGATTGGCGGGAACTAGTACTCGATGATCAAAGGGACGAGGGAAATGAATTTCGGAAACGAGAAACTCAAAGAAGAAGAAGAGGTAGAGCCAAAGAAGAGCATAACACAATGTCTTCGTGCGAAGAGAAAATGTGTTCGCACGAAGACTTTCCTCTGTCAAATTTGAGAAGTTATCCGTAAGTCTTCGAGGATTAGCTCTCAGTATGAAATTCAAATGCCTTCGCACGAAGACATTCGAACGAAGAGTCGAAGTCTTCGCACGAAGAGAAGATCAGACGCTGCATATTTTAGCGGGGCTTTTTCATAATTAATGAAGACTTATTTTAATCTTTTTGGAAACGTATTAGAGAGATCTGGATCGTATTGTATCAGTATCTAGCAAGTTTTGGAGGTGTTCCTAGAGATTTGGAGCCGTTGTGGAGCTTTGGATCATTCGTTTGCATTCTAAACTTCTCCTTTTCTCTTGTTTTGGATTATGATCAGTAGACTTTGTATTGTGATCATGTGTGATCGTAGCTAAGCTTTTATTTCGAGATATATCATAGTGAACTAGGTTTTGAACACCACGTTTGGTGATTCATGGATTTGCTTTCATGCTTTTAAGCTTAATCGAATATGTTTTGTTTAGTGATGCATGTTTATGAGCTTTATTTATCTTTCGTGTTGTTGAACGTAGCAATATGATTGATTTAGGTTTTGGATATTAGAGGAATCAATACTCATTACCGGAACTTGAATCATGCACTAGTTGTATCTAGGGTTGAGGAATCTAGCTAGTTAGCTAAGAACTAAGAGTAGACACTAGAATATAATGCGTATTTGAACTCGAGTAGACTAGAGGAATCAGGTACGAGAGTTTAAGTGCAGGTGTTGGTTGAGGATTCTTCAACATAATTGTGCTCGTTTAACTAAGTAAAACACATTTGTGTTATCAAAACATAAATCCTAAGTGGTTTGAAATCCCTAGTCTACCCGTAGAGATATCATGAATTTTTCCTTTTATTAAGAAACCCCTCAAAAGCAATCTTCATTAATCGTGAAGTAATTCATTTGATTTATTGGGATACTTGTTCTTTTCAATTTCAGTAGAATTAGTCAATCAAAATCAACGCCGTTTTTCCCACAAAAGGTTTAAAATTAGTAACTAATTTGGAAAGAAGTCTCTTGGGTTCGACAACCCGGATTACTACTACACCGAAAAATGCGCACTTGTAGTTGGACCGTGTCACATACCCATGTGTTAGACTTGATATCTCCATATCAATATACCCACATAGTAGTCTATAGTGATCGTTCTATTAATCAAGGTAATTGACTAGAGATAATTTAAGATAAACAAATATTGTAATCTATGGACTTCATTATATTAAGTATCTCAGTAAATAATAAAATGAATATTCTAGCCAAAAACAATATTCATACTAAAATAGATTGCATCTAGGGCATCTACACCAATATTCTCCCACTTTCACTAGAACCTGCATCTCATACCTATAGATCTATTGTAGCCCTAATGCTTAAGCAGAACAAGGGGCTTAGTAAGTGGATTTGAAAGATTATCATCTGTTGGTATCTTACATATTTTCACATCTCTTCTATCGACGATCTCTCGAATAAGATGGAATCTTCTGAGCATGTCTTTAAAGTTCTGGTGTGACCTGGGTTCCCTTGCTTGTGCGGTCGCCCCAGTGTTGTCACAATACATCGCAATTGGGTCCACTATGCTAGGAACCACACCTAGTTTAGTGATGAACTTCTTAATCCAAACAGATTCCATTGCGGCACTCGATGCATCAATGTACTCAGCTTTAGCTGTAGAATTAGCAAATGTCTCTTGCTTAGAACTCTTCCAGCTCACAGCTCCTCCATTTTGGCAAAGCACATTACCCGACTGTGATTTGTAATCATCCTTGTCAGTTTGGAAACTCGCATCAATGTAACCCTTTACACTAATTTCTTCTTCCCCTCCATATATCAAGAATGCATCATTGGTCCTTATCAAGTACTTAAGGATATTCTTGACAGCAGATTGGACTGGTATCTACTTGTCATACTCAAAGCGTATGACACATATGGTTTAGTACATAACATGACGTACATGATAGATCCAATAGCCAACGCATATGCTATCTCACTCATGTGTCCTTCTCAATCGGATTGGAAGGACAGATAGCCTTCGTAATTGTAACTCCATGTGACATGGGTAAGACTCCTTTATTTGATAATTGCATGTTGAACCGTTTCAAAACCTTGTCAATATATGTACTTTGACTTAGGCCGATCAACTTCCTTGATCTATCCTTATAGATCTTGATACCAAGTATATAAGTTTTATCCCCTAAGGCTTTCATTGAGAAGCAATTACTAGCCACTCTTTAACAGATTGTAAGGTACGGACATCGTTTCCAATGAGTAGTATGTCATCCAATTACAAGACCATAAATATGTTGGAATAGGTGCCCTAGAGGCAATCTAGTTTAGTATGAACAAAAATTGGCTAGAATATTCATTGTATTATTCATTGAGATATTTAATATAATGAAGTCCTTAGATTTACAATTGTGTTGTTTATCTTAAATATCCCTAGTACATTATAATGATTAATAGGACAATCATCTATAGACTAGTATGGGGTTGGATAGATATGGAGATTTCACGATCCAACACAAGGGTATGCCTTAGTGTAATGACATACTGGATTGACCCATTTCCGAGAAAGCTAAATACATGTTATTTAAAGTCACAAGTGCTTCTCGTGGTGAAAACGGTATTGTCGTCCTTAGACTTGAAGTCACTAGATCTTCTAGTTGTGGAATATTGTGTTTTGGTAGCGTCAAACGCTACACCGTGACTGGTTAGTCATAAAGACGCGTATTGGACACAATAGGAAACAAGCTTAGATATCGTAGTGATTAATTAATTAGAATGATCAAATCCCAACAACTGGCTAACTTAGTAGGACTAATATGCAAGTTGGACTAATCCGAACTTGAGTAGGATTAGCAGAGGGCCTTTATGTAGTAACAAGGAGTTGGACTATTAAAGGATCATCCTAGCTTCCTTCCCTAAAACTAATGCTCATAACATAAGTTGAGTAGGAGAGAAAGAACGAGAGAGTAAGACGACAAGAGGGCCGAAACCCCCTTGCCGTCCGCCCCTACCCGTCGGCCCACTACTGGAAACGGACCAAAAAACGGCGACAAAAACTTGCAGTTTAAGGCCTTTTTGTCGCAGTTTAAGACATAAACGGCGAAATTCTGCTCGGCCGCTAGGTAGTCTGACGTTTTTGCCTTTCGGCCTGAAAAAATAGCGCCGCATAGAGCTCTCGCCGCATATACTCAATACAAACTACGGTAGTTCTCGCCGTATATGTTAGGACATATACGCTAATGAAATATCTCTCGCAGTGTTTGATCTATCTTATGCGGAGATTAATAGAGCCGTTATTGCTTTTTTATTGTTGTTGTTGGTTACAATCAAATACGGCGAAAAGAGTATCACGCCGTCTTTGTTATATTGTGAACGGAAAGTTTTTAGCCATATTAGCTATTTCTCTTTCCGTATTTGATAGTAGAGATTTACGGCAACATTGTATTTTTTTGACGTTTTTGTGTTTACAGAAAACGGCATAAGTGTATTCTCGTCGTATGTGAGCTTTACCCTGCAACCAGTACAGTTTACTACTGGAGTAATTCAACATGTAGCCTTTTAGGCGCAATCCAACAATCACACACATCTAACCTATAGCCTTGTTGGCACAATCTAACAATAAAACACATCAACAAATCAAGCACATGCATGGAACAACCATCTACTGAACTTTAATTTTGCAGCGAAAACACATTTCAAAAACTGTAAATCCATTTATCTCCACAAAACGCCGTTTAAGGCATAATTCACAAAACAATTCTTTATAAAACTGTACCAAAAAACCTACGCTCTGGGACTTTTGCGCTAGCTATTTCCAAGTATACCCAATGTGGTACCTCTATCTGTATCCCTATAGTGCGACAAAGTGGCTTCAAAAAGCGCGCTCCTGTTTCACATAGGTGCGCTGGGACAAAACGGTCACGATAACGTGCACGTGCCAAAAGCCTGGATAGCCCTAAACAAGGATAACAGTAGCATCATAAGTATACGGACAATAAAACTACGCACTAGATCCAAACTGTACACAGTTAAGGTATTTTACGTCATTTTTTTCGAAAGAAATCAAAGAAACCAAGTTGATTTCTAAGACAACAAATACAAATGCGATAACATTTATTCTGAGATGATGGTTAAGTAGCTAATTCAATGTGCAGGGTACGTAAAACCTTGTGACTAGCAAAAAAATCCAACACTTGATAAATACCGGTCCAACACCCTGGAAAAAGTGTTTGAAGAAGAGAACATGGATAGCGTGAAGGGAAGCTCAATATTGAACCATGAGGGGTAAAACTAAACAGAAGCAAGTATATGTGAATAAATACTAACTATTTTATCGCTTATCACACAGCGAATTACCCTATTCATCAAAATTGAGAAACTAACACACAAAATTAATGACCACAAAAAACGCAAAATAAGAAAGCTTACCTATATATATGTGTGTGTGTGTGTGTGTGTGTGTGTGTGTGTGTGTGTGTGTGTGTGTGTGTGTGCGTGTGTGTGTGTTATGTCCACTGCCAGCTTAGAACGAGCAGCATACTATGCCGTCGTATCCTTTTTAACCTGCAATATCTACAAACTTATCAAAAAGGTATGTTCTGGGTTAAAAACAGCTAAATCTCATTAACAAACCGGTAAGCATATATTACAACACTATGAGGCCATGGTATTGTCTTGTTAAAGCGTCTTTCCATTTCTTCACACCGTCCATTTTAATAAAATGGATATATTGTTCTGGCCTTGCCACCTGCTTAACCAAAATTTCAAGGTACTCTTTTCCCAATTTTATTCCATGTACCACTTTTTTTTCTAAACCGGAAATAGCGCTTTTGTTTGGTCCACCATACAACACCACGGGGGTGACCGTTTTCTTTTCAAAACAAAAAAAAAAACATTTAGGAAAGGTAAAATTGTGCTAGGAAAGATTTTGTTATTAAGGTTTTTACATTTACCTGAGCAGGTTTAGGTGGCCGACAAGCAGAGGATGACGAGCCGATGGCATCTTGAGCAGGCGGTGGAGAAACAACTTCAGCAGACGATGGAGGCCGGACATTTTGATGAGCATGCGAGGGAGGCTGGTGCCTTCCATTCGCAGGTAATGGTGCTACCTTCTCAGCAGGCGACGGAGAAGACCCTACTCCGCCATTCTGACCAAGGTTGACAGGTGGCATAGTACCAACTTGGGTCATTTGAAGTAACACTTGTTGTACCTGTTGTTGTACCTGTCGTTGCACCTCCTCTGCAATTTTGTTTTGCATCTCCTGTTGCAGCTCTTCACGCAGCTCTTCATGCAGCCTCTCACGCATAGTACCAACTTCCAAACTGATCCTCCGACCCTTAACCTTTTTTGGACAAATTCCAATGCCCATTGTTCGCATACGACCTCTGTTGTCTGGCCCCAAAACTTCTTCGAACACTGATTCTCTATGCTCATCGACAGGTACTTCACAACCTTCAGGTGGCTGGAGCTTCTCAGTCAACTTCACCTGCAACACGAGCCGTCACCGTTAACATTAGAAAATTTCGTTCGCTTATATATACAAACTCAAATACTCGTAGAAAAACTAAGTGTCGTCGGGAAACACGCACAATGTTTTCAGCAGCCTCTGGATCATTCGAGTATGTTTTCTTGTAGACTGTTGGACGATCAAAGTCTTTCCCCTGGTTCTTCAGCTGAAATAGCCAATCGATGCCGACGAGAGCTTTGAACGGTCACGTCAATCAATAAAATGTAACTTAATTACACAAAGCAGTGTATGTCGAAAATACCTCTTCTCGCACTTGCATTTGGCATTTCCTTCCGCTTCTATGAATGCTCTTTTGCTTGCTTCTATTGATCTTATTATCTTGACTCCTAGCCTAAGAAGAACATAGAAGCAGGAGTCACGAACACGAGCAAGATTGGGGATAAATAACGTAGTGACTAACAAAATTAAAAATCTCAATTTTATCATTGATATTAATGCAGTAATATTAATAATAATAGTAATAATAATGATGATAATAATAATAATAACAATAATAATTATAATAAATATTAATATTAATAATAATAATAATAATAATAATAATAATAATAATAATAATAATAATAATAATAATAATAATAATAATAATAATAATAATAATAATAATAATACGACAGAACCAAGATGAGAGTACCTCAGCTTCCTCCGTCTTTCAATATTTGACCGATATCGGACATTGTCTTGGTTCCACCCGTGGCGGACATATGGATAAAAGTTCAGGGTTGTCTTTAAATGGTTCATAGTATTCCTTATTCAGTGTGTGCTTCCATTTCGACCATTTTTGCCCAAGATCTCGCATGCAAACTTCTTTGTATTCCTCAATAACATTAGCATTTTGCTGGTGCAATTACGAAACACTTCATTAATTAGTATAATTTTGCAAATATAATAGGAAAATATAAAGGGTAAATTGTACCACCTTTATGATATCCCACGTCTCTTCCTGCTTTACTGCAAACGCTGGTTCTGGATAACGCCAATATATGTATACTAGGGGCAGGAGTTCTCCCTTCCTTGCAAGAGGCCCCAGCTGATTCTGAAACACACTTCTCCAATCCCCTACTGGCACATTATATTCGTTGAACTGGAGGGAATTTTAAACCCTTTTCCCCAATCGTTGAATGGTTTAGAATTTCCTCTAGCTTTCATTTTTCTTTGTCTTCCAGAAGTTGATGGTCCTCCTAGTTGTCAATAAAAATGAAAAGTACACATATTTACGAGTTTCATAATTAAGTAGTAACAGCAGAGAAATTCAGACGAACGTCGGCAGACGTCGCGACTTTACCTGAACTTGGAACGATCCTTGTAGCATTTGGTCGATTAGTAGAACCTCCTAGTTGTTAAGTAGTGATGTCACGGCGCTTCGTAATATGTAGGATGAAATAAATTTATACAACCAAATTTCAAGAATTTACCTGAAGCACCATCTTCTGGGGTTGAAGCATTTGGGGAGGGCGTCTCAGGGGATGGTGCAGGGCGAGAGTCATGTGGTACACTTGGTGAATTTAGTACATATGGACCCGACTTCTCCACGCTTGTTGCTCCATTTGATTGATTAGAAGACCCTCCTTGGCGTTCACAAATTATGCAAAACATCACCATATAAATAGAAGGGAATAAATTCAGAGAAACCAAAATTTACAAGTTTACCTGAACCGCCTTCTTGTGGTGTTGATGCATTGTGTGGAGTCTTGTGGTGAACATCAAGTGTTGGTGGAGCGTGAGAATGAGGCCATGCATCGGCTTCTAGATCAGGGGTAGTGGAACCATCTGCTATGACATCAGACATAGAGCGAGCGCAAAACAGTTTAGGCTTCCTCGACACCATGGTATCCTGAAAATAAGAAACTAATTAATTATTAACATTATACATCCAGCAAAGTCATGCGCATTCAATCATAGAGTGAAAAATAATGCACACTTACTGAAAATTAGTTGGCCAAGTGCCGAGATGGTCATATAGAGATTCAAACACGAATCCACAAATGACACGACACGACAAATCCTATAATTTCACGAAACGGTCCTTCTGTTTTATTGAAATTACACAAATAACAATAATCAATAAAAAAGAATACCGAAAACTAGTTAACCCGTTACATACCAAATACTAAGGTCAAACTAATCATTATTGACATCACAGTCACAATCGTCATCATCGTCATGATCAGTATCATCACCACCATCGTCTTCGATGAAGTCGTCATCATCCTCAAAACCATCTTCGTTTACCCCATCATCAATGGAGATGTCATCTGGATTGTCGGGGATGTCTTCTGGAATGAGTGTTGGTTCATAATCAACTTCAACTACCTCCATATCTCCTCTAACACACTCAGTGTCATCTGTACCATATTTTCCTATCTGCTGATCATAGTATGGCTCTACTTGTGCACAAGTCACCGGAAAATTGTAGTTGTCCCTAGGCACCATCTTCACAGCAACACTCCAATCTTTATCAACTGGATCCGTCACATACCAAACTTTTTGAGCTTCCGATTCAAGGACAAATGGTTCAGCTGACACAGTGTAATCCTTATACAGCAAATGACTAAAATTAACCAAGGTGAACTTGAACTCGTCCTCTTTCATGCCATAACGATTGTCAACCCAGTCGCACTTGAAGAAAACAACTATTACCATAAGTATGTCGCAGCTGAATAATATCCTTCAAAGCATCGTAGTATGGTACATCACCAGTAGCTGGTCTCCTATCCGCTCGACTAGCGTAGCTATCAGTTGACACACTAATCCAAACCCTAGTGTTTTGAGTCTTCCTCCTGAGTTCACGTCGTTTGGTGTGAAATTCGAAACCATTTATTACATATCCGGAATATCTAATTGCCCATTCCGAAGGTCCTTGTGAAAGATTTATGACTTCACCGGATACGTTATTCCCGCCTAAGCTTTGCACCTACATTTTTCAGAGGCTTCATATCCAAATATCATTGCAACTACATTCTTTTGTTATTTAATTAACGTTAAATGTTTAACTTACATGACCTCTTAACCATGTTGAGAACTTCTCATTGTGTAATTTAGTCAGGTCCTATCCCGATAATCGAGGGTTTTCCCTTTTGATACGCGCTTTGTGTTCGCTGCAGTTTTGACAAAAATTATATTAGACTTCTAGGAAAAAATTGGAAACTCACATCGGTTACACTTAGAAGTAAGACTTACTCTCGGTAAGGGTCAATTGATTCTGAATTCGCTAACACATATCTATGCGCTTGTTCCAGCATGATTGGATCTAGATGCACAGTCATCCCTACACCCAAAGGACGACCGAATTCACTGATGTCACTGCGAATCGGACATCTATGTTTGGTTTCAACATTCTCATCCAAATATCTTGAACAAAACATTAAGCATTCTTTAAGTAGGTATCCCTCTGCTATTGAAGCTTCTGGACGACTCCTATTGCGTACATATTTTTTTAGAGTCAGCAAATACCTGCATTACAATTGTCGCATGGTATATATTATATGAACCACACATTTAATATTCAATTTACATCATGTTATAGTTAGTTACGTATACCTTTCAACATGGTATATCCATCGATATGTTACAGGGCCAGCAATTGTCGCCTCGTGAGCTAAGTGGATAGGGAGATGTAACATGATATCCAGAAAGGACGGCGGAAAATTTTCCTCAAGATGACAGAGAGTCAGTGTTACTTTCTCATGTAACTGAAGTAAATTAGCCGGATCAAGTGACTCTGAACACAATTGCCTGAAGAAAGAGCTTAACTCGATGAGTACTTGGACAACATTCTTCAGAAGTGTCCTTCTCACGGAAATGGGCAACAACTGCTGCATTAGAATATGGCAATCGTGACTCTTTAAACCCATCAGTGTCCTGTCCTTCATGGATACACGTCGGGATATGTTTGATGAATGACCATCAGGTACTTTAACATCTTTCAACACAGTGCAAAACATCTCTTTCTGGCATTTGCTCATGGTGAATGATGCAGGGGGTAACACATCTTTGCCTTTGCCCAAAATTTGTGGATGAAGTGACCCTCATATACCCATATCCTCCATGTCAAGACGAGCATTCAAATTGTCTTTACTTTCCTATATCGAGTCTGGTGTTGAGAATACTATCACACACATTTTTCTCTATGCATAACGTCGAGATTTGTGGAGTATTAAATTGTCCATCCAATAAGGAAATTCAAAGAAAATACTCCTCTTCTTCCAATTAAGAATGGGTACACCAACTCCAGCCTCAACAGTGTCCCTCCCTCTCTTTCGATTAGTCACAGAATCTCCATCTACCCCTCGCTCTCCATATTTTTACTCAATACGCTCTACTTTTCTGAACAATTCTTCTCCAGATAGCAGTGGTGGGGCCTCTCCGTCTTCTTCAGTCCCATCAAAACGTTTATCTTTACGGAAGCTGTAGTCATTAGGCAAGAAACGACGATTACCCCCATACGCGTGCTTTCTACCATATTTTAACCATTGATGGTGAGTGTCTTTATTGCAAGGAGGACATGCTAATTCTCCTTTCGTACTTCATCCAGACAAATTCGCGTACGCTGGAAAGTCGTTTAAAGTCCACATAAGATATGCACGTAATGTGAAAATTTCACCAGTTGCTGCATGAAATGTGCGTACACCTTGATGCCAGAAATCATTGAGATCATCTATTAAGGGTTGCAGGTAAACGTCTATATTGTTTCTAGGAGCCTTAGGTCCATCAATAAGGATCGACAAAATCATATTACCTTGCCCCGTACATATCCACGGCTCCGAGTTAATATTGGCCATGTACTATGAGCAGTAGTCATCGTCCTGAATGGATTAAATCCATCTGATGCCAAGCCCAATCTTACATTTCCAGGATCACTAGCGAATTCATGGTACTTTTCATCAAAAAAAATTCACGCCAAGGAGTCAGCTGAATGCCTAAGTATGCCATCTTTAGTATGTCATTTGTCATGCCATACCATTGACTTTACGATTTTAGAGGACATAAACAATCGTTGCAACCAAGGTTTGAGAGGGAAGTAGCGCATTTGTTTGCGAGGAATCTTGGTAGCCGGAGTGGTCCCATCTAGGTCATCCCCGTGCGGAATTGTTTTATACCTATCTTCTCCACAAAAATCACATTTCTCCAAATCTGCCTTCTCCTTCCAGTATAACATAAACTTTTCGGGGCAAGCATCATACTTTATGTAGGTAAACCCTACGAAATCCTTCAACTTCCTTTCTTCATAGTATGAATTGGGTAACTTATCCTCCTTAGGGAGAGCCTCTTTGAATAGTTGAAGCATATGATCGAAGCATACGTTTGGCAGGTTATATAAGACTTTGATGTGCAGCATTCTAACTACGAATGACAATGAGGAAAAATTCTTACATCCGGGATACAACACACTCTCAGCTTGTTCCAGTATTTTAAGGAGTTTAGCAGTTTCGTCGTCACCCGATGAAGATGTCTCATTATAGCTATTAAAATCTTGATCGGGATGAGCTCCTAATGCATCACGTACCATAACAATCATTTCATCTCCCCAGCTGTTTCTTCAGTACCCAACTCAGTTTCACCTAGTTCAGATGGTTCTCCATGATAAATCCATTTCAGATAATTAGGTTGGAATCCATTACATATTATATGACCTCTAACTACACTTCTGGTCTCGTAAAACCGGTTAAGACATTTTTTAAAAGGGCAACATATTTGTGACCCAACATCCATGCTCATGTACGCAAAGTCTAAGAACTTGTCACAACCATCAACAAAAGCCAGAATACACCTTGGGGTAATATGTATCCAACTCTTATCCATCGAGAATTCAACTAAAATAAAATGTGAAGAAAACCTCATATATCATTTATACTAAAATTAACTTAATCACATACGTTAAGAATTACTACAATGAACTTCAGCCCATATTAGTGTTCAAAATTTTAGAACAGACCCGAAAGCCCACCCTTAAATACCCTTTTAACAAACAAACGAAACTTTAACAAACAAACCAAACTTTCAGTGTACAATCATCCAAACACACCAAACTAGGTTTAGAATGTACATTGTACTTCCAAGGCAGAGGGATTACGAAATCATAAAAGATTTTAAACAAATTAGTCAGTCTCATGCGCGAATTAACTCTAGACAGGTAACTACAAATCAAATTGTTGAACAAATTGGCAAACTAATTGGCAAATTAACAGTCTCATACTTCGAAAAGAAGAAAGTCGTGTGAAACCTAAAGGTTTCATACGTGAATTAACCATAGACAAGTACAATGAAGAGAAGAAGAGAAGAATAACTCATACGGCTGGAAACGTCGCGGAGACAGCGAAGTCGCCTACACCCTTCGCCTGAACCACCCAAGTCGCCTGAACCACCAAAGTTGCCTTCGAACCCTCGGTGAACCACAAAAGTCTCCTTTCCCTCTCGCTAGGTCTATTTCTATTCTTTCTACGCGCGGGGTATGCACATGTTCGCCCGAAAATTTGACGGACAAATTAAACAATTTCGGAGTAGGGACATGCGTAAAAAATAACATTTACAGCGACATAACCCGTTGTATATGATAGTAATTAACGGCGTGAACTTATCTTCGCCATTTCTGTTAACTATTATATACCGAGATAATAAAATGGCGCCGTTAGTAAAATATTGTCGCCGTCTATAGTGAAAGTACTAACGGCAATAACGTATCACGTACTTTTTAACTGATCTCTTGCCGTTTAAGCAAAACTAAATACGGGACCATAATTTATCGCCGCATAAGACTATTTTAAGCGAGAATATAATATTTTGCCGTTTGTAACACAAGAAATGGCGAAATGTGCTCTTGCCGCGCGTTTTTTGGCATGTCTTCGCTATTTTTGTGTTCATTTCTAGTAGTGGCCAAAGAAGAGAGGCCGCCCCTCTCTTTGGTGCTCCGTTTCGTGATTTCTTCATCCTCTTCCATTCATCCTAGCTAGCACAAGGACATTGGAAGATCTAGATCTCAATACTATGCGTGGATCAACCGTAGAGTCATGATATTTTTCGCGTTAGAAGTCATCAAAGGAGACCTACAAGGCACATAACACGAATCATTTACCATCGCCATGAATTCTCTTCCTGTGATCCTTGGAGGGGCATAATCGGATAAATTATTATTTATTCCCCAGCGTATCCATGATGAAAACCCTACAGTGGTATCAGAGCCACAGGTCGTAGAGCATAACGTGGTTTATGGGTTACGTTTTTATTTATTTATTTTCACCTATAATTGTTGATTATTGCGGTAAAACGACAAATTAAGCATACTAGATGCATGTTGAATATCATTCAACCAAACAAGATCTAATTCTTGCATTGGATGTATGAATTAGTGAGTTTGAGAAATTTTAGAAACTAAGATATAGGGTTCTTGGGCATCCAATTGAAAAAAAAGAGTTTTTACAATTAGGAAACAACCAAACTTGGGAAACAAGGCAAGGAGTTATTTTGGAAACAACTCCTAAAGCTGGTTCGGCCCCCCTAGGGAACCGCCCCTCCTTCCTTGCCTCCCAAGCTAGGCTCGGACAAGGGGCCGGGGCAGCCCTAGCGAACGGCCTAGCCGTGTGGGCTAGGGGCTGGGCGGCCCAAGGTTTTGGGCGGTCCATTAAGGGGTTCGGCCAAGCTTTGGTGGGCCCTCTTGGACCGTTTTGACCCTAGTAATCCTAAAATCAACTAAAAATTGACTAAGCGTGTTAAAAAATGGTTGACTGTTTATGTGCAATTCGTATGGTGATTGGATATGGCCTTAGATGTGGTTTGTTGTGAATTTTTGTGGTTTGTTTACGGCCTGCAAGCTGATCAATTTGATGTAATAATTAATTAAGGTTTATAGCCTGTGAGTCGGTATTGTTTCTCAACTTGTGAGATTTAGTTTATTTTAGTATAGATGTTAGCTAGAACTAGTTAAAATTGATGATAGCCAAGATTGGAGAAAAGAAGCCCAAAGAATTAAAGGAACGACAACATGGAGCATGGAGCATTTTACAAGGCTATGGAGGATGGACCAAGAGATGGAGGCACATGGAGATGCGTTTTCTATTCTAGGGTTCTTATATATTCTCATTGGCTTGGGAATATCTTAGTCTAGGAGGCCATATCCACATCACGTCAATTTTTTTTGTGGATGTTTACTGTATTGTCTTAATATTGTTGTTGGTGTATGGATGATGCATGCAATTTGATAAGATAATTAAAACAATCCGGATCTTTTATTTGGAGTTTTTCCCAAACTCAAATAAATAGATCAGTTGATATGGATCAATAAAATAATTAGAATTGATAAAAAAATGCCTCAAAATAAAATATTACGTTTTGTCTTCTCGTTACTTAAACACTCATCACAAAATCAAATAATCAAGTTCGTGCGTGCCAAAGTAGGGCGACTTGATTCATCATTATGTGGTGCGATGGCACACATAGTGTGCAATTGTTGGAGTAAGAGGTTGGACGTAACTAACTAATTTTAATAAGGATTAAAAACCTAGAGGAAACCAATTGGGATTATCCATATGATATAAATAGGGATTTGTTTTCCCAGTTGAACCAAAAGTTGCAAGTGATGCAATTGGAATTGTTCTTACCTAAATAACTAACTTTTGGGTGACTTATCAAAGTAAGCTCAAAAGGAAGTGAAATATGGGTCTTGTCCCACTAGAAAATATAATGATATTTTCCGCATCAATATCTTTAGGGTTATTAATCCGTAGAAAAAAGTGGGAGTTGTATATAATAATCTAAGCATTATTAAATATAGTTAATTATTCACAAATACTAAAACTTGCGTATTTTCCTTTTTGTAGAATTCCAATGGCAAACAACTCATCGAACTCATCTCACTCCCTACGCTCTGTCCTTGAGAAGGACAAGCTCTCCGGGACCAATTTTCTAGACTGGTACAGAACTTGAGAATCGTTCTCAAGCAGGAAAAGAAATTGTACGCTCTAGAGGAGCAAGTTCCTGGAGGTCCGGAAAACAACACTCCTGCAGCCCTAAAGGCGTATCAGAAGCGTGTTGTTGACACTAATGATGCGGCCTGCCTAATGCTTTTCACCATGTCCTCTAAGCTTCAGAAGCAACATGAGAACATGAATGCAGTCGATATGATCGCACACTTAAAACAGCTCTTCCAAGAGCAGGCTAGGGTTGAGAGGTATGAAGTTTCCAAGGCATTGTTCAAATGTCATATGTCATAGGGAAATCGCGTTGGGGCGCACGTGTTGCGTATGATCGGCTATTTAGAGAGCCTCGGGCGCCTAGGGTTTTCGGTAGGTCAAGAGTTTGCTACCGATCTCATATTGCAATCGTTGCCTGAGAGTTATGGACTGTTCATTATGAACTATAACATGAATGAGATCATGAAATATCTGCCAGAATACTTCATATGTTGAGGACAGTTGAACAAAGGATCAGCAAGGGTAAGGGAAAATCTGTAATTATAGTGCAAAAAGGAAAGGGAAAAAGGTGTCCCTCTACCTCCAATGGAAAAGGCAAAGAAGTTTCCAAACCCAATGAATCTGCCCTTAAGCATGTTCGTGGCGTAGCCAAATGTGTGACTAAAGGTGAATGTCACTACTGCAGTCAGCCTAGACACTAGAGGAGGAACTGTCCAAAGTATCTGGAGGATAAAAGGCTTGGAATAGTGATTCCATCACCACCAGGTAATTTTTGTTATAGATGTCAATATTACTTGCTCTTCATCTTGGGTATTAGATACTGGATGTTGATCTGACATTTGTCGAAATTTGCAGGATCTAAAGAGAAGTAGAAGATTGGCTAAAGGAGAGATAGATCTGAAAGTTGGAATGGAGCAAAGGTTGCTGCATTGGTTGTAGGCATGTACAAGCTGTCTCTGCCTCCAGGATTAGTTTTAGAATTAAATAATTGTTATTTTGTGCCTGCTATGAGCAGGAACATTATTTCTATTTCTTGTTTGGACAAGGAAGGTTTTACTATTTCAATAAAGAACAATTATTGTTCCATTTATTTTGATAGTATTCACTATTGTAGTGTGCAATTATTTAATGGATTATATATCCTTGATCTAAGCAATCCTGTCTATAACATTAATACCAAGAGGATCAAAATAAATAACTTAAATCCTGCTTATCTATGGCACTGTCGTTTAGGCCATATAAACGAGAAACGTGTATCTAGATTCCATAAGGATGGAGACTCATTTGATTTTGAATCATATGAGACATGTGAGGCTTGCTTATTGGGAAAAATGACAAAGTCCCCTTTCAATAAGAAAGGTGAGAGGACTAGTGAGCAATTGGCGCTAGTACATACTGATGTATGTGGGCCATTTTCCACGCCTTCCAGGGGTAGTTATGTCTACTTCATTACGTTTACGAATGATTTCCGTAGATATGGATTTGTATACCTTATGAAGGCCAAATCTGAGTCCTTTGAAAAGTTCAAAGAATTCAAGAATGAAGTAGAGAAGCAGCTTGACAAAAGTATTAAGGCTCTACGATCGGATCGTGGAGGAGAATACTTGAGCCAAGAGCTTTACAACTATCTTAGAGAGTGTGGGATATTATCCCAACTCACTCCACCCGGAACGCCACAATGGAATGGCGTGTCCAAGGGAGGAATCGAACTCTATTGGATATGGTTCAATCTATGATGTGTCAAACTGATCTTCTGTTATCATTTTGGGGTTACGCTCTATTGAGTGCAGCTTTCACCATTAAATGTGTTCCATCTAAGTCAATCATGAAGACACCACATGAGATGTGGAGTGGGAATCGTCCCACAGTGTCGTTCATGAAGATTTGGGGCTGCGATGTCTATGAAAAACGTTTACTATCAGACAAGCTAGGGCCTAAGTCGAACAAATGAAAGTTTTTGGGATACCCTAAGGAAACTAAGGGCTATTATTTCCACAATTCGACTGAGAACAAAGTGTTTGTTGCTCGGACCGGCGTGTTTCTAGAAAGAGAATTTGTTTCTAAAGAAGCAAGTGGGAGGACTGTATAACTTGAAGAAGTTCAAGAACCACAAAGCATTGATCCTACTATGTAACGTGAACGGAAACCACAACAGGTTGTGGAGCAACTTGTTTAAGTAACACAAGAGCTTCGTAGATCTAGTAGAGTGGGCCAGGAGCCAGAGAGGTATGGATTTCTCGTGAATGAGTCTGGTGACACGTTGCTCATAGATGATAATCCTACTGTTGGAATAGGTTCCCTAGAGGCAATATATATTTAGTATGAACAATGTTTTGGCTAGAATATTCATTTATTATTTATTGTGATATTTAATAAAATGAAGTCCTTGTATACAATGTGTTGTTTATCTTAAATATCCCTAGTCCATTATATTGGTTAATAGGACGATCAAATAAAGACTAGTATGTGTGTAGATTGATATGGAGATATCAAGTCTATCACATGGGTATGCATTAGGAGTAATGGCATATTGGATTCACCCACAACGAGAAGGATACATTAGATTATGTTAAAGTCACAATCGCTTCTCGTAGTGCTAATATAATTGCAATCCTTAGACTTGAAGTCACTAGATACTCTAGTTGTGAAATTTCATGCTTTAATATTATCAAACGTTGCACCGTAACTGGGCAACTATAAAGGTAGTTACCGGGCATGATAGGAAGCAAGCTTAGAGATCGTAGTGATGTAGAGAGGATTTTTCCCTCCCACATAATGGGAGTTAATATCTGTGGCCACTTGAGTAATGGTGCTTATTGAATATCTGGCCAGACTCAGATAAATCAATATGAAGATATTGTTGTTATCTGCTTGCATAAGTATATTCCCAGGATCGAGGAACCATGGATTGGATATACGAGTGTGACTATTTATGTCTCGTGTCCAATCAGGATATGGAGACAAAGGGATAGTGCAATATGTGATATTGGGCACAAAAGGTTTGTCGGGATCACTGACTTATTTCGATTAGTTGTGGGTTGTGTGGATGTGTTGCTAAACACCGCTCCATGTTAGTAATTAGTTACTACCAATTAAGTAGAAACCTATGGGGTCACACGTCAGAAAGAGTTGAAATAGATTTGGGATTAATTAATATTATTAATTAATTAGAAGGATCACTTTGCAACACCTTGCAAAACTTAGTAGGACTAATATGCAAGGAAATGACTAATCCAAGTTCATGTAGAACTAGGAAGGGCATTTATGTAGTTAACAAGGAGTTTTTGGACTATATAAAGTATGCTCTATCTTCCTTCCCACAACTAATGCTCATAACATAAGTGAGTGGGAGAGAAAGAAAAAGAGAGAGCAAGACAAGACTAGAGGCCGAAGCCCCTAGCCCGTCCGCCCTACCCGTCGGTCACAAGGAGAGGGCCGAACCCTCTCTTTGTCCTCCGTTGCTTGATTCATTCTTCCCTCTTCCTCCGGTCCAAGCTATGACGAGGAGAAGGAAGAATTTAGATCTCACCTCTAGACGTGGATCAACCGTAGAGACGAGGAAAATATTCTTCGTGTGATCTCCCAGACCAAAAGGTACACATCTTCTATGCTCTTATCATGTTATGATAACTCTTCCTGTGATCCTAGGTGGGCTTTGAGTAGGAATTAATTTTTGTTATTCCGAAGAGGCCATAGAAGGCCAGACTCTCAGAAGTGGCTTGAGTCCATGAGATCCGAGATGGAATCCATGTATACCAACAAAGTATGGACTTTGTTGGAACCACCCGAAGGGGCTCGGCCCATAGGGTGCAAGTGGGTCTTCAAGAAAAATATTGACATGGATGGTAATGTGATTACCTATAAGGGCCGATTGGTGGCTAAAGGATTCAGACAGATTCATGGTATTGACTATGATGAAACCTTTTCACCAGTCGCAATGACCAAATCCATCTGAATCTTACTTGCTATTGCAGCATACTACGACAATGAGATTTGGGATATGGATGTCAAAACAGAATTCATGTATGGGAATCTCCTCGAGGATTTGTATATGACACGACCTGAGGGTTTTGAAGATCCAAAGCAAGCCAACAAAGTCTGTAAACTGCAACGATCCATTTATGGATTGAAGCAAGCTTCTAGGAGTTGGAACGACGTTTTGATGAAGTAGTCAAAGAGTTTGGCTTCATCAGAAACAAATATGAGTCTTGTGTCTACAAGAAGCTTAGTGGGAGCTCTGTTGCTTTTCTAGTCTTGTATGTGGATGACATACTACTCATTGAAAACGACATTCCCATGCTGCAATCTGTTAAAGATTTGCTAGGAAAGTGTTTCTCAATGAAAGACTCAGGTGAAGCAGCCTATATACTCGGTATGAAGATCTATAGAGATAGATCCAAGAAGCTGTTCGGCCTAAGTCAAAGTACATATATAGACAAAGTGTTGAAGTGGTTCAGCATGCAAGATTCCAAGAAGGGATTCTTTCCCATGTCGCATGGAATCGCTCTTTCGAAGAGTGGTTGTCCTTCCAATGAGATTGAGAAGTAATGCATGAGCAGGGTACCCTATGCCTCGGCCATAGGATCCGTCATGTACGCCATGTTATGTACTAGACCATATGTGTCATATACATTGAGTAGAACAAGCAGATATCAGTCCAATCGAGGTGAGAGTCACTGGATTGCAGTCAAGAACATCATAAAGTACTTGAGAATAACTAAGGATGCGTTCTTGATATTTGGAGTGAGGAAGAGTTGCGTGTAAGAGGTTACACGGATGCAAGGTTCCAGACCGACAAAGAGTATTTAAGATCACAGTCGGGGTTTGTGTTTTGCCTGAATGGAGCAGCGGTGAGCTGTAAGAGTTCCAAGCGAGAGACGGTGGCTGATTCTACAACAGAGGCTGAGTACATTGCTGGAAATGGCACAGCAAAGGAGGCTGTTTGGATTACGAGGTTCATCACTGAGCTTGGTGTGTTTCCTAGCATTGCGGATCCAATAGAGTTGTATTGTGACAACAATGGAGAGATCGCGCAATCAAAGTAACCCAGGTCACACCAGAAATCCAAGCACATACTCAGGAAGTTCCATCTTATTCGAGATATTATCGAAAGAGGAGATGTTCGGATATGCAAAATTCCTACAGATGAGAATCTGTCAGATCTACTTACAAAGCCGCTTGTTCAGCGCAAGCATGAAGGACACACGAGGAGCATTGGCATACGAGACGCACTGGACTTGCTCTAGTGCAAGTGGGAGACTGTTGGATAAGTTACCCGAGAGGCAATCTAGCTTAGTATGACCAATAAATTGGCTAGAATATTCATTGTATTATTTATCGAGATATTTAATATAATGAAGTCCTTAGATTTACAATTTTGTTGTTTATCATAAATATCCCTAGTCTATTATAATGATTAATAGGACAATCATCTATAGACTAGTATGGGGTTGGATTGATATGATATCATGATCCAACACATGGGTATGCATTAGGAGTACCAGCATATTGGATTGACCCATCTCCGAGAAGGTTGCATACAAGTTATGTAAAGTCACAGATGCTTCTCGTGGTGACAACGGTATGGTCATCCTTAGACTTGAAGTCTCTAGATCATCTATTTGTGGAATATTGGTTTTTGGTAGCGTCAAACGCTTCACCATGATTCGGTAGTCATAAAGGCGCGTATCGGACACAACTGGAAGAAAGCTTAGATATGGTAGCGATGTAGATAGAATTTGTCCCTCACACATAACGGGAGCAAATATCCTAGTTCACTCGAGGGATAGTGCTTATAGAATGTCTAGCCAGACTCAAATAAATCAATATGGGATATTGATGCTATTTGCACGAATAAGGCTATTCCCAGGATCGAGTAACTATGGATTGGATATAAGAGTGTGACTTGTATGTCTCTTGTCCAATTCGGATATTGAGACAAAGGGATTGACAATACTTTCACAAGTTTTGCCGGATGACTTTTTTTCTATTAGTTGGCTAGAATGAATGTCTTGCTAGAGGCCGCTCCATATTAGTAAATAGTTACTACCAACGAATTAGATACCTATGGGGTTACACGCCATACAGGATTGAACTAGACTTGGGAATTAATTAATATGATTAATTAATTAATTAGAAGTATCAAATCGAAACAACTTGCTAACTTAGTAGGACTAATATGCAAGTTGGACTAATCCGAACTTGAGTAGGATTAGGAGAGGGCCTTTATGTAGTAACAAGGAGTTTTTGGACAATATAAAGGATTTTCCTAGCTTCCTTCCTTAAACTAATGCTCATAACATAATTTTAGTTGGAGAGAAGGAAGGAGAGAGCAAGACAACAAGAGGGCCGAACCCCCTTGTCGTCTGCCCCGACCCGTCGGCCAAAGAAGAGAGGCCGCCCCTCTCTTTGGTGCTCCGTTGCGTGATTTCTTCATCCTCTTTCATTCATCCTAGCTAGCACAAGGAGATTGGAAGATCTAGATCTCAATCCTACGCGTGGATCAAGCGTAGAGACGTGATACTTTTCGCGTTAGAAGTCGTCAAAGGAGACCTACAAGGTACATAACACGAATCCTTTACCATCGTCATGAATTCTCTTCCTGTGATCCTTGGAGGGTCTTTATCGGGTAAATTATTATTTATTCCGCTACGTATCCATGATCAAAACCCTACAAAATACTACAGAGCTCCCACTAACCTTCTAGTAGACACAAGGATCATCTCCGTTCTTGATAAAGCCAAACTCTTTGATTGCATCATCAAAGCAAGGATTCCAACTACTAGAAGCTTTCTTCGACCCATAAATGGACCGCTACAGCTTAAACACTTGTTACACAGCAGAGAAAGAAAAAACTCGGCTCAAACCACTCCATCAATCGCAGGTGAAGCATTCAAAACGTGATAAAGGAGATAAGGTTACCTTTTTAATCTGACTGATTACTGCGTAGAATCAATGTCCATGCCTCTGTAGATATCCACGCCGTAGGATGAGCAGTTGGATCTTCCTCTATTGTTTGTGCTAGTAGTGTAGGGAAGGAAGAAATTTAGAGCTTGTTCCAATTGAGTTGTGCATGAAACCGTAGAGGAGGGCGAAGGGGCGGTCATGCCTCTTCTGCTGTCGGGTAGAGAGGTTTGGCCCTCTCTCTTTTCCTTCTCTTGCTTTAATTTTTCATCTTATAAAATATTAGAGCTGGACTTCTCTTTTATAATTAAAAACTCTTTATTACAATACTGACGCACTACTAATCCGATTCATACTTGGATTCATTTGTAGTTTAGTCCAATTTTCTATTTAGTCCAACTAAATATGCACGCTGTTACACTTTGATCCATGATCATTTTAACTCTTAATTAGTCAAACTAATTAACATCTACATCAATTCTAATCCTTTGGTGTGTGACCCTGCAGGTTCATATTACGTTGGCAGTAACAAGCAATGTCTAGCAACACATCTGTGACGACCCGGTCACAATTTTAAAAATAAATTATCGATTTACGATAAACACGTGGACAATCTCAACTAAGTCTGAAACGTCCAGACGTCCAAATCTCAACCAGCAGGACACACAGTCCTCCGAAACAGCATTTTTTATTCACTTTTCTGAAAAACTGGTATGTGACTTGAAAGTGTGAGTGTGCAGGTGTTAATGTAGCTAAGATACTCTAGAAGGGGGGTTGAATAGAGTATGCCAACTTTTTGCAAAACTTGCTAGGAAGATGAAGACTTGTGAAAATACTGAAGTTCAAGGCCTTGAAAACTAGTTCAAGCCCTTGGAGGAGATGCAGACAGTATAAAGCAAGTAAGCCTTTTTCAAGGCCTTGGAAAAAAGTTCGAACCCTTGAAAAATAGAAAGTTTTGTATGCTGCAAATACTATGAAACAGAATGAACTGTAAATGCAAGAGACAAGTGATTTATAGAGTTCAGTCCACTTGGACCTACGTCTCTACCTCAGGGATTAGATCCCTGCAGGATTTTCAACTCAATTCTAATTAATCAAAAGCTAAGCCCTAGAACTCAAGGTGAGCTCCATTTATACAGGTTGAGTCTCGTATTTTGTTGCTTCAAGGTGAGCTCCATTTATACAGGTTGAAGCTCTGCAAATCTTCCCAGACTTTCAGCAACAACTTCCTATTTTGTAGGCAATAGCTTTGACTCTCTATAACAGATTTCTCCAACAGATAGTTGATCACAATCTTAAGAAATATTGTTGTGATCTTTTCTTTAAACAATCTGAGAAGTTTTCATGAGTCTCTGATTGATCACAGGATCAAAGTGTCCAACTATTTCCAAATCTGCAAAAGTTCAGTTTAGGAAACAATCCTGCAAATCTTGGAAATAAAAGTTCCTGCAATACCAAAGTCAAATAGATGATATTCTATGTTCAAACGTGTTAGTAATTTTTCTTTTATCATCTAATAACTGTGAATCAAACATAGGAAAGATAGAGAGGAAATCAACTCAGAGAGTTTGCAGAAAACTCCCCCTGAGAATGTTCACACAGGTTAAACAGTTTCAAGGCTTTGAATCCAGTTTCAAGGCCTTAAAAATAGCTAGCCTTTGAGAAATAATTCAAGGATTTGAAAGCTGATTCAAGGCCTTGAAATAGCTAAACTATTCCAAGCCTTGCACAACCTGATATTACAATCTCCCCCTTGATGAAAGACAAAACCAAATTCTATTTTATCCTTAGTCTCTGCAAAAAATACTGATTAGTTTTCCATGCATAACATAGTAATTCCAAAAAGATCCAACTTATTCAAATTTCCAACAGAAAGTAAACAGCTCATCAAGAAGCAAATAACACCCAAAAACAAAAGCTAAACCTAGAACAAAACCTATAATTTTCTCCCCATTTTTGAATTTCATCAAAAAATGATAGAAAAGATGTTGGGTCAAGTGTCTGGAAGATTTTGAAAACGTAAAGAAAAAAAGAGAATGTGGAAGACAGAGTAGGCAAGATTAAGGTTCTGGGGCTTGATCCCCAGCTCGATCTCCTTCTTCTTCACCACTGTCTTCAGCATCAGTCTTCTCTTGTTCTTCCTGTTCATCTTCAATCCTTTAGAGATGTTTGAGACAAACCAAGTCTCATCTGGAGCTGAGTTCTTTGTTGAGGCTTTTGAATAGATATGCAGTGCCTTCTCCAATTGATCTTCTGGCTGTGCTTCTGTCACCTTTCCTTTCCCTTTTTCTTCTTGAGTTGGTTTCTTCTTCAGCTTCTTGGAACTAATGATCTCTATTTCAGGTTGATTCTTTGTAACAGCCTCCTCTTTCTATTTCTTCTTCTCTGAGGAGGAAGTTGTAACCTTATTGAACTTCTTTTTGGGAGGAGGAAGATCTGGAACTGCCACTGCACTAGAGGATCTAGAGCAAGAATCTCCACTGACTTCTTGAGTTTCATCCACTATTGCCTTTATTTCTTCTCTGAAGCAGGTTTAGATCCTCCAGCCATCTTGATTCTGTCTGAGGCTCTCCTTTTGATCATTAGGGTTTGAGAGAAGAATAGAGAGAAGTGGAATGATACGGAGAGAAGGATAAGAGAAGAAGATAAATACTGAAAGAGTTTAAGTTTCAAAACGAAACTATAATATTTATCTGATCTCAAAAAGATTTGCAATAATCAGAGAGAGTTCAAATCTTTTATGCCGTTGGAGAATAAAATATTCTAATACTATTTTTGGATAAAACAAATTTTTTGAAAAGGGTATGTGCAACAACCCCCTTATCCGGCTCGGGACAAGACCGGGAGGGCGATGCTTAATAGAAGCGGCGGAGATCAAAAGCAATACATTTCACAACACTTATTCATATTATGAAACACCAAACTTAGAGTATTACACACTAGTTGCTACTATTACACAAAAAAAATTCACAAAACTTATCTAACATTTATTAGATAGTCTCCTGGTGACGTCCATACTCTAGATAAGTCTCGCGCCCCTTCTATCTTACAGTCCAGCTCCTAGGCTTGCGGTGGGAAGAAAAACAAGAACCGCAGTTTCCAAAATCAGCTTGAAATGCTGAGTGAGATACACCTTAGCGTGTAAAACAAGAAAGAGGGTATAGTTGCTGTATCACGAGTCAAGTAAAACAGTAACAGAATACGAGTAAAACATTATCAGAGTTTGCAGCACAAATAATCATTTATGAACGTTCCAGAAACAAATCCATTTATCGAAATCCTGTTCCATTGCACATTTCCAAAAGACATAAGCAAAGAAGTTCAGTTATTATCTCTTCTCGCTGTACCAGGGTAGACCAGTGACCACGGCAGACATACTAGACCTTAAGTGTTGCAACACCCTCCTAAGAGCGTCAATCAAAGGAGTGTTATCTAGATGCTGGACCCTAGCCAATAAGGCGTAGAGCCGGGGCACGCGAAGTCCCGCATTTTAGGGGATATAACCCAAGGGATATAAACCTTAGGGGCACAAGGAGTCCCGCATTTTAGGGATCTGAGCCCAGGGGATCGAAACCCAATAGAAGTAACATAAGTGGTTCCGATACAAGCGAATCTTTCCACTTTGCATTATCAGTGGATTATCTTTGCGTGACAGTTTCAAAAAATCATTTTGAAATGTAACCAAACTCAAACAAAATGTGTGAAGCACAAAACAAGTTTTGAGACAATTAATAAAATCAGATATTGACACGAAAGAAGCTAGGCTAGCTAGGCTAGGCATGCAACTCACCTCGATTCCGTAGCGTCGGATCGTCTCAGTCGTAGTCGTTGCTTAAGGTTTCGTCACCTACAAATCGAAGCTTCTAAATCGTCACAATTTCGTATATAGCTCTACGAGTCTTATTAAGAATAAATCTTAGCTTGTTCCGAACTCGCGTATTAATTTCTCGACGTTTCTTTATTTAGTTATATTTTCTTATTAGTAAAATTATCAAACAACGAGGATATATTTTAAGAACTATTAAATTTTATGTTTCAAAAGTCTTATTCGTTTATAGGATTTTTTCTTTATAAAATACAAGTTAAAACTAATGGTAGTTTATATTTTTATGCAAAATAAGTATTAGAATTAACAGCGAAACAATATCGGATTTTAAGAAAAATCACATCTAAATACTTGAAATGATGCAACGACGTTATAAGCTAGCAAAAGTTATCTTTTATGAGTATTTGCACAATCAAATTGAGAGTTAGACGGTTAAACGCAAAGTTTGTTTAGTTTTTAATAACATATTACTAGTTTAATTTTTAACAAACGGCTCGTATAGTATATCAACGCCCGAATCACTTTTTCGTAACCGGGACGAAAACTATTTTTTTAGAAGATATTTTAATCCAGAAATAACATTTTTATTCTTCGCGTATAATATAACGTTTATATAAATAACAATTGAAATCCCCAGATTTACTTTAAAAGTCAGCAGTAACCCCCCCACTCACATGGCAGTTCTATTAAGAGACGAGTACTACCCACCAAGTTCTCAAAAATACAAGCAGCTACCCCCCTTTATATGATCATCATGCCATAACCAGTTTAGAGAAAAGACACTTTCACCCCCTTTAACACGAACATCAAATTCATCAAGCTAAACATGGATTCGAGCATTCAAAACTTGGTTTTGATTGTTTAAATGAAATCATGACGAGATTTAGAGCATACCTAGGCCAAGAATGGCCGGAATCGGTCAAGAAACGAGTTGTTTCCGGTTGACCGTCGAAGTGACCGACGGTGATTTTTTAATTCCGGCGACAGAGGCCTTCCGGGTTCTGTTTGAGCCTTCTAGCGAGCTCCTTGGACTCCTAGGAGTCGACCGGTAGCAACGATAGGCCGTGGGTGATGCGTGGTGGAGCTTGGCCAAAGCTTGGCCGGCGTTAATGGTGGTTTGGCTGGCGGTGTGGCTTCGGCTACCTCCTGTAGCGCCACTGTTTCTTCTTCCTTTGCTTCTGCTGAGATCGAAACAGGGGGGAAACGAGAGAGAGAGAGAGAGAGAGAGAGAGAGAGAGAAAGGAAAACAGAGGCCGGTGATGGGGTTTGGTGGGTTCCCGACGGGAACGGCGGCGGCAGTGGTGGCCGTCGGCCACTGCAGCTGCTGCTGTTGTTTCTATGCGGCTCAGTAGAACAGAAAGAGAGAGACAGAGGGAGAGAAAAGAGGCAGTGGGTTTTTGAAGGTGGTGGTGTTGGTTTGGCCGAAGGTGATGGAGGCGGCGGTGTTAGTCACGGTGGTGGTGGTGGTGGCCGGAGAGAAAGAAGAAGATGGTGATGATGCTGATTGTGAGAAGAGAAGAGAATAGGAGAATTAATAGGGAGGCAAGGAGGTGGAAAAGTTGGCGGTGGTCGTGATGATTTTGTTTGCAGAAGGAAAAATCTGGAGGAAGAAATTCGATTTGTAGAAGATGACTAGGAAGAATTATTGGGTGTGGTTGGAGTATTGTTTGCTACAGAAATTTGGTGTAGTACACTCGCGACATCTTGCGGTGGTCATACACGCGATCACAACTAAAAATAAAGAAATACACACAATTTAACTTTGAATACTAACCCGACATTTTCTAAAATCTCACCCGGATTTCTTAATTGTAAAAAACACGACAAATTTACCAAATTTTATTTTATCACAAGTTAATTATTATTTTGCTCCCGAAATTCTCACGCGATTTCTTAACGAATATAATTTTTTTAAATCCTGAAATTTCTCAAATCACTTCTCGAAAATTTCGAACTAAGTTTTGCATCTCAGATTACAGAATTACCCTTAGAAAAATAGGGGTATTACAGTAGGGACTATATTAGGCAAATATCTATAGAGATATCACCCAACACAGGAAAGATCCAAGTTTATTGGCTATCAGTGTAGCAGACTTATTTTCAAGGCTTTGAAAAGATTTACAAGGTCTTGAAAAATTGTAACACTGCAACAGATAAAGATCAAGGCTTTGAAAATCAAATCAAAACTTTGAAAACACATACAACTTACCTTGCTTACCTGATGCTCCCCCTAAACCAATGCATCTTTATTTAGCATTCCCAATTCCAATCTCAGAGCTGAGAATCTTTCATCTGCTAATGGTTTAGTGAAGATATCTGCAATTTGCATGTTAGAAGCAACAAATTCAAGAACAATATCACATTTCTCAGCATGATCTCTGATGAAACGGTCTCTGACATCAATGTGCTTGGTTCTTGAGTGTTGCACTGGATTCTTTGTGATTGAAATTGAACTAGTGTTATCACACTTGATAGGTATGCTCTTGAAATCAAATCCAATGTCTCTTATTTGTTGAGAAATCCATAGTACTTGTGAACAACATGCTCCTGCAGCTATATATTCAGCTTCAGCTATTGATAGAGCAACTGATTCTGTTTCTTGGAATGCCAACTGATCAGTGATGATCCAATATATTGGCAAGTTCCTAAAGTTCTGTTCCTATCAACTTTTTAACCTGCAAAGTCAGCATCTAAAAATCCATGCAAAGAGAAATTAGAATGCTTTGGATACCAAGGCCCTAAGTCTTTGGTTCCATTGAGATATCTGAATATTCTCTTCACATCAGTTAAGTGTGATTCCTTAGGATCAGCTTGAAATCTAGCACACATGCATACACAAAACATTATATTTGGTATGCTTGCAGTGAGATAGAGTAATGATCCAATCATACCTCTATACTCGTTTACATTGACACTCTTACCAGATTCATCCTTGTCTAAGGACAGTGTAGAGCTCATAGGAGTCTTGGCTTCCTTACATTGAGCCATGCTATATTTGATTAGTAAGTCTCTTGTGTACTTGATTTGATTCAGAAAGATTCCCTTCTTCAACTGATGTATTTGAAGTCCTAGGAAGAAGTTCAACTCTCCCATCATGCTCATTTCAAATTCCCTGCTCATAAGACTTGACAATTCTCTGCACAGTTGATCATTAGTAGCTCCAAACAAAATATCATCAACATATATCTAAACTACAAGCAAATCTTTCTCATGAGTCTTTATGAAAAGAGTCTTGTCTATTAAACCTCTTTTGAAATTATTTTCAAGAAAAAACTTTGACAGTCTTTCATATAAGCTCTTGGAGCTTGTTTCGAACCATAGAGAGCTTTGTCAAGTTCGTAAACATGATCTGGAAACTTGTCATTTTCAAAACCAGGTGGTTGTGCAACATAAACTTCTTCTTGTAAGTAGCCATTTAAGAAAGCACACTTTACATCCATTTGAAAAAGTTTCATGTTCTTGTGAGATGCAAATGCAAGTAAAATTCTAGTTGCTTCTAACCTGGCAACTGGAAAAAAAAATTCCTCATAATCAATACCTTCTTCTTGATTGTAACCTTGAGCAACTAACCTTGCTTTTTTTCTGATCACATTGCCACTTTCATCCAACTTATTTCTGAACAACCATCTGGTACCAATGACAGACTGGTTTGTAGGTGAAGGAACCAGGTTCCAAACCTTATTCCTTTCAAACTCATTGATTTCACTTTGCATAGCAATGATCCAGTCTGCTTCTTGTAAAGCTTCCTTCACATTTTTAGGTTCTACAAGAGAGATAAAAGCATTAAAATCACATAAGCTCTTCAACTGTGATCTAGTTTGTGTACCATTGGTTGGATCTGAGATGATATTATCAACTGGACGAGATGAGAGATATTTGAATCTCTTTCTTGGAGACCATGGTTCAGGCTCTTCATAGATCTTCTCTTGTCTTGAAGTAGTGGCTTTGTCACTTGTATCCTTCTGATCATCTACTTCAAGGCTTTGAGGCTTATTTTCAAGGCCATGAACACCATTTTCAACTTGAAAATTTCTTCTATTTTCTTCTGAGCCTTTCTTGAATCCCATTGGATTCTCAGCTTCTTCCTCTAATTCATGCTTATTCAAACTCAAGTCTGAAAAGCTTTCACTCAAAGAACCATCATAGCTTTCATCAAAAATAACATGAATGCTCTCTTCAACCAATTTGGTTCTTTTATTGTAAACTCTATAAGCTTTTCTATTCAGAGAGTAACCAAGAAATATACCTTCATCACTTCTTGCATCAGACTTACCAAGATTGTCTTTTCCATTGTTATGGACAAAGCAAGTGCCTCCAAAGGGCCTGAAGTATGAAATGTTTGGCTTCCTCCCTTTGAATAGTTCATAGGGGGTCTTCTTCAGAATAGGTCTGATCAAGCACCTGTTCAGAATATAGTTTTTTGTATTCACAGCTTCTGCCCAATAATGCTTTGGCAGCTTGTTCTCAAGAATCATTTTCCTTGACATATCTTCAAGAGTCCTGTTCTTTCTTTCAACAACACCATTCTGTTGAGGAGTTCTTGGAGCAGAAAAGTTGTGAGTAATACCATGCTTATCACAGAACAAATCAAATTCTAATTGATCAAATTCTCTACCATGATCACTTCTAATTGAAGCTACAGGTAGGTTTTTCATAGATTGAAGTTCTCTTTTACCTTTTGGAGTAGGAGTTCTCATAGGACCACAGAGATCCATATGAAGCAGTTTAATAGGTCTAGTTGTACTTACAAACTTCTTTGGATTGAAGGAACTTCTGGTCTGCTTGCCTTTAGCACAGGCTTTGCACATTTCATCTTCTTCGAACTTAATGGATGGCAATCCTCTTACCAAGTCTTTAGAAATCAACTTGTTCAAAGTATGCAAACTGATATGACCAAGCTTCATGTGCCAAAGCTTTGAATCCTCTTTCAAGGCCTTGCGACACTTCAAACTTTTACCTGCAACTTTGTTAGTCTGAAAAGTATAAACATTGTTTGATCAAGAGGTTGTGAGAATGCAATCTCCTGATTTCTCAATTTGCACCACACACTTCTCTTTATCAAAAATAACTTTGTTTCCATTGTCACAAAGCTGAGATACACTAAGCAAGTTAAATTTCAAACCTTCAACTATATACCCATCAGAATTAGAGTTTTCAGAATTTGTACCAACTTTACCAATACCAAGAATATTGCATTTGCCTTTTTAGCCAAGTGTAATTGAACCTTCTGATTGCTCCTTTAATTCTGAGAGTAGAGATCTCTTTCCACTCATATGCCTTGAGCAACCATTGTCCATAAACCCCTTCTGTTCTTTGATGTTGGTGAAAACCTGCAAACACCAATCACTGCCTTACCCAGCTGTTAGACCAAGTGTGGAATTTGGATTCATAGTCAGGATCAACCATGTTAGGTGGTCTAACCCCTTTAGGAACCCAAATCTGCTTAACTTGTCCTTTGAGTTGAAAAGGAAAAGTGTTCCTTATTATGTGAGGGTCTCTTCTTCTAAAAGGAAAAGTCATCTTAACATGACCAGTTTTGCAGCAGTAATGACATGTGACACGCTCCAACTGCAAATGCACAGTTGTCGGTGTAGTAATAATCGGAAAAGCCCGGTTTGTCGAACCCAAGGGACTTCGTGTAAATTAACTACTAAATTTGTTCTTTGTGTGGGCAAAGCGCAGTTGTTTGGTTCTATTTCTACTAATAATTAAAAATAACAATTATCTCAAATAATTCAAAGAATTATTCCAAGATTAATAAGCACGTGTTGTTTATCAAGTTTGATTAAATTCAGGATATCTCTACGGATCACTAGGTATGTCACACTACGTTGGATTTATGTTCTACTAACACGATGAGTTCTTATTCTAGTTAAACGAGCAATATTCTATTGAAGATGTCTCAACCAATAACTATGCCTAAACTATCGTAACTGATTCCTCTAGCTTACTCAAGTTCAAACACGCATTACGATGATAATTCTACTCTTGTTCTTAGCTAACTAGCAAGATTCCTCAACCCTAGATTCGGCTAGTGTGTATTTCAATTTTCCGGGCAACAAACGTAGATTCCTCTATCGTTCATAACCTAGCACAATTCTATTAATACGTCTACCAATAGAAAAGATAAATTAAAAGCATAAAATACACATAACTAGAGAAGAAATCATCAATTAAGCATGATTGCATGAAAGAAAATCCATAAACCACAATACGTAGTGATCAAACCCTAGTTTCCTACGAGATATCCCAAAATAAGGGTTTAGCTACTCATAATCATGTTCAAAATACAAAGTATCATGATCCAATATGAAAAACTAGAGAAGAAACGAAGATTAGAAGCCAAACGGATGATCCAAGCTCTTCAACCTAGCTCCAAGCTCTCCAAGCACGTCTCCCAATGTGTTTTCTGATGCCAAACACGTTCCCTAATGTTTCCTAAGTCTTCCGTGGCTCAAACATCTCAAAACTATGCCAAAATAGCGAAAATAGCCCAAAAATCCGATCCTGGCCGCAGAAGTAATCGTACGATTACTTTCAAGTAAACGTACGATTACTTGCATTGAAGGTAATCGTACGTTTACTTGAAAGTAAACGCACGATTACTTCTGAGTGAAGGTAATCGTACGATTACTATGAGGTAAACGTACGATTACTTCTGGTCTTCCACCAATCAAACTTCATCTTCTTGCTCTTTTTTCCTTTCGTCTTCAATTCCCGAGCATCCCTTTGAGCCTCCAACTTTTCCGAAGTTCACTTTTGCTCCAATGTCACGTCCCGAGCTCCCGGTTCCTGAAAACCACAACACGAGAAACATACCGGAAGATCAAACGTGATAAAATATAGTCAAAATTAATGCAAAAAGTGCCCGGACTCATCATTCACGTACAAAGACTCAACATGCTCAAATTTAGCAAGAAATGATCCAAAATCCATCAAAACGCATCGGAATACACGCAAAACGGTAAGGAAACATATAAGAATATAACTCCAAATATGGAGTTATCAACTATCCCCACACTTACCCGTTGCGCGTCCCGAGCAACAATCCAAATCTCAAACTATCAAAAATCATCCGAACCTTCCTCCTCTCATCTCACCTCTCGAGTCAACCATTCCAACCAAGACCATTGCATACTTTTCAACTTACCAATTGCATACTAACCTCAATTAGCCGACTCAATACACACGACGACTCAATACAAGACATAACGATGCAACAATATGATGCAATGCAATTATATGACTCGATCCTACTAAACACATATATACACAAAATATCTTTTTAGGCGAGATCGGGCAATCTCAATTAGCTTAAAACGGTTCTCATGGAGTGATGAAGAATCTAGGAACGAGGTATGAATTGCAACTAAAATTGACAACAAGAATTTCCCTTAGTGGGTATAGAAAGCCTAGCTTTACTACGTGTAAGAATAACCTACCTCTTCGCGTGTGCCGATAAATAAGAGGCTACGCTAGGCTAAGCCACATTCAAGGTCCGAGCTCCTATTCCGCTAACGGGTTAAAATGTAGAGGCTTAGGGACAAAAGGATAATCATGTAGTAACAAGTCCTAAGCGTCACATTCTCACGTTAAAACCCACATCTCACACACCCTCACCACGATGATAGGAACCGCAACCCGAAACTCACCATCTCCGGCCCTCGATCCCCTCAAACCCCGGTACAATACGATTTCCGTGGCCACCGTCGTGAAACATGCATAGAATGAACATCGCCGTCAATGAAATAGTCGCTTCCACCACTCGGTCTTCATTAAGCTCCACTTTATTCCTTTATTTCATCTCTCCTTTTTTTTCTCTGTTTTTTTTTCTGTTTTTTTTTTTTCCAATTCTCTCAATATCCAAAAACACAACTTCTACAACGTATATCTCGAGTGGTCTTCCAAGTGTCAAGCCAAACAAAAACGTTAAGGGGAGGAAGTAAACAGTCCAATGAATATATATCACAAGTAAAATCCATCTCCCCCTAACTCAATGAAATACACGGTGCCACCAAACAAAGCCGCAAACAAATCCAAGTACATGTATGGGGATGGAGTCGTCAAAAGCTCAATCTCAATGTCCGTAGTCAAAAGTCGACATCCCCACACTAGAATATACCCATGTCCCCTCTCAAATAATCAAAACAATGTAAGTCTCGTGCTTAATCCAACCGATCCTCCTACACCAAGATGATGAAAAGAAACGATCCCTAGCACGATCCACCAATCAAATCACCCAACCCAATTTGTGCGTATTAGATGCCACGCACTCACGGCTCTCCACAACTGTGTCCATGGTGTAATGACATGGAACACCGCCACACCGAAGTGCGCAAGCCTACTCTCACTCACCCTCGCATTCCCCTCGATAATCAGAAATGAAGTACATGCGATACGTAAGACTCACTCAAATATATCATGAAGTACTCCCTCATCGAACCCCCTCAACTACAAACACCCTCGTGACGCACTAAAGCGGTGATTCTAACCAATCGATGATGAAGGCCAAGAATCGTCACCTTAAGTCCAGAGGTTATCAAAGAATCCAAGGTTCAAAACAGGGTTTACTAGTGGTCCTACAAGGTAAGTTCTATAAGCAGTGAGTGCTCTAATACACACCTCGCACACCTGTTCTGTGTGCCACTACGAGGCGGGTTGGCGACTACCTAGGACGTACACATGAATGTTCGGCTTGTTTAGCTCACACCTAGCTCAACTCTTGTAAGAAAACAAGGCACACACTTTAGATTTGAAAATCATTTAAGTGTATTAAAAATAGGCAGGTATTCCCGTAAAGAAAGTCTCTCTATACATACTAAGGGGAACTCAAATTGTCATTCTCGCTCACATCTCATACCCTATGCTTAAAGTTCTCACACTCCTCGATTTTCCAATTTCAAGCTTCTTTTGATTGCCCTTTCTCAATTTTCAATTTGTTTTAATTTTTTTTTTTAATTTTTTTTTTTTTTATATTTCCTACTCTATATGCATGGGCCGACTCGAATGAAGACTCGAAACTGACTCGATTCGGGTAGGTGGACTCAATTAAACAAAACGTGCACTAAACATAAACTACTCACAATACGACACACACAATATATATAAACACGACACGGACTACAAAAACAGACTCACAATTCGACACAAACAACCTATATGTAACTGGTGAATGCAGACACGGACTTGGCTAATAAAGGCTGAGAAACCCCCCCACACTTGAACGCGTCGTTGTCCTCAACGAATGCATAGGTCAAGCGACAAGACTCAGCATTCAAATGCAGGGGATGGTAAGTCTACTCGGACGAATCCTCGTCGTCCTGGTCCTGGTCTCCGGAATAGGCATCCGAATGGTACTCGTAGGCACCAGGGTAGGTCTCTTGGCCACTAGGCCACTGATCTCTCGGAAATCCCACATGAGTGGCCAATGCCTCTAACCACTGGTCCTGACGGTGTTGATGCAGACTCACCTGACGTAGTCCCTGTCCTAAGTTACGCATGCTACTGCGATGATGCTCAAACTGCCTAGCACTCATGTCAGCAACATAGTCACGGGACCGACCCTGGGATGTGAGGGTCATAGTCCTGGTCAATCTCAACTCGGCCATCAAGTCCATGCCTCTGTAGATATCCATCAATCGCATCAATCGCAGGTAGATATCCACGCCATCAATCGCAGGTGAAGCATTCAAAACGTGATAAAGGAGATAAGGTTACCTTTTTAATCTGACTGATTACTGCGTAGAATCAATGTCCATGCCTCTGTAGATATCCACGCCGTAGGATGAGCAGCTGGATCTTCCTCTATTGTTTGTGCTAGTAGTGTAGGGAAGGAAGAAATTTAGAGCTTGTTCCAATTGAGTTGTGCATGAAACCGTAGAGGAGGGCGAAGGGGCGGTCATGCCTCTTCTGCTGTCGGGTAGAGAGGTTTGGCCCTCTCTCTTTTCCTTCTCTTGCTTTAATTTTTCATCTTATAAAATATTAGAGCTGGACTTCTCTTTTACAATTAAAAACTCTTTATTACAATACTGACGCACTACTAATCCGATTCATACTTGGATTCATTTGTAGTTTAGTCCAATTTGCTATTTAGTCCAACTAAATATGCACACTGTTACACTTTGATCCATGATCATTTTAACTCTTAATTAGTCAAACTAATTAACATCTACATCCATTCTAATCCTTTGGTGTGTGACCCTGCAGGTTCATATTACGTTGGCAGTAACAAGCAATGTCTAGCAACACATCTGTGACGACCCGGTCACAATTTTAAAAATAAATTATCGATTTACGATAAACACGTGGACAATCTCAACTAAGTCTGAAACGTCCAGACGTCCAAATCTCAACCAGCAGGACACACAGTCCTCCGAAACAGCATTTTTTATTCACTTTTCTGAAAAACTGGTATGTGACTTGAAAGTGTGAGTGTGCAGGTGTTAATGTAGCTAAGATACTCTAGAAGGGGGGTTGAATAGAGTATGCCAACTTTTTGCAAAACTTGCTAGGAAGATGAAGACTTGTGAAAATACTGAAGTTCAAGGCCTTGAAAACTAGTTCAAGCCCTTGGAGGAGATGCAGACAGTATAAAGCAAGTAAGCCTTTTTCAAGGCCTTGGAAAAAAGTTTGAACCCTTGAAAAATAGAAAGTTTTGTATGCTGCAAATACTATGAAACAGAATGAACTGTAAATGCAAGAGACAAGTGATTTATAGAGTTCAGTCCACTTGGACCTACGTCTCTACCTCAGGGATTAGATCCCTGCAGGATTTTCAACTCAATTCTAATTAATCAAAAGCTAAGCCCTAGAACTCAAGGTGAGCTCCATTTATACAGGTTGAGTCTCGTATTTTGTTGCTTCAAGGTGAGCTCCATTTATACAGGTTGAAGCTCTGCAAATCTTCCCAGACTTTCAGCAACAACTTCCTATTTTGTAGGCAATAGCTTTGACTCTCTATAACAGATTTCTCCAACAGATAGTTGATCACAATCTTAAGAAATATTGTTGTGATCTTTTCTTTAAACAATCTGAGAAGTTTTCATGAGTCTCTGATTGATCACAGGATCAAAGTGTCCAACTATTTCCAAATCTGCAAAAGTTCAGTTTAGGAAACAATCCTGCAAATCTTGGAAATAAAAGTTCCTGCAATACCAAAGTCAAATAGATGATATTCTATGTTCAAACGTGTTAGTAATTTTTCTTTTATCATCTAATAACTGTGAATCAAACATAGGAAAGATAGAGAGGAAATCAACTCAGAGAGTTTGCAGAAAACTCCCCCTGAGAATGTTCACACAGGTTAAACAGTTTCAAGGCTTTGAATCCAGTTTCAAGGCCTTAAAAATAGCTAGCCTTTGAGAAATAATTCAAGGATTTGAAAGCTGATTCAAGGCCTTGAAATAGCTAAACTATTCCAAGCCTTGCACAACCTGATATTACAATCTCCCCCTTGATGAAAGACAAAACCAAATTCTATTTTTTCCTTAGTCTCTGCAAAAAATACTGATTAGTTTTCCATGCATAACATAGTAATTCCAAAAAGATCCAACTTATTCAAATTTCCAACAGAAAGTAAACAGCTCATCAAGAAGCAAATAACACCCAAAAACAAAAGCTAAACCTAGAACAAAACCTATAATTTTCTCCCCATTTTTGAATTTCATCAAAAAATGATAGAAAAGATGTTGGATCAAGTGTGTGGAAGATTTTGAAAACTTAAATAAAAAAAGAGAATGTGGAAGACAGAGTAGGCAAGATTAAGGTTCTGGGGCTTGATCCCCAGCTCGATCTCCTTCTTCTTCACCACTGTCTTCAGCATCAGTCTTCTCTTGTTCTTCCTGTTCCTCTTCAATCCTTTAGAGATGTTTGAGACAAACCAAGTCTCATATGGAGCTGAGTTCTTTGTTGAGGCTTTTGAATAGATATGCAGTGCCTTCTCCAATTGATCTTCTGGCTGTGCTTCTGTCACCTTTCCTTTCCCTTTTTCTTCTTGAGTTGGTTTCTTCTTCAGCTTCTTGGAACTAATGATCTCTATTTCAGGTTGATTCTCTGTAACAGCCTCCTCTTTCTGTTTCTTCTTCTCTGAGGAGGAAGTTGTAACCTTATTCAACTTCTTTTTGGGTGGAGGAAGATCTGGAACTGCCACTGCACTAGGGGATCTAGAGCAAGAATCTCCACTGACTTCTTGAGTTTCATCCACTACTGCCTTTATTTCTTCTCTGAAGCAGGTTTAGATCCTCCAGCCATCTTGATTCTGTCTGAGGCTCTCCTTTTGATCATTAGGTTTTGAGAGAAGAATAGAGAGAAGTGGAATGATACGGAGAGAAGGATAAGAGAAGAAGATAAATACTGAAAGAGTTTAAGTTTCAAAACGAAACTATAATATCTATCTGATCTCAAAAAGATTTGCAATAATCAGAGAGAGTTCAAATCTTTTATGCCGTTGGAGAATAAAATATTCTAATACTATTTTTGGATAAAACAAATTTTTTGAAAAGGGTATGTGCAACAACCCCCTTATCCGGCTCGGGACAAGACCGGGAGGGCGATGCTTAATAGAAGCGGCGGAGATCAAAAGCAATACATTTCACAACACTTATTCATATTATGAAACACCAAAACTTAGAGTATTACACACTAGTTGCTACTATTACACAAAAAAAATTCACAAAACTTATCTAACATTTATTAGATAGTCTCCTGGTGACGTCCATACTCTAGATAAGTCTCGCGCCCCTTCTATCTTACAGTCCAGCTCCTAGGCTTGCGGTGGGAAGAAAAACAAGAACCGCAGTTTCCAAAATCAGCTTGAAATGCTGAGTGAGATACACCTTAGCGTGTAAAACAAGAAAGAGGGTATAGTTGCTGTATCACGAGTCAAGTAAAACAGTAACAGAATACGAGTAAAACATTATCAGAGTTTGCAGCACAAATAATCATTTATGAACGTTCCAGAAACAAATCCATTTATCGAAATCCTGTTCCATTGCACATTTCCAAAAGACATAAGCAAAGAAGTTCAGTTATTATCTCTTCTCGCTGTACCAGGGTAGACCAGTGACCACGGAAGACATACTAGACCTTAAGTGTTGCAACACCCTCCTAAGAGCGTCAATCAAAGGAGTGTTATCTAGATGCTGGACCCTAGCCAATAAGGCGTAGAGCCGGGGCACGCGAAGTCCCGCATTTTAGGGGATATAAACCAAGGGATATAAACCTTAGGGGCACAAGGAGTCCCGCATTTTAGGGATCTGAGCCCAGGGGATCGAAACCCAATAGAAGTAACATAACTGGTTCCGATACAAGCGAATCTTTCCACTTTGCATTATCAGTGGATTATCTTTGCGTGACAGTTTCAAAAAATCATTTTGAAATGTAACCAAACTCAAACAAAGTGTGTGAAGCACAAAACAAGTTTTGAGACAATTAATAAAATCAGATATTGACACGAAAGAAGCTAGGCTAGCTAGGCTAGGCATGCAACTCACCTCGATTCCGTAGCGTTAGATCGTCTCAGTTGTAGTCGTTGCTTAAGGGTTCGTCACCTACAAATCGAAGCTTCTAAATCGTCACAATTTCGTATATAGCTCTACGAGTCTTATTAAGAATAAATCTTAGCTTGTTCCGAACTCGCGTATTAATTTCTCGACGTTTCTTTATTTAGTTATATTTTCTTATTAGTAAAATTATCAAACAACGAGGATATATTTTAAGAACTATTAAATTTTATGTTTCAAAAGTCTTATTCGTTTATAGGAGTTTTTCTTTATAAAATACAAGTTAAAACTAATGGTAGTTTATATTTTTATGCAAAATAAGTATTAGAATTAACAGCGAAACAATATCGGATTTTAAGAAAAATCACATCTAAATACTTGAAATGATGCAACGACGTTTATAAGCTAGCAAAAGTTATCTTTTATGAGTATTTGCACAATCAAATTGAGAGTTAGACGGTTAAACGCAAAGTTTGTTTAGTTTTTAATAACATATTACTAGTTTAATTTTTAACAAACGGCTCGTATAGTATATCAACGCCCGAATCACTTTTTCGTAACCGGGACGAAAACTATTTTTTTAGAAGATATTTTAATCCAGAAATAAAATTTTTATTCTTCGCGTATAATATAACGTTTATATAAATAACAATTGAAATCCCCAGATTTACTTTAAAAGTCAGCAGTAACCCCCCCACTCACATGGCAGTTCTATTAAGAGACGAGTACTACCCACCAAGTTCTCAAAAATACAAGCAGCTACCCCCCTTTATATGATCATCATGCCATAACCAGTTTAGAGAAAAGACACTTTCACCCCCTTTAACACGAACATCAAATTCATCAAGCTAAACATGGATTCGAGCATTCAAAACTTGGTTTTGATTGTTTAAATGAAATCATGACGAGATTTAGAGCATACCTAGGCCAAGAATGGCCGGAATCGGTCAAGAAACGAGTTGTTTCCGGTTGACCGTCGAAGTGACCGACGGTGATTTTTTAATTCCGGCGACAGAGGCCTTCCGGGTTCTGTTTGAGCCTTCTAGCGAGCTCCTTGGACTCCTAGGAGTCGACCGGTAGCAACGATAGGCCGTGGGTGATGCGTGGTGGAGCTTGGCCAAAGCTTGGCCGGCGTTAATGGTGGTTTGGCTGGCGGTGTGGCTTCGGCTACCTCCTGTAGCGCCACTGTTTCTTCTTCCTTTGCTTCTGCTGAGATCGAAACAGGGGGGAAACGAGAGAGAGAGAGAGAGAGAGAGAAAGGAAAACAGAGGCCGGTGATGGGGTTTGGTGGGTTCCCGACGGGAACGGCGGCGGCAGTGGTGGCCGTCGGCCACTGCAGCTGCTGCTGTTGTTTCTATGCGGCTCAGTAGAACAGAAAGAGAGAGACAGAGGGAGAGAAAAGAGGCAGTGGGTTTTTGAAGGTGGTGGTGTTGGTTTGGCCGAAGGTGATGGAGGCGGCGGTGTTAGTCACGGTGGTGGTGGTGGTGGCCGGAGAGAAAGAAGAAGATGGTGATGATGCTGATTGTGAGAAGAGAAGAGAATAGGAGAATTAATAGGGAGGCAAGGAGGTGGAAAAGTTGGCGGTGGTCGTGATGATTTTGTTTGCAGAAGGAAAAATCTGGAGGAAGAAATTCGATTTGTAGAAGATGACTAGGAAGAATTATTGGGTGTGGTTGGAGTATTGTTTGCTACAGAAATTTGGTGTAGTACACTCGCGACATCTTGCGGTGGTCATACACGCGATCACAACTAAAAATAAAGAAATACACACAATTTAACTTTGAATACTAACCCGACATTTTCTAAAATCTCACCCGGATTTCTTAATTGTAAAAAACACGACAAATTTACCAAATTTTATTTTATCACAAGTTAATTATTATTTTGCTCCCGAAATTCTCACGCGATTTCTTAACGAATATAATTTTTTTAAATCCTGAAATTTCTCAAATCACTTCTCGAAAATTTCGAACTAAGTTTTGCATCTCAGATTACAGAATTACCCTTAGAAAAATAGGGGTATTACAGTAGGGACTATATTAGGCAAATATCTATAGAGATATCACCCAACACAGGAAAGATCCAAGTTTATTGGCTATCAGTGTAGCAGACTTATTTTCAAGGCTTTGAAAATATTTACAAGGTCTTGAAAAATTGTAACACTGCAACAGATAAAGATCAAGGCTTTGAAAATCAAATCAAAACTTTGAAAACACATACAACTTACCTTGCTTACCTGATGCTCCCCCTAAACCAATGCATCTTTATTTAGCATTCCCAATTCCAATCTCAGAGCTGAGAATCTTTCATCTGCTAATGGTTTAGTGAAGATATCTGCAATTTGCATGTTAGTAGCAACAAATTCAAGAACAATATCACATTTCTCAGCATGATCTCTGATGAAACGGTCTCTGACATCAATGTGCTTGGTTCTTGAGTGTTGCACTGGATTCTTTGTGATTGAAATTGAACTAGTGTTATCACACTTGATAGGTATGCTCTTGAAATCAAATCCAATGTCTCTTATTTGTTGAGAAATCCATAGTACTTGTGAACAACATGCTCCTGCAGCTATATATTCAGCTTCAGCTATTGATAGAGCAACTGATTCTGTTTCTTGGAATGCCAACTGATCAGTGATGATCCAATATATTGGCAAGTTCCTAAAGTTCTGTTCCTATCAACTTTTTAACCTGCAAAGTCAGCATCTGAAAATCCATGCAAAGAGAAATTAGAATGCTTTGGATACCAAGGCCCTAAGTCTTTGGTTCCATTGAGATATCTGAATATTCTCTTCACATCAGTTAAGTGTGATTCCTTAGGATCAGCTTGAAATCTAGCACACATGCATACACAAAACATTATATTTGGTATGCTTGCAGTGAGATAGAGTAATGATCCAATCATACCTCTATACTCGTTTACATTGACACTCTTACCAGATTCATCCTTGTCTAAGGACAGTGTAGAGCTCATAGGAGTCTTGGCTTCCTTACATTGAGCCATGCTATATTTGATTAGTAAGTCTCTTGTGTACTTGATTTGATTCAGAAAGATTCCCTTCTTCAACTGATGTATTTGAAGTCCTAGGAAGAAGTTCAACTCTCCCATCATGCTCATTTCAAATTCCCTGCTCATAAGACTTGACAATTCTCTGCACAGTTGATCATTAGTAGCTCCAAACAAAATATCATCAACATATATCTAAACTACAAGCAAATCTTTCTCATGAGTCTTTATGAAAAGAGTCTTGTCTATTAAACCTCTTTTGAAATTATTTTCAAGAAAAAACTTTGACAGTCTTTCATATAAGCTCTTGGAGCTTGTTTCGAACCATAGAGAGCTTTGTCAAGTTCGTAAACATGATCTGGAAACTTGTCATTTTCAAAACCAGGTGGTTGTGCAACATAAACTTCTTCTTGTAAGTAGCCATTTAAGAAAGCACACTTTACATCCATTTGAAAAAGTTTCATGTTCTTGTGAGATGCAAATGCAAGTAAAATTCTAGTTGCTTCTAACCTGGCAACTGGAAAAAAAAATTCCTCATAATCAATACCTTCTTCTTGATTGTAACCTTGAGCAACTAACCTTGCTTTTTTTCTGATCACATTGCCACTTTCATCCAACTTATTTCTGAACAACCATCTGGTACCAATGACAGACTGGTTTGTAGGTGAAGGAACCAGGTTCCAAACCTTATTCCTTTCAATCTCATTGATTTCACTTTGCATAGCAATGATCCAGTCTGCTTCTTGTAAAGCTTCCTTCACATTTTTAGGTTCTACAAGAGAGATAAAAGCATTAAAATCACATAAGCTCTTCAACTGTGATCTAGTTTGTGTACCATTGGTTGGATCTGAGATGATATTATCAACTGGACGAGATGAGAGATATTTGAATCTCTTTCTTGGAGACCATGGTTCAGGCTCTTCATAGATCTTCTCTTGTCTTGAAGTAGTGGCTTTGTCACTTGTATCCTTCTGATCATCTACTTCAAGGCTTTGAGGCTTATTTTCAAGGCCATGAACACCATTTTCAACTTGAAAATTTCTTCTATTTTCTTCTGAGCCTTTCTTGAATCCCATTGGATTCTCAGCTTCTTCCTCTAATTCATGCTTATTCAAACTCAAGTCTGAAAAGCTTTCACTCAAAGAACCATCATAGCTTTCATCAAAAATAACATGAATGCTCTCTTCAACCAATTTGGTTCTTTTATTGTAAACTCTATAAGCTTTTCTATTCAGAGAGTAACCAAGAAATATACCTTCATCACTTCTTGCATCAGACTTACCAAGATTGTCTTTTCCATTGTTATGGACAAAGCAAGTGCCTCCAAAGGGCCTGAAGTATGAAATGTTTGGCTTCCTCCCTTTGAATAGTTCATAGGGGGTCTTCTTCAGAATAGGTCTGATCAAGCACCTGTTCAGAATATAGTTTTTTGTATTCACAGCTTCTGCCCAATAATGCTTTGGCAGCTTGTTCTCAAGAATCATTTTCCTTGACATATCTTCAAGAGTCCTGTTCTTTCTTTCAACAACACCATTCTGTTGAGGAGTTCTTGGAGCAGAAAAGTTGTGAGTAATACCATGCTTATCACAGAACAAATCAAATTCTAATTGATCAAATTCTCTACCATGATCACTTCTAATTGAAGCTACAGGTAGGTTTTTCATAGATTGAAGTTCTCTTTTACCTTTTGGAGTAGGAGTTCTCATAGGACCACAGAGATCCATATGAAGCAGTTTAATAGGTCTAGTTGTACTTACAAACTTCTTTGGATTGAAGGAACTTCTGGTCTGCTTGCCTTTAGCACAGGCTTTGCACATTTCATCTTCTTCGAACTTAATGGATGGCAATCCTCTTACCAAGTCTTTAGAAATCAACTTGTTCAAAGTATGCAAACTGATATGACCAAGCTTCATGTGCCAAAGCTTTGAATCCTCTTTCAAGGCCTTGCGACACTTCAAACTTTTACCTGCAACTTTGTTAGTCTGAAAAGTATAAACATTGTTTGATCAAGAGGTTGTGAGAATGCAATCTCCTGATTTCTCAATTTGCACCACACACTTCTCTTTATCAAAAATAACTTTGTTTCCATTGTCACAAAGCTGAGATACACTAAGCAAGTTAAATTTCAAACCTTCAACTATATACACATCAGAATTAGAGTTTTCAGAATTTGTACCAACTTTACCAATACCAAGAATATTGCATTTGCCTTTTTAGCCAAGTGTAATTGAACCTTCTGATTGCTCCTTTAATTCTGAGAGTAGAGATCTCTTTCCACTCATATGCCTTGAGCAACCATTGTCCATAAACCCCTTCTGTTCTTTGATGTTGGTGAAAACCTGCAAACACCAATCACTGCCTTACCCAGCTGTTAGACCAAGTGTGGAATTTGGATTCATAGTCAGGATCAACCATGTTAGGTGGTCTAACCCCTTTAGGAACCCAAATCTGCTTAACTTGTCCTTTGAGTTGAAAAGGAAAAGTGTTCCTTATTATGTGAGGGTCTCTTCTTCTAAAAGGAAAAGTCATCTTAACATGACCAGTTTTGCAGCAGTAATGACATGTGACACGCTCCAACTGCAAATGCACAGTTGTCGGTGTAGTAATAATCGGAAAAGTCCGGTTTGTCGAACCCAAGGGACTTCGTGTAAATTAACTACTAAATTTGTTCTTTGTGTGGGCAAAGCGCAGTTGTTTGGTTCTATTTCTACTAATAATTAAAAATAACAATTATCTCAAATAATTCAAAGAATTATTCCAAGATTAATAAGCACGGGTTGTTTATCAAGTTTGATTAAATTCAGGATATCTCTACGGATCACTAGGTATGTCACACTACGTTGGATTTATGTTCTACTAACACGATGAGTTCTTATTCTAGTTAAACGAGCAATATTCTATTGAAGATGTCTCAACCAATAACTATGCCTAAACTATCGTAACTGATTCCTCTAGCTTACTCAAGTTCAAACACGCATTACGATGATAATTCTACTCTTGTTCTTAGCTAACTAGCAAGATTCCTCAACCCTAGATTCGGCTAGTGTGTATTTCAATTTTCCGGGCAACAAACGTAGATTCCTCTATCGTTCATAACCTAGCACAATTCTATTAATACGTCTACCAATAGAAAAGATAAATTAAAAGCATAAAATACACATAACTAGAGAAGAAATCATCAATTAAGCATGATTTCATGAAAGAAAATCCATAAACCACAATACGTAGTGATGAAACCCTAGTTTCCTACGAGATATCCCAAAATAAGGGTTTAGCTACTCATAATCATGTTCAAAATACAAAGTATCATGATCCAATATGAAAAACTAGAGAAGAAACGAAGATTAGAAGCCAAACGGATGATCCAAGCTCTTCAACCTAGCTCCAAGCTCTCCAAGCACGTATCCCAATGTGTTTTCTGATGCCAAACACGTTCCCTAATGTTTCCTAAGTCTTCCGTGGCTCAAACATCTCAAAACTATGCCAAAATAGCGAAAATAGCTCAAAAATCCGATCCTGGCCGCAGAAGTAATCGTACGATTACTTTCAAGTAAACGTACGATTACTTGCATTGAAGGTAATCGTACGTTTACTTGAAAGTAAACGCACGATTACTTCTGAGTGAAGGTAATCGTACGATTACTATGAGGTAAACGTACGATTACTTCTGGTCTTCCACCAATCAAACTTCATCTTCTTGCTCTTTTTTCCTTTCGTCTTCAATTCCCGAGCATCCCTTTGAGCCTCCAACTTTTCCGAAGTTCACTTTTTCTCCAATGTCACGTCCCGAGCTCCCGGTTCCTGAAAACCACAACACGAGAAACATACCGGAAGATCAAACGTGATAAAATATAGTCAAAATTAATGCAAAAAGTGCCCGGACTCATCATTCACGTGCAAAGACTCAACATACTCAAATTTAGCAAGAAATGATCCAAAATCCATCAAAACGCATCGGAATACACGCAAAACGGTAAGGAAACATATAAGAATATAACTCCAAATATGGAGTTATCAACTATCCCCACACTTACCCGTTGCGCGTCCCGAGCAACAATCCAAATCTCAAACTATCAAAAATCATCCGAACCTTCCTCCTCTCATCTCACCTCTCGAGTCAACCATTCCAACCAAGACCATTGCATACTTTTCAACTTACCAATTGCATACTAACCTCAATTAGCCGACTCAATACACACGACGACTCAATACAAGACATAACGATGCAACAATATGATGCAATGCAATTATATGACTCGATCCTACTAAACACATATATACACAAAATATCTTTTTAGGCGAGATCGGGCAATCCCAATTAGCTTAAAACGGTTCTCATGGAGTGATGAAGAATCTGGGAACGAGGTATGAATTGCAACTAAAATTGACAACAATAATTTCCCTTAGTTGGTATAGAAAGCCTAGCTTTACTACGTGTAAGAATAACCTACCTCTTCGCGTGTGCCGATAAATAAGAGGCTACGCTAGGCTAAGCCACATTCAAGGTCCGAGCTCCTATTCCGCTAACGGGTTAAAATGTAGAGGCTTAGGGACAAAAGGATAATCATGTAGTAACAAGTCCTAAGCGTCACATTCTCACGTTAAAACCCACATCTCACACACCCTCACCACGATGATAGGAACCGCAACCCGAAACTCACCATCTCCGGCCCTCGATCCCCTCAAACCCCGGTACAATACGATTTCCGTGGCCACCGTCGTGAAACATGCATAGAATGAACATCGCCGTCAATGAAATAGTCGCTTCCACCACTCGGTCTTCATTAAGCTCCACTTTATTCCTTTATTTCATCTCTCCTTTTTTTTCTCTGTTTTTTTTTTCTGTTTTTTTTTTTTTTTCCAATTCTCTCAATATACAAAAACACAACTTCTACAACGTATATCTCGAGTGGTCTTCCAAGTGTCAAGCCAAACAAAAACGTTAAGGGGAGGAAGTAAACAGTCCAATGAATATATATCACAAGTAAAATCCATCTCCCCCTAACTCAATGAAATACACGGTGCCACCAAACAAAGCCGCAAACAAATCCAAGTACATGTATGGGGATGGAGTCATCAAAAGCTCAATCTCAATGTCCGTAGTCAAAAGTCGACATCCCCACACTAGAATATACCCATGTCCCCTCTCAAATAATCAAAACAATGTAAGTCTCGTGCTTAATCCAACCGATCCTCCTACACCAAGATGATGAAAAGAAACGATCCCTAGCACGATCCACCAATCAAATCACCCAACCCAATTTGTGCGTATTAGATGCCACGCACTCACGGCTCTCCACAACTGTGTCCATGGTGTAATGACATGGAACACCGCCACACCCAAGTGCGCAAGCCTACTCTCACTCACCCTCGCATTCCCCTCGATAATCAGAAATGAAGTACATGCGATACGTAAGACTCACTCAAATATATCATGAAGTACTCCCTCATCGAACCCCCTCAACTACAAACACCCTCGTGACGCACTAAAGCGGTGATTCTAACCAATCGATGATGAAGGCCAAGAATCGTCACCCTAAGTCCAGAGGTTATCAAAGAATCCAAGGTTCAAAACAGGGTTTACTAGTGGTCCTACAAGGTAAGTTCTATAAGCAGTGAGTGCTCTAATACACACCTCGCACAGCTGTTATGTGTGCCACTACGAGGCGGGTTGGCGACTACCTAAGACGTACACATGAATGTTCGGCTTGTTTAGCTCACACCTAGCTCAACTCTTGTAAGAAAACAAGGCACACACTTTAGATTTGAAAATCATTTAAGTGTATTAAAAATAGGCAGGTATTCCCGTAAAGAAAGTCTCTCTATACATACTAAGGGGAACTCAAATTGTCATTCTCGGTCACATCTCATACCCTATGCCTAAAGTTCTCACACTCCTCGATTTTCCAATTTCAAGCTTCTTTTGATTGCCCTTTCTCAATTTTCAATTTGTTTTAATTTTTTTTTTTTTTTTTAATTTTTTTTTTTTATATTTCCTACTCTATATGCATGGGCCGACTCGAATGAAGACTCGAAACTGACTCGATTCGGGTAGGTGGACTCAATTAAACAAAACGTGCACTAAACATAAACTACTCACAATACGACACACACAATATATATAAACACGACACGGACTACAAAAACAGACTCACAATACGACACAAACAACCTATATGTAACTGGTGAATGCAGACACGGACTTGGCTAATAAAGGCTGAGAAACCCCCCCCCCCCCCACACTTGAACGCGTCGTTGTCCTCAACGAATGCATAGGTCAAGCGACAAGACTCAGCATTCAAATGCAGGGGGTGGTAAGTCTACTCGGACGAATCCTCGTCGTCCTGGTCCTGGTCTCCGGAATAGGCATCCGAATGGTACTCGTAGGCACCAGGGTAGGTCTCTTGGCCACTAGGCCACTGATCTCTCGGGAATCCCACATGAGTGGCCAATGCCTCTAACCACTGGTCCTGACGGTGTTGATGCAGACTCACCTGACGTAGTCCCTGTCCTAAGTTACGCATGCTACTGCGATGATGCTCAAACTGCCTAGCACTCATGTCAGCAACATAGTCACGGGACCGACCCTGGGATGTGAGGGTCATAGTCCTGGTCAATCTCAACTCGGCCATCAAGTCCGCTAAGCTCACACTCGGCTGGCCAGGGTCAATGACAGGTGGAGGTACAGGTTGAGGTGGGACGGGAGGAGTAGGAGCTGGAGGAGTAGGAGCTGGAGGCGTGGGAGCTGCACGCGAGGAAGAGGCTCTTTTCTTAGCCTTTCCTCTAGGAGGTCTAGAACTAGCTCCTGCCTCCATCACCACTACATCCTTCAACGGGTCCGGGATTTTGTCAAACATTCTCAGAGCCTTGGGTTTGAGGTCTAGCTCTCCATCAGGCACGCTGGCCCCGCAATCCTTAGCTAGTTGCATGAGTAGGAAACTATGGCCCGCAGACTTCTTGTTTTTCTTTTCATACCTCTCGTGCAAATACAGGAAGATCCGCCTAGGAATGTCTATCCAATGCCCCCTCGATAGACACAGAGCCACGAGACACACCTCAAAATCAACGTAATTGGGAGCCGAAACTCCCAACACCCAAGACTCTAACAACTCAATGAGCCACCTTGGCTTAGGCAGAAAGTATCCGACTGGGATCTTCCAATGTCTGATATTAGTTTTAGACCTATCCCAGTCGGCTCCTGGCACTCCCGCAAAACAAAAAGCCGACACCTCATTAATGAGCGTCTGCTGGTCTTTCTGCAGATAAATCTTAAATTGACACGGCTCTGTCAACGGGGGCCACTTAAGTGCTGCGGCGATGCGCTCAGAAGACAAAACTAGCCAGTTCCGACGACAATAAATCACACGAGGGTCATTGAGCCTAGTCGTCTCATCCTCATCGGTGTGTCTCGCATTCGCATAAATCTCACGAGTCAGTACAGAACTGGCTTTCTTTTTCACTAACTCCATCCACCCCGCAAAGTTCTCGGTCTTCGCGACCTTTTGTAGGTCCTCAGGCACTCCCTCAAGTGGAAAGATTTTCTCGGCCTGGACACCTCTATTAATCCTAGGGTTCGATCGGTAAAAACCCTGGGCATTCGCCGAAATAAACCTATAATCGCAAAAGACCCCGCCACTATCAATTTCCAGCTTTTCGTCATCTGGCTTATGACCACGATCCTTTCTAAATGGTGGCAATTGGGATGGAACGGGCGTATGAAAAACCCTAAGGTCAGGGGATAACGGGATGACCAATTGGCCACCCGTGTCACTCCCATCAGACTCAGACCCACTCTCAGGCACGTTCACCCCACTTCCCCCAGGTAAGGTATAATCGGGATCGTTATCACGACTCGTTCTCGCACGTTTGCTCATTTTAACCAAGTATAACAAAATAAAGCAATTAACGCGCCAAAAGCAAGTGCACAGTGACAAGTTGTGTACAGATATGAAGCAGTTAAACACGTAAGCACGCAATCCTAGGACTCTAAGCAATCGCCCCCAAGCACGCTACTAAGCGCAACAAAAATTAAATTGGGCTTTTACTCAATTGTGCCTAAGACTCGAGTAATGAAATTGCGAGAGAGATTAGGACGTACCTACGTGCCCGGAGCAAGTCTTACGGGCACGAATTTGCAGAATTTTGACAACCCGGGCTGTTTTCGGGTCGCTGAAGTTTTTCTTCCGAATTTTACAATCAATGTGTGCCTTTTGCTCCTTGTGGTGTCCCCGTCAAAACCCCTAAAGCAATTTCGCCGAATCCAACGTCAATTTGCCCAATTTCAGATTTTGTTTTTCGAAACCCTAGCTTCTTCAGTCCCCCAAATCGTCAACCCAACAGCCCCAATCGAAGAGATCAGTAACTCTCTCTCTTTCCCTCCGGTGTTGTGCAGAGAAGATGCGTGGTGGTGATGATAGAGAGAGAGCAGAGAGCTCCGGTGGTGGTGTCGAAGGGTGCGGTGGTTCTGCGGTGAAGAGAGAGAGTAGCGGGAGATGGCGGCGGTGTATCTGTGAGGGCGGCGTTGGTGAGAGAGAGAGAGATCTGCGTCGTTGGTCGGATGAGATGGTGGTCGTGGAGGAGTTGCAGAGGGAAGAAGGGGAAGTCGAAGACCTGTGGGTGGTCTGCGATGGTGTTCCTGGCGCGCTGGAGGGGGGGTCGGACCTGGTCGTGGAGTGGCGGAGGAGATAGCGGCGGCGGCGGCTGTATGGTGAAGCGGCGGTGGTGGTTCTGTATGGTGCTCGTGGAAGATGGTGGTCGTGGTGGTGTTTGCGAAGGGCAGAAGACGGAGGAGAATTCGACGGGAGTAATCGTGCGATTGAGATTGAGCTGCTTTTTTTTTTTTAAAACCGCTTGCCTGCCCCCCTCAAAAGTAATCGTGCGATTACTTTAAATAACCGTACGATTACTTGAAAGTAATCGTGCGATTACTTTAAGTAACCGTACGATTACTTGAAAGTAATCGTGCAATTACTTTGAAGTAATCGTGCGATTACTTGAAAGTAATCGTACGATTACTACCTCATACGACCTAGTGGGTAGGTCGTGCGACCTACTCAAACAATCTGCTTCCACCATTACCCCAAAAATTTTCTAAGGCAAAAGTAAACGTACGATTACCTCAAGGTAATCGTACGATTACTTTTGTGCAGGGGAAAATTTTTATTAGCCAAATATAACCTTTACCTCGTATTTTTGATCCCGACCTCCGATGAGTGTGATTTTTGCACCTTTGGATCCCTTTTTCGACGTAGGTCTTGCTCACATAAATCACGTCCCGTTTCCGGATCGTTTTCCCCGACTTTCCTCAATTATCGCCTAATTACGCAAAAAATACCCAAAATGTGCCAAATTCGTCGCTTTCTTCAAACTTTTGCAACCACCTTCATCAAGATGGGGAGTGCGGGATCTCTTCTCGTGTAGAAAAATTCCCAAAGTCCGGGGAACCTTTCATTCTTCAATTTCGCGCTTCCAAAGGCTCGTTTTGCATTTCCGGATGCTTTTGGACGCCTTTTAGCATCCTTTTTCGTCTTTGTTGCTCGTTTCTTTGCTTTGTCATGGATCTCCTCGACCTCGAGACTCCATTTACGTAACAAAAGGTTCCCAATGTCCGGGGAACCTTTTATCCTTCAATTGGATCATTCCAAAGACCCGTTTGGCAATTCCGGATGCTTTTTTGGCTCCTTTTTCCTCTTCGCAACATCCTTTTTGGCATAACTTCTTCGTCCGGACTTCGATATACGCGATCCGCCTATCCAGAGAAAGCTCTCGATCACCCCCACACTATGGCACTGTTCAAATCAGCTCACAGTCCTGTCTTCAAAAATTTACCTCGTAATCCGTGCCATTGTGCCAGCTTTCTCAATTTCTTTACGTCTTCTTTGCGTATATCAAGAAGGGAGTCCGGGAACTCGATCTTCCCCAGGTTCATGTGTTGAATATGTGTAGGAATGGCTTCAATCCTCTATTTCTTCATTCCGGGTCCCGATACGCGTTTTGGTCTGCTATTTCTCGTTTTTCGTGCAATTCTTCACTCGCGCATCAAGAAGGGGGACCCGGAATAGGCCTTCCACCTAGAATTCCTGCACATACTCATTGAAATATTAAATCCACTCTCTCGCACCTCTCAAATAGTTAGAACAAAATCAAATAACAAAACAGTATTGAAATCTGCGCTATGCAGGAAATAGGTTGGGTTGCCTCCCAACAAGCGCTTTGTAATTTAAGGTCGACGGCCCGACCAAGTTACCTCAACTGAGCTCAGATATCGGGAATTGGTTTGAGGCTCTCGATAACCCCAATGAAATTCCCGTCCACGTACGGTTTTGCTCGTTGTCCATTTACCTTGAACCTGTTCCCATTCTCAGCTTCTACCTCGAGCGATCCCCATGGGTAAACCTCTGTAATTGTAAATGGACCACTCCACCTTGACTTCAACTTGCCCGGAAACAGTTTCAGTCGTGCGTTGAATATCAATACCTTCTGGCCCACTCTGAAATCTCGTGGAATGATATGCTTGTCATGCCATTGCTTGGTTCTCTCTTTGTAGATCTTGGCACTCTGATATGCCATCAACCTGTGTTCTTCTAACTCAAGCAGTGCCTGCTTCATTTGCTCACCAGAGAGCTTAGCATCCAAATTTAATTTCTTTAGCGCCCAAAACGCTTTGTGCTCAAGTTCCACCGGCAGATGGCACGATTTCCCGAAAATGAGCTGGTAGGGAGACATGCCCAAGGGAGTCTTGTATGCAGTCCGGTATGCCCATAAACTATCATCCAAGTGTAGAGCCCAGTCTTTGCGTCCTTGATTGACAGTTTTCTCTAGAATCCCCTTTATCTCTCGGTTAGACACTTCAGCTTGACCATTGGATTGTGGATGATAGGTCAATGAGATCTTGTGTGTCTTTACCCCATACTTGCTCAAGGTATTGGCAAAAACTTTGTTCACAAAGTGTGATCCCTCATCGCTAATAATGGCTCTAGGCGTTCCAAACCTTGTGAATATATTCTTGCGTAAGAATCTCTCAACTGTAGCACTATCATTCTTTGGACACGCCAGAGCCTCCACCCATTTGGTAACATAGTCAACCGCCAACAAAATATACAGATTACCAAGCGAAGATGGGAATGGCCCCATAAAATCAATTCCCCACACATCAAACGGTTCTACTTCTAACACGAAATTTTGAGGCATTTCATTTCGGTTAGAGATATTACCTGTTCTTTGGCACCGGTCACACTGCTGCACAAATAGATGGGCGTCTTTATGTAAAGTTGGCCAAAAGAAACCACTCTGAAGTACCTTAGCAACCGTGCGTGATTTGCCAAAATGTCACCCACAATTCAACTCGTGGCAGTGTCTAAGGATCTCTAACGTGTCCGGTTCCGCAACACACCTCCGCAATACATTATCTGCTCCCAGCTTGAACAGATAAGCATCATCCCAGAAATAATGTCGCGCGTCCGCAAAGAATTTCTTCCTCTGGTGGTAACTCATGTCCTTGGGTACAATGTTTAGTGCCTTGAAATTTGCCAAGTCAGCAAACCAAGGCACAGCTGCAACCACAACCATAAGCTGCTCATCTGGAAAATCCTCTCGAATCGACAAATCCTCCTGCTTATCGTTCTCCAGTCTTGACAAATGGTCTGCAACCACATTCTCTACCCCCTTTTTATCTTTGATCACCACATCGAACTCTTGCATCAATAACACCCACCTGATCAATCTTGGCTTGGCGTCCTTCTTGGTGAGAAGGTACTTGAGGGCTGAATGGTCCGTGAAGATCGTCACCTGAGAACCCACAAGATATGGACGAAACTTGTCCAACGCAAATATGATAGTCAACATCTCTTTTTTTGTGGTAGCATAATTAACATGTCCATCATTAAGAGTACGACTGGCATAATAAATGACGTGAGCTACCTTATCTTTCCGCTGGCCCAGAACTGCTCCCACCGCATAGTCACTAGCATCACACATGAGCTCAAATGGTAGGGTCCAGTCTGGTGTGGTGATGATAGGCGCGCTAATCAGCTTTTCCTTTAGAAAATCAAAAGCTGACTTGCACTCCGCATTAAAATCAAAAACTGCATCCTTCTCAAGCAATCCACACAAAGGCTTCGTGATCTTCGAGAAGTCTTTAATGAAGCGCCGATAGAACCCTGCATGTCCCAAGAAACTCCTTACCCCTTTGACAGAGGTAGGGTAAGGAAGATTCTCAATGACCTCAATCTTGGCTCTATCCACCTCTAAACCTTTGCTGGAGATCTTGTGGCCCAAAACAATTCCCTCGGTAACCATGAAGTGACACTTCTCCCAGTTGAGCACTAGGTTGGTGTCAATGCATCTATCTAGAACGCGGGCCAACTGTTGCAGGCAGTCTTCGAATCCATCACCATAGAGCGAGAAGTCATCCATGAATACCTCGAAATTCTGCTCCATCATGTCAGAGAAGATTGACATCATACACCTCTGAAACGTAGCAAGTGCGTTGCATAACCCAAAAGGCATGCGTCTAAAAGCAAAGGTCCCATAAGGACAAGTGAATGTCGTCTTCTCCTGGTCAGCTGGCTCAATTGCTATTTGGTTGTACCCAGAGTACCCATCCAAAAAGCAATAATGCGAATGATGTGCCAGCCTATCAAGCATCTGATCAACGAATGGAAGGGGAAAATGATCCTTCAAAGTGGCATCATTGAGCTTGCGGTAATCCATGCAAACTCTCCACCCAGTAACAGTACGAGTGGCAATTTGATCACCTTTTTCCCCTTCCACCACAGTTATACCTCCCTTCTTAGGGACACATTGCACCGGGCTAGTCCATGTGCTGTCGGAAATCGGATAAATGATGCCCGCCTCCAACCATTTAAGCACCTCTTTCTTCACTACCTCCTGCATGTGAGGATTGAGGCGGCGCTGAAACTGAACTACCGGCTTCTTATCTTCCATGAGCCGAATCTTGTTCTGGCAAACTGTGGGGCTGATCCCCTTGATATCTGCTATGGTCCATCCCATAGCTACCTTTCTCTCCTGTAGTACCTTGAGAAGCTGCTCCTCCTGTTCCCTGTCCAAACATGCAGACACAATCACAGGTAAAGACTCATTAGATCCCAAGTACAGATATTTCAAATGAACAGGTAAAGGCTTTAATTCTAAAACAAGAGCAGTAATAAGAGAAGGAGTAAGAATCTTCCTGCTTCCCTCATCAAAGAGGGGTAGAGGCTGACGCCAATGAACATCTAATGCTTGCTCTTTCTCGCTGGAATCAAGTAGAACAAGCTCCTCATATAGCTGCTCCAATAAAATATCATCCTCTTCGTCCGGCGTGTATGCCTCCACCCCGAAGCATTGCTCACTTACCGCATATGCGGGAAACTTCATAGCCTCAAATACATTGAAGGCCACCTTCTCATCGTCGATCTGCATAGTCAGCTCTCCATTGGCCACATCAATGATAGTCCTCCCAGTAGCTAGGAATGGGCGGCCCAAAATAAGAGGAACATCATCGTCGGCCTCCATGTCTAAGATCACAAAATCCGCTGGGAAGATGAGTCCTTCAACTCTCACTAATACATCCTCTAAAACACCCCTGGGGCGTTTTATAGTGCGATCAGCCATCTGCAAGCACATCCTAGTAGGCTTAGGATCTCCCACACCAAGTTGCTCAAAAACCGATGTGTGCATCAAATTAATACTTGCACCAAGATCACATAATGCCCTCCCATGAAACGCATCTCCCAATGTAACAGGAATGATGAAACCGCCTGGATCTTTCATCTTCTTTGGTAACGCCTTTTGCACAACTGCGCTACACTCCTCATTCAGAGTCACGGTTTCAAAGTCATCCATGCGCCTCCTATTAGAAAGGAGGTCCTTGAGAAATTTGGCATATTTAGGCATTTGTGAAATGGCCTCCGCAAAAGGTATATTAATGTGCAGTTTCTTGAAGATATCCACAAACTTCTTGAAATGCTTGGCATCCTCTTGACTCTTCAATCTCTGCGGGTATGGCACTCGCACACTGTATTCCTCCCTTGGCTTCTGTTTCTCATCCGACTTCCTCACCGTATCCTTTGATTGGGGAATCACGGTAGGCACGGGAATTTCTTCATCCAAGGCTTTTTCAGTGGCCTTAGTCGCCTCAGCTCGCGCATGGGTAGGATATGGGGGATCCTGGGTAGTGGTCCCACTACGAGTAGTAATAGCCTTCAATTGCTCAGTTGGAGTAATAGTGTTGGACGGAAGTATACCTGGTGGAAGTCGAGGATTCTGATTAGCTATTTGGCCAATTTGTGTTTCATGGCTCTTTAGCGAAGCTTCCATTGCGACAATCTTGCTCTCAATCTTATCATTGCTAGCTAACAGTTTCCTCAACATCGCATTTGTATCATGTTCTTCTGAGAGTGGAGGTGGGGTTTGCTGTTGTGGAACCTGTCTCTGAGCTTGGTACGGGACATTTGGCCTATGACCTGGCGCATATAAACCACTATTCGGATTGGCATAGCTGAAGTTGGGGTGATTGCGATTGTTGGGATGATAGGTGTTTGGCCATTGCTGCTGTCTTTGTTGACCCATGTAATTCACGTCTTCAATGCCATCCCCATATCCCTGATTTGCATCTGCTACCATCTCTCCCACTGACTTCACCTGTGCCGATGGATTCAAATGACTGAAAGCCGACGTCATCACTGCCATCTGATGTTCAAATTTCTGTTCCACCATAGACTCTATCTGACTAACCAATGCCCCATCTGATTTCGCGCTTCTACGAGTTTCAGACCTCGTGGATTCACGTTTTGCTACATTATCTAGCAAATCACGACATCTCTGTAGTCCCATCCCCATAAAATTGCCTTGAGCCATCATTTCTAGTTCACTAGCAGTCTCCCTGTCCAAAGCATTGTAAAAGTAGTGAAGAAGTTTATACCATGGCTCTCCGTGAGTAGGGCATCTGCGAAGGAGCTGGTTGAACTTTCTCCACGTGTAACCCAGAGAATCATCTTCCTGCTGTTTAAATTTGGTTATGTCAGCCATCCGTTGAGCAACCTTGGATGGTGGAAGATACTTCCTGAGAAACTCTCTGCTACAATCTGCCCATGTAACTATGCTGCCTGCTGGAAGTTCCATAAGCCATGTCTTTGCCTTTCCCGATAAAGAGAAGGGGAAAAGCATGAGCTTTATCGTCTCTATTGGAACTCTCTGGTCATACATGGTAGAAGTAATTTGCTCGAAGTTGAGCAAGTGTTGATGTGGATCATCGCTCGGGGCTCCCGTGAATAAGCACTCATCCCTAACCATATTGATCAACGGTTGGCGAATCTCGAAATGCGCGGCATTAATCTGCGGCCTGACAATGGTAGGCTGATATCCCTCCGGTGTAGTCCTGAAGTAGTCCACCAAAGGACGTTCATCATCCTCAGCATTGTTGACTTGCTCTACCACATTCCGGCCGTTATTGTTCCGATTATTACCCCCATTGTTCCCATTGCCACCGTTGTTTCCACCATTAACTCCTCCATTGTTCCCATTAACTATTTCCGCACCAGGGAGTTGTTGTGGATTCTGGGGATTCATGCGATCAATCATGGCTTGCATCTCAGCCATTTGAGCCCTAAGCTGCTCAGTTTCCCTTGCTCGATTTGCTGCATCTTCCACAGCTCAGCTCTCAAACTCAGCTCTCGTTTGCTCGTCCATCTGAACTGAATTTGCTTTCCTCTTGTCTCTATTCTGTGCTCGCAATAAGGATTCCGGGTCTTCAAGTGTTGGATGCAAAGGCACGTCTCTAGAACGTGACATGCACCAAATGAATCAGACCTGAAACACGGATCACACACACAAAACAGGTGAGTAACAAATATAAACTGAAAAGTAAATCCCTAAAGAGAAAAATAATAGCTAATTTATCTGAAGTCCCCGGCAACGGCGCCAAAAACTTGACACGCTCCAACTGCAAGTGCACAGTTGTCGGTGTAGTAATAATCGGAAAAGTCCGGTTTGTCGAACCCAAGGGACTTCGTGTAAATTAACTACTAAATTTGTTCTTTGTGTGGGCAAAGCGCAGTTGTTTGGTTCTATTTCTACTAATAATTAAAAATAACAATTATCTCAAATAATTCAAAGAATTATTCCAAGATTAATAAGCACGGGTTGTTTATCAAGTTTGATTAAATTCAGGATATCTCTACGGATCACTAGGTATGTCACACTACGTTGGATTTATGTTCTACTAACACGATGAGTTCTTATTCTAGTTAAACGAGCAATATTCTATTGAATATGTCTCAACCAATAACTATGCCTAAACTATCGTAACTGATTCCTCTAGCTTACTCAAGTTCAAACACGCATTACGATGATAATTCTACTCTTGTTCTTAGCTAACTAGCAAGATTCCTCAACCCTAGATTCGGCTAGTGTGTATTTCAATTTTTCGGGCAACAAACGTAGATTCCTCTATCGTTCATAACCTAGCACAATTCTATTAATACGTCTACCAATAGAAAAGATAAATTAAAAGCATAAAATACACATAACTAGAGAAGAAATCATCAATTAAGCATGATTGCATGAAAGAAAATCCATAAACCACAATACGTAGTGATCAAACCCTAGTTTCCTACGAGATATCCCAAAATAAGGGTTTAGCTACTCATAATCATGTTCAAAATACAAAGTATCATGATCCAATATGAAAAACTAGAGAAGAAACGAAGATTAGAAGCCAAACGGATGATCCAAGCTCTTCAACCTAGCTCCAAGCTCTCCAAGCACGTCTCCCAATGTGTTTTCTAATGCCAAACACGTTCCCTAATGTTTTCTAAGTCTTCCGTGGCTCAAACATCTCAAAACTATGCCAAAATAGCGAAAATAGCCCAAAAATCCGATCCTGGCCGCCGAAGTAATCGTACGATTACTTTCAAGTAAACGTACGATTACTTGCATTGAAGGTAATCGTACGTTTACTTGAAAGTAAACGCACGATTACTTCTGAGTGAAGGTAATCGTACGATTACTTTGCGGTAAACGTACGATTACTTCTGGTCTTCCACCAATCAAACTTCATCTTCTTGCTCTTTTTTCCTTTCGTCTTCAATTCCCGAGCATCCCTTTGAGCCTCCAACTTTTCCGAAGTTCACTTTTGCTCCAATGTCACGTCCCGAGCTCCCGGTTCCTGAAAACCACAACACGAGAAACATACGGGAAGATCAAACGTGATAAAATATAGTCAAAATTAATGCAAAAAGTGCCCGGACTCATCATTCACGTTCAAAGACTCAACATGCTCAAATTTAGCAAGAAATGATCCAAAATCCATCAAAACGCATCGGAATACACGCAAAACGGTAAGGAAACATATAAGAATATAACTCCAAATATGGAGTTATCAACATGTAGGAGAAGTTTTGTTTCCAGATTTCACAAATCTGGTATTGTTCCTCTTTGGAAAGTTTGGATTGAATCCAATACCAGCTTTGTGAACAGACTGTGAACTTCCTCCAAGAATCAAGTTCAACTTGTGTTCTGATCCAGCAAGCTTGACTTTGACCAATTCAGATTCTTGAAGTTTCTCTGTAAGAGTAGTCTTTTGTTTATCTAATTCATCAATCTGATATCTTATATTGACAAGGCTATCACTCATTGAGGAGTTTTCAGTGACTACTTCCTTGACTTGTGTTTTCAAGGCTTTGAAACTGGTTTTCAAGGCCTTGAAATCACTGTCAGTTTTCTTCTGAGAGATTTCAAGATTCTGATTTAGGCAAACAAGTTGTAAGTTTTCTTTTGCTTGCTCAAGAACTTTTTCCTTCAAAAGTGTGATCTCTTTCAGATAATCTTCCTCATTTAAAAGCATTGTTCTGAGATATTCTGAAAGAGCTTCTTTTGGTTTTGAAATCAGACAATTTACCATTGCCTTAAAGTTCTTCTCTAAACTTTCATCATGTTTGGCCATGAAGCATAGATTGGCATGTTCTTCTTCAGATTCAGATTCACTAGAGCTGTCTGAATCACTCCATGAAGCTATCATGGCTTTCTTTCTTCTGTCATGATTTTTCTTTTGAAAGCTCTTTCTTTTCTTGTGTGGACAATCTCTTATCAAGTGTCCTGCATCACAACATTCAAAGCAGTTCATAACTTTTGATTTATTTTGTGAAGATGACTTACCTTTGTAGTCCTTGCTACTGGATGATCTAGGCCTTTCTCTGTTGAAGTCTTTGTTTCAAAAATTTTTCTTCATTTTGAGAATCCTTGTCAAGGTTTTGGAAATCAAAGCAATTGGATCTTCATCATCATTATCCTCAGTTTCAAGGCTTTGTGTTCTCTCATTCTCTTTGGCTTTGAGATCTAAGTTCTTGATACTATCTGGAAGTTCTCCATCAGCTTCATTCATAGATATCTCATGTGTAAGAAGCTTCCCTTGTAGGTCATCAAGTTGTAGAGTTGAGAGATTCTGAGCTTCTTCAATTGCTGTAGTCTTTGGTTCCCACTTTGCCTTTGTAAGACTTCTTAATATCTTCCTCACCTTTTCTTCATTAGAAAAATGTTTTCTCAGTGAATCAAGGTTGTTTACAATGTCTGTGAACCTCTTTGACATGTCTCTGATAGATTCATCTTGAATAGCTCATACTGTCTGAGATAGATGTCGATCTAGGTTTGCTTGACTTGACTGGTTCCCTCAAAGGTAAGCAGAAGGTTATCCCAGATTTCTTTAGCAGTTGTGCATCGAGAGATCCTGTTGAAGTCATATGTACTCAATGCACAATATAAAATGTTAACAGCTTTGTAGTTCTTAGAAAATTGCTCTAATTCAGAAGAGGAGAGTAAGTCTTCAACTTTGGAAGTTTTAATCCCATCTTTCTCTGTGTAGAAAGTATGAGGTCCATTTTGGATAATGGTCCAAAGCTCTAGATCTTGATCAATGATGAACATTTTCATCAAGGCGGGCTTTCCAGTAAGCAAAATTTTCTCCACAAAATAGAGGAGGTCTGTTAGCAGCTCTTCCCTGTGAGAAACCACCATCACATGCAGTACTCATGATCACCAGATGGTTAAATCTATACACTGATACAAGCCTTGATACCAATTGAAAGTGTGAGTGTGCAGGTGTTAATGCAGCTAAGACAATCTAGAAGGGGGGGTTGAAACCGTTGAATAGAGTATGACAACTTTTTGCAAAACTTGCTAGGAAAATGAAGATTTGTGAAAACAGTTAAGTTAAAGGCCTTGAAAACTAGTTCAAGCCCTTGGAGGAGATCCTGACAGTATAAAGCAAGTAAGCCTTTTTTAAGTCCTTGGAAACAAGTTTAAACCCTTGAAAAACAGACAGTTTTGTATGCTGCAAATACTATGAAACAGAATGAACTGTAAATGCAAGAGACAAGTGATTTATAGAGTTCAGTCCACTTGGACCTACGTCTCTACCTCAAGCACAGAGAATTCCTTTACTCTGTTACAGCTTGTGGTTTTTCCTAACCTGTCTAGTACCTGCTCTAGCTAACTGATTAACTAAGAATTTCTATTGTTCACCTTGAATAATCCTTGAGAATAGATGTAGAGATAATACATAAATTATCTACCAATACAGCTCAATACAGAAGTACACTTAGAATAGAAAACTGCAGTGAAGAATGCAGTGAACTTTTGTGGAATGGATTGAGAGTTCGATGTTCTTCTTTGGTGCTTTGTCAATCCAGAAACTCGTCTCTCACTTTTTCCCTTTGAGTCTCGTATTTTTTTGCTTCAAGGTGAGCTCCATTTATACAGTTTGAAGCTCTGCAAATCTTCCCAGATTTTCAGCAACAACTTCCTATTTTGTAGGCAACAGTTTTGACTCTCTTTAACAGCTTTCTCCAACGAATAGTTGATCACAATCTTCAGAGATATTGTTGTGATCTTTTCTTTAAACAATCTGAGAAGCTGTCATGAGTCTCTGATTGATCACAGGATCAAAGTATCCAACTATTTCCAAATCTGCAAAAGTTCAGTTTAGGAAACAATCCTGCAAATCTTGGAAATAAAATTTCCTACAATATCAAAGTCAAACAGATGATATTCTATGTTCAAACGTGTTAGAATAATTTTTCTTTCATCATCTAATAACAGTGAATCAAACATATGAAAGATAGAGAGGAAATCAACTCAGAGAGTTTGCAGAAAACTCCCCCTGAAAATGTTAACACAGGTTAAACAGTTTCAAGGCTTTGAATACAGTTTCAAGGCCTTGAAAATAGCTGAACTATATTCATGCCTCTGAGAACTGATTCAAGGCTTTGAAAGCTGATTCAAGGCCTTGAAATAGCTAAACCATTCCAGTCCTTGCACAACCTGATCTTACAAAGTTTTTGACAGCTACTAATAAATGTATGCCTCATTTGGTGACACCTAGCATGGAACTACCACTTTCATAAAATAAGAAAACTGCATGGTTATCTTATAATGGCAACTTGACATTTCCCATGCATGTCAGTACATACTCATTCGAATCAAACATGAGAAATTCTCCATTAGAAGCACATAATAACAATATATTTCACATAAAGAGAAGATTTGTCTTCTGTTTCCATTTGCCTTCTTGCAATTTTTACGAAGAAATTATTTTTTTACAAACATGCGATACAAATTACAAACACCACATAAAAACGATCATTGTATCACAATTTGTGTAAAATTAAAACTCAATTATCATATTTATTTATTTTCTAGAAATTTGGGGTGTCACAACTTCAATGCTACCAAACTAATAGGAATAGTCAGTGATCTGACAAGCCTCTATGACCAATGTTACCATTTCGTATCGTCCCTTTGTCACAATATCCATATTGGACGCGAGACAAAGATGTCACACTCGTATATGCAATCCATAGTTTCTCGATCCTGGGAAGAGACTTATATGAATGAATAACAACAATGTCATATATTGATCTACCTGAGCATGGTCAGGCATTTACAAGTAGTACACATCGAGTGATCGCGGATACATACTTCTGTTATGTGGGAGGTAAAATCCTATCCACATCGCATACCACCTCTCAGCTTGCTTAATATCATGCCCGACTATCGTCTTTATAGCTACCCAGTTACGGTGTAACGTTTGACGATATCAAAACATGATTTCATAACTAGAGTATCTACTGACTTCAAGTCAAATGACCACAACACCATTGTCACTACGAGAAGCACTTGTGACATTCACATAACTCACATGTAGCCTTCTCGTGGTGGGTCAATCCAGTATGGCATTACTCCTAATGCATACCCATGTGTTAGACTTGATATATCCATATCAATCTACCCACATACTAGTCTCCATGCATAGTGATCGTCCTAATAACCATTATACTTGACTATGGATAATCTAAGATAAACAAAAATATTAATCTAAGGACTTCATTATATTAATATCTCGATGTATAATAAAATAAATATTATAGCTAAAACAATGTTCACACTAAAATAGATTGCCTCTAGGGAATCTACACCAATAAGAGGCCATATTAAACCATCATGAGCTCCTGAGTCCCAAATTGTCGATTAACTTGAGATTCCAAACGATAGCATTGGGAATGAGATGCAAGGATCGACGAGAACATTGATTCCACCAAAAATTGGAAAGCTTCCTTTTAAAATAAGAATGAAAGCTTTCAAGAAGCTTGAAGAATTAACCCACATTAGGGAGTTAGAAGAAAGGTATACTTAGCATGCACTAATTTCCCACACTATTGACAATGTTAGCTTTTTTAATTTCCCGTTGAGCTTAGATTCAATCATAGAGAAAGCTTTCCTCTTGTTCTGGTCCCCATTAGCAGGCAAAACCAAATAAGTGGAGGGATAAGATAGAATTAAAATTCCCAGACGCAAGCCTAGAAGCCTTGCCAAATCAGGGGTGGAAGGACTAACAAAGATGGATGACTTGTCTACGTTAATCCTTTGACCTGAAGCAAGGAAGAATGAATGAAGTACATGGGAGAGGTGATCACAGGGTGGCAAATTTGCTTGGAAGAAAATGATAAAGTCATATGCAAAGAAAATATGAGAAATCGGAGGGTCATACTGGCTTCGGTGAATACTGTTGATGACTCTTGAAGACTCTATATGCTTTAGGAAATAAGAGAGTGACTCGATAAAAATAGTAAAAAGTTTAGGGGATAGGGGACCACCCTGTTGGGGACCAGCATGTGACTGAAAGACAGTACTTCAACTACATAGGAGTAGGAGACTGTAGCATAACAGTGAGGTGAGAAAGCTATAACCGTAAGTATATGAACGGGGAATTCCCAGATAACACGGTCAAAAGTCTTACTCATGTCAAGCTTAAGAGCAACCAAGGTTGCACCAACTCTCTGGTTACGAATCTTTGCAGCTCATTCGCCAACAAATCATTTTCGGAGATGGATCTTCCAAGCACGAAAGATGTTAGATGCAGAGATATTATTCCTGGAGGATTGAATGAATGTGGTTGACGAGAACATTCGAAACAATTATCTAAGAAGTGTTACATAGATTAATGGGACGGGAATATGTCGACCGCTAGAGACAATCCACTTTAGGACCAACACTGTCGTGGGTGCGATTTCTTGATTCCATTCTCAAAGAAGATGATCGGAGTTTAGGAAATGAAATATTATTGAGTTGGTAGAGGGGTCTACAATATCCCGAGCATGATTGAATATATGCATGGAAATCCGTTAAGCCGGGGTCCCTTGTAAGGACCGTGTTCAGTTATCTCTTACACTCTTAATTTTATGTCTTGAATGCATGTGTGTGTACACCCATCCACATATATATAGATATGTGTGTATGCATTTGGTTCAATGGGTTTGGAAAAATTTCCCCCCGATTTTGACACAAAAACACTTCAATCCCATCGCGTTAGGGAAATGACACTTCCACTCATTCAGTGTGTCAAACTTCAAGAGATTTGCACTCTGATTGTGTCATTTAATACTCTTAGAGGGCAAATTTATCCCCAAAACTACAATCAGCGACGGATACCCACCCACGGACTAAGGGCCACACGATTACGGAGAGTGTTTCCTAAATTATGGCATAGTAAAGGGGGTGAAAGTGTCATTTCCCAAAGTAAAATGAGTGAGAATGTCTTTGTATCAACCTTGAGGGGATGCCAAAAAAAAAAAAAAAAAAAAAAACAACAACAACAACAACAACTTGAGGGATGAAAGTTTCTTTTATCCAATTGTCAAACTCAAATGTTAGCACCTTTAGAAATTCAAACCGGGCCATTTAGCTTAGTTCTGTCGGTTTTCCGTTTCAATTTGCATCAATATTAACTTGTGTTTGTTGGAGAAGATCTTTGCTGAATTTTAATTTCAACCAAAAATCCACAGGATGGAGACATAAAGTTGCAAGTGCGAATGCAAATACATTCACGAGCTGATAGTCAATAGTCTGGCGGCATTCCTTAAAGAAAAGTCGGCCAAATTTTAATGAACACTTCACTTTCAAAGGAAAAGAAGGAATTGATGGTTTCTTGTTAGACACTTCTTTTTGGTAAATTTATAGACCAAGTGTAATGGCACCGCAGGACTTCCACAGAGATATTTCAATTTTGAAATATTCCGAAAACCCCCTCAATAAACCTAAGAGTTAAACGTTAGAGTTATGCCCTTTAGGCACATGTAAAGCGATGCTAAAAGTCGACCTAGGAAACCCATCTCCGTTCTGTTATTTGAAAGTCAACTTATGAATCATGAATATGACAACCTTAATATGTTTACATGGTCCAGAACTATGTTTTAAGAATGACAATTCCATCCGATCCGACAGTGATATCGTTATATCTAATAGGATCCGGTCTTCTTGGAACAAATTTGGTCTAGTTCATTTTCAAATAATACTATCTAATAGCCTGATACGGAAAGAAAAAAAAATAACCTGATAAGATTATGTATTAAACAAAGTTTGTTGAATCGTTATATTCATCAAAATTGTAATAAGTACAATTTCATTTTAAGTTTCGTCATCATTATTTAGTGCGTGTTTGTATCACGTACTTTTAGACAATTTCGTTTTTTATGACATGAAATTTTAAGCTGAAAATTTGCAAACTAAAATAATTTTAGAGTAATTGTGGAATTTTCAATTTAGGGATTTTGAAGCTGAAATTCTCTAAAAATAGTTCAAAGATGTTTTTGACATTAGCATGATCAGAGTTCATTTATAAGTAGTTGCAATCAATAAGTTAGCTATAAAAAATTTATAATTTTGTGAAATTGAACAAATTAATAATGGGTAAAAGACAAAAACCACCCCTCGAGTATGGGGTATATACAAAAAAACCCCTCGTGTTCGGGGATATACAAAAACCACCCCTGTTAACGTCGGACGTTAGACAACTACCACCCTTCTGTTACAATCAATTAGTATAGGGGTGTAAAATGACCTTTTTAATGACTATTTTGCCCTTAGTTGTATTTTTGTATTTTATTGTGGTTTATGTTGTTGGTGTTCTTCATCACCACCGCATCAACCACCAACACACCACAAGAAACACCAACACCAACACCACCAGACACACCAACACCACCAGAAACACAATCACCACCAAGAAACACAACAACCACCACAAAGTCTCCTCCATCACTGAAAGGATCATCTTCACCACATTCTTCAGCATCACCACCACAGCCCCTTCTCTTCCACCAGTATGTCAATCCTCAAATAACCATTTTACCCTTACAAATTTTGGACAAATAACACATATTTTTTGTTTATTGAATTCATCATGTTCTTGATGTTCTTGGTGTTCTTGAGCACCACCTCCATTACCACCAAATCCCTACCACCACCACCACCAACACCAACACCAGATTCCTCCGCAACACAGCAAACCCAACATTTTCACAAACCCATCTGAGATTAAACCACTCCGACCCAAATAAAAAAAAAAAAATAGAAGAGGAGGAAGAAAGAAGAACATGAAAATGGATCTCAGATTTGCAGATTAAGTATTCAATCCTAAGTTGAGGTCGGGCCTGGGCTTCGTCGATTGCTACTGCTACTGCGGCTACGGATCGTGGAAATTCTGACGGGAAAGAAAGGGTTAAGACAGAGTGAGAGGGAGAGAGAGATGAGGGAGATTGGAGGGGGAGGTGGTGTTGGTGTTGGCGACGAAGATGAGGTAGTTGACGCAGAACCCAGCTTGTGAGAGGACGAAAATGGCGAATCGACCGATTGGGCCGCAAACGGTGAAACCCAGATCGCCAAAGGAGTTGATTTTGGTGAAACCCAGATCGCCGAAGGAGGGATTCGAGTCTCCGGCGGGTGTTGACGAGGAGCATCATACAGTGGTAGGGAATGTCTCCGAAGACGATGGCGAAGGTCTTCCAATTGGAAGAGAGAGGGGCAGATTTGGTCAGAAGAGGGGGAGAGTGTGTGAAGCTGTTGGTGAAATTGGTGAGAGAAGAGATAAGGTTGTAGCAGATTGGATATGAAAGGGATAAGGTTGCAGATTTGGGTGAGAAGAGAAGTGGGGGAGAGTAGAAAAAACATGTATTTATAGTGTGGCAATTTTTGCCAAAATGAGGGTAAATATGTCTTCTTACCTTTCTGTTAGTGTGCTGTTAGTGACAGGGGTGGTTTTTGTATATCCCCGAACACGAGGGGTTTTTTTGTATATACCCCATACTCGAGGGGTGGTTTTTGTCTTTTACCCATTAATAATCTACAATTTTAATTCATACCAAACAGAATTTGATTATAATCCATCTATATTGTTTACCCATTTTGTTTTCAATCAATTTTTTAGATTATCAGCTAATACCAAACAGGTCTTTGGTGCATGTTTGGTACCACATTTTAATTCAAGTTGGATTAAAATATGTCTTTTGCAAGTTTGCCTTTATGAGCATGACCTTTGTAAACGCATTTCATCATTGTTCAAGTTTACTTTTTCAGGCGCCCATGTTACATTTGCAAGACACACTCACACTATTAGGTAAATGTAAGATTATGGTTTTCATTTCCATAGCTCCTAGAGAGTTTTGTTAATATTTTTTTGGATGTATCCTATTAAGGATGATATTGGCCGTCAATAGGGTTTCCTCTCACATGTTCTGAGGTAAATCTGAACTTAGGAGTAATTCATCAAGCATATCTTTCAAAGTCTTATTTTTTCTATTTGCTACGTCATTTATTCTTATGAGTAAGGTGTCGTGGTTTGATGAATAATTCCTCTTTATACACATATGTCTTTTAGTGGTTGTTCATATCACCTTCTGGGTCACTCCTTGCCATATTTTCTTTTCCAACTAATTATTTTCATCAATTTTATAGTATTTGAACATATCAATTGCTTTGTATTTACTTTGAATAAGATATATGTAACTATACCTAGTACAATTATCTCGAAATATTATGAAATATTTATTTTCTGCCCTCGTTTGTAAGAAAATTAAGTCGTAAATATTCATATAGATTAATTTGATAGGAGTAGACGACTATCCATCAACTGCTGAAAGGGTTCATAGTTAATTTTGCTTCAATGCATGTTTCACATTTATTTTATTTGTTAGTCTTTACAGTAGAAATGTGTTTCATACACATTGACTTGGGGATAGGCTCAAAGTTTGCATGATCTACTATGCCATAAAGTACAAGACTGCAACAAGTAAATAGAGTTGGTGTTCTTACTCATAGCCTTTGTTCAGAGTTATTACATTGAGTTTGAACATGTCGCTGCAAAGGTGATCCATGTCTACGTACATACTGTTTTTAACTAGTACTATCTTTTCGGATTCGGAAACAATTCGCTAGTAAAGATCTCAAAACTAAATCTTAACAATTTGTGACACATAAAGCACATTGTTGAGTACGAGCATTTTTGTAGAGGTTATCTTTAGAGTGATGGTCTATTTCCCTTCAAATGTTGATGAAAACGAGTCACCCATGAAGAGTTTCTCTTTCTCCTTCACCGACTCGTACGTGGTAAACATTGATTTATAGGAGCATATGTTGCGTGTGGCGTCATTGTCAACCCATCATTTTTTTTTGAATTGCTGCCTATTATATTTACCTTCGAGACCATCGCAGGCAAGCGGATGTCATCGTCGTCTTTAGCCATAAAAATATTAGCCCTTGACTTGTTCTTAGGAATTTCTTCTGCTTCTTTTTTCACTCATCTCGGTGATGGCCAGTTTTCCAGCAATTGAAGTATTTTCATTTGAACACCTTGTCTTCCACACCTATCGTCGTTAGCCCTACATTTATGTTTTTGAACTTTCTCCATGAAGTTGCCCTTGGCTTGCACAATTCCTTCTTTATTGTCAGAGTTGCAGTTTTCCTCCTTAATCCTCACGTGGATGATAAGTTCATCCACTCTGATTTCCTTTTGTATTTTCTTGAAATAATTCTTGAAATCTTTCCATGAAGCTGGTATTTCCTGAATCACACAAGCAACCTGAAATGACTCACTCAAAATTATTTAATCGTCATGGATATTAGGGGTGAGCAAAATTCACCCAAAACCGGCTGCCCCGATCTGGTTCAAATTTATGACCCGTTCATGCCACTTGATTGATTACGATTATAGAACCCGAACTAACTTTGAGTGATCATGATTACGAAGTTAGTAAAGCTGTTTAGAATCGTTCCGGTCCGATTTATATATCACATGAAAAAATTACACATTTTAGTTAGATACACCATCAACAAATCAAGATTTAGAAGTTAGGTTTGGTTTCGGAATAAAAAAGAAGTGTGATTAGAGTTTGACATTCTCCAACGCTTACATATTGGGTCGGGGCAAAACTTTCGACAAAACCCGGTCAAACCGGTTGGCGCGCACCCCAATCATTGAATATGTCATGTATATAGATTTAAGTTTTTAAACAATTTGAACCTTTTGAACCCGTTTAAACCCGGCAGAACCGGTGCGAGTTGAAAGGATTGATTGGGTTTGAGTTTGTCGACTACTTGATTGGGTTTGGGTATTGATATGACTAACCCGGGTGGGTTAGAAACACACCCCTCCCCCGCCCCAACCCGGTCCGTGCTTTGCCCTAATGGATATCGTGAAGGATACCATGTAGTTCTTGAACTTGACTTAATGTAGTTGTAGAATCAACCATATAGAATTTGAGGACTTACCAACTTGCACGGTCATGTTCAATTAAGGTCAAGAGATTGCTAGAGTTCTTTAGCAAAAAAAAAAAATTATTGAGAATGTTTTTAGCATATTTGGATACACTATAAACATTATAGAGGGTGTTATGCAATTTATTAAGAACATAGTTCATGGCCAAAAAGTTTGAATGTTTCCATGTGTTTGCTGTTGCGACAGTTTGTATGTGTGCGTTCCCCGACAATGGTGGAGCGTCTTCCGTTAGGAACTTTGCCAAGTTAAGATTAGTCAAGGAAAACAACATCTTTTATTGCCATCTATTGAAATATTTTCGAGTAAATCTTTTTGGACGTTCTATAAGTATTTTGATCGATATTACAGGTGTTGCTCCCGTAGAGGCTACCTGACTAATGCTCCTTGTAAGAAAATCTGCATCACAATTAATCAATCTTTAATTGTTGTTTAAATTTAAAAAAATGCAGCAAATAACTTTATGTCCGTTGTTTGATTAGTACTATTAAGAACTTAAACAACGATGTATGAGTACTTCATAAATCCCCAGTTTACGCAAAATGTTCTTATTGAAACTTTTCAAGCTGAATAATATTCATTTAAAACAGAACAAACAGAATAAATAATCTGTAAACCAGTTCTATAAGACTTCGACTTAAGATTGTATGAGAATACAGGAGACATCGAACAATAATATGAGAATTGCTAGAAGAAAAGAGAAATTGAAAGTTAAGTTAAAATGTAAAACAGAAAAAACTTGCAGAGTCTAGAAAAGCGCAAAAAGAATTCAAAAAATCCACCCCCTTTATATATTGTTTGATCCGAAGGGAAAGACCTCCCGAGATAATTACCGCTCACTGTATAAGTAGAAATATGGTCGGACTAGAAGGGTGATGTACTTTAATAGGTGTAGCGACACCTGTTGAGAGCAGTTGAAAACGGTTCTGTTAAATTGGCCGAAAAATAGATGGTAATTAAGCAATTTCATCTGGGCCAAAAATTAATTAAGTCTAAGGCTATTAATCAGCCAATACGTCACGTGTCCGGCATCCTCTCTATGCAATAAAATTGCTACGCCATAAAACTTTCTTTTAATAGGCAAATTTGGAGTAGTTAAATTAGTCAAATTTTACTCCAAATACTAATGTGGGAGAAGTATCATTCCGATAACAATTTTGAATAAAGTTGCAGGATGTTTGCCTTGGTACAATCCGTTATGACTTTCCATTTTGTGAACCATCAAACTGGTTCATCAAAAATTATGTTTAAACTCATGTCGAATAACGAATTTTCCAACAAAGACTTGTCCACAAAACCAAATTTTAGGACTGTATTCAGCTAAAGCAAACCAAACTCTAATTAAGCATATTTGCGATGTTTCACAAAAAAGGATGGATGAAAGCGATTAAAGAGTACGAAGTCAACCATTAACTAGAAAACTGTTTTAACAATAATGTAAATATTTACAAAATGACCATCCCCTAAGCTTTTGTATACCTAATTTTTTCCCCATGTGCCAGCCAGCTAGAAAACAACCATAACATCAAAACCCAACCACCACTAAACATTCTTTTCAATTAATCCAACCTCCTTCTGTGTCTCTCTGTGTGTCTGTCTAAAACTAATTTTCCAAATCCATCTACCACCATAACCCAACTAATTCCACCAAACCTCCCTTTCTCTCTTATGTACACCAACATAATTAATCAAATAAACTGATAATGATGATGCCCCAAATCACAAGCAACTATGAGTTCATTTCCCTTTCAAGAACAAGATCTAATCAATCCCAAGCTGTATAGATTCCTTCTCACTATGCTCCCAAGTGACACCAACATTGCTCCTCCAACACCAACTGTAGAGGAAGCAGCCTCTTCTTCTCTTTTTGCCTTCTCTTGTCGTGCCGCCGCGGACGGCAATTCATTCACTCTCAAGTGACTGAATCCGATCTTCTGTCGTACTGAATCGATAACATTGGCCTCGGCTGGGTATCCGAGAGCGTCGGTGACATAAAACACGTTTCGAGCCGTGTCTGAGGTAGTTGATATCTCGGCCCTTGTCACGTTGAGCCCGTTCTCACGGAACGTTCTCATCACTTCCGCTAACAATCCCCTCCTGTCCGATGTGCGTAGCTCTAACCTCACTCCCTGCAAGTCAAACAAAAACATAAATGGTCCCATGAGTCTTCCAAACCCGAATCTTTCATTAAGTCTTTCATTTACAGAATCAATTTACACAATCTTAAACAAACAAAAAACATACCTCGGAAGCCCTTCGTTCAATGGAAGCCTTTATGCACAAAATAACCCGATCCTTCTCCGCCTCTGAGCTAATAGGGGTACCATCTGTGTGCCTAATGAAGAACTCCTGCAAAATAAGATAAAACCAAACTGAGTAACTGACAAGAATCAAAAGAATTTGAATGTTTTCGAATGTTTTAAGGTTTCAGAACATACCAAATTAGCCTCGTCCTTAATCGTGTTGATAGTGGCATGGAACACGACGTATCCCATATCCGTCAGCGTGCAAATCACATCAAACAGAAGCTTAGTCCTATCTCTGCACTGTATATTCAAAATGGAATACCCACGTTCCGAGCAGTGCTGAACCCCAACAACAAGGTTATCGTAACCTGTCTTAATGATCGGCTTCCGCTCATAATCCCTATCAGCAAACATCATCTGGTGCAGCCGCCGCTCGGTGTGCGTCACCGCCATCGAAACAGAGGTTTTCGCAGAGCGGATATCGTTGTCCCCTTTCAAAACATTCCTCAACTTCCCCTCTATGGCTCCAAGCTTCTCGGAGTTCTCAATGGGGTTCCCCGAGTTGCAATCCTTAACGTAGATCAAGGAAGCGATCCGACCGTTGTGCGTCCACACTTTCGATTCCACCACATTGCATTCCAAATCGGACAAGACGGCGAAAACCTCCGACAGAAGTCCGAGGCGGTCGGTGCCGGTGAGCTCCAGCGCCGTCAAGCCGTCGAAGCATTGCGACCTGGTGTAGTAGATTGTACCCAGTGACTGCAATTAACCACAAACCATGAATCTTCATAGTCAAAAACCCAATTCAAAATCTAACTGTTTGGGATCAGAATTTAAAGAGCAGTAACTGCTAATTAAAGCTAGGGTTAGAATTGAGGGCGTTACCTGTTCAATGTAATTGATGACGCTCTCGTCGGTTAGCTTGTTTCCGTTTAAATCGGTCACATGAAAAACTGTAGAAAAACGGTGGAAATAAAAGCTTAGAAGTTGGGGGAAAAAATAACTACTACCTCCGTTTCTTCTCTATCACACCGGTTTGACTTTTACCACTATTTACTGGGTCACTTTGACCCGATGATTTGGGTAGCAAAACGATTGAATTTTTTGATAATTTTTTCATGGTGTTGTAGAGTAAAAGCTGCTCTATAACACGGTGCAAAAATCATCAAAAGATTTAATCGTTTTGCTATCTAAATTACCCGATCAAAATGACCCAGATACGAGTCAAAAAGTCAAACTGGTGCTATAGAGAAGAAACGGAGGTAGTATAACAGAAGAAACTGAGTAGTGCTAACGTGCGCGTGAGAGGATGCTTAATTTAGCGGGAGGCCGCCATGGATGAAAAACTCAAAAAAAGTGAAGAAACTTACCATCCATGAACCATCTTCCATCGGAGGAGACGTAAGCCTTCTTAATCGAGAGGTTCAGATCTGTGAGGACCTGTACGGCTTCGAGAAGCATGCCGTGCTTTCTCGCACTGTCGATCTGCGAAAACGAAGATTCGGGTGAGTTTTTGAGGAACAAATTGGGGATCGAGATTTGATTGGGTTTGTGGGTTTGCTTACCATGACCCGAGTCGCGTTAGAACAACCCGCATTGTCAATCATCACTCTGTGAAAGGATGAAGAACCAGAGAGTCAGAAAATTTGAAGCAAGGAGAGAAAATTATTCGTTGAGTCAAACTGGGTTTGGTCAGAAAATCTGGAAAAAATCGAAGAAACTTGAAGAATACGAAACAGAGGAAAACAGACACAGGAATTCAACGGAGAAAAAAAACAAACAAACCCACGAAAAATTGCTATGACAATCTTCAAATTGAGAGCAACCCAGAAAAATTAGGAACAAAAACTGACCTGGGTGTGGTCATCCTGATGACGAGCTTCTCATATTCATCGAGACACGCTGGCCACTCTGGATTCATCATCTTCATCTGTCCTTCAACTTCCATCTTGGGTTTTTCTCGAGAGCCAAAACCGAGCCTCAATTTCTGAATTCCGGTGAAGAAACAACACAAATCTCTCCTCCAAAAGCTCTTTCGTCTTCCGTAAATAGTCTTCAGCCACAGAACAAACACAGGCCTTCCTTTTCCCTCTTTCTAACACTGTAAGGAAATTAATCCCTGAAAATCCTCTTTCTCTGTCTCTCTCTCTAGAATATCGCTGAGCAGACCTTGCTATTTCCACTTCCTTCCATATGTCTTATTTATATGTGATTTTTCATTTATTTATTTTAAAAATGTTGATTTTTTGTGTAAAAAGCCACACCTAAGGGAACACGCCGATACGGCGTGAGTGCGTGACTGGTGCTGCCCGGAAGACTGCCCGGGCTGACCGTTAGGAGGGAGGAACAGTAATTCCTAGTAATTTTCAACACAGCCAAGTCAACTCCTAACGGAAACGACACGTGTCGCTCGATCCTGCGTTGGGTGGTTCTGAGAGGCCAGCTCGGATGCCACGTACGGGGGAAAGCATATGTTCTTTGCTTGAGAGTGGAGCAATAGTTCTAGCTGGCAAAGCTCTCAATGAAACCACGTGAGAATGGTGGTTCCAATGCTCCATTCTAGGTGGGGAATTATTTTAGGTCAAGAGAGTTAGGTTTTCCCGTGTAAATATCCGGCAATTGTCTTTATTCCATAAAATATCCGGCAATTTTCATTATGTAAACTCCACATAGTACTGAAATTACATTCAGAATAACAGAACAATACAAGCCCTGACTTTGGGGCAGCCTTCCCTCCCTTTAAACTTTTGTTTACAAAAAAAAATTGTTTTTAGTTTAGTGGTAGAACATTTAAAGTCTATGTATGATATTTCAGGTTCAGCCTTGACTAGACGTAAGATTTGATGTAATTCTCTCAAAGAATAACATAAAAATGTCAATAATTATACAGAAAAACACAAAATCAACTTTTACAACTTTTTTTGTACAATTTGCGCGTTGGGAAAAGATGATCGAGGTAGTAAGAAGTGAGCTTGAACTTCGAATTTGTGTGGCTAAACCGTAAATGAGAAAGATTAAACATCAAAAGATATGCACGCGCGCTAAGTTGTTTTCTTTATTAGCAGAAATTATTGCTCGGCTAAGTAAGAGTAGTTGAATTATAAAATCTCGTAAGATTATATCGCATTAGTAGATACTAACACGTGGAAGTCAAAATGGGATGTTTGTTTCTTTTTAACTGTAATAACGATCACTTAGTGATATGCTTATTGCCAGTTGATATTGTTTTTAACAAAAACCGTTACTCATGTGAGTTCAACTGCAGATCAATTTAATATTTTAGTTCGAGTAAGTAAGAGTAGTTAAATTATAGAACCTCGTAATATTATATCGCATTAGTAGATACGTAACACTTTGAAATCGAAATGAGATATTTGTCTATTTTTAACCGACTTTATGATATGCTTATTGCAAGTTGATATTGTTTCGTTACTCAATTGAGTTCAAATGCAGATCAATTTAATATTTTAAATCGGCTAAGTAAGAGTAATTGAATTATAAAATCTCGTAAGATTATATCGCATTAGTAGGTATGTAACATGTTGAAATCAAAATGGGGTGTTTGTTTCTTATTAACTGTAATAACAATCACTTTGTGATATGCTTTTTGCAAGTTGATATTGTTTTTAACAGAAACAGTTACTCAATTGAGTTCAATTACAGATCAATTTTATATTTTAGATCGGCTAAGTAAGAATAGTTGAATTATAGAATCTCGTAAGATTATATCGCATTAGTAGATACGTAACATGTTGAAATCAAAATGGAATATTTGTTTATTTTAAGTTTAATAACGATCACTTTGTGACATGCTTATTGCACGTTGATATTATTTTTAACAGAAACCGTTACTACATTAAGTTAAGCAGCAGATCAATTTAATATATTAGATTAGATATGATGGACAAATATGCATAAATTGACGATAAATCGAAATTAATGTGAGATATTTGATTTTTCAACTACAAATAACGATAAACTTTTCGTGTGTTGCTTAATTTAGCTTATTTCTTTTTCCTTTTTTCTTGGAGAGTAGCTTAATTTAGCTTGGAATCAACCTCAGATAATTATCGCACATGAGCCAAAAGGAAGAGACTAAAAAGCCTAAGATGAAAGAAAGACGGAAGATCCAAACAAGGTGTTAGGAGGAGGATTGTGCGTTAAGGTTGAGATCTGGCCGACCAAAATGATGACATCAACACGTGACGCCGCCGACCGCTTCTAGTCTTTTCTCATGTCCATTACATGGCCGGTACTCCTATTTTTGGTGTTTACGAGGGAATATTCATTTACTATAATCATCTTCTCTCCCCCTCTCTAGTGTAATTAAGAACGAAATTAGGTAATTTTAATCAAAATTAATTTTGATAAGAAACCGTGTCTTTCTAATTTGTGCTTGTTCTTATTCCTTTTATAGCCTGCAAAATAACCATATGCGGTTTAGATTTTATTTGTGATTTTAGTAGTAAAAACCAGAAGGCAATAAAGTAAGAGAGTGAAAGTCCGGATTTGGTGTGATCATTACTGTACTTGGTTTTGAAATCCCTCCTACGGCAAAGGAAAATTTTCATCCTTGTTGGTAAATTTTCCTTTAATCCCACAAACTTTTTGTCAAGAATCGGTTAGAAATAGAGAGGAATTTTCCACCTTGTAAATTTTCCTTTAATCCCCCATAATTTGACCAACTCTTTTTGAGAGAATAATTTGACCAATTCAAATTTGCTCCTTTGACTAATTTTCTTTAGAAAATAAAATTAACATTCACTCACAAATGTTAACCCTTAGTTTTTTTTTTTATTCCGCAAATGGGCGGTAGCTCATTGATAGAGCGTTCAAAGCCCCTGCATGAGATTTCGGGCTCGAATCCGGCTGTATGATGTATTTCTCAAACAAAATCTAAAACAAAGTATTATCTCTAAGTTTGCGAGTGGCTCGTGTGAGAGTGTTGATGGAGTAGTAGATAGATATATTCACTACATACATACTCCTAAATCAACTGAAACGTGTGAACATTATACACCGACGTAAGTGTCGTTGACCATTTTTTTACTAAAACTACGACATCCCTAAGTTTATGTTTGGTGCTAGTTAAAAAGAAAGTCAAAACACCAACATTCATGTCTTCTTAAACGGATATTTTCAGTCTAAAAATAGCTTGGAATCATTTTATGTAAACAACAATAACTAATGTATGTATTTCTACATAGTTATTTTCAAAAGGTATATATTTCCCAACATCACTTTATGAAAACCCCGAATAAACTACTTTAAGGCTCATGCTACATGAACATAATTTTAAACTTAACTGTAGACATAGTCTTGTAATGAAGTAAAAGTGAAATCTATAAATGATAAACATTTAAGAGAAATTAACAACTGATTAAAATTACGAAAACATGAAAAAATGTCTACACGCTTCTGTACTTTGTGAGTTATCTACTGACATGGTCGAGGACCTCCTTCTCCTACTCAAGGTCTTAGCCGTATTACCGAGCTTTCGAATGAGATCCCCGCGAGACTCCTTCCAACTGCACTGGATTATATTTCCACAATCGAAGTGATGGAACCACATGACTTCAAAATGAAACCCAGTGTTCCCTCCTTGTGTCAAGGTTGTGGAAATTCCTATAAGAGCATCTTCAAGGGATGGACCAAATCCCAGTTCTGGACCAAATTTGGTCCAAATCACTAAAATTGGAGGTCCAACGATGGACAAAATTTGGTCCAGGAGCAAAGAAAATACCAATTTGAAGGCTGTATTGGACAAAAAAAAAACTTTATTTATTCATTTATGTTGCATTTTGTTGTATTGGGACGATATTTTATTAATATTAAGGTGAATAATGTTAATTTTCATTATGTTTAACTATATAATTTTGTAGTAAGCTCTTAATTAGATAAAATGGTTCGACTATTATATCATTTTGACATTCTGAAATTTTTATTATTATAATTATATAATAATTCACCAATTGTTTTTTGTTTTAAATGAAATTTATTTATTTGCTATAAATATTATGTATAATATAATTTTTCGATGGAAAATTATTAAACTAATAAAATAATGATGGAAGAGCAAACTTTGTCCTTATCGTTGGAGAAAAAAGGTAAATGAAGGACCAAACTTTGATCCAGTACCAAATTTGGTCCAAAAATACAAAAAAAAAATATATCTTTATTCCTAGAGATGCTCTAAGATATTTGCAACGTATTAGGATCCCGAACTGATTCCACCAGGTGATTCACCCTAGCTATGCCATATATGCTAATCCATTTGTCATCTACCAAGTGTAGATAGTGCATCTTAGATATGTTGATCGTCATCCACGTGGCAGCTGCTGATAAGACTCATTGGTATTCCATTACCATACTATATTTTATTATCATTTTAACTCTTATCTATATGGGGACTGTGAGACAGGGTTCCCTCGCATATAAACCATAATGGAGCTGAGGAGTCTAAGTGGCTTGGAGGCTAGAGTAAGGCTCGCGTGCGACCCTTGTCAGTTATTTGAGAGACTTGCGAATCACGTGCCTATATATGCAGTCGACCATACACGTGCGAGGCAGTTATATAACCGTCATATGCGTTTATATAACTTCTTGTAAATATTTTCCTAAGACCAATATATAAAGGAGTGTCGTCCTCTAATAGAGGTTCGGTTCTTTTGGCTTATCCACTTGCATACTGTCTCTCTCTCAGATATCTGACTTTGGCTTACTCTTACCCTTGTCCACTTAACCTCTTACTCTTTATATGTGTTGTGTTGGTTGTTCTTGTCTATTGCAGGTACACGCTTGGATCCTTCTCATAATCTCCCTTGCATACACCAAGCATCTATCAAGTTGTTGCTTAATCGAATCTTTGTATGCCTGGTTATTCGTCCAAGTATCTTGACTACCCCATAAACTAATATCTCGTAGATCAAGTTTTTTCAAAGTCGACTTAAAAGTATCAATATGACTGAAAGATGCACCTCTCCTTCCTTCTTTTTCAGCATTTGACATGAATGCGTTGAAATCACAAACAATGCACCATCGCAGACCCTTGAATAAAATTCAAGAATTGGGCCGTTCTTTTTTGTGGGTTGGTGTAGATAGTCTAAAACACGGTCCTAGTCTGCAGCCACGTGAACCAACCAAAACTCACACATGTTTACCCAACAGTGCTCCCGGCACACCAAATCATGCAATGACAACACACAAGAACCACGAGACAAGGTCCCTGACTTCTCGGCAACTCACGGAATCTTTGGGACTTAGTGTTTTGGAGGCTGGAACAAGGCTCATCGCAGATGGTTATCGTTCCATATGCGACCCTTGTGTATCATAACGGAAATTTACGTAACCTCCTCTGTAATAAATATTTAGTGTAACGACCATACGACATGGTCTTCCCACGGTCTTCCTAGATGCTCACCATGACCTGCTTAATGGCTTTAATGGGAGGCTTAATTAGCTCATTTACTGCCACGTAACCCCCATTATGACCGTTGGGGCTGAACATGTATATATAAGGAAGGTATCCTCTTCTTGGAGGAACGATTAACTTCAGATTTCTTACCATCACACCCTGCAAGTCGTCTCTATCCTTTGTGATACACTCTAATTGTTTCCATCCCCTTTCCATTATCATCCCAAGGTTTCCGTCTCTAACTACTTGTCAGATTGTGGCTATGTTTATCGGAATCCTGAACACAATCACTTGACTCCATCAGCAAAGTCTATCTACAGTCGGCTTAAAAACCCATTAAGAACCATTGCTCTGTTCAATGGAGAAAACATATTACGCCATGAGTATGGAACTTCGATCAGGATATCAGTTGAGATCTACCTCCGCAATCCACGTCATAGCTAGACCTCCAGATCGGCCTATGCTATCTGAGTATAAGCCATTTTTCATACCCACCATGACTTTCACCTTCTCCATCTCCTTTTCATTCAAATTTATATCAATTAAGGAGGCAATTTTGAATGCCTTCCTCCTCACTAGACCATGAAGAACTATAACAAGATGTGGGTTCACAAGCCCACATATTTCCAGCTTATGAGACCTGCTGTGCTTGTTGAGGCTGTGTCATAGTCTTCGCCACTAATGTAGATAGGTTCTTTAAGGCTGTGCCATAACCGTTGTGATAGGTTTCGCTTCAAACCCACATCAATTGCTTCAATCATCTCTTCCTTTTGTGTTATTCTTGGACTTAGGGCTGACTAACATGTTGATTTTCCTCTTTGGGGATCCTTCCCCCTTATGTGCGGGTCTGGGGTTTTATCTGATCTCTTCTCGATCAGACCTTTATTTTGTCACTTCGATCATGATCCCCTTCCCTTCATCTTGTTGCTAGAGCTCAAAATCTTCGCTATAGTGGTGTGTGTTTGAATAGTTGTGATATTCTCCTTTTCCTTTTCCACTATTTGTCTTAATGTGTTGTCAAAGCCATTCTTCATTGGGGATGATTTCAGACATTCTAAATCCTCATCCTCCATCATCAAAGCTGCTTTTGAGCTCATATAAACACATGGGTATGCCTTTTCACTTTCATAATTCCGTCTACTCTCTTCCCCGACCCGTTTCCCTGGTATTCCTCCTTCTCATCGGCAATTTGAAGAGCGCCCAAGACCCATAGACTTGTTGTCTCTGCTTTTTCCTCAAATGTCTAGGCCCAGCCGCAATTCATGCCTAAATTTGTAATTCTTCCGCACCATCCACACACTTTTGGGACTCGCTCGTAATGATAATCAAACCAAAAATTTCGTTATGAACATGAGTGTATACTTTCCTCTACAGGGGTTTACTCATGTCTATTTTAATTTGACTCTAAGATAGTCTCCCTCATCCTCACACATTGTTCTTGGATATGATTTTATACCGGTTCCCATACGCTGCACTTCTTTACTCCTTTACTCTTACTTGAGTAGATGGACCAAGATTTCGGACCTGTATCCAGACTTCGATTTGCTTCCAAAGCTAATCTTGTGGTGGGATTGGATATTTTCAAGGGTTCCAACAATCCATCAAAGATCCATGGACCCCCTGTTTTCCCCACGGTCCATACAGTTTTCACCAAGAAAATAGAAGATCAGCGTGTTAAAATCTACCTCATGAATGTTAACCTTGTCCTCATCTGTCCATATGCACTGAAATAGTAACTTCATTGACTGTAACACCCGTGAATTACAGTCCCAACTTCTTTCCCCGTGCCCCAGATAAAAATTCTTAAGCCCTGAAGGTTCTAGTAGTAATCAACAACGTTAACCATATACCAGATGTCAAACTCACAAATCTCCGATGTGGGACATGATCAGTGGCGGACGGAAGGGGGGGCGAGAGGGGGCCATGGCCCCTCCATCAAATTTTTGAAACGGTAATATTGTGGGTTACTTTTGTAAAGAGTTTGTGTTGTAATACAACTTGACCCCCTCAAGTTTTAGTACTAATTAATTAACCAAACCTAATAATCTTCACCCAGGTACTTCTTCTCTTTATCTTTTCATGTAATTTGAGATTAATTATTTAAAATAAATGTGTCAATCATTATCTTTACATAAATGGATATGGATGATTTCTAAAGGACATATCCATATGATGAAATAGAAAAATAAATTACTAGAATTTCCTAAATTTACTAGTCAATTAATATGTAAATAGTTAGTAGATCCAAATTTGTAGGGAGGATTTAAAATATATGAAACATGTCAAGCCGATACTTTTTTTGGAAATACTATTTACCTACAGTTTAATATTGTAGCAACCATTTTTTGTCAAATTACTTATACTTTAGATTTATTTTTTTTATTTTAAAAATCGATAGCTAGATTGTCAAACTATATACTTCAACTATTCGTTTTTGAGAATTTTAATCTTTATAGCCGACTCAACTCAAGTTGAGATTTTTTGTAATAGGAAGTAATAGAACGAGTTATCGGCCAAATATTCAATGTGGATTCTCAATAAGACAAAAATCCATACAAATCAGCGTTATGAATTTTAATAGTCATGTACATGTTGGCCCCCGCAATGTATGAATCCTGCGTCCGCCACTGGACATGATATCACAATCGCCCAATCATATATACATCTAATCAACAATATCAATCCATAATATCTCGATTTGGGACGAGATACTATAATCCCCCCATCTTATATGCTCAACGTCCTCTCCAGTGTGCCCAGTCACGCATCCCCTTGGCTGGCGGCGAACCGCCACGGAACCCTTGCGGGACCAGGGTTGGCTCTAATACCATTTGTAACACCCGTGGATTACTGTCCCAACAACTTCTTTACCCCGTACCACCGGATGAAAATGCTTAAGCCTTGAAGGTGCTAGTAGTAATCCACAACGTTTATCATATACCAGATGTCAAACTCACAAATCTCTGATGTGGGACATGATATCACAATCTCCCAACCATATATACATCTGGTTCACAATATCAATCCATAATATCTCGATGCGGGACGGGATATTACATCGACAATACATCAACCGTCTCCTCTATCAGAAAGCTTCTGATCTTGCAGTGACTGTAATCGGTGGCTGGCTCTCTGCAATACTCAATCTCAATTAACCACATCCTCTTCATCATATGTTAGCTTTGGGTCTTCCAAATCTTTGGCGACCGCCATCTCCCTCTAGGGTTCCCTCTTGGTTCTCTCTCATGAATATAAACTTTAGCTTGATTTCTAATTTGTAGAATTTAGTCTAACAATATAATTTACTTTTCACATTTTATAGTCACACGAAGTTATAATATGATAATGTACGTAGTATGAATGATAGAGTGAGACATACACATAATTATGTCTAATTATTTTTTTCAGTTGGCCAAATATAGAGATGTTGATGTATGCCTTGTGAAATACTTGTTCATTTGCATGACCTATTAGAGTTTAATTTTATCCAAAAGTCAGAAAGCTTTATTAACACTGTATTACGTGGCCTATTAGAGTCGCCAGTATTTCATTTACATCATTGTCTTATATGGACATTAGAGACTCTCGCTATTACCAATAGAAGCCGAAATCATAAGCGCCTTCATGTGGAATAAGAGCATCTCCCGTAGTAATATGTAAATCTCATGCAAATTATACTTAAAAATGATGTTTTGTATTTTGCAAAAGGTGTCCTACTCCAATAGTGATTTGTAAAAATTATGCAAAATATTTTTTTCTTTTTATTATTAACCAACAACACGTGCAAGTGGTGAATTGTGGATGAGAGAGAAATCTAAATTGTACTACTCTGTTCCTCCAGTTTCTTCACAAAAACTGGAGGCACGGAAATTAAGAAACCCTCAAAAAGTCTATATTACCCCTCGTCCTTTCAATCATTCCACCACTGAACCAACTTTACTAATTCCAGTCACATGAACATCAAGAACAGGGGATGAACATCAAGAACATGGGACTCAAACAGATTCAAACATCAAGAACACATCCAATATATCACAAAAAAAAAAAATCAACAGTTTCTGAATCACAGATTCAAACAGAACTAATCAAAAAAAAATCAACATCAACAAAAGTGTGCTCTTTCAAGTGTGCTCTTTAATTCAAACAATAAGTGTCTAATTCCAACAGATTCATCTTCTATAAATTGAAGATGAAGACGAAGAAAAAAAAATAGAAGAAGATTCGGCCCGAGAAGAACACCAGAACTGGACCGCCACCGCAACCGCCACCGTTCGGAGCAAAAAACCTGCAAATAAAAGCACAGATCTGAGAGTGTTGAGGACAGATCTGAGAGAGAAGAGTGGGAAAGAGAGAGACATGAATAGAATAAGAACTAGAGGGACAAGTACCAGACGTGGTCGTCGGTTTCCACCGTTCGTCAGTTTCGCCGGAAGTCACCATCGCCTCCACCGTTCGAAGCCACTGGATCGACTGTTTCCGGGTGTTCAAGAAGCCCTCTGAACTCCGATCTGTCTCTGTCGAAGCCACACCATCGTGGTTCTCTCTCTCTCTTGTCCGAAGGCCGGAAGTAGTCTCCCTCTCTTCGTCGATCTGCTCTCGCTCTCCTTCTCCCTCCCTCTCTTCGTCTTCATCTTCCTCTCTCTCTCTGTCCGTCTGTGTGGCTGCTGAGTGAAGAGTAGAAGATAAGGTTGTGAAGAACAAGGATAATGGGTGTGGGTAGGGTTAGTATTTTGGGGCTGGGTGGATTATCAGGGCTTGGTGAATTTGTATGATTGGGCTTAATTAAACAGATTTATTTAGTAATCTAATTAGTTAAGCTCAATTATAAATTGGTGTGTGGTTTTTAATGAAGGGTATGATGGTATTTTTAGTAGAGATAAGTTTCCTTTTTTGGAAAGATTGAAGAAACTGGAGGAACACCAAAATAGGAAAGTTTGAAGAATCTGAAGGAACAGAGGGAGTATGAACAAAGCTATTATCATGTAGAAAATGTAGGAAAATTGGTTGAGAAAAAATAGGGAACATGTTCGAAATATTTTGCAGAACCAATTATTCTCGTCAAGTTTGGCGAAAGTTTTGCATGTTCTGCATTTTGCCTCCCAAGATGCATTTACTGTTGAAGTCATATTTTTTACAAACTCCTTTATATTTTACATAAAATGTCAATTTGCAGGGTCTCTTAGAGATGCTCTCACTAAGCTCGTACAATATTATCATAGAAATTAACAATAATGCACTATTGCCAGCCAGATTCAAACTATGAATGGTGTTTGCACGTATTATTGTTTCAGGTCTCAAATAATCCTTATCTTCTAGACTCAATCTACATTGATCTCCTCATCTTCCCGTGCAGACAAAAAAATAAAATAGTTCATGTTGGTGCATAGAACACTGTATAAACAATTTGTATGAATTTGAAGCTGATAAGATCACGATTCTAGAGCATGTCCTGGGCGTGATTCCAAAGGTCAAGTTGGTCAAGTTGGTCATGTGAGCCAAACATCACGGGAGTAGGATGAAGAGGTCGTGTGCTAGGCACGAATGCCTCTGCAAAGATCCTCTCCAAATATCTAACTCCATCTAGTGCATGTCCGAGGTCTTACACATCACTACTTTGCCATTATAACATAACCTACATTTGTTTACTCCATAAATTAATACCACTCTGTCCCATCTCTTTCTTCTCAATTTGACTTTTGTCACTATTCACTGGGTCACTTTGACCCGGTGATTTGAATAGCAAACTAATGTAATTTTTTGATAATTTTTTCATGGTGTTGTAGAGTAAAAGATGTTCCATAATATAGTGAAAAATTATCAAAAAATCGTATTATTTTGCTATCCAAATCATCCGGTCAAAGTGACCCAGATATGAGTTAAAAAAGTCAGATAGGAAGAAAGAGCTGGGACGGACTGGTACATCGTAGTCGGGAGATTCGTATAATATTTCCTTGTTTCAGTACTGCTCTGTAAGAATTAAATTTCACAGATAAGTGGGCGTGTAGTGACAGTTTAAACAAGTGAAATGGCATGGCAATCATGCAACTGGCATGGCGTTATGGAGTCGCACGTCTTCAAGCATGTCGTTGTAAATTATACTAGAAGTAATTAGCACTAATCAGGCAGTACCTTCTAAATTTTATTCTATTCATTCACTGTTTTCTTTGTTCTTTTCAATTCATTGATGAATCCTCCTTTTCTTTCCGTTAACGATACGTTTCGGCTTTTCCGTACGGACAGAAAGTGGCAGCGCGGGTAGTGCTGTCATGGAAAACACAAGCGTGGGGTCCTGTGAGCTGGCTGTGGTCTGAGGATCACGTGCATCTTTCCTTCGGAAAACACGCTCTGTGTCGGGGGGATGTTTCTCTTTACTCTTCAGCGTCGGCGACGTGGCTCCATCAAGCGCCGTCGAAACAGTGCAATCGTAGATCTATCTAATTATGTTTCAACCATCTTAAGTTCGAGGTAGTTCATTTAGACCCCTTGCTTTATTTCTAGTATTTGCATCTCAAACTGAAGGGGACAGGTTAATTGCTAGTACCAGTATTCCATTAAACTGGAACTCCTCTCAAACGGAAGCGATATAATTATCTATATACTAATAGAATGCATGTTTTTACTGTTGATAATGTAAGCAACACAACAGCCGTGATATATTTGTGAAATCAACTGTTGACACTTGAGGATGAGGTTTAGTGAACTGCTGGAAAATGCTTTCACTCTTTCAGTGGCCTCAAGCCACGGATGATAGCGTAGTTGCTAGCTAAATCGGAAATCCACATGCGTAATATCAAGAGATCGAGTAAATAAGTCATTATTTGATAACTTTAAAGGATCGTGACAAAATAATTTACAGTTGCATGCACATATTTAGAATTAATATGAAAAATAGAAAGATGAAGAATTTGTTATTTCTCAAAAAAAAAATGGGCATTTAAGAATACCGAACAAAAAGTTGATTTTTGGTCAAAAAAGAAAGTAATTTGATTTGCTCACTACAATACTCTCGCTCCTCCAATGTGGATCCACATTCACATTGCATCTAGGGTGGTCAAATGACAAGGAGACTTTAATCACAAATTGTCAAATATGAGGGTACATAACAAATAGCCCGAATTTAAAGGATGACTTGGCAATATTGTTCGAGTGAAGGACTACTATTTAATATTTATTCACGGTAGTTAGTGGTAAGAGTAATGTTCATGGCAGCCTCGTCTTGGGCATGTCCGATTCACGTTCTTCCCACGATGCGGAATTTATTAATGACCCGGCGCATGACTCGTTAACTACCATAGCCAGTTAGCCACACAACACACTCTCTCTCTAGTAACCGTTTTAACGGCTGTTAGTCTCCGTTAAATATGACAGTTGGTCTACACACGTCCGTACGACTACTTTGAACAGATCTGGCGGGAATTGATGGTAGTAGGAGGCGATGTTCCCGCCATATCGGACGGTGGAGTGGGGGGCCATTTACTTTGGGGATTGATTCTTACAAAGCAGAAAATGATTCTTACAAAGCCACTAACATTTTTTATGCATATAATGACCAATGAAATTGCACAAATGATGTAGTGGCTTTGTAAGAATCATTTTCTGCTTTGTAAGAATCATTACCCTTTACTTTTTACTAACTCCTCATCAGACCAACGTCGTGATAAAGGGGTGAATGTGGGACCGAGGATTTTTTTTTTTTTTTTGACGTGGAGGGAACGATTGGTGGATTTCACGAGACAAAACATGATATGGTACAGCAGATAGAGAGAGCCACTGGCTTTTCGGAGGAACCAAGGGGCGTTGTTGTACGAGGAGGACGTGGATGACAGCTCAGCCAGTTGTCACTACCAGGACATATCTTCTTCTCACACCACTGGTTATTGTTCCGGAAATCCCGCCCTCCAGGCTTTTTGACCGTTCGTTTTGAATGGGTGGCGGCAAATTCGAAAAAGGGTTGCATCTATGGCCTCACCATATACCATTTCTTCCTAGTTGACTTTTTGACTTGTATTTGAGTCACTTTGATCGCGTGATTAGCATATCAAAACGATGTTATTTTTTGTTTTTTTTCACCGTGTTATATAATAATTTTACCCTATAATACCATAAGAATATTATAAAAAAGTAGAGGGCCGCTATGCTTCACCCTTTTTTCTTCATCCTTCAAGTTCACCTCCTACGTGTCAAGATATGATTGTTGGTACTTTTTATTTTAAGATATTTCTATAATTACATCAGCAATAAAAAACATCCACATAAGGGGTGAACTTGAAAGGTGAAGAAAAAATGGAGACGTTTAGCATTTCCCAAAAAAGTAACATTATTTTACTATCTAAATCAGCGGATAATTGGGCCATGATAGAGTGGTAATCATGTAAGACTTGTATGGAATTTAGACCATGTTTGGGACTGATAGCACCTTCTATGGGCAATAATTCTTTAGCATTTACTACATGATTACGTGTATTTGGAGAGTGTTTTGAGGCAAATGTCAGAGATTCTAGGTTGTTTCATCACTTGTTGCTACCATGTGCTATATTGTTAGTCCGGGCGTTTTTCATGCATATTTTATTATTATTTGTCAAATATAATCGCTTGGTATGTCTGCTCATGCTGTTTTGGCAGGGACGGATACTAATCGGTTGATAGGAGGCATGTAACAAACTTCGGAAATAAAAGGGAGCTCAAGTAGAGTCAAGAGAAGCCGAATTGGAGGAGCTTGGATGACCAATCTGAACTATTTTGATCATATCCGGAGTTCTACAACTCATTTGGGGGCGAGACCAGTGCCATATGAAAGTAGACTCAGAGAGCTTTCCATCGATAGGTGACGGAGCTAAATCCCAGTTCGGACGAAGAAGATATCGCGTTTTGAAGACAGGAGCAGATTTCAAGGGCCTTTTGTGCAATTACTGAAGACTTTTGCGGGTTATGATTCAAGAACTACCTAGGGACGGGAATAAGCATCATTCACGCATCCAGAGAGCCAAGAAGAAGGAGGAGAGCAAGGAGACTTCATTGGGAACGATCTCAAGCAAGGAGGAGAGCCCGAATCGCGCCAATCTTCACTATTTTAGCGTTTGATCTACTTTTCTCTCTACTTTCTTGTATGAACTATTCAAGAACCATGTTAACTTGTGTTATGAATAGCTAATCTCATACCTAGGAATCTATGGGGAGCCTAGGGTTTATGTTTTGATGATATTTTCCGGATTTTGGATGATCTTTCATGCTAAGGATTATGGTTTAATGAAGATTGTTTTGGTTTTCATCATGTTGAGTTCTTTCCTTGACAAGTTAGGGCTAAGATGTGTGATGTGAATTATTTATTTCTTCATTCAATCATGAACTAGGCTTAAAGATGATATTGGTAGCCTAATTATCTTGTTTATTGTGCTTCATTCTTAGTAACGTAGGAGTCATGACCCGAAATTACTATGTAACTAGTGAGTGTGTGAAAACAATGTAGGGTTTTGAATCATGGATGCACAACGGAAACAAAAAATTAACCATGCAAAACCGTCCAAGGATCACAAGTCAAGAGACATAACGATGGTAAAGGAAGAAATCAATAACACACCTTAGGGTTCTCCTTTGATGGCTTCAAACGCGAATTGTGTCACGTTCTCTATGGTTGATCCACGCCTAGAGTTGATTCCTAGATCTCCCACTCCTTGGTGCTAGCCCGGAAAGAGGAAGAGGAAGAAGAATCACACAAAACGAGACCAACAAGGGAGGTCTCGGCCTCCTTGTGGCAGACGGGGACGGGCGGCGGGCTAGGGGCGGCGAGCTCCTAGCTTGCTTGCTCTTTTCTCTCCTTTTGTTCTCTCCCACTCTTGTTATGTTCAATTATGAGCATAAGTTGTGGGAAGGAAGGAAGGAAGGTCCTTCATATAGTCCAACAACTCCTTGCCAACTACCTAAAGAACTTATTCTAGTCCTACTAGAAATCAATTAAGTCCCTTCCTTGCAAATTAGTCCCTACTAAGTTTGCAAGGTTTTGCAAAGTGATCCTTCTAATTAATTAATCCAATTAATTAATTCCCAAATCTAGTTCAATAGGTTCTATCTAGTTGGTAGCAACTATTTGCTAATATGGAGCGGTTTCTAGCAAAACATCCATTCTAGCCAACTAATAGAATAGTCATCTTGACAACCTTTGTACAAGTAATTGTCTCATCCCTTTGTCTCTATATCCGGACTGGACACGAGACATACAAGTCACACTCGTATATCCAATCCATAGTTTCTCGATCCATGGGAATAGCCTTATTCGTGCAAACAACATCAATATCCCATATTGATGTATTTGAGTCTGGCCAGACATTCTATAAGAACTATCACTCGAGTGGCCTTGGATATTTGCTCCCGTTATGTGGGAGGGACAAATTCTATCTACGTCCACTACGATATCCAAGCTTTCTTCTTATTGTATCCAGTACGCGCCTTTATAACTACCCAGTTACGGTGTAGCGTTTAACGCTACCAAAATCACAATAATCCACAACTAGAGTATCTAGTGACTTCAAGTCTAAGGATTGTTGGAATTGTGCCCTAGAGGCAATCAATTAATTGTGACAAATATATGGATTTACGATTCATTATGTTATCGATATGGAGATATGCTAACATGAATGAAGTCCTTAGAATATAAGGTGTTATATTCTTAAATATCCCTAGTCAATTATAATGATTGCAATTCTTCTCGTAGTGCTAATAATATTGCAATCCTTAGACTTGAAGTCACTAGATACTCTAGTTGTGGAATATTGTGCTTTGATGTTATCAAACGTTACACCGTAACTGGGTAATCATAAAGATAGCTATCGGGCATGATAGGAAGCAAGCTTAGAGATCGTAGTGATGTAGATAGGATTTGTCCCTCCCACATAATGGGGGTAAATATTCACGGCCACTCGAGGGATGAGGCTTATTGAATGTCTGGCGAGACTCAGATAAATCAATATGGAGATATTGATGTTATCTGCTTGCATAAGCATATTCCCAGGATCGAGGAACTATGGATTGGATATACGAGTGTGAGTATTTATGTCTCGTGTCCAATCCGGATATGGAGACAAAGGGATAAGTGCAATATAAGATATTGGGCACAAGAGGTTTGTCGGGATCACTGACTATTTCTATTAGTTGGGTGGCATGGATGTGTTGCTAGACACCGCTCCATGTTAGTAAGAGTTACTACCAACTAAGTAGAAATCTATTGGGTCACACGTCAAATAGAGTAGAGCTAGATTTGGGATTAATTAATATTGATTAATTAATAGAAGGATCATTGTGCAACACCTTGCAAACTTAGTAGGACTAATTTGCAAGGAAGGGAATAATTCTAGTTCATGTAGAATTAGGAAACTCCTTTATGGAAACAACAAGGAGTTGTTGGAGTATATAAAGGAGGCTCTAGCTTCCTTCCCACTTGATGTTAATTGTTATTAGACATAACAAAGAGAGTGGGAGAGAACAAGAGAGAGAGAAAGACAAGAGCTAGGGCCGAAACCCTAGCCCCGTCCGCCCTTCCCGTCGGCGCCAAGAAGAGGGGCCGATCCCCTCTTGGCTCTTTGTGCCTTTGTTGCTTTGATCTTCTTCCCTCTTCCTCCGGGTTCAAGCTAGCACTTGTTTGAAGGAAGAATCTAGATCTCACCTCTAGACGTGGATCAACCGTAGAAACGAGGACATCATTCTTCGTGTGATCTCACAAATTCAAAGGTACACAATACTATGTCTCTTATCATGTTATGATGTCTCTTCCTGACGATCCGTGGTGGGCATTGAAGTAGAATTAAATTTTGTTATTCCGCTGCGTTACCTACTTCAAAACCCAACAGTGGTATCAGAGCCACAGGTCGTAGAGCATAACATGATTTTATGTGTTACGATTTCAGTTTATACACCGTATTATTGTTATTACGCGAAAACTGAAAATAATTGGAATAGTAGATGCAATAAACAATATCTAATTTAGCATTGGATGTGTAAATTAGTGAGTTTGATCACATGAGATGTGTGGATTTTGGATATAGATCTAGGGTTTGGGCACATGCTTGGAAAAGAGGTTTTCCAAGTAAGGAAATAATTAAACTTGGGCAACAAGAAAGAAGTTGTTTATGGAAACAACTAAACTTGGGAACCAAGGAAAGAATTATTTTGGAAACAATACCATAAGGGTGTTTTGGAAACATCCCAACAAGGAAGGAATTGTTTATGGAAACAATTCCATATATTGTTTATGGAAATAATTCCAAGAATTGTTTATGGAAACAATTCCATGAGGAGGTGTGGCCCATATAGGGACCGCCCCTCTCTCTCCTTGCCGCCCAAGTAACACACGGCACAAAAGGGGGCCGGCATACCCTAGCACACGGCCTAGCCGTGTGGGCTAGGGGCCGGCCGGCCCGAGCCAAGTGTGGCGGTTCCTTGGTTGATTTTGGCCATTCTCTTGGTAAATATCTTAGACCGTTTTAACCCTAGTATGTCCAAAACAACTAAAATTGAACAAGCACGTTAAAAATTGGTTTTAACTGTATTATGTGCTTTGTTGCATGGTGGATGGATATGGCCTAGGATTGTGGATGTTTATTGCTTTGTGGTTTGGTTTACGGCCTGCGAGCTGATCAAATTAATGTAATAATTAATTAGGTTTTACAGCCTGCGAGTCGTCTCTTTTCTCCTCGACATGTGAGGCTTTTTGTTATTTATTTATTCTAGATGTTAGGCTAGAATTAGAAATATTTAGTTGATAGCCAAGAACATGGAGAAGAAGACCGGAGAACCAAAGGAGCCAAAATACATCCCTAGGCGCGCAGCTATGGTGGAGCACATGGAAATGAGCTTGTCACTTTAGGGCATATAGATATTATCATTGGCTTGGTAATATCTTAGTCTAGGGGCCATATCCATGCCACGTTATTTTCTTTTGTGGATGTTTATTATTTATGTCTTGTTATTTATTTTTGTGTGTATGGCGATACTAGCAAAACGTTAACTAGATAATAATAAACAAGGTTGGTCTTTTATTATGGATGGCCCAATCCAAATAAGTAGACCATGTTGATAAGATCAACCAAACAACTTAAAATAAATCCCTCAAATAAATATTGCGTTTTGCCTTCTCTTGCTAAAAACACCCTTCATGATCATGGCCTATTAAAATTCGGGCATGCCAAAGCAAGGCGATTTTAATTTTCCATGGTGTGTTGCGGACGACGCAAGCTAGTAATGCGTGTATGTTGAAAACAAGAGGTTGGACGCAACTAGGCAAGAGTCAATTGGATTGATGAGCTTAGAGGCATGACAATGAGGTGTTATCTGAAGGATAAAGAATAGAGAGTTATTCACCTAATTGGACCAAGAGTTGCATGGGATGCAATTGGAATGGTTCCTACCTAAATAACCAATTCTTGGGTGACTTGCCAAAGCAAGCTCAAGAAGAAGTGAAAAAGGGATCTTGGACCCACTAGAAAATATATAAAATATTTTCCGCATTAATGGTGAGGGCTATTAATCCGAGAAAAATAGTGGGAGCTATATTTAATAATTTAAATCCTTGTTGAATATAGTTATACGTCACAATGCTTTGCATAATCCTATAAGTGTTGAATACCCATCGAATTAAACAAACAAACGCGACTTTATGTCCATGAGATGGACAAGATGTCTGGAATCTATTTTCTAGATTGGTATAAAATTGAGAATTGTTCTCAAATAAAGGAAATATGTTGTACATTGTAGAGCATAAATTTCTCTTCCCACCAACTACCAAAACACACTAAAGCCTTATGGAAGGAACATCAAAGAATGATTCTTTGGATGTAACTTGTCTCATATCAAGCTCCCATGAACTCTGAGCTTTGGAAGCAAGAAGAAAAATATGGAGAAGTATGATATGATCATACATTGAAATAAGCTCTTTTCAAAAGAGCGAGCTAGACATGAAGGTTTGAAGTGGTGCTCCACTTTGCCTGGTGCAAATAAGCTAATTCAATATGATTGAAATATTAGTGAATGGGCATTATCTATGAGATAGATAGAGAATAAACGGTTATTCACCCAAGTGGACCAAGAATTCTATTGGATGCAATTACAGTTTTGTTTTAAAGTTGATTTACTCAATATGATTGAAAAATCACTAAACAAAACACTCATAATGGGCATGGGCAAAAACTGTTAATAGTTAACAGCATGGGTAAGGGCAAATGGTTTGCGCCGAACCCATGAGTATAAAGCAAGCCTGTTGCTAAAACCAAGTTGCCTCGAAGTCCCATAGGTGGTGTAGAGGAAGAGAGACTACCCAAAGTACATGGAAGTAAATAATAAAGGAATTATGAATTCCGACTTGGATATTTTATTATAAAATTCAATGTGTCTATCTCATCATCAAGAGTATATGATACTAGATGAGGATCTCACATTTATATAAATGTGGAGGATCTCAAGAGACGAAGACAATTGGATAAGGAAGAAATAATCCTACACGTGAGGCTATGAAGCAAAGGGTTGCTGAAAAGCCGTAGGGAATTATTTCTACCTTTCAGAAATTGTTCATGAATTAGACAAAAGGGATAATGTCCCTGCTATGAGTAGGACCATTATCATAGTTTCTTGTTTGGACAAGAAAGCTCCTTATCATAATAAAAGGACAAATGTTGTTCCATTTATTATGGTATGCATTATTGTAATGCAATTTTGTCTAAGTGGATTCTATATCCGTGATCATGATAATTTCATCCATAACATTAATACCTAGAGGTTTGCATATAATGATATGAACTTCACTTATCTCTAGCATTATCGTTTAGGCCCCATAAATAAGAGATACATATCTAGAACTCCATTAGGATGGATTTCTTGGACTCATTTGATTATTGAATCATATGAGACATGTAAGACTTATTAGGCAAATATATGATCTTTTGGGAATCATACATATTGATGTATGAAGGCCGCTAAGCACAAATACTAAAGATGATTTTAGTACTTCATCATATTTACTGATAGGATCAGAGAAATATGGATTTGTGTATCTTATGAAGAAGCAAATCAGAATCCTTTGAATTGTTCAAAGTATTCAGGAATGAAGTAGAGAACCAACTTGGCAAAAGTATTTAGACTCTACGATTGGATCATAGAAGAAAATACTTGAGCCAAGAGTTTGACAAGCATCTATGGGAGTGTTGGATATGATCCAAACTCGCTCCACCTAGCTAGCATGCCACATGGGTTTGGCGTGTCTAAAAGAAAAGTTCGGACCTTGTTGGACACGGTTCGGTCCATGATGAGTCAAACATAACTTCCAGTTTACTTTAGGGGCTATGTTCTAATTACAGCAAAATTCGCCCTTAACCTTGTTCCATCCAAATGAATTATGAGAACCACCATATGAGATATGAACTAGGAAGTGTTCTAGTAGGTCGTTCATAATTATTTGGGTTATATAGTTTATGTAAAGGCGTTTACAGATAAACTTGGACTCAAATCGGATAAATGTTTTGTGGGATATCGTGAGGAAACAAAGGATATTATCTCTACACTCCAATCGAGAACAAATTGTTTGTTGCTCGAATCGCTGTGTTTCTAGATAGAGATTGTCTCTAAAAGAAACAGTGGGAGCACTGTAGAACTTGAAGGAGTTCAAGAACCACAACTGAACATTGATCCGTTTGATGGAACATGAGCAGGATCACAAGGTGTTGTGGAGCAACCTACTCAGAAAAACACAAGAACCTTGTAGATTAGGTAGGATATGTCAAGGGACTAGATAAATAAGAATTTCTCATAACCCGTGATATATTGCTCATCGAGATGAGCCTACAACCTATGAGAAGGCCACGTGTGGGCCATACTCTCAGAAATGGCTTGGAGCCATAGGATACGATATGGAATCCATGTATACCAACAAAGTATGGACTTTGGTGGAATCACCTGAATGGGTAGGACCCATAGGGTGCAAGTAGGTTATGAGGAAACCAACATGGATGGTAATATGATTACTTTTAAGGGACAACTGGTTTGAAAGGGTTTCTTGAGAATTTATAGTATAGACTATGACGAAATCTTTCCCCAGTTGTACAGCTTAATTCCATTCGCATCTTGGTTGTAGCAATCTGTTTATAGATTGAGTCAAGATTCTTGGAGATTGGATTGTTCGAATTTATGATGCAATCAAAGGAGTTTGGTTCCATCAAAAATTGAAGATGATACTTGTGTTTACAAGAAGGTTAGTGGGAGCATAGTTAAATTTCTGGTCTTGTATGTAGAGACATACTAATCATTGGGAACAATGTCTCTACTCTGCAATCTATTAAAGATTGGCTAGAGAAATTGATTTCCAATAAATAGACTTAGGCGAGACAATCTATAAAATCTATGGAGATAGATAAAAGTAATTGTTCAGCCTGAGTCAAGGTACATATATTGACAAGGAGTTGAAATGGTTCAACATGTAGGAATATGTATTTTTACCCATGTCACATGGAATTAGTCTTTGGAAGACTAATTGTCTTTTCAATTAGATTGAAAAGGGACCGTATGAATAAGATTCATGAGATACGCCGTGTTATGTATTGGGCCAGATGTGTCATATGGTATGAAACAAAGATACCAATCAAATCCAAGTGAGGTGTCACTTGATAATTATCAAGATTATCCTTAAGTACTTGAGAAGGAATAAAGGATGAACTCTTGATTAATGGAGGATGGGAAAAGTTTACTGTAAGGGGTTACAGTGATGAGAACTTCCATCTGACAAAGAAGATTTCAGATTATAGTCGAGTTTTATGTTATGTGCTAGAGGGAGTGACTGTGAGCTGGAGAGGTTCCAGGCAAGATTCAGCCATTGATTCTAACATAGAGGACTGAGTAAATTATAGCATGAGATGTAGTTACTCAGAATATTAAATCTCAATCAAATTGTTGATAAAGGAAGATGTGAATATTTTCAAAGTACCAGCACATGTCTCGCCTACCACGCCCCTATGCAGTGAAGGCATGAAGGGCTTCGCTAGATCAATAGGCATATGATGCAGGAGACTGACTCTAGTGGAAGTGGGAGACTGTTGGAATTGTGCCCTAGAGGCAATCAATTAATTGTGACAATATATGGATTTACGATTCATTATGTTATCGATATGGAGATATGCTAACATGAATGAAGTCCTTAGAATATAAGGTGTTATATTCTTAAATATCCCTAGTCAATTATAATGATTAATGGGACAATCATCTATAGACTAGTATGGGGTTGGATTGATATGGAGATATCACGATCCAACACATGGGTATGCATTAGGAGTAATGGCATACTGGATGACCCACGACGAGAAGGATACATTAGATTATGTTGAAGTCACAATCTCTTCTCGTAGTGCTAATAATATTGCAATCCTTAGACTTGAAGTCACTAGATACTCTAGTTGTGGAATATTGTGCTTTGATGTTATCAAACGTTACACCGTAACTGGGTAATCATAAAGATAGCTATCGAGCATGATAGGAAGCAAGCTTAGAGATCGTAGTGATGTAGATAGGATTTGTCCCTCCCACATAATGGGGGTAAATATTCACGGCCACTCGAGGGATGAGGCTTATTGAATGTCTGGCGAGACTCAGATAAATCAATATGGAGATATTGATGTTATCTTCTTGCATAAGCATATTCCCAGGATCGAGGAACTATGGATTGGATATACGAGTGTGAGTATTTATGTCTCGTGTCCAATCCGGATATGGAGACAAAGGGATAAGTGCAATATAAGATATTGGGCACAAGAGGTTTGTCGGGATCACTGACTATTTCTATTAGTTGGGTGGCATGGATGTGTTGCTAGACACCGCTCCATGTTAGTAAGAGTTACTACCAACTAAGTAGAAATCTATGGGGTCACACGTCAAATAGAGTAGAGCTAGATTTGGGATTAATTAATATTGATTAATTAATAGAAGGATCATTGTGCAACACCTTGCAAACTTAGTAGGACTAATTTGTAAGGAAGGGAATAATTCTGGTTCATGTAGAATTAGGAAACTCCTTTATGGAAACAACAAGGAGTTGTTGGAGTATATAAAGGAGGCTCTAGCTTCCTTCCCACTTGATGTTAATTTTTATTAGACATAACAAAGAGAGTGGGAGAGAACAAGAGAGAGAGCAAGACAAGAGCTAGGGCCGAAACCCTAGCCCCGTCCGCCCTTCCCGTCGGCGCCAAGAAGAGGGGCCGATCCCCTCTTGGCTCTTTGTGCCTTTGTTGCTTTGATCTTCTTCCCTCTTCCTCCGGGTTCAAGCTATCACTTGTTTGAAGGAAGAATCTAGATCTCACCTCTAGACGTGGATCAACCGTAGAAACGAGGACATCATTCTTCGTGTGATCTCACAAATTCAAAGGTACACAATACTATGTCTCTTATCATGTTATGATGTCTCTTCCTGACGATCCGTGGTGGGCATTGAAGTAGAATTAAATTTTGTTATTCCACTGCGTTACCTACTTCAAAACCCAACAAGGATGACAATACCATTGCACTGCGAGAAGCGCTTGTGACTCAACATAACGTGTATCTAGCCTTCTCGAAGATGGGTCAATCCAGTGCGACATTACCCCTAATGCACATCTATGTGTTGGATAATGATATCTCAATATCAATCCAACCCCATACTAGTCTATAGATGATTGTCCCATTAATCATTATACTGGACTAGGGATATTTAAGATTGAAAGTGTGTAATGTAGACTAAATACAGGACCTAAATACTCTAGAAGGGGGTGGGGGGGGGGGTTGAATAGAGTATGGAAACTTTTTGCAAAACTTAAAGTTTAACAGGATAGCTTTGTGCGAAAATTGAAATCTCAAGGCCTTGAGATTTTGTAAACTGTCCGAAACTCAATAAGGCAAAATTGTAAGCTTCAAGGCCTTGAGCTGTGAACAATATAAACAGCTTTTAAACCCTAGTTTGATTTGAGTTGTGTGCAGCAGATAATAATCAAACAGAAAGGTAAAGAACACAAAGCAATTTACAGAGTTCAGTCGCAATGGACCTAATCTCTGCCTGAGGGATCTAATCCCACCAGGATCGGGCAAACACTTCTTATTACTCACACAGAAACAGCCCTAGATCTTCAAGCCTAAATAATTTCGCTTACACCTATACAGCTTGTGGTTCCAAACCTATCTAGTTCCAGCTACTAACTGTTGAGCTAACAAGAACCTCTTGTTGTTCACTTGAACAACCAACCACTAGGTTAAGTGAGGTTTAAGATAATATAGAGATACACAGATGAAGTACAAATGAAGAACAAAGTATAAAGATAAACTGTTGAAGTCTGGAAGTGTTCTTCAGGAATGACTGGATTGATTTGATCTTCAGAAGTCTGGAATGAAGCTTGAATGATTGTGTGTTTGAATGGATGATCTCCCGCGAATTTTTCACACCTCTCAGAGTATTCTGCAAGCCTCTCTCTTTCTTCAAAATTCAAACCAGTCTCTTTTATCCACAGCTGCAACTGATTGAGAGATTTTAGGATCTCAGTTCCTAAAAATCCTCCTTCTGTTTTCAACTTAAATTCAAACAGCTTCAGGTGGATATCCGTTGGAGTTTGTTGAGATTTCTCCTGCACGTTTAACAAACCTGCAACAGCAAAGAAACACTGCAACAACAAAATCCAAACAACTAACAGTACTGAGACTGTTTGGTTATACAGTTTCTGGTAAAACTGTTTAATAAACTCAGAACAATAATCTGCATATACTCTAGAACAAAAAAGTCATGAAAAACAAGTTTAAGACACTTAGAAGTGAGTAAATAATCACAATACTAAGAGTCATAACCTGCAAGAAAGAATCAATCAAGTTCTGTAAAAACTGTTAGTAGCTCAAGGCATATCTCAAGGCCTTGGAGCTCTGAACCTGTTTCACAGCATTTCAAAATTAAGCCCAGATAGCTTTGATTCTTCGTGTTCTGATAATCTGCAATTGTGTTAGATGTATAAATAGTACAAACCACAAATATATACCATAAGCCACTGATGTGAATAATCAGATATCCAATTCTGCAACACAAAGATGCTAGAACACATAGCAGAATAAGCAATCTCAAGGCTTTGAAAGTTTATGTCAAACTCAAGGCCTTGAGATGACTAACAAGCCTTTGCTGCTAATGTCTTAGCCTTTTGTCTTTCATCACTCGTAAACAATTATCAATCAAAGCACATTCAGGGATCTTGACTCAACAATCTCCCCCTTGATGAAAGACAAAACCTACAGTCTTGTACAGATCTTCCTGCCACTCATAAGCAAAAATTAAATAACCACAATCTACAGATGAAATATATACTAAATCCAAACAGATAGATAACCATGAGAGTAAATATTACAAAATACCACATAATTATCACAGAAATAAAAATTAACCAAAATAACTAACGGCCAACTCTTATTATTTACTGAATACTGCAAACAAAACCAAAACACAAATACATTCTCCCCCTTTTTGACTTTCATCAAATAAGGTTGAAGAAATGTAGGATCATTACTCAAGAGTTTAAAAATAAACTTAAAACAAAAACTAGCTAAAAAGTCAAGGCCTTGAGACAGAAAAGATAGAAGAGAATGAGAATGATGGTCAAGGCTTTGGCAGTCTCTGATCTTCACTTCTTCTTTGATGTCTGGCCTTTCTCTGAGCCATCCCCAATATCTTCCTCACTTGCAGCTTCTTCTGCAGACTGGTTACCTTCTTCTTCAGCTTCAATTTCAGTGACCACTTCTTGGATTATGTCATCTACTTTCTTCTTAGCCTGTGCTGAATCTACCTCTGTAGCTGCATCAACACCTGTGTCTTCATCAGCATCTTCCTCATCAGTTTGCTCAAACAAGTCTTTTGAAGCTAGCACCACTGGAATTGGCTTCTTTTTCTTCTTCAGAAACTCTCCTAGCTTCTCTTCTGAATCCAAACTGGTGTCATGACTAGTAGCAGAAGGTATCTTCTCCAGATTCAAGACCTAGATGACAACATCTAACTTCCCATTCATAGTATTCATCAAACCCTTGAACTGATGAAATTCAGTTGACAGGTCAAACAACCTTTACCTGAGATCCTCAATCTCAACTTGCTGATCTTCTAATTTGTCAACTAGCAGAGAGTAATCCTCATTGGCTTGTCCTTTTCCAGATGCAGTCCCCTTAGGCTTCACAAACTCTTTCTCAGCAAGTTTCTCCTTTGACAAATCAGAATATAACTTCCAATGCCCTTTCCCAGTCTGAACTACCCCAATCCTCTGAAGTGAAGTCTCATCTATCAACCCAAAACCTCCAGTAATCTTTTCTTCTCCTTTCACAGGCACATCAAAATACTCAAAGAAAAGAGGTAACAGGTTGGCATATGGAAGAGGATGGTTTCTAGTCCTGGTTGCACAATAAATCATATGCTCCATCACAACTGTAGGCAGATCTATCTCAAACCCTTGAGATATCAGATACATCAAAATCAGAACTTTACCAGTTACCAGCTCTCTTGAGTTCTCCCTGGGAACTACACTCCTCATCAAAATAGTAAATAAAATCTTGGCTTCACAGTTGAGCAGAGAGTGTGTCAACTGTTTTGGACCAGAGGGAACACCATCAACAAAGAACATCTCCTTTGCCTTATCTAAACACTCCTTCCTATCAGGATAATCTCCAACATTGTAATTCCTAGGAATGCCCAAGAATTTCGCAAAAGTCCTATGATCTAACCTCAAATCCACACCAGCCACTTTAGATGTTAAAACCATTTTCTCATCACCTTCAGACACCAAGTTCAGATAAAATAACCTAGTGTAGATAGTGCTTTCTGAGCTAGCAGATCTTGGCCACGTGGCAACCATCTAGCACACCATATTGTGCTCCACACACACTGGATCACCAGCCGCGCTGATCCATGTGGGGGCTGCGAGACAGAGCCCTCGCATACCACTGCACGGGACTTGTAGGGACTTAGTGGTTTGGAGGCTAGAGTAAGTCCTGTCGCGTGCGAGCCAAGCCCGCACGCGACCTTTAGTAACTGATTTTGAGAGATTTATGGCACGAGCTCCATAAACCCGGTCAATCCGGTCAAACCCGGTCAACCTCGTAACGGTTCCGGTATTCGCGCATAACGTGCTGTAACGGTCCCTATATAGGCAGACGAACGTGCCGTTGTGGTTAAGCTAATTAAGCCGCCATTAATGGGCGCGTTAACCACACTGCAACGGTCACATTCTCCGTTTTATATAGGACGTTAACCTTTCCATACAAAAGAGAACACACTAGCCATACGCGGAAGCTCTGCCAAACCTCTGTCTCTCTCTCAGACATTACTACTGCCTTACTCTCTCCCTACACACAACCCAACTCTTCCTGTGCTATCTCTGATCCTCTACTTACGGTGTACACGGAGGTCTCCCCGCCGGAATCTCTTGTGCACATTTTGGTGAACCCGACGTGAACTTACCAGCAAAAGCAACCATGTCTCAGGAGGATGATGTCAGCAACAGATCGCCTTCCACCGAAGCCGCCTCGATAGAGGAGACCCGCCGCACTCCTACGACCCCCGGTGAGGCACCGACGCTAGAATCCTTGGACGCCACCATCCAAGGTCAGGCGAAAGCCCTCAAAGCTCAATCTGCGCAGTTAGAACGAATCATGGCTGTATTGGGGACTCTTGCACCGAACCCTGCGCAAGCCACCGCCGTCTCTCAGGGAGGAGGAGCCTCTATCGCTCAAGGATTGGGAGTGTCAACCACACCCCCAACCCTAATCTGCAGACTCCACCAGCAACTACGCAACTACCCTCGATTCAAGGGTCGACGGCTCGAATGTTGCCCCTCACGGCTCACACCCCTCAGCCTCCGGCCTTGGTACCTAATCCGGCCTCGCAATATCCCTTGCCTCCTCCAACGGCAATCTGGGGTAATGCGAACGCTCAATACGTCCCCTATCCTCCTACGGCATATGTGTCGCCTCCGCCTTCGGCGACCCCTCCGCCTGCTACCGAGGGAAACACCCCAGAGTGTATGACGTCTCTGCAGAAGCGTATAGACACCATTCTGGCTCACCAATCATTCGCGGATACCATCATCCCAAAGCTAGACAACGATCCACCCATCCCGCGGGAGATCTATCTCATGCCCAACCCGGTTGGGTACAAGGCTCCTAAATGGGATAAGTTCGAGGATGTCAATGGAAATGCTCATGAACATGTCATGCGTTTCATCGATGTCATGGGGCCGTATGGAGCTGATCCCAAACTGCTGATGCGAGAATTCCCGAAGTCTTTGGGAAACGTGGCATACAAGTGGTACAGGACGTTGGAAGCCGGGTCTGTCAAGACTTGGGACGACATGGTCCAAAAGTTCTACACCAAGTTCTTCCAGATGGAAGAAAAGGTGACAACGATCCACCTCTCGCGGATGTATCAGAAGCGCGAAGAGGACGGGATAACTTTCATCAAGAAGTTCAGGGCGAAGTCCTTGGAGTGCAAAGATCCGATGCTCGAAAGTCGGCTTGTAGAGATATGCCTGCAGTGCATGCGAGATGAATACAAAGGTATGCTCATCAACCTGCAAACGCCCACGTTTTCAAAGCTAATCGAATGTACGAAGAACATCGAGCCTATAGTTGAGAGGCAGAAAAAGAAAAACGCTCCGGAGCGATCCTCGAGCGGTACCACCTACAAGATCAGGAGATTCAGTTACAAGAGGGGACGCGAAGCTGAGGTCAATACAGTTTCACCCCAGAAGCAGGCGAAGATTGTGAACTTCGACGTACCACCTCTGCCATGTTCGGTGGAAGAGGCAAGTGACCTCTGCAGACAGTGGCGCAAGGACGGTGTCCTACCGCCGCTCGAGAAGGCACCCTCCAAGGAGATGGTAAGGGACCCGAAGTGGTGCGAGTACCACGGCAAGGTCATGCATCCCACAGCGGACTGTAAGAAGCTCAGGATTGTATTCAACCAGAAGATGAAGAATGGCGAGCTGATCGTCAGCGATCACAGGAAGGATGTGCGCAATAATCCACTTCCTGCCCATGCGGAGCAAGACTCGAAAGGTAAAGAGGTCGCCATGATCTCGATTGTGGATCTGGAAGAAGTCGCAGAGGATGGTCTACCCATCATTTCCGAAGTCCATGATGACGAGGACTACAACGTAGACACGGAGGACGAACGTGCCGATCGGATGAAGGGGTCGCACGACTTTAGCAGATTCTTCGACGAGATGAACTTCTCCGAGAAGTGCCGGACAGAAATGACGAAAGCAATCTTGAGGATAGCAGAGGACTACGAGGAGGATCTTGTAGTCTCCAATGGGAAGGTCGTCAGAGCGTCTTGCTCTACAGAAAAGATTATGAGCTTCTCCGCCAGCGACTAAAAGACGGATGAGAGCCACCAGAGGCCCCTGTACGTGACTGCCATCATCAATGGTGTCGAGTTCAAAAGAGCATTCGTCGATGGAGGAGCAGCGGTCAACGTCGTTTCGCTCCACACACTGAAGCTAGCAGGGATCCCCGAGTACAAGATTGTCAGGCGTCCATCTCCGGTGATGGGATTTGGAAGCGACTCTAGAATGACGATTGGATGGATCCGCCTGGGCGTTCAGATCGGCAAAATCAAGTGCTCAGCGAAGTTCTATGTCATAGGTGCGAACACTACGTATCACATGATCATAGGTCGAGCCTGGATTCATCGCTTTGACGCGGTCCCTTCAACAGCTCACCAAGTCATGAAACTATCTGGAACGACAGAATAGTCGAGATACCGGCTTCAACGAATCCATCCAACATGGATGAAGCACTCTCAGCGAGGCTGTGTGGTTCACCGAGATGGCGGACGAGCAAACACCGGGAAGATATCAAGGATCAGTCACCTGCGGGCGTGATGGTGACAAGGGAGGATGCCTAGGAAAAGCCGCCCACGCGGGAAGAGGCGCCGCGAATCGCTTACCAGCGAAAGAACGTATATACTCTAAAGAGAATAGCAAAGCATGACCCTGAAGGCAAAGAGATAGAGAGTTTCTACGCCAACGGGAAGAAATGCTATCGCATATGAAGGTGGGCGGGGATGTCCTCACGCGGGCATGGGGATATCCCTGGGCAAATCAACCAAATTGAGCAGATTGCGGTAACAGAAAAGCCAATGCAGAGCACTCCAGATGAGAAGCTCAAAGAAGCACCCGAATGCATGGAAGACAGACCCAGACCACAGAAGCAAGAGCTAAAGGAAGTGTTCCTCAGCCCGAACGAGGAAAAGAAGAGGCCAGTCTTTCTAAGTGCGGACCTCACAAGCGAGGAGGAGCAAGGACTACTGCAGCTCCTGACTGAGTACAAAGACGTGTTCGCATGGGAGTATGATGAGATGCCCGGACTGGACACAAGCATCACCATGCACCGTTTAGACATCATCCCGGGCTCTAAGCCGATAAAGCAGAGCACAAGAAGCTTCAGACCGGAGCTTAATGTGAAGATCAAACAGGAGATTGTCAAACTCCTGGACGCCAGGTTCATAGAACCGAATCACCATCCCACATGGCTGGCCAATATTGTGCCGGTGGTAAAGAAGAATGGACAGCTTTGCATCTGCGTGGACTTCCGAGATCTCAATCGCCTCTGCCCCAAGGACGATTTTCCGCTCCCCAACATCGATTTGCTTATCGATTCGACAGCGGGTCATTGCATGTTCAGTTTCATGGACGGCTTAAGCGGGTACAACCAGATCAAGATGGACCCTGAAGATGCACGGAAAACCGCATTCATCACCCCAGTGGGAGTGTTCAACTACACGGTGATGCCCTTTGGTCTCAAAAACGCAGGTGCAACCTACCAGCGAGCCATGATGGCCCTATTCCACGACATGATGCACAAATAAGTGGAGTTTTATGTAGATGACCTCGTGGTTAAATCCAAGCAAGAGGCAGGTCACCTGGCAGATTTGCGGAAGGTGTTCAACAGATACAGACGCTTTCAGCTGAAGATGAACCCTATGAAATGCGCATTCGGGGTAACGTCAGGGAAATTCTTGGGATGCGTGGTACATCGCCAAGGAATCGAGCCTGACCCTGCGAAGGTTTCAGCCATCATCAGCATGACTCCGCCGCATGACCAGAGTGCCTTGAAGACATTCTTGGGGAAGCTATCGTATCTGCGAAGATTCATCCCAGCGATTGCCGAGATTACTTTCTGCTTCAGTAATCTTCTCAAAAAAGATGCCGCATACAACTGGACCCCGGAGTACGAAGGTCAAGAAAGGCCCATCTACTACATCTCTCGCATTGTGCAGCCCGCAGAATCAAGGTACACGGACATTGAGCGTCATTGCCTTGCCCTTTTCTTCATAAAAGAGAAGTTGAGACACTACTTCGCGTCACACAAAGTGGTGGTGGTTACAAAAAGTGATCCCATACGATACCTGCTAACTCACACTACTCCTGGAGGAAGATTGGCAAAATGGTATATGACCATTTCCCAATTTGATATCACATGCGTTCGGCCGCGGGCGATTAAGTCGCAGGCGGTAGCAGATTTGTTGGCACAATTCCCCGACAACAGTCATGAGCCTGTAGTCGAAGAAGAACTCGAAGGACCTGAAATCTATGCAATCGATGTACCCTATTGGACGCTCCATTTCGACGGTTCGTCAACGAGGAAATGCGGAGGCATTGGGATAGTCTTGACAACACCAGATGGAGAGGTCATACAGATGTCCGCCAAACTTGACTTCGCAGTTACTAACAACGAAGCGGAATATGAAGCCCTCATAGCGGGACTTCGTGCAGCAAAAGATTTGGAAGTAAGCAATCTGACGGTCATGGGAGACTCCAAGCTGATCGTCAAGCAAGCCTCGGGCGAGTACGGTTTGAAGGAGATTAATCTTCTGTCCTACCGGACTTTGGTACAAAAGCTGGTGCAGCAATTCTGCGATGTTAGGTACGAGCACAAACCCCGAGCGGACAACAGACATGCAGACGCTTTGGCAACCTTGGGATCCAAGGTTAGTACAGACAAATGTCCCGCAAGAATCTCGATTGAAGTGCGAACATCGTCGGCGTTAACAGAAGACGCGTGCGACGATGAACGCATAGACGATGCAGACTGGAGAAAGGCAATCTTACGAGCCATCGCAGAAGGAACAAGCAGCGAAAGCTGGGCACTCACAAAGGGGTATTGCATACATGACAACACCCTTTACTACAAGGGCCCTGGCGGAATACTCATGCGATGTGTTTCCGAGCAAGAGGGACAATTGCCGCTAGAGAAGATTCATCAGCATGCGTGCGGAGAAAGTGAAGTTTCAATCTATCGAAAGGCTCAGAGATATGGCATTCACTGGCCAGACATGTCAACAGCCGCAGCCCTAATACAGGGAAAGTACGAGATTTGCGCACTGATCAAGGATTCTTTACTCATCGCTCTAACCGACGATGATGCGGATTGGAGGAAACCTCTCTTACATTTTCTCACCCAGGGCACCGTACCCGAATCGAGAAAAGAAGCTGAGAAGTTGAAGAGGAAAGCATACCGATACGTGGTACAAGAGAACCTACTTTGGCGAAGAGGGCATGAGGGCAACTTGCTGCGATGTCTAGACGGCAGGGAAGCACAAGAAGTCATGGACCTTTCTCATCAGGTGGAAAACCAAGGAGGTGCGAAATTATGCAGGCAGCTCCTCTCAATTGGATATTTCTGGCCCACGATGGAGGCTGATTGCCGCACCAAAGTACGACGCTGCCAGGAGTGTCAATTCAAAGGAAACCTAGTGCACGCTCCTGCTGTGGATCTACATGCATTGGGAACGCCATGGCCATTTCACACATGGGCGTTGGATTTCATTGGTCCCATCCGACCAACTTCGCATGGGAATCAGTTTATTCTCACCGCAACTGAGCTGTTCACCAAATGGGTGGAAGCGATACCACTGAAGACAACAAATGCACTGGCTGTGGTCCATTTCATCCAAGAAAACATTATATGCAGGTTCGGAATACCCAACACCATCCTTTCAGATAATGGTACTCCTTTTGTTAATCGCCAGGTGGCTGCGAATCTAGCAGAATACAACATCAGGCAGATATGCTCCACCCCCTACTACCCGAAGGGGAATGGTCAAGCAGAAGCGACCAACAAGACGCTGTTGAGGATCTTAAGCAAGATGGTCGCAGATGACCACAAAAAGTGGGCTGACTCTCTAAGCATAGCCCTGTGGGCCTACCGGACTTCTCCAAGGACACCCACAGGGGTCTCACCATTCCTCCTATGCTATGGGGCTGAGGCTGTGGTACCTGCGGAGGTGAAAGTTAATTCGGCAAGATTGGCCTTCCACGCATTGTATGACAATCAACGCGATCATGACTTAGTCTTACTGGAAGAAAAGCGAGAACAAGCTAAAAGGACCAACAAGCGATATCAGGAAAGGATCGCTCGTGCGTACAACAAAACAGTCCAACGTAGAGATTTCGCAGTTGGAGATTTGGTCCTGCGCGCATCCGACCATTGCATGCGAGAAGCGGCTCACCCAAAGTTCGCAGCCAATTGGGAAGGACCCTTTGAAGTCACAGAAGTCTTTGACAGTGGCTACTGCAGCATACGGAGGTTGCACGGAACGACCTCAACCCCAAGCTCAGTCAACATGCGTTGGATTAAGAAGTACTATCCTTGACTTTTCTCATTTTATGCGTTTTATTACAACGTTGCTTTATGCCTTGTATAGCTATGATTCGCGCAATTTTCTCTCCCATATGAGAGAATTGTAATCTCATCTCTCCCATATGAGAGTACTATAATAAAAGGCTTCTCCCAAATTAGAAGAATTTCATACTTCTGGCTTGTTTATATTGCTTCATTTGGTTTATTATTACTATTAGCAAAAGCCTATCCGCCGCGGTAGCAACCTATGCAAATGCGATCTTAATTGATCTTCTAATCTGTTACGATAGCAGCCTATGCAAATGCGATCTTAATTGATCTTTTAAGCCTATCTGTTACGATAGCAGCCTATGCAAATGCGATCTTAATTGATCTTCAAAGCCTATCTGTCACGATAGCAGCCTATGCAAATGCGATCTTAATTGATCTTCTAAGCCTATCTGTCACGATAGCAGCCTATGCAAATGCGATCTTAATTGATCTTCTAAGCCTATCTGTTACGATAGCAGCCTATGCAAATGCGATCTTAATTGATCTTCTAAGCCTATCTGTCACGATAGCAGCCTATGCAAATGCGATCTTAATTGATCTTCTAAGCCTATCTGTTACGATAGCAGCCTATGCAAATGCGATCCTAATTGATCTCCTAAGCCTATCTGCCACGATAGTAGCTCATGTGAAAACGATCTTAAGTGATCTTTTAAGCCTATCTTCTGCGATAGCAGCCCATGCGAACATGATATTGAATGATCTTTCAAGCCTATCTGCTGCGATAACAAAGCTATACAAATGCGATTTTAAAATCGTTCCTAAGTCTATCTGCCATGATAGCAGCATTGTGCAAAGCGATCCCAAGTGGTCTACAAAAGCTTATCTTATAAGATAGCACTTGCACTTGAATCCAAAACACAAGCCTAGCTGCACAAGTAGAACAGCTGCGCAAACACGATCTCGAACGATCTAGCATATCCAAACGACAATGCAAAGTGTGTAAATAGCGCTCCAAAGGCGAAATCTGCTGATACGCATGCGAAATTGTATTTTGTTGTAACAAGGCAGCAGATCATACAAAAGCGATTTGTCATTATGAGTCAAAAGGACTTACAATTTATCTGTCTAGATAACAGCTTACAAGCGAAAAAGCTTAAATCAAGCTAACTACGCAGCCAACATGGCTTACAATGCATTCGAAAAGTAACTTACAAGCACGAAGTTACACATCGCGGGAATCCTGACTGAAAAAGGATGAACCTAACGGTCCTAACACCAGCTATGAGATGCACAAATCTGCGGCCAAAGATCTGTAGCAAGTAGGATGCTTCTGCGAAGAGATCAACTCGCCATTCGCTACGTCCCTAGCAGTAAGATCTGGGTGATGCTACGTCCAAGATCTCAGGATCTGACAAGGCCCCTGTCTGATCAAGATATGTACCAGAGAAACCACCTGTTCCGGCGTATGCAGTCGTGCAAAAGCAGTCATTCCTCTGGTACTGGGCTCCTTGTCCTGATAGACAAGGGCATTGGCTAGCCTCCTGAGTTCAAGAACGAAGAGGCAAGAAATCCTCCTCCAGGGATGCTGGAGGAGAATCCCGCCGTTCATTACGAGTTGGTAGAAAGGTCACTACGGCGCTGCACCTCACCGGGAGGCGGCCGGAAACATGACCTGCAAACATAATAGACGAAGAAAATTCTTCGAACACACATGAGATATCATCTCCATCTTCTTTATGGAGGTTACAAAGATCAGTAAGCCTCATGAAGCGGATCTTGGAAACTATTTCTATAGCACAAAGCGCAAACTCAGGATTCACAACTTGGAGTTGCCATGAATCAACGAAAAATAAGCGTTGAAGCCAGCAGTCGTAAGGACTCACGGCAAATCACATTTTTGGGACGAAGAACCCAAATAGCAAAGGGCAGGGTTTATATAGACCTTGTGGAGACTCTTCAGTTGCCAAGATGAGTCAGCAGAATTTGAAAAGAGGGTAAGGTCAATCACTTACGCCTTGAAAAGTGGTAACGATCAATTACCCTACTAAAGGCTACGACGATTCAGTTGCGTATCCTAATTAATGACGGATGGTCATGATTCGGATGGACTTACCAAGGAAAGCGTGCTTATCTAATGAGCAATTAGCGCGAAAATCAAGGCAGAATATCAATTGCTGATGTCATAATTGGATATGCACAGAAATATTCCATCAAATCCCGGAAAGGGCAAAACGGGCACTTCGATTCTTTTGTTAAAAAAGGGGGGAGAAACCCTAGCAACATTACATTAATGTTTCAGCTATCTATTTGCTGCTTTTCAAAATTCAAAAATCAAAGTAAACCCTTGATCAAGGAGTCATGAGGGGTGAACTGACGGCTCAGATTCTCTACCTGCTCCACTTCCTGCTTCAACTGCTCGCACTTGGCATTCATCTCATGATAGAGCTTCATAGCCTCTTCAACCTTTTGCTTTTGCTGCTCTACCTTCTGCTTCTCAGCTGCGAGGTTTTGGTGGCCGAGTTTCAAAGTTACGGCTGCGGGAATCAGGGTAACTCTTTTCATAAGAAACTTGAAACCCAGCCTGCCTTGAACTTTGGCGAGAAGATTTTGGCACATGCCAAAAAGCAATTCAGCACTCTGAGGAGAAATGGTCGCAGGCGTGGCCGCAGACAGCTGCTCCAAAATCCAAATGGCTTCGGTAAGGAACATCCTCCTATCAAAGGGCCCTATCTCCAAAGATCTCGCAAATGATTGGGGGTAAGCAAGGCGCATCCGAACTAGCCAGTCCACATCAGCTTGCTTCAAACCTGAAGCAATATCAAAAGCTAAGTCATGCTATCAAACTCGCAAATGAAGAATGCGAAATACAAATAGCAAACCACGACTTACCAGTTCCTTCAAGGATCTCATGAATAGAAGGAATGCGCATTGCTGGAGTGATCGAAGATTGTCCTCGTTCCATAGCCCTTCTATCAGCTGCGAGCTCTAACTCCTCATAATTTGGGGGAAGAGTATAAGCCGCACCATGTGTGATCGCAGCCCCGACCTGCGAGCCCCAAAAGCTCCACGCAGGAAGAGGTGCTACCGATTCAGTCATTGCTGGAGGCGTGGTGGCAGCCAAAGTTGCTTGGCAAGGGACACTCCCAGATGCGGTAGCATCAACAACACTTGTTCTCATTTCCTCAGCACTAGCATGGACATCTTCCTCCATTAGCACAGTGTCAGCCTCGGCATCATCAGAAAGTTCGATGACGTCCTCAAAAGGCTCTCCTGCGTATTCAACAGCTGCGACGGGTTTCTCGGTATGGGAACTCGGCACCGGGACATAGGACGCAGAAGGTTGACTCCTTTGCTCCAGCACGGGTTCATCAGCATTGCCTGCGATACAAAGTGCGATAGTATGAGGTAACTCGTATTGTACGTTATGTTACTATCTTTGCTAAAGCTAAGAGCAAGCACCTCCACGCGAAGGTGGGATTGCAGTATCTTCTTCATACACTAAAGACGTGGAACCATGCCCTATTTGTGTGTCCTCATTAAGCATGCCTTTAAAATGAGCGTGACCTGGGGCGCGAAAAACTAGTCATGATTATGCTTTGAGTTGCTAATCTGAGTTCACACATATCGATCAAGTGATTACCTGAGGGTTCACCGCACTTGCCTACTAGCCAACGGCGAATGTCAGCTTTTGACACACCATGCTTTAATGCACCCACAATAACATCTCGATAAGTTACTGCGAGATTAAAAATCTCACCTTTATTGCCGCCTGCGATTTCTTCAAAATCTGCTTGGGCTTGCTCCAAAGCTGCTGCATCATCTTCTGGAGCCACGTCCTCCTCCTCAGCTCGAGGAGCCACCTCTTCGGGAAGCACATCTTCCTCATCAGTTGGAGGCACTAAGTCGTCAACATGTTGCTCCTCGAGGCTCCGCTGCCTCACACGCTCGAGCTCCTCCTCTTCTCGCTGCCTTCTCCTTTCAGCAGCTTCCGCGGTTGTCTTCCTGGACTCGGCGAGAACGTCCTCGCTTATGGGTTCGTCAGAAATGCCAGAATGAGCATCCTTCTTCTGTCTCTTGGCCAAAAGTCCACCGATGGTCTCATCATCATCATCATCTGCGAAGAAACGATTGGTTCAAGATCGAGTTGCAAAAGAATTACGATAATGAGAAGGGAAACGCGAAGGAGGTACCTCCTGATTCTTCCTCATGTATCACATTTGCTCTTTCTTCTTCTTCTTCATCTCCTTCTCTTGGCTCTCGCCTCTCCTCTTCTTCCTCCTGGCCGAATGGAACGAAGGTCTCCACTGCGAGCTCCTTCCGCGTCTTACTGGTCATGCGACCTTTGCCTTTGTCCTTAGCAGAAAGGGACCTCGCAGGAGGAGAAGTTGGAGCGCTTCTAGGGGAAGAAATTGTAATTCCCCTTTGCCTGGGTCTCTTCGCTCTTGGCGCGGCAGTCGTTGGAGGAGACGGATCACCTCTAGGGGGAGACAAGGCCGGAGCATTATCTATCAGCGAGTCAGCAAAAGCATTCATGACCTCGCGAATCCTGGTTTCGACCTCAGGATCCATCCTCGATGCTAGCAGGAACGACTGTCCTTGTCTTCTTGTGGTAACAATGGTGTTAACCAGCGATTTGGAACGATCGCCAGATGCGAACCTCCGCACATGGCACTACAGCAAGCAGTGTAGAATAAAGATGTCAATATGTGAAAATAAAGAAGCTTAGCGCATGCAAAAGAAGTTGCTTACCTTAGCAAAAGTCTCGCTATATCTAATGACATGCGAGTCGCCTTTCTTAACTGCGGCGATCTTTTCATCCAGAATGACGGCAGGGCACAAATGGTTCTCATGATCCAACAATGAGTAGCAACCATATTCAGACTCGTCCAGACTGCAATTGGGACGAAACGGAAAGGAGTTTCTTTTGATCAAAGGAGATCTGCTTGGCTGGGGGGCCGACTGCGTCTCAAACCTTGTCTGCTGGGCGTGCCAGTATCCGAGCCAGTTCTTAGAACAACCACCTTCGCGGTTACCCGCATGTTGCTCAAAGGGAAGGTTGCTCATGAAGACTGTTTTGCACTCCTTTGTCAATAAGCGCTTATAGCAGCCTCTGATAATGGACTGTGGCCAGATTGAGGGTGCCACTGCATCAAAGCCGAACTGGGGAGAAACTCGAGTGGGGTCAACATCCACAGTAATCCTTTCGTACCTCGGCGCGAGCTCACGAATATGCTCTGCGAGAGCAGGTAGGGAACCTCGCAGGCACCAGCAAAAGAATTCGCGGTAGCGTTCATAGAAATGCGATCCCTCTTCAAAGAGGAGCTCTTCTGAGAAGACAACACCCTTAGAAGGGTACAGCTTTGGAAACCATCGCACGTTCTCAATACGCACGGCATAGGGCCTGGCAATGAACTCTCGCCGGTTGTCGCATATCAGGCTCCAAACGCACTTGGTATTGTTCGCTCCGAACCACCTCGCAGCTCTGCCGCTGTTACGCTCCTCCATCGCGCCTGGGGGACACCACTTGTTGGGCTTAGAAGCAGTTCGGGAATATGAAGGCCATCGCTCAAAGACCCACATCGTCAAGAAGGCAATGTTGACGAAGGTCAGTATGTCGAGGCGGCCACGCGACTATTTCATGGCCACAACCAGCTGATCCAGTCTATAGTACAGCGTGCCCAAGACCAAGGGATCAAGTGCGACTTTCTGGCCAAGGGCCAGTTTCACAGCAAGCGGCAGAACGTGGTAGAAGACCCCATCGTGCGGGTGGCCATCGATTAAGTACCTCGACAGCCAGGAACAGAGGAAAGCACAAAGGGTCAAGTGATAGCCTTTACCCTCCACGTAATTCTTGGCCTCTGGGTCTTGACTCAGAAGCTTCTTGGTGATGCTGCTGTTCGCGTAGTCACGGAAGAAGTACTGCACCCATTTGTTCCAAGTATTCTTCGCAGACGTGTCAACCAGCTGCCAGTCAGGAAGGGCTTTGGTAGTGGTCCACCGGGTGGATATTTTCTTCACCTCTGACAAGCACTCCTCCATCTGCGTGTACAAAGCAATCTCCGCATCCGTCCTCAAAGGACTCAAAGGGTCCACTTCACCCATGGGAGATAGATCATACAGCATGTGTACGTCCTCGAGCGTGGGGGCAGCCTCGAACTCAGCAAAGTGAAAAGTGTGAGTCGCAGGCGAGTAGCGGGAAAGAAGGTTTAGAAGCATGGACTGGTCCAGCTTCACGGAAGCACCCTTCATAGCACGAACGGCGAAGTATACGCCGGCCTCGTTGAGAGTCACAGCATGATTGGTCAACACATGGTCAATCCACTCGTCCATGTAGTCCAATTTCTGAACAAAAGCCTGGGTGGAAATCGCAGCATACGGGAAGTACCCATTTTCGATTCCCAATCGAACCACGTCCTCGGAGCCAATCAAATCAAGCAAGGCTGAGTTAACTGGAGGAGTTAATGTTAGCAATCCCTCATTGGGGACAGAAGCAGGTAGTTTCTTTGCCTTAACTCTCGCATGGTAGAAGTCCTTGCCACCCAGGTAGGGGGCTTTTCGCCAAAGAGCTTGTGGAAGATCAGGTATTTCTTCGTCCTCCTTGGTGGGTCTAGTTCCTCTTGTCTATGCCATTCCTGCGGAAAAGCAAGAAAAAAGGGGGAGAAATATGCCACACTTCAGTTTGAATTATGAGATTCAAGATCTATGGGAATCAATTTCGAGTTTCTGGTATCAATTTCAGAAATTAGGAGTTGGACATTGTTTAAATTATCAGGAATTTCAAAACCCTACATCCAAGGTCCTTATCATTGGGGGATTAAGCTGAAATTGGGTTCAAAGATTGGAGTTTCTTCGCAAGTTGTTCAACAGATAATATGTCATGGGTTTGCAGATCCAACACAGTTCAAAGCATACATTGGTATGATAAAAAAAATTAAACAAGGCCAACCTTGTTTTGATAAGGCTTGCTTGGCTGCACACAGTCGAAGAAGACGATTGACAAGAGTGAACTGGTGATTGATTATTTCAATCTGCTCTCGAAGACTTCCGGGTATCATTCACTTTAAGAGAAAGAAGTGATGCTTTGCAACAATGGAGGGTACAGAGTATTTATCCAAAAACAATGAAGGGTTGCGTCCTTTCAGTAGTCGAATCGCAACCGTCACCGTCGAATCACGCAATCACAGGACAAGCTGACGTCACGCCTAAAACCCTAAAGGCCAGACGGCACGACTTTAGGGGTTTTAGGTCATAATGGCACGCACGGCGGCTGAATTTACTCATGTTTGAATTGGTGCGTGGCGGCGACGCGTATGTTGGTTTCCGGGCATGGAAGTCTATACAGCTATGAGCCTTCACGCGCAAAAAGGGGGCTAATGTAGATAGTGCTTTCTGAGCTAGCAGATCTTGGCCACGTGGCAACCATCTAGCACACCATATTGTGCTCCACACACACTGGATCACCAGCCGCGCTGATCCATGTGGGGATTGCGAGACAGAGCCCTCGCATACCACTGCACGGGACTTGTAGGGACTTAGTGGTTTGGAGGCTAGAGTAACTCCTGTCGCGTGCGAGCCAAGCCCGCACGCGACCTTTAGTAACTGCTTTTGAGAGATTTATGGCACGAGCTCCATAAACCCGGTCAATCCGGTCAAACCCGGTCAACCTCGTAACGGTTCCGGTATTCGCGCATAACGTGCTGTAACGGTCCCTATATAGGCGGACGAACGTGCCGTTGTGGTTAAGCTAATTAAGCCGCCATTAATGGGCGCGTTAACCACACTGCAACGGTCACATTCTCCGTTATATATAGGACGTTAACCTTTCCATACAAAAGAGAACACACTAGCCATACGCGGAAGCTCTGCCAAACCTCTGTCTCTCTCTCAGACATTACTACTGCCTTACTCTCTCCCTACACACAACCCAACTCTTCCTGTGCTATCTCTGATCCTCTACTTACGGTGTACACGGAGGTCTCCCCGCCGGAATCTCTTGTGCACACCTAGTTAACCTAGGATAAGCCTTCTAGGATTTAAAACTTTCCAAACAGCAGTTTCCCTCAATTTTCTCATGCATTCTATGTCCAGTTTATCCAACAACTCATCAGAAATCATACTACAGAAAGCCACTTTAAATGATGCATACCCTTGCATCCAAACTGTTCTAACTTCAGAACTAATAAACCACTCAGTTGGAAGTACATTCTTACCTTGATATCCTTTCTTAGTTGCAGCAGCAACTTGCTTAACCCTAGTCTTCTTCTCACAGGGTTTGGCCTTCTCTTGTACTCCTTTAGTTGATTTCTTCTGGCTCTCCTGAGTTGACTTCCCTTTTTCCTCTTCAGTAGCCTTTTTCTTTTCTCCCCATTTCTTCTTCTCTGATCTAGGTTGACCACTACCCTGAGTCTCCTGTTGTGGATCAACACTTGAACCTTCATCTCCCTTCTCTGTCCTTGACTTCTTTGCAGGAGGAGTATCCTCATGCAAACTTTGAGTGTTTTCTGAATCTGAATCAAAAATCACTATCTTCTCCTTCTTGTTTGCTCTCTTCTTGGATCTGCCAGAGGGCTTCCCCTGTTGCTGAATTCTAGCTGATTTGCGCTCCATTTTAGGGTTTAGGGTTTCGAGAAGAGAATGTGATTGAGAGGATTTGAGAGAGAGAGAGTAGTCGCAGAAAATTGGAAGAGAATGTGAAGAAAAAGCCCTGACTTTCAGCTTAAGTAGGTTGAGAGGATGAGTCATAAAATGACTCTGCAATATCTACATGCAAAAATAGAATCTTGAAAAATATTTTTGGGATATTTTAGAAAATTCTCTGAGTAATTCAAATATTATACAATTATCTAAAAAGATAAGATATAATATTTGATGATCCAATTTTTTTTAAAAAATATTGCAGATATTATCAAGACCTGGAGAACAACCTCAAGGCCTTGAGATTTTCTGCAGATTGAGAAACTTCAAAGCTTTGAGTTATACTTTCAAGGCTTCAGAAAGTATAATCTCGAGGCTTTGAGATTCCAACACATATACACATATAGGTACTAATACTCCCCCTAAACCAATGCATCCTTGTTTAACATCCCCAATTCAAGCCTTAGAGATGAAAACCTATCATCTGGCAATGGTTTAGTGAAAATATCAGCAATTTGCATTGAAGTAGAGATAAAATTTAAAACAACATCACCTTGTTCTGCATGATCTCTAAGGAAGTGATGTCTCACATCTATGTGCTTTGTCCTTGAGTGCTGAACTGGATTCTTAGAGATTGAAATATCACTTGTATTATCACAATGAATTGGCACATTTCTGAAGTTGTAGCCAAGATCTCTAAGTTGCTGAGCAATCCATAGCACTTGTGAGCAGCAAGCACCAGCTGCAATGTATTCAGCTTCTGCAGTTGATAATGCTACAGAATTTTGCTTTTTGGAATGCCAACTGATCAATGAAGATCCAAGAAATTGACAGCATCCAGAAGTACTTTTCCTGTCTACTTTATAACCTGCAAAATCTGCATCTGAATAGCCACTCAACATAAAATTAGATCTTTTTGGATACCAAATCCCTAAGTCTCTGGTTCCATTCAAATATCTAAAAATTATTTTAACTGCAGTTAGATGACTTTCCTTAGGATCTGCTTGAAATCTAGCACACATACAGACACTAAACATAATGTCAGGTCTGCTAGCAGTTAAATACATTAGTGATCCAATCATACCTCTGTATTCCTTCTGGTTCACACTCTTACCAGTTGAATCTTTGTCTAAAGAGAGTGATGAACTCATAGGGGTCTTAAGCACCTTGGACTGTGACATGTTGTTCTTATTCAATAAGTCCTTGGTATATTTTCCTTGATGCACAAAAATTCCTTTCTTCATTTGTAATATGTGAAGTCCAAGAAAGAAATTTAGTTCACCCATTAGGCTCATCTCAAACTCCCTGCACATCAGACTAGAAAACTCTTTTGAAAGAGCATCATTAGTAGCACCAAATAATATATCATCTACATAAATCTGAACTACTAACAAATCACTTTGTTGGTGTTTAATGAAAAGGGTTTTGTCTACTAATCCTCTTCTCAAATTGTTTTCAAGTAGAAATTTTGAAAGTCTGTCATACCAAGCCCTTGGAGCTTGTTTCAAACCATAAAGAGCTTTATCCAGTTTATAAACATGATCAGGAAACTTTTCATCTTCAAAACCAGGAGGTTGTGCTACAAAACATCTTCTTGTAAATATCCATTTAGAAAAGCACATTTGACATCCATTTGATAAAGCTTTATGTGATTGTGAGAAGCAAAAGAAAGAAGTATTCTAATAACTTCTAACCTGGCCACAGGAGCAAAAGTCTCCTCATAATCTATACCTTCTTCTTGATTATATCCTTGAGCTACCAGTATGGATTTATTTCTTACCACTTTGCCATTCTCATCAAGCTTGTTTCTGAATACCCATCTGGTTCCAATAACTGACTTCTCTTTAGGTCTGGGAACTAAATTCCAAACCTTGTTCCTTTCAAACTCATTCATCTCACTCTGCATTGCAATAATCCATTCTGCATCTTTCAGAGCTTCCTTGGTATTTGTAGGCTCAATCAAAGATACAAATGCACTGAAAGCACACAAGTTCTTTAACTGTACTCTTGTCTGTGTTTCAGTTGATGGATATGATATAATATTGTCAGCTGGATGGTCTGCAAGGTACTTAAACTTCTTTCTTGGTACCCAGGAGTATTCTCCTTCTAGGATTTGAGTCCTTGAAACAGCAGAGGGAGCATCATAGAAAGTTTCAGCTTTTGTCTCAAGGCTTTGAGATTTTGGTTCAGCAGGAGGTTCAAGGCCTTGAGATTCTGCTGGTTGATTCTGTACAGCAGTTTTGCTTTTGTCTTCTTTCACAACATCATCATCTGATTCATGCTTATTCAAATCTAGCTCTGCAAAACCTTCACTCAGAGAATCTTTAGTACTTTCATCAAAAATTACATGAATGCTCTCTTCCACAATCTTGGTTTTTCTATTATAAACTCTATAAGCTTTGCTAGTTTGAGAATATCCAAGAAATACACCTTCATCACTTCTAGCATCAAACTTACCAAGATTGTCTCTACCATTATTATGCACAAAATAGATACAACCAAATGGCTTAAAATAAGAAACAGTAGGCTTTCTCCCTTTAAACAGTTCATAGGGAGTCTTTTTCAAAATAGGTAATCAAGCATCTATTCAGCACATAATTGGCAGTATTAAACGCTTCTTCCCATAAAAAATTTGGCAAATTACTTTCAAGCAGCATGGTTCTGGACATATCCTCAAGTGTCCTATTTTTCCTTTCAACTACTCCATTTTGCTGTGGAGTCCTAGGTGCAGAAAAGTTGTGTGAAATGCCATGCTTTGAACAAAACAAATCAAAGTCAAGGTTATCAAATTCTCTACCATGATCACTTCTAATGGATGCAACAGGTAAGTTTTTCAAAGTTTGAAGTTCTTTGCACAATTTAGAAAACTCAGATAAAGCTTCAGTTTTGTCTCTGATAAACATCACCCAAGTAAATCTAGAATAATCATCAATTATAACAAGCATATACCTCTTACCTTTTGGGGTCTGAACTCTCATAGGACAACACAAGTCCATATGCAGCAATTCTAAGGGTCTAGAAGTACTTACAAAGTTCTTTGGCTTGAAAGAGCTTCTGGTCTGTTTACCTTGTACACATGCCTTACAAACCTCATCATCTGAAATTTTTTGTGATGGTAAACCTCTTACCAAATCTTTTGAGATGAGATTATTCAAAGTATGTATACTAATATGCCCAAGCTTTCTGTGCCAAAGCTTTGAATCTTCCTTCAAGGCCTTGAGACATTTTAGCTTATCACCTGCAACACTGTTAGTATTCATAGCATATAGATTATATGACCTAGGAGCAATGAGTATGCAATCACCAGATTTCTCATCTTGCACCACACATTTCTCCTTGTCAAATACAGCTGTATAACCTTTATCACATAACTGAGAGATACTAAGCAAATTATACTTAAGTCCATCTACCAGATAAACATCAGATATAGAATTTGTAGAACCATTACCAATACTACCTATACCAATGATATTGCACTTTGCTTTGTCACCAAGTGTAATTGTTCCTCCAGATTTCTCTGTAAGTTCAGTAAAAAGAGACCTCTTTCCACTCATATGTCTGGAATAACCACTGTCTAATATCCATTTCTGATCTTTCAAGGCCTTGGTGACATCCTGCAAAAACAAATCATTGCCTCAACAGGCTATTAGACCAAGTGCAGAACTTTGAGTCATACTCAGAATCAGCCATATTAGGTGGCCTAATTCCTTTTGGAACCCAAATCTGCCTAACCTGTCCCTTAAGCTGATAAGGATAAGTATTCCTCATAATATGAGGTTCTGATCTTCTAAAGGGACAAGTTAATCTGACGTGACCAATTTTTCCACAGTAATGACATTTTGGAGAATGTCTGCTACCAGATTTGACAAAAGTAGTTTGGCCTTTCTTTGGAAAATTTGGATTATAGCCAATCCCACTTTTATGCATTGATTTCAGACTTCCTCCAAGAATGAGATTTAGATTATGTTCTGAGCCTGTAAACTTAGCTAGGAATTTCTTGGATTCTTGAAGTTTCTTAGTCAAAGTACAGATCTGTTGTTCTAAATTCTCAGAATGAGCTTTTAGATCAGCATATCTTTCTGTTAAAAGAGTGTTTTGATCAACAACCTCTTTTATCTGTGCCTTCAAGACTTTGAACCTGCTGTCCAAGGCCTTGAAGTCTTTTTCCACCTTTGTCTTAGAAACTTCAACAGTTTTGTTTGAAAATACTAGGTCCAGGTTTTCTTTTACCTACTCATGAACTTTAATCTTTAAAGCAGAAATCTCATTTCTATAACTCTCTTCATTCAAAAACATACTTTTGAGAATTTCAGGAAGTACATCATATGGACAAGCAAGTAAATTTTTTACCATGTCTTCAATGTGTCTGTCTGATGAACTTTCCTCATTATGCTTTGCCATGAAGCATAAGTTTGCTTGCTCTTCTTCTGTGTCTGAATCACTTGATGAATCAGAATCACTCTAGGAAGCCATCATGGCCTTCTTCCTTCTGTTATCACCATCTTTTTTTCTGAAAGTTTATGTTCTTCTTCTTTTGTGGACAGTCCCTTACTATATGATCTGCATCACCACACTCAAAACAATTTATTACTTTAGTTTTATGTCACTGTGATGAAGATTTACCTTTGTAATCCTTGCTGCCTGAGGGTCGTGATCTCTCTCTGTTGTAATCCTTGTTACCAGAGTTTCTTTTCTTTCAGAGAATCCTGGCCAAGGCCTTGGAGATCAATGCTAAGGCCTCTTCATCATCAGTTCTCCTCAGTCTCAAGGCTTTGAGATTTTTCACTGTATTTTGCCTTAAGATCTAGGTTCCTGATATTTTCACTCAGATCACCTTCCACATCCTTCATAGACATTTCATGAGTGAGCAGCTTTCCTTGTAGATCATCTAGCTGAAGAAGACTCAAGTCCTGAGCTTCCTCAATGGCTGTTGTCTTTGGCTCCCACTTTTCTTTTGGCAAGCTTCTCAGAATCTTTCTGACCTTCTCTTCATTTGAGAACCTCTTTCCCAAAGACTCCAGGTTGTTCACCACATCAGTGAATCTTTTGAACATTTCCTTGATTGTTTCATCTGAATTCATCTTGACCAACTCATATTGCCTCAGAAGTATGTTGATTTTTGTCTGCTTAACCTGGCTGGTTCCTTCATATGTCACCACCAATTTATCCCACACTTCTTTGGAACTTTTTCAGTTTGACACTCTGTTGAACTCATCTGCATTTAAAGCACAGTATAGCAAATTCATAGCTTTATAATTTTTGTATACCTTTTCCAGTTCAGTAACTGAGAGATTATCCTCAGACTTGACAGTTCTGACTCGATCAATTGTAGTGTAATACTCATGAGGACCATTCTGAACTATTGACCATAGTTCCATGTCTTGATCTATGATTAACATCTTCATCAAAGCCTTCCAATGCATGAAATTGTCACCACAGAACAATGGAGGTCTGTTAGCAGCCCTTCCTTGAATCCACCATCTCCTACATTACTCATAGTCACCAGATTGTTAGATCTAAAAACAGTGACACAAGCTCTGATACCAATTCATAGTGTGTAATGTAGACTAAATACATGACCTAAATACTCTAGAAGGGGGGGGGGGTTGAATAGAGTAGGGAAACTTTTTGCAAAACTTAAAGTTTAACAGGATAGATTTGTGTGAAACTTGAAATCTCAAGGCCTTGAGATTTTGTAAACTGTCTGAAACTCAATAAGGCAAAATTGTAAGCTTCAAGGCATTGAGTTGTGAACAATACTAAACAGCTTTTAAACCCTAGTTTGATTTGAGTTGTGTGCAGCAGATAATAATCAAACAGAAAGGTAAAGAACACAAAGCAATTTACAAAGTTCAGTCCCAATGGACCTAATCTCTGCCTGAGGGATCTAATCCCACCAGGATTGGGCAAACACTTCTTATTAATCACACAGAAACAGCCCTAGATCTTCAAGCCTAAGTGATTTCCCTTACACCTATACAGCTTGTGGTTCCAAACCTATCTAGTTCCAGCTACTAACTGTTGAGCTAACAAGAACCTCTTGTTGTTCACTTGAACAACCAACCACTAGGTTAAGTGAGGTTTAAGATAATATAGAGATACACAGATGAAGTACAAATGAAGAACACAGTATAAAGATAAACTGTTTAAGTCTGGAAGTGTTCTTCAGGAATGACTGGATTGATTTGATCTTCAGAAGTCTGGAATGAAGCTTGAATGATTGTGTGTTTGAATGGATGATCTCCCACGAATTCGTCACACCTCTCAGAGTATTATGCAAGCCTCTCTCTTTCTTCAAAATTCAAACCAGTCTCTTTTATCCACAGCTGCAACTGATTGAGAGATTTTAGGATCTCAGTTCCTAAAAATCCTCCTTCTGTTTTTCAACTTAAATTCAAACAGCTTCAGGTGGATATCCGTTGGAGTTTTTTGAGATTTCTCCTGCACGTTTAACAAACCTGCAACAACAAAGAAACACTGCAACAACAAAATCCAAACAACTAACAGTACTGAGACTGTTTGGTTATACAGTTTCTGGTAAAACTGTTTAATAAACTCAGAACAATCATCTGCATATACTCTAGAACAAAGAAGTCATGAAAAACAAGTTTAAGACACTTAGAAGTGAGTAAATAATCACAATACTAAGAGTCATAACCTGCAAGAAAGAATCAATCAAGTTCTGTAAAAACTGTCAGTAGCTCAAGGCATATCTCAAGGCCTTGGAGCTCTGAACCTGTTTCACAGCATTTCAAAATTAAGCCCAAATAGCTTTGATTCTTCCTGTTCTGATCATCTGCAATTGTGTTAGATGTATAAATAGTACAAACCACAAATATATAACATAAACCACTGATGTGAATAATTAGATATCCAATTCTGCAACACAAAGATGTTAGAACACATAGCAGAATAAGCAATCTCAAGGCTTTGAAAGTTTCTGTCAATCTCAAGGCCTTGAGATGACTAACAAGCCTTTGGTGCAAATGTCTTAGCCTTTTGTCTTTCATCACTCATAAACAAGTACCAATCAAAGCACATTTAGGGATCTTGACTCAACAAAGATAAACAACACATTTGTAAATCTAAGGAATTCATTATATTAAATATCCAATAAATAATAAATGAATATCTAGCCACAAATAAATTCATACTAAACTAGATTAACTCTAGGGCATCTATTCCAACAGTCTCCCACTTGCACTAGAGCCAATCTGGCGCATCTCGTATGCCCATACTCCTAGTGTGCCCTTCATGCTTCCACTGCGTGAGCGGCTTTGTAAGCGGGTCTGACAGATTATCATCTGTAGGAATCTTTCATATCCGAACGTCTCCTCTACCGATAATATCTCGAATTAGATGAAACTTCCTGAGCACGTGCTTGGAATTCTGGTGCGACCTGGGTTCCTTCGATTGCGCGATTGCCCCAGTGTTGTCACAGTACAACTCGACTGGATCCGCAATGCTAGGAACCACATTAAGTTCAGAAACAAACTTTCTAATCCAAACAGCTTCCTTTGCTGCGCCATTTGCAGCAATGTACTCAGCCTCTGTTGTAGAATCAGCTACCGTCTCTTGCTTGGAACTCTTCCAGCTCACCGCTGCTCCATTCAGGCAAAACAAATATCCTGACTGTGATCTAAAGTCATCTCTGTCGGTCTGGAAGCTTGAATCAGTGTAACCCCTTACATGCAACTCTTCCTCACCGCCAAATATCAAGAAAGCATCCTTAGTTCTTCTCAAGTGCTTTAGGATATTCTTGACTGCAATCCAGTGACTCTCACCCGGATTGGATTGGTATCTGCTTGTCATACTCAAGGCATATGACACACCTGGTCTAGTACATAACATGGCGTACATGATAGATCCTATGGCCGAGGCATAGGGTATTCTAGTCATGCGTTCCTTCTCAATCTCATTGGAAGGACAACCACTCTTCGAAAGAGTGATTCCATGTGACATGGGCAAGAATCCCTTCTTGGAATCTTGCATGTTGAACCGTTTCAACACCTTGTCAATATATGTACTTTGACCTAGGCCTAGCAACCTCTTAGACCTATCTCTATAGATCTTTATATCGAGTATATAGGTTGCTTCCCCTAAGTCCTTCATTGAGAAACACTTCCCTAGCCAATCTTTAACAGATTGTAGCATGGGAACGTCGTTTCCAATGAGTAGTATGTCATTTACATACAAGAAAAAAAAAGCTACAGAGCTCCCACTAACCTTCTTGTAGACACAAGACTCATCTTCGTTTCTGATGAAGCCAAACTCTTTGACTACTTCATCAAAACGTCGATTCCAACTCCTAGAAGCTTGCTTCAATCCATAAATGGATCGTTGCAGCTTACAGACTTTGTTGGCTTGCTTTGGATCCTCAAAACCCTCCGGCTGTATCATATACACATCCTCGAGGAGATTCCCATAAAGGAATGCTGTTTTGACATCCATCTGCCAAATCTCATAGTCGTGGTATGCTGAAATCGCAAGTAGGATTCGGATGGATTTGGTCATAGCGACTGGTGAAAAGGTTTCATCATAGTCAATACCATGTATCTGTCTGAATCCTTTAGCCACCAATAGGCCCTTATAGGTAATCACATTACTATCCATGTCGATCTTTTTCTTGAAGACCCATTTGCACCCTATGGGGCGCGCCTCTTCGGGTGGTTCCACCAAAGTCCATACTTTGTTGGTATACATGGATTCCATCTCGGATCTCATGGCTTCTAGACACTTCTGAGAGTCTGGGACATTCATGGCCTCCTCATAGGTAGTAGGCTCATCATCTGTGAACATCGTGTCACCGGAATTGGTCACGAGAAGTCCATACCTCTCGGGTTCCTGGTGCACTCTACTAGATCTACGAAGCTCTTGTGTTACCTGAACAGGTTGCTCCACAACCGTTTGTGGTTCCTGTTCATGTTCCATAATCGGTTCAGTGATTTGTGGTTCTTGAACTTCTTCAAGTTCTACAGCCCTCCCACTTGCTTCTTAAGAGACAAACTCTCTTTCTAGAAACACGCCGGTCCGAGAAACAAACACTTTGTTCTCGGTTTGATTGTAGAAGCAGTATCCCTTAGTTTCCTTAGGGTACCCCACAAAATTGCACTTATCCGATTTTTGCCCCAGCTTGTCTGATTGTAAAAGTTTTACATAGACATCGCAGACCCAAATCCTCATGAACGACAGTGTGGGACGCCTCCCACTCCACATCTCATATGGTGTCTTCATGACTGATTTAGATGGAACACGGTTAATGGTGAAAGATGCACTTAATAGAGCGTAGCCCCAAAATGACAATGGAAGATCGGTTTGACACATCATAGATCGAACCATATCCAATAGGGTTCGATTCCTCCTATCAGACACGCCATTCCACTGTGGCGTTCCGGGTGGAGTGAGTTGGGACACGATCCCACACTCTCTAAGATAGTCGTCAAACTCTTGGCTTAAGTATTCTCCTCCACGATCCGATCGTAGAGCTTTGATACTTTTGCCAAGTAGCTTCTCTACTTCATTCTTGAATTCTTTGAACACTTCAAAGGATTCGGATTTTGCCCTCATAAGGTACACAAATCCATATCTACTGTAATCATCAGTAAATGTAATGAAGTAGACATAACCACCTCTGGCAGGCGTGGCAAATGGCCCACACACATCAGTATGTATGAGCGCCAATTGCTCACTATTCCTCTCACCTTTCTTATTGAAAGGGGACTTTGTCATTTTTCCCAATAAACAAGCTTTACATGTCTCATATGATTCAAAATAAAATGAGTCTAGTAATCCATCTTTATAGAGTCTAGATACACGTTTCTCATTTATGTGGCCTAAAAGACAGTTCCATAAATAAGCTGGATTTAAATCATTTATTTTAATCCGCTTGGTATTAATGTTGTAGACAGGATTGCTTAGATCAAGGACATACAGTCCATTAAATAATTGCGCACTAAAATAGTGAATATTATTCAAATAAAAGGAACAACAATTGTTCTTTATTGAAATAATAAAACCATCCTTGTCCAAACAAGAAATATAAATAATGTTTCTGCTCATAGCAGGCATAAAATAGCAATTATTTAATTCTAAAACTAATCCTGAAGGCAGAGATAGCTCGCACACGCCTATGGCCAACGCAGCAACCTTTGCTCCATTCCCAACGCGCAAATCTACCTCTCCTTTAGCCAATCTTCTACTTCTCTTTAGATCCTGCATATTTCGACAAATATGAGATCCACATCCAGTATCTAATACCCACGATGTAGAGACAGTTAAATTGACATCTACAACAAAAATACCTGGTGGTGGTGGAATCACTATTCCAAGCCTCTTGTCCTCCAGATATTTTGGGCAGTTCCTCCTCCAGTGTCCAGGCTGACTGCAGTAGTGACACTCACCTTTAGTCACACCTTTGGCAATGCCACCAACAGGCTTAAGGGCATGTTCCTTGGACTTGTCAACTGACTTGCCTTTGCCCTTGGAGGATGAGGCAAACCTTTTGCCCTTTCCTTTCTGCACCATCATAATGGCCTTTCCCTTACCCTTGTTGATGCTCTGTTCAGCTGTCCTCAACATATTGAGTAAATCTGGCAGTGGTTTCACGATCTCGTTCATGTTATAGTTCATGATGAACTGTCCATAACTCTCGGGCAACGATTGCAACACGAGATCGTTTGCCAACTCTTGGCCGACCGGGAACCCTAGTCGGGCGAGATTCTCCAAGTACCCGATCATACGGAGTACATGGGGTCCCAGCGGGTTCCCTTCTGCCAGATGACACTTGAACAGTGCCTTAGAAACCTCATACCTCTCTACCCTTGCCTGCTCTTGGAAGAGCTACTTCAGATGCTGGATCATATCGACATCATTCATGTTTTCGTGTTGCTTATGAAGCTCATAAGTCATGGTGCATAGCATGAGGCAGGCCGCATCATTAGCGTCATCAACACGCTTTTGATACACCTTTAGGGCAGCAGGTGTTTGGTTCTCTGGACCTTCTGGAACATGCTCCTCTATTGCGTACAGTTTTTTCTCTTGCTTGAGAACAATTCTCAAGTTTCTGTACCAATCAAGGAAGTTGGTTCCAGAGAGCTTGTCCTTCTCAAGGACAGACCGTAGGGAATGTTGTGAACTCGATGAGTTGTTTGCCATTTGGAATTCTACAAAAGGAAAATACGCAAGTTTTAGTATTTGTGAATTTTTGACTATATTTTATAATGGCTAGTTTATCAAATATAGCTCCCACTATTTTTCTACGGATTAATAACCCTCAAGATATTAATGTGGAAAATATCCTTATATTTTCGAGTGGACCAAGATCCATGTTTCATCTCCTTATGAGCTTGCTTTGGCAAGTCACCCATAATTTGACTACTTTAGGTAGGAACGATTCCAATTGCATCCCTTATGCAACTCTTGGTTCAATTGGGAAAATAACTCCTTATTTATCCATCCATATGGATAATCCCAATTCATTTCTTCTAGGTTTCTTAATCATATTAATTGTCTAGTTGTGTTCAACCTCTTATTTAAACAATTGCACACGAGGTGTGCCATCGCATTCCATCATTATGAACCAAGTCGCCATGCATTGGCACGCACGAACTTGATAAATAATGATGATAATGAGTGTTTAATAACGAGAAGGCAAGAACACAATATTTGAATTTTGAGGGATTTTAAATTAAATTTTAATTGTTTTGTTGATCAAAATCAACTAATCTATCTATTTGAGTTTGGGAAAAAATCCAAATAATAGATCCGGGTTGTCTTATTATCTTATTATCCTAATTGCATGCATCATCCATACACTAACCACACAATAATAAGACAATAAAGTAAACAATTACAAAACAAAAATTAAACGTGATGTGGATATGGTCTTTTCAAACTAAGACAATTCCAAGCCAATGGAATTATCTATGAACCCTAAAAGCAAACACATCTCCATGCGTCTTGATCTTTTGGTCCATTCTTCATAGTCATGTGGAATGCTCCATGCTCCATGGTCCATCTTTTGTGGCTCCTTTTGGATTTTGGGCTTCTTTTCTTCAATCTTGGCTAACAATCTACTTTATCTAGCACTAGATAACTTCTATACTAAATAAAATAAATCTCACAAGTTGAGAAAAAAAAATGACACGCAGGCCATAAAACCCTAATTAATTATTACAATTAATTGATCAGCTCGCAGGCCGTAAACCAAACCAAAAAATTAAACATCCACATCAAACCACATCCTAAGGCCATATCCAATCACCATGCAAATTACACATAAACAGTTAAAATCCAATTTTAACGCGCTTGGTCAATTTTAATTGATTTTAGGATTTCTAGGGTTAAAACGGTCCATGGGCCCAACAATCAAATTGCCCGGGCCCAAAAAGGTGAACCACAAGGCCCTAGGGCCGGCCCGACCCATAACCCACGCGGCTAGGCCGCGAGCTAGGGCCGCCCGGCCCCTAGGGCGGCCAAGATTGGGCGGCAAGCAAGAGGGGCGGTCCCCTAGGGGGGCCGAACCTCCTTGAGGGAGTTGTTTCCAAAACATTTCCCTTGCTTGGTGCCCAAGTTTGGTTGTTTCCTTGTTTTGGGAGAACTCCTTCTTCCCCAAGGATGCCCAAACCCTAGATCTAAGATCCTAAAATTTCTCAAACTCACCAATTCATGCATCCAATGCAAAAATTAGATCTTGTTATGATAGATTATTGACAAATTGCATCCCATGCTTGATTTGTCTTGTTTTACGCGATAAACAATCAATTTAAGGTGTAAAACAACTAAAAACATAACACATAAACCACATTTATGCTCTACGACCTGTGGCTCTGATACCACTGTAGGGTTTTGAATCATGATGCGCAACGGAAACAAAAAATTAACCATGCAAAGCCCTCCAAGGATCACAAGTCAAGAGACATAACGATGGTAAAGGAAGAAATCAATAACACACCTTAGGGTTCTCCTTTGATGACTTCAAACGCGAATTGTGTCACGTTCTCTATGGTTGATCCACGCCTAGAGTTGATTCCTAGATATCCCACTCCTTGGTGCTAGCCCGGAAAGAGGAAGATGAAGAAGAATCACGCAAAAAGAGACCAACAAGGGAGGTCTCGGCCTCCTTGTGGCCGACGGGGACGGGCGGCGGGCTAGGGGCGGCGAGCTCCTAGCTTACTTGCTCTTTTCTCTCCTTTTGTTCTCTCCCACTCTTGTTATGTTCAATTATGAGCATAAGTTGTGGGAAGGAAGGAAGGAAGGTCCTTTATATAGTCCAACAACTCCTTGCCAACTACCTAAAGGACTTATTCTAGTCCTACTAGAATTCAATTTAGTCCCTTCCTTGCAAATTAGTCCCTACTAAGTTTGCAAGGTTTTGCAAAGTGATCCTTCTAATTAATTAATCCAATTAATTAATTTCCAAATCTAGTTCAACTCTATATAGCGTGTGACCCCATAGGTTCTATCTAGTTGGTAGCAACTATTTGCTAATATGGAGCGGTTTCTAGCTAAACATCCATTCTAGCCAACTAATATAATAGTCATCTTGACAACCTTTGTACAAGTAATTGTCTCATCCCTTTGTCTCTATATCCGGATTGGACACGAGACATACAAGTCACACTCGTATATCCAATCCATAGTTTCTCGATCCATGGGAATAGCCTTATTCGTGCAAACAACATCAATATCCCATATTGATTTATTTGAGTCTGGCCAGACATTCTATAAGCACTATCCCTCGAGTGGCCTTGGATATTTGCTCCCGTTATGTGGGAGGGACAAATTCTATCTACATCCACTACGATATCTAAGCTTGCTTCTTATTGTATCCAGTACACGCCTTTATAACTACCCAGTTACGGTGTAGCGTTTAACGCTACCAAAATCACAATAATCCACAACTAGAGTATCTAGTGACTTCAAGTCTAAGGATGACAATACCATTGCACCGCGAGAAGCGCTTGTGACTCAACATAACGTGTATGTAGCCTTCTCGGAGATGGGTCAATCCAGTGCGACATTACCCCTAATGCACACCTATGTGCTGGATCATGATATCTCCATATCAATCCAACCCCATACTAGTCTATAGATGATTGTTTCATTAATCATTATACTGGACTAGGGATATTTAATATAAACAACACATTTGTAAATCTAAGGAATTCATTGTATTAAATATCCAATAAATAATAAATGAATTTCTAGCCACAAATAAATTCATACTAAACTAGATTGCCTCTAGGGCATCTATTCCAACAAACAACTCTACCCTAGTTGAGATGAGTAAACAAGATCATTCTTAATTGACTTGACTGAGAGGTTAGTTGGATAGGAATGACTAGATGAGGGTAAATTCAGTAGGAAGTAATGAGTTGTTAGTGAATGGTTGTCTGAGAGGACATTGTTCCTTGCAATATTGTTAGCCTGCTAGAACACATAGGTATAATACTTGGCCTGAGAGGTGATTGTCAACGCCATTACCCAGCATAGGTTACTAAGAGTCATCGTGTTAGATCATGGAATTCGGAATTGTCAAAACTACCCTAGGTGATCTATAGATTGCCTAGCTTTCTCTTCTCTGATTTCTATCAAATCGTTTTATTCGCGTTAGTTTATTGCTATTGCTAGTCACTTGTTTGAGGGTGACAACATTTCAAACCACAATCATTTTTACCGGTTACTTAGGTAAATTGAGTTTAATTTCTAATCTAGAATATATAGTAAACACCTTTTCTTGGGTTCGATAACTCGGAGTCCAAGATACTCCACTTTATTACTTGACCGTATACTTGCGTAGCAACGCGTAGTAATCGCGCGTCAAATTTTTGGCGTCGTTTCCGGCGACGGCATTGGTTACTATTCTAGTTTCGCGATTAGTTTAATTTACCTCTTTCTTTTTGTTATTATTTCTGTGATTTCTGATTTGTTTTCTGAATTGTGTTTCAGGTTCTTAGTGTATGCACCGGATCTCTAGAGACCTTGTGCCCCCATTTGAAGACCCAGAACAGCTATTCAGAACTCTGAAACGAGACCCAAGACAGATCGCAATGGGTGAGCAATTGACTAACGCTTAACTGAACCAGCAGTTGACTGAACTTCAGGAGAAACTTGATGAGCAACATAACAAAATGCTCTACAACAAATCAGGGCAAGCATTGGTTGAAAAGTTTCAGTCAAATCAGAGAGGACACAAGCCAGCGATTGTAGTGCCAACCATTCAGGCTGAGCACTTTGATTTGAAGCCTGCCACCATCACGACGGTGCAGAACGAGTTTCAGTACTATAGGAACAGGGATGAAGACCCAAATGACTTCATTGGGAAGTTTGAAGCCTACATCAAGACAGTGAAGTACAAGAATGTGACCCCAGAGACATTGAAGCTGATTTTGTTTCCTTATTATCTGAAGGGAGCGGCAGAGAAAACGCTTGAGTCCAGGGAGCCAGAATCGATCACCACATGGGAGCAATGTGTTGACGAGTTCATGAGCAAATTCTACCCCGTGCAGCGCGTCATTGGCTTACAGGCAGAGATTCTTGGTTTTCAGCAGCATGCTGATGAGACAGTTGTAGAAGCATGGGACCGTTTCATGAGGACGATATGCAAGTTTCCGAATCATAACTTTGGCGACTACAAGATCCTCCAAGTCTTCTATCACGGCTTGGAGCGTCCTTACCATGATCTATTGAATAAGGAAGCAGGAGGTAACTTTCTTTACATGGTTGACAAGGATGGAGCATATGCTTTGATGAAGCAAATAGAGAAACAAGATACTCAGTTCTATGACTCTAGGAGGTTGTCTAAGTTGCCCGAGCCAAAGAATGATGAGTGGAAAGATGGGATTACAAAGATGGTTTCAGATATGGCAAAGCATGTGTACCAGGATAAGAAGATTGTGTCTGCAGTGGAGGATCCAGATTTTGATGCAACTTTGACTCAAGCTGCTAATGAGGATGTTAGCTATGTGGGGGCATAGGGACAGCGCAACTGGAATCAGAGGAACTACAGGCCAGGGACTAGAGATCATCCAGGATTCAGGTATGGAGATCAGGCTGGAGCTTCATATGCACCCGGATTTCAGCATAGGCCAGTTGTTCAGGCGTCACCACCACCGCCAGCTGTAGGGAAGAACACTGAGATGACAGATCTCAAGAACATGATGTATCAGATGGGCAAGAATGTGAATAATTTTCTCATCTCAGGTGGAGACACTGACTGCAGATTTGTATATCACCAAGACCTCACTTCATAACCTGGAAGTGCAGGTAGGACAGATTGCTACTCATCTCTCCACTAGAGCCCCAGGGTCCTTGCCATCTGACATGGAGAATGTGCGCCAGGTGAACGCCATCACCACTCGTAGCGGGATTGTTCTTGATGATCCCTCATATCCCAGCCACGCCAGAGCTGAAGCTTCGAAAGCTAAGGAAAGAAATAAGAAAGATGACTCTGAGGAGTACAAGAGATTCTTATCGATTTTCTCGAAATTGCATATCAATGTCCGTTGATTGAGGCAGTCAAGATGATGCCTAAATATGCAAAATATATGAATGATGCAATTTCAGGAAAGAGGGCGGTGCTGGACTTTGAGACTGTAGACTTGACTGAGCAGGTGAGCTCATGCGTGATGCATGGTTTGCCTCAGAAACAGAAGGATCCAGGAAGCTTTGTGATAGAAGCTAACTTGGGAGGAGCTTACACGGGGAAGGCCCTATGTGATTTGGGGGCTAGTGTTAATCTAATGCCACTTTCAGTCTTTCAGAAGCTGGGAGTAGAAGCTCGTTCCACATGGATCAACCTTCAGTTTGCGGACAAGTCTTGCAAGAGAGCCTTCGGTGTGGTGGAAGACGTGTTGGTAAAGGTAGGGAATTCTATTGTCCCTGCAGATTTTGTTATTCTTGAGATGCCTGTGGGAGATGTTCCGATCATCCTGGGTAGGCCCTTTCTGGCTACCGGTCGGACTGTCATCGATGTTGAGAACGGAGAATTGATCATGAGGATCAATAATGCATGGGAGACATTTCGGGTTTCTAAGACGACCCCACAACAGCCTCAAGAGAAGACACATATGCCAGTGGCCGTGCAAGCAGTGCACAAGAGTTCTGAGGTGGTTCGTGATGAGCCACCAATTCCAAAAGAAAAGTTCATCGTGTTGTGTTGAGGATCTAGCAGAGGAAGCTGGAAGAGATGGCACGGGGTGCCAAGCCACCTGTGTAGGGGCTATGAGGTAACTGGGTCGGGCCGTCGACCGTAAATTACAAGCGCTGATTGGGAGGCAACCCATTTAGGTAGTCGTATTTGTTTTTCGTATTTTTTTATATAGTTATACTTGATTTCTGAGGGGTGAGAGAGAGCGATTTAATATTTTCAATGAGTGTGTAGGACACAGGTACCGAAGACCCTCCGGATTCCCCTTCTTGATGTATGTGCACCATTTGCACGCAAAACGAGGAAAACGAGCTTACCAGGAACAAGGAACTTGATAAATAAGCTACTCGAGGTCGAGGAGTAGCAAATGAGTCATGAGGATCATGGTAGCAAGTTGGATTATCGGGGTTGCACGCATTGGAATCCAGAGTGGAGAAATGTAAAGAGCTTGAGGAGGTGAGATTCTTGAACAACGAGAAGAATTTTGGTAAGAAACGAAAAAATCCCCGAATTTGGGAATTTTTTGGTCAAAAATGGATTCCTCGTCGAATATGGAGTCCAACGGTTCAAGAATCGCGCGAATCGGGTACCGGATGAAGTAGGTAGAGCAAAAACAAAACGGGCGAAAAGCAGTGTATTTCGGCCCCCAATTCGGGCCGAAATGGGGCCAAAATGCACTGATTTTGAGCCCGAAATCAAACATGCCTTCTGTTTTGATTTGCTACAGTGATTTCGGCCCCATTTCGGCCCGAAATGGGGGCTGAAATCCACTGATTTCGGCACCCATTTCGAGCCGAAATGGGGCCGAAATTGGGTCGGTTGTCCGAATTTTTGGGGTGTTTTTTTGTAATTTCTTGATTGTTAAAAGCTATATTCGGCCATAAAGGGTAAAAACGCCCCAAATTTGGATCAAACCTCTCTTTTCTTCATCTTCTTCCTCCCAAACCTTCAAGAACACCCATACTTCCATACACCCAAAATTTTAAAACTCAACCAAATTCAAAAATTTTTGTTGGGTTTTGCTACTTGCAAACCCAACAACAACATTAACTCCTGAGTTTTTGAAAGATAGGGGCTTTGTTTGAGTGGGGGAGAAATCAAAGAGGAGGAGCTCCAAGAAAAAAAAATTCTCTGATTCATCAACATGGAGGGGGATTCGGTCTTAGCTCAAGAAGAGACTTTAGACGGGGACACCGAGGAGCACAAGGAGGTAGCTTCACTTCAACTTGCTCAAGTTTTCGAAAATTTTTTCCTCTCTTCACCAATTTTTGCGAAACCGGTCCCGTAAGAACGGTACTCCGGGACCGTAGGTACCGAATTCTTTCTCTCGCTTTAATTCCTTGCTTACGCACTCGTAGGGCTTAAATGGAATTTAAATTGTTAATCGCTCATACTTGGCTTGGGTTACTTGCTTAGTTCACTCTAAACCTCACGTGCACTCGTCTTTTATTTTCTCTATCATTATGTCTACATCGAAGAGTGCTAAGAGGAGACGGGGTATAGCTGTTGATGATCATCCCATCTTAAATCCTGAGGAAGATGTTGTTTTGAGTGAGGAGGAGAATGTAGACGAGGGAGACGGCTCTGGAAACCGTCGTCAGGTGCCTCTGTCTCCAATTCGTTATGAGTTGAACTTAGTTATGCCCGCACTTCCTAAGATTGGGACAAGAGGTTGGGTTGCAAAAGATGTTGACCTCGGCGCTATCTGTAGTACCAAATTCTGCAGCTTCAGGTTTGTTAGTGCGAATGCCCATAAGGAATATTGCACTGACCCATTCCTGAAGAGGGTAGGGCCTCCTGAAAAACCCTTCCCACAAAGCGACAAAATGCCAAAACAGCTTCAGGATCTCTTCAAGAATGAGAGGCTAGATACGTGGTTTAAAATTTTTAAGAAGTCTAGCTCCGCTCTTGCTAGGGAGATTCTGGTAAATGCTCGTTTCTATGACGAGGGATAGGGTAAGGATCGGAGGCATGTGTATTGCCGGGGCACCTATATAGTCATCACGCCCGAGACTATAGCGAGTGCCCTAAAATTCAAACCTCTAAAGAATGAGATTTGCGCCTACCATGAGACCATTAGGAGGGTGGATGCAGTTGAAGTAGTTAGTGCCTTTTGTTTTGAGGGGGTGCCTGGAGTGGGATGGACTGAGAGACCCACTTTACCTGAGTGGTCCGTTTCTAGGAAACTCGTGCTTCCACGTGCGGGTGGTTGTGTGAGTTTCTTGAGAACTGGGTTTATGGAGTTTCTCCGTATCCCACATACTCCTTCAGCTTTGCACCATGGCTTACTGTTTGTGGATGGGGAAGCGTATCAATGTCCCGTACTTCATTTATCGATTTCTTATGGAGAGGACTGACCGCTATAACCGTAGATCTCCCGGGCACACTTGTTTGCTCCTAAAGCTAGCACAAGATGCTAAGGCTAATTTGAGTGGTCTAGAGTATGACGATATATCTAGAGACAAGAAGAGGAAGGATGCATCACGTCTTTGGGAGAGAATACCCAACCCCCTCAAAAACCAAATACCTGTTGAACCCACACACCCTAGCAGAGACCACATGAGTAACTCGAGCTCCAACATGGAGCGACAGCTTGAGACGCTCATGCATATGATGGAGTCTCAGAGACTCCAATCTGATGAGGATAGAGCTAGGGAGAGGAGACATTTTGAGCACATCCGTAGTAGCCAGCGCCAGTTGGGCCGAGGGATGGAGTCACTTAGCTATGACTGTGCCCAGCAGGGTGGCTGGATTCGAGACTTGGCTGTGGCGGCCAATGTTCAGTTGCAGCACCCACATACCTACGATGGCTTGTTCCATTACCAGTCCGATGTGTACCCAGAGTCGAGTCCCGACGTCCGAGATGAGGACGAAGGGAGGACTCATTCCGGCTAGACCCACCGGCCCTACGCTTGAGCAGCCGAGTCCTCTTGATTTCACTCTATTTTTCATTGAGGACAACGAAGCGCTTAAGTGTGGGGGAGTTTTAGCTATCCGCTAGTTAGCCATTGCATAGCCTTGTTACATGTAGTTTAGTGAGTCTGTCATGCATGTAGAGTGGGTCCATAGGATTGCATGTGCACGTGTAAATATTTGCATTGTATATATATTGTTGCACTTTTATTTATTGAGTCCACCTACCTTATTTGTTGGTTAATCGAGTTGGCCAGTTAAATATAATGTCTAAAAAAAAATTAAAAAATAGGAAAATCCTAAAAATTGATTTTTTTTGAGAAAGGGCAACTTAGGACCCAGAAACCGAAAAGAATCCAATGAAAGGGCTCATAAGAGTAGGAAACACCGTAGTAGGGAGACTTTAATTTTAGTATTTTGTGCACAGGTCTCACGAAAGGATGTCCCGGGTATCTATGGAAAGGTGAAGGTAGATTACCGGCATACTTTTGATTCCTTTATTGTGCTAGGAGGATTGAGTGTTTGAGTGGTTGATTATTCTGTTTTCAGTGGAAACTTGTGGACTCTTAGAATCTGGGGTGGACCTTCGTGTAGAGTCGGTTCCATGTGGTATGCTTCTCTAGCCTAAGTGAAGTTGAGGAGTATACACCACCATCCCTTAAGGTGGTTCTAAGAGAAAATCCTAAAAAGCCCACACTCTTAAGCTCTATTGCATGGTTGTAAAAAAAGAGGAGGAAATAAAAAAATGAAAATATAAAGAAAATTGTGCTTAAAGGAGAAACAACCTAATGTTCTTCCGTGTGCACGGAAAATTTGGATTCAATCCAACGTAGAGCTTAAGAGGGAAACTAAAGTCAAGCCGTATTACACAGGAGTTGTGTCTTCCCGCAACGGGAAAAATTGCATTCAAAGCAATAACGACTAAGAGGGTATGAAAACCTCAAATGACTTGGCGAAGGAAGACCACTTAGGAACTTGAAATGCCTAGACGCTTTGAATCAAAGACGTGCCGTATCTTGGTATGATTTGGTGGATGTTTGGGGACGCCCTAGTGAGTTTGTGCATAGGATCACCATATCTTATTTCCTGCTATGTGTTGTGAAATTTCAAAATGAGCTAGTGAGGATTTGATAATTTTTGGTTAATGATGGAGAGGTTGCCCAATCTCTAACAAGAAAAAGGAAGAAAGATATATGCTCTTTAATTCCTTGCATTGTACATACTTGAGTTTCATTGTACATATCATGTAGTTGCATAGTCGTGTCTTTGTGTATTGAGTCGTGAGTCGTGTCGGCTAGCGGAAAGTTAAGTATGCAAAGTGGTGGGGTATGCATTGGTTTGGTTTTTGGGTATGTATGCAATGTCTCAAGTGTGGGGGTTTTGTGCTTCATTGTTGCTCGGGACGAGCAAGAGAGTAAGTGTGGGGGAGTTTGATAGCACCTTCTAGGGGCTATAATTCTTTAGCATTTACTACATGATTATATGTATTTTGAGAGTGTTTTGAGGCAAATGTTAGAGATTCTAGGTTGTTTTATCACTTGTTGCTACCATGTGCTATATTGTTAGTCCGGGCGTTTTCCATGCATATTTTATTGTTATTTGTCAAATATAATCGCTTGGTATATCTGTTCATGCTGTTTTGGCAGGGACGGATACTAATCGGTTGATAGGAGGCATGGAATGAACTTCGGCAACAAAGGGGAGCTCAAGTGGAGTCAAGAGAAGCCGAATTGGAGGAGCTTGGATGAACAGTATGCACTATTTTGATCATATCTGGAGTTCTACAAATTATTTGGGGGTGAGAACAGTGCCATATGAAAGTAGACTCAGAGAGATTTCCATCGATAGGTCACGGAGCTAAATTCGAGTTCGGACGAAGAAGATATCGCATTTTGAAGTCAGGAGCAGATTTCAGGGGGCTTTTGTGCAATTACTGAAGACTTCTGCGGGTTATGATTCAAGAACTACCTAGGGACGGGAATAAGCATCATTCACGCATCCAGAGAGCCAAGAAGAAGGAGGAGAGAAAGGAGAATTCATTGGATGATCTTTCATGCTAGGATTATAGTTTAATGAAGATTGTTTTGGTTTTCATCATGTTGAGTTCTTTCCTTGACAAGTTAGAGCTAAGATGTCTGATGTGGATTATTTATTTCTTCATTCAATCATGAACTAGGCTTAAAGATGATATTGGTAGCCTAATTATCTTGTTTATTGTGCTTCATTCTTAGTAACGTAGGAGTCATGACCCGAAATTACTATGTAACTAGTGAGTGTGTGAAAACAACTCTACCCTAGTTGAGATGAGTAAACAAGATCATTCTTAATTGACTAGACTGAAAGGTTAGTTGGATAGGAATGGCTAGATGAGGGTAAATTCAGTAGGAAGTAATGAGTTGTTAGTGAATGGTGGTCTGAGAGGACATTGTTCTTTGCAATATTGTTAGTCTGCTAGAACACATAGATAGTATACTTGGCCTGAGAGGGACAAATCGTTACCTTTGTGTAGAACGACATGAGACCGATAAGTGATTGTCAACGCCATTACCCAGCATAGGTTACTAAGAGTCATCGTGTTAGAACATGGAATCCGGAATTGTCAAAACTACCCTAGGTGATCTATAGATTGCCTAGCTTTCTCTTCTCTGATTTCTATCAAATCATTTTATTTGCGTTAGTTTATTGCTATTGCTAGTCACTTGTTTGAGGGTGACAACACTTCAAATCACAATCATTTTTACCGGTTACTTAGGTAAATTGCGTTTAATTACTAATCTAGAATATATAGTAAACACCTTCCCTTGGGTTCGATAACTCGGAGTCCAAAATATTCCACATTATTACTTGACCGCATACTTGCGTAGAAACGCGTAGTAATCGCGCGTTAGGGACCACCTCTATTTTTTCTCTATTTCCATAGTTTGACTTTTTAGTTTGTACTTACCTTTTTTTTTTTTTTTTTTTTTTTTTGATTCAACGAAAGAAACACGATTACACACTCAGAAGAAGTTCACAAGACCTACCTAGCAACATAAACACAGAAAAACATAACAAGAAGAAAAATAAAACCAAACACAGAAACCCAGTCCACCTCCATCTTAGGCAATGGAGGGAGGAAGAAATACACATGAATGTTTCCCACCATATCATCATTAAGGACGAATTTGTACTTACCTTTGTTTCTTCTCTTTCACATGCGGTTGAATTTTTTATCCGTATCTGGGTTACTTCGACTAGGTGATTTGTATAACAAAACGATGTAAGTTTTTGACAATTTTTTCATAGTAGAGTAAAGTTTACTCTACAAGATCATGCAAATATTACCAAATTGGTGTATCGTTTTCCTAACCAAATCATCGGGTCAAAGTGACCCAGTGAGTAGTGTCAAAACATGAAGTAAGGTGACAGAGAAGAAACAGAGGTAGTATTACTCTGTCTCTTTTCTTTATTTTCAATTCGACTTTTGTCACTATTCACAGTGTCATTTTGACCGGGTAATCTGGATAGCAAAATAATGAAATTTTTTGATATTCTTTTCATGGTGTTGTAGAGTAAAGGTTCCTCATAATACGATGAAAAAAATATAAAAAAATTGCATTGTTTTGCTATGTAGATCAGCAAGTCAGGATGAGAACAAAGAACAGAGACAGAGTGGTAATTGGGCCACTTTGATCGGATGATTTGGATAGCAAACCGATATAATTTTGTTATTTTTCTCTCTTCGTGTTGTAGAAAAGTTATATAGTATTATGAAAATATTATTAAAAAATTACATTGTTTTGCAATCCAAATCACCAGGTCAAAGTGACCCAATAAATAAAATTAATAAAAGTAAAAAAATTGGACTTAGAGAATAAACGAAGGTAGTATTTCTTTAAGAAGAAAAACAACTCGAGATAAAACACCGCAATTGAGATTTTCTTATATCCTTTTGAGAAATTCTTAAAATTCTTATGAAAAATTATGGGCGTTAAAATTGAAAAGTTCATGTAAAAATGTTACAAAGGGCATGCATTAAAATAAAAAAAATAAGTGCACTTCAAAAAGTTATACGTATGACATTATAAATGTCTGCTGGGTGCTAGCTCAGTAGTTCAGCATTTAAAGCCCCTACATGATGTCAAGGGTTATAGCATGTTAGACATAGAATTGATGTAATTCTAAAAAACAAAACATACTAAGTGTATTCCTAAAAAAACATAATAAACGTCAGAAAATGATATACTGGGTCGGAGGGCGTAAAAAAAAGCATTGAAATACCAAACCAAATGTAAGAAAATGATGATATCGGGGACGCAATGGCGGAGTCATGATTTGATTAGTGGGATGACAAAATTTCACAAAACTGCTATGAGGCACAAGAGAAATGTTTTTAGGGGTGCACAAATGTAAATTATTGAAGGGCACTCTTGAATACTTCTTCTATTTTAAGGGGTATACATGTAGTTATTTAAACTTGAGGGGTGCATGTGCCGCCCCGTGCCCATGCTTAGCTCTGTCTCTTGGGCGGAGGGAGTAGCAGAAAACAGACATCGAATTACCAAACTAAGTTCATGTTTGGATCAGATTTTTTTTGAAGAAACGAATTTTATTTAGAAACTGCTAAACAGCCCAGACCTATCATTGTCTATTACATAGAGAGCCCAATCAAGAGGGCGCGCAAAAAGATCAGCCAAATTATTGCCAGCCCGGGGAACGTGTTTGAAAATAACATCTTTGAAATCTTGAACTTGATCCAAACATTTCTTGAGAACCCTCACTAGCTCTTAACAAATATCGCTCATGTGGCCTCTGATGTTCTTTGTTTCTAGCGATGAGTTCAATACACATGAGGGAATCAGACTCGATGATAACTTTGCGGCAACCGACTTCTTTCGTTAGACAAATACCCTTGAGAATTTCAACCAGTTCCAGCTGTTGTGTTGAAGACCTTGGATCGATTCTCTCAAACCGGCTAGCTACGAAATTGCCAGTACAGTCTCACAATACGCAGTTGGCCCCCCGCCACGGATTCATTGGTACTGGTGTCTATGTCGGAATTCGCCTTGAGCCACCCTTCCGGAGGAGCTTCCCATGCGACGCTAGTTGGTATCTCTGGTACTTGCTCGCTGTTGGTACTTGCGACCTTCAACTCTGTAAGGTGAAACTTGATCTTCCGACATACTTCCTCCGGGTTGTAACTTGATCCATTGAAGAAAGTTTGATTTCGACCGTGCCACATACATCAGCTGGTAGTTGCCCATTTTACTCTAATCGTCTTGCTCTCCTGTGTGAAGACCGCTTCTATCCATTCTTTCAGATTGTTACCTCTTGAACCATAGAATGATTCGTCAAATATCTCTACCCAAATCTTTCTTGCTGATTTGCATGAGCCAAAAAAGTGGTCCAAAGTTTCGACTCCCGAGGCACAGCCGTGACATTGAGTTGTTACCTTTAAACCTTTATCTCTAACTTTGGTTGACAATGGCAGAGAGTTAGTCCAAGCTCGCCAAATATGGTGCGCTATTTTCTTCGGAATGGACATACACCAGAGATTCTTGAGCCACGGTTTGTATGCGCCCAAAGACGGCTCCTGGCCTTCTCCTTCTAAATTTTGGAGCAACTTATACCCCGATGTCGTAGAGTAGCTTCCGTTTCCGGTGTGAGACCATTTTAAGGAGTCTGTTACATTTGTTAAGACCCGCATCTGAACGATATCATTTACATCGACGCCCCGAAAATACGTGCGGAGCCTTCTAATGTCTCAAGCAACATACTTGATACAATGAGAAACTTTCATATTGGCGAAATCCAGACTTGGGGTTAATGTTTTAGCATTGAAACCTCTATTTATCCATCTGTCTTTGAAGATATTAATCTTGGTTCCTGAACCGAGCTTCCACTCTAAACCCCTTTATAGGACCTCACGTCCGGCTAAAATGCTACAAAAAGCATACGAAATTTGAGATTTAAGGGAAGAGTGAAGAAAATCACATTGCCGAAAGTATTTGCTCATATAGACTTTGCTCACGAGGCTTTGTGGATTCTGAATGATCCTCCACGCTTGCTTTGCTAGTAAATCTCTGTTAAATTTGTGGAAGTCCTTAAAGCCTAGACCCTCCTCTTCTTTGTGTTTCTTTAAAGTCTGCCAGTTGACCCATTGCAGTTTCTTTTTATCTGAAGTATCTCCCCACCAAAACTGATGAATGAGCTTTTCAAGATCCTTACAAATCTCCTTAGGAAGGAGGAAGCAACTCATAGCGTAGTTAGGAACTGCTTGTGCCACCACTTTAATAAACACTTCTTTGCCCCCAACAGATAAAGTTTTCTCATTCTAGCCCTTCAGCTTTATGCTAACACTTTGTGGTATCTTATAGAACATCACCTTCTTCTTCTTGCCAAACATTTTTGGCAAACCGAGATAATTCTCGTGAGACTCCACCGACGGCATGCCACAAAGATCACTAATTTGCTGCCGTAGGTCAGTACTCACATTGTCCAAGAACACCAGAGATGACTTCTACGAGTTAAGACATTAACCAGAAGCACTCTACGATGCAACAAGTTTGTTAATTCAACAACTATAGCTTTAGTGAAAACTAGAAAATAAACTCAGACTTACCGCACTACTACCGCTCACCAGGGAAGAATATGCATGCTCAAAACAAAACATTGATCAACCTTAAAACATTTAGGAGTTCTGTTAAACTGTAAAACATTAATAAATCAGATAAAATTTTGAAGATTTTTTTAGAAAAAAATGCACAATGATTACCATTATGTCTCTTCTCTTTAGTCCCATTTTGTCTCGTATCTGTGTGACTTTGACCGGGTGATTTGGACGGCAAAACGATGCAATTTTTAGTAATTCATTCACCGTATTATAGAGCAACTTTAAATCTACAAATCCATGAAAAAAATATCAAAAAATTGCATCATCCTGCTAGCCAAGTCTCCGGGTCAAAATAAACCAATGAATAGTGACAAAAGTCAAAATGGAACTAAAGAGGAGAGAAAGAGTTGTACCAAATATAGTGGCATATTTTGGTGTAAGGTGATGTTGTTTGACATTCTCCATATTGGAAAACTGTGTGACTAATTAGGTTTAACAATTACATAAATCAAAATAAATTTTTCACCTCACTTAGTTAAAAAAAAAAGCCTCACTTAGTTCCAAGAAAATAGACCTCGTGTTTTTGGGGGTGAATAACCAGACCCCATATCACTGAAACCCCTTTCAAACGCCAACGCCATCCCCTGCGTCAATTTTCACAGTTGATTGAGAGAATCGAAGAGCGAAATGAATTCGAACTGAAATGGGAAGAGTTAAAGACAGAAGATACGATAGATGAGAGAGAGAAGCATGGGGGAGAAAGGAATCTGATACAGTTTTCTTCGTAATCTCTCATCGAGCCACCGTGCGTGAGAGAAACACAAGAGAGCGAGAGACACGAGATGCGAGAGAGAGACTGATGGAGAGTCAGAGATGAGACAGTATACTGTTTCCCTTTAAAAAATACTCCCCTTCTTCAATTCCTGACTGTAGATGTCTTTCCAAACTAACGTATAAGATGAAGCCACGTCACTCCGATGAACAGTTAATCACCGTTCTTGCTTCGTATATAGATTAAGCTGTCGTCAGCGAATAATAAATGAGAGACAATCGGTCCTCCTCTAAAGGATTGTGCTCCCGATATCAACTTCTCCTCCACACCCTTCGACAAGTTAGTGCTTCAGTTACAAGAAGAAATAAGTAAGGAGATAATGGGCACCCTTGCCTAAGTCCTCTCTCAGGCTTGATCATTCCTTTAACTTCGCCATTAATTAAGACACTATAGGAAGCTGATGATATACATCCCATCACTGTAGAGATCCATCTGTTGCCGAACCCCATGCGTTCGATTGCTGCACGGAGAAAGTCCCACTCCACCCGATCATATGCTTTGGTCATGTCGAGTTTAACTTCAACTATTCCTTCTTTGCCCTTCTTCGTCTTCATTGAGTGCATTAGTTCACGAGCCACCAAGATGTTGTCAGAAGTAAGTCTGTCCGGAACAAAACCACTTTGATTTTCCGAGATGACCTCATGCAAACAAGTTTTAACCTGTTAGCAAGGGTTTTTGTGATCAACTTGTAGATGGTCGAACATAGCAAAATTGGGCGAAGCTCTATTACCTTGCGCACTTTCTTAGCATTGGGAATCAACGCGATCAGGGTTTGGTTATATTCGCTAACTTCTCCTCCATTTTTCAACACATTCAAACAGATCTCGGTCACCTCAGCCCCGATTTGATGCCACATTTTTTTTGGTAAAAGAGTGTCGGGAACCTGTCAGGGCCCGGCGCCTTCTGAGATGGTATGGAATTGAGGGCTATCTTCACCTCAGCGGCCGTAAAGGGCTGATCGAGAAGCTGTCGGCTCTCGGGAGGTAAAATAGCTTCAATCGATCCGAATAAAGGTTCCATAGCATCTCTAGTAGGAGCAATGGACGTGAAAATCGATTAAAATAATCTATAATGATTGACTGAATACCTGATGAGTCTTCAACCCAAGTTCCTTGCGTATCTTCAATACCCTGGATATTGTTTCTTGCACGGCGTATTGATGAGCGCCAATGAAAAAACTTAGTATTTCGATCACCTTTCTTTAGCTAAAGTTCTATAGAGCATTGACACCATATGATTTCCTCCTAAGGAAGAAGGTGTGATATGCGCTCTTTGATTTATTTTGACACATCCAAATTCGCTCTAGATTGGGGAAGAAATCCGAGGTCCTCGAGTCTGTTTCGGAGGGCTTTAAGCTGAGACCGAACATTAACAAAAATGTCGTGATCCCACTTGCGTAATGACACTGCTACCGAGGACAAATTATCCCCCACCGAACCCAAATCATTCTTCCAAGCTTTTGAAATGACTTTCGTGAAATCATTCGTCCAAGGTGTGTGTCATCGGTTACCTACGAGTTTTCCCGTGATGGTGAAATAACCGAGAGAGTTGTCCCGGAGAGGGAGCTGAGGCAAGGCTGCCCGTTATCCCCATACTTGTTTGTCGTTTGTGGTGAGATGTTATCGAGGGCTGTCACGACGGTGGTTGGCAACAGAAAAATTAAGGCCGTGACAACCTCGACGGGAGGACCAGTGGTCTCCCACCTTTTTTTGCTGATGACTCTACAGGCTACAACAAAAGACATTACAGCATTACAACAAGTGATATTCATAAAAAAAAAGCATTACAACAAGTGATAGAAGAATACGACAGAGCTTCCGGTCAGGCCATTAATGCTGCTAAATCTGCGGACGTCTTCTCTCCGAATGTGCTCGTAAAAGTGAAGGAGGAGATTAAAAGCTTATGTGGGGTCCCTGAAACAGAAAAGCATGATCAATACCTGGGATTTCCAACTACAATTGGTAAGAAGAAATCAGTAACCTTTGCAGCAATTATTGACAAATTATTAGCAAACTAAAGGGGTGGAAAGAAAAAATGCTCTCAATCGGAGGACGAGAAGTTCTTATAAAATCTATGGAAAATGCGGTGCCGTGCTATGCTATGTCGTGTTTTAAGCTACCGGATAACATTTGTGACAAAATAGAGGAGAAGATTCGACAGTTTTGGTGGAGTAACAATCAAAAGGAGAGAGGAATTGCTTGGGTAAAGTGGAAAAAAATTCAAGACCCTATTGAACATGGAGGACTTGCAATGAGAGATTTTAGAGTCTTTAACCAGGCTATGTTGGCAAAACAAGTCTAGCGAATCTACCAAAACCCGTCCTCTCTAATGGCCAGAGTAGTCAAATCAAAGTATTTTGCGAACAATGATATCTAGAAAGAAGAAGAAGGGAACGCATCGAGTTTTGTATGGAGAAGCATACTCCATGGACGGAAACTGCTCCAGGCTAGCATGAGATGGCAGGTAGGAAACGGGAGAGATATCAAGATGTCAGATCCGTGGCTACCAAGGGAATCAACCTTCTAACTGATAACAGTAAGACCGGATCTTAGCACCCTTAAAGTAGATGAGTTTATAAACAGTGAAAACAGAAGCTGGAATAGTACCTGAATGAAATGGATGAGAGATCATAGGCACCAGAATCCCCACATTTGAGACAAAAGATCGATGGAGGTGGCACTTCACACAATCTGGCGAATATACGGTTAAATCCGGATATAGAGCTGCGTACGAAAAGAAAAGGAAAGATGAGAATAGGGGAGAGAGCTCAGAGAATACACAAAATGGTTACAAAATATTATGGAAGCTTAAAATGGAGAAGAAGATCACTAATCTTGTGTGGAGGGTATCCAAAGGAGCGTTACCAATTGCTACTGAGCTCAGGAAAAGGGGAGTGAAGATTGACCAGAGATGTAAGCTGTGTCAAAACGGCGATGAGACTAGAAACCATCTGTTCTTGGAATGCCATGTAGCACAGACGATCTGGAGACGAACAATGGGAGATGGATTCCTGGAAAAAGAGCAAATCAACATCTCAGATCTAGTGCATAAGAAGCTAAACCAAGTTAAAGAGGAGGAAGCCATCCGAATCTGTATAATTTTGTGGGGGATTTGGCAATTTAGGAACAAAAAGTTGTTCTCAAACCCCCTTGATTCGGTGGAATATGCTCTGGATCTGATTCAAAAAAAGACAAAAGACCAAGAGATTAGATAGCAAGGAGAGATTACCTTGGAGGATACAACATGCAGAGATATTGAAGCCGAAGTCATCATCAATTTCGATGGAGGATGGAATTCCCAAACCAAAGAAGGCACAGCTGGTGTGATAGCCCGAAACAGAGAAGGTACTTGCTTGTATAGGGTGGCCAAACGTACATGGAGGAGTGAGAACGCCAAAGAAGCTGAGGCTATGGCATGTATTGAAGCCCTAAGATATGGTATCACAGTCGCTGATAAGACGGTAGCCGTTGTTTGTGACGCTAAGCTTCTACTGGAAGAGTTCAAGAGAGAGAGAAATGGAGGTGGAAGCACTGAACTTAGTGGTCTAAGAGAGATGAAGATAGAGATGGATCAGATTGCAAGACGAATTGAGGATCTCAAGATTAGAGTATGTGGACGTGATAAGAACAACTTGGCGCACTTATTAGCATAGCACGCGGCTTCCCTTCCCGATGACAACGCTTGGATAGATACGAAGACTGTTTGGCTGAACCATTTATCAAAAAAAGATGTAACCTGCTTCCTTTCGTTGCTCTAGCTTTATAAAATCGTCATTTTATATAAAAAAAAAACAATGGTTTCTACTTATTTAAGAAAAATTGAAAACAATCGATTTCCATTAATATTTCATATTATTACAATAGAGTGGCCCACTGTCTTTATTTTTATATCATATATAGCTTTTTAGGATTCACTGTTGCGGCCACGGAGAAATTTAATAAAATAAAAAAATAAAAAATCACGATTTCTTTTCTTTTCTGAGAATAAATTCTTCGGCCATGGTTTGTTTTCAAATTTCAAAAAAATAAAATATAAAAAACCATGATTTCTTTTCTTTTCTGAGAATGATATTCTCTCCATCCCATTGTTATTTTTCTTAAACTGGAAATCTTAAATTTTTTTTCATTCTTTTAAAAAGTTACATGCTTTTCACTCCACTTCTTTACATATATTTCGCCTGTTCTTATAAAAAAAATCACTTTATACGACAAAGTATAATTCAGTAAATTTATCAAGTAAAAAAATGACTCTTTAAACATTGCAAAAAAACCATCGAAATAATAAAATTGGAATAGAGGGAGTAATACTTTTGTTTCTTGCTTGGTTGGAACTGTTTATTAAGCAAAGCAGCAGCAGCAGCAGCAGCAGCAGCAGCAGCAGCAACAACAACAACAACAATACATGCAAGGGAGCAGTGTAGTCTTTAGTGGAAGTGGCAATACCAGTAAATCCACTCCCAACAATGCAAGGGAGCACTAGAGGTTCCAATAGAAAACCATGCACTTTAGAGGGCAAAATGGAAAGGAAATCCACTCCCAACAGTGAACAGGAAGGCTACGGTTTACTTATTTACTATAATCCGATGGTGCAAAGTGTAAATATCTTTTTTTGTTCACCTTAACTTTTTCGTAACCCCAAAACCCTTGTTGGGGGCAGTGACAAAGGTTGATCGATACTGCGGCGCCGCAGATCACTCCGTGAAAATGTCAAGGCATGTTTTCCTTCAACGTGACCCCAGAAAAGACTACCAGACCATGCTTCTTTGAAACTCTCTATTAGAATAACTTAATTGAAATTAAAGCAGTTCCTGCTTGCAAATCTGGCATTAATCTGTGTCAGTGCATTCATATTATGTTCCACTTTACTTCCAAACACCCTCGAATACTACGAATTAGGAATCGCGATATTTCTTTCCATTTGGTCAAAGTGCATGCATGCAGCACGTGATTGTCAACTTTTCTTGAGCTGTAATCCAACATTTCTTAAATTACTCGGTATTCCCTCCTTCTCGAATCTCAGTATGTGAACTCTAAGCAACATGAGAAATATAGCACTCAAGTGCAGGGGTACCAAGGAGTCATGTAAGGGGCCGTTTGAGAATGCTATAGCGGTGCTATAGTAGCTTTGTGAGAATTATTGTGAAAAACCTGATCATCGTGTTCATCCAATTGAGATGAAGCGACAACAATACAAGAATATACTCAAGAATAGACCACGAGGATAAGTGACAATAAGGGATAGAAATAAGCCAAATATGTCATAAAGAGAAGAGACAACTTGCTATGTGGGTGACAGAATCATCGAAGATTCTAACCTTTGCTAGAGGATGGTCTTCTTATATATACAAGTCAAGTAAAGCGGTTGTGAGGAGTTATTTAACTGTTGGTAGCTTCATAACCTCCCATAAAGCAGACAGTGCCATTTATCGGAAAAGACCATGTATGTGGCCTTATCAAATACCCGTTGAGATCTGACTTGCATATATACATATACAGAAGTCTTCTCTGTGACATAGCTGGGTCGCAAATAGGGAAGGATCCATCTGCGACGAGCCTTTTTCCAGCCTCCAGGCCACTCAGCCCCCCCGATTTGCGTGCGAGCTTGAATATATATGAGAAGGGATCCTGTCTCATAATCCCTATAGGGTTCTGAAGGTGTAATCTAATGTATGTGGAGTACTAATAAGTGACCATGTTCATCCTATTGATGAGTCCACATGGCTTGGGACTCAAACTGTGATTTGGACTATCTACATTAGTCCCCTTGCACATGGAGCTAGTCAGATTGGTCTAAGAGCACTACAAAGCCCCCTACTCAGCCAGCGACTGACTCATCCCTACTAGTAGTTCACGATAGTCTAGCAATCATGGTAACCAGCGCAGGGAAGACCCACTGACAAGTGGCTTTGTAAGCATTCGATCTGACTGTTACAAATGGTTGTCGATTGGCATGAGCTATTAATACGAGTGGAGACGTGGCTGTACACACTACCATATATTTTGGCGTTTCAATTGAGAGAAGGGTTTGATAAATCGACTGGGATTCACTAAGGGATCCAGAGGGGTTAGATTTTGGGTTAAAGCAAACAAGGTATGAACTTAAACATTTTTATCACTTCAAATCAAAGTAAGAGAGAGAAGAGACATAATAGGTATCAAGCAAGGATGTATTGAAGCGAAAGAATTCTAACATGCTTGTCTTTGATAAAAATCATATCGAAACACATAACCTGAAGGGTTTCGATTTAGGTATTTTAGATCTAAGAGTGAATTTTGAATTTCAAATTGTACTTTGGTTTTTGATTGGGTTTGATAATCTAAGGTTATCTGATTTATTTCAATCAGATGTTTGATAGAGATGTCCAAACGAATAGAGGATGAGTTAGCATCCATTCCTAATCATTTGTGGTGGAAGTTGGCGGTATTAGATGGATATGGTTATTATCATGCTATCATGCGCTTTCCGCATTCCTTTCACTGAAATGGAAAAGATAATGATTCGATGGTTTTGAGGTGCCTAACCAAGATGATTGGGATCTTGTAGAGGAAGAGAAGAACACCGACTTGATATTGGAGCTAAATACTATCCATATTGTCGTTTTTATTATCAAGCATATTAAAATGGAGTTGAATTGATGGAAGAATGGACAAAATGGGTTATAACTCATCATGAGTCAAGTCCCAAGAAAGCATGGATCTTTCGGGCCATTTGGGCTATGAGGGGGTACAAGGTCACTACAGATCAAGATATTCTTAACACTTTAGTTTCTAGGTGGTGCAGGAAGACCCATTCCTTTCATTTTGGCCGGTTTGAACGACACTAACTCTAGAAGATGTATCGGTGTTGCTAGATTTACCTGCAGTGGGGCTTCAAGACCTTTTGAAGGATTTAGAGACTAAAGCTGAGATAAATTTATTTGAGCAGATGTTAAAACTTATAGCGGATAGGCACAAAGCTATTACTAGATGGGCTTGTTAAAAAATATTCCAAAAAGTCAAAGTTTTCATGTAGCAGTCCAACAGACACATGAAAAAAAATGGACTCAATTATATTTCATAATTATTGTGACAAATAAGTTAATTCTTAGTTAAGATAGTATGAAAAGGCCAATTTTTGTTGAGGGAGTAGGCAAGGATTAATCCCAGTGTTTTTTTATGCATATGGATTTCTCGATTCTTAATCGATGGCGCACCTCATGCTCTTTTCGTGCGTCATTTATTGGGTCAAACGTTTTCTTTAGGCCCTCTGTTTTTGGGAACTTTGTAAAAGAGGCAAGACTAGATACTCAACTCATCAGATCAATCGTGCAGAAGGTATAACTTGATCTCGTTTGTCAATGTTGAATTTCTAACAATGTTGGGATATGAACGATGACCCAACTATGTGTGCTCAAGGAAATCCTTCGGAAAGATCCAAGTGTGCACCTCAAGTAGAGAATAGGAACACAGAGAGATGTAGGGTGTGTGTAGGGAGAGGGTAAGCGATGGTAACTGATAGAGAGAGACAGCTTAATAGCAGAGCTTCGCTAAGTCCACAAGAACTCGTATGGAACTAGTGTATAACTAGCGTGTCACAACGGAGGGCTAACGATCCTATATATATTGGGGAAGTGACCATTGTGAGGGGGTTAATTCACCATAAATGGCGGCTTAATGGTAGCCCCTGTAACGGCACGTTCGACCGTGTATATAGGAACCGTTAGGGACCTGACCGTACATACCAGAGACCGTTATGAGGTCAAGCCGGGTTTATAGGACGTGGCCATTAAGTCTCTGAAAGCAGTTACAAAGGGTCGCGCGCGAGCTTGTTTATTGCGCGCGCACGACGGGCCTTACCCTAGCCTCCAAACCACTAAGTCCCTACATGTCCGGTGGTGGTACACGAAGGCCCTGTCTCGCAGCCCCCACGTGGATAAGCATGGGTAGTTATCCAGTGTACGTGTATGGAGCACATCTGGGTGTGCTGGATGGCTGCCACGTGGCTATGATCTGTCTATCTGGAAAGCACCATCTAGATTAGCCCCCTTTTGCGCGAATGACACGTGCGCGTCCGTTGTGCAGTTGCGAAAAATCAGTCCTGTGTGGACCCCACGCCAATCCTTGTTTTTGAATAAGATTCAAATCCCTAGCCCCCGGTCATAGCCATGATTTCCTAGGGTTTAGAAGTGCCGTTTGGTTTATGACGAAGCGTGGCCACTGTGAAGTTAATCAGACGCCATCCATGGATTTTTGCTTATTTTCGAGGCAAGAATAACTCAGAACAATTTGATGGGTCGCCAATCTCGCCGGATATCGAAGCGTTGCTGACTCAGCAAACGTCAGCAGTCGCGACTCTTCAGTCGGAGGGATATTTAAACCCTTCGATTTCTTCAATTAGAACTTTTCCCATTGCCATTGTTTCTGAGTTCGTATGCATCAGAGAGAGAATCTTCAGCAAGAAGCAGAAACCTTTTATCAGGTTCTTGACCAGCTCATCAACGAATTCTCTCAAGCAGTTCAGGCACTCAATCGTCAACAAGGTGAGTGATTGGTTGCTTGTGATTTTGAAATTTGTGGTCGAATTTTGCAGATACACTGTTCTCCCCCCTTTCTTATTTCCTCTTGCATGCAATTGATTTGTAATCTGTTGTTTGTGTTCACAGCAATGGCCCCAAAGAAGTCGAACAAGGAAGCTGTTGAAGTGCCTGAACTTCCCAGGGAGCTTTGGTACAAGGCCACATATCTGGGTGGTGACGACTTTTACTTGGTTACAATCCGGGGAGACTCTCCCCAGGCGTCTCCTCCAGATGCTGCTCTACAATTGAAGCCCGAACCAAACAGGGAAGACTGGGATTTAGCAGAGGCCCATGATGTACAAAGGCTTGGTATTGAAGCTGGTCTGTTCCCATTCAATTATGTTTTTTCTCTGGCCTTCCTGGAAAAAATCGATGGGATGGATGAATGGACTGCGTTCATTCTTAACAACCACGAAGAGGTTCTAATGCAAGCCGGCGCCTATAATGCCATTCGTGCGACCAAGGGTTTCAACTTCAAAGCTGACCAGAATATGCTAAGGGTCCTGTTCTCGCGTTACTCGAGAAAAACCCATCCGTTCCATTTTTCTTCCTTCGAGGCCGCACGTACTCTTGAAGATGTGGAAAATCTGTTGATGCTTCTGAGCATGAGAGCCTTCGACCCTTTGGATGAATTAGAGTCTGATGAGGAGTTTACCCTCTTCGCGCAGATGCAGGAGTGTATTTCAGCTCTAAAAAAAGTTGCCACGCGGTGGGCACCTGACGAGATTGAACCCTGCGAGACCTTCATGTCCGTTTCCTCTAGCGCGAAAAACATATGGTCCAAATGGATCATGTTTTTATTAAAAGAATACGCCAAACCTTCCATCATCCAGAAGTTGCTCAAGGGTAACCCTTTCCTTTTGTTTCCTCAAATTTGAAAATATTGTTCTGTTTCATAATAGTGCTGCTTGAGACACTTCGCCTCGGGGGATCGCAGCGTGGGACTTATTGATCTTTGTCGCTCGAAGAAAAGCAAACCCCACGACATCATTCTTCCAGTGATGCATATGGATGAAGGGATCCAAAAAGAGATTTCGGATGAGCTTGAAGCTTTCCTCGCCCCATATGTCAAAGTAACGAGGAAAAGGACTGCGGGTCCCTCTTTGACTGATGATCTGGTGACGCAGCAATCGAAAAGTTTGCGAAGTGAGCCAGCGGTGAAGAAAACTTCCTCTGCAAAGAGGATTGCTCCATCAAAGAAGAGGGAAGACCCAGAGCAAAAGGCAGGCTTTGTTACCAGGGAGGAGGAGGAAGAAGGTGGGTTGAAGTATTTGTTTAATAAGATAAGATGTGTCAATGCTCACTGTTTGTTCCTTGGCTGCAGATAGTGATAATCCCCTGAAAGGAGCAGTGATCATGACCGAGGAAGAGGCCATCGAAGAATCAAGACATATGGCTGAGGAAAGATCTTTGCAAGAAAAGCTGTCAGAGGAGGAGCGAATTGAGATTGCTAAAAAGAATAGCCTCCAGGAAATAGCTAAGGAGAGTTCTGAAAAACGAAGGTCACTCATGCGGTCAACACACTCGGGCCCTCCTCGTCCAACTCCGAAAATTGCGAATGAGCTGCATCCAGCACAATTGGCATTCCACGAACTTTTCGATGATGAAAACGAAGAAGGCACAATTTTTAAGTTTGCTTTATCAAACCATGAAATTGTGACTGGTGCACTGTACCATGGTGTGCCCATATGTGATATTCATAAATGGATAAGGGATTAGTGTGGGGAACCCTCAGGTAACTCCTTCAGCAATGTGATATCCCCTTTTACTTTTCACGAGCGAGGCTTTAATGTGTTGATCATTAGCAGGTCATGCTAGGCTAAGAGGCGTTGATGATAATCTGCAATATGCTTATCGCGCGGATGCCCCATTTAAGTGGGGGAGATGCCGCTTCAAATACCGGTTGAGTCTTGATATTTTTTTTATCCTTTTATCTCGATAGTAACACACTTGTTTTTGCAAAGCCTGATCCTTGCCCCTTAAGACCTCGTCGCCCCCGCAGTGTCGTAGTGATTCCTGAGCGTGAAATTTCTATTGCAGGAGTTTCAAAGCAAATTCCGGTGGAAGAGGCTCCAACAGTGGAAGGTGATGCTGATGCAGAACGTCTGGAGTTCATTTATGAGCAGGAGGAAGAGGAACAACAAAGGAAGGAGGATGATGCTTCTCCCGTTACTCAAACAATACCCATTTCCTTGGATGAAGAAGAAACTGGGCGGGGAACAAGTGCTGAGAAGTCCTCGGCGATCGCGGGCTCTGAACGTGATGCTTCCCCTGAGGGAGTTACATGAGAGATTGAGCAGAATTCTGGGTTAGGTGAGCGTGGCGCTCCTATTGAGGAAAGCTCCACCAAAGTTGCTTTGGTCGAGCACGACACCCATTATGATAAGGATACTATAGAGACTGAGTCAACTGAGCATGATGCTCCCTTCGCGCCGAGTGCTCCGAGAAGTGTTGGCGCCATAGAAGGCGTCAATTTTGATTTGGATGCCCTTTTCTCCGAGAATCCATTTGAAGTATGGGGTTCGCAGACTGCAAATCCTGTCGTGCCTGAGAGGAACTTTGTAATCCCTGAGGCATACTTTGAGCGAGAGGTTCAGGCAGATAGGAGGTTGGCCGAAGCAGCTGGTTCCAGCTTGCAGGCAGTAGTGCCCATTTCCCCTCTCAGCAGATTGTTGAAGGGACTGGTAAGGCCATTCCCCTATTGTTCATGATATTTGGTCACTGAACTCAATTTTTGGCTGAGTGTTCTGCTTTGGCTTTCGCGCATGCAGGTATCGATCAAGCTTGCCTCGAGTGGCTGATGAAAGTGCGCGTGTCCTTTCCGACTGCATTTGCTAGAGTGCTGGAACTGGCCTCAAAAGACAGAGGGGAACTCTTCAGAAAGATGGTCACTCTTTTGGAGAGAATTCATGCGACTACCCCCGCGAGCACCACGGTTGACAGTGCTCAGGACCTCCTTGCTAGCGCGAAAGAGCTTCAGTAGATCGCGGCAGGGCGATTGGATTTGGACTTACTTGTGCAGAGGTTGACTAGAATCAGTAATTCTGCACAACTCAGGTCCGATTATGCTGCGTATGGGGAGAAGAAAGTTTCTCTTGATGCGCGCATGGCAGAGTTGGAGCAGATGGCCAAGGAATTTGAGGCAGCCACCAAACGCCATGTAGACAACAAGGCTCGCTTGGAGAAGCTAACTACTAATAGCATCAAATTGTCAGCGGGAGATTCCCTCTTGAAAGATTTCTTTGAGTATTGAATTTTTTTAACATTGCAAGAATTGCTGCTTCGAACTCTGTAACTTTTTGTGCCTTCTGTGGCCGCGATCCTTTGATCGTTTGAACATCTTTCTGCTTTTGCGCGCGCGCGTTTTGGAGTATCTTTTTTTGCATGATTTTTCTTGGCCCATGTTTTTGCTTACATGAATGCGAGGCTTTATGTGATTGCTCCTCATTGATAAGTAGAGTTTTTCGCCATTTGGCTTAGATTTTTGAAGTTTGTGAGCTTATGGCTATCTAGACAGATAGGCTCGCACATCGCTGCGTATGGTTGCTATCTAAACAGATAGACTTACACACACGTCTCGTCGCTACCTAGACAGGTAGGCTTATACTTGACTTAATGATTTTTGCCGCTATCGTAGGCAGATAGGCTTACGCGCATATGTCATGCTTTTCTGCGGTTTAGGGTTGACTGACTCAAGACTCTTGGTGAGTCCTGAATATTTTAATGCTTTAGAGGTTCAAGTCTCCATGAGCCGCCATCATTGTATGAACTGTTGTGCCGGCGTGGAATTTAAATAAGGTGTGCCCGTCACGCAGTAAGCCAAACCTCATCATTGCCCAGGGATACTGTATCGTTGAAGGCTTTAATAGGGTCATTGATTCTCGCCCGTTTTCGAGGCGTTGCTGACTCGGCCGGGAACTAAAGAGTCTCCCTTGAGTCCTATATAAACCCCCTTCTCTACCATTTTGTTCTCCACCTTTGCCACCCTTCTGGGTTCTTGCAATTGAAGAAATGCCACCTCTCCTGAGTCCTTGCTATTCTTTTCATTGTTTTTTACCTATTTTCAATCCATATCAGCTCTGGGCCTCCAAGCTTGTACTTGTGCGTTGTGCTATAGAAATGGCTCCCAAGGAACTCACAGAAGAAGCCTCTGATTCGGCTGGTCCTTTCGAAGGCCGGTGGTGTAAGCTCTTCCGTTGGAATGAAGACATCTTTTTCCCCGTCATGTTTGCAGGGATTGTATCCGGTGGACCTCCTGCGTAGAATTATCTTGCACAAATTCTTAAACCAGTAAGTAATGAGTGGGGTGCATCTCCGTTGGCTCTCCGGCGGAGAACTATTTACAACCATTGCTTAAGCCAGGGAGTAACAAGTGGGGGTGCATCCTACTTACGCACAATCAGCTTCCTACCCCATGAGCTGTTCTCCAACTTGTTCTTCACATCAGCAACCTTCATGGCTTGAAGTTCATCTGGCGTCTTGCCATGCCAGGGGTATCAACAAGAGCTCAGTTCTGGTCAAGGACGTCGACGACATCGTGGAGTTGATCGTAGTCAGTTTTGTAGCTTTAGATTCCTAGGTAGGAATCTTTTTGAACGTTCACTGAGAACACTTTAGCCTTTGAGTGAAAGCATTTTTCATTGTAAGCTTTGTTTTGAGCTGCTATCTAAACAGATAAGTTGTAAACCACATTTGGCTGCTATGAAAATACTCTTGCTATTTTTTCTATTAGGATAGACTTGCTTTTGATTGCCATTTAATCAGATAGGCGCGCATCTTGGCTGTTATGCAAGCGTGGTTTGATTTTCACTTGCTGTCGTCTGATAAAATAGGCTTGATCGCTGCCCTCATACGGATGGATCTAGTCGCGTTTGGCCGCTATCTGAACATATAGGCTTTTATTTTCGGATGGTTGCTATCTAGACAGATAGGCTTTGAATTTTCAGTTAGCTGCTATCTAGACAGATAGGCTTTTGTATTTGCATTACTACTACCATATGTGATAGGCTTTAGTCGCGTTTGGCTGCTATTTAGACATATAGGCTTTGAGTTTGCATTACTGCTATCATATGAGATAGACTTTAGTCGCGTTTGGCCGCTATCTAGACATATATGATTTGAGTTTGCATTACTGCTATCCTATGAGATAGGCTTACGTTCGCGTATTTGTATTTGTTGCTATCATATGAGATATGCCTTTTAATCACGCGTTTAGATGCTATCTAAATGGATAGGCTTACACTTGCATTATGGTCAGCAAAACGATAGAATGAAACTTGTAGCTGATAAAGGTACTCTCATATAGGAGAGTTATTATCATTGTATGAATCCTCATATGGGAGGATTTTAGAAAGATGTACAATGCAAGTGTGTATGCAAAAATAAAGAGAGAAAGCTAGGGATAGTACTTTTTCAGCCATCGCATGTTGACCGGGGTTTGAGTGGTGGAAGTCCCGTGGCAGCGTATAATGTTGCAATAACCACTATCGCATTCTTGTTTGACCTCGAAGGGTCCTTCCCATTTAGGCGCAAACTTGGGGTGAGCTGCTTCGCGCATGCAATGGTCTGAAGCTCGCAGGACTAGGTCCCCTACCGCAAAGTCCCTATGCTGGACCTTTTTGTTTTAGGCGTGCGAGATCCTTTCTTTATACTTGGTGTTCGTTCTAGTAGCTTTCTCGCGTCTTTCTTCTAGCAGGATGAGATCATGGTCGCGCCCGTTGTCATATAAAGCGCTGAAAGCCAGTCTTGCTGAATTCACCTCGACTTCAGGAGGGACAACTGCTTCAGCCCCATAGCATAGTAAGAGTGGGGAAGTTCCTGTAGGAGTCCTAGGCGATTTGCGATACGCCCACAGCGCCATTCCCAGAGAATCTGCCCACTTTTTATGATCGTCCATGACAATTTTGCTCAATACTCGGAGCAATGTCTTGTTGGTGGCCTCTGCTTGTCCATTTCCCTTTGGATAATAGGGTCTTGAGCATACTTGCCTTATGTTGTACTCCATTAACTTTGCGGCAACCTCGCGATTGACGAAAGGAGTTCCATTGTCGCACATTATGGTGTTAGGGATACCACAGCGATGGACTGTATGAACTTGACCACGACCGCCGCATTCGCCATTTTGAGTGGGATTGCCTCAACCCACTTAGTGAATTGATGCGTTCTTGTGAGGATATACTCATTCCCACGCGAAGGGAGTCGTATTGGTCTGATGAAATCCAACGACCAAGTGTGGAATGGCCAAGGAGTCCCCAACGCGTGCAAGTCAATGGTAGGAGCATGCACTAGATTGCCATGAAATTGGCATTGCTGGCATCTTATGACTTTTCACGCGGAAATCAGTTTCCATGGTTGGCCAGAAATATCCAACTGTTAATAGCTGTCTGCAAAGCTTTGCGCCTCCTTGATGCTCTACTTGGTGGGACATCTCCATGACCTCCTGGGTCTCGTGCCCGTTCAGATATCATAGAAAGTTCCCGTTGTGTCCTTTCTGCCACAGCAAACCTTCCTTTAAGATGTATCGAGCAACCTTTCTTTTGAGCTCATCAGCCTCTTTTCTGTTGGCAGGCAGAGTCCCCTCTTGTAAGTAGTCGATTATAGGCTTTCGCCAATCTCCGTTTTCGATTGCGGAAACTTCCAGGGAATCTTTATTCAGCGCACATTTTTCACAGCTGCTCTGTATGATAGCTGCAAAGTATGACATTTTTGGCCAGTGGATCCCATATCTTTGGGCTTTCCTGTAGATGGAAATCTCATTGTCTCCACATGAATGTTGGTGGATCTTTTCCAAGGTTACTCGACCTTCCTCTTCCGTTACGCATCACATGAGAATCCCCCCATGGCCTTTGTAGTATAGCAGGCCATCGTGTATGAAAATCCCCTTGATGGAAACCCAAGTCTCTTTCGTGGTTCCCTCAAAATCGCGTTCATGATGGGCTTTCTCCAGTCTGCTTCTTCAGGTAACTCCTCTTTACACAGGTCTTTTACCAAGGATGGAGTTGTCTTCACCTCAATCGAGATCTTTGCTGGGCACTTGTCAGAGCTGATCTTGGAACCCAAGGTAGCTAGCGCATCGGCGTGTCGATTGTCGGATCGGGGAGTGTGCTCATACCTTACAGAATCGAACTTTTGAACCAAATTTTGCACTATCGATCGGTATTTCAGCAAATTAATATCCTTCAAAGCGTACTCCCCTGAAGCTTGCTTTACTATCAGCTTAGAATCTCCCATCACCATGAGATTCCGGACTTCCAAGGACTTGGCTGCAAGCAATCCTGCAATTAGAGCCTTATGTTCCGCCTCATTGTTGGTTAATGCGAAGTCTAATTTAGTCGACATCTGAACGACTTCCTGATCAGGTTTGATTAGCACTATTCAAATTCCACCTCCAGATATTGTTGAAGATCCATCGAAGTGTAGTTTCCAATACTGGTCATTGATTGCGTATATCTCGGGCCCGTCGAGTTCTTCTGATATAGGCTTGTAATTTTTGTCCGAAAACTGGGCTAAAAGATCCGCCAGTGCTTGGGATCTGATGGCCTTTGGTCGCGCAAAAACGATGTCATACTGGGAAATGGTCATGTACCATTTTGCCAGCCTCCCACAGTGTGGTGAATGGCCCAACAGGTAACGTATAGGATCATTCTAGGTTATGATGACAACTTTGTGGGACGCGAAATAGTGCTTCAATTTCTCAATAGACAAAAACAGAGCTAAGCAATGGCACTCAATATCCGTGTACCTGGATTCTGCAGACTGAATTATGCGCGAGATGTAATACACCGGTCTTTCTTGGCCTTCAAACTCTTGGGCTAGCAGTGCTCCGATGGACCTCTTCGTTGAGGTTAAGCACAACAGCAAATGTGATCCTAGTTGGGGCGCGATCATAACTGTGGGAGATGCCAAAAGTTATTTCAGCTTTTCAAATGCGGCCTGATGTTCCTGTGTCCATAAGAATGCCATGTTCTTCTTGAGCAAATAGCCGAAGAAAAAGGTGAACTCCGCAATAGCTGGTATGAATCTCCTTAGGTATGACAATTTCTGAAAAACACCTTTAATATAGTCTGAGACTGTGGTGGGGGTAGACCTGTGATCGCTGATATCTTTGCAGGGTCAGGCTCAATCCCGTGTCGGTGAATTAAACAACCCAGGAATATTCCCGAAGTCACTCCGAATGCTCACTTCATGGGATTCATTTTAGCTGGAAAGCTCGACAACTATCGAAGACTTTCCTTAATACTTTCAAATGATCTTTATTCTACTTTGATTTGACAACCAAATCATCCACATAGAATTCAGCTTCTTGATGCATCATGTCTTGGAAAAACGCCATCATCGCGCATTGATAAGTAGCACCTGCACTCTTTAGACCAAATGGCATAACAGTGTAATTGAAGACTCCCACAGGCGTGATGAATGCTGTCTTCTTTGAGTCCTCTGAGTCATTTTTGATCCGATTATAGCCACTTAACCCGTCCATGATGCTAAACATTTTCATGTCCTGACGTAGAGTCGATCAAGAGATCTATGTTTGGAAACGAAAAATCATCTTTAGGGCAGAACTTGTTTAGATCCCTGAAATCCACACAAACTCGAAGAATTCCATTCTTCTTAAGGACGGGTACTATGTTGGTGAGCCAAGTGGGATGATGATTAGGCTCGATAAATTTGGAATTTAGCAACTTGACATTCTCCTCTTTGATTTTGAAATTTATTTTAGGACGGAATGTCCTTGCACTCTGCTCGACTGGCTTGGAACCTGGGATAACATCCAGTCTATGCACAGTGATGCCTTGATCTAAACCCAGCATTTCGTCATAATCCCATGCGAAAACATCCCTGTACTCCTTCAATAATTCGAGTAGCTTTTTCTCTTCTTCCTTGTTAAGATCTGCGCTCAAGAAGACCAACCCCTTCTTTTCTTCCGCAGGGCTTAAGAATACTTCCTTTAGTTCTTTTTTTTGTGGATTTGGGCGATCCTCCATGCATTCGGGGGCCTCTGTGGTTTCTTCTAGCAACGGGTTCTCCTTGTTCTCATCCAGAGACTCTGTTCGGAGACACCTCCGAAGGAGGAATTCGGAGATGACCCCGCGCGCCATCAGATGCGGTAACACTTCTTGCCATTGGAGTAGAAGCTACCTACCTGCTTGCCTTCACCGACATGCTCGACAACCCTCTTCAGGGTATAGATGATCTTCCTGTTTTAGGGATCTGTGGGCATTTCCTCCTGTGTGGGTTGCTACTCCTTAGGTTCCTCTCGCATCACCATTACCCCGGCTGGTGACTGGCCTTTGATTACTTCCCACTTAGGTTGGGGAGTTGGCTGAAACGGAGCAGGAGTAGCTTCATCTGCCATTTCCGTAAACCACACGGATTCGGAAAAGTGTGCCTCTTCTAGATTGAAAGGGTTCACTGAGGTAGGTATTGCGACTGCTCTGTCTTTCCAGATGGCCTTCATTACTTAGTGAGCCGTGGAGGGTACGACGTCAAAGCCATGGATCCATGCTCGGCCGATGATCATGTGATAAGTGGTATTAGCATCGATGACGTGGAACTTGGCAGAGCACTTGATCTGACCAATCTGGATCCCTAATCGAATCCAGCCAACCGTCATTCTGGAGTCGCTTCCGAAGCCCATCAACGGTGATGGCTTCTTAACAATTTCGCATTGAGGGATTCCTGCTCCTAAGAGGTATGAAGTTTACTGCAGCTCCACCAACAACAAAATCCCTCTTGAACTCAACATTGTTGACCACTGCCGTCACGTACAATGGCCTCTGGTGACTCGCGTCCATCTTTTTGTCAGAGTCATCGAATGTCATGATTAAACCATTCGATCGCGCAGCCTTGACAACTCTGCCATTCGAGGTGATTAATTCTTCAGCATAATCCTCTGCCACCCTTAGGATGGCCTTTACCATATCATGCCTACAACTTTCCGAGAAATTCATGTCATCGAAGAATTTCTCGAATTTGTTGGAGTTCTTCATGCGTTCAGCACGTGAATCCTCAGTGTCTACGCCCTAGTCTTCTTCCTCGTAGACTTCTGCGACCACTGGTCCTGCGTCTGTGACTTCTTCAAGGTCCATGATTGAAATCATGGCTATCTCCTTCCCCTTGGGTTCTTTCTATACGGCAGGGGGTTATCGCGCACATCTTTGGATGGCTCGTCAATGACCAGCTGCCCCTCCTTGACTTTCCTGTCTACCAGCCACTTGAGCTTCTTGCATTCCCTTGTTGCGTGCATGAATTTTCCATGGCATTCGTCCCATATGGGGTCCTGTAGTTGCTCCCTGGTGGGTTTACGCTCTAATGCGGGCAGACTTCCATCTCTTCGCCAATTCTTACAAAGCATGACCGCGTCTTCGATCGAGCATGGCAGAGGCGGTGCCTCCTGGGATGCGGGTCGCTTCTGCCTGTGAGGAGACGATATTGCATTTACCTCCACGTCCCGTCCGCGCTTGTAACTGAATCTCCCGATCTTGAAGACGGAGCTAGTTGGCATTCGGTCGTGAGTGTTCTTCTTCCTCATCCTTTCCACAAGCGGCTCAATGTTCCTAGTACAGTCAATCAACCTCGAGAACGTAGGCATATTCAGATTGATTAACATACCTTTGTATTCATCATGCATGCCCTGAAGGAATATTTCCACCAGTCGGCTTTCCAAGACATCGTCGACGCACTCCAAGTACCTGGCCCTGAACTTCTTGATGAAGACGACCCCTTCCTCATCATGCCTCCGGTACATGCGGGAGAGGTGGATAGTGGTGACCTTCTCTTCTACTTGGAATAATTTGGCGTATAATTTCTGCACCATGTCTTCCCATGTCTTGACAGATCTTGCTTCAAGGGTCCTGTACCATTCGTAGGCGACAGCCCCCCAGAGACTTGGGAATTCGCGCATCAGCAGCCTGGTGTCAACTCCATGGGAGCCCATTAGGTCCACGAACCTCATTACGTGCTCGTGTGCATTCCTACTAACCTCATCGTATTTCTCCCACTTGGGCGCTTTGTAACCAGCAGGATTGGGCATCAAGTAAATGTCCTGCGGAATGGGAGGCGCGCTGTCAACTTTCGGGATGACAGTATCCGCGAAACTCTGGTTCGCGATGATGTTTTCTATCCGCTGTTCTAGACCTGCGAAGCCCCGGATGTAGGAATTCTTGGATCATAAGGAGGCGGAGGTGGGAGTGCATAGCTCCCTGAAACTCCATTCTCTTGTGAAGGCAACACCGGATGCAGAGAGGGATTTCCGGCAGATACGTGGGGCGAGCCTGGTTGAAGTCTTGACACCTGGGATGCAGGACCATTTGGAAGAGAAGTTTGCGGGTTCGTAACGACTGGCGTGTGCACTATGGAGGTGATGGTTATCCATAATGGCGGAAACTGAGTTGATGTCGGTAGGACTGAGGCTCCTTGGGTTGTATTCTCAGCAAGTCCACCTAGGATCGCCATGATCTGAGCGATCTGGGCGGACTGAGCCTGCATGGCTTTCGCCTGACTCTGAATTGTGGATTGCAATACTTCTAGAGAAGGTCCGTTTCCCACAATCGTTTGAGTATTGGTATTAGTGTTGCGAGTCTCTTCCTGGGTTTCGTCTCTCAAAGGGGATCGGTAAGACCACGGCGGTTAATTTCAAGAGACATAATAGCTAGATTGATTGGTTAAAAAGGCAGAAGGTGGATGGATTCACGTCGGGTTCACCAAATTGTGCGCAAGGAAATCCTTCGGAGAGATCCAAGTGTGCACCTCAAGCAGAATTTAGGAACACAGAGAGATGTAGGGTGTGTGTAGGGAGAGGGTAAGCGATGGTAACTGAGAGAGAGACAGCTTAATAGCAAAACTTCTGTAAGTCTAGAAGAACTCGTATGGAACTAGTGTAGAACTAGCGTTTCACAACGGAGGGCTAACGATCCTATATATATTGGGGAAGTGACATTTGTGAGGGGGTTATTGCACCATAAATGGCGGCTTAATGGTAGCCCATGTAACGGCACGTTCGAGCGTGTATATAGGAACCGTTAGGCACCTGACCGTACATACAGGAGACCGTTATGAGGTCAAGCTGGGTTTATAGGAAGTGGCCATTAAGTCTCTCAAAGCAGTTACAAAGGGTCACACGCGAGCTTGGTTGTCGCGTGCGCGCGGTGGGCCTTACCCTAGCCTCCAAACCACTAAGTCCCTACAAGTCCCGTGTTGGTACGCGAGGGCCCTATCTCGCAGCCCCCACGTGGATAGGCATGAGTAGTTATCCAGTGTGTATGGAGCACACCTGGGTGTGTTGGATGGCTGCCACGTGGCTATGATCTGTCTGTCTGGAAAGCACCATCTACACTAGGGCAGAGCATGGATCGGGTTGGGCGGGTGAGGGCTTTGTTTCCTACCCAACCCAATAATCCCGGGTTGGTCATATCGATACCCAAACCCAATCAAGTAGTCGACAAACTCAAACCCGATCAAGCCTTTCGACTCGGACCGGTTCGGCCGGGTTTAGGCGGGTTCAAAATGTTGAACCGTTAGCAAACTTATGTCTATGAACAAGACATATTTAGTGCAAATCGGAAAAAAAATATACATTTTTCAATCTTACTAATACATAACAATGCCGAATATGACATTCTAGTTGATAGAGAAAATCATATTAATGCATAAGTTGAGGAAAATCAACTAAAACTATTGTTCGTTCTTATAAATTTTTTACTTGGACGGTATTATCTAACTAATAGTATGTAAATTTTTCATATAAAATTTTAATCGGACCGGACCGGGTCTAATCGGTTTTTCCAACTTCAAACCCATGATCAATCGAAGTTAGTTCGGGTTTGTAATTTTATACCCATACCCAATCAAGTAGTTTAAACGGGTGTTAAATTCGGACCGGTTTGATGCGGACCGGTTTGGGGCGGCCGGTTTGGGCGAGTTTTGCTCACCCCTAATCTACACTATGCTTATGTTCCGGCTGGAGTTAAATAATGGGATATTTATTAGGAAAGTCTCTATCCTTGTTCGCACGCATGGAGGTGGTATAAAACCAAAGGCATGCGAGGAATATTTTCACTAAATTGTGATTCCGAGTCAAAGTTTGTGTTTAGGCCCTATAGTTTGATAAAGAAAGACTTCATTTACGAGCTGCTGCATTACCCTGCCGAAGACACATAGATAATACACACCAGCGTAAAGCTTGATGTCTCGTCTGTAAAAGAGTTTATGTGTTTGTGTACGTGAGGCTTTTTACCTACAATGCCAGATGTTTGAACGCAAACGAAAAACTATACTTCAAGGCCTCGTTTGGGTAAGGTACATCAATGATGGGGATAAGAGCTGTACTGGTATAAGAGTAGATATGATTGTACCGGTATAAGGCATGATATGAGTGTACTAGTTCTGAGTGACTGGTTAGAGCAGGATATGAGATAGGATAAGCTGCAGGGATATGTATTAACATGTTTGAGTAGTGCTTGATAAGAGGTAGGATATGTGTGTAAATGACTACATTGCCCTGCTTGTTAAAAATTTGTTTTTACAATTATTTTTTCTTCCACTGTAGACTGTAAACAAAACTAATATTACACACACATTTTTACATGTTAAATGTGACAATTTTAGAGTAGAGAAAATTTTAAGTATTAACTCATCATAACGTGATGTAAGTCTATTAGTCCTTGCACCATATGTGTTGCCGCGTATTGAAAATTTAATTATCATAGTTCTGCTTACATATTTACACAAACACACACACATATACATATATGTATATATACAAATACATGTATATATATGTGTATATACATGTGTATATATGTACATGCATATGATAGATAATATGTATGTATAAATACATATACACATGATATGTATACATCTATATGTGTATGTATAGGAGATATAAGTATATATATTATACCTACAAGATATATGTACACATATATACACATATATATATGCATGTATTTATATATATACATATATGTATATATGTGTATATGTGTTAGTGTACATAATATATGTATACATATATCTCATATATATATATATACATATATATGTATATATCTATATGTATATGTATATACATATACACATACATATTGTATACATATCATATGTATATGTATATATATACACATATTTATGTATATATATGCATACACATTATGCATACATTCATATAATATATATAAATACATACATATATATACATGTATAATATGTATACATATATATATATATGTGTGTGTGTGTGTATTTTTTTGAGAAAATATATGTATGTATTTATGTGCACACACACACAAACATATATATATGTATATATATACATATATATATATTTATATATATATATTTATATTTATATTTATATTTATACACACACACCTACACACTCACACCCACATATTTGGGGGTAATTTTGTCAATCTAAAACACCCTCTTTATAACCTCCTCCCCTTATCCTACCTTATACCACCCTGTTGTAGGGAAAAGATTGAGACTTGTACCTAAGGGATAAGGAAATCAGTGTTGTACCTTCTGCTTATACTACACCCAAACAAAGGATAAGGAGCATGAGGTACAACTTTATCCTTGTCCCCCTTCCTTATACCTTACCCAAACGAGGCCCAATGAAGTGCATTATAACCCCGCGTGTTCAATGAAATTTGGGTATGATTAGACTATGACAGAAATATGGTCCAATTCCATCAAAGCAGGTTATTAGAAAAGGTTGATAGCTAATGGCGTATTTATTAAGAACGCTACATTGCACCAGAGGTACCAATATTCTGCAAAAACAGACAAGTGGGTACCAAAATTTCAAAATCGAGCCCCACAGGTCCCAAATTTTGAATTTTCGAGCAAGTAGGTTCCCTTCCATAAACTTTCCGTTAATATTGGACGAAAAAATATACAAAGACTATTGTATCCCTTATTTTCACCTCCAACTTTTTCTAAGTACAAGTTTTACTAAAAAATCTAAAAAAAATTAAAAAATGGTATTTTAATTTAATAATCTGATATATGTAAGATAATGCAATATATTTCATCAAAATCACATATTTTAACATCTTTTCAAGATATGAAATATGTTTTTATTAACTTATATCTGTCAATCTTAGTGTCTTTAACTTTTTTAGCAGTTTTAGAAAACAGCCCAAAATTTCATAATTTCCTATGTATTTGTTTTAATAAAGCAATAACATACAAGTATATTTGTGCATTTAACAACTGACACAAGAGTTGACACCAAACATTCTTGAGTAGTTTTTTATTGTAATGATTTGTATATTACACGCAAGTGTAAAAAATACTATTGTATAAAATGCACAAAGACACTTGTATGTTGTTGTTTTCTTTACATGTGAAATTATGAAATTTGTGAGTTTCTTAAAAACGGTTAAAAAAGTTAAAAAACATTTTTCATATCTCAAAATGATGTAAAAAAATGTAATTTTGATGAGTATATTGCATTATCCTACATATATTAGCCTGCAAAAAAAATTTGTTAGCCAGAATAACTTAGCTAAAAACCTATTATAAACTCCAAATCTTTGGAGCTTTGGCTTCCTTCAAAGCTTTGGCCTGCAAGCTGTGATTCTTAAGACATATCAAATTATACACTTGTCCAGCCATATAACCTCAATATATAAGATCAAGAATATTTGTAAGAGATAATATAAGGACTTATAAAAAACATTCAATCCAATGCCCAGCCTGCAACACAGAAAACTGTCAGCAAGTATCTAGCAAGACTATATTTAATGTTGAGCTTAAAAGCTTTGGAGCTTTGAACATGTCTCTCAAACAATCAAGTCTTTCATAATCTTCAAAGTATAACTCTCCGGAGTTTATTTACTTCATAGTTCAGAAGGATTGAATTATCACACAATGATTATATCATCGTTTTTTCTCTTTAAAAATTTCTTCGAAGGGGTCGCTCCAATCACCGTAATAGAAGAAATTGGCTTGGAACCCTTTTCAGTGCAGTGAATGTTAAAGAAAGAGCAGAATCATCTTCCTTATCTTCCCCTTCTTCCTCTTCTCCCTCTTCATCCTTACTCTCACTGATCAACTCAAGCCTATATTTATACAACTCATGTTTAATCTTCGCAAGCAATGTTAGTTCAATCTCATCACGCGGTTTCAACTGGCTAAATTTACATTTGAGGTCATGCAATGCAATTTTCATCTTGACGCTCCTATCTCTGCTCCCAAATCTCCTTTATGAGACAATGGAAAAGAACTCTTCAGTTAGCATATTCAAAATATTGAGTTTACTTGAACCAAGAAAGAAGTCGCTACCTTGACAAAATGTGCGGAATAGTTGAACATTTCCATCTTGCCTTTCTTTGAAGAAGTTATGAGCTCATTCATAAGAATTTCTTGAAACATCTAATGAGCTACGAGTCTTGAAGCCTATAGCACCCTTGCAACGATAGGGAGTATCACTATTGCAAGCAAGATAAAAGTAGTATTTCTCGTAACTTGCATTTTCCAGTATGCAATCCAATTCGAGTCTAATTTACCCTTGAGAGTTTTGCCAGGTTTCACAAATGAAAACGCTTAAACCAATTCTTATTAGGCTAAATTGCACCGGAGGTACCCATATATTGCAAAAACAGACAAGTGGGTGCCTAAATTTTAAAATCGAGCCCCACAGGTCCCAAATTTTGGATTTTCGAGCAAGTAGGTACTCTTCCATTAACTTTCCGTTAATATTGGACAAAAATATGTAAAAAGACTATTGTGCCCCTTATTTTTGCCTCCAACTTTTTTTAAAATACAAGTTTTGCTAACAAATCAAAAAAATTAAAATAATAAATTTTAATTTAATAACTTATATGGCTATGTGATCGGTTATTGATTTGTTTAAAGTCATAATATTATTGTTGATTATTATAATGGCCATATATACAGGTTTATATATAGTGTTTATTCTCTCAGAAAAATAGCTAAGCTTATTGGTTAAATATGATATGTCAAACTAGTCACTATACTTATGCTATTCTTTCTAGATTTTTTGCCTTTACTTGTGTTCAAGTTTTGCAGGGCTAGACTTTGGCCAAACCTGCATAACAAAATCAAAACAGCAGTTTGAATATAGCTATTGAAAGAAGTTGTTAGGTGGTTGAGGTTTATAGGAATTTTATACCTAAAATCTCACAGGTTGTTGCTGCTATTCTCTTATAACCCGGGTTTGAATTTCAAGCAAGATTAGAGTGATCAAAAATGAAACAAAAGAGAGAACAGACTTGGGAAATCAATCATCAACTCTTCAACCATTCAAAAAAGTTGAGAGTTCAACCTTTAGGAAGATCAAATCATCTTAATCATTCCAGACATCTGAACAACACTTCCAAGCTTCACTGCTTAATCTATTTTATGTGGTCTTCTTTCTTGTGATTTATTTGTAATATTCATTATAGCTTATATACCTCACCAATGGTTAGAATTTAGTTGCAAGTGAACAACAAGAGGTTCTTATTGTTTTATTAGATTGTAGCTGGAACTAGATATGTTTGGAGCCACAAGCTGTATAAGTGTAAGGGATTTCACTTAGGCTTGAGATCTAGGGATAATTCTCTGATTAATAAGAAGGTGTTTAAATCCTAGAGGGATAGTTTCCCTCGGGTGGAGAGTAGGCCCATTGGTGGATGAACTTCGTAAAAAGTCGCCGTGTTCATCTTCTTTATAGTTCTGTTCATTCCATTAAAAAATGTTCATAACAGAGGTTCTCCAAAGCTTTGGAGGATTTAATGTTTCAAAGCTTGAAGCTTATGACAATTACAAACTGTTCATATACTTGTTCAAAGCTTTGGAAATCTATTTAATCTCTTTGTTAAGTTTCAAAGTTCCATATTTTAGCAAAAATATTGTCTTTTCTATTCAGCCCTCCCCCTTCTAGTGTATTTTGATCCTGTTTTTATACCTGCATTACATACTTTCATTGTGGATGAAGATTAGGAGAGAATACCTAAAGCTATAAGTAAAGAAAGTTTGAGTACAAAGGTTGGTACTTCAAGGTGGAGTTCTCGCCTATTGAAAAATTTGGATGTCAAAGCTTTTTAGGATTATCAAGGTGATGAGGATGTTGTCAGAGAATCAATTGAACGTCGCATTATATGTTAGTTTCATCAAAGAAATGAATTATTCTTCTTTGTATATAGGCCGAATCTCTTTTTTTTTTTTTTCATTTTCGCGTGGAAGTCTCCACAGGTATCTGATATATAAAAGATCTTACTTCGCCATTAACTCCATTCATTTCTTTAAATGATCCTTCTAGATTATAATTAACTATTCCAAAAGAGGAAGAAAAAGAGAATCAAAGAAGATCCATAGAAGAGTTTCACAGGGGTGATATCTTTTGTGAGGTGGTCTGTCATGAAAAAATAGTATCAGAGCCAGGTTACGGGTGCTTCAAGATCAAGGTGGAGCGAAAGAGCTGGGTTTTCACAACTTGGTGAAGTCAAACCTAGGGTTTCGCTATCTAGGAGGAGCACGCGAATAGGCTTCAAGATCCACCAAAAACGATGTCCGGATCGATGTTGAAGATTGACATGTTCACATGAGGGAACAAATTCAGTATGTGGAAGATCAAGATGTTTTCGCTTTTGAAGTCACAAGGCATCCAGATGCCTAACCATGGATAAGGTATGCATTGATGATGCAACACCGGAGTATAGGTTGATGGAGGAGAAGGCACAAACAACGATGATCGTGTGCTTATCGGATGTCTTTATCGCGGAGGTCACAGACCAGACAACGACGGCGACTTTATGGATCAAGTTGGAGAGTCTATACATGACAAAATCACTCACCAACAAGTTGATGTTAAAGCAACAATTATTCACTATGCGGATGCTCGAAGGTACGGGAATCTGGGATCATATTGATTAATTTAATATAATTCTTCTTGATTTGCATAATATTGACGAGAAGATGAATGATGAGGAGCCGCACTCTTGCTTTTGGTTTCTTTACCTCCATCACATGAGAAGTTCGTGTAGTCCTTTATTGTGAATAAGGACAGCATAACCCTAGAGGAAGTTATATCGACTCTCTATGCTAGGGAATTGCACCACAAGGGCGCATGCACATATACGGATGACCACGCTTTCAGATTGATGGCGACGAGGGAAAGCAAGAAGGGTAAGAAGAATACAAAAAATCAGTTTCTGGTTCTAAGTTGCCCAAGGATGTCTGTGATTGGTGAAACGAAAGGGGGGCACTTGAAGAGAAATTTCTCAAAACGAGTTCAACATGGAAAAAATGGATCTGCAACTGTGGTGGAGCAACGTAATTTTTTAAAGGACGATTACATTTTAATGGCGGATGTTCTCACGCATTCAACGGATGCGTGGGTCCTTGACTTTGTGGCTTCCCATCATATTTGCTGTAACATGGAGCTGTTCTCGACATACAGGCAAACAGATAGAGGGTCTATGTTTATGGAAAATGGAGCCATCTAGAAGGTGATCATAAGCGGCTCAGTTAGATTGAAGATGATTGAAGGGAAGTTATGTACTTTAGAGTAAGTCAGACATGCACCACTTATCAAGAAGAATCTAATCTCCTTAAGTCTACTCGACAGCAATGGCTACAGTTTCAAAGGTAAAGGTGGAGATTTACAAGTCCGTAAGGGTTCTGAGGTGATTCTCAAGGGAGTGAAGAGTGGAACTTTGTACATGCTACAAGGTTCGAAGATCACAGGTTTGCTGGAGTTGTCTTAGCCAAGATTAAGGAAGCTAATCAAACCAAGCTATGGGATATGAGAATCGGTCATATGAGTGAATGTGGAATGCAGGAATTTCACAAGAAAGGCTATCTCACTGGGCACACACCAAAGGGCTGACACGATCTCCACAAGTGTACGACTATCACTCTAGTAAAAAATGCAAAATTAGGGTTTGTCGAATCCCAGAGGACTTGTCTTGAATCAATTAGGATGATTAACTTTGTGTTGGCTAGCAATTGAGTTTGTTATTCTAATTCAACTAAAATTAAAAGACAACTACTGAGTTAATTGATTGAATGGTCGCATGAATAACACAAAATGATTACGAGAGTTACTTAATATGAGGAAAAGTTCAGGATATCTCTTAGGGTCCACTAGGATTTCACACCGTTGATGATTTACGTTCATGCAACACGAATATTTTCTACTTAGCCAAACGAGCAACTATACTTTGAAGATTCCTCAACCAAAGTCTATATTTGAACTCTTGTAACTGATTCCTCTAGCCTACTAAAGTTTAAATAGATCATACTTTCTTGTGATCAAGTCTTAGTTCTAGTTAACTAGAAACATTCCTCAACTCTAGATACGACTAGTGCAAGATGCAAATTTACGGGTAGAGAATATTGATTCCTCTAACATCCTCTACCTATGATCATCCTATTGCAACGTCAAACAATAGAAACGATAGTATTAAGTACATAAATCAAGCATAGCTAAGAAAAACATTCTATTAAGCCAATAAGCATGAAGTATAATCCATAAATCACCAAAAGTAGTGTTCAAACCCCAGCTACCTACGAGATATCCCGAATAGAGTGTTTAGCTACGACTAGACAAGATCAAAATAAAAATTTTAATGATCATGTAACAAAAATTAATGAAAGAAAAGAAATATAATCTAAACGAGTGTTTCTCCAAGCTCCAAACGATGCTCTAAGCTCCAAGAATAGCCCCTCCAACGTGTTCTCTCTTCATAATATGTTCCCCAGCCGTTCTAAAAGTTTTTGGGTCGTTCCTAATCATTAAATATTGCGAAATTGCATAAAACCCCCCAAAAATCCGATTATGGTACGTAGGGTAATCGTACGAGCACCTCAAAGTGGTCGTACGATCACATGCAAAATGAGAGTACCGTACGATCACCTTGTACGATTTAGCAGGCACCTTGCTGCGATCACCTGCGAAAATTTTCTAAGTAAATGCGATCGTACGTTCACCTAGAAGTGATCGTACGATCACTTACTGGGTAGCTTCTTCTTGTCTTCATCTTCGATGGATCATAACTTTCTCGTCCGATTTCCATTTTAGCTCCGTGACCTACCGTTGAAAATTTCATCGAGTCTACTTTCATTCGCCACCGGTATCACTTCGATCTTCATTTTAGAACTCAAAACACCTGCAAAACATCCTTAATTCAGTCTAAAACATCCTGGAAAAGCAACTAAGCTTTTTAAAAAGCAAATAAAGACCCGAATTTTGATCCCGAACTCCGATGAACGTGCTTTTTTGTAGCTTTAGATTCCTTTGCGACATAGAATTCATTCATGTAGAGAAATTCATGTTTCCGGACCATTTTCTCTTGTTTCTCAATTACTGCCCATTTCTGACGAAAACGTCCAAAACGCACCATATTCAACTTTTTCTTCTATTCCGAAGCTCGTTTCTTCTCTCCACTTGCTCTCCTCATGCATTGTTCCTTTCAAAAACAACACGAACACTACTGTCACAACTCATGTGATATAATATCCAAATCATACGTCAAATCATGCAAGAAACACCCAGATTGTACTTTTAAGCTTAAAACATCCTAAAGTGCATATTCTTCATATTTTGGCTCGAATCTCGTCATTTTGCACCAAAATGCACAAAAATTACAATATAGAATCTACGTAGGATAACTCTTATGAAGGAGTTATCAAATACCCCCACACTTGCCATTTTCGCATCCCGAGCAAAGTCTCATCTACTGCATCTAACTGGCTTCTAGCAGACAAGACACAAGCACGTCCTATGTTTCATTGGGTCTAATTTAGTTCAAATTCTAGTATAGCACTTCTTCACCGAATATTCTGAAATTTTCAGACCCTCTTAGCCTTTATTGAGTTTGAATTCAAATTTTCCCGATGAAGGGAGTCACAACTCCTGTGATAAAGGCTTGACTCTAGTTTTGCCCTAACGTGTCATTCTTTCAAAACTTCCATAAATTCACCATTTCGTGAAACCTTTACGCTGAATATTAAAGAATAAAAATTTTCCTACTACAGTAGTTCATATTCTTAAGGATTCATTCACTAAGCACTCTTCAGTTTTAAGATCTTCAATTGCCTTTTCTCAAATTTTCAATTTTCTAATCTTTTTTATGGGTTTTCTTTTTTCTCATTTTTTTTTTCATAAGTCCTAACTCTATATGCAAGGCTTAGACTAGAAAAAGAATTGACACTACACAAACAAAAAATTTGGTGGGTATACTCAATTATGTAAAAGTGCAAACATTATGTAAATCTATTCTAAACAATACGACAATATAAGTAAAAAATTAGCAAAAACCACTACACTGACTCAAAATACAACATAAACATCCCACATGCAACTGGCTATGCAAGACACATTTGGCTAGTAGACAGTTAAACCACCCCCACACTGAATGATTCGTTGTCCTCAATGAATTTAGAGATCAAACGCAGGACTCAGCAATCAATGCGTAGGACCAGTGGATGAGATGAAGCATGACATATATAATAAAAGAGATAAAAAAATGAGCTAAATACTCACAACCACCTCAAGGGTGGGGAAGAAATATGCGCCAAGCTTTCTCCAAGCACAGTAGTGGCACCATCATGCTCCCATCCGGTCAATGTGTTCTCCCACACCGGGGTCGACTGCCCTCCACTTCTAAACTCTGTGCCTGGAGATCCCCAACTCGCCAATGCGAGTCCTAGTGAAGGTCATGTGTGCCATGGCACACCGGGGTAAATTCTTCCCAAAACCTGCTCAAGTATGTCACTACGAAACATCATTAGTCCCTCTGTCTCATCTCTCCATAAATAATATATATAAAATACAACACAACTGTATTAAAAACACAATCCCTAAGTTAAGAAAATAAATAGGTTGGGTTGCCTCCCAACAAGCGCCTTGTAATTTAAGGTCGACGACTCGACCCAGTTACCTCAGATATGTTAAGGAGATCTAGCACAACGTGCGTCCTCCTAAGTTTCTTGCTTTTGATCTTATTTACCACATCATTTTCACTCACCGCATTTGGCATTTTATCTGAATCGGGTGGATTGGGTTGCAAAACTGTAGATAACTTAGGAGTAGGATCCACTTGATTCTCTCTAAATTTGATCATTTCCAATTTATTCTTGCCTTTTCCCGGATGAAATGCTTTGAACACAGGCGATGAATCTAGAGCTTTTATGGTCAACACCTCAGTCTCAAAATCTACATTTGCGCCCATTGTCTTTAACAACGGTCTTCCAAAGAGAAGTGGAACATCGTTATCCTCCTTGATGTCCACTATCACAAAGTCAGCTAGAAAGACAAATGCACCCATTCACAAGCAAGTTCTCAATCACACCTTTTGCTGTAACAATAGAATTGTCTGCCAATTGCGGACCCATCTTCACTGGGGTCGGCGCACCAATGCCAAATCTCTGAATAGGGATAATGGCATGAGATCAATACCCGCGCCCAAATCACGGAGCCCATGTATGTGGTATCCACCCCCAAGAGTGCAGCCTAAGTGACACCTCTCGGATCTTTCATCTTGGGAATATCTCTCTTTATGACGCTACATGTCTCTGTCAGCTTCACCATGACATAAGGGTCTATGCTCTTCTTACCCCCATACAATATCCTTCAAGAACTTCTTGTACATAAGCATTGGAGAAACTGATTCAACTAATGGGATGTTGATAGGAAGCTTTCTGAACATCTCCTAAATTCTCCTATATCATTCTTCTTCAGTGCAGCCGGATATGTCACATCTGGCACATAATTAGCCGAATATAGAGTGTTATTGGGCTCTTCGTTCTTCTCAACCGTTTCCTTTGATTGGGGACTCACAGTTTTGGTCAAATCTTCACCCAATTCTTTCTATGTGGCGTTAGCAGTTTAACTCTTGCATGGCTAGGATATGGAAGATCCTCAGTAGTAACGGCACTGTGAGTAGTAATTTCCTTGAGATGCTCTGTAGAAATAATAGAATTAGTAAGAAGTATGCTCGGTGGAAATTTAGTAAGCTAAGAGGCCATCTGACCCATCTGCACCTCATGACTGCGCACCATGGCTTCCGTGGAAACCATCCTGCTATCTAATTTATCAAGCTTCTCATCCATTCACTCATGCTGTTGAGAATTCTCACCAATGTAGTTTGCATGTCTAGAATTTGCTGATGTAGAGTTGGTTGAACTGAATAGAGAGGATTGGACTGGTGAGCATACCAGTTAAGCTGATTGGGATTACTGTTCTGATAAGAATAACCACCCACTTGTTTCTGTCTATGAGGTCCCAAATAATTCACATCTTCAATGCCACAACAATACCCCTGGTTTTCGTTTGCGAGTTGCTCCCCTATAGATTTTACCTGTGCAGTCAGCTTCATGCGAGTAAAGGCTGAGGTAATGGCCATCATTTGTTGTTCAAATACATCGACTCAATCTTGTTGAGTAGTGCTGCATCCCCACCAAATTTTGAGTATATATGAGCCTCAGACCTTGTAGTTTCTCGTTAGCCACATTATTCAGCAAATCTTGAGCTCTTTGTTCTCCCATACCCATGAAATTTCCTCCAGTTAGTGGACCCAATTCATTTGCAGTTACATCTTCTAGAGCATTATAAAAGTAGTGGAAGAGTTTGTACCATCTCTCCCCATGATAAGGGCATCTGCACAGAAGTTGATTGAATTTTCTCCAAGTATCTCCTAGAGAGTCATCCTCTTGCTGAGTAAAATTCATAATATCATCCATGAGCTGAGAAAATTTGAACGGCGGTAGATAATTTTTGAGAAACTCTTTGCAACATTCATCCCATGTGGAAATTGAGCCTGCTGGTAATTCTAGGAGCCAAGTCTTAGCTTTTCCAGATTAAGAGAATTTAAACAACATCAACTTCATTGTTTCATCAGGAACTTTCTCATTATGCAATGTCTAGGTGATTTGCTCAAAGTTAAGAAAGTGGTCATTCAAATCATCTCCCAGAGCTCCTGTAAATAGCAACTCAGTACGCACCATATCAATCATTGGAGCAACTCAAAGTGAGTTGCGTTAATAGTAGGCCTCACAATGGTAGGCATGTATTGTGCAATAGTGGATCTGTAGTAATCAACCATAGGACGCTCCTCGTGCGCCACATTGTTCCTTTGGACCACAAATCCTTGCATATTTCCTCCATTAGGTGTAATTGTAGGTATCAGAGGGTTCGCAACTGCTTGACTGGCAGCTATCTGAGCTCTGAGTAGCTTGTCTTCCCTCGTCCTGTTGGCCGCGTTGGCCTCGACAGTGGCTCTCGTGGCCTCTGCATCATCCAAAACCTTGCGGAGTCTTTCCATCTCATCCCCTTCGTCATCCATAGGAGCTGTCTTCCTCGGGTCCCTACGCTCGGTGCGCAAAAGTGATTCCGGATCTTCTAACTGTGGGTACAATAGCTCGTTCTGAGAACGGGTCCTGAACCGAGAGATTCACCTGAAACACAAGTCACACTAGAACAAAGGTGAGTAAAAGATATAAACAAAAAAGTAAAATCCCTAAAGCTAATAATTATAACTAATTCAACGAAGGCCCCGACAACAGCGCAAAAAACTTGACACGATCTCCGCAAGTGTACGACTATCGCTCTAGTAAAAAATTTGAAAGTAGGGTTGTCAAATCACAGAGGACTTTCCTTGAATCAATTAGGATGACTAACTTTGTGTGGGCTAGCAATTGAGTTTGTTCTTCTAATTTTACTAAAATTAAAAGACAACTACTGAGTACATCGATTGAATGGTCGCACGATTAACAAAGAATGATTACGAGAGTTACTTAATACGAGGAAAAGCTCAAGATATCTCTTCGGGCTCACTAGATATTTCACAACATTAATGATTTACGTTCATGCAACATGAATATTTTCTACTTAGCCAAACGAGCAACTTTACTTTGAAGATTCATCAACCAAAGTCTATATTTAAATTCTTGTAACTGATTCCTCTAGCCCACTTAAGTTTAAATATGCCTTACATTCTTGTGATCAAGTCTTAGTTCTAGTTAACTAGAAACATTCCTCAACTCTAGATACGACTAGTGCAAGATGCAAGTTTACGAGTAGCGAATATTGATTCCTCTAACATCATCTACCTATGATCATCCTATTGTGACGTCAAACAGTATAAACGGTAGAATTAAGCTCATAAATCAAGAATAGCTAAGAAAACATTCAATTAAGCTAATAAGCATGAAGCATAATCCATAAATCACCTAAAGTGGTGTTCAAAACCCTAGCTACCTATGAGATATCCCAAATAGAGTGTTTAGCTACGACCAGACATGTTCAAAATATAAATTTTAATGATCATGTAACAAAAATTAAAGAAATAAAAGAGAAGATAATCCAAACGAGTGTTTCTCCAAGCTCTACACGATGCTCGAAGCTCCAAGAATAGTCCCTCCAACGTGTTCTCTATCCCAAAATACGTTCCCCAGCCATTCTAATAGTTTTTGGGTCGTTCCTAATCATTAACTATTGAAAATAGAATAAAACCCCAAAAATCCAATTTTGGTACGTAGGGTGATCGTACGATCACCTCAAAGTGATCGTAGGATCACAGACAAAATGAGAGTAATCGTACAATCGATTTATCAGAAGCCTTGCTGCAATCACCTCCGGAAATTTTCTAAGAAAAAGTGATCGTACGTTAACCTAGAAGTGATCATACGATTACTTACTAGGCAACTTCTTCTTGTCTTCATATTTGATGGACCTTAACTTTCTCGTCCAATTTCGATTTTAGCTCCATGACCTACCGCTGAAAAACTCTTCGAGTCTACTCTCATTCGCCACCGGTATCACTTCAATCTTCATTGTAGAACTCAAAGTATCCCAAAAACATCCTTAATTCACTATAAAACATCCTGGAATAGCAACTAAGCTTTTTGAAAAGCAATAAGGACCCGAATTTTGATCCCGGACTCCGATGAACACGATTCTTGCACCTTTAGATTCGTTTTTGCGACGTAGACTTCATCAATGTAGAGAAATTCCCGTTTCCGGACCATTTTCTATTTTTTCTCAATTATTTCCCAATTCTGACGAAGACGTCCGAAGCGCGCCCCGCCTTTTTCTTCTATTGCGAAGCTCATTTCTTCTCTCCACTTTCTCTCTTCATGCATTGTTTATGTCAAACACAACAAAAACACTACCGCGAATGTCACATGTGATAAAATATACAAATCATACGTCAAATCATGCAAGAAACGCCTGAATTATACTTTTAAGCTCAAAAACATCCTTAAGTGCATTTTCTTCACATTTTGGCTCGAATCTCGTCACTTTGCACCAAAAAGCACAAATATGACAATATAGAATGTACGTACGATAAATCTTATGAAGGAGTATCAATATCCTAGGTTTTTGTGAGCACTGCATGTACGGGAAGCTACAAATTAGCAAGTTCCCAAAGGCGTTTCATAGAACGAAAGGCACTATGGATTATACCGATTCGGATTGCTGGGGTCCATATCGAGTTGAGGCAATAGGTGGGTTGAGGTATTTTCTGAGCATCATTGACGACTAGTCAAGGATAACTTGGATATTTGTGATGAAACACAAAAGTGAAGCCTTCGCAAAAAATGAGTGAAAGGCCTAAGTAGAGAATCAGGTGGGAAAGACGATGAAGAGGCTGCGCATGGATAACGGCTTGTTTTTTTCATCAGTGTTTGATGAATGCTACAAGGATCAGGGAGTTGCTCTCCATCACAACGTTCGGCACACAACACACTATAATTGTGTATCGGAAAGAACGAATGAGAAACTTTTAGAAAAGGCAAGGTGTATGCATCCGAATGCAGGTCTTACCAGAGGTTTATGGGGAGAGGCAGTTTCTATGACATGTTATCTAGTATATCAGAGCCCACATATAGGAATAGGATGCAAGATTCCTATTAAGGTATGTCCAGAAAAGTAGCAGATTACTCGGATCTGAGGGTATTTTCTTGCCTTGCCTATTATCATGTTGATGATGTAAAGCTATAAATAAGGGAAAAGAAGGGGGTATTTATGAGCTATGGGACATGTGTGAAGGGATAAAATATTTGGATAGACAACAAGATCATACTTAGCAGAAGTGTCGTCATTGATGAGAGTTCATGAAATCAACTTTCGTGGACATAAAGGTTGGAGCTGAAGAGAAGAAGGCGGAGGAAAGTTCAGGTCATAATGATACTGAGTAGCCCGAATTTCCTCCATCACCGCCGGAAACCTAAGAGGAAGAAGCAGAAGAGTCTGATGAGGATACATCGCTACCAGAGGAACCGATTCTTCAAAGTATTGCTGAAGGAAGACCAATAATAGTCATAAAGCCTCCGAAAAGGTACACAGATGATTTAATGGTGGGATATGCATTGCAGATAGTCGAAGAGGTGGAGAATGTGCCGTTCACCCACAAGGTTGCGATTTCTAGTTCTGATTCAGCATAATGGATTACCGCAATATGGAGTCTTTTAGCAAGAACTCAACTTGAAAACTTGTAAATTTTCCAGCGAGAAGGAAGATAATCACTTGCAAGTGAGTTTTCAGAAGAAATTAAGGAACTTGAATTGGAGAGGGCATCAAGTATACATCAAGGTTGTTTACGAGAAGGTTCAGTCAGAAAGAAGGAGTTGAATACAACAAGATCTTCTTACCGGTGGTCAGACTTACTTCGACCAGGGTGCTACTAGCGTTGGTTGCAAACCACGACTTAGAGCTTGTGAAGCTAGAAGTGAAAACAACTTTCCTACACAGGGAGTTGGAAGATGAGATATACATAAGCCAATCAAAAAGATTCCAATTTGTGGGAAAATAAGAGCACGTGCGCAAGATGAAAAGATCTCTCTATGGACTTAAGTATTCTCCACGACAATGGTACAAGAGGTTTGACAGCTCCATGTTGAAGATTGGTTACTAGAAGTGCGAGTATGATTGCTGCACGTATCCTAAGATGTTGTGAGGTGAGATACGTATCTACCTAGTTATGTATGTAGATAATATCTTGATTGCAACCCTGGTATGGACGACATACAAGAATTGAAGAGGTCACTCAGTGCAATATTCGAGATGAAGGATCTAGGGGCTGCTCGGAATATTCTAGGAGTTGAGCTCTAAAGGTATAGGAAGAAGAAGAAGAAGAAGCTTTTCCTGTCACAGCAGGGATACATCAAAAAGGTCCTAGGAAGATTCGTTATGTTATCAGCTAAAGATATGGCGTCTGACAGTAAGCTAGGAATATAGACCGCTCAGACTGTGGAGGATAATGAGTACATGTCCAAGGTTCCATAGGCTAGCGCAGTTTGAAGTCTCATGTATGCTATGGTTTGTAATTTACTGGACATAGCATTCGCTATTAGTTTCGTAAGTTGTTTTATGGATCAACCGAGTAAGGATCACTGGAAGGAGGTGAATCGCATATTCAATTACCTTAAGGGTACGTTAGGCATTGACCTGTGTTATGGGGCTAATGAAAGTATCCTAGTTGCTAGGTTCCTAGATTCAAACTATACAGGTGATGTTGATAGTAGAAGATCAGTGACCGACTATGTGTCCGATCTGGAAGGTTTAGTTGTGAGTTGGAAGTTTACGTTACAGCCGACGGTGACTTTGTCAACCATGAAGGTGGAGTATATGGTTCTAACGGAAGCAAAAAAGGAGACAATATGAACTAAAGGAATGGTAAATGATCTAGGTCTACTTCAAGATCAAGCGATACTCTACTATGATAGCCTGTGTGCGATTTTCTTGACTAAGTACCAGGTTCATCATGAAAGAACCAAGCATATCGAAGTCATGTATCGTTTTCTGAGAAATTATAGCAGCATCAAGGTAATGAAGGTGGGGACATATGATAACCACGCGGATATGTTCACGAAGCCAGCTCCAGAGAGGAAGTTCCAACATTTTCTGGAATTGCATAACTTCTTGAGCCAGTGAGGCCCTTCGGGGAATGTCGGACCCGGTGGGGGTTCAGCGAGTATCTGTGACGAGAGACATTGGGTCCGAAGAAGACGCAACTTTTTTCACGAGAAGAGGAGCAGCTGTTGTTGACGAGAAAATTCAAGGAAAGGTGGAGATTTGTTGAATATCCCTTGGAGTTAAAAGTCAAAGGCGGCTAAGTGGCTTAGTTTAGGAAACAATTGTGAGGCGGTGAGTTTTGTGGGATTGAGCCTATTCATCACCTTCTTGGGAATTTTCCTAACACTATATAAAGAACCTAGTAGCCACACTATTAGGTATGCAAAATCATATATTGTTCCTCTTGTAAAATAAATTAAAGGGTACTTTTCCGTCGTGGACGTAGTGAGCGAATCTTTCGCTAGCGAACCACAAAAAATCTCATGTTATTCTTTTATTCGTATATCAATTGTGATGTAGTTTTTCATAAGAGATGCTCACTAACTACATGTTCCTTTCTCAAAAATAAAATTACATGTTCATCAATAACATATTGTCCGATACACGGAGGCACTTTTCATCGCTCGTTATCGATTATTTCACACTTAAAACAATTAGACATCTCTAGGGAAAGAAAATTTAAAATCTCATCACTAATGTACCCGATTAAATTGATCGATTGATTTGGTGAGAAATGAACAATGTTTCAAAAACAATTTTCATGCAAGGAAAGAAGAAGATTATAAGATCGGTGACAGCCACCCAACTCAACCAGCATTTCATCAGTTTGACCATAGGCTTCATAAATCCCACTTATTTGCAGCACATCTCTCTGTTCACGATCAATTTGAGAATATTTATTCTGCCATAATATTTACTTTTTGACAACATAAACATGTCTTTTTATTTTTTTCGGAAAACTGTAGAATATCATTAAATTAAAGGTAACAAATTACAGAAAAACTATGAATTCCCTAGTGACAAACATGACATAGATAAGTGAAAAGAAAAATTGAAAATAATAAAAGCTCAACAGTCTTCTTGTCCCACTACCATTGATCGGCTTGATGTGAAGTCGCTGATCGAAGGACACTGCAAAGCAGGTAATAGAGAAGATCACGACTTGAGTACTCTTTTCTCCTTCAACTTGAGTTTCAGAATAGGACATAAATAGGTGGGATGGGTGTGTTCAAAATGAACAGAAGCTTTACCAGAATCAGCCAGAAAATTAGACATGACGTATGTAGTTGGTCAATTACAGCGAAGCCAAGGAGGCCTTACCGCAGATAGGAGACTGGATGTTCCGTTTATGGATTTGTGTGTTACTCTACTACTTCGTGTAAAATAAATAGAGCAAAACCAATTAGAGAAAAAATTCCTTCCTATCGTAGGAACAAACTGAAGGTTGATTTGGAGTAACAATATGGCATGGAAAACCAGCGCCCTCTATTTATTAAGAAGAACTGAAAAACATGTTGAAATTCGCGGGAAAAAAATACTAGGTTTTTGAACTGGTCGAGGTTGTCCAATCTCTCGACAGTTCCGGCTGAGAGAAATCATGATTGCTTCGGGGGTTGTTGAGGAACAACCTCCGTAACAGATCTTCGTCTGAAGAAATTTAACAAGATGGCTAGGCAGTGTAAGAGTTGACGTAGGAAGGTCTTGTTTGAAGATCTTTTCCCGAACAGATGTAGATTTCAAGTTAAACTTTCTCTTGTTTTCAGTGCAAAGACTTGTTGACCGCAAATGAGGGCTGCTACCATTTGGTCGTGCGAAATGGGAACCATGTTTAGTATTGTTTGCGGCTGCGAAGTTGTTGAACGGTAACCCCGCAACGATGGCGACCCTTAGGTGCTGATAGGTTTGTTTCGGATGGTTGAAACTCCCCTCCTTGACAAGAGTTGACTTTGGAAGAAACACCTAATGTCCTTTCTTGGGTCTTTGCAGGTATAAGTTTTCCCTTCACATGAAGGAAATTGAGTGGGGCACAAGTATCTCACTTGAATCAGAGTGGGCAATCGCATCGAAAAACGACTAACAAGCATCACCTTCTTAGTTCTACATTTTACATATGGGAAAAAATTATTTGAACAAAAAAGAGGGTTGTGGTTGTTGTCATGAACTCGTGGAGAGGTCATCACATAGATGATATTTCCACATTTATTTCTCAGTTTTTCAGTTGGGGATGTATGAAATCCGATAGCCAAGATATCGTCTTTGTGATAACTCACTCGCTTCCCGCTGCCTGCAAATGCCAGTACAAGTTGTTGAGGGTTTCCCGTTGTCACTTCGTGGCCGGGGGTTGTAGAACGGTGGTTAAATAGGTGAAATATTCATCCTGTATTATCTTCCACGCTCGCCGGAGATGCACTGTTTCTCGCCGGAGAGTTGCCGGCTCTTGCTGGTGCTCGAAGCGAGCTTGTAGATCGGCGGTTGGGGAGTTGAATGACGATTCTGGATTTCTGTTTTGGGCTCGTCGGAGTTTTGCCAGTTCTTGCCTGAGTTCTGAAAACGCTTCCCGAAGCTTGGAACGATCTTCTAGATCGGCGGTTGGAGAGGTGGAGGACGTCTTTGTTCTAAACTCGCTGGAGTTCACCCTGTTTTGCTGGAGTTTTGGCAGCGCTTGCTTGAGCTTGAAACCATCTTGTAGATCGGCTTTTGCGAAGGAGCAAAACGTTACCGGTGTTCCATTCTACGCTCGCCGAATTTTTGCCAGTTGTCGCCGGAGTTTTGAAGGCCTTTGCTGGAGCTCGAAACAAGTAGTAGTTGTCCCTCTCTGTCATCTTGTCTAGCACGCAGAAATATGAGAAGATTTGATAATATGAAAGTGGTTACCGGTTACAGATGATGAAGAGGGGAAAGAGGATAAGAACACATGAGAAGATGGGTTGTTTCTGGATTCTAGAGAGTGGAGAGAGACTTTTCTCTCTCTACAAATAACATGGGTGTTGAATAGTGCCTTGAATTGTTGAAAGTCAAAGGTGGCTATGAAAGAACTTTTCTAGTAGTTTTGAATAAAAGTCAATGGAAGCAGTGGTTAGGAAACAAAGGTAGTGAGGCGGTGCTTATGGGCTTGGGCTCTTTGCCTGTGTCGTCCATTCTTCTTCGGGTGTATCCTAGTAACATATAAGGACTCCTTTGGAGTCCTAGTTAGTATGAAAAAATTGTGTAATTGTTCCTCTTACGTGAATAAAGGGTGCTTTTCCGCCGTTGAGGTAGTTAGCAAATATTTTGCTAGCGAACCACGTAAAATACTCGTGTTATTCTTTATTCGTTCTTCGTTCGTGAGGTGGTTTGACATAAAAAAACTGGTATCATAGCCTGGTTTGGCGATGTTTCAAGATCAAGATCAAGGCAGAGCAAAGCTAGGGTTTCACAACCTGGTGAAATCAAAGCGAGGGTTTTGCGATCTAGGTGGAGCCCGCGACTAGGGTTCAAGATCCACCAAGAATAATGTCCGGATCAATGTTGAAGATTGACAGGTTCACACGAGGGAACAACTTCAATCTGTGGAAGATAAAGATGGAGGCTTTGCTCAAATCGCAAGGCTTGTGGGCACGTTTGACCGCAGAATAGGGAGGCATGAAGGTTGCATCATCGGAGTTCAAGGTATTGGAGGAGAAGGCACACGCAACGATTATGTTGTGCTTATCAGATGACGTGATCATCGAGATCGTAGATCAGAAGGAAGCAGAGAAGCTCTGGCTCAAGTTGGAGAGTCTCTACATGACAAAGAGTCTCACTAGCAAGTTGATGCTAAGCAAAGTCTTTTCACCCTGCGGATGCTCGAAGGTACGGCTCTCAAGGACCATCTTGATCAATTGAACACAATTCAGTTAGATTTGCGTAATATTGGCGAGAAGGTGGATGATGAGGATGCCACACTTTTTTTTATTGATCTTGTTACTTCCATCATACGAGAACTTTGTTCAGTCATTCATTGTGAGCAAGGAAGACTTATCTCTAGAGGAGGTTATATCGGCGCTACATTCTAGGGAACTGCGCCATAAGGGTGCAGGCACAGGTACAGAGGACCATGCTTCTGGACTGATGGCGAGGGGGGGGGGAAGCAAGAAGGGTAAGAAGAACAAGAAAAAGAAGTTTTCTGGTTCTAAGTTGCACAAGGATGTATGTGCTTGGTGCAACGAAAAAGGGAACTGGAAAAGAGATTGCCCGAAACAAGGTCAACAGGGGCAGAATGGATCCGCAGCTGTAGCAGAGCAAGGTAACTCGTCTAAAGATGATTACGTTCTAATGGCGGATGTTGTCACGCATTCTCATGATGTGTGGATCCTTGATTCCGGGGCTTCCTATCATATTTCCTCTAGCAGGGAGCTATTCTCGACGTACAACCAATCAGATGGAGGGTCTGTCTACATGGAAAACGGAGCCGTCTGTAATGTGATTGGGAGCGGCTCAGTTAGATTTAAGAAGAATGAGGGGAAGTTATGTACTTTGGAGCAAGTCCGGCATGTACCACTTATAAAGAATAATCTGATCTCCTTAAGTCTACTCGGCAGCAAGGGAATGTGGAGATCTACAAGTCTGCAAGGGTTTTAAGGTTATTCTCAGGGGAGTCAAGAGTGGGAATTTGTACATTTTGCAAGGTTCGACGGTCACAGGTTCTACTGGAGTTGTCTCGACCGTGATTAAGGAAGCTGATTTAACTAAGCTGTGGAATATGAGACTCGGTCATATGAGTGAACGTGGAATGTAGGAACTTCACAAGAAGGGGTATCTCACCGGGCATGTGCCCAAGAGCCTAGGGTTTTGTGGCGCTTCGTGTATGGGAAGCTAAAGCGTGGCAAGTTCCCTAAGGTGGTTCACATAATGAAAGGAAATCTTGATTATATCCATTCGGATTGCTGGGGTCCATCTTGATTTGAGGCGATAAGCGGGTACAGGTACTTTCTCAGCATTATAGACGACTACTCCAGGATGACTTGGATATTCGTAATGAAGAACAAGAATGAAGCCTTCGCAAGATTCAAGGAGTGGGAGACGCTAGTGGAGAATCAGGTGGGAAAGAAGGTGAAGAGGCTGCACACGGACAACGGCTTAGAGTTATGTTCATCAGAGTTTGATGGACTCTGCAAGGACCAGAGAATAGCACGCCATCGCACCGTTCTGCACACACCGTAGGAGAACGGTGTCGCCGAGAGAATGAATCAAACACTTCTAGCAAAATCAAGGTTTATGCTTTCGAATGCAGGTCTTTCTACAGGCTTTTGGGAAGAGGCAGTTTCCATGGCATGCTATCTCATAAATCGGAGCCCGCACACAGGTATAGGATGCAAGATTCCTATGGAAGTCTAGTCCGGTAGAGCAGTGGATTACTCGGATTTGAGAGTCTTTTGTTGTGTTGCCTATTATCACGTTGATGATGGCAAACTAGAACCAAGAGCTAAGAAGGGAGTATTCATGGGATTCAGAACATGTGTGAAGGGATACAAGATATGGGCAGACAACAAGAATATAATTAGCAGAAGTGTAGTATTTGATGAGAGTCCTATGTTGAAGAATTCCGTGGAGGTGGAGCTTGGAGATGCAGAGAAGAATGTGGAGGGAGAGTCGGATCATATTGATCCTATGGATTCCGAAATCCCTACCCCACCGCCGGAAGCCGAAGAGGAAGAAGCAGATTAGTCTGATAGGGAAGATGCGTCTTTACTAGAGGAACCGGATCATCAGAGTATTGTGGTGTGAAGACAAAGAAGATTCATCAAGCCCTTGACGAGATACATAGATGACGGTATGGTGGGGTATGCATTACAGGTAGCGGAGGAGGTGGAGGATGAGCCGTCCACCGACAAGGCCGCTATATCTAGTTATGAGTCAGCACAATGGATTGCCACGAGGGGAGAGGAGATGGAGTCTCTTAGCAAGAACTCGACTTGAGAGCTTGTTAATTGCCAGCGGGAAGGAAGATAGTCAGTTGAAAGTGCATTTTCAGAAGAAAGGAAGGAACTACATCTGGAGAGGGCATCAAGTATAAGGCAAGGCTAGTTGCAAGAGGGTTCAGTCAGGAAGAGGGAGTTGAATACAACGAGGTCTTCTCACCGGTGGTCAGACATACTTCAATCAGGGTGCTACTAGTGATGGTGGCACACCATGACTTAGAGCTTGAGCACCTCGACGTGACAACAACTTTCCTACACGGAGAGTTAGAGGAGGAAATATACATGAGCCAATCGGAAGGGTTCCAAGTTCCCGGAAGAGAGAACCACGTGTGCAAGCTAAAGAGATCTCTCTACGGGCTTAAGCAGTCGCCGAGGAAATGGTACAAGAGGTTTAACAGCTTCATGTTGAATATTGTTTACCACATGTGCGAGTATGATTGCTGCGTGTATCACAAAGAGTTGCAAAGTGGATCACGTATCTACCTAGTTCTATATGTTGATGATATTTTAATCGCAACTCAGAATATCAAGGACATTAGAGAACTGAAGAGGTCTCTCAGTGCAGAATTTGAGATGAAGTATTTGGGGGCTGCTTGGAAGATATTGGGAATTAAGATCTATAGAGACAGGAAAAAGAAGAAGATTTTCTTGTCACAACAAGGATACATCATGAAGATTTTGGAAAGATTTGGGATGTTATCAGCTAAATATATAGATACTCCTATGGAAACTAACAGCAAGCTTGGAATGTACACCGTTAAGACCGAGGAGGAGAAGGAGTACATGTCCAAGGTTCCATATGCTAGCTCAGTTGGAAGCGTCATGTATGCTATGGTCTGCACTCGACCGGACATAGCATTCGCTGTTAGTGTGGTTAGTCATTTTATGGCTCATCCGAGTAGGGACCATTGGCAGGCGATGAAGCGAATATTCAGGTACCTTAAGGGTACGTCAGACATTGGCCTATGCTACGGGTCAAGTGAAAACATCTTGGTAGCTGGTTTCTCGGATTCAGACTATGCAGGGGATATTGATAGTAGAAGATCAATGACGGCTATGTATTTGCTCTGGGAGCATCCGCTGTGAGTTGGAAGGCAACGCTACAGCCGACGGTGACTTTGTCCACCAAGTAGGCGGAGTATATGGCTCTAACAGAAGCAGCAAAGGAGGCAATTTGGCTTAAGGGAATGGTCAATGATCTAGGGCTACTTCAAGATCAGGCGATAGTCTACTGTGACAGCTTGAGTGCAATTTCCTTGACTAAAGACCAGGTTCATCATGAAAGAACCAAGCATATTGACTATCATTTTCTGAGAAGTGAAAGCAGGATCAAGGCGATGAAGGTGGGGACTGCTGACAACCCCGCGGATATGTTCACCAAGCCGGTTCTAGATAGCAAGTTCCAGCATTGTCTGGAATTGCTCAACATCTTGAGCCAGTGAGGCCCTTCGGGGGCATGTCGGACCCGGTGGGAGTCCAGTGAGTCTCTATGACGAGAGACAATCAGGTGCGGAGAAGACATAGCTTTGTTTACGAGAAGTGGAGCAGCTGCTGTTGACGAGAGTATTCAAGTCAAGGTGGAGGTTTGTTGAATAGATCCTTGAATTGTTGAAAGTCAAAGGCGGCTATCAAACAAACTTGCTAGTAGTTTTGATTAAAAGTCAATGGCAGTAGTGGTTAGGAAACAAAGGTAGTGAGGCGGTGCTTATGGGCTTGGGCTCTTTGCCTTGTGTCGTCCATTCTTTTTCGGGTGTTTCCTAGTACTATATAAGGACTCCTTTGGGGTCCTATTTAGTATGCTAAAATTGTGTAATTGTTCCTTTTAAGTGAATAAATGGTGCTTTTCCGCCGTGGAGGTAGTTAGCAAATATTTTGCTAGCGAACCACGTAAAATACTCGTGTTCTTCTTTATTCGTGAGGTGGTTTGACACAACAATGGGTTCGATCCAGAAACAATTCTTAGTGTGTTAGTAAAATAACACAATTTTTCAACTTTCTAGATAGTTTCCCCAGTTTCACAGCAGTCTCAAAGAACGGGAGCAATATTGTTCCGGGACCTTCTTTTGATTTTTTTTTTTTAAATGAAATGTTCTTTTGATTGATTATTAAACATAAGATTTTAACCTTACAATTTTAAAAGTCTCAATATTATCTTTATGAAACTGACATGTATTATATATTTGTGTCATTTTATTCTTACGCAGTAGGCTCAAATAACTATATTGATATTAATTCACTGACATGTTTTACGTAATATTTAAAATTCACGGGAATTTCCTCACCATAATTTTCACCCAACTTTTTACACAGCCACAACAATTCTAACCTGGTCCTTAAGCAAAGTCTATGGCCAATCAAGCAGCAACAACGCAAGCGGCAGAAATAAATGGATTCATGATCCTCGCGATACAATAAGACATAATTATCCCATTTTCATCCAATTTGAGTCACAATATTAAACTTCCAATGCAACATGACCATGCCACCAGTATCGTGTTGTGTTAATTTAGGAGTCACAATGCAATTTAAGGATTGGTTCGGTTAATTTTCTGAGTGGTCAGTACTACTAGTACGTATGCATAGAGAGCCTGGAAACATGAACGCAAACTTGTCCCATAATATTCACATATTCGAGAAATTTTTTAGTGCTCCAAAAAAGCACTACCCAGTCCGTAATCACCTAACGAGAGATGTGTGCTACATTTATTGATTTAAGTGGAACCTTATTAATGGAGAAGAACTCTGGTAAATGTTTGCGTCAATTTTATCACGTTTTAAGTCTTGGCAGGCCTATCAAATCGTAGAACGGTCCTACTTGAAGTGTTACTATTTATGTCAAATTTAAATGGGGTTGCACTGTATAATTGAATAACGGCACCAAAGTGAGTGAATTAGGAGACCCTAGCTTTAAATTTAGGGACGCTGCAGAACGTGATGGCCACGTCGTTTAATAATTCTCACTACAAGTTGAGGCTGTTTGAGTGGAGAAAGTATTCATTGGGGCTAGTCCTACCACGTGGCATGCCTATATGGTGAGACACACCAATCAGATCCTGACAAACGTGCATTAGTCAAATGAAACTCACCAATTTTAAAAAGTTTGTCAAAAACTGATTGCCGTGTCCTACCATGTAGGTATGCCACGTGGTGGGACTAGCCCTAATGAATACCTTCTCGTTTGAATGAGCTAGATTAAGTGAGCTTTTGACCTAAAAAGTACATCTAATCTTGGGTGATTCGAGTTGAGTAAGTTTTGTATAAATTTTCACGAAATCGGAACCGTACTTCTCGATTATAGAATATGGGACTTGTTATTTTATTAAAAATATGAAATATTCAGAACTGCTCTATAAAAATCCATAAGTAAAATTTGGTCAAATCCAACGATCTTCTTCTTGCAAAATCCGTAGGTCTGAATTCCCTCACGACCAATAACTGCGTCTGACACGTGGCCTTTAACGTTTGAAGGAACTAATTTGGATTTCATTTTTTTAGAAACCGGAACCCTTTTCTAAGAACTATGACTCCGGTTTATTGAAGTCTGCCGCTCCTTTTTCTATAATAGATCTCCATATTTTGACAGTTTTTGAAAGTTCGAGATTTTTGAATCTTACATTCACTGCCCAACTAGTTATTGAAACAGGATAAGAAAAAAAGAATTACACATTTAAAAAACATTTGTACATACTGCTCAGAACTTCATATATCACTATAATTATCTTACATTCACTGCCCAACTAGTTATTGAAACATGATAAGAAAGAAAGAATTACGCGTTTAAAAAATATTTGTACATACTGATCAAAAATTCATATATCACTATAATATCATGCAGCTAGGGTGATAGTTCCAATGGTAGAGCGTTTGAAGCTGGTGGACGAGGTCCCGAGTTAAAACCCGGTTAACCGAAAAAACATTTTCTCTCAAAAACATACTTATCCCCAACTTTGGGGGGGGGGGGGGGGGATAATGATCCCTAAATTGTTACTACTTATGTTTGTGAGATTTGAACTTGATACTGTATGGGGAACAAACCTTAGTAACTTTAAAACCTCTTGAAGGGTGACGCTCCCACTCTCAAAACTCACTCCCCCGCTTTCGTGACTATACTATGCTCTAAAGGTGCTCCAAGAATAGAGAGAACGATTTTGTAGGCGAATTAACTTTTAAAGATGATTTATTATTATTTTGAATTGTACCAAATGGTTTGTTACTTGTCAATTTGACAATTCAACTATTTAAACATTATTGTTCTTATAGAGACATTATATTTGACAATTTAAGATTTATTTAGGTTTTTGAAAATCCTAGCATACGGAGGTTGGACGGCACAATCTGCATCTTATATCAAAATATCGGGCTTTCAACCCGTAAAATTGGGGTGGGGGGGGGGGGGGGGGGAACCACACCCACTGCGGACCATCATGAGACCTGAAGGAGGCGATAAGATAATATGCCCAGTCTAACCTGCTTATACATATTTACTCTAAATCTTCTCAGATGTCTGAATATGCTTTTATCGAATTCCCGTAGTGATCTTTCCATATAAATGACTTATCTGTTATCTTTGCTAAAAGTAAAAAAGTAATCATGTCAAATACTAAACATAGTATACACGAGGCTCCCTATGCTAAAGCACAAAGAACAGTATTTTCCCTATCTGTCTAATTATGTGTTGTAAAAACTGATTGTAAGACCGAGAGAAACTCCACACGCTATAAGCAATAACGTTCTCTTGGAGTCTTTGCATACTTGAAACATGAAAGTACTTTATTGATGTATGTGACTTTCGAACAATCATCATTCTATTCTCCCGATCTCGCGTGAGCTCAATATCAAGAATCTAAAAGGTATCACATAAATCCCACATATCACTTTTACTAAATAATCGCACATTCACTGATGATTTATATCCAACATTGTTTCCAATGAGCCATCCTTAACATGGAGCACAAGAAATATCACCAACTTCCGTTGCATCTCTTATACACACGAGATTCGTTAAGACAAATCGCAATTGTAATATTTGATTGTCTTGTCAAAACTAATATTTAATACATGAATGCTACATTAATCCCCATGTCAATTGACACCTTAAGATTGTATCTCACGTTATCTTGCACAACTACCTCTTTTGGTCGCTTCATGTAGATGCATCCATCAAGAATTCCAATGAGGAAACATATCCTAACATACATCTTCCATATCTCATTACTGAAATGAGCAGCAAAATATGAACGAGAATTTGAGTAGACCTATATATATCTATCCAACATAACAAGCCTAGATTTTTAAGGTTTTCACCTTTACGCCTATTCTTCTCTTTCTCTTGTAGGCCCATTTGCAACCGATGATTTTTATCTCATCTTGCAAATTTACAATCTCCCAAAGGTAGTTAATAGATGAATGTTGCTTCAGATGCTACAGACTAATGCCATGACTATGCATCTTCATCATTCATTGTCTCTTTATAGTTTTAGGACGGAGTTAAAAATTATCCAGAATTCAACTTATTCCAAGTTTACCAGCCCGTGAGGCTGTCATTTATCTCTCCCACTACGACAAAGATCTATCGTTTCTTGTTTATAAAAAACAAAATAAATTTATACTTCCCGTGTTTGTGTAATTTCAGAACTAAAAACTTGAACATCTTTCTTAAGATCCTTTAAAACAACTCTATGTTACGGTTTCTTATTCATATGATTCACTTTTCCAAGAATAAAATATTGTGACAATAATGACCTTCTGATCCTTAAGATCATAAAAATAAGTAACCTCTTATCCTTCAATATTCAACCAAGAGACATAATTCTAATTTAGCTTATAACTTATCATAATTACTTCTCCATACCTGAAAGTGTCTAGAGAGGATTTTACTCTTTTCTATAATTCCATGGATGTAGTCATGACCAACTTAGAGTGCGCTAAATTTAACAGTATTCAATAGTCTCTGATGCATATTCTTAAGAGGATAATAGAAAAACTGAATAGCACTTCACTGATTCGATCAATTCTAAGAAAAACATGTTTCTTCAATCAGTGATATTATTTGACTAATTTTTTTTTGTATTAGGAGATATTATGGTACTTTAATATAAAATTTTCACCACTCTAAGACGTTAGGCAAAAAAATTATTGCCTCAAATTTAGCACATAAGACAATCTCTTGATAATAAAGTTCTACCGTAAAATTCTCCCAATGCAAGAGTACCTACTCTTATAGCATCTCTTGTCATGATGTCTACTCTACACTACCAATTCGTCTACTTGTTCTGAACCCTCAAATGAATTCCAAACATGATTAGTTTCTCTCGTATCTACAAACCAGAAAGTGGTTGAGTGAGTAACTAAACATGATTTGGCGATTAGTGTAGAAAACACGAGCGAGTTGTTTCATCATTGACTTAAAATAACAAGTTATTCTTCTCAGTCTTTTCTGCTAGCAAATAAAATATATGTCTTTCGAATTTTATTAGAATCACTTTAAGGAGTAAAACATTAACCTTAATTGGATTTCTGAATATATTTATACTTCATTCTACCATGTAGTTAGAAGTAGAACCAATTTTCAGTTACCCGAATACCAGTTGTGTTCTTGATGAGTCTCTCACCCACAAATAATCCAAGTAGAAATTTTTTCAATGAAGAACTCAACCTAACAATGTTGCATTCATTCAAAATTGCTTACAAGAATTAATATGTGTCTTCTTTTATCTGTCCAACCTATTTTTCACCACCGATATGAGATCCCTTGATAACAGGCTCACCCAAAAGACATATCATCCTTTGAACACGATCACTCATCTATGTGTTCATTAACACCCTTATTTCTACTTAAATTGCAACGTGATCCTGATGTCCAAATTTCTCTTCATGTTTGCACCATATCGTATGCATGTGACACCGGTTGATGCTGATGTTGCACTACATTTGATATAGGCCAAGATGTAACCTGCCACATCTCACCAACCTTATCTTATCTTTGATCTGCCCAGGTATTTATTTTACCCGCCTCATCGCTAGGTTCTCAAGTGCAGAACTTGGTCAACACACACTTGTATTCCTTTGCAGTCAAGACAACTTTAAAAATCTCTTCAAACTATTATAATTCTAGTTAATTTATATTATTCGAGAAACACATCATGAGTTCAAAATTTAGCATCTTTAATTATCTGAAAAAAACGATAAATAACAAATATTTATGTCCCTGAGTATACATAATATTTGAATTCAACTCATATTAGAATTCATTATCAATTCGATTTCCATTTCAACTGCATGTGACGACGGGCCACTCGACTTTGAAATAAATCAAACAGACAGTGTCACTTTAGATTTACTATTTGGACATTTACATGTCCAATAAAACTAAATAGTCGATTATTAGGCCCAATAAAATTAGTAACAAGAACTCGATGGGAGGATATTACCAACTTTATTGTTAAGTGATTCAACCATTACTTCGTACTGAATCGAATCTATTAGTTTGAAAGAGCAGTTCCAATGGGGAGACTTCCCCACAAACCAGATTCAACAACTATCCTTGTAAGGAGATTTTCCAAACAATCCACAATCAGCTATGGTACCGATAGGGCACTCACATTGTTGATTCAAAGACCCTTGAATGTGTTTGGGATGGTAATTGTTTTGAGTGATGAAAGACAAAGACAAAGACAGAGGCATCAATGCACTTCAGATACTCCAAGGCCTTTAGAAACCAGACAGAGCTTCAAAGCCTTGAGAGTTGTTCTTATCCTGCTGAATGTTCTAAAAAGTTTGTGTTGCAGATTGGATATCTGATTATACAGATCAGGGATCTGCTGCATATACTCATGTTTTACATTATCCACATATCTAACACAATTACAGATGATCAGAACAGGGAGAATCAAAGTTTTCTAGATTTAACTTTGAATATCTGTGAAGCAGGTTCAGACCTTCAAGGCCTTGAGATGTGCCTTGAGCTGCTGATAGTTTTTACAGAACTAAGTTGGTTCTTTCTTGCAGGTTGTGATTCTTATTATTGTGATTATTTATTGACTTCTAAGAGTCTTAAACTTGTTTTTAATGGTTTATATGTTTCAGAAGTTAAACATATTACTGTTCTAATATTTTAACCAGTTTTATCAGAAACTGGAAATCCAAACAGTCATAGTACTGTTATATTTCTGGATTTTTTTGTTGCTGTGTTTTTAATGTTGTTGCAGGTTTGTTAAACGTGCAAGAGCAATCTCAACGAACTCCAACGGATATCCACTTAGAGCTGTTTGAATTTCAGTTGAAAACAGAAGGAGGGTTTGTAGGAACTGAGATCCTAAAATTTCTCATTCAGTTGCAGCTGTGGATAAAAGAGACTGGTTTGAATTTTTAAAGCAAGGGGCTTGCAGAATACTCAGAGAGGTGTGACAAATTCGTGTCAGATTATTCATTCAAATACACAGGGATTTAAGCTTCAATTTCAGATTTAGAAGATCAAGTCATTCCAGTTTCTAGAAGAACACATCCAGGCTTCAATAGCTTATCTCTTCTACTGTGTTCTTTACTTGTTTTGTAATCTGTGTATCTTTTAAATATCTTAAACCTTACTTAACCTAGTGGTTGGTTGTTCAAGTGAACAACAAGAGGTTCCTGTTAGCTCAACAGTTAGTAGCTGGGACTAGATAGGTTTGGAACCACAAGTTGTATAGGTGTAAGGAAAATCACTTAGGCTTGAAGATCTGGGGCTTTTTCTGTGCGAGTAATAAGAAGTGTTATCCCAATCCTGGTGGGATTAGATCCCTCAGGCAGAGATTAGGTCCATTGGAACTGAACTCTGTAAATTTCTTTGTGTTCTTTACTTTACAGTTTATTATTATCTGCTGCACACAACTCAAATCAAACTAAGGTTTATGAGTTGCTTAGAACTGATAATAGTTCAAGGCCTTGAAGCTTTCTATTTTTCCTTTGAAGGTTTCAGACAGTTTTCTAAAATCTCAAGGCCTTGAGATTTGAGTTTCACACAAAGCTAATCTGTTAAGTTTTGAATTTTGCAAAAAGTTTTCGTACTCTATTCACCCCCCCTTCTAGAGTATTTAGGTCCTGTAATTAGTCTACATTACACACTTTCAATTGGTATCAGAGCTTGTGTCACTGATATATATCTAACAATCTAGTGACTATGAGTAATGTAGGAGATGGTGGATTCTCACAAGGAAGGGCAGCCAACAGACCTCCATTGTTTTGCGGTGATAACATCATGCACTGGAAGGCATTGATGAAGATGTTCATCATAGATCAAGACATGGAACTTTGATTAATAGTTCAGAATGGTCCTCATGAGTACTATACTACAATTGATCGAGTCAGATGTATCAAGTCTTTCAGTTACTGAACTGGAAAAGGTATCAAAAAATTACAAGGCTATGAATCTGTTATACTGTGCTCTTAATGCAGATGAGTTCAACAGAGTGTCAAATTGCAAGAGTGCCAAAGAAGTATGGGATAAACTATTGGTGACATATGAAGGAACTAGACAGGTTAAGCAGACCAAAATCAACATACTTCAGAGGCAATATGAGTTGTTCAAGATGAACTCAGATGAGACCATCAAGGAGATTTTCAAAAGTTTCACTGATGTGGTGAATAATCTGGAGTCATTGGGAAAGAAGTTCTAAAATGAGGAGAAGGTCAGGAAAATTCTGAGAAGCTTGCAAAAAGCCAAGTGGGAGCCAAAGACACAGCGATTGAGGAAGCTCAGAATTTAAGTCTTCTTCAGCTAGATGATCTACAAGGAAAGCTGCTCACTCATGAAATGTCTATGAAGGATGTGGAAGGATATTTGAGTGAAAACATCAAGAACTTAGAACTTAAGGCCAAAGACAGTGAAAAGTCTCAAAGCCTTGAGACTGAAGATGAGTATGATGATGAAGAGGCTTTGGCATTGATCTCCAAGGCCTTTGCCAGGATTCTCAAGAAGAAAAGAAATTCTGGTAACAGGGATTACAACAGAGAGAGATCAAGACCTTCAGGCAGCAAGGACTACAATGGTAAACCATCATCGCAGTCACATAAAACTAAAGTAATGAATTGTTTTGAGTGTGGTGATGCAGATCATTTAGTAAGGGACTGTCCACAAAAGAAGAAGAACAGGAACTTTCAGAAGAAAGATAGTGACAACAGAAGGAAGAAATCCATGATGGCTTCTTGGAGTGATTCTGATTCATCAAGTGCTGAAGAAGATCAAGCAAACTTATGCTTCATGGCAAAGCATGATGAGGAAAAACCATCAGACAGAAATATTGAAGATATGGTAAAAAATATACTTGCTATCCTTCTGATGTGCTTCCTGAAATTCTCAAGAGTATGTTTTTAGATGAGGAAAGTTATAGAAATGAGATTTCTGCTTTAAAGATTAAGATTCATGAGCAGGTAAAAGAAAATATGGACCTAGTTTTTACCAACAAAACTGTTGAAGTTTCTAAGAAAAAGCTTGAAAAGGACTACAAGGCCTTGGACAGCAGGTTCAAAGCCTTGAAGGCACAGATAAGAGAGGTTGTTGATCAAAACACTCTTTTAACTGAAAGATATGTTGACCTAAAGACTCATTCTGAGAATTTAGAACAAAAAATATGTTCTTTGACTGAGAAACTTCAAGAGTCTACGAAGGTCCTAGCTATTTTTACAGGCTCAGAACATAATCTGAATCTCATTCTTGGAGGAAGTCTGAAATCAATGCATAAAAGTGGGATTGGTTATAATCCAAATTTTCCAAAGAAAAGCCAAACTACTTTTGTCAAATATGGTAGCCGATATTCTCCAAAATGTCATTACTGTGGTAAAATTGGTCATGTCAGATTAACTTGTCCCTTCTGAAGATCAGAACCTCACATTATGAGGAATACTTATCCTTATCAGCTTAAGGGACATGTTAGGCAGATTTGGGTTCCAAAAGGAATCAGGCCACCAAACATGGCCGATTCTAAGTATGACTCAAAGTTCTGCACTTGGTCCAAGAGCCTGTTGAGGCAATGATTTATTTTTTCAGGATGTCACCAAGGCCTTTAAAGATCAGAAATGGATATTAGACAGTGGATGTTGCAGACATATGAGAGGAAAGAAGTCTCTTTTTATTGAACTTACAGAAAAATCTGGAGGTACAATCACACTTGGTGACAAAGAAAAATGCAATATCATTGGTATAGGTAGTATTGGTAATGGTTCTACTAATTCTATATCTGATGTTTATCTGGTAGATGGACTTAAGTATAATCTTCTTAGTATCTCTCGGTGATGTGATAAAGTTTATAAAGCTATATTTGACAAGGAGAAATGTGTGGTGCAAGATGAGAAATCTGGTGATTGCATACTCACTGCTCCTAGATCATATAATCTATATGCTATGAGTACTAACAGTGTTGCAGGTGACAAGCTAAAATGCCTCAAGGCCTTGAAGGAAGATTCAAAGTTTTGGCACAGAAAGCTTGGGCATATTAGTATACATACCTTGAATAAAATCATATCAAAGGACTTGGTAAGAGGTTTACCATCACAGAAATTTTCAGATGATGAGGTTTGCAAGGCATGTGTACAAGGTAAGCAAACCAGAAGCTCATTCAAGCCAAAGAACTTTGTAAGTACTTCTAGACCATTAGAACTGCTGCATATGGACTTATGTGGTCCTATGAGAGTTCATACCCCAAAAGGTAAGAGGTATATGCTTGTTATAATAGATGATTATTATAGATTTACTTGGGTGATGTTTATTAGAGACAAAACTGAAGTTTTATCTGAATTTTCTAGATTGTGCAAAGAGCTTCAAACTTTGAAAAATTTACCTGTTGCATCAATAAGAAGTGATCATGGTAGGGAGTTTGATCAACTTGACTTTGATTTTATTTTTGCAAAGCATGGAATTTCACACAACTTTTCTGCACCTAGAACTCCACATCAAAATGGAGTAGTTGAAAGGAAAATTAGGACACTTGAGGATATGTCTAGAACCATGCTTCTTGAAAGTAATTTGCCAAAGTTCTATGGGCAGAAGCTGTTAACACTGCCAATTATGTGCTGAATAGATGCTTGATTAGACCTATTTTGAAAAAGACCCCTTATGAACTGTTTAAAGGTAGAAAGCCTACTGTTTCTTTTTTTAAACCTTTTGGTTGTATCTGTTTTGTGCATAATAATGGTAGAGATAATCTTGGTAAGTTTGATGCTAGCAGTGATGAAGGTGTATTTCTTGGATATTCTTAAACTAGCAAAGCTTATAGAGTTTACAATAGAAAAAAAAAGATTGTGGAAGAGAGTATTCATGTAATCTTTGATGAAGGTACTAAGGATTCTCTGAGTGAAAGTTTTGCAGATCTAGATTTGAACAAGCATGAATCAGATGATGATGCTGTGAAAGAAGACAAAGGCAAAACTAGAAGCTGAAACTTTTTATGATGCTCCCTCTACTGTTTCAAGAACTCAAATCCTTGAAGGAGAATATTAATGGATACCAAGAAATAAGTTTAAGTACCTTGCAGATCATCCAGCTAATAAAATCATATCTGATCCATCAACTGGAACTCAGACAAGAGGACAGTTGAAAAACTTGTTTGCTTTTAGTGCATTTGTATCTTTGATTGAGCCTAAAAATACCAAGGAAACACTAGAAGATGCAGACTGGATCATTGCAATGCAGAGTGAGCTGAATGAGTTTGAGAGAAACAGAGTATGGAATCTGGTTCCCAGACCTAAAGAGAAATCAGTTATTGGAACCAGATGGGTATTCAGAAACACGCTTGATGAAAATGGCAAAGTGGTAAGAAATAAAGCCAGACTGGTGGCTCAAGGATATAATCAGGAAGAAGGTATAGATTATGAGGAGACTTTTGCTCCTGTTGCCAGGTTAGAAGCTATTAGAATACTTCTTGCATTTTCATCTCACGATCACATAAAGCTTTATCAAATGGATGTCAAATGTGCTTTTCCGAATGGCTATTTACAAGAAGATGTTTTTGTAGCACAATCACCTGGTTTTGAAGATGAAAACTTTCCTGATCATGTTTATAAACAAGACAAAGCTCGCTATTGATTAAAACAAGCTCCAAGGGCTTGGTATGATAGACTTTCAAAATTTCTACTTGAAAATAATTTCAAAAGAGGTCTAGTTGATAAAACTCTTTTCATTAAACATCATCAAAGTGATTTGTTAGTAGTTCAGATCTATGTAGATGATATTCTATTTGGTGCTACTAATGATGTTCTTTCAAAAGAGTTTTCTAGTCTGATGTGCAGGGAGTTTGAGATTAGCTTAATGGGTGAACCGAATTTCTTTCTTGGACTTCGTATCTTACAAATGAAGAAAGGAATTTTTGTACATAAAGGAAGGTATACCAAGGACTTATTGAACAAGTACAATATGTCACAGTCCAAGGTCCTTAAAACCCCTATGAGTTCATCACTCTCTTTAGACAAGGATTCAAATGGTAAGAGTGTGAATCAAAAGGAATACAGAGGTATTATTGGATCACTTTTGTATTTAAATGCTATTAGACCTGATATTATGTTCAGTGTCTGTATGTGTGCTAGATTCCAAGCAGATCCTAAGGAAAGTCATTTAACTGCAGTCAAAAGGATTTTTAGATATTTGAATGGAACCAGAGACTTGGGGCTTTGGTATCCAAGAAGATCTAATTTTATGTTGAGTGGCTATTCAAATGCAGATTTTGCAGGATATAAAGTAGACATAAAAAGTTCTTCTGGATGTTGCCAGTTTCTTGGATCTTCATTGATCAGTTGGCACTCCAAAAAGAAAAATTTTGTAACATTATCAACTGAAGAAGCTGAATACATTGCAGCTGGAGCTTGCTGTTCACAAGTGTTATGGATTGCTCAGCAACTTAGAGATCTTGGCTACAATTTCAGAAATGTGCCTATGCATTGTGACAACACAAGTGCTATCTCAATCTCTAAGAATCCAGTCCAGCACTCAAGAACCAAGGCTTGAATTGGGGATGTGAGACATAATTTCCTTAGAGATCATGCAGAGCAAGGTGATATTGTTTTAACTTTTATTTCTACTTCAATGCAGATTGCTGATATTTTCACTAAACCTTTGCCAGATGATAAGTTTTCATCTCTAAGGCTTGAATTGGGGATGTTAAACAAGGATGCATTAGTTTAGGGGGAGTATCAGTACTTATATGTTATTATGTGTTGAAATCTCAAAGCCTTGAGATTATACTTTTCAAAGCCTTGAAAGTATAGCTCAAAGCTTTGAAGTTTCTCAAACTGCAAAAAATCTCAAGGCCTTGAGATTGTTCTCCAGGTCTTGAAAACATCAGTAATTGTTTTTTTGAAAAAATGGATCATCAAATATTATATCTTATCTTTTTAGATAACTGTATAATAGAATTACTCAGAGAATTTTCTAAAATATCCAAAAATATTTTTTCAAGATCCTTTTTGCATGTTGATTTAGCAGAGTCCTTTTATGAATCATCCTTTTCAACCTATTTAAGCTGAAAGTCAGGGCTTATTTCTCTCATTCTCTCACAATTCGCTACGAATCTCATCTCTCTCTCTCTCTCTCTCTCTCTCTCTCTCAATTTCTCTCAATCACATTCCCTTCTCAAAACCCTAAACCCAAAATGGAGCGCAAATCAGCCAGAATTCAGCAACAAGGGAAGCCTTCTAGAAGATCCAAGAAGAGGGAAAATAAGAAGGAAAAGATTGTGATTTCTGATTCAGATTCAGAAAACACTCAGAGCTTGCATGAGGACACTCCTCCTGCAAAGAAGTCCAGAACAGAAAAGGGAGATGAAGGCTAAAGCATTGATCCACAGAAGGAGACAGAGACTCAGGGTTGTGATCAACCTAGGTCAGAGAAGAATAAAGGGGGAGAGAAGAAAAAGACTGGAGAAGAGGAATAGGGGAAATTTTCTCAAGAAAGCAAGAAGAAACTATCAGAAGGAGAACAAGAGAAGAGAAAACCCTCAGAGAAAAAAACTAGGGTTAAGCAGGTTGCTGCTGCAACCAAGAAGGGTTATCAAGGTAAGAATGTACTTCCTACAGATTGGTTTGTTAGTTCTGAGGTTAGAACTGTATGGATGCAAGTTATGCTTCATCTAAGGTAGGTTTCTGTAGTATGGTTTCTGAGGAGTTGTTGGACAAATTGGATATTGATTGTATGAGAAAATTAAGAGAAACTGTAGTTTGGAAGGTGTTAAATCCTAGTTCAAAAGCCTATCCTAGATTAAGTAGGTTATTTTATCAGAATTTAGTTTATGAAGGTGATGATAAGATGGTGTTAACTTCAAAAGTGGCTGGGATAGATTTGAAGTTAGATCATAGGACTTTTGCCAAAGTCTTGGGCATTCCTAGGAAGTATAATGTTGGAGATTACCCTGATAGGAAGGAGTGTCTGGATAAGGAAAAAGAGTTGTTTTTCATTGATGGTGTACCCTCTGGTCCAAAGCAGTTGACACACTCTGTGCTCAACTGTGAAGCCAAAATCCTGTTTACAATTCTGATGAGAAGTGTAGTTCGTAGGGAGAACTCAAGGGAGTTGGTGACTGATAAGGTTCTTATTTTGATGTATCTGATATCTCAAGGGCTTGAGATAGACTTGCCAACAGTTGTTATGGAACATATGATTTATTGTACAACTAGAATTAGAAATCATCCTCTTCCATATGCCAACCTATTACCTCTTTTCTTTGAGTATTTTGATGTACCTGTGAAAGGAAAGGAAAAGATTACTGGAGGTTTTGGGTTGATTGATGAGACTGCATTACAGAGGATTGGGGTAGTCCAGACTGGGAAAGGACATTGGAAGTTCTATTCAGATTTTTCAAAGGAGGAACTTGGAGAGAAGGAGTTTGTGAAGCCAAAAGGGGCTACATCAGGGAAAGGACAAGCCAATGAGGATTATTCTTTGTTGGTTGAGAAGTTTTAAGATCAGCATGTTGAGATTGAAGATCTCAGACAAAGATTATTTGATCTGTAAGTTGAATTCAATCAGTTCAAGGGCTTGATGAATGTTATGAATGGAAATCTAGATGTTGTCATCAAGGGTTTGAAATTGGAGAAGATACCTTCTGCCAGTCATGACACCAGTGTGGATTCAGATGAAAGGCTGGGAGATTTATTGAAGAAGAAAAAGAAGCCAATTCCAGTGGTGCTTACTTCAAAGGATCTGTATGAACAAACTGATGAAGAAGATGCTGGTGAAGACACAGGTGTTGATGCAGCTACAGAGGGGGATTCAGTGCAGGTTAAAAAGAAAGTAGATGAGATAATTCAAGAAGTTGTTGCAGAAGTGGAAGCTGAACAAGAAGGAAATCAGTCTGCTGAAGATGCTAGAAGTGAGGAAGAAGTTGGAGAAGACTCAGAGAAAGGTCAGACATCAAAGAAGAATTGAACATCAGAGAAGACCAAAGCCTTGACCTTCTATCTCTTTATCTTCTTCTTTTTTGTTCTCAAGGCCTTGACTTTTAGTAATAAATTTTGTTTAAGTTTTTTTTTAAGACTCTGAGTAATGATCCCACATTTCTTCATCCTTATTTGATGAAAGTCAAAAAGGGGGAGAAATTATGTGTTTTTGTGTTACTTGCAGTACTTGATATTTGAATAATAATAATAATCAGTTGTTTAGATTACTCAGTTGTGTTCTTATATTATTGTGATTATATGTAAATATGGCTGATTATCTGTGGTTTACTGATTATCTAGTATTATTGTCTATTGTATCTGCAATATGTGGTTATCAAATTGTTATAAGGAGTGGCAGGAAAATCTACACAAGACTGTAGGTTTTGTATTTCATCAAGGGGGAGATTGTTGATTCAAAGACCCTTGAATGTGTTTGGGATGGTAATTGTTTTGAGTGATGAAAGACAAAGACAAAGACAGAGACAGAAATGCATTGCAGATACTCCTAGGTCTTGAGAAACCTGACAGAGCTTCAAAGCCTTGAGAGTTGTTCTTATCCTGCTGAATGTTCTAACAAGTTTGTGTTGCAGATTGGATATCTGATTATACATATTAGGGATCTGCTGCATATACTCATGTTTTACATTATCCACATACCTAACACAATTGTAGATGATCAGAATAGGGAGAATCAAAGTTTTCTGGATTTAACTTTGAATATCTGTGAAGCAGGTTCAGAGCTTCAAAGCCTTGAGATGTGCCTTGAGCTGCATTACAGTTTTTACAGAACTAAGTTGATTCTTTCTTGCAGGTTGTGATTCTTATTATTTTGATTATTTATTGACTTCTAAGAGTCTTAAACTTATTTTTCATGATTTATATGTGTCAGAAGTTAAACAGATTACTGTTCTAATCTTTTAACCAGTTTTATCAGAAACTGGAAATCCAAACAGTCATAGTACTGTTATATTTCTGGATTTTGTTGTTGCTGTGTTTTTAATGTTGTTGCAGGTTTGTTAAACGTGCAAGAGAAATCTCAAGAAACTCCAACGGATATCCACTTAGAGCTGTTTGAATTTCAGTTGAAAACAGAAGGAGGATTTGTAGGAACTGAGACCCTAAAATCTCTCATTCAGTTGCAGGTGTGGATAAAAGAGACTGGTTTGAATTTTGAAAGCAAGGGGCTTGCAGAATACTCGGAGAGGTGTGACAAATTCGTGGGAGATTATTCATTCAAACACACAGGGATTCAAGCTTCAATTTCAGATTTCAAAAGATCAAGTCATTCCAGTTTCCAGAAGAACACATCCAGGCTTCAATAGCTTATCTCTTCTACTGTGTTGTTCACTTGTTTTGTAATCTGTGTATATTTTAAATATCTTAAACCTCACTTAACCTAGTGGTTGGTTGTTCAAGTGAACAACAAGAGGTTCTTGTTAGCTCAACAGTTAGTAGCTGGGACTAGATAGGTTTAGAATCACAAGCTGTATAGGTGTAAGAAAAATCACTTAGGCTTGAAGATCTAGGGCTGTTTTTGTGTGAGTAATAAGAAGTGTTTGCCCAATACTGGTGGGATTAGATCCCTCAGGCAGAGATTAGGTCCATTGGGACTGAACTCTGTAAATTGCTTTGTTTTATTTACTTTACAGTTTTATTATGATCTGCTGCACACAACTCAAATCAAAATAGGGTTTATAAGAAACTTAGAACTGATAATAGTTCAAGGCCTTGAAGCTTTCTATTTTGCCTTTGAAAGTTTCAGACAGTTTTCTAAAATCTCAAGGCCTTGAGATTTGAGTTTCACACAAAGCTAATCTGTTAAGTTTTGAGTTTTGCAAAAAGTTTCCATACTCTATTCAACCCCCCCCCCCCCCCCTCTAGAGTATTTAGGTCCTGTAATTAGTCTACATTACACACTTTCACACATCAATTACATTGTTTTCAAATAAGTAATGAAGCCCTCGGGCTTCATTAATTTTCCAAAGAAACCCTTTATCCACTTAATGTTTTCCGATTGAAATACATATTTTATTAATCTTGAAAAATATCCTCCTTATTTGAATTGACAAAAATTCACAATATAATAACTTATTTAAATAAGAACTTATTTTGTGACCAATTTTGATCTCAAATGAGCAAATAATTTTTCATTAATAAAATTAATTTCCAACACAATTTGATTGGTATCGACATGTATACAAACATTTTAATATCTATGTTGTCCGTGATATCTTGATTAGTGACTATTAACAAATAATAAACCAATCAACACAACATAATAAAACATCCACCCACAATAACGGAAATAACAAATTATCTGTTATTATGGCCATGTCTTCATCGTCACGATAAACGCTTCCAATCTTTGAATGCTCACTCATCTTCGTCCGATCTTTTTGGGTCCACCATGTTCTTTCAATTTCTGTTACATAGTCCTATCCTACTACATGGATTCGACTACATAAAACTAAAAAAACAATCTACTAATAATTTACTATTCTCTACAAACCGGAGACTTTTCAATTAATTACAACCCAAAATAGTGCAAAAAACACGACAATAAAAGCACAACCACAAACATAAAATCAAATTTTTAATATGACCATAATAATAGTGAATCTATAAAACAGCGTTAGCACAATGCAGTCCATTGACACAATTACCATATTTTAACTGGACAACATGGTTAGATTAATCTAAGCATAAAATCAACGTTGGCTCTTATAGCACTTGAAGAGAAAACTCGACGAGGTTTATCTCGGACCACGTTATTTATGCCGAGAATTAACATAGACATTCAAAAATTATTGTGGTAAGTTAACTTGCGAAATAAAACTTACCACAGTCCATCCAAACTGATAGTGCGCGATTCCCGAAACTTTGACCAGCTGATGAAAGTGATGTGTTTTGAATCTGACTGCGGGACCTATGTCATTGGATCCGTCTCGTCGAGATACACGATTTTCATATATGACCCGCCTTCATCCGAAATATTTAGCTCCGGTTAAGCTCCAAAAACCGAATTCAAATGGTGCTGAAAATCAACTGTGGACTAGAAACTTTGGCCCGCGATATCCGGAGTTCTAAAACTCCAATTGACGTGCCGTTTATTTAAATCCATTCATTTTTACGATATAACTTTCGTGTTTTTAGCAAAAATGATTCGAGATCATTATCCTGCCATGAACACCTAAAAACCAAATTCGGTTCGTCCGAAAGCCTTCCGACATATGATCCAAGCTCCTATTCAAGTTTGATGGTGATTCGAACAAGAAAAGCTCATGAATGCACAACTAGGGTTTTCTCTCTTGCGTGGAAAATATGTAAGATCAATCGTCATCACTTATGAACTATCTGTACTATATTCTATTTGAGAATGACTATTTAGAGTTGACCTGAGAGGCTGCCACGTGGAAATGTTTATATATTAATTATACACCATATGTTAAAACTGTAAACAACGTCCAACATGGAAACCGTAAAAATTGTTTTTTTTTTCATAATGAAATTTAAAATTAGAAGGGTAAAATTTTTTAATTGAGTAAAGCATAGTAGTAATTGATCGTTCCTTCCCATTTAATACTAGTTCCAAAATTTATTTTCAGTTACTCATAGTTATAAGAGATTTCAGTTATATTAGGTGAGTACCCAATATATGGAACTACGCCATTGACTAATCTCATTGACTGTTGCGAATTGAGAACTATTTCCTTAAAACGTCATTGACTGATCGTAGTGATTGTAACTAATAAAGGAATTCATCCTTAAAAATAATTCATATCTTAAACTTATTGATTTTTTTGTAAAAAACTTTAAGTTTTGAAGTTCTCCTTCGATGATGCTAATTTAATAAGAAGAAATTATAAATCACATTAATTTCCAATCTTCGACTAATTTTAAGATCATTGAAACGTTCCTATATAAACTCACTATACAATGCAAAACAACATTTCTTTCTCAAACTCACTACACGATATCATATATTCTATTTCTCTCTTGCTTTATGTCCTTGCTTTTGTTCTGTCGGTACATCTTTTTTACCATATTTGTACTATATTTTTTACAAGCAGTCACAAGTTACCAATGGAGGTTGCATTATTCCTTGACATCAAAGTAAAAGATAAAATAGTTTGTTTTTGTTCTAACTCAATAGTCTACTAATTCATTCATTTTGCGTATTTAAATACGTACACAAATATGTTTCACTCTTAGTATTATACTAACGTTCTCTTTTTGACATAGGAGGAATATTCGTAGTTTTCATATTATGTTGTAGTTTTATGATTGATAAGATAATGTTTCTAACGTTGTATGATATGATAGTATTTTGAGTATCTATGAAATCCTCATATACTTGCCCAAAAAACTGTTTCTTCGCACATAGTTCTTTTAAATGGTTGATTATGGAAGGATCATGTTTGATGAGTTAGCTTCTTTATAACATTTATGAAACATTACACAAATTAGTTAAGTATTTAACTAATTCGTGTAATGTTTTGGGTTCCACAATTTTTAGATTTATTATTTTAGATTTTCAATATAAGTTTGTTCTGGTGGTGATATAAATATATGGTCATGGTGTTTTCCGGCCACAATTTTTCATATTTGTTGAAAAACATATATAGAGGCACTTAAGCAATTAAAGATGTTGGCATTAGAATGTCAAATAGTTTACCTCCTTAATATATTATGAAAAAGAATAATAAAGTTCTAGATTTATTATTGAGTTGAACCCAAAATCTAATTAGTTTACCTCCTTAATATTTCATACGAGTATTGAGTTGCAACCCAAAATCTAAAATTTTATCATTCTTTTTCATAATATATTAAGGAGGTAAACTATTTGACATTCGAATGCCAACATCTTTATTTGCTTAAGTGCCTCTATATATGTTTTTCAACAAATATGAAAATTGTGGCCAGAACACCATGATTATAAATTTATATCACCACCAAAACGAACTTATATTGGTATTTGACTTATACAATGAAGCAGTAAAACAAATAGAGTTGAGGTAAGAGTTAACAATCTTATTATTTGTCTCAATTACTAATTATGTTATAAATGTCACGTGTCAGATTTTAATATAAATTCAAAGCGGCATAAAGGTATGATAAAATAGAAATTTAATAAACGTATACTACTTAATCTTACTTTACATTGCAGCTAGTGTGGTAGCTCAAGTGGTAAAGCGTTGGATGCCCCTGCATGAGATCCCGAGTTCAAAATCGGTGGACGAGAAAACAATTACTCAAAATAATCTTACTTCACATTTTTCTTATTCTTTGTATAGTAATTGAGATATCAAACAAAAATAATGATATGAATAAGTTTTGTGACTAAAACTTATGTCCAACATAGTAAATGCCCAAACAATTATTATACACAGAATTAAAAGACATATTACTAACCTTGATATTATGAATAACCATAATTGCACACAAATACCTTGTAGGAAAACTTTGCATAACAAGTTATTCTCTACTAATTATAGTGTCGCTTGCAATTAAGTCATATTCATATGGCTTATAGTCATACCCATCAACTATAAAATACCAAATAGAATATCAATTTACATTCTACACACTTGAGATTCGAAAACACGTGTGATCACATGTTCCCTCTTATGTTGGACAAAGTCGGGGATCTTTGGAAAAAATAAATTAATCGGCTCCCAATAATATATTTGAAATTCAACCTGAATTAAATTTAAAACTAATTATTAATTATAGTTTATGTAGGGTTTTGAATCATGGATGCGCAACGGAAACAAAAATTAACCATGCAAAACCCCCCAAGGATCACAAGTCAAGAGACATAACGATGGTAAAGGAAGAAATCAATAACACACCTTAGGGTTCTCCTTTGATGACTTCAAACGCGAATTGTGTCACGTTCTCTATGGTTGATCCACGCCTAGAGTTGATTCCCAGATCTCCCACTCCTTGGTGCTAGCCCGGAAAGAGGAAGAGGAAGAAGAATCACGCAAAACGAGACCAACAAGGGAGGTCTCGGCCTCCTTGTGGCCGACGGGGACGGGCGGCGGGCTAGGGGCGGCGAGCTCTTAGCTTGCTTGCTCTTTTCTCTCCTTTTGTTGTCTCCCACTCTTGTTATGTTCAATTATGAGCATAAGTTGTGGGAAGGAAGGAAGGAAGGAAGGTCCTTTATATAGTCCAACAACTCCTTGCCAACTACCTAAAGGACTTATTCTAGTCCTACTAGAATTCAATTTAGTCCCTTCCTTGCCAATTAGTCCCTACTAAGTTTGCAAGGTTTTGCAAAGTGATCCTTCTAATTAATTAATCCAATTAATTAATTTCAAAATCTAGTTCAACTCTATATAGCGTGTGACCCCATAGGTTCTATCTAGTTGGTAGAAACTATTTGCTAATATGGAGCGGTTTCTAGCAAAACATCCATTCTAGCCAACTAATAGAATAGTCATCTTGACAACCTTTGTACAAGTAATTGTCTCATCCCTTTGTCTCTATATCCGGATTGGACACGAGACATAAAAGTCACACTCGTATATCCAATCCATAGTTTCTCGATCCATGGGAATAGCCTTATTCGTGCAAACAACATCAATATCCCATATTGATTTATATGATTCTGGCCAAACATTCTATAAGCACTATCCCTCGAGTGGCCTTGGATATTTGCTCCCGTTATGTGGGAGGGACAAATTCTATCTACGTCCACTACGATATCTAAGCTTGCTTCTTATTGTATCCAGTACACGCCTTTATAACTACCCAGTTACGGTGTAGCGTTTAACGCTACCAAAATCACAATAATCCACAACTAGAGTATCTAGTGACTTCAAGTCTAAGGATGACAATACCATTGCACCGCGAGAAGCGCTTGTGACTCAACATAACGTGTATATAGTCTTCTCGGAGATGGGTCAATCCAGTGCGACATTACCCCTAATGCACACCTATGTGTTGGATCATGATATCTCCATATCAATCCAACCCCATACAAGTCTATAGATGATTATCCCATTAATCATTATAATGGACTAGGGATATTTAAGATAAAAAACACATTTGTAAATCTATGTACTTCATTATATTATATATACAATAAATAATAAATGAATTTCTAGCCACAAATAAATTCATACTAAACTAGATTGCCTCTAGGGATCTATTCCAACAGTCTCCCACTTGCACTAGAGCCAATCTGGCGCATCTCGTATGCCCATACTCCTAGTGTGCCCTTCATGCTTCCACTGCGTGAGCGGCTTTGTAAGCAAGTCTGACAGATTATCATCTGTAGTAATCTTGCATATCCGAACGTCTCCTCTATCGATAATATCTCGAATCAGATGAAACTTCCTGAGCACGTGCTTGGACTTCTGGTGCGACCTGGGTTCCTTCGATTGTGCGATTGCCCCAGTGTTGTCACAGTACAACTCGACTGGATCCGCAATGCTAGGAACCACATCAAATTCAGAAACAAACTTTCTGATCCAAACAGCTTCCTTTGCTGCGCCATTTGCAGCAATGTACTCAGCCTCTGTTGTAGAATCAGCTACCGTCTCTTGCTTGGAACTCTTCCAGCTCACCGCTGCTCCATTCTGGCAAAACACATATCCCGAATGTGATCTAAAGTCATCTCTGTCGGTCTGGAAGCTTGCATCAGTGTAACCCCTTACACAGAACTCTTCCTCACCGCCAAATATCAAGAAAGCATCCTCAGTTCTTCTCAAGTACTTTAGGATATTCTTGACTGCAATCCAGTGACTCTCACCCGGATTGGATTGGTATCTACTTGTCATAATCAAGGCATATGACACATCTGGTCTAGTACATAACATGGCGTACATGATAAATCCTATGGCCGAGGCATAGGGTATTCTACTCATGTGTTCCTTCTCAATCTCATTGGACGGACAACCACTCTTCGAAAGAGTGATTCCATGTGACATGGGTAAGAATCCCTTCTTGGATTCTTGCATGTTGAACTGTTTCAACACCTTGTCAATATATGTACTTTGACTTAGGCCCAGCAACCTCTTAGACCTATCTCTATAGATCTTTATACCGAGTATATAGGCTGCTTCCCCTAAGTCCTTCATTGAGAAACACTTCCCTAGCCAATCCTTAATAGATTGTAGCATGGGAACGTCGTTTCCAATGAGTAGTATGTCATCTACATACAAGACCGGAAAAGCTACAGAGCTCCCACTAACCTTCTTGTAGACACAAGACTCATCTTCGTTTCTGATGAAGCCAAACTCTTTGACTACTTAATCAAAACGTCGATTCCAACTCCTGGAAGCTTGCTTCAATCCATAAATGGATCATTGCAGATTACAGACTTTGTTGGCTTGCTTTGGATCCTCAAAACCCTCCGGCTGTATCATATACACATCCTCGAGTAGATTTCCATAAAGGAATGTTGTTTTGAGATCCATCTGCCAAATCTCATTGTCGTGGTATGCTGCAATCGTAAGTAGGATTCGGATGGATTTGGTCATAGCGACTGGTGAAAAGGTTTCATCATAGTCAATACCATGAATTTGTCTGAATCCTTTAGCCACCAATCGACCCTTATAGGTAATCACATTACCATCCATGTCGATTTTCTTCTTGAAGACCCATTTGCACCCTATGGGCCGCGCCCCTTCGGGTGGTTCCACCAAAGTCCATACTTTGTTGGTATACATGGATTCCATCTCGGATCTCATGGCTTCTAGCCACTTCTGAGAGTCTGGGCCATTCATGGCCTCCTCATAGGTAGTAGGCTCATCATCTATGAGCATCGTGTCACCGGAATCGGTCACGAGGAGTCCATACCTCTCGGGTTCCTGGCGCACTCTACTAGATCTACGAAGCTCTTGTGTTACCTGAACAGGTTTCTCCACAACCGTTTGTGGTTCCTGTTCATGTTCCGTAATCGGTTCAGTGATTTGTGGTTCTTGAACTTCTTCAAGTTCTACATCCCTCCCACTTGCTTCTTTAGAGACAAACTCTCTTTCTAGAAAAACACCGGTTCTAGCAACAAACACTTTGTTCTCGGTTGGATTGTAGAAGTAGTATCCCTTAGTTTCCTTAGGGTACCCCACAAATTTGCACTTATCCGATTTTGGCCCCAGCTTGTCTGATTGTAAACGTTTTACATAGACATCGCAGCACCAAATCCTCATGAACAACAGTGTGGGACGCCTCCCACTCCACATCTCATATGGTGTCTTCATGACTGATTTAGATGGAACACGGTTAATGGTGAAAGCTGCACTTAATAGAGCGTAGCCCCAAAATGACAATGGAAGATCGGTTTGACACATCATAGATCGAACCATATCCAATAGGGTTCGATTCCTCCTCTCAGACACGCCATTCCACTATGGCGTTCCGGGTGGAGTGAGTTGGGACACGATCCCACACTCTCTAAGATAGTCGTCAAACTCTTGGCTTAAGTATTCTCCTCCACGATCCGATCGTAGAGCTTTGATACTCTTGCCAAGTTGCTTCTCTACTTCATTCTTGAATTCTTTGAACACTTCAAAGGATTCAGATTTTGCCCTCATAAGGTACACAAATCCATATCTACTGTAATCATCAGTAAATGTAATGAAGTAGACATAACCACCTCTGGCAGGCGTGGCAAATGGCCCACACACGTCAGTATGTATGACCGCCAATTGCTCACTAGTCCTCTCACCTTTCTTATTGAAAGGGGACTTTTTCATTTTTTCCAATAAAAAAGCTTTACATGTCTCATATGATTCAAAATAAAATGAGTCTAGTAATCCATCTTTATGGAGTCTAGACACACGTTTCTCATTTATGTGGCCTAAACGACAATGCCATAAATAAGCTGGATTTAAATCATTTATTTTAATCCGCTTGGTATTAATGTTGTAGACAGGATTGCTTAGATCAAGGACATATAGTCCATTAAGTAATTGGGCACTAAAATAGTGAATATTATTCAAATAAAAGGAACAACAATTGTTCTTTATTGAAATAATAAAACTATCCCTGTCCAAACAAGAAATAGAAATAATGTTTCTACTATTAGCAGGCACAAAATAGCAATTATTTAATTCTAAAACTAATCCTGAAGGCAGAGATAGCTCGCACACGCCTATGGCCAATGCAGCAACCTTTGCTCCATTCCCAACGCGCAGATCTACCTCTCCTTTAGCCAATCTTCTACTTCTCTTTAGATCCTGCATATTTCGATAAATATGAGATCCACATCCAGTATCTAATACCCACGATGTAGAGACAGTTAAATTGACATCTACAACAAAATTACCTGGTGGTGGTGGAATCACTATTCCAAGCCTCTTGTCCTCCAGATATTTTGGGCCGTTCCTCATCCAGTGTCCAGGCTGACTGCAGTAGTGACACTCACCTTTAGTCACACCTTCGGCAATGCCACCAACAGGCTTAAGGGCAGGTTCCTTGGACTTGGCAACTGACTTGCCTTTGCCCTTGGAGGATGAATCAAACCTTTTTCCCTTTCCTTTCTGCACCATCATAATGGCATTGCCCTTACCCTTGTTGATGCTCTGTTCAGCTGTCCTCAACATATTGAGTAAATCTGGCAGTGGTTTCACGATCTCGTTCAGGTTATAGTTCATGATGAACTGTCCATAACTCTCGGGCAACGATTGCAAAACGAGATCGGTTGCCAACTCTTGGCCGACCGGGAACCCTAGTCGGGCGAGATTCTCCAAGTACCCGATCATACGGAGTACATGGGGTCCCACCGGGTTCCCTTCTGCCAGATGACACTTGAACAGTGCCTTAGAGACCTAATACCTCTCTAACCTTGCCTGCTCTTGGAAGAGCTGCTTCAGATGCTCGATCATATCGACAACATTCATGTTTTCTTGTTGCTTCTGAAGCTCAGAAGTCATGGTGCATAGCATCAGGCAGGCCGCATCATTAGCGTCATAACCACGCTTTTGATACGCCTTTAGGGCAGTAGGTGTTTGGTTCTCTGGACCTTCTGGAACATGCTCCTCTATTGCGTACAGTTTCTTCTCTTGCTTGAGAACAATTCTCAAGTTTCTGTACCAATCAAGGAAGTTGGTTCCAGAGAGCTTGTCCTTCTGAAGGACAGATCTTAGGGAATGTTTTGAACCCGATGAGTTTTTTGCCATTTGGAATTCTACAAAAGGAAAATACGCAAGTTTTAGTTTTTGTGAATTTTTGACTATATTTATTAATGGCTAGTTTATCAAATATAGCTCCCACTATTTTTCTACGGATTAATAACCCTCAAGATATTAATGCGGAAAATATCCTTATATTTTCTAGTGGGCCAAGATCCATGTTTCATCTCCTTATGAGCTTGCTTTGGCAAGTCACCCATAATTTGACTACTTTAGGTAGGAACGATTCCAATTGCATCCCTTATGCAACTCTTAGTTCAATTGAGCAAATAACTCCTTATTTATCCATTCATATGGATAATCCCAATTGATTTCCTCTAGGTTTCTTAATCATATTAATTGCCTAGTTGTGTTCAACCTCTTATTTAAACAATTGCACACGAGGTGTGCCATCGCATTCCATCATTACGAACCAAGTCGCCATGCTTTGGCACGCACGAACTTGATAAATAATGATGATAATGAGTGTTTAAATAACGAGATGGCAAGAACACAATATTTGAATTTTGAGGGATTTTAAATTCAATTTTATTTGTTTTGTTGATCAAATTCAACTAATCTATCTATTTGAGTTTGGGAAAAACTCCAAATAATAGATCTGGGTTGTCTAATTATCTTATTATCCTAATTGCATGCATCATCCACACACCAACCACACAATAATAAGACAATAAAGTAAACAACTACAAAACAAAATTTAAACGTGATGTGGATATGGCCTTTTCTAACTAAGACAATTCCAAGCCAATTGAATTATCTATGAACCCCAAAAGCAAACACATCTCCATGCGTCTTGATCTTTTGGTCCATCCTTCATAGTCATGCTCCATGCTGCATGCTCCATGCTCCATCTTTTGTGGCTCCTTTTGGCTTTTGGGCTTCATTTCTTCAATCTTGGCTAACAATCTACTTTATCTAGCACTAGCTAACTTCTATAATAATTAAAATAAATCTCACAAGTTGAGAAAAAAATGGGTAGCAGGCCATAAAACCCTAATTGATCAGCTCGCAGGTCGTAAACCAAAACACAAAATTAAATATCCACATCAAACCACATCCTAAGGCCATATCCAATCACCATGCGAATTGCACATAAACATTTAAAATTCAATTTTAACGCGCTTGGTCAATTTTAATTGATTTTAGGATTTCTAGGGTTAAAACGGTCCATGGGCCCAACAATCAAATTGCCCGGGCCCAAAAAGGTGAACCACAAGGCCCTAGGGCCGGCCCGGCCCATAACCCACGCGGCTAGGCCTCGGGCTAGGGCCGCCCGGCCCCTAGGTCGGCCAAGCTTGGGCGGAAAGCAAAAGGGGGCGGTCCCCTAGGGGGGCCGAACCTCCTTGAAGGAGTTGTTTCTTGCTTGGGGCCCAAGTTTGGTTGTTTCCTTGTTTTGGGAGAACTCCTTCTTCCGCAAGGATGCCCAAACCCTAGATCTAAGATCCTAAAATTTCTCAAACTCACCAATTCATGCATCCAATGCAAAAATTAGATCTTGTTATGATAGATTATTGAAAAATTGCATCCCATGCTTGATTTGTCTTGTTTTACGCGATAAACAATCAATTTAAGGTGTAAAACAACTAAAACGTAACACATAAACCACGTTTATGCTCTAGGACCCGTGGCTCTGATACCACTGTAGGGTTTTGAATCATGGATGCGCAACTGAAACAAAAATTAACCATGCAAAACCCTCCAAGGATCACAAGTCAAGAGACATAACGATGGTAAAGGAAGAAATCAATAACACACCTTAAACTTCTCCTTTGATGACTTCAAACGCGAATTGTGTCACGTTCTCTATGGTTGATCCACGCCTAGAGTTGATTCCCAGATCTCCCACTCCTTGGTGATAGCCCGGAAAGAGGAAGAGGAAGAAGAATCACGCAAAACGAGACCAACAAGGGAGGTCTCGGACTCCTTGTGGCCGACGGGGACGGGCGGCGGGCTAGGGGCGGCGAGCTCCTAGCTTGCTTGCTCTTTTCTCTCCATTTGTTCTCTCCCACTCTTGTTATGTTCAATTATGAGCAAAAAGTTGTGGGAAGGAAGGAAGGAAGGTCCTTTATATAGTCCAACAACTCCTTTCCAACTACCTAAAGGCCTTATTCTAGTCCTACTAGAATTCAATTTAGTCCCTTCCTTGCAAATTAGTCCCTACTAAGTTTGCAAGGTTTTGCAAAGTGATCCTTCTAATTAATTAATCCAATTAATTAATTCCCAAATCTAGTTCAACTCTATATAGCGTGTGACCCCATATGTTCTATCTAGTTGGTAGCAACTATTTGCTAATATGGAGCGGTTTCTAGCAAAACATCAATTCTAGCCAACTAATAGAATAGTCATCTTGACAAACTTTGTACAAGTAATTGTCTCATCCCTTTGTCTCTATATCCGGATTGGACACGAGACATACAAGTCACAATCGTATATCCAATCCATAGTTTCTCGATCCATGGGAATAGCCTTATTCGTGCAAACAACATCAATATCCAATATTAATTTATTTGAGTCTGGCCAGACATTCTAGAAGCACTATCGCCCGAGTGGCCTTGGATATTTGCTCCCGTTATGTGGGAGGGACAAATTCTATCTACTTCCACTACGATATCTAAGCTTGCTTCTTATTGTATCTAGTACACGCCTTTATAACTACCCAGTTACGGTGTAGCTTTTAACGCTACCAAAATCACAATAATCCACAAATAGAGTATGTAGTGACTTCAAGTCTAAGGATGACAATACCATTGCACCGCGAGAAGTGCTTGTGACTCAACATAACGTGTATGTAGCCTTCTCGGAGATGGGTCAATCCAGTGCGACATTACCCCTAATGCACACCTATGTGTTGGATCATGATATCTCCATATCAATCCAACCCCATACTAGTCTATAGATGATTGTCCCATTAATCATTATACTGGACTAGGGATATTTAAGATAAACAACACATTTGTAAATCTATGTACTTCATTATATTAAATATACAATAAATAATAAATGAATTTCTAGCCACAAATAAATTCATACTAAACTAGATTGCCTCTAGGGCATCTATTCCAACAGTTTACTCCACCATAAAAACTATAATTTCAGTCCGACATTTATTCTTATCATTATGTATGAGCTCATGTTATTAATATTAAATAACTCCCCACATTAATACTATAGATACCCGTTAATGCCGATTTACTCTTACTTAAAATTTTGATCTCATCGGCATTTTATATATTCCCTGATCGAAATCGCTCAACCCTTATTCGTTATGTCTGGTTACAAATAACCAGCTGGCCAAACTTGACATAACGAAACCTAGTGAGCTCCCAAGAGGGTACATGATTCTCATATGAGACGTGGATTCCATGATTCGATTAGCTTTCACCAAAACCTAACAATCACTATCCAATATACAAGGATTGTTGACTCGCATTTGAATCTCACTCAATATATCAAGATAATGATTAATCAATATATGTGTCCACATAAACAATCATAGATTAAGAGTCTTCAATATTACCAATAACAATGAAATATTATATTATCTCTCTTCGTTCAGCCTTAGATAATTATATTTCATATGGCGGCCCTGTTCAACATACACAAAGTATGCTAGTGTAACAAGTTGAAACTATATCGTTTCTTTGACCGAGATGTGTCACTATAACGTTATCGTTCCGGTAGTTTGTCCAAAATTATCTAGACTGTGCACCCTTACTTATATTTCATAAATAACTGACAATCAATCTCGCGCATGCCCGAACTCGTCTGCATGTCCGATTGTCTTAGGTATTGACTTTATAATGCATATTTATATGGAAAATAATAAATATCATTTGCATGCTCACATGTTTGCTAAATTAATATCCGGCCATTAATCAATTAAGAATGATTAATTCAACCATTATGGTTTCTGAATACAATTCCCAACACTCATGACCTGAGAAAGGAAACCCACTCACAAAACTAAACACAAGAAAGGAAGAGCAAACATGATCAAATGTCGCCAACACGTACCTTATCATGTTTCCTTATCTATGTGAATGCTTGATCCGAGCGCCAAATAGAAGGTTCCGACATTTATGAACCAACAGATAAATATCATTTAATTTAAATGGTGACATATGTAAATCGCTTTATCATATAAAAATAATAGTCTTGTCATTAAAATTATATTAAATAAATATTTTATATATAAGAGCTCTTACGATATTGTAGAATGTAATCCTTCTATAATTTGACAGATTCTCTTTTCCGTATCTTCCACTTGGTTTTTGCTTCCGCTAACTTTGGAACGAAATCTAAAACATGAAGCCTCCACCACTAGGGGGCCAATTTTGGAATGCTATTGCGTTCTAGAAAGCAGCTGTGTCGGACTCGCTTTGATAAAATTGATGTAGGAATCCACTTAAAAGGTTTTGGTAAATTTAATACATAACTTGATGTGGAAAATTACTTTTTTTCATTTTTTGTTTGGTAATTACTGCTTTGAAATTGTTGTCAATGTTGAAATGAAAACATCAAAATTGGTAAAGTTTGATTGCAATTAGATAAGCTTGTTATGAATTTGTTATTATGACGTCGATAACAAAGTCTATTACTAAAACTATCTGAAACCAGGTTCGAGAAAGCAACTCCTCTGCCACTTCCCAAATGATGCGGAGGGAAACAGTTACCGTCCAAAATTAGATAAATACTACCTCTGTTTCACCAGCTTCTTCCTACTTTGACATTTATCACTATTCACCGTAATCTGATTAGCAAAACAGCGAGATTTGCTAATCTTTTCAGCTTATAGTAGAGTAAAGTTTACAACGCCATGAAAAAATTACTAACAAATTACATTGTTTTACTATCCAAATTACCGGGTAAATGTGAAATGGGTATGGGTGGAAAAGTCAAAGTAGGAAGAAGCAGCAGAAACGGAGGTAGTAAAATTTATCAAATGCATCAACAACTGCTTTTAGTATCAAATGGCAGCGTTTTAAAAAGTAAAAGCATTACCAAACAAGCGCTAGATCATTCGCGCGAGATTACCAATGATGTTCAAAATTACAGAAGGTTGGTAAAATTTACAATCCAGTAGCATAGGCACCTCAATAGGCAAAACACAAAATAGGCATCTACTTCGCCAAACTTGATGATGATTTTTTGTTAGGCAAACTCATTTTTCTATCCCATTTACATGGGTCATAACATGTTTCTTAAACTTACTTCATGATTTCCACAACATTCTCTCAAAATGTCCACTATTCTCACATGAAATAAATGATTTTTTTTACTGAAAATCTATATGTATTATTATTTTTTTTTTAAACTTAACCTACGTCATGCTCAATTTACTACCAAAACTCCCTGCATTATTCTATTTTGTGAAAAATATTTTTTTTTCATCCATCTCTGTTATTGAAACTAACGGCAGCCTAAACATTATTATTATTATTATTATTATTATTATTATTATTATTATTATTATTATTATTATTATATTATTATTATTATTATTATTATTATTATTATTATTATTATTATTATTATTATTATTATTATTATTATATTTTTAAAATTATTAAAATACACTTTCACCCTCTCAGGTTTGATGAAAATACACTTCCATACCTTCCAGTGTGGGAAATGACAGTTTAACCCCTTCAGTTTGGCAGATTAAAGGGGTGAAAGTGTGTTTTGCAAAACTAGAGGGGGAGTGTATTTTCATCAAACCTGATGGGGTGAATGTGTCTTTACCCTTTTAAAATTTGCAAAACAAATTGCATCTGAAATTTGTCTTCTGTAACTCGACAATACGGGTATGAATTATTTTATGTGGTTCTATACTAACTCTTTGGATTTATGTATATTTTTTCCTAATTAACTGTTGGAATTGTTGTTATGTTGGATTTGTCAGTAAAAAAAATATTTTTTTAGTCTAGAATCACTTCCAATGTTCCAAATCTCTCAATATTGTGTTATCTGATCGAACAACTCTATCCCCCACAGCTTCACCACTCGGGAAATAAAATTTAACGATTTCTATAATAAATAACTTTTTTCCATCAAAACTCTAAGAGTTCTCAATGCATCGATAAGTCAGTTTGGTGATCCAAACTTGCAGAACTCTGAGGAAGAATAATTGGTTTTTTTAGAAGAAGAATTGAATTTTATGTTGCAGTTGTAGGTTAATGTTGGTCGGTTTGGTTCACTATTGTCGTAATTTTAAGTTTCTTTTTGTGGGAGATTTCAATTTGTTTACAATTTTTAAAATAGAAAAAGAAAATTTCACAAACTCGTCGACCCCTCCTATAAATAGAACCCGACGTTATAGTTAATTCTCATTCCAAATTTCGATCAGTACTAGAGAGAGAGAAAGCTAGAGAGGTTAACGGAGGGTATTCTCGATATAGTATTCGAAGGCTCTGGAGGTTCTATATTATTATATTAGCAGCTTCGTCGGACCGAGGTAGGGAATCTCAACGTTATAGCCCTAAACGTATTGCGTTGCCTGTTTATATGCTAGTCGTTGTACTGCTTCGATATAAATGTTATAGTTATCCAATTGTTATTACTGTGTCGATGCTACTGTGAAATTGTAAGTTGATATATGATTCATATGGAGGTGCTGTCAAATTGTTATTTGAGTATCTGAATCATGCAGAGATGCTGCTGAAATTGCTATTCGAATATACTGTTGATATTCGTGACTATGTTGGATACATGCTATCAACTGTGTTGATTGTTGATATGCTGTTAGCATGATGATATTATCGATGTTGATGTTCATGCAAGATTTGCATGTGAAATTAAATATGAAAGTGGAAAGATAAATGGACGGGGTTAGGGATTGTATATCCCTTGGGTCAAAGACCCTGATTGCACCCGAGGCCTGGTGCAGAAAGCACTGCCGGCTTGATGGCAGGTGGGGCACTCCGCTCCCAGTTGAGAGTACGTATGCGGAGGGTTTGATGAAAAGACACTCCCTCCTCCAGTTTGAGAAAACACACTTTCACCCCTTTAGTGTGCCAATTTGAAGGGGTGAAAGTGTCATTTCCCACACCGGAAGGTGTGGAAGTGTATTTCCATCAATTATGAAGGGGTTGTACTTTACCCATTTTGAAGATGTAATTTATAGCTTTATAATTTTTCTTTTGGGCCGCCGTAAATTTCAGTAACGGAGTTGGATGAGGTTATTTGTCACACACTAAAATAATATAAAGGGTTTTGGTGGTAAATTAATAGTGTAGTAGGTTAAGTTTCAAAAAAATAATAACACATGCAAGTTTTCAATAAAAAATCTCAATATAAATTATTAATTCAAGTATGTCTCATTTTTGCCTAATAACTACTGGAGTAGACCTCAAAACATCTCATTATCTATTATCCAAAAGAACAATTTGCCTACTAGTACTGGTGATGTTTAAGGAGGTAGTTAAGGGCATGTTCGTCGTTGGGGCATCAGGGCAGAACAAGACACTATTCACTGGTCTTTGAACTCTGTTTCCAACCATTTAGGGGGAGAGGGAGAGGCTGAACACTGTTCACCATTTAAATGCTCTGTTTTAATTGTAGTAATATTTTTACTTGTGAAATTGAAATGTTCGTTTTCGAGGAGTGTAAATATATTTTGAAAAAATTGCATTACACTTCATCTTGTGTTAATATATATTTTAATTTTTTCAAATTATAATATAGAAAAGGAAAAAAAGAAAAAAAAGTGATAAAAATATAGAACCTAACATTCATATGATATTTGAAATTAATGGGCTAAATGAGAAACTGGTAACAACAATCTTTTCAAAAAAAAAAAAAAAAGGAAAAGAAAAAACTGGTACCAACAAATCTGTAAAAAAAAGTGATAGCAAAAAAATTAGATAACGTTACAAAAAAAGAAAAACATTACACAAAGTTGTGAACAAATCTAAGAATGTAGCGAAAGGAGGAAAAAAGAGAATGAGAGATGAAGAAGATGAACAATTCAATTGTACCTTCTGGAAAGAATCTCACCAACCCTAATCCGGAAAAGTTTCTCTCTCTAGAAAGAAACTGGGTCTCATGACCTTGTCCCCGTCTCACACTCCTGCTACCCTTCCCGAAACAATACAACACTTCCCAAACCCACTACAGCTCAACCACAGCCCTTCACTAGTTCCCAACACTCTTCCACCATGGCTCTTCCCAACTACACCTCAGATGATTATCACTCAATCCAAACGTCCTTCCAACCCTCCTCAGTACATCCCAACTTCATTCACCACCGCGAACTAGTCAATCTCCCCACACCAAACCTGCATGCGTTTATCTCGAAAAGAATGAAGCTGGAGAAGTGTATAGTGGCTTTTTTCGTTGATTATATTGTCTGGGATAGCAAAACAATTGCTATTGCGATTCAAAAATTCTGGAAACTCGCCGGAAAAATCAAGGTTAAACTTATGAATGACCATATGTTTCTCCTTGAACCTGAAAGCGAGGACGATCTTGAAGACCTAGTGAGAGGAAGTCCCTGGAACATTCTTGGATCGTTCGTGGTTATGAAGAGGTGGACACCAAACACGGTTTTTGACGACGACCACTTCGCTATGAACGAAATTTGGGTGGATGTGAGAGGAGTCCCGATGGAATACATCAATAACACCCTCATCCAAGACATTGGAAAGGTTATAGGGGAAATCGCAGATTTCGAGATGGCGGATGAAGAGGTGGTCTGGCCGAGTTTTGAACTCACAGAGGAAGAGGATGGGAGCATGCAAGCAGTCAATGGATTGTTGGACGAGAAACACTTGGACAAAATGAGGATTAAAAAAACCAATCGTGAAAAAACCAATCGTCACCGGAGAAGACACCGTCGCCGGAGCCAGCAGCGATCGGAAGAGGAAGAGAGGTGGCGCGTGTGCGCGTCCAGACTCCTCGGTCTGCGCAGAGAACCCTAGAAGCAAGCGTGCTCGTTCTGCAAGCCCCCATGCCCTGGTGCGCCGCCGCACGACTGCAGCTTCGGTGAACGGTACAATCACCCCAGGCCCTCTCTCTCTCTCTTTTTGTTATTACGATGCATGTCTTTATTATTTTAATCACTTATTAGCTGCTCTATCTAGGGTTAGGGATGATGTGATTTACTTTAATCTTGCTCTTACTTATCACCTGTCATTTTTTTCCTTTCTTTTAACATTAACTAAAAAAAATTTCTCAAAAAGGAAGTTACCTTTCCGTGTGCAAATTATTCTATCTGGTTGGGATCCTTTCTCTCTCTCTATTGTTTATTATTTCTTGATTAGAAAAGATATCCTCCCTAATCTTTCCTTACCATTCCCAAAAAATTTTGTCCATACTAATCTTTCTCTTCTCTGTCACGTTTTCAACCCCACAAGCAACTGTGCCTTTGTTTGCCCCCCCCCCCCTTGCTGTCATACGCTACCCATAGCAGCAGGCCCAACTTTTTGTCTAGGGTTGCTACCAGTGGGGTGTTATCTAAAATCTACGGGCCCCCATTCACTTATTACCTCGCTCGGCCGGCCCTTAGAAAAACAGCCCATCTTCCCCATTCTCTTTCTCTCCCCTCCAAGCCCAAAGCTATGGGCCTTTGGCCATCCTCACTTAAGCGCAAGTCCAAAGCCCTTACGATGGCTAACCCCCCCGATCAGCTGGCTATTAATGGGCTAGCAAGGTTTGGGCCCAAACGCAGGAAGCTTGATGGCTCAACACCCTCTCCAAACCCCGAAAATAAACCCTACTTCTTTCACTCGTACCTGGGCTGTTTCCCAACGGCTGCTTCGGCTCGTTTACCCCACGCTGGTAGAGGGCCAAGTAATCGGTATGGGTTTGATGAAGAATTTCGCGCTCTTCTTGCAAAAGAGGATTTGGACTCCCCAACGTCTTCTCCCCCTCGTATCACGCATGTCTGTAAAGTTAAAAGACCTCGTGATTGCCAGCAGGAAGGCCCGGAGTCCCCAACCCCACCACAAAAAAAGTTAAGAGGTCCTTCTTCTTCATATGCTCCTGATGATAGCTGTGTTACCAAAGGTACTCTCTCTCAACCCTTTAAGGTTTCCGTGGTTGTCCTCGAACAACCACGGCAGTCGCCATGATCATTGGTAGCTGGAACTGCAGAGGTCTGGGTCATCCTCTGGCAGTTCACTCAGCTCACAAATTGACCATTGATCATCGACTGTCTATTCTTTTTCTTTGCGAAACTAAATGTTCGGTTGTTGAAAGTAGTTTCTTGTTTAAATCGTGGGGTTTTAACTCCACCTGTGGGGTTAGCTCTATTGGGCTAGCGGGTGGTCTCTGCTTAGGATGGAAAAGTCACATCAGCGTCTCTCCTCTTATCGCTACTAAAAGCCTCATACTTTGTTCCATCTCTTTTGATAGTGGCCCCTTTTTCCTAGCTTGTATCTATGGCTCCCCGTATCTGGATCAAAGAAAGGATACATGTAACTTTATTGAGTCTCATCTAGCAAAGGTGGAAGGCCCTTTATTGTGTATAGGGGACTTTAATCAAATTCTGAATCCCTCTGAAAAATGGAGCAGAAAGAAGCGTTGGATTCCAGGGATTAAGGATTTCCGTTCTTTCCTTGGTAACCTAAATCTCTCTGAAATTCGCTTCAAAGGTCCCCATCTAACTTGGACCAATAACAGGCCTCCCCCACACACCACCTTCGAGAGACTGGATAGAGGGTTCCACAATTCGGATTGGTGCCAATCTTTCCAAGGTTCATATCTCCAAAACCTGCCCATCATGGGATCGGACCATGGCCCCTGCATCTTCCACATAAACAGATGTACCCGTCCTAAAAGTAGGCGCTTTCACTTTGAAGCCTTCTGGTTGCGCTATCCAGATTGTAAAAGCATTGTCCAAAAGACCTGGCAGGAGCGCTTCCATGGCTCTACGGCCTTCCAATTTGCAGCTAGATGCAAAGCCCTTAGGTCTAACCTCATGGTTTGGAGGAAAAAAGGAATTGGGTCCCTTAATAAAAGGATTATTTCAGCTCAAAATAAACTTGAGGCTGTTCATTCCTCCTTAAACTCTTCTGAGGCTATTCAGGATGAGAAAAACTTAAGGCTCGAACTTAACGAGCTTCTTTTACAAGAGGAAATGCTTTGGGCCCAACGCGCCAAAATCAGATGGCTTAAGGAAGGGGACCGTAACACTCGCTTCTTTCACAAAACATGTAAGAAGAGAGTTGCAAGAAATAGAATTGAGGGTCTCCAAGATCATTCTGGTAACTGGATCTCTGACCCCGCCCGGCTTTCGGACTTGGTCACTTGTCACCTTGAGGACATTTATCTCAATGCCTCAAAGATCAGCAGGGAGGATATTGATAACTGGGAGGGCTGGTGCCTCGATTTCCCAACTCTTGATACCAATTGTTATGATATCCTTAATAAACCATTCTCTTCAGAGGAAATCAAAAAAGCCGCTTTGTCCATTGGTCCCTACAAATCCCCTGGACCAGACGGCCTCCCGGGTATCTTTTTCCATACATTTTGGGATTGCGTAGGACCATCTATTGAGGACGTCTTCCGCTCCTTTCTTAGCAACGGCTTCCTCCTTAAGGAATTCAATTACTCCTTCCTTGCCCTTATCCCCAAAGTTCCTAATCCCGTGCATCCCAGTGATCTTCGCCCAATTAGCCTTTGCTCTTCAATGTACAAAATCATAGCAAAGGTCCTCGCTAATAGGCTGAAACTCATCCTTCCCAATATCATCTCGGAGCAACAGAATGCTTTCGTTCCGGGTCGTCTAATCTCGGACAGCACGCTGTTAGCCAATGAATTTTTTGCTAAAATCAGAAATACCAAAAGTGGCAACTCCCACCTAGGTGCTCTCAAAATTGACATGAGTAAAGACTTCGATAAAGTTAATTGGTACTTCCTCGAAAAGGTCCTGAGAAGGATGGGCTTTCCTGACAACTGGGTCCACATCTTACTACAATGCGTCTCTACAGTTTCCTTCTCTGCCCTTGTTAATGGTCAACCTGGGAAAAGAATCTTCCCAAGAGCTGGTCTGAGGCAGGGTGATCCGCTTTCTCCCTACCTCTTCATTATCTACCTGGAAGCCCTATCCATCAAACTTTCCAACCTTAACGAGTCAGGCAAGTGCCCGGGAATTAGTCTCAGCAAGGGAGGTCTAAGGCTTTCACATTTATTCTTTGCGGATGACTGCCTTATATTCCTCCAACCTTCCCTTTCTAGCTGTGCCTCTCTTAGTGGAGCCCTCGACTCCTTCTGTAAGGTGTCAGGACAGGACATCAACAGAAATAAATCTTCCCTCTTCCTTAGTCCAAACATACCTCAGGATCTTGGGGCTATTTTTGGAAGTTTCCTAGGTATCAAAATCGAAAAGACAAACTCCACGTATCTAGGCCTTCCTATTGTCATGGGGGGAAAGAGAAAGGACATTTTTAGTTTTACTAGGGAAGCTATCTTCTCAAAACTTGAGGGTTGGAAAGGGAAATACCTGAATGATGCAGGGAGACTTATTCTCTCTCAATCTGTTCTCTCTGCCCTACCAACCTATGTATGCTCTTATTTCAAGCTTCCTATCACTCTGAACGAGGAGCTCTCAAACCTCATTGAAAAATTCTGGTGGAATTCGGAAAAGAAAGCCCCTCTCAGGCTTATCGCGAGGGAAACTCTGAACCTCCCTAAATCTAAGGGAGGCCTTGGCATCAGAAACATTAACTGGTTGAATCAGGCTCTCTTGGCCAATAGGGCTTGGAGAATCATGAATTATCCTAACCTGCTTGTGTCCAAAATCCTTCTTCAAAGATATTGCAGGAAAACCCCATTCATGGAAGTCAGCAGCCCAAGTAATTCCTCTTGGGCTTGGAAGAGTGTTCTTTATGGACGCGACCTCATCAAAAAGGGATTCCAGTGGCGAATTGGGTGTGGAAATCGCGTCAATATCATGCAGGACAGATGGATCCCAGGATTGAAAGAACCGCTTTCCTCTTTACTTGGCCAGATTCCTGTCAGCCCGGATGCCTTGGTCATGGAATGGATTAACTGTAGTAATGGTAAACAACGATGGAAGGTCACGACGATCAGATCTATGGTCCCGGATTTCATTGCAGTCAGAATCCTGTCGATCCAACTCCCCGACAACCCGGAGCAAGACATGATCTACTGGCCCTTCACAAAAAACGGAAATTTCTCCACGAAGTCTGGTTATCTTTTTCTCAACAGCGAAAGAGATAAACACCTCTACCCTGCGGGTCACTTCTACCCTGACCATTGGCCTCACATGTCTCTTGACAACTGGGGGAAAATCTGGGGTCTCAAAATCCCGGAAAAATGGAAGACATTCCTCTGGAAGTGCGCTCACAAGAAACTCCCTACTATGTCCCTCCTCTGTCAACGGTTGGGACTGAATTCAAACAATTGTTGTATCTGCAATCTCCAGGAAGAGTCCCTGAAGCATCTATTCTTCGAATGCTCAGCAGTCAGAGGGATCTGGGACTCTTCTAACCCTCTTCCCCAGGGGGATTTCCAGTTTGAGAACTTAATATGGAGCTTTGTCCTCTCAAATAACCTCAAGGCTATCCACACCCTTTGGAGCATTTGGGGGGCAAGATGTGAGCTCATCTTCAAAAACAAACCCTTCTCAACTGCAGTCATTCGAACAGCCATGGAACAGGAAGGAAACCTCCTCAGTAGTGCAAATCTCCCCTCACCAGCACCCCCCATCATCTCCCCAATTGCAACTTCCCCTGACAATGTTGTAGTTGTCATTGACACTCCCAATGACAGCTCAAACAACCATTGGCGTAACATTTATGTGGATGGTGCCTGGAAACCAAATTCCTTCTACTCGGGAACTGGCATTCACTTAATTGGAGCAGACGGCTCTCCATGGGTTATAGGGAAAAAATGCATCGCATCTAGTGCGCAGCAAGCGGAACTCTTGGCCATTGAACATGCAGTGGACTTTGCTATACACCATCGTATCTTACATATTAACATTAATACTGATTGTTCCTCTATTCTCTCATTCTTCCAGGGATCCACCTCCCCGCCCATTCAGGATGAACCAGTGGTTGGACGAATCAGGGGAGCGATGGCACAGCTTTTGTTTTGCAGCATCACCAAGGTTGGAAGGCAACTGGTTTCGTTTGCCCACAAGGCAGCGAAGTGTTCTATGTATGATAATCATCCGTTGTAGTTTCTAGTCAGTCTGTTTGGTAGTTTGTAGTAGGTCTTCTCCTGTAGTTTGTAGTAGGTTTGTTCTTGCTGCTTTTGTCTTTCTCTCGTTCCGCTTTTCTTTGGACTATCGTTGTAGTTGGCCTGTTGGATATTTGCCTTCTATGGTATGATGACCTTAGTTTTCAAAAAAAAAAAATTGTACCTTCTGTAATGACAGTACATATATAGTAGGTACACTAGACTAAGAGAAACTACATCAGTAATATCACATTAGTCCCTGTACTCTACACTTGATTTTATTTCAGTCCTGTATACTTCAATAAAAGTGACTAAACACAGTAGAAAAGAATAAAAATAAATAATAGTGAAATAATTTTATGATTTTTTACATCATTTTTTTTATATAAAATTATTATTTTTTATGATGTACTACCTCTGTTTCTTCTCTTTCACCTTAGGTGGACTTTTTTACTCGTATCTGGGTCACTTTGACTCGGTGATTCGGATAGCAAAAGAATATAATTTTTTGATAATTTTTTAATCGTATTGTAGAATAAAGTTTTCTCTACAAGATAATGCAAAGATTACCGAATTCGTATATCGTTTTGCTAACCAAATCACCGAGTCAAAGTGACCCAGTGAATAATGTCAAAAAGTAAAGAAAGGTGCAAAAGGAGAAACAGAGGTAGTACTAAACTAATATTTAAGGATGAAAATATTGAGTGAAATACCTATGTGACAAAAGGTTAGGAGGTATGGAAGGAGACTAGAATTGTCCAACCTCTTGTCTTGGAATAATTCTAGCCTTGGAAAGATGTTTTTTGGTGGAAATGGGCATGGCCTTGGTATACATGCCCTAAAGACTGCAGCCATCAAACGTTAGTGTCTCAAACAATAATTAGATTTTCATATCAATCCATCTGTGATTGAGATACACCCACGTGCTTCACGTACCAAAATCTGATCAGTCGAACCAAACCCAACTACCACTCTATTTATTTGATTAGGTTCTAAGCAAGGAGCTTTGCGTACATCTATAACCTAAGTTTCGTCAAAATTCCTCAATCCACGTGGTTGAATATCGTCTTAGTGAATTTAGCTTTCGTTCACTGTCTCGTGTTATGCCACGCTTATAATTGTGCCCTCACCCCTCAAGCACGAGGACTAATTAACCTAGATAGCAACTAGACTAGCTACTACCATATGTTTTGCTTTACGTTCTATTTTATTTGTGTGAGTATTATTATTATTATTATTATTATTATTATTATTATTATTAATCACGTGACACTGTATGTTACCACTTGTCACAGAGGATCTGATTTTTTGAGTCTACTCAACAACAACGGTTAGCTTTAAGGGAAAAGGTGGAGATTTATGCGTCTACAAGGGTTCGGATGTGCTGCTCAAGGGAGTCAAGGAGGGGACTTTGTACGTACTACAGGGTTCGGCCATCACAGGGTCTGTCGGAGTTATCTCAGTCAAGATTACAGAAGCTGGTCAAATCAAGCTATGGCATATGAGGCTATGTCATATGAGTGAACGTGGAATGCATGAACTTCACAAGAAAGACTATCTCACTAGGCATGCGTCCAAGTGCCTGTGTTTTGTGAGCACTGCGTGTATGGGAAGCTACAGCGTAGCAAGTTCCCTAAGGCGGTTCATAGAACGAAAAATACTCTCGATTATAACAATTTGAATTGCTGGGGTCCACGTCGAGTTGAGGCGATTGGCGGGTACATGTATTCTCTGAGCATCATATACGACTACTCAAGGATGACTTTAATATTCGTGATGAAGCACAAAAGTGAAGCATTAAAAAAATTCAAGGAGTGGAAGATCCTAGTAGACAATCAGGTGGGAAGAAGGTGAAGAGGCTACACACGGACAACGGCTTTGAGTTTTTTTCATCAGAGTTTGATGAATTCTGCAAGGATCAGAGAATTGCTAGCTATCACACTGTTCGGCACACACCTTAGCAGAATGGTGTATCCGAAAGAATAAATCATACACTTTTAGTGAAAGCAAGGTGTATGCTTTCGGACGTAGGCATTTGTAGGGGTTTCTGGGGAGAGGCAGTTTCTATGACATGCTATCTCGTGAATCGAAGCCCGCAAACAGGTATAGGATGCAAGATTCCTATTGAAGTATGGTCCGGAAGAGCAGTATATTACTCAGATTTGAGACTTTTGGTTGTGTTACCTATCATCACTTTGATGATGACAAACTACAACCAATAGAAAATCAGAGAGTATTCATGGGCTTCAGGATAGGTGTGAAGGGGTACATGATTTGGAAAAACAACAAGATTATACTTAGCAGAAGTGTAGTCTTTGATGAGAGTTCAATGTTGAAGAAATCCATGGATATAGAGATTGGAGATGCAGAGAAGTAGGTGGAGGAAGATTCAGATCCTAATGATCCTAAAGAGTCCGAAATTCCTACACCGCCGCCGGAAACCAAAGAGGAAGAAACAGAGTCTGATGGAGAGGCGTCACTACCAGAGGAGCCGGATCATCAAAGTATTGATGTAGGAAGACATAAAGGGGTGTCATAAAGCCTCCGACGAGATACAGAGATGTTGGTATGGTGGGATATGCATTACAGGTAGCGGAGGAGGTGGAGAATGAGCCATCTGTAGGGTTTTGATCATGGATACGCAGCGGAAAAATAAATATAATCCATGCAATACCCTCCAAGGATCACAGGACAAGAGACGTAACGATGGTAAGGGAAGAAATCAAGTTACACTCCTTAGGGTTTCTCATGTGATGACTTGTAATGTGAATTGTGTCACGTTCTCTATAGTTGATCCACGCCTAGAGTTGAAGTCTAGATATTCCTTCTTCTTTGTGCTAGCCCGGAATGGAGGAAGAGGAATAAGAAATCACACAACGCGAGGAAACAAGGAGGGGCGGCCTCCTTGTTTGGGACGACGGGATGGGGCGGCGGCAAGGGAAGGACGGGTCCCTCTTGCTTGCTTGCTCTCTCCTTTTTGTTCTCTCCCACTCAAGTTATGAACTAAAGGCTCATAATTCTGGGAAGGAAGGAAGGAGCATCCTTTATATAGTCCAACAAATCCTTGCCAACTACCTAAAGGACCCATTCTAGTCCTACTAGAATTCGGTTTAGTCCCTTCCTTGCAAATTAGTCCTACTAAGTTTGCAAGGTGTTGCAAAGTGATCCTTCTAATTAATTAATCCTATAAATTAATTCTCAAATCTAGTTAAACTCTATATAGCGTGTGACCCCATAGGCTATATCTAGTTGGTAGCAACAATTTGCTAATATGGAGCGGTTTCTAGCAAAACATCCATTCTAGCCAACTAATAGAATAGTCATCCCACAAACCTTGTACAAGTAATTATCTCATCCCTTTGTCTCTATATCCGGATTGAACACGAGACATAAAAGTCACACTCGTATATCCAATTCATACTTTCTCGATCCATGGGAATAGCCTTATTCGTGCAAATAACATCAATATCATATATTGATTTATTTGAGTCTGGCCAGACATTCTACAAGCACTATCCCTCGAGTGGCCTAGGATATTTGCTCCCGTTATGTGGGAGGGAAAAATTCTATCTACGTCCACTACGATCTCTAAGCTTGCTTCTTATTGTATCCGGTACACGCTTTTATAATTACCCAGTTATGGTGCGTTTAACGCTACCAAAATCACAATAATCCACAACTAAAATATCTAGCGACTTCAAGTCTAAGGATGATAATACCATTGCACCACGAGAAGCACTTGTGACGTAACATAACATGTATGCAGCCTTCTCGGAGATGGGTCAATCCAGTGCGCCATTACCCTGAATGCACACCCATGTGTTGGATCATGATATCTCCATATTAATCCATCTCCATACTAGTCTATAGATGATTGTCCCTTTAATCATTATACTGGACTAGAGATATTTAAGATAAACTACACAATTATAAATCTAAGGATTTCATTATATTAAATATCCAGTAAATAATACAATGAATGTTCTGGCCAAAATAAATTTAAACTAAACTAGATTTCCTCTAGAGCATCTATTCCAACAGTCTCCCACTTGCACTAGAGCCAGTCTGACGCATCTCGTATGCCCATGCTCCTAGTGTGCCCTTCAAGCTTCCACTGCACAAGCGACTTTGTAAGTGGATCTGACAGATTCTCATCTATAGGAATCTTGCATATCCGAGCGTCTCCTCTATCGATAATATCTCGAATCAGATGGAACTTCCTGAGCACGTTCTTGGATTTCTGGTGTGACCTAGGCTCCTTTGATTGCGGGATCGCCCCAGTGTTGTCACAGTACAACTCAACTGGATTTGCAATGCTAGGAACCACACCAAGTTTAGAAACAAACTTTCTAATCCAAACAGCTTCCTTTGTTGCGCCATTTGCAGCAATGTACTCAGCCTCTGTTGTAGAATAAGCCACCGTCTCTTGCTTGGAACTCTTCCAGCTCACCGCTGCTCCATTCAGGCAAAACACATATCCCGAATGTGATCTAAAGTCATCTCTATCGGTTTGGAAGCTTGCATCAGTGTAACCCCTTACACGCATCTTTTCCTCTCCGCAAAATATCAAGAAAGCATTCTTAGTTCTTCTCAAGTACTTTAGGATGTTCTTGACTGCAATCTAGTGACTCTCACCCGGATTGGATTGGTATCTGCTTGTCATACTCAAGGCATATGACACATCTGGTCTAGTACATAACATAGCGTACATGATAGATCCTATGGCCGAGGCATAGGGAATCCTACTCATGCGTTCCTTCTCAATCTCATTGGAAGGACAACCACTCTTCGAAAGAGTGATTCCATGTGACATGGGCAAGAATCCCTACTTGGAATCTTGCATGTTGAACCGCTTCAACACCTTGTCAATATATGTACTTGGACTTAGGCCTAGCAGGCTCTTAGATCTATCTCTATATATCTTTATACCAAGTATATAGGCTGCTTCCCCTAAGTCCTTCATTGAGAAACACTTCCCTAGCCAATCTTTAACAGATTGCAGCATGGTAACATCGTTTCCAATGAGTAGTATGTCATCCACATACAAGACCAGAAAAATTAGAGAGCTCCCACTTACCTTCTTGTAGACACAAGACTCATCTTCGTTTCTGATGAAGCCAAACACTTTGACTACTTCATCAAAACGTCGATTCCAACTCCTAGAAACTTGCTTTAATCCATAAATGGATCGTTTCAGCTTACAGACTTTTTTGGCTTGCTTTGGATCTTCAAAACCCTCTGCATGTATCATATACACGTCCTCGAGGATATTCCCATAAATTAATGTTGTTTTGACATCCATCTGGAAAATCTCATAATCGTAGTATGCTGCAACTGCAAGTAGGATTCGGATGGATTTGGTCATAGCGACTGGTGAAAAGGTTTCATCATAGTCAATACCATGAATCTGTCTGAATCCTTTAGCCACCAATCGGCCCTTATAGGTAATCACACTACCATCCATGTTGATCTTCTTCTTGAAGACCCACTTGCACCCTATGGGTCGCGCCCCTTCGGGTGGTTCCACCAAAGTCCATACTTTGTTGGTATACATGGATTCCATCTCGGATCTCATGGCTTCTAGCCACTTCTGAGAGTCTGGCCCTTTTACGGCCTCTTCATAGGTAGTAGGCTCATCATCTATGAGCATTGTGTCACCGGAATCGGTCACGAGAAGTCTATACCTCTCGGGTTCCTGGCGCACTCTACTAGATCTACGAAGCTCTTGCGTTACCTGAACAGGATGTTCCACATTTTCTTGTGGTTCCTGTTCATGTTCCATAATCGGTTATGTGATTTGTGGTTCTTGAATCTCTTCAAGTTCTACAGTCCTACCACTTGCTTCTTTAGAGACAAATTCTCTTTCTAGAAACACGCCGGTCTGACCAACAAACACTTTGTTCTCGGTTGGATTGTAGAAATAGCAACCCTTAGTTTCATTAGGGTACCCCACAAATTTACACTTATCCGATTTTGTCCCTAGCTTGTCTGATTGTAAACGTTTTACATAGACATCGCAGCCCCAAACCCTCATGAACAACAGTGTGGGACGCCTCCCACTCCACATCTCATGTGGTGCCTTCATGACTGATTTAGTTGGAACACGGTTAATGGTGAAAGCTGCACTCAATAGAGCATGGCCCCAAAATGATAACGGAAGATCGGTTTGACACATCATAGATCGAACCATATCCAATAGGGTTCGATTCCTCCTATCAGACACTCCATTCCATTGGGGCGTTCCCGGTGGAGTGAGTTGGGACACGATCCCACACTCTCTAAGATAGTCGTCAAACTCTTGGCTCAAGTATTCTCCTCCACGATCTGATCTTAGAGCCTTGATACTTTTACCAAGTTTCTTCTCTACTTAACTTTTTAATTCTTTAAACATTTCAAAGGATTCAGATTTGGCCTTCATAAGGTACACAAATCCATATCTACTGTAATCATCATTAAATGTAGTGAAGTAGTCATAACCACCCCTGGCAGGCGTGGTAAATTGCCCACACACATCAGTATGTATGAGCGCCAATTGCTCACTAGTCCTCTCACATTTCTTATTGAAAGGGGACTTTGTCATTTTTCCCAATAAAAAAGCTTCACATGTCTCATATGATTCAAAATCAAATGAGTCTAGTAGTCCATCCTTATGGAGTCTAGATACACGTTTCTCGTTTATATGGCCTAAACGACAGTGCCATAAGTAAGAAGGATTTAAATCATGTATTTTAATCCTCTTGGTATTAATTTTGTAGACAGGATTGCTTAGATCAAGAACATACAGTCCATTAAATAATTGCGCACTAAAATAGTGAATATTATTAAAATAAAAGGAACAAAAATTGTTCTTTATTGAAATAATAAAACCTTCCTTGTCCAAACAAGAAATAGAAATAATGTTTCTGCTCATAGCAGGCAAAAAATATCAATTATTTAATTCTAAAACTAATCCTGAAGGTAGAGATAGCTCGCACACGCCCATGGCAACGCAGCAACTTTTGCTCCATTCCCAACGCGCAGATCTATCTCCCCTTTAGCCAATCTTCTACTTCTCTTTAGATCCTGCACATTTCGACAAATGTGAGATCCACATCCAGTATCTAATACCCATGATGTGGAGAAAAATAAATTGACATCTACGACAAAATAACCTGGTGGTGGTGGAATCACTATTCCAAGCCTCTTGTCCTCCAGATATTTTGGGCAGTTCCTCCTCCAGTGTCCAGGCTGACTGCAGTAGTGACACTCACCTTTAGTTACACCTTTGGAAATCCCACCTATAGGCTTAAGGTTAGGTTCCTTTGACTTGGCAACTGACTTGCCTTTTCCCTTGGAGGATGAGGCAAACCTTTTGCCCTTGCCTTTCTGCACCATCATAATGGCCTTGCCCTTACCCTTGTTGATGCTTTTTTCAGCTGTCCTCAATATATTGAGCAAGTCAGGAAGTGGTTTCACGATCTTGTTCAAGTTATAGTTCATGATGAACTGTCCATAACTCTTGGGCAACGATTGCAAGACGAGATCGGTTGCCAACTCTTGGCCAACCGGGAACCCCAGTCGGGCGAGATTCTCCAAGTACCCAATCATACGGAGTACATGGGGTCCCAACGGGTTCCCTTCTGCCAGATGACACTTGAACAATGCCTTAGAGACCTCATACCTCTCAACCATTGCATGCTCTTGGAAGAGCTGCTTCAGATGCTCGATCATATCGACATCATTCATGTTTTCGTGTTGCTTATGAAGCTCAGAAGTCATGGTGCATAGCATAAGGCAGGCCGCATCATTAGCGTCATCAACACGCTTTTGATACGCCTTTAGGGCTGCAGAGGTATTGTTCTATGGACCTGCTGGAACTTGCTCCTCTATTGCGTACATTTTCTTCTCTTGCTTGAGAACGATTCTCAAGTTTCTGTACCAATCAAGGAAGTTTTTTCCAGAGAGCTTGTCCTTCTCAAGGACAGATCGTAAGAAATGTTGTGAACTCGATGAGTTGTTTGCCATTTGGAATTCTACAAAAGGAAAATATGCAAGTTTTAGTATTTGTGAATTTTTGAATATATTCAATAATGGCTAGTTTATTAAATATAGCTCCCACTATTTTTCTACGGATTAATAACCCTCAAGATATTAATGCGGAAAATATCCTTATATTTTCTAGTGTGCCAAGATCCATGTTTCATCTCCTTATGAGCATGCTTTGGCAAGTCACCCGTAATTTTGACTACTTTAGGTAGGAACAATTCCAATTGCATCTCTATGCAACTCTTGGTTCAGTTGGGTAAATAAATCCTTATTTATCCATCCGTATGGATAATCCCAATTGATTGCCTCTAGGTTTTAATCATATTAATAGCATAGTTGTGTTCAACCTCTTATTTAAACAGTTGCACATTACATGCTTGTGCCATCGCATTCCATCATTATGAACCAAGTCGCCATGATTTGGCACGCGCGAACTTCATAAATAATGATGATAATGAGTGTTTAAATAACGAGAAGGAAAGAACACAATATTTGAATTTTGAGGGATTTTAAATTCAATTTTAATTGTTTTTGTTGATCCATATCAACTAATCTATCTATTTGAGTTTGGGCACAACTCCAAATAATAGATCCGGGTTGTCTAATTATCTTATTATCCTAATTGCATGCATCATCCATACACCAACCACAAAATAATAAGACAGTAAAATAAAAAACCACAAAACAAAATAAAACGTGATGTGAATATGGCATTTTCTAGACTAAGATAATTCCAAGCCAATGAAATTATCTATGAACCCTAAAAGCAAACACATTTCCGTGCGTCTTCATCTTTTGGTCCATCCTTCATAGTCATGTGGAATGCTCCATGCTCCATCTTTTGTGGCTCCCTTGGCTTTGGACTTATTTTCTTCAATCTTAGCTAACAATCTACTCTATCTAGCACTAGCTAAAAACTATACTAAATAAAATAAATCTCACAAGTTGAGAAAAAAATGGCTCGCAGACCATAAAACCCTAATTAATTATTACAATTAATTGATCAGCTCGCAGGCCTTAAACCAAACCACAAAATTAAACAATCACATCAAACCACATCCTAAGGCCATATCCAATCACCATGCGATTTGCACATAAACAGTTAAAATCCAATTTTAACGCGCTTGGTCAATTTTAAATGATTTTAGGATTTTATAGGGTATCAACGGTCAATTGGGCCCAACAATCAAATTGCCCGGACCCAAAAAGAGGACCGCAAAGGCCTTGGGCCGGTCGGCCCCTAGCTCACGCGGCTAGGCCGCGGGCTAGGGCTGCCCCGGCCCCTAGGCCGTCCCTTGCTTGGGCGGCAAGTAAGGAGGGGCGGTTCCCTAGGGGCGCCGAACCTCCTTTGGGAGTTGTTTCCAAAACAACTCTCTTGCTTGGTGCCCAAGTTTGGTTGTTTCCTTGTATGAAAAGAATTCCTTCCTTCCATAGGATGCCCAAACCCTAGATCGAAGATCCTCAAATTTCTCAAACTCCCTAATTGATGCATCCAATGCAAAAAGTAGGTCTTGTTATGATTCATTATTGACAAATTGCATCATATGCTTGATTTGTCCTGTTTTACGCGATAAATAAAAAATTTAAAGTGTAAAACTATCAAAAGTGTAATAAACCACGATTATGCTCTACGACCTGTGGCTCTGATACCACTGTAGGGTTTTGATCATGTATATGCAGCGGAAAAACAAATATAATCCATTCAATACCCTCCAAGGATCACAGACCAAGAGACATAACGATGGTAAGAGAAGAAATCAAGTTACACACCTTAGGGTTTCTCTTGTGATGACTTGTAACGTGAATTGTGTCACGTTCTCTATAGTTGATCCACGCCTAGAGTTGAAGTCTAGATCTTCCTTCTCCTTTGTGCTAGCCCGGAATGGAGGAAGATGAATAAGAAATCACACAACACGAGGAAACAAGGAGGGGCGGCCTCCTTGTTTGGGCCGACGGGATGGGGCGGCTGCAAGGGGGCGGACGGGTCCTTCTTGCTTGCTTGCTCTCTCATTTTTGTTCTCTCCCACTCAAGTTATGAACTAAAGGCTCATGAGTCTTTGAAGGAAGGAAGGAGAATCCTTTATATAGTCCAACAAATCCTTGCCAACTACCTAAAGGACCCATTCTAGTCCTACTAGAATTCGGTTTAGTCCCTTCCTTGTAAATTAGTCCTACTAAGTTTGCAAGGTGTTGCAAAGTGATCCTTCTAATTTATTAATCATATTAATTAATTCCAAAATCTAGTTCAACTCTATATAGCGTGTGAACCCATAGGTTCTATCTAGTTGGTAGACAATTTGACAATATGGAGCGCTTTCTAGCAAAACATCCATTCTAGGCAACTAATAGAATAGTCATCCGACAAACCTTGTACAAGTAATTGTCTCATCCCTTTGTCTCTATATCCGGATTGAACACGAGAGATACAAGTCACACTTGTATATCCAATCCATAGTTTCTCGATCCATGGGATAGCCTTATTCGTGCAAATAACATCAATATCCTATATTGATTTATTTGTGTCTGGCCAGACATTCTATAAGCACTATCCCTCGAGTGGCCTAGGATATTTGCTCATGTTATGTGGGAGGGACAAATTCTATCTACGTCTACTACGATCTCTAAGCTTCCTTCTTATTGTATCCGGTATACGCCTTTATAACTACCCAGTTACGGTGTAGCGTTTAACGCTACCAAAATCACAATAATCCACAACTAGAATATCTAGCGGTTTCAAGTCTAAGGATGACAATACCATTGCACCACGAGAAGCACGCATAACATGTATGTAGCCTTCTCGGAGATGGGTTAATCCTGTGCACCATTACCCTTAAAGCACACCCATGTGTTGGATCATGATATATCCATATCAATCCAACCCATACCAGTCTATAGATTATTGTCCCATTAATCATTATACTGGACTAGGGATATTTAAGATAAAAAACACAATTGTAAATCTAAGGACTTCATTATATTAAATATCCAATAAATAATATAATGAATTTTCTGGCCAAAATAAATTCATACTAAACTAGATAGCCTCTATGGCATCTATTCCAACCCCATCCACCTACAAAACCGCTATATCTAGTTCTGAGTCAGCACAGTGGATTGCGGATATGGGAGAATAGATGGTGTCTCTTAGCAAGAACTCAACTTGGTAACTTGTAAAATTGCCAGGAGGAAGAAAGATAGTCAGTTTCAAGTGGGTTTTCAGAAGAAAGGAAGGAACCACATGTGGAGAGGGCGTCAAGTATAAAGCAAGGTTAGTTGCAAGAGGGTTCAGTCACAAAGAAGGGTTTGAAAACAACGAGATCCTCTCACGGATGGTCATATATTTTTCTATCAGGGTGCTACTAGCGCTGGTGGCGCACCACGACTTAGATATTGAGCAGCTCGACGTGAAAACAACTTTCCTACATGGAGAGTTGAAAGATGAGATATACATGAGCCAACCGGAGGGTTTCCAAGTTCCCGGAAAAAAGCAGAACACGTGTGGAATTGAAAATATCTCTCGACGGACTTAAGTAGTCGCCAAGGAAATGGTACACGAGATTTGACAATTTCATGTTGAAAATTGGTTACAAGAAGTGCGAGTATGATTGATGCGTGTATCACAAGAAGTTGCATGTGGATCACACATTTACCTAGTTCTATATGTGGATGACATTTTGATTACAACTCGGAATATCAAGGACATTAGAGAGATAAAGATGTTTCTCAATGCGGAATTCGAGATGAAAGATCTAGGGGCTGCTCGGAAGATTCTAGGATCTGAGATCTATAGAAACAGGGGGAAGAAGAAGCTTTTAGTGTCACAACGGGGATACATCAAGAAGATATTGGGAAGATTCAGGATGCTATCAGCTAAAGCTCTAGAGACTCCTATGGCAACCAACAGCAAGGTAGGAATGTACACCATTCAAACTGAGGAGGAGAAGGAGTACATGTCCAAGGTTCCATATGCTAGCACAGTTGGAAGTCTCATGTATGTTATAGTCTATACTCGAACGGACATAGCATTCGCTGTTAGTGTTGTTAGTCGTTTTATGGCTCAAACAAGGATAACTGGCAGGCGGTGAAGTGTATATTCAGGTGTCTTAAGGGTACGTCAGGCATTGGTCTATGCTATGGGGCTAATGAAAACATCTTGGTAGCTAGTTTCTCAAATTCGAACTATGCAGGGGATATTGATAGCAAGAGATCAATGACAGGCTATGTATTTGCTATGGGAGCATCTGTTGTGAGTTGAAAGGCTTTGCTACACCCGGCGGTGAATTTTTCCACCACGAAAAAGGAGTATATGGCTCTAACAAAAGCAGCAAATGAGGCAATTTAACTTAAGGGAATGATCAGTGATCTAGGCATATGTCAAGATCAAGCAATAGTCTATTGAGATACCTTGAGTGAAATATGCTTGACTGAGGACCATGTTTATCATGAAATGACCAAGCATATTGATGTCAGGTATTATTTTCTGAGAAGTGAGTGCAGGATCAAAGTTATGAAAGTGGGGAAGGAACCCGCGAATATGTTCACGAAACCGGTTCCGTTGAGAAAGTTTCAGCATTTTCTGGAATTGCTCAACGTTATGAGCCAGTGAGCCCTTCAGGGCATGTCGGGCCGGTGGGGTCCAGTGAGTCCCCGTGACGAGAGACATTGTGAGGCGAGAAGATAAGCTTTGTTCGCAAGGAGGATGAAGACTTTGGTCCTAACGAGAGACTTCAAGTCAAGGTGGATATTTGACGGAAAAGTTCTTTGAAGGCTTGAGGAGACTCAAAGGAGCACAAAGGAAGAAGTCTCAGGGGTCTTCGCACGAAAACACCTCTAGGAAGCCAAAAGTGATCGCACAACACTATGCAGTCTCAAAGCAGGAAGCCCTTCGCACTAAGAGTACGAATGTCTTCGCACGATGGCCTGCGTACGAAGACTGTGTGTCTTCGAACAAAGAGATGGAGCGGCAAATAAGAAAGGAAATAATGCCTTAGGACATTGGGTCAGTTTGGGGGGGTGTATAAATCGATCCTTTGGGGTTCGAGAAACGTATGTAAGCATTGTAATAGGTTCTCCTCAGCTGAATAAAGGTCTTTCTTGCTCGTGAATGTAGTTAGCATATATTGTGCTAGCAAACCACGTAAATCTTCTGTTATTGCATCGTTTATTATTTGTTCATGAGGAGTGAGTGATCCTGAGTGTCGTAACATCATCATATGAAAAATTACAACATTTTTGATTATTGTATGCTTTACCAGCCATATATATATATATGTATATGTATATCAAATGTATGAGAGCTCTAATTATTACCAATGGTTTTGACCTCTCACAAAATTCATTTTTCTAGTGTCCATTTGCTTTTTGCTATATGAGATTTTTGTCGCAAGTGAATCCTTTGCGACAAAGCATGTTTTCATGATGCAATATAACCCTCTCGAAAGCGATTTTTGCGAAGGCTAGTTCTTTTTTCAGACGGTATAGGGCATTTACGAAAATCTTAAAATGTGATGGTTCCTCATAATGCGACGCCCCGAAAGGGCATAATTCCCTTGCAAACTATCTTTTTGTGACGATTTATTCTATTTGCTATAGTATTTTACCCTCACAAAAGACTATACGTCTTGTAGTGCATGGTGTTCGAAGAAGGATATGATGAGATGGTGTTTCTACGCAAGGAGATATTTCCCGTGACACTTAAAGCAAACTGAAGCTAAAGAAGTATGTGTAGTACAAAATAGTTAAAGCGGATCAACAAAAACCCCTACATTGTTGATCTACCGGAGAGCATGGTCATTTATAGGAGCTTCAAGGATGACCTATACGAGTTTCATTGTGACATGCTGTTGTACCCAGAAGCTCAGGGCCGAGCTCTTTCGAAGAAGAAGAGACTTATGCAAGATTGACTTGACCCGCTCATGTTGGTTACACCCTTATTTGATGCAGAATCACTAGAAAATAAGAACAATGTTCCTTTAGCTCTTATGTACGTTAGTTTTTTGTGATCTGACATCGTTTAGAGCGTCACATTGCACTTTTTGGTAAGACTTTATCGCATGATATCTTGATCTAGGAAACTCAATTTCTGATTTCACAAATTGGGAAGTCTTAGAATTCTTCCATTTGTTTTAGGAATAATTTTAGGCAATTCTTATTTTCTACTATTTTTTGTAGCTGTTTATGGTATTGTTGGACTACTTAAGCAGTTGTATCCTACCGGCATAGTATTCTTTTTCTTCCGTTAATATAATTTCCGAGTTTCTTTAACATGGAGATCTCCTTACCCTTTTGAGGAATTATCCTCGGACGTTCTTCGTTTCTTCTAGTCTGTATCACAGCCCCTAAGTGTGAGCAAGTGGGATAGGTTTTCGGAATTTCTAATGTGAAATATGAGAAAGTTTTGTTATCAGAGAGGGATTTATGGAAAGAGAGAGAGAGAGAGAGAGAGAGAGAGAGAGAGGGAGATATTTAACTAGACTGCGATTATATTGTTTCCAAAATCTAAATCCCCTCCCTAGCTAAACCAGTCCCTTATTTATAGTGAATCTATTCTCAAAAAAAGAAAAACATTATAGTGAATCTCCAAGACATCCACCTAATCGATTCCTTAAGTTAATTACCCGCATTTTGGGGTCCGATGTAAGCCTTCTTTCAAAAGTATCTTGTCAACATGACCGCTCTTATCTAGAGGCAGCTCTCTTGGCCAAGATATAGGAGTCCAAAAAGGTAAATTATGTTATCACCTCGTGCAAGTAGATGCTATGCTGAGACTGAGAGCTTTGTCACCATGTCCCTCCCCATGTCACAAAGGGCCAACAATATTCGGACGACTATGGACGTTCACCTCACAATGCACCATTTACCCTAACCTCGAAACCACAAGAAACTCATAACTTGTAGTTTCACAACTTCCCCTTCATTTTTTAGGAGTCCTGATTCAACATGACTTACATTAGAGTTACTGGATTTTAATCGTTTGTTCGGTTACGCAGTTTATTGCATATTAATTTATTAGGATTTCAAAGTTATTGGGTATGTTTGGCCAAGCTTAGAGATAGAGGTAGAGGAATGTCAGAAATATCGTACAAGCCGGTCAAAACTCTCAATAATTCGGAATTCTGACTGAAAAAGAGGAATCCGGCAACACAAAACCAGAATTCCATCTGTAACTTATTTGGAATTCTGGCTATAACAAAATTGGAATTCCGGCGGCATTGTTAAGTTTGGTGTCTTGAATAAGTCGGCAAATTTTGGTAAGGAGGTCAACTTCGTTTCCTTATATCTTTTTTGTAATGTTTGGTTAGGGCTGCAGTGTTTTGTGAGCGGCATGTTGACCTCTTCCCAGTAGTATAAATAAAGGCAGTGCTACTAGGCCCACATACACACGGGTTTAAGAGTAATAGCTTTGAGAGCTTTGGCTGTGTGTGTCCGGGTGGGTGTTTCGGTCGCCGCCGTGGCCGTTGCTGTCACGGCGTGCAGTGTAATCGGGTTCTCTTCTCAATAAAATATCGGGTTCTCGCCGGGGAGGTAGCTAGCGGGTTCTTTACGAATTCGTTAGTGAACCACGTTAAATTCTGTCTCGTTCTTGTTTGTTTTTGTTTCATCGTTCTTGCTTGAATACCCCCACGTTATAACAAACCGGTATCAGGGCTCTGAAACACGAGTTATGTTACAACAAACTGGTATCAGAGTCAGGTTCAAAGACAGGGTGGAGCCAAGAGCTAGGGTTTCACGTTTTGGATGAACTCAAAGCTAGGGTTTTGCAATTCAGGTGGAGTAGGCTATCAGGAGGTTGGGTTTCAAGATTCTGCCAAGAATGATGTCTGGTTTGACAATCAAGATCGATCTGTTCCTGAGAGAGTAGCAGGTACACCCACCAATTGAAGTCCCATGGAGGGGGCTATCAGGGCTTCTGTCAGAGCAATATGGCGCACATTTGTTAGGCGTGCAAGGGATCTAGCAAATTCAGCACACATTTGTTAATGGCGCAAATCTGGTGAATCACGCGCATCTGGCGTTCTGGCGATTGACATTCAGGCGCAATCCGGCTCCCGGCGTGGAGCATCTAGCGAGTGAATTCAATCTCATCTTGGATCATGCATTGCAGGAACTCGTTGGAGTTGGAGCAATGACATGGAGCATCTGGCGCGTGAGATTTCTGGCACGCGCATCTGGTCCTGGTTCCGACGCGCATTATGCACGAGTTTGTTCAGGCGTGCATCTGTTCTGGTATTGGAGTGTGTATCATGACATGCATTGAGCTCGCATCTGGCGCGATCTGTTACTGGCGAGCATCTGGCGCTTCTGAGTCTTACGGGGGGCATAGGGCATGACAACTGTCGAGGCACTCATCGCTAAGTGCATCGGGTCTTGTAGCGATATGTGTGCATTCAGTCATGGTGCATCTGTCTAGATGAATTGGGCGCATCACGAATACATCCGGCCCTGCTTTCAGTGAATGTATTCGAGTCTGGTTAGGGTTGGATCACTTGTTTATGTTTCCGGAAGTGCATCCACATTTGGCGCATTCGTAGCAGGACAACATGGAATTCGGAGCAACTATTTGGCGATTCGGATTTCGCATACAGCTGTGGAACATCTGTTTGGGGAGGCATGCTTGTTTCTAGTTTGGGGAGACGCATCCAGTTCAGGTTTGAGGAGAGAAGCATCAGGTTCCGATTTCAGGTTGCTGAGATGATTCAAGATAAGGTGGAGATTTGTTAAGTTTGGTGACTTGAATAAGTCGGCAAATTTCGGTAAGGAATTCAACTTTGTTTCCTTATAGCTTTTTGGTAATGTTTGGTTAGGGATGTAGTGTTCTGTGAGCGGCATGTTGACCTCTTCCCAGTAGTATAAATAAAGGTAGTGCCTTTGTTTAGCAGGCACACATACACACGGGTTTAATTGATTTTAGGATATTTCTAGGGTTAAAACGGTCCATGGGGCCCAACAATCTAATTGCCCGGGCCCAAAAAGAGAACCGAAAAGGCGTTGGCCCGGCCGGCCCCTAGCCCACGCAGCTAGGCCGCGGGCTAGGGCTGCCCCGGCCCTTAGGCCGAGCCTTGCTTGGGCGGCAAGCAAGGAGGGGCGGTCCCCTAGGGGGGCCGAACCTCCTTTGGGAGTTGTTTCCAAAACAACTCCCTTGCTTGGTGCCCAAATTTGGTTATTTCCTTGTATGGAAAAAACTCCTTCTTCCCCAAGGATGCCCAAACCCTAGATCTAAGATCCTAAAATTTCTCAAACTGACTAATTCATGCATCCAATGCAAAAACTAGATATTGTTATGATTGATTATTGACAAATTGCATCACATGCTTGATTTGTCTTGTTTTACGCGATAAACAACAATTTTAAGGTGTAAAACTATCAAAACGTAACACATAAACCATGTTTATGCTCTACAACCTGTGGCACTGATACCACTGTATTGTTTTGATTCATGGATGCGCAACGGAAACACAAACAATCATAACCCATGCAAAACCCTCCAAGGATCACAAGTCAAGAGACATAACGATGGTAAAGGAAGAAATCAATAACACACCTTAGGGTTCTCCTTTGATGACTTCAAACGCGAATTGTGTCACGTTCTCTATAGTTGATCCACGCTTAGAGTTGATTTCTAGATCTTCCAATCCTTGGTGCTAGCCCGGAAAGAGGAAGAGGAAGAAGAATCACGCAAAACGAGACTGAAACAAGGAGGTTCGGCCTCCTTGTTTGGGGCGACGGGATGGGGCGGCGGCAAGGGGGCGGACGGGTCCCTCTTGCTTGCTTGCTCTCTCCTTTTTGTTCTCTCCCACTCAAGTTATGAACTAAAGGCTCATAATTCTTTGAAGGAAGGAAGGAGAATCCTTTATATAGTCCAACAAATCCTTGCCAACTACCTAAAGGACCCATTCTAGTCCTACTAGAATTCGGTTTAGTCCCTTCCTTGTAAATTAGTCCTACTAAGTTTGCAAGGTGTTCCAAAGTGATCATTCTAATTTATTAATCATATTAATTAATTCCAAAATCTAGCTCAACTCTATATAGCGTGTGAACCCATAGGTTCTATCTAGTTGGTAGCAACAATTTGCTAATATGGAGCGGTTTCTAGCAAAACATCCATTCTAGCCAACTAATAGAATAGTCATCCGACAAACCTTGTACAAGTAATTTTCTCATCCCTTTGTCTCTATATCCGGATTATACACGAGAGATACAAGTCACACTTGTATATCCAATCCATAGTTTCTCGATCCATGGGATAGCCTTATTCGTTCAAATAACATCAATATCCTATATTGATTTATTTGTGTCTGGCCAGACATTCTATAAGCACTATCCCTCGAGTGGCCTAGGATATTTGCTCATGTTATGTGGGAGGGACAAATTCTATCTACGTCCACTACGATCTCTAAGCTTGCTTCTTATTGTATCCGATACACGCCTTTATAACTACCAAGTTACGGTGTAGCGTTTAACGCTACCAAAATCACAATAATCCACAACTAGAATATCTAGCGACTTCAAGTCTAAGGTTGAAAATACCATTTCACCACGAGAAGCGCTTGTGACTCAACAAAACGTGTATGTATCCTTCTCGGAGATGGTTCAATCCAGTGCGTCATTACCTTTAATGCACACCTATGTGTTGGATCATGATATCTCTACATCAATCCAACCCCATACTAGTCTATAGATGATTGTCCTATCAATCATTATACTGGACTAGGGATATTTAACATAAACAACACAATTGTAAATTTAAGGACTTCATTATATTAAATATTCAATAAATAATAAATGAATTTTCTAACCACAAATAAATTCATACTAAACTAGATTGCCTCTAGGGCATCCATTCCAACAAAAAAGAACGTCAAAATTTCTCTTGTAATACCATATCCGGAATTCCGGACAAAGTTTATGGATTGGATGATTAAACAAACTGTAAAATATGTCTGTAATACTCTTTTGCCATTTTTTTTGAAATACCCTACCATAGTGGTAGGGCGGCATAAACCCCGCTTATATTAATAAGGTGGGCTTCCATCCCATAAAACAACAAGTGGGGGGGGGACATGAAACCTTACCCACAAATTGATACAACAGATCCAAACCAAGCCCAAATAAAACTAGCCCAAACAGATAAACTAAACTAGGAAGTGAAAGAAGAAAACAACCAAACCAGACCTAAAGACATAAAGGGACGGGAAGTGTATCAGACACTTGACCTTCCTGCTGCTTCTGTATCTCCATTAAATCTAGTTCTAGAAATCTTCGTAAGAAGTCCGGTGGATGTATCGAATAGATTCGTGCATCTTCGTATTCCAAACCGTTTTTAGCCATTGAATGCGTCGGATGATTTCCTAATCTTCCCATATAAACCAGTTCACCCCCAAATCGATCGTTGATGAGATACCGAAGTTCTGCCAAAATGCCTTCCCACTCGTTATACCATTCCTGACCTCCATTCATCCCTCTGCAAACATTGATAGAATCAATCTCCAAGATGGTAGACTGGTAGACAAAACCTGCATCTCTCATAAGTCGTGCTATCTCCCGCAAAGCAATTGTTTCTACCAGATTTGAATCAGGAACCAAGTTGAGAGGAGCAGAAATTGATGAGATAAAACCTCCTTCATGATTTCTTATCACGGCTCCAGCACAAGCTCGCCGGTGTTCATCAGAGATCGCGAAGTCAACAGTAATTTTGACTGTTCCCAGAGGTTGAAGCTTCCAAATAGAAGGTAATTTCTCTGTGTTCTGATGAAAAGACTTCTCCTCATTACAAGTCCATTCATTCTGAATTATGTCAATCCAATTCAGAATTTGGTTGTGAGATTGATCTCGGTTCTCAAAGACTTTCAGGTTCCTGGTACGTTAAATACCCAAATGCAAGCTAAAAACTTAATCTGGCCATTTTCATCATTCTGGGTCAAGATTGTGTTAATCCAGTTCCTCTCTCCTGTGGCTGTGCCAGATAAGTCAATCAAATTCCTTTAATTATTCCAAATAACTTTGAAATAACTGCAGTCTTTGAAAAGATGGAATCGTGTTTCTGCAGGGTAATAGTAAAGAGGACACCCGTTGCGAACAGGAATGCCGCGTTTGATAAGATTGCCTCTTACAGGGAGAATGTTTGCACAGAATTTCCAGACGAAATATTTGATTTTTTGGGGTACAGGTATTTTCCAAATTCTTTTCCAATCAGTCTGCACAATACCAGAACTTGAATTTCCTGAAGTTCTTGTTTCATTTCTCTGTCTTTTCCTCTGAGGTTCTCTGTGATAACATGTCTTAATAGTATAATCGCAATTCTTGGTGTAACCCCAACATAACCCATCATTCACGAAATTGCTACATATAGGAGTTTTCAAAATAGCATTAGTGTCATCCGTATTGAAGTGGCGAGGAATAAGTTCACTATTACATTGTATGTTCTGATTGAAGAGGCAATTAATTGTAGCATTGATAGGGAGACTAGGGAAACTGTAAGAAGGTTTACGCCCATTATCAAAATCCAATTGTTCTTGTAGATGAGAGTTTGTTCACCACTACCAATCAAAAATCTGCAGCCCATTTTCAATATGCCCTTGGCTCTCACAAAGCTTCTCCAAATATAGGAGGGAGTAAAACCAGTTTCTGCATCTGAGATACTGGTATCTCTAAAATACTTAGCTTTGAGAACCTTAGAAACCAATAAGGTAGGATTTTTGTGAACTCTACAGACTTGTTTAGCAAGTAAAGAAAGATTGAAAGATTCAAGATCTCTCATTCCTAACCCACCATCCTGTTTTAGATAGCACAGTTTGAACTAGGAAGTCCAGTGAAGACTTCTTTTCTCAATGTTATTACCCCACCAAAAATTGACCATTGAGCCTTCAATATCCTTAATCACAGAACTATGAATCATAAAGCAGGACATGTAATATGCAAGTAAAGGTTGAATAATAGCTTTCAAAAGAACCTCTTTACCTGCAGGGGTTAAAGTTTTCTCTTTCCAGCTTGAAAGTTTCTTCCAAATTCTTTCTTCAAGAATGCTGAAAATCCTTTTCTTCTCTCTACCAATAGCAGTAGGCAAACCCAGATACTTTTCATCACAATTAGTTGTAGGTACCTGGAAAATTTCCTGTAGAGATTCTTTAGCAATCTCAGATACTGAAGGTGAGAAAACCAGAGTAGATTTATCATAATTGACTTTCTGTCCAGAGGCATTACAGAAGTTGTAAACTATACCCTTCAAGGTAACAACCTCTTCTGGAGTAGCTATACCAAAAAATAGAGAATCATCAGCAAAAAATAGTTTTGTAATAACTGGTCGATAGCCTGTAGATCTGAAACCTTGTAGTCTTCCTTCAATAACTGCCTTGTTAATTAAACCTGTGAATCCTTCAGAGCACAACAAGAAAGGTATGGTGATAAAGGATCACCCTGCCTCAAACCTCTTGAGGGTTTGAAAAATTCAATCTTTCCTCCATTAATGAGAATGGAATAAGTAAATGTGGTAACACAGTTCATAATAAGCTTTTTAAACATATGTGGAAAACCCAGCTTGTCCATACACCCTTGTAAATAATTCCATTCTATTCTATCATAAGCCTTGGACATATCAAGTTTGAGGGAGAAAAAACCATTACCTTTGCTTTGTTTCTTCATGGAGTGAATAGTTTCAAAGGCTATAATCACATTAGCAGTTATTTATCTCTGAGGCACAAAAGCACTTTGAGAATCATCAATAATGTAATGAAGAACCCGTTTCATCCTATTAGCAAGAATTAGGCATCAACTTGTAAATGACATTACACAAAGCAATGGGTCTAAAATCAGTAGTATCCCTGGGCAAAGACACTTTGGGAATCAAAGCAATGCAAGTTTGATTAATTTCAGAGAAGTCTGTAGCCTCATTAAGAATTTTCAGAATCAACTTGGTAACATCATTACCAATAATATCCCAGTAGGTTTGGTGTACGGATTTAAAAGACACTTTGGGAATCAAAGCAATGCAAGTTTGATTCAAAGCTTCCACAACATCTTCTTTGGTGTACGGCTTTAAAAGAGAATCACAAATATAGTGGTTAATTTTAACAGGGATAGCATCAAGAACTTCATCAAGTTGGGAAGTAGTATCAGCCTTGAATAAACCCTTGAAATAATCCAAACAGACCTGAGCAATATCTGATTCTTGAGTATTCCAGTTTTTATAAGCATCAAAAATACCCCTGATTTCATTTATTTTCTTCCTGGCAGAACATTTCATGTGAAAATAAGAAGTGTTTCTATCACCTTCTTTTAACTATAAAGCTTTAGATTTTTGCCTCCAGTCCATTTCCTCCTTAAGCAGAGCACTGTTGATTTCACTTTGGACAAATTTTATGTTATGAAGATTCCTTTCATCAGTGTACTGATCTCTAAGAATGAAAAGTTGCTTCTGTAAACTTTCAAGCTCTTTTGTCTTGTTCCTCCTGGTTCTTCTGTCCCAATTGTGGAGATGGGTGGCCATTTGTTGAATAGTACCATTAAAAGATGTAACAGAAGAACTTGAATAGTGCCACTGCTGTTCAATTAATTTCCTGCAGTCATCACTCTTTTTCCAGCTGTAAGGGAACTGAAATCTTCTTTTCTGAATGTGTCTCTGTTTCTGAGAAAGAAGATGAATCATAATGGGATTATGATCACTGTTAGATTTGTCCTGAACATCAACATAAGAGTGACTATACATATCAAGAAAAGAGTAATTAGTTAGAACTCTATCCAATTTCTCTTTGGTATGATGTCTGCCTTGTCTGTTGTTTGCCCAAGTGAAAAAACTTCCAGTGGTTGGGAGCTGATTAAGACCACAGTGTCTTATACATTTTCTGAAATTTTCCATTTGAGCTTCACTTCTCAATGAAGAGCCCCAGTATTCATGATGGCCAGTGATCTCATTAAAATCTCCCATAACTAACCAGGGGGTTAAGGGATCTGGGGGTTTGAGTCTTCTCAAAAGTTCCCAAGATAAGTCTCTGAGAGAAGTATCAGGATCTCCATAGAAACCTGTAAGGTAAAACCACTTGGAAGTGTCTTGGGAATCATAAATTTTGCAGTGAATAAAATACTTAAGATATTTCAAAACATGAAGGTTTACGTCTTCTTTCCAAAGAATTGAAAGACCTCCAGAAAGGCCTATTCTTGGCACATGCAGGCCATGCTTGTACTGTAACTTGATTCTAATGCTTTTTGCTTTCCTGTGATCCAATTTTGTTTCAATGAGAAACACAATCTGAGGAACCTCAACCCTCACTATGTGTTTGAGGGCTAGGAATGCACGAGTGTTCCCCAAACCTCGTACATTCCAAATTTGCAAAATATCTACATTAATCATTTATATTCGACCACTCCTGATTAAACGGACTTTTTAGTTCAATCGTTCACTTACCTCAGCTCATTCAAACATCACCATTTTTTTTATGGAACAAACAACACCATTGACTAAGGGCTAGTTTGGGAATGCTGTGCGGTGCTAGAAAGGTGCTGTGTAAAAACACTGTGAAAAAGCTGATGTGAATTCTCGAAGAAATGTTGTTTGGTAAATATTACGTAAAAGCTGCTGTGAAATTTTGATATAGTAATTTTGTGTTTGGTAAAATAAACTGAAAAGTTGCCGTGAGAAGGTAAAATGGAAAAAATATATGACAACTGTCATTTCCTTAAAGATAACTATTGATATTTTAAAAATTTGTAAGGTCAAAATCAGTTGTAGATAAATTAATCAAAAGCACTTTATGGAAAAACATCTCCCCCTTGCTTCCTGAAACTGTTGTGGGACAGCAGAAACTGCCCGAAAAAACATAAATTTTATTTTTACCAAACTAAAACTGCTTCTGCTGTCGGAAAGCAGTTGTGCTGGCCGCAGAAGCATTTCCAAACTCACCCAAAGAGGTGAAAGTCCAATGAAGACAATTTGTTTATTCCAAAGAAGCCCAGTGACAATGAGTTGGCTTCATCACTTAGTTACTTGCAGTCCTTTCCGCAACGAAATTTAAATTTCATGGATTGGATTGAGGTGATGTTTGGATTTTTTGCTTTGAAGGCACTGGATTTGTGCCAAATCAATGCAGGACTCTTAAAGGATAGGGTAAAAGACATTTTCCACCCTCCAATTATGGACAAAAGATATTTTGCCCCCTGATTTATGAAAAGAGATATTTTGCACCCCTGTTAACGGATGGATGGTGGACAGATAGCACCCATCTGTTACAATCTGTTGGTGGAAGGGTGCAAACTGTCTTTTTGTGACCATTTTACCCTTACGAATTGTGGAAAAATAATATTTTTTTTTGTTTATTATTGACTTCATGTGTTCTTGATGTTCTTGATGTTCTTGGTGTTCTTGAACACCACCACCCCCACCACAACAAAAACAACAACAAAAAACAACAAATATGTTGCATCAAATAGAGAAGAAAGAGAACCACGAACATTTCACATCTGCTTCATTTCCCAACCAAGAACAATTATACAACTGCTCCAAATGAATCAAAACCCAAATACAAATTGAACCAACAAACCCAGAATCAAAACCCCAATGAATTAACTGGAAACATATACAACACTATGCACATACACTCTATACAGCAACCCATATTTTCAACAGAAGGAGAAGAAACAAACCCCCCAAGCGAATGCACATGAAATTTGACAAGTAGCCAGACACAATAAGACAAAAACACAAAAAATACCTCCCTCTATGGCTTCAGTTGCAACTGCTCTCCCCATTTATCTCTCTCTGCGACTAAGTGAGTTCTACTGGTTTGTTTCGAGTCTGAAACGAAGCATCTCTCGGCATCTCAACGAGACCTCTCGCCCCCAGACCTCTCAGTTCCAGCTCTCAGATGTACCCACTTCAGTCTCATGACTCGCCGATTTCCGATCGAAGCTTAGTTCTCTCTCCTTGCCGTCCGATCTCGCTTCCCACTGCTTTGATCCTCTCCGATTCGTTATCGAACCCGACATCTGCGCTTCGATTTACTCAGCCGTCTCACTCTCCTCCAATTACAGCATCTACGGACTCATACCCAAATTGATTTCCAAATTGGCCCATCCACAATTGGCCATCTTCCCTCCAACAACAGATCGAACGAGGTGGTGGTCACAGAGATGGCGGCGGCGGCGAGGGAGGGAGAAGAAGAAGGAGATGGAGATGGAGACACCCACCTCTACCTCACGCTTTTTTTTCCGATAGTACACTCATCACCACCGCCATCGGAAACATGTGTCGTGGTGGACGGACGTATGTTTTCGTCGACCAAGATCTGGCGTTAGCAGTCACAGGTGCGGTGGAGGGAGGAGGTCTGGTCCGTGTGTAGTCTGTGAGATGATTTGGGTAATAGAGAGAGAGAGAGATAGAGTTGAGTGGCTAGGGTTAGAAATGAGTGAAGATGGGGGCGAATGGGTATTTACATAGGTGTAAATTTCTTTGATCTTGAGGGCAATATTGTCTTTTCTCCCCTCCGTTAGTCCTCCGTTAATTTTCAACTCTGACAGGGGTGCAAAATGTCTTTTTCCATAAATCAGGGGGCAAAGTGTCTTTTTTCTATAATTGGAGGGTGGAAAATGTCTTTTACCCTAAAGGATATCCAAATATTGAATTTGACTCCAAATCCCCACAAATTCAAATCAGCCTCAGAACCACAGTCATCCAAACAGGCAGATATAAAACTTATTTTGGCGTGGAGGAAGTGTATAGTAGCTATTATCGGTAGAAATAAATACAGAGTACAATCCATACAATTGGTAAGGTCATCTACTTTTGTCGACATTAAAAAAGAGGGTCATTCACCAACTCATGTTTCACCACATGTATTAAAAAAGAGGGTCATTCACCAACTCATGCTTCACCACATGTATAGCAAATGACAACTGTAGACCTGAATTTCTCATGAACTTCTATGTGGCACATCGTTTGTGGTACGAGTAATCAATACAGCAGGATCACCAATGTTTTCCTTTTGTGAGAGAGACGTCTTAAAAACTTGTCATAGCGCTATTGTATACTCTTTCTTTCTTATTTTTTAAAATTTCTTTTTTGATACGTTCTTTCTGATTCTTCAAAATTTCCTAAACAAAAACTTTTTTACATAAAAAATACTATCATACGCTTTATGAAAAAATCCCAATCCTATTTTAATCAGGCCTAACTAATAAGAACTACCAAAGTAATTCAATTAATTAAGACCAATAAAAAAATACTAGGCCAATTAATCTACATTACCCAAACAGCCCAAACATTAGATACCCTAAATCTAACAAAACACACCCTCACGCTACAATCCAATCGGCACATTTTCTCTGTTCTTCTCAGATTTTGACAAACCCTACTCACCTACCTTCAATCACAACTACCCATCTCCCTCACGGGTGATACCTTTCTCAATAATTCATGAAGAACAAAGGAAGAAGATGAAGAAGAAAAACAATATTTACATTCATTGAATTATTGAAGATGGAAGGGCCGAGAAAATATGTACAGAGAAAGCAAAGAGCCGTTGGATCAGAACACGGTGGATCAAACGGCTATAAATCAATCAGCTAGAAACCCTAACGTTTCCCTAACATATTAGAGGAGTGGAGTGGGCATAGACAATAATGGATTTTATATTACAACCCATGAATACAAAATAATAGAGCCCATAAGGGTGACACAAAAACTAAAGCCCAAAGGAAGATTGGGCTAATATCCCCCTTTAAGCTGATGAGGGGCTGCAAACATAGTTTAGTCTTGAACTTGTCGAACTCCGTAATTGGCAAAGACTTGGTGAAAATATCCGCAACTTGAGATTTACCTGAAATGAAGGAAAGAATAAGTTCTTTTCGAATAGCTTTTTCGCGAACATAATGATAATTGATCTCAATGTGTTTAGTACAGGCATGAAATAAGGGATTAGCAGTAAGTAAAATGGCAGAATAGTTATCTGTCCAAATTGTAGGTGGATGAGGTAATGTAAAGCGTAATTCAACAAAGAGATACTGAAACCAAGAGATGTTAGTCGCAGCCTTGGCTAAGGTACGGTATTCGGCCTCGGTAGAGGAGGGGGCGACGGTTGGTTGTTTCTTGGCGGACCAATGGACAAGATTGGGCCCAAGAAACACAACCAGCCCCGTAGTGCTGTGTCTATCGGTTAGGTCACCGACCCAATCAGCGTCCGTAAAGGATTGAAGGGGAATGTGACCCTTTTGATAAAACAAACCATGGGATTTAGTCCCCTGAAGGTAGCGTAAAATGCGCTTTGCATCACTGAGATGTAAAGTGGTGGGAGAGTGAACAAATTGACATAAGTGGTTAACGAAGAAAGCTAACTGGTCGACTAAAAACAAGATATTGAAGAGCGCCTAGTAATTGGCGAAAAATATAAGGTTTGGGAAGAGGATCCCCTTGATTGACATGGTATTTAATTCCGGCGGCCAAGGGAGTGGGACTTGGTTCGCAAGTGCTCATATTGAACCTTGCTAGAAGGTCAGTGATGTATTTCTCCTGAGAGTAAAATGTCTGGGGCCGTGCGTGAAACTGGAAGGCCCAAAAAGTAAGTGAGAGGCCCCAAGTTAGTCATATCAAATTCTGACCCAAGTTTGGGGACTAAAACTGTAATGTGGGGATATCATTTCCCGTAAATATAATGTCATCGACATATAACAATAAGATAGTAATGTGATGGTTTGAATGTCGAATAAAAAGTGAAGAGTCCGCATGAGAAGCAATAAAAGCCAAAGAAAGCAAATTTGATAAGAAGCGCTCAAACCAAGCGCGAGGAGCTTGTTTGAGGCCGTAGATTGATTTATGTAATTTACACACGTAATCTGAAAATTTGGGGTTGATAAAACCAGATGGTTGCTTCATATACACAGTTTCACGTAAATAACCATGTAGAAATGCATTTTTAACATCAAGCTGCTGAAGAGGCCAATCTAAACTGGAAAAAAGTGCTAAAATGCAGCGAACGGTTGTATTTTTGACAACGAGACTAAATTTTTTGTCGTAGTCAATGCCGGGGTTTGGTGAAACCCTTTGGCGACTAAACGTGCTTAATAGCGAGAAACAGTTCCATTAGGGTGAAACTTGATTTTAAGAACCCGTTTGTTCCCAATGATATGTGTAAATGGTAAAGCTGGAACACGACTCCACGTTTGTTCTTGTATGAGGCTTTCAAATGTAGGGTTTTTATTCATGGATGCGCAACGGAAGCATAAACAAACATAAAACCATGAAAAACCCTCCAAGGATCACAAGTCAAGAGACATAACGATGGTAAGGGTTAGAAATCATAAACACACCTTAGGGTTCTCCTTTGATGACTTCAAACACGAATTGTGTCACGTTCTCTATGGTTGATCCACGCCTAGAGTTAATCCTAGATCTCCCAAGTCCTTGGTGCTAGCCCGGAAGAGGAAGAGGAAGAAGAATCACGCAAAACGAGACCCAAAAGGAGGGTCTCGGCCTCCTTTGGCCGACGGGGACGGGGCGGCGGCAAGGGGGCAGTCGGCTCCCTTATTGCTTGCTTTCTCTCCTTTTGTTCTCTCCCACTCTTTGCTATGTTCACTTAATGAGCATAAGTTATGTGGGAAGGAAGGAAGGAAGGTCCTTTATATAGTCCAACAACTCCTTGTTAACTACCTAAAGGACTTATTCTAGTCCTACTAGAATTCAGTTTAGTCCCTTCCTTGCAAATTAGTCCCTGCTAAGTTTGCAAGGTTTTGCAAAGTGATCCTTCTAATTAATTAATCCAATTAATTAATTCCCAAATCTAGTTCAACTCTATGTAGCGTATGACCCCATAGGTTCTATCTAGTTGGTAGCAACTATTTGCTAATATGGAGCGGTCTCTAGCAAAACATCCATTCTAGCCAACTAATAGAATAGTCATCTTGACAACCTTTGTACAAGTAATTGTCTCATTCCTTTGTTTCCATATCCGGATTGGACAAGAGACATACAAGTCAAGTCACACTCGTATATCCAATCCACAGTTTCTCGATCCATGGGAATAGCCTTATTCGTGCAAATAACATCAATATCCCATATTGACTTATTTGAGTCTGGCCAGACATTCTATAAGCACTATCCCTCGAGTGGCCTAGGATATTTGCTCCCGTTATGTGGGAGGGACAAATTCTATCTACGTCCACTAAGATCTCTAAGCTTGCTTCTTATTGTATCCAGTACACGCCTTTATAACTACCCAGTTACGGTGTAGCGTTTAACGCTACCAAGATCACAATAATCCACAACTAGAATATCTAGTGACTTCAATTCTAAGGATGACAATACCATTGCATCGCGAGAAGCGCTTGTGACTCAACATAACGTGTATGTAGCCTTCTCGGAGATGGGTCAATCCAGTGCAACATTCCCTAATGCACACATATGTGTTGGATCGTGATATCTGCATATCAATCCAACCACATACTAGTCTATAGATGATTGTACCATTTAATCATTATATTAGACTAGGGATATTTAAGATAAACAACACAATTGTAAATCTAAGGACTTCATTATATTAAGTATCCAATAAATAATAAATGAATTTCTAGCCACAAATAATTCATACTAAACTAGATTGCCTCTAGGGCATCTATTCCAACAGTCTCCCACTTGCACTAGAGCCAATCTGGCGCATCTCGTATGCCCATACTCCTAGTGTGCCCTTCATGCTTCCACTGCGTGAGAGGCTTTGTAAGCGAGTCTGACAGATTATCATCTATAGGAATCTTGCATATCCGAACGTCTCCCCTATCGATAATGTCTCGAATCAGATGAAACTTCCTGGGCACGTGCTTGGACTTCTGGTGCGACCTGGGTTCCTTCGATTGCGCGATCGCCCCAGTGTTGTCACAGAACAACTCAACTGGATCCGCAATGCTAGGGACCACACCAAGTTCAGAAACAAACTTTCTGATCCAAACAGCTTCCTTTGTTGCGCCATTTGCAGCAATGTACTCAGCCTCTGTTGTAGAATCAGCTACCAACACTTGCTTGGAACTCTTCCAGCTCACCGCTGCTCCATTCAGGCAAAACACATATCCCGATTGTGATCTAAAGTCATCTCTGTCGGTTTCGAAGCTTGCATCAGTGTAACCCCTTACACGCAACTCTTCCTCACCGCCAAATATCAAGAAGGCATCCTTAGTTCTTCTCAAGTAATTTAGGATGTTCTTGACTGCAATCCAGTGACTCTCACCTGGATTGGATTGGTATCTGCTTGTCATACTCAAGGCATATGACACATCTGGTCTAGTACATAACATGGCGTACATGATAGATCCTATGGCCGAGGCATAGGGGATTCTACTCATGCGTTCCTTCTCAATCTCATTGGAAGGACAACCACTCTTCGAAAGACTGATTCCATGTGACATGGGCAAGAATCCCTTCTTGGAATCTTGCATGTTGAACCGCTTCAACACCTTGTCAATATATGTAATTTGACTTAGGCCTAGCAACCTCTTAGATCTATCTCTATAGATATTTATACCGAGTATATAGGCTGCTTCCCCTAAGTCCTTCATTGAGAAACACTTTCCTAACCAATCTGTAACAGATTGCAGCATGGGAATGTCGTTTCCAATGAGTAGTATGTCATCCACATACAAGACCAGAAAAGCTACAGAGCTCCCACTAACCTTCTTGTAGACACAAGACTCATCTTCGTTTCTGATGAAGCCAAACTCTTTGACCACTTCATCAAAACGTCGATTCCAACTCCTAGAAGCTTGCTTCAATCCATAAATGGATCGTTGCAGCTTACAGACTTCGTTGGCTTGCTTTGGATCTTCAAAACCCTCCGGCTGTATCATATACAAGTCCTCGAGGACATTCCCATAAAGGAATGCTGTTTTGACATCCATCTGACATATCTCATAGTCGTGGTATGCTGCAATTGCAAGTAGGATTCGGATGGATTTGGTCATAGAGACTGGTGAAAAGGTTTCATCATAGTCAATACCATGAATCTGTCTGAATCCTTTAGCCACCAATCGGCCCTTATAGGTAATCACATTACCATCCATGTTGATCTTCTTCTTGAAGACCCACTTGCACCCTATGGGCCGCGCCCCATCGGGTGGTTCCACCAAAGTCCATACTTTGTTGGTATACATGGATTCCATCTCGGATCTCATGGCTTCCAGCCACTTCTGAGAGTCTGGGCCACTCATGGCCTCCTCATAGGTAGTAGGCTCATCATCTATGAGCATCGTGTCACTGAAATCGGTCACGAGAAGTCCATACCTCTCGGGTTCCTGGCGCACTCTACTAGATCTACGAAGCTCTTGTGTTACCTGAACAGGTTGCTCCACAACTGCTTGTGGTTCCTGTTCATGTTCCATAATCGGTTCGGTGATTTGTGGTTCTTGAACCTATTCAAGTTCTACATTCCTCCCACTTGCTTCTTTAGAGACAAATTCTCTTTCTAGAAACACGCCGGTCCGAGCAACAAACACTTTGTTCTCGGTTGGATTGTAGAAGTAGTAACCCTTAGTTTCCTTAGGGTACCCCACAAATTTGCACTTATCCGATTTCGGCCCTAATAAACGTTTTACATAGACATCGCAGCCCCAAATCCTTATGAACGACAGTGTGTGACGCCTCCCACTCCACATCTCATATGGTGTCTTCATGACTGATTTAGATGGAACACGGTTAATGGTGAAAGCTGCACTTAATAGAGCGTAGCCCCAAAATGATAATGGAAGATCGGTTTAACACATCATAGATCGAACCATATCCAATAGGGTTCGATTTCTCCTCTCGGACACGCCATTCCATTGTGGCGTTCCGGGTGGAGTGAGTTGGGACACGATCCCACACTCTCTAAGATAGTCGTCAAACTCTTGGCTTAAGTATTCTCCTCCACGATTCGACCGTAGGGCCTTGATACTTTTTCCAAGTTGCTTCTCTACTTCATTTTTGAATTCTTTGAATACTTCAAAGGATTCGGATTTTGCCCTCATGAGATACACAAATCCATATCTACTGTAATCATCAGTAAATGTAATGAAGTAGACATAACCACCTCTGGCAGGCGTGGCAAATGGCCCACACACATCGGTATGTATGAGCGCCAATTGCTCACTAGTCCTCTCACCTTTCTTATTGAAAGGGGACTTTGTCATTTTTCCCAATAAACAAGCCTCACATGTCTCATATGATTCAAAATCAAATGAGTCTAGTAATCCATCCTTATGGAGTCTAGATACACGTTTCTCATTTATGTGGCCTAAACGACAGTGCCATAAATAAGCAGTATTTAAATCATTTATTTTAATCCGCTTGGTATTAATGTTGTAGACAGGATTGCTTAGATCAAGGACATAAAGTCCATTAAATAATTGCGCACTAAAATAGTGAATATTATTTAAATAAAAGGAATAACAATTGTTCTTTATTGAAATAATAAAACCATCCTTGTCCAAACAAGAAATAGCAATAATGTTTCTGCTCATAGCAGGCACAAAATAGCAATTATTTAATTCTAAAACTAATCCTGAAGACAGAGATAGCTCGCACACGCCTATGGCCAACGCAGCAACCTTTGCTCCATTCCCAACGCGCAGATCTACCTCCCCTTTAGCCAATCTCCTACTTTTCTTTAGATCCTGCATATTTCGAAAAATATGAGATCCACATCCAGTATCTAATACCCATGATGTAGAGAAAGTTAAATTGACATCTACAACAAAATTACCTGGTGGTGGTGGAATCACTATTCCAAGCCTCTTGTCCTCCAGATATTTTGGGCAGTTCTTCCTCCAGTGTCCAGGCTGACTGCAATAGTGACACTCACCTTTAGTCACGCCCTTGGCAATGCCACCAACAGGCTTAAGGGCAGGTTCCTTGGACTTGGCAACTGATTTGCCTTTGCCCTTGGAGGAAGAGGCAAACCTTTTGCCCTTTCCTTTCTGTACCATCATTATGGCCTTCCCCTTACCCTTGTTGATGCTCTGTTCAGCCGTCCTCAACATATTGAGTAAATCCGGCAGTGGTTTAACGATCTCGTTCATGTTATAGTTCATAATGAACTGTCCATAACTCTCGGGCAACGATTGCAACACGAGATCGGTTGCCAACTCTTGGCCGACCGGGAACCCAAGTCGGGCGAGATTCTCCAAGTACCCGATCATTCGGAGTACATGGGGTCCTGCCGGATTCCCTTCTGCCAGATGACATTTGAACAGCGCCTTTGAGACCTCATACCTTTCTACCCTCGCCTGCTCTTGGAAGAGCTGCTTTAGATGTTCGGTCATATCGACAGCATTCATGTTTTCGTGTTGCTTCTGAAGCTCAGAAGTCATGGTGCAAAGCATAAGGGAGGCCGCATCATTAGCGTCATCAACACGCTTTTGATACGCCTTTAAGGCAGCAGGTGTTTGGTTCTCTGGACCTTCTGGAACATGCTCCTCTATTGCGTACAGTTTCTTCTCTTGCTTGAGAACAATTCTCAAGTTTCTGTACCAATCAAGGAAGTTGGTTCCAGAGAGCTTGTCCTTCTCAAGGACAGATCGTAGGGAATGTTGTGAACTCGATGAGTTGTTTGCCATTTGGAATTCTACAAAAGGAAAATACGCAAGTTTTAGTATTTGTGAATATTTGACTATATTCAATAATGGCTAGTTTATCAAATATAGCTCCCACTATTTTTCTACGGATTAGTAACCCTCAAGATATTAATGCGGAAAATATCCTTATATTTTCTAGTGGGCCAAGATCCATCTTTCATCTCCTTATGAGCATGCTTTGGCAAGTCACCCATTATTTGACTAGTTTAGGTAGGAACAATTTCAATTGCATCCCATATGCAACTCTTGGTTCAATTGGGCAAATAACTCCTTATTTATCCATCCTTATGGATAATCCCAATTGATTGCCTCTAGGTTTCTTAATCAAATTAATAGCCTAGTTGTGTTCAACCTCTTATCTAAACAATTGCACATTGTTACGTGCCATCGCATTCCATCATGATGAACCAAGTCGCCATGCTTTGGCACGAACGAGCTTGGTAAATAATGATGATAATGAGTGTTTAAATAACGAGAAGGCAAGAACACAATATTTGAATTTTGAGGGATTTTAAATTCAATTTTAATTGTTTTGTTGATCAATATCAACTAATCTATCTATTTGAGTTTGGGCACAACTCCAAATAATAGATCCGGGTTGTCTAATTATCTTATTATCCTAATTGCATGCATCATCCATACACCAACCACACAATAATAAGACAATAAAATAAACAACCACAAAACAAAAATTAAACGTGATGTGGATATGGCCTTTTCTAGACTAAGATAATTCCAAGCCAATGGAATTATCTATGAACCCTAAAACAAACACATCTCCATGCGTCTTGAACTTTTGGTCCATCCTTCATAGTCTTGTGGAATGCTCCATGCTTTAGGCTCCATCTTTTGTGGCTTATTTGGCTTTGGGCTTCTTTTCTTCAATCTTGGCTAACAATCTACTTTATCTAGCACTAGCTAATATCTATACTAAATAAAATAAATCTCACAAGTTGAGAAAAAAAATGGCACGCAGGCCATAAAACCCTAATTAATTATTACAATTAATTGATCAGCTCGCAGGCCGCAAAACCAAACCACAAAATTAAACATCCACATCAAACCACATCCTAAGGCCATATCCAATCACCATGCGATTTGCACATAAACAGTTAAAATCCAATTTTAACGCGCTTGGTCAATTTTAATTGATTTTAGGATTTCTAGGGTTAAAACGGTCCATGGGCCCAACAATCAAATTGCCCGGGCCCAATAAGGTGAACCACAAGGTCCTAGGGCCGGCCCGGCCCAAAAACCACAAGCCTAGGCCGCGGGTTAGGGCCGCCCGGCCCCTAGGGCGGCCAATCTTGGGCGGCAAGCAAGGGGGGCGGTCCCTAGGTGGGCCGAACCTCCCTATGGGAGTTGTTTCCAAAACAACTCCCTTGCTTGGTGCCCAAGTTTGGTTGTTTCCTTGTTTTGGGAGAACTCCTTCTTCCCCAAGGATGCCCAAACCCTAGATCTAAGATCCTAAAATTTCTCAAACTCACCAATTCATGCATCCAATGCAAAAATTGGATCTTGTTATGATTAATTATTGACAAATTGTATCCCATGCTTGATTTGTCTTCTTTTACGCGATAAACAATCAAATTAAGGTGTAAAACAACAAAAACGTAACACATAAACCACGTTTATGCTCTACGACCTGTGGCTCTGATACCACTGTAGGGTTTTGATTCATGGATGCGCAACGGAAGCATAAACAAACATAAAACCATGCAAAACCCTCCAAGGATCACAAGTCAAGAGACATAACGATGGTAAGGGTTAGAAATCATAAACACACCTTAGGGTTCTCCTTTGATGACTTCAAACGCGAATTGTGTCACGTTCTCTATGGTTGATCCACGCCTAGAGTTAATCCTAGATCTCCCAAGTCCTTGGTGCTAGCCCGGAAGAGGAAGAGGAAGAAGAATCACGCGAAACGAGACCCAAAAGGAGGGTCTCGGCCTCCTTTGGCCGACGGGGACGGGGCGACGGCAAGGGGGCAGTCGGCTCCCTTGTTGCTTGCTCTCTCCCCTTTTGTTCTCTCCCACTCTTTGTTATGTTCACTTAATGAGCATAAGTTATGTGGTAAGGAAGGAAGGAAGGTCCTTTATATAGTCCAACAACTCCTTGTTAACTACCTAAAGGACTTATTCTAGTCCTACTAGAATTCAATTTAGTCCATTCCTTGCAAATTAGTCCCTACTAAGTTTGCAAGGTTTTGCAAAGTGATCCTTCTAATTAATTATTCCAATTAATTAATTCCCAAATCTAGTTCAACTCTATGTAGCGTGTGACCCCATAGGTTCTATCTAGTTGGTAGCAACTATTTGCTAATATGGAGCGGTCTCTAGCAAAACATTCATTCTAGCAAACTAATAGAATAGTCATCTTGACAACCTTTGTACAAGTAATTGTCTCATTCCTTTGTCTCCATATCCGGATTGGACACGAGACATACAAGTCACACTCGTATATCCAATCCACAGTTTCTCGATCCATGGGAATAGCCTTATTCGTGCAAATAACATCAATATCCCATATTGACTTATTTGAGTCTAGCTAGACATTCTATAAGCACTATCCCTCGAGTGGCCTAGGATATTTGCTCCCGTTATGTGGGAGGGACAAATTCTATCTACGTCCACTACGATCTCTAAGCTTGCTTCTTATTGTATCCAGTACACGCCTTTATAACTATCCAGTTACGGTGTAGCGTTTAACGCTACCAAGATCATAATAATCCACAACTAGAAGCGCTTGTGACTCAACATAACGTGTATGTAGCCTTCTCGGAGATGGTTCAATCCAGTGCATCATTCCCTAATGCACACCTATGTGTTGGATCGTGATATCTGCATATCAATCCAACCCCATACTAGTCTATAGATGGTTGTCCCATTTAATCATTATATTTGACTAGGGATATTTAAGATAAACAACACAATTGTAAATCTAAGGACTTCATTATATTAAATATCCAATAAATAATAAATGAATTTCTAGCCACAAATAATTCATACTAAACTAGATTGCCTCTAGGGAATCTATTCCAACATCAAATTCCTCATCCATAGCTATTCGCCTCTGGGAATGCTTGGAAGCCTCAGTATAAGTAGTGGGATCAGTTTGTGAAGAGTGAATAGAAGAAGCAGAAAACCTAGATTTAGCTATAGGAGTTAAGTTTGAGTGAAAAAGCAATTTTTCCTGAAGATGCCTGATTTGATGCCATCTTCATAGGATGGCAGACTGAGTTTCCAAGTCTGGACATGGAAAAGTAAGCCTAGCAGAGGTGGGTGGTGGAGCCACAAGTGAAGGGACTTGAACCCCAGACGGGTGCAGTACAGTGGGATCCTCGGAGAAGGTTTCTGGACCTTGATTGAAACCAGGTGTAGTATCTCTCTCGGAACCTTGGTTAAATCCAGGTGTAGTGTTAGTTCTGTGAACAATGTATGAAGTTGTGGGAGCTAAGAATATGAGCAGTATCTGACTCTACATAGTTTGGAGTGCCTGAAAACACAAAAGATGGAGAATGAGAGCAGTGTTGTATAGGAGAAGAAGGACAAGGAGGACAAGTAGATTTTGAGTAAGGAAAATTGAATTCATCGAAAAACAACATCTATGCTAATAATTTTTCTTGGAGATTTTATCAAAGCAAAGGTAACCCTTGTATCCTTCAGCATAACCCATAAATACACACTGTTTTGTTTTTGGTTCAAGTTTAGATGTAATGTAAGGTCTAAGGCAGGGGTAACATGCACAACCAAAAACACGAAGAAATTTGTAGTTAGGAGCAGATTTAAATAGCACTTCATAAGGAGATTTATTGTTAGTGACTTTACTAGGCATGTGATTAATTAAGTAAGTGGCTGTAGCCACAACATGGTACCAAAAGTATTTAGGCAGAGAAGCATTTTGAAGCAAAGTTACAACAAATTCAACTATATGTATGTGTTTGCGTTCATCAATACCATTTTGCTCAGGAGTATGAGGAAAACATTTTTGATGTGAAATGCCATTTTCTCGTATTGATTACAGAAATTGAAAATCTGTATACTCACCAACCCCATAAGAACGGAGGATTTTAATTGAATAATCGAAGAGTTTTTCAATGACCACCTTAAATTTCTTACAAGAGCCATGAACTTCAGATTTCAATTTCAATGGAAATAACCAAGTAAAGAGACGGAAGTCATCAATAAAAATTATATAATATTTATAGCCATGATAGGATAAAGTGGATGCAGGTCCCAGAACATCAGAGTGAATCAAGTGAGGGGGGATCAGAAACAGATTCGGAAACAAGATAAGGTAATTGTTTCATTTTACCAGCCAAACATGCTTCACAAATAGTCCTTGATTTTGACACAGAGCCAGAACATGAAAGACGTTTAATTAAAATAGCAAGGGATGCGTGACCCGTTCGAGAATTCCATAGATGAGTCTGAAGATTTTGTCCCATGTGAGCTTGAGGACCAGATTGCAGAGAGAGAGAGAGAGAGAGAGAGAGAGAGAGAGAGAGAGAGAGAGGATATATGGGGTAGATTCCATTTCTACTCAGAACCTGATATAATATTTTTTCCTTAGTAATGTCCTGAATGCAAGGTTTTAGAGAAAGTAAATGAATGATTAGCAGTTGTAAGAATAGCTGGACCAGAGTGTTGAATAGGTGTGAACACACGAATCCCTCAGAGAGATCCAAGTGTGCACCTCGAGTAGATGATAGAAACACAGAGAGATGTAGGGGTGTGTAGGGAGAGAGTAAGCACTGGTGACTGCTCGAGAGAGAGACAGTAGGATGAGAGAGAGTAGTTGCTTAGCGTTCCAAGGACTGAGTGATATCGGTCTGTGCTCATCCGTTGTGTAATGGAAAGCTAACTATTCTATATATAGTGGGGAAGTGACCGTTGAGGGGGTTAATGCACCATAAATGGCGGCTTAATGATAGACCCCAAATGGCACGTTTGACCGTGTATATAGGAACCGTCACGTATCTGCCCGCAAGTATCGGAGACTGTTATGAGATCAGCCACATTTACGGGACACGTAAGCCTAGAACCTCTCAGTCAGTTACCAGAGGTCCCGCGCGAGCTTGGTTGTCGCACGCGCGCGACGGGCCTTACCCTAGCCTCCAAACCACTAAGTCCCTACAAGTCCCGTGTTGGTATGCGAGGGCCCTGTCTCGCAGCCCCCACGTGGACAAGCATAGATAGTTGTCCGGTGTGTCTGGAGCACAGCTAGGTATGCTGGATTGCTGCCACGTGGCTATGATCTGCTTGTATGGAAAGCTGTATCTACATTAGCCCCCTTTTGCGCGATTGTCACGCGCGCGACCGTTGTGCAGTCGCGCAAAATCAGTCGTGCGTGAGCCCCACGCAGATCCTTTGCTTTTTGAACTAGAATTACCTTAGCCCCCAGTCATAGCCATGATTTCCTAGGGTTTGGGGAGTGCCATTTAGACTCTGACGAAGCGTGGCCATTGTCGAGTTAATCAAACATCACCCACTGAATCGTGGCTTGGAGTGCCTCTAAAGAAAGCCCTCCTCCAGCAGCTACTTGGGTGCATACGCTGGGATTGTCAGTGGTACTGAGAAGTCCCTCTTCCCATAAGGTCGCCTCATGAGAGGGGGACCGATCACCATCACTGACGTGTGCATCATAAGACATTCTAGACAGGTTGAGAAAGATCGAAGGTGGATGTTTCGCGTCAGGTTCACCAAATTGTGAAAAAACGAATCCCTCAGAGAGATCCAAGTGTGCACCTAGAGTAGATGATAGAAACATAGAGAGATGTAGGGGTGTGTAGGGAGAGAGTAAGCACTGCTAACTGCTCGAGAGAGAGACAGTAGGTTGAGAGAGAGTAGTTGCTTAGCGTTCCAAGGACTGAGTGATATAGGTTTGTGCTCATTCGTTGTGTAATGGAAAGCTAACGATTCTATATATAGTGGGGAAGTAACCGTTGAGGGGGTTCATGGACCATAAATGGGGGCTTAATGATAGACCCCCAACGGCACGTTCGACCGTGTATATAGGAACCGTTACGTATCTGCCCGCAAGTATCGGAGACTGTTATGAGATCACCCACATTTACGAGACACGTAAGCCTAGAACCTCTCAGTCAGTTACAAGAGGTCGCGCGCGAGCTTGGTTGTCGCACGCGCGCGACGGGCCTTATCATAGCCTCCAAACCACTAATAGGCAGAGATGAACCATTACCTACAGTAACTTGTTAATTACCATAATAGGACTCAATGAGAGAGATATATTTCATAACTCATCTGTCATATGGTTGGATGCTCCCGTGTCACTGAGGCAGAGCTCAGAAGATGGCTGGCACTGCTCTGAGGAAGAGGTGGCCATGGCGGATGTCTCCCATGGTACGCATAGTCCATGGGGTGATAGCAATCAAGTGCAGAATGGAAGTCAAAACCACAAATTTGGCATGTAACCTGTGCAGAGCCTCCTCGACCCGATCCAGATTTGCATCTTGGAGCTCCATAACCGTCACGAACCGAACCGTGGCAACCCGAACCGTTACCATATCCTGATCCGCGACCCGAACCGAACTTATAACCCGAACTTGACCCATATCCGGAACCACCCATTACTCGGGTTAGGGTTACTTAGGCCGGCTCGGGATAATTCGCAGTGACCACCACCCCATTGACTTGAACGTCCACCACGGTGGCCGGAGGGAAAGCGACCACCACGTCCAGATCGACCGCCGTAGGAGAAGAATGCGGTGGGATGAGAAGGGTTAGACTGAGGGATCTGGGATTCAAGCATCTGCTCTTCCGTCTTGAGAAACATGTAATTCCTCGGAAGGAGATAAGTTGAGAGTGAGTCCGGATCGAAGAGAGGAAGGAATTATATTCTGCCGGGAGGCCATTAATAGCATACAAAAGCATGTCATCATCTTCAATCAGCAGAGAGGAGACAACAAGTTTGTTGCGGAGGGAGGTGAGTTTCTGCATGTAGAGATCGATGGAGTCAGATCTCTTTTTGGTGGTCTGTAGATCGGATTTCACCTGTGGGATGTTGGATCTGTTTAGAGAGGCGTAGCGGCGTTCTAGGGTTAGCCAGACGGCGCGTGAAGTGGAGGAACCAATGACTTGAGTCAAAGCCTCGGTGGAAAGAGTGGCATTGAAGATCGTAGAGACCGCTTGGTCTTGCAAAATCCATGAAGAGACGGCTAGATTAGGAACCAGACTGTCGCGGGAAGGAATAAACTCTAGTGAACACACATAGATGCCATCGAGAAAGCCAAAAAGCGAGTGTGTGCGAAAAATAGTTTGAATATGGTGTTTCCAGAGGATAAATTGGAGCTATAGAGTTTAAAGGGTATAATGTTGTGTACATTTGCAAGTTAGTATACCGGCGGCTGCGCCGAACGTGGGTAAGAGCAACATGGGCTCTAATACCATGAGAGCTTTCTCAATAATTCATGAAGTTGCAGAAGAACAAAGGAAGAAGACGAAGAAGAAAAATATTTACATTCATTGAATTATTGCAGATGGAGGTGCAAAGAGAATATATACTGAGAAAGAAAAGAGCCGTTGGATCAGAACACGGTAAATCAAACGGCTAGAAACCCTAACTATACACTAACATATCAGAGGAGTGGAGTAGGCTTAGACAATAATGGGCTTTATATTACAGCCATGAATACAAAATAATAGAGCCCATAAGAGTGACACGAAAACTTAAGCCCAAAGGAGAGAGTGGGCTGGGTTCATCCAATTTCTCCTTCTCCATCTATATTTCTTTCTCCGAGAACGCTGTTCTCCGCTCTCTCACGAGGATTCGCCGCCGCGCCTAAGACAAGAAGAAGACGACGACGCCATCGTCACTACGGAAGAAGAAGATTGCCGTCGCCACCATTTCTCCCTCTCGCTATCTCTCCTCTCCTCTTGTCCACTCTTAAAATCTTCAATCTGTGTTTTTGCAGATCTGGACATGGAAGGGCTTGGGTTCAGGTTTGGGTGCACAACGCCGAGGAGGACTGTCGGTGTCCTTGGCAGCGTTGAGTTCGACGACGGCGGCAGTGTCCTTCACCTGAGACGTCATCCTCCTGCTTACCTTCTTTCCTTTCTTTCTTCTTCGTCTTCTTCTCCTTCTTTACGTAGATTCTGTAAAGTTGATGAAAGAAAGTGGAGGTAAAGTTGTCTTTTCGATTCAAAGCTAATAAAGCAACATTCCAGTTATTTGAAGAAGTAGAGAGAATGTAGGAAGTAACTTATTAGCCATCAAATCAAATTGGAGCAAACTAACTACTCCATATGCATCATCTTGCGTAGATTAATTTTTATTATTTGGATCTTTAGTTTTTGCTCTGTTTGCACTATATTTGTATTACTATTTGAATTTGATGCATCAGTGAATTTTCCTCATTTTTCGTAGTCATGGAAGGTTGATACGTGGTCACTTCCTCAGCAAGCAAAGGTAAAATGAAAAGGTTGTGGTTTATCTGCATTTGTTATTCCATAAAACTCTTGTACTGACATATATATTTGTATTACTATTTGAATTTGATGCATCAGTGAATTTTCCTCATTTTTCGTAGTAATGGAAGGTTGATACGTGGTCACTTCCTCAGCAAGCAAAGGTAAAATGAAAAGGTTGTGGTTTATCTGCATTTGTTATTCCATAAAACTCTTGTACTGACATACTCAAAGCATCAACTGCAAAATTTAATGAACTCCAAATCGGTCATGCTTGTCTTGGTACGAGCATGGACCGATTTAGTTTAGTTTGTTTTTATGATTTATTCTACTAGAGTGAATAAAATCTTAATTACTTAATGCATACTTCAGTTTGTTCAAACTAACACATTGTAACATTTACTTTAAAATATACTTATTGTATCATTCATTTAAAATTAATCTTATTGAAAGTGGTAAAATAGTTCATCCAAATACCATTCATATACTGAGGGTAATATTGTTAATACGAAGAATCCATATTAAAAAATAACAGCAAAACAAAAAAAATAGAAAACAAATTAGGATAAAGATAAGGGCCAATTCTTAAGCAACCTTTGTCCTGCCATTGATTGTGAATGAACGGTCGCACGAAATGAAGGCCACCGAATGGAACGACTTCTGTAAGAGAACAAGGTGCGCCTTTAAATTTAGTTCAAAGGATATCGTGAAACATTTTTTACTTGCAAAATTATTTTCATGTACCAATGTGTATAACATTTTGTGGGTTTGATTACCATTGGTTACTACACCCGGTCATCACCACCTCGCCAGCGAGCGCACAATCATATGTTATAAATACATGTGGGACATTTTCCTAATTTTACCATGAACACTATTTAAATTTTCTGACCGAAATAAGGGTATTAGTGTTATCTTTCGGAATTAGGGTGCGGCAAGTTCCCCACTGTGCCGCATCTAGCTCCACCCCTCCCTTAAGCTCTTGACGGCAACCACAACTAGGAAATATAGCTTGCTAACATAGTACCCCGAAAGTTAACTAATGTGAAAGTTCAAATTTGTAGGTTTACACCTCATTTCTTTATTTTGTAAATATTATGTTTTTTTTTTTGTCTTAACTGTTTGTCGTCTACTGAGTTCGAACTCAGGATCTGATGCAGGGACTTTTAAATGCTCTACCAATTGAGCTAACACTCATTTGCTGGAAATACTATGTTTTACTATATGTTAAACAAGTAATAAAATATAGTTGTCATATTTGAGATGCAATATTCTTTTTACCCAGTACATAGAATATCATATAAATTGCAAATGAGTGCTAGCTCAGTGGAATATCATATGAAGCCCCTGCATGAGGTCTCGGGTTCGAACTCGACTACATGATGTTATTCTAAAAAAAGAATATCACTAGAAATCATATTTTATTCTAAAAGTAGGCTCAAACTCAAAATATCATATAAATCATATGATATGTTAGGGTAAACGAAAGTTACCACCCTGACAAATGGATTAGTTCCATCCCGCTACCCTGACGTATGGAAATAGACACTCTACACATTTTTTGGATGGTGGCTAATGTTTGACTAGCAGAACGGAAAACAGACTATTTTACCCCTGAAATGTTATAAAATTACACCCTATATTACCCTAATCTCTCCTTACCCTCATTTCTAACCCTAAACCCCTCTCACTCTTACCCTCTTTCTCTCTTCCCGTGAACACAGCCGCCAAACCACCCACGTCTCCCTCACCTTTCCTCCCTCCCTCCTTTCCTCTCCAATCAAATTTCACCTACCACATGTTTCCCGTTCATTCGGCAGATTCCACCGGGCGAACATAATAGGAGTTAATTTGGGCAAAATTTCCTTCTTCTTCTCCTTCATCTCGGGGCCTTTGGGGAACGGAAGCGGCCGGAAGACTTTTGGAGTGAAGGAGAAACGCCGGTTTTGATCGACGCCTTGGAACCGGATTTAGAGTACCGTCAAGAAGAAGTACCGTCAAGAAGAAGTACAAATCAGAGAAATCCAAGATCTATCCTTATCTTCATCAATTTTTTTTATTTTCTTTCTTTTTTATATGCAGATGGGAGAGCAGAGAGAGAAGGGGGGCGGATTTAGAGTGAGAGAAATGGTCAATTTCTTGGCGGTTCCTCTTGGTTTGATTTCTTCAGTTTCTTGGGGTTCCTTTGGATTTGATATGAGGTTTGATTCGAGAGAACATAGAGAGTTAGAGATGAGTTGAGAGAAAGACGAAAGAGGGAAAGAGAAAAAAGAAGGAACACATCGAGGTGGAGGTAGCGGAGGAAGAAGAAGAAGAAGGCGACTTAGTCCTTTTGCTTCCGTGTTCCTAGAAAGAGGGAAAGAGAGGAAGCTTAATCTCTTCGTTCTTGTTGCTGGTTTGGGACAGGGGTGCGGAAGTGGTGGTTGTTTCGGTGATGGTGGGTCGGAATTTGTTTGGGGCTTTCTGGTGGTTCCAAATCCCTCTCTTTCTCTCTCATTAAGTAATTGGCTATCGTTGTCTTGTGGTGGTGTAGATCGAGAGAGAAAAATATTGCTGAAGCTTAATCTCGCCACCAGAATCTCTTCATACACCATTTTGGATCTAAATTGCTTGTTCGGTCCCGTGGAGACCTTTGGTCTGGGTAACTGAGGTCTACAAAGAAAGAATAGGGGACCTGTGGTTTTGAGGTTTATGGGTTTTGAATGGAGTTGATGGTCACAGGTTGGGATTTTTTTCTTGAATTTCTTGAGTGGTGGTGGTTGTGGTGTTACTTCGCATAATTTGATTAATCTTTGTGAAGGTATTTTTGGAGTCTATAGGATTCAATGCTATGTATTATATTCTGTGATTGGGTTTGAATCTTGAAATTGTGGTTAGATTTGTTGTTGAAGCTAAATCTTTATAGAAATTTTAGGTGTGTGTTCTTGGTGTTTTTAATGATAACGATGGTCAATATTGTCCCAAAAAATACACAGGGGAAAAGTTGTTTGAAATAATTCAATCACCCACATTTTTCACGAAACATAACCGAAGGGTGCTAAGTGTCCACGGAATATTCTGTTAAATGGGTGCATAGTGTGTTTTTCCATACGTCAGGATAGCGGGATGGAATTAATCCAATTGTCAGGGATGGTGTAGATATTGCTTTCTGGACAGGCAGATCTTGGCCATGTGGCAACCATCCGGCACACCATACTGTGCTCCACACACACTGGATCACCAGCCGCGCTGATCCACGTGGGGGCTGCGAGACAGGGCCCTCGCATACCACCGCACGGGACCTGTAGGGACTTAGTGGTTTGGAGCGTAGAGTAAGTCCTGTCGCGCGCGAGCTACAACCAAGCCTGCGCGCGACCTGTAGTAACTGCTTTTGAGAGATTTATGGCACGAGCTCCATAAACCCGGTCAACCTCATAACGATTCCGGTATACGCGGATAACGTGCTTTAACGGTCCCTATATACGCGGACGAACGTGCCGTTGTGGTTAAGCTAATTAAGCCGCCATTGATGGGCGCATTAACCACATTGTAACGGTCACATTCTCCGTTATATATAGGATCGTTAACCCTTACATAAGGGAGAGAACTCACCTGAACTACGCGGAAGCTCAGCCAAAATCCTGTCTCTCTCTCATACAGTGCTATTGCCTTACTCTCTCCCTACACACAGCCTTACACTTCCTGTGTCCTTTCTATCCTCTACTCTTGGTGTATATTGAATTCTCTCTGCAGGATTCTCTCGTACACATTTGGTGAACCCGACGTGAACTTACCATTGCAAGCAACCATGTCTCACGAAGATGATGTCAGTAACAGATCGCCTTCCACGGAGACCACCTCGGGAGAGGAGACCCGCCGTACTCCTACAGCCGCCGGTGAAGCTCCGACGCTAGAGGCTCTAGATGCTACCATCCAGAACCAGGCGAAAGCTCTCAAAGCTCAGTCTGCGCAGCTGGACCGGATAATGACCATTCTGGGGACTCTCGCCCCAAATCCTGCACCAGCCACCGCCGTCTCTTAGGGAGGAGGAGCTTCCACCACTCAAGGATTGGGAGTATCAACCACACCACCTAATCCTAACCTTCAAACTCCACCGGCAACGGCGCAGTTACCCTCAGTTCAGGGGAAAACAGCTCAAATATTGCCCCTTGCCACTCACACTCCTCAACCTCCAACTCTGGTACCCAATCCGACCTCACAATACCCCTTGCCTCCCCCATCGACAACGTGGGGTAACGTGAATTCACAATATGTTCCTAGCCCTTCCGCGGCATATGTGTCGCCTCCATCTGCAACAACTCCTCCTCCTGCTGCTGGGGAAGTGCGCCGGAGTGTATGACGTCGCTGCAGCGGCGCATAGAAACCATCCTGGCTAATCAACCGTTCGCGGACACCATCATCCTAAAGCTTGACAACGATCCACCTATCCCGCGCGAGATTTACCTCATGCCTAATCCTGCTGGCTACAAGGCTCCTAAATGGGACAAGTTCGAAGATGTCAATGGAAACGCCCACGAGCATGTCATGCGTTTCATTGATGTGATGGGGCCATATGGGGCTAATCCCAAGCTGCTGATGCGCGAGTTCCCGAAGTCCTTTGGGAATGTGGCCTACAAGTGGTACAGGACGTTGGAGGCCGGATCCGTAAAGACCTGGGACGACATGGTCCAGAAGTTTTACACTAAATTCTTCCAGATGGAAGAAAAGGTGACAATGATTCATCTCTCGCGGATGTACCAGAAGCGCGAGGAGGATGGAGTGACGTTCATCAAGAATATGCCTGCAATGCATGCGAGACGAGTACAAAGGTATGCTTATCAACCTGCAAACTCCTACATTTTCGAAGCTGATCGAATGCACAAAGAATATAGAGCCTATAGTGGAAAGGCAGAAAAAGAAGCACGCCTCTGAGAGATCCCCGAGCGGGACTACCTTTAAGATTGGGAGGTTCAGCTACAAAAGGGGACGTGAAGCCGAAGTGAATACGGTCTCGCCCCAAAAGCAGCCGAAGGTCGCAAACTTCGATGCGCCACCTCTGCCATGTTCGGTAGAGGAAGCGAGTTATTTGTGCAGACAGTGGCGTAAGGATGGTATCCTGCCGCCGCTCGAAAGGACACCCTCCAAGGAGATGGTGGGGGACCCAAAGTGGTGCGAATGTCACGGAAAGGTCATGCACCCCACGGCTGACTGTAAGAAGCTCAGAATCATGGTAAGCCAAAAGATGAAAAATGGCGAGTTGATTGTCAGCGACCAGAGGCAGGATGTGCGAAACAATCCACTGCATGCCCACGCGGAGCAAGAGCCGAAGGGCAAAGAGGTTGCCATGATCTCGATTATGGACCTTGAAGAGGTTGCGGAGGATGGTCTACCCATCATTGCCGAGAGCCAAAATGACGAGGATTACAGCATAGACACGGAGGACGAGCGTGCCGATCGGATGAAAGGGTCGCACGGGTTCAGCAGGTTCTTCGACGAAATGAACTTTTCAGAAAAATGCCGGAAAGAGATGACAAAAGCGATCCTAAAGATAGCGGAGGACTACGAGGAGGATATCGTGGTCTCTAACGGAAAGGTTGTCAGGGCATCTCGCTCTACAGAAAAGGTCATAACCTTCTCCGCAAGCGACAAGAAGACAGATGCGAGCCACCAAAAGCCTCTGTATGTAACGGCAGTCATCAATGGTGTGGAGTTAAAATGAGCGTTTGTCGACGGGGGAGCAGCAGTTAACGTTGTCTCGCTCAACACTCTGAAGCTAGCAGGAATCCCGGAGCAAAAGATTGTCAGGCGTCCATCCCCGCTGATGGGATTCGGAAGCGACTCCAGAATGACGATAGGATGGATCCGTCTGGGTGTCCAGATTGGCAAAATCAAGTGTTCAGCTAAATTCTATGTCATTGATGCGAACACTACGTATCACATGATTATAGGTCGGGCCTGGATTCATTGCTTCGATGCGGTCCCTTCAACCGCTCACCAGGTGATGAAGGCTATCTGGAATGACAGAATAGTAGAGATACCAGCCTCGATAAATCCTTTCAACTTGGATGAAGCGCACCTCACTGAGGCGGTATGGTTCACGGTGATGGCAAATGAGCAAACGTCGGGGCCGTTCAACCCCACTCCTTTGCCTCGTTGGGAGGACATCAAAGATCAGTCACCTGCAGGAGTAATGGTGACAAGAGAGGAGTCCAAAGAAAAGCTGTCTACGCGAGAATAGGCACCGCGGATTGCTTACCAAAGAAAGAATGTTTACACCCTGAAAAGGATAGCAAAGCATGATCCCGAAGGCAAAGAGATAGAAAGCTTCTACGCTAACGGGAAGAAATGCTACCGCATATGAAGGTGCGCGGGGATACCCCCAAGTGAGCATGGGGATATCCCTGAGCAAATCAACCAAATCGAGCAGGTCATGGAATTAAACAAACCGACGCCAGGCGTTTTAGAGGAAAAGCTCAAATAAGCGCCCGAATGCATGGAGGACAAGCCCAAACCACAAAAGCAGGAACTGAAGGAGGTATTCCTAAGCCCAAGCAAAGAAAAGAAGAGGCCAGTCTTTCTGAGTGCAGACCTCACGAGAGAGGAAGAGGAAAGATTACTGCAGCTTCTGACCGAGTATAAGGACGTATTCGCATGGGAGTACGATGAGATGCCCGGTCTGGACACGAGCATCACCATGCACCGGTTAGATGTAATCCCAAGATCCAAACCGGTAAAGTAGAGCACAAGAAGCTTCAGGCCAGAGATCAATGTAAAGATTAAGCAAGAAATTGTCAAACTTCTGAATGCCAAATTCATCGAGCCAAATCACCATCCTACATGGTTGGCCAACATTGTGCCAGTGGTGAAGAAGAATGGGCAGCTTCGCATTTGAGTGGACTTCCGGGACCTTAATCGTTTCTGCCCCAAAGACGATGTTCAACTTCCCAACATTGATCTACTTATCGATTCAACCGTGGGTCATCGCATGTTCAGCTTCATGGACGGCTTCAGTGGGTACAACCAGATCAAGATGGACCCTGAAGATGCACGGAAAACCGCGTTCACCACTCCGGTGGGAGTCTTCAATTACACAGTTATTCCTTTTGGTCTCAAGAACGCAGGCGCAACTTATCAGCGAGCCATGATTGCCCTGTTTCACGATATGATGCACAAAGAAGTAGAATTCTACGTTGACGACTTGGTTGTCAAGTCCAAAGAAGAGGCAGATCACTTGGGGGATTTGCGAAAAGTATTCAACAGATGCAAAAGCTTCCAGTTAAAGATGAACCCCATGAAGTGCGCATTCAGAGCGACATCGGGGAAGTTCTAGGGATGTGTAGTACATCGTCATGGAATAGAGCCCGATCCCGCGAAAGTATCGACCATCACTAGCATGACGGCGCCTCACAACCAGAGTGCCTTGAAGACTTTCTTGGGGAAGCTATCCTACCTGCGAAGGTTCATCCCGGCGATTGCCGAAATTACCTTCTGTTTCAGAGATCTTCTCAAGAAAGATGCTGTATATAACTGGACTACGGAGCACGGAGCTGCGATTGGAAAGCTAAAGGACCTGCTGACATCGTCAAAGGTAATGATCGCACCCCAGCTCGGATCACCGCTCTTGCTGTATCTAACGTCGACGAAGAGGTCTATAGGGGCACTCTTGGCTCAGGAGTATGAGGGACAAGAAAGTCCGATCTACTACATTTCTCGCATAGTACAGCCAGCAGAATCAAGGTACACGGACATCGAGCGTCATTTCCTTGCCCTATTCTTTGTAATAGAGAAGTTAAAGCACTATTTTGCTTCGCACAAAGTGGTGGTGGTTACAAAGAGTGATCCTATACGGTATCTTTTGACTCACACTACTCCTGGGGGAAGACTGGCAAAATGGTATATGACCATTTCCCAATATGACATCACATGCGTTCGACCCCGGGCAATCAAATCGCAAGCGGTGGCGGATTTGTTAGCACAGTTCCCTGATAATAGTTATGAGCCTGTAATTGAGGAGGAACTGGAGGGTCCTGAGATCTATGCAGTTGAGTTGCCTTATTGGACGCTGCATTTTGATGGGTCATCGAAAAGAAAAAGTGGAGGAATCGGAGTAGTCCTGGCCAAACCTGATGGAGAGGTCATACAGATGTCCACAAAGCTTGATTTCGCAGTCACCAACAATGAGGCAGAGTATGAAGCTCTCATTGAAGGTCTTCGCGAAGCAAGGGCACTAGAAGTAAGCAATTTGGCGATTATAGGGTACTTTAAACTAATCGTCAAACAAGCCTCGGGCGAGTACGGTTTGAAGGAAATAAACCTATTGCCCTACCGAACTTTGGTACAGAAGCTGGTGCAGCAATTCTGCGACGTCAGGTACGAGCACAAACCCGGAGCAGACAATAGGCATGCTGATGCTTTGGCTACCCTAGGATCCAAGGTTAGTGCGGATAAATGTCCCGCGAGAATCTCGATTGAAGTGCGAACGTCCTCGGCGTTGACAGAGGACGCGTGCGACGACGAATGCATGGATGATGCAGACTGGAGAAAGTCAATATTGCTTGCCATTGCAGAAGGAACGAGCAACGAAAATTGGGCGTCTACAAAGGGGTATTGCATACATGACAACACCTTCTACTATAAAGGCCCATGCGGAATACTCATGCGATGCGTCTCCTAGCAGGAGGGACAAGCACTGTTAGAAAAGATTCACCAACATACTTGTGGGGAAAGTGAGGTGTCAATCTATCGAAAAGCTCAAAGATATGAGATTCATTGGCCGGACATGCCAACGGTCGCGGCATTGATTCAAGGGAATTGCGAGAGTTGTGCACTGATCAAGGACTCTCTATCAATTGCTCTGGTCGATGATGACGTGGATAGGAGGAAGCCACTCTTTGATTTTCTCACACAGGGGATTGAGCCCGAGTCGAGAAAAGAAGCCGAGAAGCTAAAGAGGAAAGCAGCACGGTACGTGGTGCAAGAGAATATACTCTGGCGAAGGGGTCACGATGGTAACCTGCTGCGATGCCTAGATAGCAAGGAAGCACAAGAGGTGATGGACCTCTCTCATCAAGTGGAACATCATGGAGGTGCGAATTTATGCAGACAGCTCCTCACAGTCGGCCCTATCCGAGCTAAAGTAAGAAGGTGCCAGGAGTGTCAATTTAAGGGAAACCTAGTACATGCTTCTGCCGTAGATCTACATGCGCTGGGAACGCCATGGACGTTTCATACTTGGGCTCTAGATTTTGTTGGCCCTATCCGACCAGCCTCGCATGGGAACCAGTTTATCCTCACTACGACCGAGTTATTCACCAAGTGGGTAGAAGCAATACCGCTGAATACAGTAAATGCGCTTGCTGTAGTCCAATTCATCCAAGAGAATATCATATACCGGTTCGGAATTCCTAACACCATTCTCTCGGATAATGGTACCCCCTTCGTTAATCGCCAGGTATCTGCGAAGCTAGCGGAGTACAACATAAGGAAGATATGTTCTACCCCCTACTATCCGAAAGGGAATGGTCAAGCGGAAGCAACCAACAAAACGTTGCTGAGAATCTTGAGCAAGATGGTTGCAGATGACCACAAGAAATGGGCCGATTCTTTGAACATAACCTTGTGGGCGTACCGGACTTCTCCGAGGACGCCTACAGGAGTCTCTCCATTCCTTTTGTGTTATGGAGCTGAAGCTGTAGTGCCTGCGGAAGTAAAGATCAATTCTGCAAGGTTGGCCTTTCATGCGCTATACGAGAATCAATGCGATCATGACTTGGTCCTGTTAGAAGAAAAGCGGGAACAAGCTAAACGGACTAACAAGCGATACCAGGAAAGGATCGCTCGCGTGTACAACAAAACAGTCCAACGTCGAGATTTTGCAGTTGGAGATTTGGTCTTGCGCGCATCGGACCACTGCATGCGGGAGGCGGCTCACCCAAAATTCGCAGCCAACTGGGAAGGACCCTTCGAAGTCAAAGAAGTCTTTGACAGTGGTTACTGCAATATACAAAGGCTACATGGGACGGCCTCAACCCTCAGCTCAGTCAACATGCGATGGATTAATAAGTATTATCCTTAACTCCTCTCATTACATGCGTTAGATTGCAATGCCTACTTTATGCTCTGTATTGTTAATGATTCATGCATATTCTCTCCCATATGAGAGAATTGTAATTTCACCTCTCCCATATGAGTGTGTTCTATAATAAAATACTTCTCCCAAATGGGACGAACTTTATGATTTCAGCTGTCTTTATCGCTTCATCTACTTTTTCTTTGTTCAGTAATGAAAGCTTATCTGCTGAGATAGCAGCTTCAACCAAACATGATCTTAATTGATCCTTAAGCCTATCTGCCATGATAGCAGCACCATACGAATATGATCTTAAGTGATCCTTAAGCCTGTCTGCCATGACAGCAGCCCTATGCGAATATGATCTTAAGTGATCCTTAAGCCTATCTGCCATGATAGCAGCAATATGCGAATATGATCTTAAGTGATCCTTAAGCCTATCTGCCATGATAGCAGCACCATGCGAATATGATCTTAAGTGATCTTTAAGCCTGTCTGCCATGACAGCAGCCATATGCGAATATGATCTTAAGTGATCTTTAAGCCTATCTGCCATGATAGCAGCGCTATGCAAATATGATCTTTAAGTGATCTTCAAGCCTATCTGCCGTGATAGCAGCATTATGCGAATATGATCTTAAGTGATCTTCAAAGCCTATCTGCCGAGATAGCAGCCGTACTTGAGACTAATCTTAATTGATTCTCGAGCCTATTTGCCAAAGTAGCAAAGCTATGCAAATTCGATCTCAAACGATCTAAAAACTCATATGCGAATCTATCTATTGGATAGCAAATCATAGCAACAATGCGAAGTGTGAATACAACACTAGGAGAAATTTGCCAACACGCATGCGAAATTGTAATTTGTTGTAACAAGAACAGAAAATCATACAAAGCGATTTATCATTATGAGTCAAAATGACTTACAATTTATCTGTCTAGATAGCAGCTTACAAGCGAAAAGCTCAGACTGAGCTAATTACAAAGCCAACATGGCTTACAATTCATCTAAATAGTAGCTTACAGGCAAAAGTTACACAGAAGGGAAATCCTTACTGTAAAATGATCGTCCTACAGGATCTACTAAAGGCTATGCGATACAATAGTCTGCGACCAAAGATCTGTAGCAAGTAGGGTCTTTCTATAGAACGAACGACCTACAAAAGCTACCAGAGCTATAAGACGCTATGTTCAAGATCTCACGATCTGACAAGGCCCCTGTCTGGTCTTCTGCCCAAGTGATGTTCCAGAGGAACCACCTGTTCCGGCATATGCGGCGGTGAAGAACAGGCAAGCAGCAACTCCTAGGGAAAGAGGCTCCTTGTCCACGAAGACGAGCACAATGGCTCGCCACCCTGAGTTCAAGAACGTGGAGGCAAGAAATTCTCCTCCGGGAAATCTAGAGGAGAAATCCGCCGTTCATTACGAATCTGTAAGAAGGTCAGTACGGCGCTGCACCTCACCGGGAGGCGGCCGGAAACACGACCTGAAAACATAATAGACGAAGAAAATTCTTCGAGCAAGCATGATGTATTATGTGTATCTTCCTTACGATGGTTATGGAGATCAATAATTCTCGTAAATAAAATCTTGGAAGCTATTTCTATGGCCCAAAGCACAAAATCAGGTTTCACAACTTGAAGTTGCCATGAATTTGTTGGAATAGATGCCCTAGAGGCAATCTAGTTTAGTATGAATTTGTATATGGCTAGAAAATTATTATTTATTGGATATTTAATATAATGAAGTCCTTAGATTTACAATTGTGTTGTTTATCTTAAATATCCCTAGTCAAGTATAATGATTAAATAGGACAATCATCTATAGACTAGTATGGGGTTGGATTGATATGGAGATATCACGATCCAACACATAGGTGTGCATTACGGAATGTTGCACTAGATTGACCCATATCCGAGAAGGCTACATACACGTTATGTTAAGTCACAAGCGCTTCTCGCGGTACAATGGTATTGTCATCCTTAGACTTGAAGTCACTAGATATTCTAGTTGTGGATCATTGTGATCTTGGTAGCGTTAAACACTACACCGTAACTGGGTAGTTATAAAGGCGTGTACAGGATAAAATGAGAAGCAAGCTTAGAGATCGTAGTGGACGTAGATAGGATTTGTCCCTTCCACATAACGGGAGCAAATATCCTAGGCCACTCGAGGGGTAGTGCTTATAGAATGTCTGGCCAGACTCAAATAAATCAATATGGGATATTGATGTTATTTGCACGAATAAGGCTATTCCCATGGATCAAGAAACTATGGATTGGATATACGAGTGTGACTTGTATGTCTCGTGTCCAATCCGGATATAGAGACAAAGGGATGAGACAATTACTTGTACAAAGGTTGTCAAGATGACTATTCTATTAGTTGGCTAGAATGGATGTTTTGCTAGAGACCGCTCCATATTAGCAAATAGTTGCTACCAACTAGATAGAACCTATGGGGTCACACGCTATATAGAGTTGAACTAGATTTGGGAATTAATTAATTGTATTAATTAATTAGAAGGATCACTTTGCAAACCCTTGCAAACTTAGTAGGGACTAATTTGCAAGGAAGGGACTAAATTGAATTCTAGTTGGACTAGAATAAGTCCTTTAGGTAGTTAACAAGGAGTTGTTGGACTATATAAAGGACCTTCCTTCATTCCTTCCTTCCACATATAACTTATGCTCATTAAGTGAACATAACAAGAGTGGGAGAGAACAAAGGAGAGAGAGCAAGCAACAAGGAGGCCTGAACCGCCCCTTGCCGCCGCCCTGTCCCCGTCGGCCAAAGGAGGCCGAGACCCTCCTTTGGGTCTCGTTTTGCGTGATTTCTTCTTCCTCTTCCTATTCCGGGCTAGCACCAAAGGAGTTGGGAGATCTAGGATCAACTCTAGGCGTGGATCAACTATAGAGAACGTGACATTATTCGCGTTTGAAGTCATCAAGGAGAACCCAAAGGTGTGTTTATGATTTCTAACTCTTACCATCGTTATGTCTCTTGACTTGTGATCCTTGGAGGGTTTTGCATAATTTTATGTTTGATTATGCTTCCGTTGTGCGATCCATGAATCAAAACCCTACAGTGGTATTAGAGCCACAAGTCGTAGAGCATAAACGTGGTTTATGTGTTACGTTTTAGTTGTTTTACACCTTAATTTGATTGTTTATCGCGTAACACAAGACAAATCAAGCATGGGATGCAATTTGTCAATAATTATTCATAACAAAATCCAATTTTTGCATTGGATGCATGAATGAGTTTGAGAAATTTTAGGATCTTAGATCTAGGGTTTGGACATCCTTGGGGAAGAAGGAGTTCTCCCAAAACAAGGATACAACCAAACTTGGGCACCAAGCAAGGGAGTTGTTCTGGAAACAACTCCCTCAAGGAGGTTCGGCCCCCCTAGGGACCGCCCCCTTGCTTGCCGCCCAAGCTTGGCCGCCCTAGGGGCCGGGCGGCCCTAACCCGCGGGCCTAGCCTTGTGGGTTTTGGGCCGGGCCGGCCCTAGGGCCTTGTGGTTCACTTTGTTGGGCCCGGGCAATTTGATTGTTGGGCCCATGGACCCTTTTAACCCTAGAAATCCTAAAATCAATATAAATTGACCAAGCGCGTTAAAATTGGATTTTAACTGTTTATGTGCAAATCGCATGGTGATTGGATATGGCCTTAGGATGTGGTTTGATGTGGATGTTTAATTTTGTGGTTTGGTTTTACGGCCTGCAAGTTGATCAATTAATTGTAATAATTAATTAGGGTTTTATGGCCTGCGTGCCAATTTTTTTCTCAACTTGTGAGATTTATTTTATTTAGTATAGATATTAGCTAGTTCTAGATAAAGTAGATTGTTAGCCAAGATTGGAGAAAAAGAAGCCCAAAGCCAAAGAAGCCACAAAAAATGGAGCATGGAGCATGGAGCATTCCACAAGACTATGAAGGATGGACCAAAAGATCAAGACGCATGGAGATTTGTTTGCTTTAGGGTTCATAGATAATTCCATTGGCTTGGAATTATCTTAGTCTAGAAAAGGCCATATCCACATCACGTTTAATTTCTGTTTTGTGGTTGTTTATTTTATTGTCTTATTATTTGCGTGGTTGGTGTATGGATGATGCATGCAATTAGGATAATAAGATAATTAGACAACCCGGATCTATTATTTGGAGTTGTGCCCAAACTCAAATAGATAGATTAGTTGATATTAATCAACAAAACAATTAAGAATTGAATTTAAAATCCCTCAAAATTCAAATATTGTGTTCTTGCCTTCTCGTTATTTAAACACTCATTATCATCATTATTTATCAAGTTCGTGCGTGCCAAAGCATGGCGACTTGGTTCATAATGATGGAATGCGATGGCACGTAACAATGTGCAATTGTTTAGATAAGAGGTTGAACACAACTAGGCTATTAATTTGATTAAGAAACCTAGAGACAATCAATTGGGATTATCCATAAGGATGGATAAATAAGGAGTTATTTGCCCGATTGAACCAAGAGTTGCATATGGGATGCAATTGGAATTGTTCCTACCTAAAGTAGTCGAATTATGGGTGACTTGCCAAAGCGAGCTCATAAGGAGATGAAAGATGGATCTTGGCCCACTAGAACATATAAGGATATTTTCCGCATTAATATCTTGAGGGTTATTAATCCGTAGAAAAATAGTGGGAGCTATATTTAATAAACTAGCCATTATTAAATATAGTCAAAACAAATCACAAATACTAAAACTTGCGTATTTTCCTTTTTTTAGAATTCCAAATTGCAAACAACTCATCGAGTTCACAACATTCCCTACGATCTGTCCTTGAGATGGACAAGCTCTCTGGAACCAACTTTCTTGATTGGTACAGAAACTTGAGAATTGTTCTCAAGCAAGAGAAGAAACTGTATGCAATAGAGGAGCATGTTCCAGAAGGTCCAGAGAACAAAACACCTGCTGCCTTAAAGGCGTATCAGAAGCGTGTTGATGACGCTAACGATGCGGCCTGCCTAATGCTTTGCACCATGACTTCTGAGCTTCAGAAGCGACACAAAAACATTAATGCTGTCGATATGATCGAACATCTAAAGCAGCTCTTCCAAGAGCAGGCGAGGGTAGAGAGGTATGAGGTCTCAAAGGCACTGTTCACATGTCATCTGGCAGAAGGGAACCCGGTGGGACCCCATGTACTACGAATGATCGGGTACTTGGAGAATCTCGCCCGACTGGGGTTCCCGGTCGGCCAAGAGTTGGCAACCGATCTCGTGTTGCAATCGTTGCCCGAGAGTTATGGACAGTTCATTATGAACTATAACATGAACGAGATCGTTAAACCACTTCCAGATTTGCTCAACATGTTGAGGACGGCTGAACAGAGCATCAACAAGGGTAAGGGCAAGGCCATTATGATGGTACAGAAAGGAAAGGGCAAAAGGTTTGCCTCTTCCTCCAAGGGCAAAGGCAAGTCAGTTGCCAAGTCCAAGGAACCTGCCCTTAAGCCTGTTGGTGGCATTGCCAAGGCCGTGACTAAAGGTGAGTGTCACTACTGCAGTCAGCCTGGACACTGGAGGAGGAACTGCCCAAAATATCTGGAGGACAAGAGGCTTGGAATAGTGATTCCACCACCACCAGGTATTTTTGTTGTAGATGTCAATTTAACTGTCTCTACATCATGGGTATTAGATACTGGATGTGGATCTCATATTTGTCGAAATATGCAGGATCTAAAGAGAAGTAGAAGATTGGCTAAAGAAGAGGTAGATCTACGCGTTGGGAATGGAGCAAAGGTTGTTGCGTTGGCCATAGGCGTGTGCGAGCTATCTCTACCTTCAGGATTAGTTTTAGAATTAAATAATTGCTATTTTGTGCCTGCTATGAGCAGAAACATTATTTCTATTTCTTGTTTGGAGAAGGATGGTTTTATTATTTCAATAAAGAACAATTGTTGTTCCTTTTATTTGAATAATATTCACTATTTTAGTGCACAATTATTTAATGGACTTTATGTCCTTGATCTAAGCAATCCTGTCTACAACATTAATACCAAGCGGATTAAAATAAATGATTTAAATCCTGCTTATTTATGGCATTGTCGTTTAGGCCATATAAATGAGAAACGTGTATCTAGACTCCATAAGGATGGATTACTAGACTCATTTGATTTTGAATCATATGAGACATGTGAGGCTTGTTTATTGGAAAAAATGACAAAGTCCCCTTTCAATAAGAAAGGTGAGAGGACTAGTGAGCAATTGGCGCTCATACATACCGATGTGTGTGGGCCATTTGCCACGCCTGCCAGGGGTGGTTATGTCTACTTCATTACATTTACTGATGATTACAGTAGATATGGATTTGTGTACCTTATGAGGGCAAAATCCGAATCCTTTGAAGTGTTCAAAGAATTCAAGAATGAAGTAGAAAAGCAACTTGGCAAAAGTATAAAGGCTCTACGATCGGATCGTGGAGGAGAATACTTGAGCCAAGAGTTTGACGACTATCTTAGAGAGTGTGGGATCGTGTCCCAACTCACTCCACCCGGAACGCCACAATGGAATGGCGTGTCCGAGAGGAGGAATCGAACCCTATTGGATATGGTTCGATCTATGATGTGTCAAACCGATCTTCCATTATCATTTTGGGGCTACGCTCTATTAAGTGCAGCTTTCACCATTAACCGTGTTCCATCTAAATCAGTCATGAAGACACCATATGAGATGTGGAGTGGGAGGCGTCCCACACTGTCGTTCATGAGGATTTGGGGCTGCGATGTCTATGTAAAACGTTTACAATCAGACAAGCTAGGGCCAAAATCGGATAAGTGTAAATTTGTGGGGTACCCTAAGGAAACTAAGGGTTACTACTTCTACATTCCAACCGAGAACAAAGTGTTTGTTGCTCGGACCGGCGTGTTTCTAGAAAGAGAATTTGTCTCTAAAGAAGCAAGTGGGAGGAATGTAGAACTTGAAGAGGTTCAAGAACCACAAATCACTGAACCGATTATGGAACATGAACAGGAACCACAAGCAGTTGTGGAGCCACCTGTTCAGGTAACACAAGAGCTTCGTAGATCTAGTAGAGTGCGCCAGGAACCCGAGAGGTATGGACTTCTCGTAACCGATTCCGGTGACACGATGCTCATAGATGATGAGCCTACTACCTATGAGGAGGCCATGAGTGGCCCATACTCTCAGAAGTGGATGGAAGCCATGAGATCCGAGATGGAATCCATGTATACCAACAAAGTATGGACTTTGGTGGAACCACCCGATGGAGCGCGGCCCATAGGGTGCAAGTGGGTCTTCAAGAAGAAGATCGATATGGATGGTAATGTGATTACCTATAAGGGCCGATTGGTTGCTAAAGGATTCAGACAGATTCATGGTATTGACTATGATGAATCCTTTTCACCAGTCGCTATGACCAAATCCATCCGAATCATACTTGCGATTGCAGCATACCATGACTATGAGATTTGGCAGATGGATGTCAAAACAACATTCCTTTATGGGAATCTCCTCGAGGACGTGTATATGATACAGCCAGAGGGTTTTGAAGATCCAAAGCAAGCCAACAAAGTCTGTAAGCTGCAACGGTCCATTTATGGATTGAAGCAAGCTTCTAGGAGTTGGAATTGACATTTTGATGAAGTGGTCAAAGAGTTTGGCTTCATCAGAAACGAAGATGAGTCTTGTGTCTACAATAAGGTTAGTGGGAGCTCTGTAGCTTTTCTGGTCTTGTATGTGGATGACATACTACTCATTGGAAACGACATTCTCATGCTGCAATCTGTGAAAGATTGGCTAGGAAAGTGTTTCTAAATGAAGGACTTAAGGGAAGAAGCCTATATACTCGGTATAAAGATCTATAGAGATAGATCTAAGAGGTTGCTAGGCCTAAGTCAAAGTACATATATTGACAAGGTGTTTAAACGATTCAACATGCAAGATTCCAAGAAGGGATTCTTGCCCATGTCACATGGAATCACTCTTTCGAAGAGTGGTTGTCCTTCCAATGAGATTGAGAAGGAACGCATGAGTAGAATCCCCTATGCCTCGGCCATATGATCTATCATGTACGCCATGTTATGTACTAGACTAGATGTGTCATATGCCTTGAGTATGACAAGCAGATAACAATCCAATCCGGGTGAGAGTCACTGGATTGCAGTCAAGAACATCCTAAAGTACTTGAGAAGAACTAAGGATGCTTTCTTGATATTTGGCGGTGAGGAAGAGTTGCGTGTAAGGGGTTACACTGATGCAAGCTTCCAAACCGATAGAGATGACTTTAGATCACAATCGGGATATGTATTTTTCCTGAATGGAGCAGCGGTGAGCTGGAAGAGTTCCAAGCAAGAGACGGTAGCTGATTCTACAACAGAGGCTGAGTACATTGCTGCAAACGCTGCAGCAAAGGAGGCTGTTTCGATCAGAAAGTTTGTTTCTGAACTTGGTGTGGTCCCTAGCATTGCGGATCCAGTGGAGTTGTTCTGTGACAACACTGGGGCGATCGCGTAGTCAAAGGAACCCAGATCGCACCAAAAGTCCAAGCACGTGCTCAGGAAGTTTCATCTGATTCGAGATATTATCGATAGAGGAGACGTTCGAATATGCAAGATTCCTACAGATGATAATCTGTCAGATCCGCTTACAAAGCCTCTCACGCAGTGGAAGCATGAAGGGCACACTAGGAGTATGGGCATACGAGATGCGCCAGATTGGCTCTAGTAAAAGTGGGAGACTCTTGGAATAGATGCCCTAGAGGCAATCTAGTTTAGTATGAATTTGTATATGGCTAGAAAATTCATTTATTATTTATTGGATATTTAATATAATGAAGTCCTTAGATTTACAATTGTGTTGTTTATCTTAAATATCCCTAGTCAAGTATAATGATTAAATCGGACAATCATCTATAGACTAGTATGGGGTTGGATTGATATGGAGATATCACGATCCAACACATAGGTGTGCATTACGGAATGTTGCACTGGATTGACCCATCTCCGAGAAGGCTACATACACGTTATGTTAAGTCACAAGCGCTTCTCGCGGTGCAATGGTATTGTCATCCTTAGACTTGAAGTCACTAGATATTCTAGTTGTGGATCATTGTGATCTTGGTAGCGTTAAACGCTACACCGTAACTGGGTAGTTATAAAGGCGTGTACTGGATACAATGAGAAGCAAGCTTAGATATCGTAGTGGACGTAGATAAGAGTTGTCCCTCCCACATAACGGGAGCAAATATCCTAGGCCACTCCAGGGGTAGTGCTTATAGAATGTCTGGCCAGACTCAAATAAATGAATATGGGATATTGATGTTATTTGCACGAATAAGGCTATTCCCATGGATCGAGAAACTATGGATTGGATATACGAGTGTGACTTGTATGTCTCGTGTCCAATCCGGATATAGAGACAAAGGGATGAGACAATTACTTGTACAAAGATTGTCAAGATGACTATTCTATTAGTTGGCTAGAATGGATGTTTTGCTAGAGACCGCTCCATATTAGCAAATAGTTGCTACCAACTAGATAGAACCTATGGGGTCACACGCTATATAGAGTTGAACTAGATTTGGTAATTAATTAATTGTATTAATTAATTAGAAGGATCACTTTGCAAACCCTTGCAAACTTAGTAGGGACTAATTTGCAAGGAAGGGACTAAATTGAATTCTAGTTGGACTAGAACAAGTCCTTTAGGTAGTTAACAAGGAGTTGTTGAACTATATAAAGGACCTTCCTTCATTCCTTCCTTCCACATATAACTTATGCTCATTAAGTGAACATAACAAGAGTGGGAGAGAACAAAGGAGAGAGAGCAAGCAACAAGGAGGCCCGAACCGCCCCTTGCCGCCGCCCCGTCCCCGTCGGCCAAAGGAGGCCGAGACCCTCCTTTGGGTCTCGTTTTGCGTGATTTCTTCTTCCTCTTCCTATTCCGGGCTAGCACCAAAGGAGTTGGGAGATCTAGGATCAACGCTAGGCGTGGATCAACTATAGAGAACGTGACATTATTCGCGTTTGAAGTCATCAAGGAGAACCCAAAGGTGTGTTTATGATTTCTAACTCTTACCATCGTTATGTCTCTTGACTTGTGATCCTTGGAGGGTTTTGCATGGTTTTATGTTTGATTATGCTTCCGTTGTGCGATCCATGAATCAAAACCCTACAGAATTAACAAAAGAAAAGCGTTGAAGCCAGCAGTCGTAGGGACTCATGGCAAGCCACATTTTGGGATGAAAGACCCAAGCAGTAGAAGGCAGGGTTTATATAGACCCAGTTGAGACCCTTCCGTTGCTTAGCTGAGTCAGCAAAGCTTGGAAAAAGGGTAAGAATCAATCTCTTACGCCTTGAAAAGAGGTAACATTCAGTTACCCTACTAAAGGCTACGACGATTCAGTTGCGTGTCCTAATTAATGACGGAAAGTCATGATACGGATGGATTTCCCAAGGAAAGCGTGCTTATCTGATAAGCAATTAGCGTGAATATCAAGGCAGAATATCGCTGGCTGACGTCATAATTGATACGCACAAAGATATTCGAGCAAATCCCGGGAAGGGCAAAACAGGCATTCAAGCTTTAAATAAAAAAAGGGGGGGGGGAGAAACCCTAGCAACATTACAATAATGTTTTAACATTTTGTTCAAAACAAATTAGTTATTGTTCAAAATAAGCCTTTGACCAGGGAGTCATCAGGAGTGAACTGACGTGACAAATTTGCCACTTGCTCCACTTCTCGCTTCAACTGCTCGTAGTTGGCGCTCATATCACGGAAGAGATTCACAGCCTCTTCAGCCTTCTGCCTTTGCTTCTCTACCTTCTGCTTCTCAGATGCGAGGTTATGGAAGCCGCGCTTCAAATTTAAAGCCCCACGAATCTGGGTGACTCTGTTGACAAGGTACCCGAAGCCTAGTTTGCCCTGAACCTTTGCTTGAAGGCCTTGGCACATGCTGAAAAGCAACTGCGCACTCTGAGGAGAGATGGTCGCAGGTGTGGCCGCAGACAGCTTCTCAAAAATCCAGATGGCCTCGGTCAAGAATAGCCTCCTGTCGAAAGGCTCTATCTCCAAGGACCTCGCAAACGATCGAGGATAGGAGAGACGCATTTGAACCAGCCAGTCCAAATCAGCTTGCTTCAACCCTAAGAAATGTTAAATCAAGTTTAGAAACTGAAGCTTATGAATGAAAAGTGCAAGATGCGAACAGGAAGGGTGGTAACATACCAGTTCCTTCAAGGATCTCGCGCAAAGAAGGAATACGCATTGCTGGGGCAGCTGAAGACTGTCCTCGCTCCATTTCTCTCCTATCAGCTGCGAGCTCTACCTCCTCATAGTTGGCAGGAAGGGTATAAGCCGCACCAGGTGCGATCGCAGCTCCTACCTGCGAACTCCAAAAGCTCCATGCTGGAGGAATCACTGGAGGCTCAATCCTTGCTGGAGGAATGGAAACAGTAGAAGCTGCTGCTCGATTAGGGACGCTTTCGGATGCGAAAGGCTCGTGAAATCCAGGAGCACTCATTTGAGCATTCACGTTCTCATGTGGTCCTACATCTTCCCCGGTTGCTCACGAATCTTAGCCTCAGCAGCATCTGCTTCCATTTCCTCAGCGGCAGCATTAGTATCTTCCTCCATCAGCACAGCGTCAGCTTCAACATCATCATAAACTTCAATGATGTCCTCGAAGGGCTCTCCCGCATAATCGGCAGCTGCGACGGGCTTCTCGGTGTGAGAACTTGGCACCGGGACATAAGATGCAGAAGGTTGACTCCTCTGTCCCAGCATGGCTTCACCAGCATTACCTGCAATACAAGACAGGACGATGTGAGGTAACTTGTGTCGGACAATATTTTATTATTTTGGTAAACCAAGAGCGAGCACCTCCACGCGAGGGTGGGATTGCAGCATCTTCGTCATATGCTAAGGACGCGGAACCATGTCCTATTAACGTATCTTCATTAAGCAAATCTTTAAAGTGAGCGTGACCTGGGGCGCGAAGAAACCAGTCATGATAATGTTTGGGTTACTAAGCCTAGTTCACGAAGGCTGTTTAAATGATTACCTGAAGGTTCACCGCACTTGCTTACTAGCCAGCGGCGAATGTCAGCTTTCGATAATCCATGCTTTAATGCACCAACAATCACATCTCGGTAAGTTACCACAAGATTAAAAATCTCACCTTCATTGCCGCCTGCGATCTCCTCAAAGTCTGCCTGAGCCTGCTCCAGAGCAGCCGCCTCTTCTTCTTGAACCGCATCATCCTCATCAACTTAAGGAGCCGCATCTTTTGGAACCGCATCGTCCTCATCGGTTGGACGCACCAAGTCGTCGACATGTTGCTCTTCCAGGCTCCTTTGCTTTACGCGTTCAATCTCCTCTTCTTCTCGCTTTCTTCTTCTTTCAGCAGCCTCCGCAGCTGTTCTCCTAGACTCCGCAAGGATGTCCTCGTCTATGGTTTCATTAGAAACACCAGAGTGAGAACCCCTATTCTGCCTCTTGGCCAAAAGGCCGCTGATGGTCTCATCATCATCATCTGGAAAGGAACAAATTGTTCAATCAAGATTGCGAAAGTTGAGATAATGAGAAGAGAAGTACGATTGAGATACCTCCCGATTCTTCCTCTTGTATCTCGTCTCTCTCTCCTTCTCTGACATCTTTGAGTCTTTCTTCTTCTTCATCATCATCCCTTTCTCTCGCCTTCCTTCTTTCCTCCTCCTCTTCCTCCTGACCAAACGGAACAAAGGTCTCCACTGCGAGCTCTTTCTGCGCCCTGATTGGCATGCGACCTTTACCTTTGTCCCTGGAAGTGAGGGACCTCGCAGGAGGGGAAGTTGGAGCGCTCCTAGGGGAAGAGATTGTAATTCCCTTATGCCTTGGTCTCTTTGCCCTGGGAGCAGCAGTTGCTGGAGGAGATGGATCGTTCCTGGGTGGAGACAAGGCTGGAGTATTTTCTATCAGCGAGTCAGCAAAAACATCCATCACCTCGCGGATTCGGGCCTCTACTGCGGGAGCCATTCTCATCGCTAGCCGAACTGGTTCACCCTGCCTTCTCGCGACAACAATGGTGGTGACCAGCGACTTGGAGCGCTCACCAGATGCGAATCTCCTCACATAGCACTACAGCAGAAAATGGAGCATAAGTTTTGACACATGAGAGTAAAGAAGCTTAACGCGTGCAAAGGAGATTGTTTACCTTGGCGAAATCTTCGTTGTATTTGATGACGTGCGAATCACCTTTCTTAAATGCAGCCATCTTCTCTTCAAGGATGGTAGAGGGACACAAATGATTCTCGTGGTCCAACAACGAATAGCAGCCATATTGGTTGTCGTCCAGGCTACAGTTGGGACGGAAAGGGAAAGAATTCCTCTTGATCACAGGAGCTCTGCTTGGCCGAGGGGTCGACTGCGTCTCAAACCTTGCTTGCAGGGTATTCCAATAGGCAACCCAATTCTTGGAGTAGCCACCCACGCGGTCACCTGGGGGCTGCTTGAAGGGAAGATTGCTCCTTAGGATTGTCTTGCACTCGCCCGACAGCAGTCGCTTGTAGCAGCCCCTTACGATGGACTGCGTCCAGATCAATGGTGCCACCGCATCAAAGCCAAACTGGGGAGAAACGCTAGTAGGATCGATATCCACTGTGATCCTCTCGTACCTAGGAGTAAGCTCGCGAACATACTCCGCGAGAGCAGGAAGAGAACCTCTTAGACACCAGCAGAAGAATTCGCGATAGCGCTCGTGGAAATGCTTCCCACCCTCGAAAAGAAGATCTTCCGAGAAAGCAACAGCCTTGGAAGGATACAATTTTGGGAACCATCGCACATTCTCAACGTGCGTGGCATAAGGCCTAGCTGTAAACTCGCTACGATCTTTGCATATCAGGCTCCAGGTGCACTTAGGAAAGTTAGTTCCAAACCATCTCGCAGCCCTGCCACTGTTACGCTCTTCCTCCGCACCAGGGACACACCACTTACTGGGCTTAGAAGGAACAGGAGCATAAGAGGGCCATCGATTGAAGACCCACATATTCAGGAAGGCAATATTGACATAAGTCAGCACATCGAGGCGACCACGCGAATCCTTGGTTGCTACAACCAGTTGGTCCAATCTAAGGTACAGGGTGCCCAAGACTAGAGGCCTAAGTGCGACCTTTTGACCAAGGGTCAGTTTCACAGCAAGTGGGAGGACATGGTAGAAAACCTCATCATGGGGATGGCCATCAATTAAATACCTCGATAACCAGGCGCAGAGGAAGGCACACAAAGTCAGATGATAGCCTTTCCCATTCACATAATTTTTAGCTTTTGGGTTCTGGCTCAGGAGTTTCTTGGCGATGCTAATACTTGCATAATCGCGGAAGAAGTACTGCACCCACTTGCCTCAAGTGTTCTTCGCAGACATATCGACCAGTTGCCAGTCGGGAAGAAGCTTCGCAGGTGTCCACCGGGTGGAAATTTTCTTCACCTCTGACAAGCATTCCTCCATCTGCTTGTACAAAGCAAGTTCTGAATCAGTCCTCAAGGACTCAGAGGATCCACCTCGCTCACGGGAGAAAGATCATACAGCATGTGTACATCTTCAAGAGTGGGAGAAGCCTCGAACTCATAAAAGTGAAATGTGTGAGTCGCAGGCGAGTAGCGCGAGAGAAGGTTTAGAAGCATGGACTGGTCCAGCTTCACGGGAGCTCCCTTCATAGCACAGACTGCGAAATATATGCCAGCATCGTTCAAAGCAATGGCATGATGGGTCAATACGTGGTCAATCCACTCATCCATAAAGTCCAATTTCTGAACAAACGCTTGAGTGGAAATCGCAGTATACGGGAAAACCCATTTTCAACCCCCAGTCGAACCACATCTTTGGAATCGATCAATTCGAGCATGGTCGCATTAACAGGAGGGGTCAGAGTCTGCAATTCTTCAGCAGGAATAGGGGTTGGCAGGTTCTTCACCTTAACCCTAGCATGGTAAAAATCTTTGCCACATAGATAGGGGCCTTTTCCCCATAAGGTCTGGGGAAGATCAGGTATTTCTTCGACCTCTTTAACGGGTTTGGTTCCTTTTGTCTTTGCCATTCCTGCGGAAAAGCAAGAAAAAAGGGGGGAGAAATACACATACTTTAGTTCGAATTTCAAGATTAAGTTTGAAGCAACGAGGCTTTATAAGAAGAAAGATGAACAGTTCAGTGTCAATTTTGGGGTTTGAAAGTTCAGAATCGTTTGCATTATTGGGAATTTCAGAAATCCCACACATTCAAAATCTTTATAATCTGGGGATTAGATCGATTCAGAGTTTAAAGAACAAGGTCTCCTTCGCAGTTTCCAATGGATGGTATGTTTGCAGATCCAATACAGTTCAAAGCATATATCGATACATTAAACAAAATTGAACAAGGTCAACCTTGTTTTGGTAAAGCTTGCTTCGATGCGGACAGTTGAAGAAGCCGATTGACAAGAAAGAATTGATGATTGATTATTTGAATCTGCTCTTGAAGGCTTCCGGGTATCATTCACTTTGAGAGAAAGAAGTGATGCTTTGCAACAATGGAGAGCATAGAGTATTTATCCAAAAACAATGAAGGGTTGCGTCCTTTCAGTGGTCGAATCGCAACAGTCAACGTCGAATCGCGCAATCATAGGACAAGCTGACGTCACGCCTAAAACCCTAAAAGACCAGACGACACGACTCTAGGGGTTTTAGGTCATAATGACACGCACGGGGGCTGAATTTGCGTGTATTTGAATTGGTTCGTGGCAGCGACGCGTTCGTTGGTTCCTGCGCATGGAAGTCTATCCGGCTATGCGTCTTCACGCGCAGAAAGGGGGCTAATGTAGATAGTGCTTTCTGGACAGGCAGATCTTGGCCACGTGACAACCATCCGGCACACCATACTGTGCTCCACACACACTGGATCACCAGCCGCGCTGATCCACGTGGGGGCTGCGAGACAGGGCCCTCGCATACCACCGCACGGACCTGTAGGGACTTAGTGGTTTGGAGGCTAGAGTAAGTCTTGTCGCGCGCGAGCGACAACCAAGCCCGCGCGCGACCTGTAGTAACTTCTTTTGAGAGATTTATGGCACGAGCTCCATAAACCCGGTCAACCCGGTCAAACCCGGTCAACCTCATAACGGTTCCGGTATACGCGGATAACGTGCTGTAACGGTCCCTATATACGCGGACGAGCGTGCCGTTGTGGTTAAGCTATTTAAGCCGCCATTGATGGACGCATTAACCACACTGCAACGGTCACATTCTCCGTTATATATATGATCGTTAACCCTTCCATAAGGGAGAGAACTCACCTGAACTAAACAGAAGCTCTGCCAAAATCCTGTATCTCTCTCATACAGTGCTATTGCCTTACTCTCTCCCTACACACAGCCTTACACTTCCTGTGTCCTTTCTATCCTCTACTCTTGGTGTATATTGAATTCTCTCTGCAGGATTCTCTCGTACACATATGGTAAATGTCTTTTACCCTATATATTAACGGGAGGCCTAAGGGCATCTCCAAACCATGTCATTTGCCCCTCCCCTCCCCTCCCTCCCCACGGGCCAACCATTTTCCCCCTCCCCCTTCACCTCCCCTTCCCCCAAACTATAACTCATTTCCAACCCATTCCTTTTCCCACACCCAACAAAATTAATTTTAATATATATTGAATGATTTAAAAATAAATTATTAATACTAAAAAAATAACTACAAAATTTTATACCAATATGTACAACTTAGTTGAAAATGATGACTTAGTTGAACATGTTTTGTATCCTTATGATTCAATAATTTTGGCGCCTTTTAACCGTGTTTTTCAATTATTTAATAATACTAATTGTTAACTGTATCAAAAAAAAAATTCAACGAAATAACATAAAAAGGACTTTTCGTAAATGTAATTTTCAACAACCGTGAATACATTATTAATTTTCATAAATAATAAAACAATTAAAATTTATCAATCATAACTTAAATATGAAAATTATAATTATAAAATATTACTAAGTGTGGAGCATGACATTATGAAACCCTTCTCCAACCATACGAAGTCTCTCTCTGTGATATCCATACTTTCTTTAAGTTTGTTTGCCATCAATCATAGGGGCTCGCCGCCGGCGAGGTCCCTGATCTTCTTCTTGTTATAAAAATTTGTTATTTTATTTATGTATTTCAGTTTCTACCGTCTTATAACGGTTTTCTTCCGTCAAATGACGGCCAACTACAGCATTAAAGCGGCCAACTACCGCGTAGGAGCGGTTCTCTTCCGCCAAGGGACGGCCAACTACTGCCTAGAAGCGGTTCTCTTCCGCCAAGGAGCGGCTAACTACCGCTTAGTAGCGGTTCTCTTCCGCCAAGGAGCGGCTAACTACCGCCTAGGAGCGGTTCTCTTCTGCCCTAGGGCGTCCAACTACTGCCTAGTGCGATTTTTATCTACAATAGGTACTAATCTACCACATAAGTGTGGCGTTATTTGTCACATTGTCTTGCAAATACGCTATGAATTTCTTGTGGAGTCCGAATTCTGTTATTGTGATAGACGAATTATTTTCTTCACCCCTCTCGTAGCTCAGGATAATGGAAGAGAAAAAGCACTTGAGCAAATTGTTGGTGATGTTGGAGCGTACAACAATTCAAGAATCGTATGAAGCGATAGTTACAAATTTGTTCTTTATAAAAATTGACAAAATGTGTAGGCAGGATTATGAAATGTATAATATTAACTTGTATTTCATCGTTTCATCCATTGTAATTGTGATTGTTTATGTTGAATGAAAATGTTGAATGCATTTAAAAAAATATTACTAAGTTTAATTAATATTGTCAAATATTAAATTAATTTACCACTCCATATAGGGGGAGGGGGAGGGAATGTCCATTGGAAAATCCACCCTAACCATCCCACACCTAAGACAAAATTTATCCACAGACATGAACCATATTTTTATACGGTTTCTCCCCTCCCCCCAATGGGTTGGAGATGCCCTCAATGAAGTATCTCAAATCCTTAACCACTAGACTAACGGTTAGTTCGATATCAATATATCTTTAAGTTCTTAGAACATTATATTTGTTAACAAGAGATTGAAGTGAGGGGAAAACATGCATCCGCTCACTTCAAACCCATTGAAAGATTTTATTTCAACTGTAGATGGTACATTCAATCTCCAAACAAGCCCCATGAACAATATAAACAACTAAGTCCGTAACTAAAGTTTACTTAACAAATGTAGTGAGTCGTAGGACCACGATGGTCCATAAATTTCCAGGAGACATCACAATCACATGAAATGTGACAACGATCTCAGTCTTTTAAATTTTGTGACATTGAACTCAGAAGAAATGAGACATTTCTTGGCGACATGCATACCTTGGCCGTTGAAAAGTGGAAGATGGTAGGGACGTGGAGATCGGTAAGTAGGTCTCTTCCATGTGAGAGTCATCCTCCAAGTCAGCTCTTCCATGTGATTTTCTATATTCAGATGCAACCAAATTGGTCTTATTCATGAACTTGTTTCCTCATTTTAACTCTGTAGGTTTGGTTTGGTGTATGGTGTTGAAAATGCAGAAATAAATGAGACACTTAATTCGGAACAGAAAGAATCTTGTTTTCCAACCTTTTCATCCACTTCGGCAACATGCATCACTCAACGCAGATGATGCCACCACCTCGAAACATTTATACAAGAGAAGTGACCGAGGATTGTGTGAATTTTCAAATGAGGGGAGATAGATATGTGAAGGAGTGAGCGACCAATAGCATCGCACTGACTTATTAGACACGTCTCGTGATACGGTATCCGTATCTATATTTATCAATTTATTTGTTTATTAGTATTAAGTTATTTTATCAGGTTATTTAATAAGCCGGGCTTAACCCGTTACGTCTAAGGTTAGATCAGTTTATTTATCTATTTAAGAGATGTAATCCCCCCGCTTATTCAATCAAGCAATAAATAAATCAGTATTTTCCTTTATCTCTTTTACTTATCGTGTTTGTGTGTGCGTGTGTGTGGCCGATTGTTACAATTGGTGCTTTAATTGAGAGCGTCGGTCGGACTTTCGTTCACAGCGCTCTCTCCCGGACTCCATGGATCTCCCGTTCGCTATTGTGATAGTGCTCCTCGATGAAATCGACAAGCTCTACCAGCAATGTGAAACAATCAACTGTCTCACCATTGCAGACTTTGATGACATTCAAACAAGTGGGTACATCACCCAGTCAGATCTGGAATGCCTCAAAGCCAGACGGAATCAGTTCCGATTGATTTTTACTGATGAGTTATGTCGTCTCCAACACATTATCAGAGCTGGCGAACTTCCACCGCTAGATGAAGAACAACCGTCGCCGCCACCGCCACAAACCTAGCAGCCAACCATCCAGCCTCCGCCATCACAGCTAGCAACAACGCCGTCCAATCCAACACCCACAGAAACCCGGCTGCCGGAGGAAGCACAACAACAACATCATAGTCACGATCGCACTGGCCGCCATTACAGGAGAACTAGCAGATCCAATCGGAGATGACACCCACACAACCGCCACCGTGGATCTCACAGCCGCCCCCACAATCGGTTTCCACCGCCCTCCAAGCAGTTTCCTACGAAAGCCTCAACCACCTGCAACTCCAGACGATTCCCCAAACAGCGGCCGCCAACTGCCTCCCCCATTCGTCCACCGCCGTCGTCAACGGACTCCAAACCATTGGCGAACAGCTCGAGCAAATCGCTCCACCACCGGATCCGAAACTCGCCACAGCAGATTCACTGCTCCGGTCGTCTTCCTCTATGATGGCGACGCCAATGCAGTCGCCACCGGCCTCTCTCCAGGTGGTTTCATCCTCGCCAACAGCAACACCCGTCCGATCTCCGAGCACCAACTGACCGGCCTCTCCACAGTTCACTTCGACGGTGCTCCAGCCCGCCAATCCAACACCTCCCACGCCAGCATCCCTTTCCGTCGACCTCCGCCCGCACACACCATCGTCGTTACAGCCACCACCAACAGAAACACAACCACCGGTCTTCCAACCAGATCCGCCACCACCACCACCACCACCAACACCTACGAGTTCAACTGTGTTGGGAACTAGGGTTGCAAATGAACTTGGGCCTGTTTTTGGGCTCTATTCCACTGATTATGCACTAACTTCTTCAAGTGGGTCAATATCTTTATTTGGGCTTAAATTTACGAATGGCCAGAATGTGTTTGACCTTACTAGTGATGTAGCCTACACAGCTTACACCATGGGTCAGCCAATTTATGCGAGCTACACCAATTTGGACCACTTTTTTTTTTTCTCACGTAATATTATCAAGCTCGCGCGACGACAATTTGATCAGTTTATCTATCTATTTAAGAGATGTAATCCCCCAGCTTATTCAATCAAGTAATAAACAAATCAGTATTTTCCTTTATTTTCCCACTCATAAAAAGTATATTTTTCAATATATAATGGGGATGTTTGGACGAGCTAAAAAAGGTGAGAGGTTGAGCCTAAAAGCTCATTTAATCAGTAGGATTTGGATCTGATATATTATTGTAGATTATTGGTAAACAAAATAATTATTTTTTTGATAGTGAGATTCAAACTCGGGACTTCATGCTGGGAGTTTAAACACTCTACCTCTCAGCTTATACATACTTGCATAAAAAACTTGGAAAACGCCCTAAAAATACTGGATGTTCACAAAAAAAAATCCGGAATCGTGCCTAAAAATTCCAGAATTTCGGCTGAAAATCCAGAATTCCGAATTTGTGGGCGGAAATCCAGATTCGCTTTGTTTTTGGAGAGGTATCACTGTTATTATCAGATTTTTGTCTTTTTTTTTATCCCTACTGTAAGTTCACAGGTTTCACAGGCTTGAAATAGCCAAGGCCTTGAAATAGTTTTCAAAGCCTTGAATTGTCGCAGGTTTCACAGGCTTGAAATAGCAGAAGGCCTTGAAACAACATTCAAAGCCTTGAAATTGTCTGATTTGTATGCATATTCTAAGGGGGAGTTTTTTCTGAGTTCTTCTGATCTTATTCTAACTCTCTCACCCCTATATTTGATATAATATTACTTGATGATGAAATACAAAAGATTTTGATTGACTTAGACTTCATCTAATTAACTTGTTTGCATTAGTTTTGCAGGGAAAATTCATTTCCTATTTTGCAGGATTGGTGTTCTAACCTCGGTTTTGCATGAAATGAAATATTAAGAGAATGTGATTCTGTGATCAATCAGAAACTCATGGCAGCTTCTCAATACGTTTAAAGAAAAGATCAAATTACTATCTTTGAAGATTCTGATCAACTATCCGTTGGGAAGACTGTTGGAGAAGTAAAAGATTGTTGCCTAATAAACAGGAAGTTTGTTGCTAAAAATCAGGAAGATTTGCTGATCTTTTGAGCAGTATAAATGGAGCTCAATTTGAAGCATTTGATACAACGCTGAACGGGGTAAAAGAGAGACACATGTTCAGGATTGACAAGCATCAAAGAAGCACATTATTCTCACATTCCATCTCACAGAAGATCGCTGCATTTTTCAATGCAGTTTCACTTTCAGTATTCTTCTATTCTGAACTTAACTTGTATATCATTCTTGTATTTCTTCTAGCTCTCATTCTCAAGATTGTCCAAAGTGAACAATAGATAATTCTTATTTAATCAGTTATCTGGAGCAGGTACTAGATAAGTTAGTGAGAACCACAAGTGTAACAGTGTAAGGCATATCTCTGTGCTTGAGATCTAGGGCTTAGATTTTGATTAATAAGAATTGTGTTGAAAATCCTGAATAAAGAAGATCCCAGAGGTAGATACGTACGTCCAAGTGGGCTGAAATCTATAAATCCTGTGTCTCTTGCATTTAACATTTCATTCTCATACTTGTTTTACACAGCATTCAAACTGGTATGTTTTCAAGGGTTTGAAACTCTTTTCAAGGCCTTGAGAAAGACTTGTCTGTTTTTCACTTAAACTATATTTCACTTCAACGACTTGAAACTGTTTTCAAGGACTTGAACTTCATAACTCTACACAGAAACTGTCATATTTCCAAGTTTTACAAAAAGTTGGCATACTCTATTAAACCCCCCTTCTAGAGTATCACTACAGAAAAAATTATCAAATACGACAGCCGAAAACCGTCGTATTTTCCAAAATACCCATCGTGTTTGCTTTATACGACGGCCAATTGGCTGTCGTTTCCAAAGGTGTCGTTTTAGGTCATACGACGCCCTCTGACCGTCGTTTCAAATCAACTACGACGGTAAGTGGTTAGCCGTCGCTAAAGAGTATTAAATACGACGGCCGGTACTGATACGACGGTTATTTGCAGAGCGTTGTTTCCCGTCGCCTAAAACTATTCTACTACGACGGTTACTCATTTTCCTGTCGTATATAATAGTAAAGAACCTTTCAACATTTTCGTCCATCCTAGTCAATAGCAGTTAGGTACTGCCTAATATCACATTCTCTGGCCCCGTTGTAGGCAATAAAAAAATATTAGAAGGTTGTTCAGATGACGCACTCATCAAAAAGAAAACACAACAAATCAAATAAATTTTCACGGATATTATCCGACCACATTATAAAGAAACATTTTTATATGAAAACGTCTAGTTTACATCTCAAAGTTTTCTTATGTTTGACAAGAGGTTCGTTCTAATCCGATGGTAGCTCTTTAGAGTGAAATAGAAGAAAAACATAGTGACAATCAATACAAGTGGAGCCACCCAAGTAATTGTCTGATTAGAGTAACTCGAGCAGCCAAGGTCCTCAAGTGGTGGGTTCTGCATGGACTCCAAACACTAAGATTTCGTTGTAAAAGAGCCAATTCGGTGTAGTTCCTATACTTAAGAGGATATGGATATCCCACTCCTTAATTGAATTGAAGAACCTCTTAGACAAACTCAGTAGGCATCAAGTCTTCAAGCCTGTCTCTAAAAAAAAGGTCTTCAAACCTGCAAAAACAACCGAGTAAATGGATTTGTAATCATTTTAAATGTCTCTAGCAATTATATGAAGATATGGTAGCAGAACTTTTAAAATATGCAGCATCAAGAGAACGTAGATAAAGCATATCCTACTTCAACCAATACAACAACGAAAAAATAATTAAAATAGACATAGAAAATGAAAAACTAAAGATACAACCATATGAAATCTAAGCAGATTCGGTCGAATACAAATGGCTGTCCAAAGTTCTCTTAGTCACTGAGTTTCAAAGTTGTCTTACCTATTGAAGCCTTTCACCCATTGCTGGACACTACAGTTTCCAAGTATCTTAATCGTCAAGTGATTACACCAAATGAACCGGAAGGGGGATACATAAGAATCCTAAGTTGGCACTTCCACAAACAGGTTTCATGCACTCTGAAAGAAAACTTGAGAGGAAGAAATAATATTAGAGGTTAGGTCTAAACATGTAACTAATGAAAGAAGAAACAAAATGTACGATACCAATTTGAGGGATGGTTTCTGTTCCAATTCTGTGTTCCTGTACAAGAGGCAAGATCACCATCTCCATCAGCACACTCTGTGCAGTGCCAAGTGTTCAATGATCAAGATTGATATGTTAATTACTTCGATTATTAAATTTTGTATGTTTTGTCAACTTGTATAAGTTCTAATGTATACTACTGCGTGCATGTGAAAAAATTGCATTCTCTATTTCATGTTTCTCCTACCATAATAGGCTACTCCAATTGCACTAAAAAAATTGAAGATGCATTGAATTGAAATTTATCAAAACTACTCATATCATGGAAGCTACCACTACTATTATTTATGAAAATTATTTTCATTGTTGGTGGTAAAGTGGCATATATACTTGATCGTTAGTTCCAGTATGACTAGAAATTTATTTACTAAGCTAAGTGAGAACATGGGTTTCTATCAGGCTGCATTTTGGAAGTGATTCGGAAGGCTCTTATTCAAGGCAAGTCTGGCTCTACCACTGAATTCATAGCACTAAAAATATTTGCTAAACTTTCTAATACTAGTGTAAAACCCGTCCCGTTGGGACTATGTCCACTTTGTCTATCTACAATTCCAGTCTATCTCCACTTTGTCTATCTCCAATTTCAGTCTAAGGGCTAGTATATAGCCACCACTCCATAAGGGAGTAGTAAAGTGAAACAAATATTTATGCGGTTAAGTGACAAACATGTCAATATGTCCGTAAGATTATAACTTGAAGACTGTTATTAGCTTGAATGAACCTGCAAAAGTAGAGAACCAAGCCAGTAAGCAGTTCTCATGGGGTTTCAAAATGAAGTAAACAGAACCCAGTATACAAAATGCACTCCAAATTGGCATATTCACATCTGTAGTAGCAGTAACGTGAACAAAGTGATGAGTCAGACTAAGTCCCTTTGTTGTTTGGACCCAAAACAGACCTCCCCAAAATTATTGGATTCGAACAAATTATGAAAGTGACCTTTTTCTTCATGGGCAAAGAAAAATAAGAGAAATCACAGAGCTAGAAAAGGCGACGTTAGGCACATCAAAAAAAAAAAAGAAATTACAGAGCTAGTAATACTCCACGCTGAGAAGTTCACATCAAACACAAATGACTTTAATGCTTTCTCAGGTTAGACGATAAAGATGATGCAAAGAAGGTTAAGAAACTGTTGGTAAGTTAATTGAGGGTTTGAGGAACAAAACCTGTAAAACTCTAGACAAACTAAATACTTTTCAAGTGGGTGGGAAAAAACTAAGAAAATAAATCATGTCATGGGTTTAACTACAACAAACAGTAATCAATTTCATGTAACGATGTACCCATAAGTCAAGAGGAAAGGGAGAATGATAAGAGAACCAAATCGAAGAAGGTTAATTCTTTGGACTAATGAAATGTGATACTTTGAATAGAATTGCAAATTGGGAAAAGGATATCAGTTATAAATCCTAATACCAAAAAAGCTCGATGCATAAACTCAAATCAGTATTACTGATTATGTATAAACCAAGACATTTGCAGGTTCTAATCTGACGAACAAATTTTCATGAAGAAATAAAATAAAATAAAATAGTTGTATGATCTCTCAAAAAGTTTCGATATAAAACCCAAAATCAAATACTGACCAAAATGAACAAAAAATATACTTACATTGATCAGCATACTACACAACTGCTTGCAAACAAGGCAGCCCCCTCCATTCCAATCCGCAGTTCAACGTTGATCCTTGAATCTAAATTTTGGGCTAAACACTTTCACTTTTAAATAGGTGAAGAAAAATATACATCATTTTCAGATAATGCAAACCTACAAAATCCCCGGATCCAACAAACCTAAACCGTTAGCTGAATGAAGATCATCAAAATTGCATATCTAATGTAGCAAACCCAAAAAATATACAAGATCCTAGAACAAAACCACATAGAAAGAGTTCATTAAAATACCCATAGGGGAGATCTATAGTTCTTAGAACTGTCTTCCCTATGATGGCTCAGATAGAGGGCAAGCCAAAGCCAAACCACATAGACAACATCAAACATTAACAAAGTGATGAACCTGCATACGCCCCCCCCCCCAAATGAAAAAGGCCTTATAACCCTTCAATTTCTTCGATTTGCTAGCAAAATCGATGAAGCAAACCTGCTGGAAACAATAGTAACCCTAGTCCAGAGCACTACGAAAGAAGGGAAGAGGATAAGCAACTCGAAAAAAAGAAATAGCAACGGCGATGGAGAAACTGGTTGACTTATCTTAACTACAGCGGGCGGCTCACCTCTCGACATTGGACCCCAGGGAGTGGCGATGCACTCCATCTAAGAAAGGCTCGATTTTCCGTACAGCCAGGTGCACCGAAGAACTGGGGCCTCAATAAACGTCTACAAAGCATCCACTGAGAGAGACGGGGGGAGGCAGAGAGAGATGAACGGAGGGGGGAGGCAGAGAGAGATGAACGGTTTATGGTGAGCAAGGCAGCGAGAGAGAAACGAAGGGTTTCGTCTAAGTTGACAACAAAGCAACGATGCTTTGACTTGCCGAGATTTAGTGGAGTCTGAACGTGGGGTCTTCTTTTTTTTAATCTAAGATGAAACTAAGTCGTTTTGATCTTATTAATGCGACGGTCAAAAAATATTGCATCGTAATTGGGAAATTGAAACGACGGGCAGCTGACATGGCCGTAGTATTTGGGTATTATAAACAACATCTGTTAATGTGGCCGTCGTATTTAAGGCTAATACGACAGCCACCTAGTGACCGACGTATTTTAGTAAAATACGACGTGAGTATCGCGCGTCGTATTTTTTGACCGTCGTATTTGCTAACTTTTTTTGTAGTGTATCTGTGCTGCATTTCTACTTGCTTACTCCCCTTTCAATTGGTATCAGAGCTTGTATCACTATATAGATTTAAGCATCTGGTGATCATTAGTACTGCAGGTGATGGTGGTTTCTCACAGGGAAGAGCTGTTAACAGACCTCCTCTATTTTGTGGAGATAATTTTTCTCACTGGAAATCCTTGATAAAAATTTTCATCGTTGATACAAGATCCAGTCAAGTGGAAGAGCTGTTAGAGAAGTCAAGATGTGCTGCTGGATTTTAGGAAAGTTTGTTTTCAGAAGACCCTGAAGATATGTAATTCAAACTAGCTGCATAAGAGAGGGAATGGCTGAAGAAATTCGAAGAGAACACACACAGAAGCACTCAGAAATTCTCAATGATTGACAATCAACACAGAAGGAGATTCATTTCTCACAGTCCCATCATCAGAAGATCACTACATACTAAACTTCTTCATCAGTTCTAAGAGTTCTTCTTTCTGTACTTAATTTGTATATCATTCTTATAATACTTCTCATATCTTATTCTCGTGAGTTGTTCAATTTAAAAATAGAGAATTCTTGTTAAATAAGTTAGAAAGAGCTGGTACTAGATAGGTTAGTAAGAACCACAAGCTGTAAAAGAGTAAGGGAACTATATGTGCTTGAGATCTAGACTGTCCACACAAGAAAAGCTAACCCTTTCAGAAGAAAGATCATGACAGAAGAAAGAAGGATATGATAGCCTCTTGGAGTGATTCAAAAACTTCTAGTGATTTTGAATCTGAGGAAGAATAGGCCAACCTCTGCCTTATGGCCAAGCATGATGAACGTTCTAAAAAGAACATTGAGGTAATGGTAAACTGTTTGATTTCAAAACCAATAGATGTCCTCTCTGATTATCTTGAACAATGTTTTAATGAAGAGGACTATCTGAAATAAATCAGGACTTCGAAAGAAAAGGTTCATGAGCAAGCAAAAGAAAAATTTGCATCTTTATAGTCAAAATCAGAATCTTGAAATTTCTCAGAAGAAATCTGACAGAGATTTAAAGGCCTTGTAAGCCAGCTTCAAAGCCTTGAAAACTAAAGTCAGGAAAGTAGTCATAGAGAACTCTCTTTTGAGTGACAGAATTGTTGCTCTAAGACATCAGTTTGATGAATTGGTGGAACAAAGGACTACTATAGCAGATAAACTTCAAGATTCTAAGAAAGTTATGACCAAAATTGCTGGCTCAGAAAAAAATTTAAACCTGATTCTTGGAGGAAGCTTAAAGTCTATTCACAATACTCGTATTGGTTACAATCCTAATTTTCCTAGAAAAAACAACACCAGATTTGTGAAGGCTAGTAGCAGACTTCTCCTAAGTGCCATTACTACAGCAAAATTGGTCATGTCAAGTTGACTTGTCCCTTTAGAAGAAGAGACCCTCACATAATGAGGAAAGCTTTTCCAGTTCAACTCAAGGGACAAGCTAGACAGACTTGGGTTCCTAATGGGGTTAGACCACCTAACATGGTTGACCCTATATATGAATCTAAATTCCACACTTGGTATAACGGCTGGGTAAGGCAGTGAATGGTGTTTGTAGAGTGTCACCAAGAACAAATAACATAAATGGTTCATGGACAGTGGTCGCTCCAGACACATGAGTGGAAAGAGACCCTTATTCTCATAATTAAAAGAGCAATATGAAGGATCAATCACACTTAGAAACATCCTAGGTATTGGTAAAGTTGGTACAGATTCTTAAAACTCTATTTCTGATGTTTATTTAGTTGATGGTTTGAAATTTAATTTGCTTAGTGTATCACAATTATGTGAAAATGATAATAAAGTTATTTCTGACAAATAAAAATGTATGGGGAAAAATGAGAAATCAGGAATTTGCATTCTCACTGCCTCAAGGTCAAACAATGTTTATACTCTGCACACTAACAAAGTTGCAGGAGAAAGTCTGAAGTGCCTCAAGGACTTGAAAGAGGATTCAAAGCTTTGGCACAGAAAGCTTAGACACATTAGCTTGCACACTTTGAACAAGTTAGTTTCTAAAGACCTAGTAAGAGGTCTGCCTTTTATCAAGTTCAAGGATGAAGAAGTATGCAACGCCTTTGCTCAAGATAAATAGCCAAAAAGTTCATTCAATCCAAAGAAATTTGTAAGTACTACTAGACCCATTGAATTACTGCATATGGACCTCTTTGGTCCTATGAGTACTCAAACTCCAAAGGGTAAGAAGTACACGTTAGTTATTGTAGATGATTTCTCTAGATTTACTTGGGTAGTGTTTGTTAGAGATAAATTTGAAGCTCTATCTGATTTTTCAAAGCTTTGTAAAGAGCTTCAAACCTTGAAACACCTGCCTATTGCTTCAATTATAAGTGATCATGGTAGAGAATTTGATCAACTTGAATTTGATTTATTTTTTGCTAAGCATGACATCTCTCACAACTTTTCTGATCCAAGAGCTCCTCAACAGAATATTGTTGTTGAAAGAAAGAACATAACTCTTGAAGATATTTCAAGGACAATGCTTTTGGAGAACAAGTTGCCAATATCCTTTTGGGCAGAAGCCGTAAACACTGCCAACCGTAAACACTGCCAACTATATACTTAACAGGTGCATGATTATGCCTATCTTGAACAAGACCCGTTGTGATCTTTTCAAAGGAAGAAATCCAAATATCTCTTACTTCAAACCTTTTGGTTGCACTTGTTTTGTTCATAACAATGGTAAGGATAATCATGCAGCAGATTTTTTTGGCTGCACTTGGTGGACACTCTTTGGAGTTTGAGTACTCATAGGACCACAAAGATCCATATGCAGTAATTCATGTTGGAATAGATGCCCTAGAGGCAATCTAGTTTAGTATGAATTTATTTTGGCTAGAACATTCATTGTATTATTTATTGGATATTTAATATAATGAAGTCCTTAGATTTACAAATCCGTTGTTCATCTTAAATATCCCTAATCCAGTATAATGATTAATAGGACAATCATCTATAGACTAGTATGGGGTTGGATTGATACGGAGATATCATGATCCAACACATGGGTGTCCATTAAGGGTAATGGCGCACTGGATTGACCCATCTCCGAAAAGGCTACATACACATTATGTTAAGTCACAAGCGCTTCTCGCGGTGCAATGGTATTGTCATCCTTAGACTTGAAGTCACTAGATTTTCTAGTTGTGGATTATTGTGATTTTGGTAGCGTCAAACGCTACACCGTAACTGGGTAGCTATAAAGACGTGTACCGGATACAATAAGAAGAAAGATTAGAGATCATAGTGGGAGTAGATAGAATTCGTCCCTCCCACATAATGGGAGCAAATATCCTAGGCCACTCAAGGGATAGTTCTTATAGAATGTCTGGCCAGACTCAAATAAATCAATATGGGATATTGATGTTATTTGCACGAATAAGGCTATTCCCAGGATCGAGAAAATATGGATTGGATATACGAGTGTGACTTGTATAACTCGTGTCCAATCCAGATATAGAGACAAAGGGATGTGACAATTACTTGTACAAGGTTTGTCGTATGACTATTCTATTAGTTGGCCAGAATGGATGTTTAGCTAAAAACCGCTCCATATTAGCAAATTGTTGCTACCAACTAGTTAGAACCTATGGGGTCACACGCTATATAGAGTTTAACAAGATTTGGTAATTAATTAACATGATTAATTAATTAGATGGATCACTTTGCAAGACCTTGCAAACTTAGTAAGACTAATTTGCAAGGAAGGAACAAAATTGAATTCTAGCAGGACTAAAATAGGTCTTTTAGGTAGTTGACAAGGATTTGTTGGACTATATAAAGGATGCTCCATCCTTCCTTCCCACACTTATGAGCCTTTTGATCATAACTTGAGTGGGAGAGAACAAAAAGGAGAGAGTTCAAGCAACAAAGGGCCGAACCCGAACCTTTTCTGCTGCCTCCTACCTTGTCGGCCAACAAAGGAGGCGCCACCTCCTTGTTTCCTCGTGTTGCGTGATTTCTTCTTCCTCTTCCTCCATTCATATCTATCACAAAGAGAAGGAAGATCTAGATCTCGACTCTAGGCGTGGATCAACTGTAGAGAAGTGAGAAACAGTGATACAAGTCATCACAGGAGAAACCCTAAGGTCTGTAACATGATTCTTCCTTTACCATCGTTATGTCTCTTGTCCTGTGATCCTCTGAGGGTATTGAATGGGTAAATTATATTTTTCCGCTGCGTATCCATGATCAAAACCCTACAGTGGTATCATAGCCACATGTCGTAGAGCATAAACGTGGTTTATATGTTACGTTTTGATAGTTTTACACTTTAAATTTATTTTATTTCGCGTAAAACAAGACAAATCAAGCATATGATGTAATTTGTCAATAATCAAACAAAATAAGACTTAGTTTTTGCATTGGATGCATGAATTAGTGAGTTTGAGAAATTTTATGATCTTAGATCTAAGGTTTGGGCATCCTATTGAAAAAAGGAGTTTTTTTCAAACAAGGAAACAACCAAACTTGGGCAACAAGCAAGGGAGTTGTATTGGAAACAACTCCATAAGAGGTTCGGACCCCGTAAGGGGACCGCCCCTCCTTGCATGCCTCCCAAGTAAGGCGTGGCCTAGGGGCCAGGGTCAGCCCTAGCGCACCGCCTAGCCGTGTGGGCTAGGGGCCGACCGGCCCAAGGCATAGCCGTTCATCTTTGGGGCTTGGGCAATTAAATTGTTGGGCACCTTGGACCGTTTTAACCCTAGAAAATTCCTAAAATCAATTAAAATTGACCAAGCGCGTTAAAATTAGATTTTAACTGTTTATGTGTAATTCGCATTGTGGTTGGATATGGCCTTAGGATGTGGTTGGTATCCGTATCCATATATATCAATTTATTTGTTTATTAGTATTAAGTTATTTTATCAGGTTATTTAATAATCCGGGCTTAACCCGTTACGTCTAAAGTTAGGATAGATCAGTTTATTTATCTATTTAAGAGATGTATTCACCCCACTTATTCAATCAAGCAATAAACAAATCAGTATTTTCCTTTATCTCTTTTACTTATCGTGTTTGTGTGCGTGTGTGTGTGGCCGATTGTTACAATTGGTGCTTTCATTGAGAGCGTCGGTCGGACTTTCGTTCACGGCGCTCTCTCCCGGACTCCATGGATCTCCCGTTCGCTATTGTCGATCTCAGTCACTAAGAGGTCCAACTAGTGCTCCTCGATGAAATCGACAAGCTCTACCAGCAATGTGAAACAATCAACTGTCTCACCATTGCAGACCTTGATGACATTCAAACAAGTGGGTACATCACCCAGTCAGATCTGGAATGCCTCAAAGCCAGACGGAATCAGTTCCGATTGATTTTTACTGATGAGTTATGTCGTCTCCAACACATTATCAGAGCTGGCGAACTTCCACCGCTAGATGAAGAACAACCGTCGCCGCCACCGCCACAAACCTAGCAGCCAACCATCCAGCCTCCGCCATCACAGCTAGCAACAACGCCGTCCAATCCAACACCCACAGAAACCCGGCTGCCGGAGGAAGCACAACAACAACATCATAGTCACGATCGCACTGGCCGCCATTACAGGAGAACTAGCAGATCCAATCGGAGATGACACCCACACAACCGCCACCGTGGATCTCACAGCCGCCCCCACAATCGGTTTCCACCGCCCTCCAAGCAGTTTCCTACGAAAGCCTCAACCACCTGCAACTCCAGACGATTCCCCAAACAGCGGCCGCCAACTGCCTCCCCCATTCGTCCACCGCCGTCGTCAACGGACTCCAAACCATTGGCGAACAGCTCGAGCAAATCGCTCCACCACCGGATCCGAAACTCGCCACAGCAGATTCACTGCTCCGGTCGTCTTCCTCTATGATGGCGACGCCAATGCAGTCGCCACCGGCCTCTCTCCAGGTGGTTTCATCCTCGCCAACAGCAACACCCGTCCGATCTCCGAGCACCAACTGACCGGCCTCTCCACAGTTCACTTCGACGGTGCTCCAGCCCGCCAATCCAACACCTCCCACGCCAGCATCCCTTTCCGTCGACCTCCGCCCGCACACACCATCGTCGTTACAGCCACCACCAACAGAAACACAACCACCGGTCTTCCAACCAGATCCGCCACCACCACCACCACCACCAACACCTACGAGTTCAACTGTGTTGGGAACTAGGGTTGCAAATGAACTTGGGCCTGTTTTTGGGCTCTATTCCACTGATTATGCACTAACTTCTTCAAGTGGGTCAATATCTTTATTTGGGCTTAAATTTACGAATGGCCAGAATGTGTTTGACCTTACTAGTGATGTAGCCTACACAGCTTACACCATGGGTCAGCCAATTTATGCGAGCTACACCAATTTGGACCACTTTTTTTTTTTCTCACGTAATATTATCAAGCTCGCGCGACGACAATTTGATCAGTTTATCTATCTATTTAAGAGATGTAATCCCCCAGCTTATTCAATCAAGTAATAAACAAATCAGTATTTTCCTTTATTTTCCCACTCATAAAAAGTATATTTTTCAATATATAATGGGGATGTTTGGACGAGCTAAAAAAGGTGAGAGGTTGAGCCTAAAAGCTCATTTAATCAGTAGGATTTGGATCTGATATATTATTGTAGATTATTGGTAAACAAAATAATTATTTTTTTGATAGTGAGATTCAAACTCGGGACTTCATGCTGGGAGTTTAAACACTCTACCTCTCAGCTTATACATACTTGCATAAAAAACTTGGAAAACGCCCTAAAAATACTGGATGTTCACAAAAAAAAAATCCGGAATCGTGCCTAAAAATTCCAGAATTTCGGCTGAAAATCCAGAATTCCGAATTTGTGGGCGGAAATCCAGATTCGCTTTGTTTTTGGAGAGGTATCACTGTTATTATCAGATTTTTGTCTTTTTTTTTGATCCCTACTGTAAGTTCACAGGTTTCACAGGCTTGAAATAGCCAAGGCCTTGAAATAGTTTTCAAAGCCTTGAATTGTCGCAGGTTTCACAGGCTTGAAATAGCAGAAGGCCTTGAAACAACATTCAAAGCCTTGAAATTGTATGATTTGTATGCATATTCTAAGGGGGAGTTTTTTCTGAGTTCTTCTGATCTTATTCTAACTCTCTCACCCCTATATTTGATATAATATTACTTGATGATGAAATACAAAAGATTTTGATTGACTTAGACTTCATCTAATTAACTTGTTTGCATTAGTTTTGCAGGGAAAATTCATTTCCTATTTTGCAGGATTGGTGTTCTAACCTCGGTTTTGCATGAAATGAAATATTAAGAGAATGTGATTCTGTGATCAATCAGAAACTCATGGCAGCTTCTCAATACGTTTAAAGAAAAGATCAAATTACTATCTTTGAAGATTCTGATCAACTATCCGTTGGGAAGACTGTTGGAGAAGTAAAAGATTGTTGCCTAATAAACAGGAAGTTTGTTGCTAAAAATCAGGAAGATTTGCTGATCTTTTGAGCAGTATAAATGGAGCTCAATTTGAAGCATTTGATACAACGCTGAACGGGGTAAAAGAGAGACACATGTTCAGGATTGACAAGCATCAAAGAAGCACATTATTCTCACATTCCATCTCACAGAAGATCGCTGCATTTTTCAATGCAGTTTCACTTTCAGTATTCTTCTATTCTGAACTTAACTTGTATATCATTCTTGTATTTCTTCTAGCTCTCATTCTCAAGATTGTCCAAAGTGAACAATAGATAATTCTTATTTAATCAGTTATCTGGAGCAGGTACTAGATAAGTTAGTGAGAACCACAAGTGTAACAGTGTAAGGCATATCTCTGTGCTTGAGATCTAGGGCTTAGATTTTGATTAATAAGAATTGTGTTGAAAATCCTGAATAAAGAAGATCCCAGAGGTAGATACGTACGTCCAAGTGGGCTGAAATCTATAAATCCTGTGTCTCTTGCATTTAACATTTCATTCTCATACTTGTTTTACACAGCATTCAAACTGGTATGTTTTCAAGGGTTTGAAACTCTTTTCAAGGCCTTGAGAAAGACTTGTCTGTTTTTCACTTAAACTATATTTCACTTCAACGACTTGAAACTGTTTTCAAGGACTTGAACTTCATAACTCTACACAGAAACTGTCATATTTCCAAGTTTTACAAAAAGTTGGCATACTCTATTAAACCCCCCTTCTAGAGTATCACTACAGAAAAAATTATCAAATACGACAGCCGAAAACCGTCGTATTTTCCAAAATACCCATCGTGTTTGCTTTATACGACGGCCAATTGGCTGTCGTTTCCAAAGGTGTCGTTTTAGGTCATACGACGCCCTCTGACCGTCGTTTCAAATCAACTACGACGGTAAGTGGTTAGCCGTCGCTAAAGAGTATTAAATACGACGGCCGGTACTGATACGACGGTTATTTGCAGAGCGTTGTTTCCCGTCGCCTAAAACTATTCTACTACGACGGTTACTCATTTTCCTGTCGTATATAATAGTAAAGAACCTTTCAACATTTTCGTCCATCCTAGTCAATAGCAGTTAGGTACTGCCTAATATCACATTGTCTGGCCCCGTTGTAGGCAGTAAAAAAATATTAGAAGGTTGTTCAGATGACGCACTCATCAAGAAGAAAACACAACAAATCAAATAAATTTTCACGGATATTATCCGACCACATTATAAAGAAACATTTTTATATGAAAACGTCTAGTTTACATCTCAAAGTTTTCTTATGTTTGACAAGAGGTTCGTTCTAATCCGATGGTAGCTCTTTAGAGTGAAATAGAAGAAAAACATAGTGACAATCAATACAAGTGGAGCCACCCAAGTAATTGTCTGATTAGAGTAACTCGAGCAGCCAAGGTCCTCAAGTGCTGGGTTCTGCATGGACTCCAAACACTAAGATTTCGTTGTAAAAGAGCCAATTCGGTGTAGTTCCTATACTTAAGAGGATATGGATATCCCACTCCTTAATTGAATTGAAGAACCTCTTAGACAAACTCAATAGGCATCAAGTCTTCAAGCCTGTCTCTAAAAAAAAGGTCTTCAAACCTGCAAAAACAACCGAGTAAATGGATTTGTAATCATTTTAAATGTCTCTAGCAATTATATGAAGATATGGTAGCAGAACTTTTAAAATATGCAGCATCAAGAGAACGTAGATAAAGCATATCCTACTTCAACCAATACAACAACGAAAAAATAATTAAAATAGACATAGAAAATGAAAAACTAAAGATACAACCATATGAAATCTAAGCAGATTCGGTCGAATACAAATGGCTGTCCAAAGTTCTCTTAGTCACTGAGTTTCAAAGTTGTCTTACCTATTGAAGCCTTTCACCCATTGCTGGACACTACAGTTTCCAAGTATCTTAATCGTCAAGTGATTACACCAAATGAACCGGAAGGGGGATACATAAGAATCCTAAGTTGGCACTTCCACAAACAGGTTTCATGCACTCTGAAAGAAAACTTGAGAGGAAGAAATAATATTAGAGGTTAGGTCTAAACATGTAACTAATGAAAGAAGAAACAAAATGTACGATACCAATTTGAGGGATGGTTTCTGTTCCAATTCTGTGTTCCTGTACAAGAGGCAAGATCACCATCTCCATCAGCACACTCTGTGCAGTGCCAAGTGTTCAATGATCAAGATTGATATGTTAATTACTTCGATTATTAAATTTTGTATGTTTTGTCAACTTGTATAAGTTCTAATGTATACTACTGCGTGCATGTGAAAAAATTGCATTCTCTATTTCATGTTTCTCCTACCATAATAGGCTACTCCAATTGCACTAAAAAAATTGAAGATGCATTGAATTGAAATTTATCAAAACTACTCATATCATGGAAGCTACCACTACTATTATTTATGAAAATTATTTTCATTGTTGGTGGTAAAGTGGCATATATACTTGATCGTTAGTTCCAGTATGCATTTTGGAAGTGATTCGGAAGGCTCTTATTCAAGGCAAGTCTGGCTCTACCACTGAATTCATAGCACTTAAAATATTTGCTAAACTTTCTAATACTAGTGTAAAACCCGTCCCGTTGGGACTATGTCCACTTTGTCTATCTACAATTCCATTCTATCTCCACTTTGTCTGTCTCCAATTTCAGTCTAAGGGCTAGTATATAGCCACCACTCCATAAGGGAGTAGTAAAGTGAAACAAATATTTATGCGGTTAAGTGACAAACATGTCAATATGTCCGTAAGATTATAACTTGAAGACTGTTATTAGCTTGAATGAACCTGCAAAAGTAGAGAACCAAGCCAGTAAGCAGTTCTCATGGGGTTTCAAAATGAAGTAAACAGAACCCAGTATACAAAATGCACTCCAAATTGGCATATTCACATCTGTAGTAGCAGTAACGTGAACAAAGTGATGAGTCAGACTAAGTCCCTTTGTTGTTTGGACCCAAAACAGACCTCCCCAAAATTATTGGATTCGAACAAATTATGAAAGTGACCTTTTTCTTCATGGGCAAAGAAAAATAAGAGAAATCACAGAGCTAGAAAAGGCGACGTTAGGCACATCAAAAAAAAAAAAGAAATTACAGAGCTAGTAATACTCCACGCTGAGAAGTTCACATCAAACACAAATGAATTTAATGCTTTCTCAGGTTAGACGATAAAGATGATGCAAAGAAGGTTAAGAAACTGTTGGTAAGTTAATTGAGGGTTTGAGGAACAAAACCTGTAAAACTCTAGACAAACTAAATACTTTTCAAGTGGGTGGGAAAAAACTAAGAAAATAAATCATGTCATGGGTTTAACTACAACAAACAGTAATCAATTTCATGTAACGATGTACCCATAAGTCAAGAGGAAAGGGAGAATGATAAGAGAACCAAATCGAAGAAGGTTAATTCTTTGGACTAATGAAATGTGATACTTTGAATAGAATTGCAAATTGGGAAAAGGATATCAGTTATAAATCCTAATACCAAAAAAGCTCGATGCATAAACTCAAATCAGTATTACTGATTATGTATAAACCAAGACATTTGCAGGTTCTAATCTGACGAACAAATTTTCATGAAGAAATAAAATAAAATAAAATAGTTGTATGATCTCTCAAAAAGTTTCGATATAAAACCCAAAATCAAATACTGACCAAAATGAACAAAAAATATACTTACATTGATCAGCATACTACACAACTGCTTGCAAACAAGGCAGCCCCCTCCATTCCAATCCGCAGTTCAACGTTGATCCTTGAATCTAAATTTTGGGCTAAACACTTTTACTTTTAAATAGGTGAAGAAAAATATACATCATTTTCAGATAATGCAAACCTACAAAATCCCCGGATCCAACAAACCTAAACCGTTAGCTGAATGAAGATCATCAAAATTGCATATCTAATGTAGCAAACCCAAAAAATATACAAGATCCTAGAACAAAACCACATAGAAAGAGTTCATTAAAATACCCATAGGGGAGATCTATAGTTCTTAGAACTGTCTTCCCTATGATGGCTCAGATAGAGGGCAAGCCAAAGCCAAACCACATAGACAACATCAAACATTAACAAAGTGATGAACCTGCATACGCCCCCCCCCAAATGAAAAAGGCCTTATAACCCTTCAATTTCTTCGATTTGCTAGCAAAATCGATGAAGCAAACCTGCTGGAAACAATAGTAACCCTAGTCCAGAGCACTACGAAAGAAGGGAAGAGGATAAGCAACTCGAAAAAAAGAAATAGCAACGGCGATGGAGAAACTGGTTGACTTATCTTAACTACAGCGGGCGGCTCACCTCTCGACATTGGACCCCAGGGAGTGGCGATGCACTCCATCTAAGAAAGGCTCGATTTTCCGTACAGCCAGGTGCACCGAAGAACTGGGGCCTCAATAAACGTCTACAAAGCATCCACTGAGAGAGACGGGGGGAGGCAGAGAGAGATGAACGGAGGGGGGAGGCAGAGAGAGATGAACGGTTTATGGTGAGCAAGGCAGCGAGAGAGAAACGAAGGGTTTCGTCTAAGTTGACAACAAAGCAACGATGCTTTGACTTGCCGAGATTTAGTGGAGTCTGAACGTGGGGTCTTCTTTTTTTTAATCTAAGATGAAACTAAGTCGTTTTGATCTTATTAATGCGACGGTCAAAAAATATTGCATCGTAATTGGGAAATTGAAACGACGGGCAGCTGACATGGCCGTAGTATTTGGGTATTATAAACAACATCTGTTAATGTGGCCGTCGTATTTAAGGCTAATACGACAGCCACCTAGTGACCGACGTATTTTAGTAAAATACGACGTGAGTATCGCGCGTCGTATTTTTTGACCGTCGTATTTGCTAACTTTTTTTGTAGTGTATCTGTGCTGCATTTCTACTTGCTTACTCCCCTTTCAATTGGTATCAGAGCTTGTATCACTATATAGATTTAAGCATCTGGTGATCATTAGTACTGCAGGTGATGGTGGTTTCTCACAGGGAAGAGCTGTTAACAGACCTCCTCTATTTTGTGGAGATAATTTTTCTCACTGGAAATCCTTGATAAAAATTTTCATCGTTGATACAAGATCCAGTCAAGTGGAAGAGCTGTTAGAGAAGTCAAGATGTGCTGCTGGATTTTAGGAAAGTTTGTTTTCAGAAGACCCTGAAGATATGTAATTCAAACTAGCTGCATAAGAGAGGGAATGGCTGAAGAAATTCGAAGAGAACACACACAGAAGCACTCAGAAATTCTCAATGATTGACAATCAACACAGAAGGAGATTCATTTCTCACAGTCCCATCATCAGAAGATCACTACATACTAAACTTCTTCATCAGTTCTAAGAGTTCTTCTTTCTGTACTTAATTTGTCTATCATTCTGATAATACTTCTCATATCTTATTCTCGTGAGTTGTTCAATTTAAAAATAGAGAATTCTTGTTAAATAAGTTAGAAAGAGCTGGTACTAGATAGGTTAGTAAGAACCACAAGCTGTAAAAGAGTAAGGGAACTATATGTGCTTGAGATCTAGACTGTCCACACAAGAAAAGCAAACCCTTTCAGAAGAAAGATCATGACAGAAGAAAGAAGGATATGATAGCCTCTTGGAGTGATTCAAAAACTTCTAGTGATTTTGAATCTGAGGAAGAATAGGCCAACCTCTGCCTTATGGCCAAGCATGATGAACGTTCTAAAAAGAACATTGAGGTAATGGTAAACTGTTTGATTTCAAAACCAATAGATGTCCTCTCTGATTATCTTGAACAATGTTTTAATGAAGAGGACTATCTGAAATAAATCAGGACTTCGAAAGAAAAGGTTCATGAGCAAGCAAAAGAAAAATTTGCATCTTTATAGTCAAAATCAGAATCTTGAAATTTCTCAGAAGAAATCTGACAGAGATTTAAAGGCCTTGTAAGCCAGCTTCAAAGCCTTGAAAACTAAAGTCAGGAAAGTAGTCACAGAGAACTCTCTTTTGAGTGACAGAATTGTTGCTCTAAGACATCAGTTTGATGAATTGGTGGAACAAAGGACTACTATAGCAGAGAAACTTCAAGATTCTAAGAAAGTTATGACCAAAATTGCTGGCTCAGAAAAAAATTTAAACCTGATTCTTGGAGGAAGCTTAAAGTCTATTCACAATACTCGTATTGGTTACAATCCTAATTTTCCTAGAAAAAACAACACCAGATTTGTGAAGGCTAGTAGCAGACTTCTCCTAAGTGCCATTACTACAGCAAAATTGGTCATGTCAAGTTGACTTGTCCCTTTAGAAGAAGAGACCCTCACATAATGAGGAAAGCTTTTCCAGTTCAACTCAAGGGACAAGCTAGACAGACTTGGGTTCCTAATGGGGTTAGACCACCTAACATGGTTGACCCTATATATGAATCTAAATTCCACACTTGGTATAACGGCTGGGTAAGGCAGTGAATGGTGTTTGTAGAGTGTCACCAAGAACAAAGAACATAAATGGTTCATGGACAGTGGTCGCTCCAGACACATGAGTGGAAAGAGACCCTTATTCTCATAATTAAAAGAGAAATATGAAGGATCAATCACACTTGGAAACATCCTAGGTATTGGTAAAGTTGGTACAGATTCTTAAAACTCTATTTCTGATGTTTATTTAGTTGATGGTTTGAAATTTAATTTGCTTAGTGTATCACAATTATGTGAAAATGATAATAAGGTTATTTCTGACAAATAAAAATGTATGGGGAAAAATGAGAAATCAGGAATTTGCATTCTCACTGCCTCAAGGTCAAACAATGTTTATACTCTGCACACTAACAAAGTTGCAGGAGAAAGTCTGAAGTGCCTCAAGGACTTGAAAGAGGATTCAAAGCTTTGGCACAGAAAGCTTAGACACATTAGCTTGCACACTTTGAACAAGTTAGTTTCTAAAGACCTAGTAAGAGGTCTGCCTTTTATCAAGTTCAAGGATGAAGAAGTATGCAACGCCTTTGCTCAAGATAAATAGACAAAAAGTTCATTCAATCCAAAGAAATTTGTAAGTACTACTAGACCCATTGAATTACTGCATATGGACCTCTTTGGTCCTATGAGTACTCAAACTCCAAAGGGTAAGAAGTACACGTTAGTTATTGTAGATGATTTCTCTAGATTTACTTGGGTAGTGTTTGCTAGAGATAAATTTGAAGCTCTATCTGATTTTTCAAAGCTTTGTAAAGAGCTTCAAACCTTGAAACACCTGCCTATTGCTTCAATTATAAGTGATCATGGTAGAGAATTTGATCAACTTGAATTTGATTTATTTTTTGCTAAGCATGACATCTCTCACAACTTTTCTGATCCAAGAGCTCCTCAACAGAATATTGTTGTTGAAAGAAAGAACATAACTCTTGAAGATATTTCAAGGACAATGCTTTTGGAGAACAAGTTGCCAATATCCTTTTGGGCAGAAGCCGTAAACACTGCCAACCGTAAACACTGCCAACTATATACTTAACAGGTGCATGATTATGCCTATCTTGAACAAGACCCGTTGTGATCTTTTCAAAGGAAGAAATCCAAATATCTCTTACTTCAAACCTTTTGGTTGCACTTGTTTTGTTCATAACAATGGTAAGGATAATCATGCAGCAGATTTTTTTGGCTGCACTTGGTGGACACTCTTTGGAGTTTGAGTACTCATAGGACCACAAAGATCCATATGCAGTAATTCATGTTGGAATAGATGCCCTAGAGGCAATCTAGTTTAGTATGAATTTATTTTGGCTAGAACATTCATTGTATTATTTATTGGATATTTAATATAATGAAGTCCTTAGATTTACAAATCCGTTGTTCATCTTAAATATCCCTAATCCAATATAATGATTAATAGGACAATCATCTATAGACTAGTATGGGGTTGGATTGATATAGAGATATCATGATCCAACACATGGGTGTCCATTAAGGGTAATGACGCACTGGATTGACCCATCTCCGAAAAGGCTACATACACATTATGTTAAGTCACAAGCGCTTCTCGCGGTGCAATGGTATTGTCATCCTTAGACTTGAAGTCACTAGATTTTCTAGTTGTGGATTATTGTGATTTTGGTAGCGTCAAACGCTACACCGTAACTGGGTAGCTATAAAGACGTGTACCGGATACAATAAGAAGAAAGATTAGAGATCATAGTGGGAGTAGATAGAATTCGTCCCTCCCACATAATGGGAGCAAATATCCTAGGCCACTCAAGGGATAGTTCTTATAGAATGTCTGGCCAGACTCAAATAAATCAATATGGGATATTGATGTTATTTGCACGAATAAGGCTATTCCCAGGATCGAGAAAATATGGATTGGATATACGAGTGTGACTTGTATAACTCGTGTCCAATCCAGATATAGAGACAAAGGGATGTGACAATTACTTGTACAAGGTTTGTCGTATGACTATTCTATTAGTTGGCCAGAATGGATGTTTAGCTAAAAACCGCTCCATATTAGCAAATTGTTGCTACCAACTAGTTAGAACCTATGGGGTCACACGCTATATAGAGTTTAACTAGATTTGGTAATTAATTAATATGATTAATTAATTAGATGGATCACTTTGCAAGACCTTGCAAACTTAGTAAGACTAATTTGCAAGGAAGGAACAAAATTGAATTCTAGCAGGACTAAAATAGGTCTTTTAGGTAGTTGACAAGGATTTGTTGGACTATATAAAGGATGCTCCATCCTTCCTTCCCACACTTATGAGCCTTTTGATCATAACTTGAGTGGGAGAGAACAAAAAGGAGAGAGTTCAAGCAACAAAGGGCCGAACCCGAACCTTTTCTGCTGCCTCCTACCTTGTCGGCCAACAAAGGAGGCGCCACCTCCTTGTTTCCTCGTGTTGCGTGATTTCTTCTTCCTCTTCCTCCATTCATATCTATCACAAAGAGAAGGAAGATCTAGATCTCGACTCTAGGCGTGGATCAACTGTAGAGAAGTGAAACAATTAGCGTTACAAGTCATCACAGGAGAAACCCTAAGGTCTGTAACATGATTCTTCCTTTACCATCGTTATGTCTCTTGTCCTGTGATCCTCTGAGGGTATTGAATGGGTAAATTATATTTTTCCGCTGCGTATCCATGATCAAAACCCTACAGTGGTATCATAGCCACATGTCGTAGAGCATAAACGTGGTTTATATGTTACGTTTTGATAGTTTTACACTTTAAATTTATTTTATTTCGCGTAAAACAAGACAAATCAAGCATATGATGTAATTTGTCAATAATCAAACAAAACAAGACTTAGTTTTTGCATTGGATGCATGAATTAGTGAGTTTGAGAAATTTTATGATCTTAGATCTAAGGTTTGGGCATCCTATTGAAAAAAGGAGTTTTTTTCAAACAAGGAAACAACCAAACTTGGGCAACAAGCAAGGGAGTTGTATTGGAAACAACTCCATAAGAGGTTCGGACCCCGTAAGGGGACCGCCCCTCCTTGCATGCCTCCCAAGTAAGGCGTGGCCTAGGGGCCAGGGTCAGCCCTAGCGCACTGCCTAGCCGTGTGGGCTAGGGGCCGACCGGCCCAAGGCATAGCCGTTCATCTTTGGGGCTTGGGCAATTAAATTGTTGGGCACCTTGGACCGTTTTAACCCTAGAAAATTCCTAAAATCAATTAAAATTGACCAAGCGCGTTAAAATTAGATTTTAACTGTTTATGTGTAATTCGCATTGTGGTTGGATATGGCCTTAGGATGTGGTTTGGTGTGATTGTTTAATTTCGTGGTTTGGTTTACGGCCTACGAGCTGATCAATTTGTTGTAATAATTAATTAGGGTTTTATGGCCTGCGAGCCAATTTTTTTTCCTCAACTTGTGAGATTTATTTTATTTAGTATAGTTGTTAGCTAGTGATAGATAGAATAGATTGTTAGCCAAGATTCAAGAAAAGAAGCCCAAAGCCAAAGGAAGCCACAAAATATGGAGCATGGAGCATTCCACATGACTATGAAGGATGGACCAAAAGATGAAGACGCATGGAGATGTGTTTTCTTTTAGTGTTCATAGATGATTCCATTGGCTTGGAATTATCTTAGTCTAGAAAAGGCCATATCCACATCACGTTTTATTTTATTTTTTGTGGTTGTTTAATTTTATTGTCTTATTATTTGTGGTTGGTGTATGGATGATGCATGCAATTAGGATAATAAGATAATTAGACAACCCGGATCTATTATTTGGAGTTGTGCCAAAACTCAAATAGATAGATCAGTTGATGTGGATTAACAAAACAATTAAAAATTGAATTTGAAAATCCCTCAAAACTCAAATATTGTGTTTTTTTTTCTCGTTATTTAAACACTCATTATCATCATGATTTATCAAGTTCGTGCATGCCAAAGCAAGGCGACTTGGTTCATAATGATGGAATGCGATGGCACAAACAAGTAATGTGCAATTGTTTAAATAAGAGGTTGGACACAACTAGGCTATTAATATGATTAAAGATCTAGAGGCAATCAATTGGGATTATCCATACGGATTGATAAATAAAGAGTTATTTGCCCAGTTGAACCAAGATTTTCATAGGGATGCAATTGGAAGTTGTTTCTACCTTAAGTAGTCAAATTATTGGTGACTTGCCAAAGCAAGCTCATAAGGAGATGAAACATGGATCTTGGCCCACTAGAAAATATAAGGATTTTTTTCTGCATTAATATCTTGAGGGTTATTAATCCGTAGAAAAATAGTGGAAGCTATATTTGATAAACTAGCCATTATTGAATATAGTCAAAAATTCACAAATACAAAACTTGCGTATTTTCCTTTTGTATAATTCCAAATGGAAAACAACTCATCGAGTTCACAACATTCCCTACGATCTTTCCTCGAGAAGGACAAGCTCTCTGGAACCAACTTCCTTGATTGGTACAGAAACTTGAGAATTGTTCTCAAGCAAGAGAAGAAATTGTACGCAATAGAGGAGCAAGTTCCAGCAGGTCCAGAGAACAATACCCCTGTAGCCCTAAAGGCGTATCAAAAGCTTGTTGATGACGCTAATGATGTGGCCTGCCTTATGCTATGCACCATGAATTCTGAGCTTCAGAAGCAACACAAAAACATGAATCCTGTCGATATGATCGAGCATCTGAAGCAGCTCTTCCAAGAGCAGGCAAGGGTTGAGAGGTATGAGGTCTCTAAGGAATTTTTCAAGAGTCATCTGGCTGAGGGAAACCCGGTGGGACCCCATGTACTCCATATGATCGAATACTTGGAGAATCTCGCGTGACTAGGGTTTCCGGTCGGCCAAGAGTTGGCAACCGATCTCGTGTTTCAATCGTTGCCTGAGAGTTATGGACAGTTCATTATGAACTATAACATGAACGAGATCGTGAAAACACTGCCAGATTTTCTCAATATGTTTAGGAAAGCTGATTAAAGCATCAACAAGGTTAAGGGCAAGGCCATTATGATGGTACATAAAGGAAAGTACAAAAGGTTTGCCTCATCCTCCAAGGGAAAAGGCAAGTCAGCTGCCAAGTCCAAGGAACCTGCCCTTAAGCCTGTTGGTGGTATTGCCAAATGTGTGACTAAAGGTGAGTGTCCCTACTGCAGCCAGACTGGACACTGGAGGAGGAACTGCCCAAAATATCTGGAGGACAAGAGGCTTGGAATAGTGATTCCACCACCACCAGGTATTTTTGTTGTAGATGTCAATTTAACTGTATCTACATCATGGGTATTAGATATTGGATGTAGATCTCACATTTGTCGAAATGTTCAGGATCTAAAGAGAAGTAGAAGATTAGCTAAAGGGGAGATAGACCTGCGCGTTAGGAATGGAGCAAAAGTTGCTGCGTTGGCCGTGGGCGTTTGCGAGCTATCTCTACCTTCACGATTAGTTTTAGAAATAAATAATATCTATTTTGTGCCTACTATGAGCAGACACATTATTTATATTTCTTGTTTGGACAAGGAAGGTTTTATTATTTCAATAAAGAACAATTGTTGTTCCTTTTATTTTAATAATATTCACTATTGTAGTGCGCAATTCTTTAATGGACTGTATGTCCTTGATCCAAGCAATCATGTCTACAACATTAATGCCAAGAGGATTAAAATACATTATTTAAATCCTACTTATTTATGGCACTGTCGTTTGGGCCACATAAACGAGAAACGTGTATCTAGACTCCATAAGGATGGATTCCTAGACTCATTTGATTTTGAATCAGATGAGACATGTGAGGCTTGTTTATTGAGAAAAATGACAAAGTCTCCTTTCAATAAGAAATGTGAGAGGACTAGTGGGAAATTGGCGCTCATACATACTGATGTGTGTGGGCCATTTGCCACGCCTTCCAGGGGTGGTTACGTCTACTTCATTACATTTACTGATGATTACAGTAGATATGGATTTGTGTACCTCATGAGGGCCAAATCTGAATCCTTTTAAAGGTTAAAAGAATTCAAGAGTGAAGTAGAGAAGGAACTTGGCAAAATTATCAAGGCTCTACGATCGGATCGTGGAGGAGAATACTTGAGCCAAGAGTTTGACGACTATCTTAGAGAGTGTGGGATTGTGTCCCAACTCACTCCACCCGGAACCCCACAATGTAATGGCGTGTCCGGGAGGAGGAATCGAACCCTATTGGATATGGTTGGATCTATTATGTGTTAAACCGATCTTCTATTATCATTTTGGGGCTATGCTCTATTAACTGCAGCTTTTAACATTAACCGTGTTCCATCTAAATCAGTCATGAAGACTCCACATGAGATGTGGAGTGGGAGGCGTCCCACACTGTCATTCATGAAGATTTGGGGCTGCGATGTCTATGTTAAGCGTTTAAAATCAGACAAGCTAGGGCCAAATTCGTATAAGTGTAAATTTGTGGGGTACCCTAAGGAAACTAAGGGTTAGTACTTCTACAATTCAACTGAGAACAAAGAGTTTGTTGCTCGGTCCGGCGTATTTCTAGAAAGAGAGTTTGTCTCTAAAGAAGCAAGTGGGAGGACTGTAGAACTTGAAGAAATTCAAGAACCACAAATAACTGAACCAACTATGGAACATGAACAGGATTAACAAGGAGTTGTGGAACAGCTTGTTCAGGTAACACAAGAGCTTCGTAGATCTAGTAGAGTGCTCCAGGAACCCGAGAGGTATGGACTTATCGTGACTGATTTCGGTGACACGATGCTCATAGATGATGAGCCTACTACCTATAAAGAGGCCATGAAAGGGTCTGACTCTCAGAAGTGGCTAGAAGCCATGAGATCCGAGATGGAATCCATGTATACCAACAAAGTGTGGACTTTGGTGGAACCACCCGAAGGGGCGCGACCTATAGGGTTAAAGTGGGTCTTCAAGAAGAAGATCAACATGGATGGTAATGTGATTACCTATAAGGGCCCATTGGTGTCTAAATGATTCAGACAGATTCATGGTATTGACTATGATGAAACCTTTTCACCAGCCGCTATGACCAAATCCATCCGAATCCTACATGCAATTGCAGCATACTACGACTATGAGATTTGGCAGATGGATGTCAAAACAGCATTCCTTTATGGGAATCTCCTCGAGGACGTGTATATGATACAGCCGGAGGGTTTTGAAGGTCCAAAGCAAGCCAACAAATTCTGTAAGCTGCAATGATCCATTTGGATTGAATCAAGCTTCTAGGTGTTGGAATCGACGTTTTGATGAAGTAGTCAAAAAGTTTAGCTTCATCAGAAACGAAGATGAGTCTTGTGTCTACATGAAGGTTAGTGGGAGCTCTGTAGCTTTTCTGGTCTTGTATGTGGATGACATACTACTCATTGGAAACGACGTTCCCATGCTGCAATCTGTTAAATATTGGCTAGGAAAGTGTTTATTAATGAAAGACTTAGGGGAAGCAGCCTATATACTTGGTATAAAGACCTATAGAGATATATCTAAGAGACTGCTAGGCCTATGTTAAAGTACATATATTGAAAAAGTGTTGAAACGGTTCAACATGCAAGATTCAAAGAAGGTATTCTTGCCCATGTCACATAGAATTACTCTTTCGAAGAGTGGTTGTCCTTCCAATGAGATTGAAAACGAACGCATGAGTAGAATTCCCTATGCCTCGGCATAGGATCTATCATGTACGCCCTGTTATGTACTAGACCAGATGTGTCATATGCCATGAGTATGACAAGAAGATACCAATCCAATCCAGGTGAGAGTCACTGGATTGCAGTCAAGAACATCCTAAAGTACTTGAGAAGAACTAAGGATGCTTTCTTGATATTTGGCGATGAGGAAGAGTTACGTGTAAGGGGTTACACGGATGCAAGCTTCCAAACCGACAGAGATGACTTCAGATCACAATCAGGATATGTGTTTTGCCTGAGTGGAGCAGCGGTGAGCTGGAAAAGTTCCAAGCAAGAGACGGTAGCTGATTCTACAACAGAGGCTGAGTACATTGCTGCAAATGGCGCAGCAAAGGAAGCTGTTTGGATCAGAAAGTTTGTTTCTGAACTTGGTGTGGTTCCTAGCATTACGGATCCAGTTGAGTTGTACTGTGACAACACTAGGGCGATCGCGCAATCAAAGGAGCCCATGTCACACCAGAAATCCAAGCACGAGCTCAGGAAGTTCAAATCTTATTCGAGATATTATCGATAGAGGAGACGTTCGGATATTCAAGATTCCTACTGATGAGAATATGTCAGATCCACTTACAAAGCCGCTTGTGCAGTGGAAGCATGAAGGGCACACTAGGAGCATGGGCATACGAGATGCGTCAGATTGTCTCTAGTGCAAGTGGGAGACTGTTGGAATAGATGCTCTAGAGGCAATCTAGTTTATTATGAATTTACTTTGGCTAGAACATTCATTGTATTATTTATTAGATATTTAATATACTGAAGTCCTTAGATTTACAAATGCGTTGTTCATCTTAAATATCACTAGTACAGTATAATGATTAATAGGACAATCATCTAAACACTAGTATGGGGTTGGAAACACATGGGTGTGAATTAAGGGTAATGGCGCACTGGATTGACCTATCTCCGAGAAGGCTACATACACGTTATGTTAAGTCACAAGCGCTTCTCGCGGTGCAATGGTATTGTCATCCTTATAATTGAAGAAACTAGATATTCTAGTTGTGGATTATTGTGATTTTGGTAGCGTCAAACGCTACACCTTTACTGGGTAGCTATAAAGGCGTGTACCGGATACAATAAGAAGCAAGCTTAGAGATCGTAGTGGACGTAGAAAGAATTTTTCCCTCCCATATAACGGGAGAAAATATCCTAGGCCACTCGAGGGATAGTGCTTATATAATGTCTTGCTAGACTCAAATAAATCAATATGGGATATTGATGTTATTTGCACGAATACGGCTATTCCCAGGATTGAGAAACTATGGATTGGAGATACGAGTGTGACTTCTATGTCTCGTGTCCAATCCGGATATAGAGACAAAAGGATGTGACAATTACTTGTACAAGGTTTGTCGGATGACTATTCTATTAGTTGGCTAGAATGGATGTTTTGCTAGAAACCTCTCCATATTAGCAAATTGTTGCTACCAACTAGTTAGAACCTATGGGGTCACACGCGATATTGAGTTGAAATATATTTTGGAATTAATGAATATGATTAATTAATTAGAAGGATCACTTTGCAACACCTTGCAAACTTAGTATGACTAATTTGCAAGGAAGGGACTAAATTGAATTCTAGTAGGACTAGAATAGGTCCTTTAGGTAGTCGACAAGGATTTGTGGACTATATAAAGGATGTTCCTTCCTTCCTTCCCACACATATGAGCCTTTTGATCATAACTTGAGTGGGAGAGAACAAAAGGAGAGAGAGCAAGCAACAAAGGGCCGATCCCGACCCTTTGCCGCCGCCCCCTACCCCGTCGGCCAACAAAGGAGGCGCCACCTCCTTGTTTCCTCGTGTTGCGTGATTTATTCTTCCTCTTCCTCCATTAATAGCTAGCACAAAGGAGAAGGAAGATCTAGATCTCAACTCTAGGCATGGATCAACCTGTTGAGACGTGACACAATTCGCGTTACAAGTCATCACAGGAGAAACCCTAAGGTGTCTAACATGATTCTTCCTTTACCATCGTTATGTATCTTGTCCTGTGATCCTTGGAGGGTATTGAATGGATAAATTATATTTTTCCGCTGCGTATCAATGATCAAAACCCCACAATTCATTGGGTCTAGTAGTACTTACAAAGTTCTTTGGATTGAATGAACTTCTTGTCTATTTATCTTGAGCACAGGCGTTGCATACTTTTTCATCCTTGAACTTGATAAAAGGCAGACCTCTTACTAGGTATTTAGATACTATCTTGTTCAAAGTTTGCAAGCTAATGTGTCCAAGCATTCTGTTCCAAAACTTTGAATCCTCTTTCAAGGCCTTGAGGCACTTCAGACTTTGACCTTGAGGCACTTCAAACTTTCTCCTGATTTCTCATTTTTCCCCATACATTTATCTTTGTCAAAAATAAAATGATTACCATTGTCACATAATTGTGATACAACTTCCACCATCAAAAATCACAATCCGTTGACTAGTGCATCTTGTGTGAAAAATGTTGTCTTGCTGCCATGAATCACTAGTCTCTTGGATGACGTTGAGACTCCTTCGAATCACCAATTCTTCTATGTCATCCGCATATTCAGTGAACTCTTCAACACATTCTTCATCATGGTGCAAAAGCATAAGGCAGGCCGCATCATTAACATCGTCCACAATCTTTTGATGCTCCTTTATTGCTGCAGCAGATTTGTTTTCTGGACCCTCAGGAACTTGCTCCTCTAGAGTGTACTGTTTCTTTTCTTTCTTGAAAACGATTTTCAAGTTCCTGCACCATTCTATAAAGTTGGTTCCTGAAAGCTAGTCCTTCTGAAGGACAACTATACGGAATGTTATGACTTCGATGAATTACTTTCCATTGGAATTCCACAAAATGAGGAATATACAAGTTTTAGTATTTTGTGAACAAATAACTACATTTAATAATGTCTATATTATTAAACATAGCTCCCACTATTTTTCTCGGATTAATAACCCTCAATATTAATGCGGAAAATATAATTATATTTTCTAGTGGGCCCAAGATCCATATTTCATTTATTTTTGAGCTTGCTTTGGCAAGTCACCTAAACATTAGTTATATAGGTAGGACCAATTCCAATTGCATCCTTATACAATTCTTGGTTCAATTGGGCAAATAACTCCTTATTTATCTATTCCATGGATAATTTCAATTGATTGCCTATATGATTTTAATCCTATTAAAATCACCTAGTTGCGTCCAAACTCTTACTCCAACAATCGCACATTACTTACTTGTGCCATCGCATCACATCATGATGGACCAAGTCACCTTGCTTTGGCACGTACGAGTTTGGTAAATCATGATCATGATGAGTGTTTAAGTAACGAGAAGGCAAAAGGAAATATTTAAATTGAGGGATTTTCCTTTCAATTTTAATTGTTTTGTTGATTCATATCAAATAATCTACTTTTTTGATTTGGGCAAACTCACAATAAAAGATCCAGGTTGTATTATCTTGTTACCAAGTTTGCTTTTATCATCCATACACAAACAATAAATAACAAGACTATAAATTAAACAACCACAAAAAGAAATTATATGTGATATGGATACGGCTTCTAAACTAAGATATTCTCAAGCCAATGAGAATATCTATGAACCCTAAAAATAGCAAGTTCATCTCCATGCGCCTCTATATTTTAGTCCATGCTCCATAGCGTTGTGGAATGCCGCCATCTTGTGATTTCTTGTATTCTTTAGGCTTCTTCTCCATGTCTTGGCTATCATTTACTCTATCTAATACTAGCTAGCATCAATACTAAATAGAGAGATCTCACAAGTTGTAAAAAGACCGGCTCACAGACCGTAAAACCTAATTAATTATTATAATAAAACAAAACCACAAAATAAAACAATCACAACGTCCACATCTAATTCCATATCCAACCACCATGCAAATAGCACATAAACAGTTAAAATCCCATTTTAACGCGTTTGGTCAAATTTAGTTATTTCGATGTACCAGGGTCAAAACGGTCCAACAATGCCCACCAACACTTAGGTGAACCCTCAATGGACCGCTGGGACAACGGTCCTACCGCGTGCCTATGCCGGTCCGACCTTGTGGCTGTGGCCTTGCTTGCCGCGCAAGGAAGGGGGGGGGGGAACGGCTAGGGATTCAGACCTAGTTGTTTCCTTCCGTCTTCCTTCCTTGTTGCCCAATCATAGTTGTTTCCAAATTTCGGAACAAAACCATTTTCCCTAATTTGTGCCCAAACTCTAGTTTCTTATCCAAAAGTTCAATTATGTACTGAATCCAATTCAGCTTACATCAATATGCCAATTATAAAGTTTTACGTGATCAATTCATAATTAAGGTGCAAAACTAACAAAATTAACACATAAACTATGTTATGCTCTATAACCATGCTCTGATACCACTATAGGGTTTTGTAACGCATTAAGCAGCGGAATAAAAGATCCGCACAAGAACCTCCAAGGATCACATGACTAGACATCATAACGATAATAAAGAATTTAGTATCACATACATTTTTTGTCTCCTTGGATGACTTCACACGTGAAATAGTGTTCACGTCTCTACGTATAGTCCATTCCTAGGATCAAGTATGGAGTCGTTCATCATATTATGCTAGAAATAGATGGAAGGAGGAAGAATAAGAATCACGCATCAAAAAACACCGAAGGTCGCGCCACTAGAGGGCTGACAGAGGGGGCAGACGGGGGGTCGGTTCGGCCTCCTTGTCTTTGTCTCTCTCCTTGCTTTGTTCTCTCCTTGTGTTATAAAAATTATGACACACTTAAATGAGAATAAGCTAGGAGTGTTCATATATATATATATGTATATATATATATATATATATATATATATATATATTCTAACAACTCCTTGTTAACTACATATTAGCCCCTCCACAAATCATGTTTTTACATGGATTTGTCCACATTGCAAATTAGTCCTACTAATTTTGCATGTGGTTGCGCATTGATCCTTCTACTTAATTAATCATATTAATTAATTTCCAAGTCTAGTTTTTATCCATATTGTGTGTGACCCCATAGGTCTCCACTTAGTTGGTAGTAACGATTACTAACATGGAGCGGTGTCTAGCAACACATCCATGCCACCCAACTAATAGAAATAGTCAGTAATCCGACAAACCTTGTGACTATATTGTCTCATCCCTTTGTGTCTATGTCTGGATTGGACACGAGACAAACAAGTCACACTCGTGTATCCAATCCATAGTTTCTCGATCCTGGAAATAGTCTTATCCATGCTGATAACATCAATATCCCATAGTGATTTATCTGAGTCTGGCCAGACATTCTATAAGCAATACCCCTCGGGTGGCCGCGGATATTTGCTCCCATTATGTGGTAGGGAAAAATTATATCTACATCACTACTATCTCTAAGCTTGCTTCCTATTGCATCCAATATGCGCCTTTGTTACTACCCAGTTACGGTGTAGCGTTTGACGATATCAAAAAACAATATTCCACAACTAGAGGATCTAGTGACTTCAATTAAGTCTAAGGATGACAATACCGTTGTCACTACGAGAAGCACTTGTGACTTTACATAACTTTCACGTAATCTTCTCGTTGTTGGTCAATCCATTATGCCATTACTCCAAATGCATACCTATGTGCTAGACTTGATATCTCCATATCAATCTACCCACATTCTAGTCTATAGTTGATCGTCCTATTAATCAGTATAATCGACGAGGGATATTTAAGATAAACAACACATTTGCAATCTAAGGACTTCATTATATTAAATCTCTCGATAAATAATACAATGAATATTCTAGCCAAAAGTAATGTTCAAACTAAATTAAATTGCCTCTAGGGCATCTATTCAAACAAGAACCACGTGTGCAAGCTGAAGAGATATCTCTACGGACTTAATCTGTCACCAAGGCAATGGTAGAAGAGGTTGACAGCTTCATGTTGAAGATTGGTTACCACAAGTGCGAGTATGATTGCTGCGTGTATCACAACGAGTTGCGAAGTGGATCACGTATCTACCTAGTTCTCTATGTGGATGATATTTTGATCGCAACTCAAAATATCAAAGAAATCAGAGAACTGAAGAGTTCCCTTAGCACGGAATTTGAGATGAAGGATATGGGAGCTTCTCGAAAGATATTGGGAGTTGACATCTATAGAGACAAGAGGAAGAAAAAGCTTTTCTTTTCACAACATTGATACATCATGAAGATCTTAAGAAGATTTGGGATGTTATCAGATAAAGCTATAGATACTCATATGCAACTAACAACAAGCTAGAGGACTGAGGAGGAGAAGGAGCAAATGTCCAAGGTTCCATATGCTAGCGCAGTTGGAACCCTTATGCATGCTATGGCCTGTACACAACCGAATATAGCATTCGTTGTTAGTATGGTTAGTCTTTTTGTGGCTCATATGAGAAGGGACCATTGGCAGGCGGTGCAACACATATTCAGGTCCCTTAAGGGTACGTCAGACATTAGCCTATGTATGGGGCTGATGAAGACATCTTGGTAGCTAGGTTCTCGGATTCTGACTATGCAAGGGATATTGATAGAAGGAGAACTATGACTGGCGATGTATTTACTCTGGGAGGTTCTGTTGTGAGTTGGAAGGCGACGCTACAGCCGATGGTGACTTTGCTAACCACGGAGGTGGAGTACATGGCTCTAGTGAAAGAAGCAAAGAAGGCAGTATGGCTTAAAGGTATGGTCAATGATCTAGGCCTACATCAAAATCAGGCGATAGTCAGCTGTCACAACTTGAGTGCGATATGCTTGACTAAGGACCATGTTCATCATGAAAGGACCAATCATATCGACGTCAGGTATCACTTTCTGAGAAACGAGAGCAGGATCAGGGTGAAGAAGATGGGGACAGCGGACAACCCCACAGATATGTTCACCAAGCCGGTTCCAAGAAGCAAGTTCCAGCATTGTCAGGAATTGCTCAATATCCTGAGCCAGTGAGCCCTTAGGGGCATGTTCAACCCGACGAGGTCCAGTGAGCATCCGTGACGGGATACATCGCGAGGGGAGAAGAAAAAATTTGTTCAAAAGGAGGAGGAAGCTTCGTTGCAGACGAGAGACTTCAATTCAAGGTGGATAATTGTTGGAATAGTGCCTTGAAGACTTAGAAGATACTCAAACGAGCGCGAAGAGTGAATTCCAATGTCTTCGCACGAAGACAATGAGTCTTCGTACGAAGATATGGAGTTAGGCGAAATCCAAGACTCATCGTGGAAGTGATATCTGTCTCAAAGTGAGAAGATCTTCGCATGAAGGCCCTCGCACGAAGACCCGTGTCCTTCTCACGAAGACAATGCGGGAGGTGACAAATAAGGATGTGAATGTTTTCTTATTGTATCGGGGCGGTTTTGGGGGCTATAAAAGGATCATTTGGGGTCATATGAATGTATGTAAGCATCGTGAACGTTTCTCCTCAATTGAATAAAGGTCTTTCTTCCCCGTGGACGTTGTTAGCTCGATTTGGGCTAGCGAACCACGTTAAGATTCTGTTTTGTATCTTTATTTGACTATTCGTGAGGTGAGTGATTGAGTGAATTGCCATAACATATTACGCATATGTTATTTTGGTCGTCGAAGCATATAGTAGATTAAACTATTAACTATCAGTGGTTATCATTATCCGGATAGTTAGTTTGCAGTTACTTTTTTATGAAAAAGTACTACATTTTTTTATAGGCTGTTATGGGTCTCTGCTGTTTCCGTGTCACATTGATGATATAGTTTCAGATTTTGGAGAGAGTGGATATCCATGATATAGCGAGCCATTTCGCCTTTTAACTTATGAAAGTCGCCAGCAGTACCAATTGAACTATGTCATGTGATGATAGAGATTGTGCCCAAGCGGTGCCTGGACTTTGTTGATTTATTGCTAATGGCAATATGAGTATAGCATAAAATTGTTCGCTTCATATGGAGACTCCAATCGTAAATAACTAAAATTCAATTTTACATATGTTTGATCAAATCCGCCCAGGTTTGCGAAAGTGGACATGTTCATGTGTTTTCTTGAGGACTGGATCTGAAGCAAGCAGGGTGCGCGATGTAACACCCCCAAACCACCAAACCGGAGGCCCGGGGATGTCACTCCGTACCCGAGATTAAACCCGGATACAAGGAGATTTTATAACATGTTTCTCAAGAAAAAACATACATAAAATAAATAAAACTAACCGTTATTACAATCCAATTGTTCTTGCCTCAAACCGGGCATAAAGCAAACTAAGTGTTAAAGTATTTTTACTGGTCTAATATAAAATGAAGAAACTACTGAATTAAATGATGAAACGCGTTCCCCTTCTATGCCAGATTCCCATCCTCTAGACCTTTGGTGCGGAATCAAAACGAAACACCACAGTACAAAATCAGCATAAAAACACTGGTAAGAAAACATCCAAGCATGTAAAATGATGAGACAAGTTAAAAAGCCAGTAATAAGTTTGAGAGTAAGAGTTCCTTTCAAAACAGAACGGAATGTAGTTGACACGTGTAAGGAACATGTGAGTTTCGGTTTCCATAATCTTTCTATTTTGAAAAAAATAAAATCCACATATTAATCCTTTTTCCATTAATATACTCAAAACCAAAATCCATCATTAATAATTTGATGTGACGAGGGAAATCAACCATCTCGCAAGCATCCAGGACCTTAAGTGTCGACACCGCCAAAGACTTCTGGCGGCCAGAGGAGTGAGCACAAGGAGCTATCCGGGGACTTGCAACCGGATTAAATAAAATAAATTGAACGGAAGTACGAAGTCAACACGCCCAATGCCAATAGTAACCAATAATAAATTCCCCTGCACAACTCTTCCACTTTACGTTATAGTTCATTGTTATTATCATGGTGATATTTTCAAGAAAGACATTTAGCAAGTAAAAATCACATATTGCATGTCACATCACATAAACTCATTTTGAGACGTAAAGAAATATAAGAATTCATTTGACACGAAGGAGTTAGGCACACTAGGCCAGGCATGTTTACTTACCTCAAAGCAAATCAACTACCGAAAATCAATCGACGTACTCGATGTACTCGTCGTCGATGAACTCGTCACCTACACGTAACAATACCCTAATTAAACATAATACTCTAGCAATATAATTGCTATACTATCTACATGCATATGGAACTCGACGATTTAGGTTTCTAACACCAACCCAACCTTCCCAATTAAACTCGATACACTAGTGGTTAGGACAATTGGCTCTAGGCTAACCACACAACACTACTAACATTGTTCAAGACGAACATCCCTTTTAATCTTTTTAATTCTAACTAAAGAGATCAAACTAGAATCACATTACACTAGTCACAACTCACAAATTCACCCCAACACTTGTACTTAGGTTCAAGACTTCAAAGCAAGTGTTAAAACTCCCAAAATCTAACTAATTTCATGTCTAAACCCTATTTAATAATCCCAACAGCATTAATGACAATTTCAGCAACTTTCAGTGACTAAAAACAGTCCTATAGCGACAAATTCCAACATTTTAGCGATCTGACATATTGTATAATAAGCCCAGAACATCAAACTAAGTGTCCAACGGTCACGATTTCGACTCCAATTCAATTAACCGGTGATTACCATTCACCTAACCAACCCAACACATCAAACAAGTGATTACTTCTAATTAAACCTATTGTTTTGGATTGATTTTACCTCCTTCATAAACTAGGGTTTATGGGTTATCATGAACATGAATGATTTTTATGATTTATGATGAATAGCATGAAATCAATACAAGTAAAGGATGATAATAAATCTGAAAATTAAGGGTTACATGCTACGTACATGAATTGTAAACAAGAGATCAAGAGAACAAGAGAAATCAAAAGAAAACAAGACCAAACCGCCGCCCATTGAGGGTCGGACGGAGAGAGAGAGAATCGGATGGAGAGAGAGAGAGAGAGAGAAAAGAGAAGAAGAGAAGAAGAGAAAGAGAGAGACAAAGAGATTACCTGCACCGGGAGAGATAGAGGCGGCGGTTGTGGCTGCTGCTGCTGCCTTCGGACAGAGAGAGGGAGCCGCGAGAGAGAGAGAGACGGGAGTGAGGGAGAGAGACGTGAGAGAGATAGAGAGAAAAAGGGAGTGAGGGTTTTATGAGAGTTGGAAAAAAAATCAAACTCATACGGAAGGAAACCCTCTTGAGTAGGAAACTTTACGTAGGAAGACAAATTGGGTCAAAATAATACCAATCTGTGGTAAAAGACACTTTCCCCCTAGTTTAGCCAAAAAGGCGACAACCTCCCTCAGACTCAATTAAAAGGCACTAAAAATTTTAGATTAAAGTCACAAAGATTCCCCAAACTCTAATAACCATTATTATTAACTCTCGACAATTAAATTAACTCCCCAACACTTATGATAATATCACAAAATACCCATAGTCACAAAACGGGGTATTTTATCCTTCCCTCCTTAGAGAGAGCTTCGTCCTCGAAGCTTAAACCAAATCCTCAACAACCAATAAGGTATGAACCTCGACTCAAGGGTGCAACTACTAAATGCAAAGCTAAGGCCATGAATGATATGCAATATACTAGAAGGAATACCGTATTAAAACCGAAGGATTACATCCTCTCCCCCTTAGAGGAGTGACGTCCTCGGAACTCAAAGTACCTCGCCAAAAAGGTGAGGGTACTTCTTCCTCATATCCTCCTCCGCTTCCCAAGTTGCCTCTTCAGTGAGGTGATTTGTCCATAAGACCTTTACAATCTTGACACTCTTGTTGCGGGTGTCCCTTGTCTTGGTGTCTAGAATCTTGACAGGATGCTCCTCATAGCTCAAAGATGGAATCCAATTCTACATGTTCGGGATCCAATACATGGGATGGGTCAGGCACGTACTTCTTCAGCTGAGATACGTGGAATACATTGTGAAAACGACCCAAATTTGATGGTAAATCCAATCGATAAGCCACTTCTCCAATCTTCTCTATGACATCATATGGTCCAATGAATTTCGGGATTAACTTCCCTTTCTGATTGAACCTCATGAATCCCTTAGTAGGCGAAACTTTAAGAAATTCCTTTTCTCCAATTCGAAATTCCAATGGTCTCCTCTTTTGATCAGCGTAGGACTTCTGTCTATCCTTTGCTGCTTTCATTCGCTACTGGATAAGTCTCACCTGATCTGTCATCTCTTCGATTAGTTGTGGACCAATTACTATTGTCTCGCTTATGTCGCTCCAACACAGTGGTGTTCGGAACTTTCTTCCATACAACGCTTCGTGCGCTTCCATTCCAATACTGGCGTGGTAACTTTTGTTGTAGGATAATTCTATCAAAGGTAATCTATCAACCCATGAACCTTGAAAGTCCATAACAAACGACCTTAGCATATCCTCCAACGTCTGAATTGTTCTTTCGGTTTTTCCATCAGTAGCAGGGTGGAATGTCGTGCTGAATTTCAACTGTGTTCCCAATGCCTCCTGGAGAGCTTTCCATAAGTGAGAAAGAAAGTTGGGATCCCTATCAGAAACTATAGAGCTTGGAACTCCATCTTATCTAACAACTTTCTTCATATAAGCATCGGCTCTTTGTTCCATATTCCATGTATCTTTCATCGGAATGAACCTTGCTGTCTTGGTCAACCTGTCAACTACGACCCAAATTTGATTCAGTCCATTCTTCGATGTCGGTAAAGCAGTCACAAAATCCATCGAGATTGAGTCCCACTTCCAATCTGGGACATCCAATGGTTGAACTAAGCTTCCTATTCTCTTAAGTTCAAACTTCACCTTTTGACAAGTAAGACATTTTGCCACAAATTATGCTACCTCCCTTTTCATGTTGGGCCACCGAAATGTCTTCTGTAGATCCTTATAGAGTTTGTCACCCCCTGGATGTACCGAGTAGGGTGTGTTGTGCGCTTCACGCATCCACTTTTACTTGGTTTCCGCACACTTATGTGGTACACACCATCTCCCCTTGTAGCGAATACTTCCATCATCATGGATCTTGAAATCCTTCGCTTGACCTTCTGCAATCTTCTTCTTTATCCTTTCCAACTTCACAACTCCAGGCTGGTTACTCCTTATCTCTTCTAAGACATTTGGCACAACTGTCATATTCCCAAGGATATTCTTTACTCCACCTTGTTCCACCAATTCAATCTCGAGCTTTTGGAACTCATGGCATAGCCTGTCAGGAAAAACTAGCATAGTATCTAAAGTATGGATCGATTTTTGGCTTAACGCATCAACTGCTATCCCTCGTGGTATTGGACACGCAAGTCATAATCCTTTATGATCTCCCACCAACGTCTTTGCCTGTTGTTTAGCTCTTTCTGAGTAAAGATGTACTTGAGACTGTTGTGGTCAGTATACAATCTACACACTGACCCATATAGGCGATGTCTCCATATCTTCAGTGCGAAAACTATTGATGCAAGCTCTAAATCATGCGTAGCATAGTTCTCTTCATGAGTTTTTAGCTGTCTCGAAGCATACGCAATAACCCTTCTTTCCTGCATAAGAACGCATCCTAAGTCCTTCTTCGATGCGTCGTTGTACACGTCAAACTCGCTAGAATCATTGGGTAAAGCTAACACAGGGGCTGTAGTCAACTTTTCTTTCAATGTCTGGAATGTTTCTTCATAATCTTCGCCCCACTGATACTTTACCGTCTTCTTGGTTAGCGTAGTCAGCGGTCTAGCGATCTTCGAGTAGTCTTTTACAAAAAGCCTGTAATATCCTACTAATCCCAGAAAAATTCTTATTTCTGACACTCTTCGGAGTCGGCCAATCTTTAACAGCTGAAATCTTTCCTGGATCCATGGATATCCCTTCCTTTGAGATTATGTGACCCAGAAATGGAACATGATTTAGCCAAAACTCACACTTCGAGAGCTTAGCATATAAATTCTCATGTCTCAAAGTTTCTAGCACTTCTCTGAGATGTTCTTCGTGGTCTTCCTTGCTCTTTGAGGAGCAAACGAGGATGTCATCAATAAAGGCGACCACGAACCGATCCAAAAATGTTCTCATACACGATTCATTAGGTCCATAAATACTAAAGGAGCATTGGTTAGACCAAAAGGCATAACAGTAAACTCATAATGGCCATACCTTGTTCTAAAGGATGTCTTCGGGATGTCCTCCGCGGCTACCCGAAGCTGGTGATACCCTGATCTCAAATCTATCTTTGAGAAGACACTGGCCCATTGCAACTGATCGAACAACTCATCAATTCGGGTTAAAGGGTATTTGTTCTTGATCGTTGCGCTGTTCAACTCTATATAGTCAATGCACAACCTTAAGCTTCCATCTTTCTTCTTTACAAACAATACAGGTGCACTAAAGGTAATCTAAACCTAGAGTCCCATTCTAAGATGGTTTCGGCACCAGCTAATTCCTCTGTCACCATGGGGCGCACATGTTAATTGCTAATCGTCTTTTCTTCATGTATAATGTTGCGCAAACAACCTTGCGGTTTTCGGGGCACTCAACCAACTAAATGACCTTATCCATCTCATCGATCCAGTTTTCGAGCTCAACAGGATCCTCATTGCCTGTAAAGTTCCCATGCTTCATGTCAGCCACTTTCTTCGCCCAGTTGGCTGCATTCTGCTCTCCCTGGTTCATGTTCTGAGCCATTTGAGCAAATTGAGCAAAGAATTACTCCATGTTGTTGTTGTTTGGTGCTGCCATCGGTACTTAGACGATTTCTCCTGGTGTAGTATTGATGTGGTCTATCAGTCATAATCCCTACACTATAGCGTATTGTATTATTCATAGAGTATCATGAAGTACAAGTAAACATTAATACATGGCATTTAATGTGAAATTAGGCATGTAATGTCACACATTGGTCATCAATTACTCAATTAAACATGCATTTACTCATAGGCTGATCACGTCTCATCTTTTTGTCCTTCAAAAATTGGAAAAATGATCAATCGAACAATAAAAAATTATGAATTTTGGTGTTCAACAACCTCTCTGGGTCTACTTTCTTAATCAAGAAGAATAAACTGAAAATAAATTGTAGAACTCAAGATGCACATAAAATACTACAGCTGCTGTCACAGACCACCAGAACAAAAACTTTGACTTTCAAAGGTCTTAAAATTTCTTTAATTTTCTCAAAATGAGCTAGTATTTCACCCAGAGTTATCCATCTGTGTCTACTAGCTTCCATAAAAATTTGAGAACAAAATAAGGTTTGGAAGATAGGTGAACATAAAAAATGCTACAGCTAGTCACTTTGCAATTCTGCTACTACACAACCAAGTTTGAAAATTCGTGTCTAATTCTCCAGAACTCATACAGGGATGACATTTTATGGGATATACCTGGGTATTTGTAATTTATGGGAAAAATTCAGGTAAAAATAACTCCAACATTAAATACGTCTTCTACAACAAAAAACCCACAGCTGCGCAGAATCGAATTACACCACAATCATTGCTCTCGCGTTCTAACTCCATGAACACTTTCAATGCATTTAATCAATGCCAACAATACACAAGGAAATCTTAATTCATAAACTCACACTCAAAATCAATAAAAACATAATTTATTTGTTGTAACAGAACTCCTGTTTCAGAGCTCCGTTACCAGTTTGTTATAACGTGTGGGTATTCGAGCAAGAACGACGAAAGCAAAACAAGAACGAGACAGATATTTAAAGTGGTTCACTAACGAATTTGTAACGAACCCGCTAGCTAATCCACGACCAGAACCAGATATTTTATTGAGAAGAGAACCCGATTACAATGCACGCCGTGGCCGCAACGGCCACGACGGCAACCCGAAACAAACCCACCAGAAACTCTCACAAAAAGGAGCTCTCAAACTCACAAACAAACCCGTGTGTGTGTGAAGAAAACAAACCAACACCATGTGCCTTATATAGCCATGTGTGTAGTGGCGGTGTAAACAAACAAGGAAACGTTCCTCCACATGATCACTTGCTGCCAAAGCAAGCCTCATGAGAATGCCACCGCCTCTAATTCTTTCCATAACATAGCTGTTGGATTTTGACTTCAAGTCACTGCCTAACAAATCTCCACCTTGACTTGAATGAACTCAGCAACCTAAAACCAGAACCTGATGTTCCTCTTCTCAAAACAGAACCCGATGCATCTTCCTGAATCAGAAACGAGCACGCCTCTCCAAACAGATTTTTCGCAGCTGTATGCGAAACCCGAATTGCCAAATCGTTTCTCCAATTACCATGCGTTCCTGCAACGAATGCGCCCGATGTGGTTGCACTTCCGGAAACAGAAAACAAGTGCTCCACCCTGAACCAAACTCGAATACATTCACTGAGAAAACAAGACCGAATGTATTCCAGATGCGCCCAATTGCGCCAGACAGATGCACCATGAAAGAATGCCCAGATGTCATCCAGACCAGATGCACCGATGACGAGTGCCCAAATTGCCATGCCTGATGCGCCCCGTATGCCTCAGATGCGCCAGATGCTCGCCAGAAACAGATCGCGCCATATGCGAGCTCAGTACGTGTCAAGGTACATGCTGCAAAACCAGATGCACGCCAGAACAAACTCGTGCATTATGTGCGCCAGAACCAGAATCAGATGCGCGTGCCATAAATCTCACGCGCCAGATGCTCCATGCCATTGCTCCAACTCCAACGAGTTCCTGCAACGCATGAGCCAGAACCAGATTCAATTCACACGCCAGATGCTCCACGCCGGGAGTCGGATTGCGCCTGAACGTCAATCGCCAGAACGCCAGATGCGCGTGAACCGCCAGATTCTCGCCAGTACCGAATGTGTGCTGGATTTGCCAGATGCCTTGCACGCCTAATCAGATGCGCGCCAGATTGCTCCGACAGGAGCTCGGATAGCCCTCTCCATGGGACTTCAGATGGTGGATGTACCTCCTTCTCTCTCATGAACAAATCGATCTTGTTTGCCAAACCTGACATCGTTCTTGGCGGAATCTCGAAACCCAACTCCCGATAGCCTGCTCCACCTGAATCGCGAAACCCTAGCTTTGAGTTCCACCAAAACGTGAAACCCTAGCTCTTGGCTCCACCCGGATCTTGGAACCCCGGCTCTGATACCAGTTTGTTGTAACAGAACTCCTGTTTCAGAGCTCCGTTACCAGTTTGTTATTGTGCACAAGAGAATCCGGCGGGGAGCACCCTATGTACACCGTGAGTAGGGGATAGGAAATGGCACAGGAAGAGTTGGGTTGTGCATAGGGAGAGAGTAAGGCAGTAGTAATGTCTGAGAAGAGAGACAGGGGTTTGGCAGAGCTTCCGCGTATGGCTGGTGTGTCCTCCTTTGTATGGAAAGGTTAACGTCCTATATATAACGGAGAATGTGACCGTTGCAGTGTGGTTAATGCGCCCATCAATGGCGGCTTAATTAGCTTAACCGCAACGGCACGTTCGTCCGCACATATAGGGACCGTTACAGCACATTATGCGCGAATACCGGAACCGTTATGGGGTTGACCGGGTTTGACCGGATTGACCGGGTTTATGGAGCTCGTGCCATAAATCTCTCAAAAGCAGTTACTAAAGGTCGCGCGCGGGCTTGGCACGCACGCGACAGGACTTACTCTAGCCTCCAAACCACTATGTCCCTACAAGTCCCGTGCAGTGGTATGCGAGGGCCCTGTCTCGCAGCCCCCACATGGATCAGCGCGGCCGGTGATCCAGTGTGTGTGGAGCACAATGTGGTGTGCTAGATGATTGCCACGTGGCCATGATGTGTCAGCTCAGAAAGCACTATCTACATTAGCACCTTTTCTGCGCGTGAAGACTCATAGCCGGATAGACTTCCATGCGCAGGAACCAACGTACGCGTCGCCGCCACGCACCAATTCAAATGTATGCAAGTTCAGCCCCCATGCGTGCCATTATGACCTAAAACCCCTAGAGTCGTGCCGTCTGGCCTTTAGGGTTTTAGGCGTGACGTCAGCTTGTCTTGTGATTGCGCAATTCGACGGTGACGGTTGCGATTGGACTACTAAAAGGACTCAACCCTTCACGTCGGGTTCACCAAAATGTGCACAAGAGAATCCGGCGGGGAGCACTCTGTGTACACCGTGAGTAGGGGATAGGAAATGGCACAGGAAGAGTTGGGTTGTGCGTAGGGAGAGAGTAAGGCAGTAGTAATGTCTGAGAGAGAGACAGGGGTTTGGCAGAGCTTCCGCGTATGTCTGGTGTGTCCTCCTTTGTATGGAAAGGTTAACGTCCTATATATAACGGAGAATGTGACCGTTGTAGCGTAGTTAATGCGCCCATCAATGGCGGCTTAATTAGCTTAACCGCAACGGCACGTTCGTCCGCACATATAGGGACCGTTACAGCACGTTATGCGCGAATACCGGAACCGTTATGGGGTTGTCCGGGTTTGACCGGATTGACCGGGTTTATGGAGCTCGTGCCATAAATCTCTCAAAAGCAGTTACTAAAGGTCGCGCGCGGGCTTGGCTCGCACGCGACAGGACTTACTCTAGCCTCCAAACCACTAAGTCCCTACAAGTCCCGTGCAGTGGTATGCGAGGGCCCTGTCTCGCAGCCCCCACATGGATCAGCGCCGCCGGTGATCCAGTGTGTGTGGAGAACAATATGGTGTGCTAGATGATTGCCACGTGGCCAAGATCTGTTAGCTCAGAAAGCACTATCTACAGTTATAACGTGTGGTTATTCGAGCAAGAACGACGAAAGCAAAACAAGAACGAGACAGATATTTAACGTGGTTCACTAACAAATTCGTAACGAACCCGCTAGCTTATCCACGACCAGAACCAGATGTTTTATTGAGAAGAGAACCCGATTACAAGGCACGCCGTGGCCGCAACGGCCACGACGGCAACCCGAAACAAACCCACCAGACACACTCACAAAAAAGGAGCTTTCAAACTCACAAACAAACCCGTGTGTGTGTGAAGAAAACAAACCAACACCATGTGCCTTATATAGCCATGTGTGTAGTGGCGGTGTAAACAAACAAGGAAATGTTCCTCCACATGATCACTTGCTGCCAAAGCAAGCCTCATGAGAATGCCACCGCCTCTAATTCTTTCCAAAACTTAGCTGTTGGACTTTGACTTCAAGTCACTGCCTAACATTATTAAACTCCCAAATCGGGTCCTCAAAACATGTGCATTATTCATCATCCTTAAATCAAAACGCTAACAATTTAACTCTAGCCCAAAAGTAGCTATACAAAATCATTCAAGAAACCTCAAGTCTTGCTTGGCATCATAGCCTTATTCAAAGAAATAATAATTTTTTTAAAACAATGCATCAAAGTCTAGGAAATTAAAGGATTCTAACATGCTTAATCCTCATCTTCATCGCTTTCATCCAACTCCTCATATTCATCGGCATCATACTCGAGTTCTTCACCACCACTTGGGTCTTCTTCACTCTCATCGTATTCCATGGGATCTTCCTCAACTTCATCATCTTCCATTGGGTCCTCTTCGACTTCCTCATCGTCACTAGAGTCTATAACGATCACCTCTTCATCATCACTAGAGGTCTATAACTATCACCTCTTCATCATCACTGGAGTCTATGTTGATCACCTCCTTGGCTTCAATTGGATTCACTTCGATAACCGTTTAGCCTTGCCACTTCACGTGAACCTCCATCAACAATTTGCATATGAAATCGGCGCTCACCCTCCATTCGCCTTGGTAGAGATAATCCCTAGCATTCATTTGGTTAAAATTGTCCATAAGGTTGCTATACTTTGCTATTACTGTTGGAATAGATTCCCTAGAGGCAATCTAGTTTAGTATGAATTTATTTGTGGCTAGAAAAATTCTTTTATTATTTATTGGATATTTAATATAAAGAAGTCCTTAGATTTACAATTGTGTTGTTTATCTTAAATATCCCTAGTCCAGTATAATGATTAATGGGACAATCATCTATAGACTAGTATGGGGTTGGATTGATATGGAGATATCATGATCCAACACATAGGGGTGCATTAAGGGTAATGACGCACTGGATTGACCCATCTCCGAGAAGGCTACATACACGTTATGTTAAGTCACAAGCGCTTCTCGCGGTGAAATGGTATTTTCATCCTTAGACTTGAAGTCGCTAGATATTCTAGTTGTGGATTATTGTGATTTTGGTAGCGTTAAACGCTACACCGTAACTGGGAAGTTATAAAGGCGTGTACCGGATATAATAAGAAGCAAGCTTAGAGATCGTAGTGGACGTAGATAGAATTTGTCCCTCCCACATAACGGGAGCAAATATCCTAGGCCACTCGAGGGATAGTTCTTATAGAATGTCTGGCCAGACTCAAATAAATCAATATAGGATATTGATGTTATTTGCACGAAAAGGCTATTCCCATGGATCGAGAAACTGTGGATTGGATATACGAGTGTGACTTTTATGTCTCGTGTCCAATCCGGATATAGAGACAAAGGGATGAGACAATTACTTGTACAAAGGTTGTCAAGATGACTATTCTATTAGTTGGGTAGAATGGATGTTTTGCTAGAAACCGCTCCATATTAGCAAATAGTTGCTACCAACTAGATAGAACCTATGCGGTCACACGCTAAATAGAGTTGAACTAGATTTGGGAATTAATTAATAGGATTAATTAATTAGAAGGATCACTTTGCAATTCCTTGCAAACATAGTAGGGACTAATTTGCAAGGAAGGGACTAAATTGAATTCTAGTAGGACTAGAATAGGTCCTTTAGGTAGTTGGCAAGGATTTGTTGGACTATATAAAGGACACTCCTTCCTTCCTTCCCACACTTATGATTCAATTGATCATAACTTGAGTGGGAGAGAATAAAAGGAGAGAGAGCAAGCAAGCCAAGGAGCCGCCGCCCCCTAGCTCGCCGCCCCCTTCCCGTCGTCCCACAAGGAGGCCGAAACCTCCTTGTTTCGGTCTCGTTTTGCGGGATTCTTCTTCCCCTTCCTCTTTCCGGGCTAGCACCAAGGATTGGAAGATCTAGAAATCAAATCTAGGCGTGGATCAACTATAGAGAACGTGACACAATTCGCGTTTCAAGTCATCAAAGGAGAACCCTAAGGTGTGTTTATTGATTTCTTCCTTTACCATCGTTATGTCTCTTGACTTGTGATCCTTGGAGGGTTTTGCATGGTTAATTATTGTTTCCGTTGCGCATCCATGTATCAAAACCCTACAGTGGTATCCGAGCCACATGTCGTAGAGCATAAACGTGGTTTATGTGTTACGTTTTGATAGTTTTACACCTTAAAATTGTTGTTTATCGCGTAAAACAAGACAAATCAAGCATATGATGCAATTTGTCAATAATCTATCATAACAAGACCTAGTTTTTGCATTGGATGCATGAATTAGTGAGCTTGAGAAATTTTAGGATCTTAGATCTAGGGTTTGGGCATCCTTGGGGAAGAAGGAGTTCTTCCCAAACAAGGAAACAACAAAACTTGGGCACCAAGCAAGGGAGTTGTTTTGGAAACAACTCCCAAAGGAGGTTCGGCACCCCTAGGGGACCGCCCCTCCTTGCTTGCAGCCCAAGCAAGGCCGGCCTAGGGGCCGGGGAAGCCCTAGCCCGCGGCCTAGCCGCGTGGGCTAGGGGCCGGCCGGCCCTACGCCCTTGCGGTTCTCTTTTTGGGCCCGGGCAATTGGATTGTTGGGCCCAATGGACCGTTTTAACCCTAGAACATCCTAAAATCAATTAAAATTGACCAAGCGCGTTAAAATTGGATTTTAACTGTTTATGTGCAATTCGCATGGTGATTGGAAACGGCCTTAGGATGTGTTTTGTTGTGGATGTTTAATTTTTGTGGTTTGGTTTACGGCCTGCGAGCTGATCAATTAATTGTAATAATCATTTAGGGTGTTTTGGCATGCGAGCCATTTTTTTTCTTAACTTGTGAGATTTATTTTATTTAGTATAGAAGTTAGCTAGTGCTAGATGAAGTAGATTGTTAACCAAGATTGAAGAAAAGAAGCCCAAAGCCAAAAGGAGCCACAAAAGATGGAGCATGGAGCATTCCACATGACTATGAAGGATGGACCAAAAGGATCAAGACGCAAGGAGATGTGTTTGCTTTTAGGGTTCATAGAAAATTTCATTGGCTTAGAATTTTCTTAGTCTAGAAAAGGCCATATCCACATCACGTTTTATTTATATTTTGTGGTTGTTTACTTTATTGTATTATTATTTTGTGGTTGGTGTATGGATGGTGCACGCAATTAGGATAACAAGATAATTAGACAACCCGGATCTATTATTTGGAGTTGTGCCCAAACTCAAATAGATAGATTAGTTGATATTGATCAACAAAACAATTAAAATTGAATTTAAAATCCCTCAAAATTCAAATATTGTGCTCTTACCTTCTCGTTATTTAAACAATCATTATCATCATGATTTATCAAGTTCGTGCGTGCCAAAGCATGGCGACTTGGTTAATAATGATGGAATGCGATGGCACAAGCTAGTAATGTGAAAATGTTTAAATAAGAGGTTGAACACAACTAGGCTATTAATATGATTAAGAAACTTAGAGGCAATCAATTGGGATTATCCATATGGATGGATAAATAAGGAGTTATTTTCCCAATTGAACCAAGAGTTGCATAAGGGATGCAATTGGAATTGTTCCTACCTAAAGTAGTCAATTATGGGTGACTTGCCAAAGCAAGCTCATAAGGAGATGAAAGATGGATTTGGCCCATTAGAAAATATAAGGATATTTTCCGCATTAATATCTTGAGGGTTATTAATCCGTAGAAAAATAGTGGGAGTTATATTTGATAAACTAGCAATTATTGAATATAGTCAAAAATTCACAAATACTAAAACTTGCGTATTTTTCTTTTGTAGAACTCCAAATAGCAAACAACTCATCGAGTTCACAACATTCCCAACGATCTGTCCTGGAGAAGGACAAGCTCTCTGGAACCAACTTCCTTGATTGGTACAGAAACTTGAGAATCGTTCTCAAGAAAAAGAAGAAACTGTACGCAATAGAGGAGCATGTTCCTGCAGGTCCAGAGAACCAAACACCTGCTGCCCTAAAGGCGTATCAAAAGCGTGTTGATGACGCTAATGATGCGGCATGCCTTATGCTATGCACCATGACTTCAGAGCTTCAGAAGCAACACGAAAACATAATGATGTCGATATGATCGAGCATCTGAAGCAGATCTTCCAAGAGCAGGCAGGGGTTGAGAGGTATGAGGTCTCTAAGGCACTGTTCAAGTGTCATCTTGCAGAACGGAACCCGGTGGGACCCCATGTACTCCGTATGATCGGGTACTTGGAGAATCTCGCCCGGCTAGGGTTCCCGGTCGGCCAAGAGTTGGAAACCGATCTCGTGTGGCAATCGTTGCCTGAGAGTTATTTACAGTTCATCATGAACTATAACATGAACGAGATCGTGAAACCACTGTCAGATTTGCTCAATATTTTGAGGACAACTGAACAGAGCATCAACGTGGGTAAGGGCATGGCCATTATGATGGTGCAGAAAGGAAAGGGCAAAATGTTTGCCTCATCCTCCAAGGGCAAAGGCAAGTCACTTGCCAAGTCCAAGGAACGTGCCCTTAAGCCTGTTGGTGGCATTGCCAAAGGTGTGACTAAAGGTGAGTGTCACTACTGCAGTCAGCCTTGACACTGGAGGAGGAATTGCCCAAAATATCTAGAGGACAAGAGGCTTGGAATAGTGATTCCGCCACCACCAGGTATTTTTGTTGTAGATGTCAATTTAACTGTCTCTACATCATGGGTATTAGATACTGGATGTGGATCTCACATTTGTCGAAATGTGCAGGATCTAAAGAGAAGTAGAAGATTGGCTAAAGGGGAGATAGATCTGAGCGTTGGGAATGGAGCAAAAGTTGATGCGTTGGTCGTAGGCGTGTGCGAGCTATCTCTGCCTTCAGGATTAGTTTTAGAATTAAATAATTGCTATTTTGTGCCGGCTATGAGCAGAAACATTATTTCTATTTCTTGTTTGGACAAGGAAGGTTTTATTATTTCAATAAAGAACAATTGTTGTTCCTTTTATTTGAAAAATATTGACTATTTTAGTGCGCAATTATTTAATGGACTGTATGTCCTTGATCTAAGCAATCCTGTCTACAACATTAATACCAAGCGGATTAAAATAAATGATTTAAATCCTGCTTATTTATGGCACTATCGTTTAGGCCACATAAACGAGAAACGTGTATCTAGACTCCACAAGGATGGACTACTAGACTCATTTGATTTTGAATCATATGAGACATGTGAGGCTTTTTTATTCGGAAAAATGACAAATTCCCCTTTCAATAAGAAAGGTGAGAGGACTAGTGAGCAATTGGTGCTCATACATACTGATGTGTGTGGACCATTTGCCACGCCTGCCAGGGGTGGTTATGTCTACTTCATTACATTTACTGATGACTACAGTAGATATGGATTTGGGTACCTTATGAGGGACAAATCCGAATCCTTTGAAGTGTTCAAAGAATTCAAGAATGAAGTAGAGAAGCAACTTGGCAAAAGTATCAAGGCTCTACGATCATATCATGGAGGAGAATACTTGAGCCAAGAGTTTCACGACTATCTTAGAGAGTGTGGGATCGTGTCCCAACTCACTCCACCCGGAACGCCACAATAGAATGGCATGTCTGAGAGGAGGAATCGAACCTTATTGGATATGGTAAGATCTATGATGTGTCAAATTGATCTTCCATTATCGTTTTGGGGCCACGCTCTATTAAGTGAAGCTTTCACCATTAACCGTGTTCCATCTAAATCAGTCATGAAGACACCATATGAGATGTGGATTGGGAGGCGTCCCACACTGTTGTTCATGAGGATTTGGGGCTGTGACGTCTATGTAAAACATTTACAATCAGACAAGCTAGGGCCAAAATCAGATAAGTGTAAATTTGTGGGGTACCCTAAGGAAAATAAGGGTTACTACTTCTACAATCCAGCCGAGAACAAAGTGTTTGTTGCTCGGACCGGCGTGGTTCTAGAAAGAGAGTTTGTCTCTAAAGAAGCAAGTGGGAGGACTGTAGAACTTGAAGAGTTTCAAGAACCACAAATCACTGAACCAATTATGGAACATGAGCAGGAACCACAAACAGTTGTGGAGCAACCTGTTCATGTAACACACGAGCTTCGTAGATCTAGTAGAGTGCGCCAGGAACCCGAGAGGTATGGACTTCTCTTGACCGATTCCGGTGACACGATGCTCATAGATGATGAGCCTACTACCTATTAAGAGGCCATGAAGGGCCCAGACTCTCAGAAGTGTCTAGAAGCCATTAGATCCGAGATGGAATCCATGTATACCAACAAAGTATGGACTTTGGTGTAACCACCCGAAGGGGCGCGACCCATAGGGTGCAAGTGGGTCTTCAAGAAGAAGATCGACATGGATGGTAATGTGATTACCTATAAGGGCCGATTGGTGGCTAAAGGATTCAGACAGATTCATGGTATTGACTATGATGAAACCTTTTCACCAGCTGCCATGACCAAATCCATTCGAATCCTACTTGGGATTGCAGCATACCACGACTATGAGATTTGGCAGATGGATGTCAAAACAGCATTCCTTTATGGGAATCTCCTTGAGGACGTGTATATGATACAGCAGGAGGGTTTTGAAGATCCAAAGCAAGCCAACAAAGTCTGTAAACTGCAACGATCCATTTATGGAATGAAGAAAGCTTCTAGGAGTTGGAACCGACGTTTTGATGAAGTAGTCAAAGAGTTTGGCTTCATCAGAAACGAAGATGAGTCTTGTGTCTACAAGAAGGTTAGTGGGAGCTCTGTAGCTTTTTTGGTCTTGTATGTGGATGACTAACTACTCATTGGAAACTATGTTCCCATGCTGAAATCTGTTAAAGATTGGCCAGGGAAGTGTTTCTCAATGAAGGACTTAGGGGAAGCAGCCTATATACTAGGTATAAAGATCTATAGAGATAGATCTAAGAGACTGCTAGGCCTAAGTCAAAGTACATATATTGACAGGGTGTTGAAACGGTTCAACATGCAAGATTCCGAGAAGGGATTCTTGCCCATGTCACATGGAATCACTCTTTCGAAGAGTGGTTGTCCTTCCAATGAGATTGAGAAGGAACGCATGAGTAGAATTCCCTATGCCTCGGCCATAGGATCTATCATGTACGCCATTTTATGTACTAGACCAGATGTGTCATATGCCTTGAGTATGACAAGCAGATACCAATTCAATCCGGGTGAGAGTCAACGGATTGCAGTCAAGAACATCCTAAAGTACTTGAGATGAACTAAGGATGCTTTCTTGATATTTGGCGGTGAGGAAGAGCTGCGTGTAAGGGGTTACACTGATGCAAGCTTCCAAACTGACAGAGATGACTTTAGATCACAGTCGGGATATGTGTTTTGCCTGAATGGAGCAGCGGTGAGCTGGAAAAGTTCCAAGCAAGAGACGGTGGCTGATTCTACAACAGAAGCTGAGTACATTGCTGCAAATGGCGCAGCAAAGAAGCTGTTTGGATCATAAAGTTTGTTTCCTAGCATTGCGGATCCAGTTGAGTTGTACTGTGACAACACTGGGGCGATCGCGCGATCGAAGGAACCCATATCGCACCAGAAATCCAAGCACGTGCTCAGGAAGTTTCATCTGATTCGAGATATTATCGATAGAGGAGACGTTCGGATATGCAAGATTCCTACAGATGAGAATCTGTCAGATCCACGTACAAAGCCTCTTACACAGTGGAAGCATGAAGGGCACACTAGGAGTATAGAAATACGAGATGCGCCAGATTGGCTCTAGTGCAAGTGGGAGACTGTTGGAATAGATTCCCTAGAGGCAATCTAGTTTAGTATGAATTTATTTGTGGCTAGAAAAATTCATTTATTTATTGGATATTTAATATAATGAAGTCCTTAGATTTACAATTGTGTTGTTTATCTTAAATATCCCCAGTCCAGTATAATGATGAATGGGAGAATCATCTAAAGACTAGTATGGGGATGGATTGATATGGAGATATCATGATCCAACAAATAGGTGTGCATTAAGGGTAATGACACACTGGATTGACCCATCTCCGAGAAGGCTACATACACTTAAGTCACAAGCGCTTCTCGCGGTGCAATGGTATTGTCATCCTTAGAGTTGAAGTCGCTAGATATTCTAGTTGTGGGTTATTGTGATTTTTGTAGCGTTAAACGCTACACCGTAACTGGGAAGTTATAAAGGCGTGTACCGGATACAATAAGAAACAAGCTTAGAGATCGTAGTGGACGTAGATAGAATTTGACCCTCCCACATAACGGGAGCAAATATCCTAGGCCACTCGAGGGATAGTGCTTATAGAATGTCTGGCCAGACTCAAATAAATCAATACAGGATATTGATGTTATTTGCACGAATAAGGCTATTCCCATGGATCGAGAAAATGTGGATAGGATATACAAGTGGGACTTGTATGTCTCGTGTCCAATCCGGATATAGAGACAAAGGGATGAGACAATTATTTGTACAAAGGTTGTCAAGATGACTATTCTATTAGTTGGCTAGAATGGATGTTTTGCTAGAAACCGCTCCATATTAGCAAATAGTTGCTACCAACTAGATAGAACCTATGGGGTCACACGCTATATAGAGTTGAACTAGATTTGGGAATTAATTAATTGGATTAATTAATTAGAAGGATCACTTTGCAATACCTTGCAAACTTTGAAGGGACTAATTTGCAAGGAAGGGACAAAATTGAATTGTAGTAGAACTAGAATAGGTCTTTTAGGTAGTTGGCAAGGATTTGTTGGACTATATAAAGGACACTCCTTCCTTCCTTCCCACACTTATGATTCAATTGATCATAACTTGAGTGGGAGAGAACAAAACGAGAGAGAGCAAGCAAGCCAAGGAGCTGCCGCTCCCTAGCTCGCCGCCCCCTTCCCGTCAGCCCACAAGGAGGCCGAAACCTCCTTGTTTCGGTCTCGTTTTGCATGATTCTTCTTCCCCTTCCTCTTTCCGAGCTAGCACCAAGGACTGGAAGATCTAGAAATCAACTCTAGGCGTGGATCAAATATAGAGAACGTGACACAATTCGCGTTTGAAGTCATCAAAGGAGAACCCTAAGGTGTGTTTATTGATTTCTTCCTTTACCAACGTTATGTGTCTTGACTTGTGATCCTTGGAGGGTTTTGCATGGTTAATTATTTTTTCCGTTGCGCATCCATGTATCAAAACCTTAACATGGGACCCATAGGAAGTTCTTTCACCATACAATACGCATGAAAAGCTGGATTACGGTACCGAGGAAACTCCAATGCAACGAAATTTTGCTCACAATACCGAACGACGTGATCCCGAAACGTCGTGAGATCCTCACCCTCTACCCAAGGTGTCACAACCGGGTGCTTCTCAACGGGCAACATATGTTTCCTAGCGGTTGTTTTGGTTACGGCCATCTACAAAAGAAAACAACGCCATAAGTCTCTTACTCCGCAAAGTTTATGAAATAAATAAAATGACTATTCTCATGAAGTAAGTACATATTTCCAAGACTTCAATTTCATAACCACAAGATTCTCGAAAAAGCAACCCCCAAAACACAACGGGCATAAGGCGAACTAAGTTATTACAATCCAATTGTACATACATAATTAAAACAAACCGTTATTACAATCCAATTGTTCTTGCCTCAAACCCGGCATAAAGCAAACTAAGTGTTAAAGTATTTAAACTGTTCTAATATAAAATGAAGAAACTACTGAATCAAATGATGAAACGCGTTCCCCTTCTATGCCAGATTCCCGTCCTCTAGACATGTTGTGCGGAATCAAAAAGAAACACCACAATATAAAATCAGCATAAAAATACTGGTAAGAAAACACCCAAGCATGTAAAATGATGAGACAAGTTAGAAAGCCAGTAATAAGTTTGAGAGTAAGAGTTCCTTTCAAAACACAACGGAATGTAGTTGAAACGTGTAAGGAACATGTGAGTTTCCAATTCCATAATCTTTGCATTTGAAAAAAAAACCAAATCCACATATTAATTCCTTTTCTATTAATATACTCAAAACCAAAATCCATCATTAATAATTTGTTGTGACGGGGGAAACCAACCATCTCGCAAGAATCCAGGACCTTAAGTGTCGACACCCCCCATAGACTTCTGGCGGCCAGAGGAGTGAGTACAAGGAGCTATCCGGGGACTTGCAACCGGATTAAATAAAATACACTGAACGGAAGACCGAAGTCAACACGCCCAATAGCAATAGTAACCAATAATAAATGGCCCCACACAAATCTTCCACTTTACGTTATAGTTCATTGTTATTATCATGGTGATATTTTCAATAAAGACATTTAGCAAGTAAAAATCACATATTGCATGCCACATCACATAAACTCATTTTCAGACGTAAAGAAATATAAGAATTCATTTGACACGAAGGAGTTAGGCACACTAGGCCTGGCATGTTTACTTACCTCAAAGCAAATAAACTACTGCAAATCAATCGACGTACTCGATGTACTCGTCGTCGATGAACTCGTCACCTACACGTAACAATACCCTAATTAAACATAATACTCTAGCATTATAATTGCTATACTATCTACATGCATATGACACTCGACGGTTTAGGTTTCTAACACCAACCCAACATTCCCAATTAAACCCAATACACTAGTGGTTAGGACAATTGGCTCTAGGCTAACCACACAACTCTACTAACATTGTTCAAGACGAACATCCCTTTTAAGCTATTTAATTCTAACTAAAGAGATCACTAACGAACTAGGTTCACATTACAATAGTCACAACTCACAAATTCACCCCAACACTTGTACTTAGGTTCAAGTCTTCAAAACAAGTGTTAAAACTCCCAAAATCCAACTAATTTCATGTCGAAACCCTATATAATAATCCCAACAGAATTAATGACAATTTCAGCAACTTTCATCGACTAAGAAATGTCCTATAGCGACAAATTCCAACCTTTTAGCGACTGGACAGATTGTATATTAACCCTAGAACATCAAACTAAGTGTCCAACGGTCACGATTTCGAATCCAATTCAGTTTACCGGTGATTACCATTCACCTAACCAACCCAACACATCAAACAAGTGATGAATTCTAATTATACTTATTTTTCTGGCTTGATTTTACCTCCTACATAAACTAGGATTTATGGGTTATCATGAACATGAATAATTTTGAATTTTATGATGAATAGCGTGAAATCAATCCAAGTAAAGGATGATAATAAATATGAAAATTAAGGATTACATGCTACGTACATGATTTGTAAGCAAGAGAGCAAGAGAACAAGAGAAATCAAGAGAAAACAAGACCAAACCGCCGCCCATGGAGGGTCGGGCGGAGAAAGAGAGAGAATCGAACGGAGAGAGAGAGAGAAAAGAGAAGAAGAGAAGAAGAAAAAGAGAGAGAAAGAGATTACCTGCACGGGGAGAGAGAGATGCGGCGGCGGCTGATGTTGTGGCTGCTGCTGCTACGGTCGGACAGAGAGAGGGAGCCGAGAGAGAGAGACACGGGAGTGAGGGAGAGAGACGTGAGAGAGATAGAGAGAAAAAGAGAGTGAGGGTTTTATGAGAGTTGGAAAAAAATCAAACTCATAAGGAAGGAAACCCTCTTGAATAGGAACTTAACGTAGGAAGAAAAATTAGATCAAAATAATACAAATCTGTGGTAATAGACATTTTCCCCCTCTAATTTAGCCAAAAAGGCGACAACCTCCCCCAGACTCAATTAAAAGACACTAAATTTTTTAGATTAAAGTCACAAAGATCCCCCAAACACTAATAACCATTATAATTAACTCTCGACAATTAAATTAACTCCCCAACATTTATGATAATATCACAAAATACCCATAGTCACAAAACGGGGTATTTCACGCGATGTGATAACGACTAAACTTGTGCATCATGAAAGCTTAGTTTTTGTCGTGCAACATCTTTTTTTCGAATAAGTTTACTATGAAGACTCCGTACTCGGTTGGTTGTAAGATGTTTTACAATGGAAAATATTTTGTAAGAAAGTTTTCTCTGCAATTTGGTCCGTTGTTTGGTTGACACTTGCCAAAACCATGGACGGTGACGGCGGGTCGAGGTGATGGCTCTCGGTGGAGGTGGGCGATAGTAGTGGTTCTTGGTGGTGTAGGTGTTAGTATGAGTTTTTTTCATGCTCATTCTCCCTCGGAATAATAGTTTACGGATTTTGAACGTGTAAATCATTTTACATAATTTGAGTGAAGACATTTTATAAGAAAATATTTTACCAGAAGCCAAACGGAACCAGAAAACCAAAATAAGGAACACCAACCAAATTGAGCCGAAGTTCGGAAGTATATTTACCATGCTTCAACTGCTCAACAAGAACAAGATATGACACTCTTGTTGCATGATTAGATTCACAGATCAAACCCTCCAATAAGTTGGAGATGATGAATAATTACAGATAAAAAACATACTCCAAAATTAATTCGTAAATTGTAGCCGGCTTCTCTCCAAAACTGAGATAGAAGCCAATTATATGATATATTGTGTATCCAACCCTCAAGAGGGTGATATAACAGGAGCAACGATCTACATTTCTTCAGCCATGAGGCAGAAATGTTTCAACGAAAACCCTAGTGAGCTAATGTCCTCCAACCATAAAGATAATGAACTTCTTCATACAATCCAACATTGCCATCTTCTCCCTCTTCTATTTACCACTGACGTACATGTGCAAAGAAAAAGTCCCAAAGAAGTTCAAATATATACACGTATTCTACCAAACAAGTGCACGAACTTGTCAATATCTCAAAATATTTAGCTTTAAGAGACTTGCGTCATATTTGAGACTTACGTCAGATGCAAGTTTTCATTGTCACCCGTATTCATTGGACAGAGAAAAACGTGTGGTGCCCACGTTTCTTAAGTTTCGATGGTTGCTTGTTTCACTAATCAGTATCAGTATGCCACCAATCGTTACATATTCTATTATTTCCACGGTTTAATGTCCCACTTTTTAAAAATAAATTTATGCGATTTTTGATAAAACATTGTTTACTCTATGTCTATTAAGTTATCTAAAAAGTTTTAACTACATTTTTAGTAAAAAAAATTATTTACTAAACTTCTAAAAGGTAATCTTAAGGAATAATAAGATTTAAAAAAAAAAGTTAGAAGAAACTGACATTTTTAGCTTATACAAAGATGAAGTAGTTATGTAAAAAAATTGAGAAAAAATAACAAAATATTACTTTTTTATGACTTAAAAAGTGTAAAAAGTCAACTAAATTAGGCAAATAAAAGCGGAGCCTAAGAGCCTCCACAATAGTATTAAGTACAGATCAGTGAAATTTTAGTACAACATTAACTTATTCATGTTAGCAATGTAGATTTCATCCAGTAGTTTTGTACCAATAATGTCTTAATCTAGAATAAAAAAAAAAATGTGGCTAGGATATTCTGACTCGCCACATCTAACTACCGTAAAATTAGGAGACACAAACACGAATCTTGAGTAACGTTGGGTTTTATAATGAATTTGCTCTGCACTCTCTCCTCGCCCTTTATTGTAGCCGAATTTTAAGCAATCTTTTCCTTAGCAGTTTCCTTCTTCCGAAGGAGATTGCAAATCATCCGATATTTTCGAAGATTCTCTTTATCCCTTTAGATTCATCCCTTCTACTCAAATTTCTGGAAAAACCGAAGGTTTTTAGCAGTTTCCACTAAAACCATAACTCCTAATTTCGTGCTTCAACAAGATAAACCCAACTCCCTCACGCAACCTATCAATCACATTCTGCTATCTTTCTCCACCATGGCAAATTCACACACAGTGGATATTGCAAACCTTAACCTCACTCATCTTCTAGACCACCTACAACTTACCGAGCAAGAAAAATCGGCAACAAAACTGTCTGTCGAAGCCACTGAAGAAGCAAAAAAAGTTTTCAACAAGAGTATTTTCGGGAAAATCTTTTCGGCCAAACCAGTCAACTTGGGAATACTGCAATTGCAGATGGCGAAAGCCTGGAAAGATCCACCTGGAATGTCTGTAATCCCTAAAGGGGATTACATATACCAGTTTTCCTTTGACTCAGAGGAATCAGTTCAGATGGTGTACAACTCCCAACCCTGGTTTCTGTTCGGGGATCTCATTGTGATGAGAAAATGGGATTCTTGGATGGAGGATATATCAGATCTTGACTTCTCCGAGACTTCGCTTAAGGTGCATATTTGGGGCTTACCTACAACCAGTCAGACTGAACGTATTGGTAAGGAGATTGGACACAGTTTGGGAACAGTGGAAGATATTTGGGTCCAGACGAAAGGAATTCTAGCGGGTAAAACCATCAAGATTCAATTGGGGATAGATGTTAATGATCCTCTCCCTAGAACTAAAAAAGTCACAATTGACAAGGGAAGAGATGTCCAGGTTTGGATTAGGTACGAAAGATTGCCTATTTGTTCCTACTGTGGGCGTATGGGTCATGAAGTTAAATATTGCTCCGTGGGTAGAGCAATAAATCCAAAAACTGAAAATTTGCCCCTCTTATATGGGCAGTGGCTCACTAACAAAGCGATGATTAATTTTGTCCTGGGGCTTACTACGGATCTGTCGCACGCTTTTGGCCCTTCGGCTGCAACTACTTCGGCAACCCCAACTCTGGGCGCTAATCAGTCAGATGGATCTAAATACACTGGCGGATCGTTTGAAGATGAGGAAGATGACTTGGGTATGTCTACAGAAGAGAAGGAATTCCATGCACGTCAACAAAGGAAAGAGTCAAGAAGAGAGATGCTTTACGAGTTGAAGGATGTTGATCAAGGAGAGGACGACGAAGACGACATCGAAGAAGACACTATGTTATTTCGCAAAAAATATGGTCTCTCATATCCAAGAGAAGAGTCAGTTTCAACATCTCCTGGACCGTCAACAGGAATTAAGAGGAAACAGACAATTGTGGAAGAGGACCAAGAAGTCCAAGACAAGGGCTTAAAAGCCACCGTTGGAATGGAAGCCACTGACCAAACTGACGGATCTTTCAAGGAGGCAAAGAAGAAGAAATCTGAGGAGGATATCAGCAGTTCAGAAACAATCTTAGGTAATCGAGACATATCTCTTACCACCAAATCGGCAGAGACCGGGTACAACCGGTCCTGCCGGTCACCATGAGAATCATTAGTTGGAATGTGCAGGGTTTGGGGAAGCCCTGCGCATTCCAATCTTTAAGTTCCCTATGTCGAAGGAGTTTGCCGGATATCTTATTCTTAATCGAGACAAAACAAACTTCTTCTCTAGCGGATCGTTGTAAGTATAATTTGGGTTTTACTCAGGGTATTTCTGTTCCAAGACAAGGTCTTTCCGGTGGTATATCTTTATATTGGAAAACAGATGTTGCTGTAAGGGTATTAAAAATTCAGAAGTTCTATGTGCATAACTTCATAAGACCACCGGACAATGCAGACAAACCTTTTTATGCAACTTTCTTCTATGGTGACCCTTTTACTCCTAACCGAAAATTTTCATGGGATCTTTTAAGACGACTTAACCCTGGACAGTCTAATCCTTGGGTCTTTCTTGGCGATTTTAATGAAATATTATCTCAAAAGGAGAAAAAAGGGAAACGCACGAGAAATTGGCGGCAGATTGAAGACTTCAGGAAAGTATTGGCGGATTGTCATCTTAGAGATATGGGGTATAAAGGGTTTCAATTCACCTGGAACAATAGAAGACAGGGTGCCTCTTTTGTTGCGGAAAGGCTCGATCGGGTTGTAATGAACCATGTCATGGAATCTCGCTACTATAACATCAATGTTGAAAACTTCATGACAACAGGCTCGGATCACATACCACTGATTTTGGATTTAAGTTCTGTCCGTCTGCAACCATTGGGCCCACGTCGCTTTCAATTCGCCGCTGACTGGGCTAAATTTCTCGAATGCAGAAGCTTAATTGATCAGGTATGGACTGCGTATCCTACGTCTAATTTCACTTCGTTACACACGCTGCATTCTAGAATTAATTGCCTTACAACTAAAATAAGAAATTGGGGTAGTAACAAATTTAAAGAAGAGACCCGCCTGCGTCGTGAATTACAAAATCGCCTTAATTTTTTGATTAATCTTTCACCCACTGCCTAAAACCTGCAAAATATTCAGAAAACTATTACTGATTTGAATATTATAAATGCTAATGAGGAAATTAAATGGCGTCAGCAATCTAGGGCGATTTGGCTTAAAGAAGGAGATAAGAACACGGCCTTTTTCCATAAAGTTGCTTCTAATAGAAGGAGAAAAAATAGAATTTCTTTTATTCAGAAAGATGACCTCTCTATAATTTCTGATCCTGCTGAAATTGGTAATGCGTTTATTGATTATTTCAAGAATCTTTATAAAACCAACAATAGCAACTTTGATCATGTTATTAGCTCTATTCCTCAAAAAATTTCTCCTGCTATGTTCTCTGATTTAGACAGCCCCTTCACAAAAGATGATATTCTAGTAGCTTTACATGATATGCACCCCCTTAAGGCGCCCGGCCCGGATGGCCTTCCTGCTTTATTTTACAAGACTTATTGGGATGTTATTGGTAATGATATTATTAATTGTTGTCTGAATTTCCTTAATAATAGTAGTGACATCTCAAAATTAAATGAAACTTGCATTGTTCTAATTCCAAAGAAAAAAGAGGCCAAAAAAGTTACTGATTTCAGGCCGATTAGCTTATGCAATGTAATTTACAAAATCATTTCTAAGGCCATAGCAAATAGATTAAAGAACTTTCTTCCTCATATCATAGATGAGTCTCAATCTGCTTTTATTAAACAAAGACTCATCACGGATAACGCTATTATAGCTATGGAAACACTTCACACAATGCACAATCAGAAAAGTAAAATTGGTACCTTTTCTCTTAAACTTGATATGGCCAAAGCTTATGATAGGATTGAATGGGGGTACCTTTCTGCAGTTTTAACTAAATTAGGATTTCCTCCTTCCTTGATTAAAACTATTATGTGCTGTGTTACTACCGTTAGCTTTTCAGTTCTTATCAACTGTCAAAAAACCCCTATTTTTTATCCAAATCGAGGTTTACGACAAGGTGACCCTTTAAGTCCTTATTTGTTTGTTATTTGTACGGAGGGTCTTTCGTGCCTCCTTAATAATGCTGTTAATAATAGACATCTAGATGGGGTTAAGGCAAGTAGAAATGGTCCTTCTGTTTCCCATTTACTTTTTGCTGATGACTGTTTACTCTTTGAGAAAGCCAAGACCATGAATGCTATTACTTTACACTCTACTCTAAATCTCTACTGCAATGCTTCAGGTCAATTAAGTAATAAGGATAAGTCTTCGCTTGTTTTCAGCCCCATGGTTCCTAATCACATTAAAAATGATATCTCTAACATTTTCCAAATCCCTATTTCTTCAGGTCACAATAAGTATCTAGGGTTCTCTGTTATTCTTGGTAGAAACTCTAGCACCTTTCACAATAATCTTAGACAGAGAATCATGGACAAAGCTACTGATTGGAAAAGTAAGTTTTTATCTCATGGAGGGAAAGAAGTTCTTATCAAGTCTATAGCTCAAGCCATCCCAACATATATTATGTCCATGTATCTTGTTCCCTTAAATGTTTGCAATGAGATTCAGAATATTTTGTCTAAATTTTGGTGGACTGGTAATATTGAGACGAGAGGAATTGTTTGGAGATCTGGAACAAAATGTGCATTCCTAAGAGAGAGGGGGGTATGGGGTTTAGGAGTTTTCATGCTTTTAATCTCTCCCTTCTAGCAAAGCAAGTTTGGAGGTTATGGGAAAATCCCGATTCTTTAGTTGCTAGAGTTATGAAAGGTAAGTACTATCATCAATCCAACCCTTTAGCCTCTTATCCCACTAATAGATCCTCTTGTATTTGGAAGGGGTTTGTTTATGCCCGAGATATTGTTTGGAAAGGCTTTAGACATGGTATTGGGAATGGTTGTAATACCTTTGTTTACCATAATAGGTGGCTGCCTATAGGTTTAGGTAGATCTTCTATATCTCCCCATTCCTTGCCAAATGATATTTTAGTCAAAGATCTTTTCACCACAACTGGTGAATGGAATACTGATCTCATTCGAACTAACTTCATCCCCTTTGAAGCGGATGCTATTCTTAGTATCCCTAGAACTAACAAACATGGTTTAGACTCCTTAGTTTGGACGCAAACGAATGACGGTTTATACACTGTTAAATCCGGCTACCATGTTGCCTTTTCTATACTAAATGACAAAATCATTTCTAATATTGCTGGTTCTAGCACAAGTCAGACCCGAAATTATTTTTTCTGGAAAATCCAAATTCCTAATAAAATGAAGATTTTTCTTTGGCGCATAATGAATAATCTGCTTCCTACAAAAGATAATCTTCTTAGGAAAGGTGTAGTAGTACCTGGTTCTTGCACTTTCTGTGGTAGGGATAGTGAATCACCCTTTCACCTGTTCTTTCTTTGTTCCTGGACCCGTAAAATTTGGTCCTCTCCCAATCTGCCTTTCAAAATCAAACCCAAAAATTTGCCTGTGCATCTGTGTTTTCTGGATTTGTTGCTTACTCTTGACAAAAACCACCAATCTTTACTTGCTTTCATCATTTGGGAAATTTGGATTTCTCGCAATAAAAATTTTTTTGAATCAGTTTCTATTTCGCAACAAATGGTGATTAACAACAGTAAAGCTAATTATTGTGAATTTTTGTTATCGACTTACGCTTGGGTAGATGGTACTTGTGCAGAAACAGGACAAGATCGAAGGAAGTGGTCACCGCCGGCAAAAGGATCTCTTAAAGCCAACTTTGATGCTTGTTGTTGTCTGCAATCGAAATCAGCGACTGGAGCAGTGGTTCTTCGCAACTATTTGGGTCAATTCGTGCGAGCATGGAGCTTTCCGATCCAGTTTCATGTGGATTCCACTGTTATTGAAGCCGAAGCCATGAGAAGAGGATTGGATCTAATCAACGAATTCGGCTATAGATCTATTTCAGTCGAAACGGATTCAAAGCTTCTTCAGCAGCGATTGAACGCCAACTTGAAGAAGATGAAGATTGACCGAACGGTTTGGACTCCAAGAGGCTCAGAAATGAATAGCCTTCTTCAAGAAGTGTCTTCCCAACTAGCTACCTTTAAAGTTAGTTCAGTCTCGTGGGTTTCCCGAGATGGTAATAAATTAGTAGACAAGCTATGCTTCTATGGTTCTGGCACACCGAACGTAGTCACTTGGTGTGTTGTTTGTCCATAATTTCTATGTAATGAATATTTGACAGATAAAAATCTGTCCTAAGTCTATATAATTCCCTATTTCAAAAAAAAAGGAGACTAAAACAATATTTGGTTTAAATATTTTAGTGCGGACCGTATTTATTCAATTCGTAGTTTCTGGGTCAGCTTGTGCGCACCTCGACAAATTCACATAGTCCTGGAGTATATCTACAGTCATCTCAATCCCCACCTCAATCTCCAGTGACTCCAATGATAACCGGAGTTCGATCCAATCTTGAGACATAAGGGGAGCAGACCTTTAAATCCCAAGTCTCTCACCCACGGGATAACGCTTTGGGGTTTGTATGTATTCAAATTGACTTATTTTTTCAAGAATAAATGCAATTTGAATACTCTATTGTGCATTCTCTAATAACCCTCAATTTAGTTTGATGATAATTTTATATCCAAAATAGATTTTAACCCGGATCTCAAAATAGTGTAGCAAACACCACTAAATTAAAATGGTAGTTTTAATTAATTACTCAGACATGCACTTAGTCGTTTGCAAAAAAAAAAAAATGCCTTTAGTCGGGAACTGGATTGATTACAGTAAGGCCTCGTTTGGGTAGCGGATAGATGTAGCGGATATGACTTATGCTGGGATACGAGATTGGATATGTATGCTGTCGGATAAGACCTGATATGATATGCTGGCTTACTGTGTTTGGGTGCTGTAGGATATGAGGGAGGATAACAAATAGGATATGAATTACCATGTTTGGGTGGTGCATGATAAGAAGCAGGATATGTTCTAAATGACTATAATACCCTCGCTGCGGTGATTTTGTATAAAACTACTTGAATCGTAAATTGATGCATGAATTGTATGAAATATTTGTAAATAACAATATCTTGGCAGATTGCCCCTTTCGCTTGAAAAAAATTACGTAAATGACTATTGTCAAATACTGGAGTAACTTAATATAATCGATATTTTACCTCGATGCCGACACCGACTTTTAAATAAGAAGCGACAATAATATTACAACGTGTTTGAAATTAGAGAGTTGAAATTGTAGCTATGAAATACTTAGATTTAATGTGAATACATTACTACGCATTAATTAGAATATCAACGCATATGCCAGACTCTGAAATGGTATGGTGCAGACTTCATTAATGAAATTAGCCGATTCTGAATCTCCCTACAAAGACTCCACCGTCCAAGGACTATGGTCTGCCCACAGTTTGATCTTTGAAATTCAAAATCTAATATTATCATCATTAGAATAATTGAAAAGGAATGCTTCATGAAGAAAAGAAAATACCTTGAACATCCTACTGACCTCAAAGACTCCACTGGTCAAGGAGTCACAAAATCTTCATGTTTCAGTATATCTCCCCCCCTCCCCCCCCCCCCCACCCCAAAAGAAAATAAATAAAATAAAATAATTTGCACTCATACTCCATACCCTGCTCCAAATTTCCACTTTATGTTTGTTTTTTCAAAACACTTTTATGTTTCAATATGTTAAAATGTAACATGAAGTTTCAGTTTATTAAAATGAAACATAAAGAATAAAAAAAAAATTGAAAATGCGTGTTAAACATAATTTCAAATAAACATTCATACAATTCCAAACAAAACATTCATAAAATTCCTAATAAATAAAATTTGAAATAAAACATCCATAAAATTCTAAATAAACAATCATACAATATCAAATTAAACAAAATTTTAAATAAACATCCATAGAATAATGGTTACTCAAGGGACATATTGGGTATTAAAAATAATGGTTGAGGGTATTTTGGTCACGAATGAAACCCCCTCTTATCCTCTCACCCCCTTATTCGGTGTATACCAACTAGATGCTGGTATAAGAATCAAGGCAAAAAAATGGAGGAAGGATAATGGGAGGGTAATTTCCCCTCCTTATCCGCTATCCAAACAAGGGATAAGATAAAGGACGGGATATCATATTATATCCTCCCTCCTTATCCGCTTTCCAAACGAGGCCGTAGAGAGCTGGACACATAATATGTAAAGTGCCAGTCATTTACCTAATCCATTGGAGGTCGTTATTTCTTTTAGTTATGTATATTATAACTAAACTAACATTTTTACTTAACCATGGGAGATGTTCTAATATCATACCACTAACGGAGAACCCCACATGAGAGATAAATAAATTAAAACGTGAAAGAAAACTAGTGACACATAAGATGTCCCTATTCAATAGCTACCAAACAATAAAGCCATTATCTATTACACTATTCCATTATGGAAGGGTAGATAATACCTACCTCGTGTATTAGTATCTCGTAACGGGAAATTCATGACCAATTTGGTTTTACAGAAAACGACGTTTATGGAATTCTTGTTTGTCCAACGCGGTTTAATGATCTTGTGGCTTCACACGAAAGCGTTTAAATGTCTAATTGCAATCTTAGAAAACTTAGCAGTGAGCTTTGTTTGGTAACATGGCATTGTTGAATGGGACTGTGTTTTCATTGCACTGCTTTTCACTTGTTCTAAAGGGGAATTCAAGTCTTTCTTTTTTATAACAAACAACAATTCCAATATTCTTGTTTGTGTTGGAAAATAAATTTCATCTTGTTCACACGAACTTTCGTGATTGAGAGCTTACAATCTTTAACCGCTAGTAAGCTTAATTTTGGTAACTTGGCAGTGGTTATGTATTGGGATACCAATCAACCATTTTCCTACACATTGTTGAGCACAAACAATAAGACGTAAACTTACTTTTTGTTTTCCGTACTGCACGAGAAATCATAATCTAACCTATAACTAGCAGGATTAGAACCCTGATCACATGCAATAGGACATACAACGCTCTACCAACTAAACTACGCTCTACCAATTAAACTACCCAGTACTTGGAAGAATTTCATACTTCGTTACTCTCTATTGCCAAATCTTTCTTGTCACCAAGATGGAATTGCACTTCTTCTTCATCTTCCTCTTTAACCACACCACCACCAGCTAGTATTTCTGCCTTTTCAGCTTCTTCAACCCAATGAATCCTCACAACAAACACCAGCAACAGAACCAAACAACAAGCCATCCCAATCAAGAACCCCACAAGCAACCCACCAAGTCCCAACCCCACCTTGAAACCCAACACTACCCCTAGAGGCAATGCCACCATGTAAAAACCACCAAGATTCGCATACATTGCCAGCCACGGCCTGGCGGTCCCACGCACGATCCCTCCACAAACCGTCACCGGGAAATTCACCACCTCCACCGCCGCCATCAGCATCATCGTTTTCTTCACCCCTCTAATCACCCCCTTGTCGCGACTAAACAACGGCCCCCAAATTCCTCTTGCTGCAACCATCACTAAACCACCCATGAGGCCCAATATTAGGCTAATGGTTAAGGAAACCCGGGCTGACCCACTAGCCCGTTGGGCCTGGTTCGCCCCGAGCTCGTTGGAAACCCTAATGGACGCACACGTGGCGAGCGACAGCATGATTGAGTAGAGCAAGTAGTCGAAATTAAGGACTATGGCGAACACTCCGACTGCCTGCTGGGCGTTTTTAAGACGCCCAGTCAGCAGTACTAAAACCTCGACGCACCACCACTCCAGACAAGTGGTGAGGCAACAAGGCCCAGAAAGCTTAAGCATTTTGATCCAGTCGTTGGGACTTTGTTCCAACCACCCACCTTCCTTCCACCCACCTCCTTTTCCGTTCTCCTTAATTACCACATAAATAGCTAATAAAACTGTGGCTAACAGCTCACTCACCCACACCGCCATCGAAATCCCCTCAAGGCCTTTCTCTTGGCTGAGTAATATGTTGATTGGGACATGGAAAGCGACCGCGAGAGCAGAGATTAACATGATTGGAACTGTGATTCCCTGAGAGCTTAAGTAGGCTTTGAGAGGGCATAAAAATGAAGTTATGACCAAATTAGGCAGGAGATAGAAGAGATATTTCTTGGAAACCGTTGCGATCTCTTCTTGTTGCCCGAAATAGACAAGGATTGTATCGACATTTAGCCATAAAACTGACATAGGGAGTGTGACAACCAGTAGAAGAGAAATAGTCATGACAAGGGTTTTGTGAAGGAGCTTGAAGTTCTTGGCTCCATAGGCTTGGCCACATATGGGTTCCATGGCACTGCAGAGACCACTCAAGACGGAGAAGCCGGTGACATTGGCGAAGGTGAAGCCAAGCGTCCCACCAGCCAATTCTACCTCTCCAAGATGGCCAAGAAAGCGAGTGGTGATGGCTATTTTGGCAAACCACGTCAAATTCATGGCTACCAAAGGGAGGGCTATTCTCTGCTGGGTTTTCAGCTCTGAAATTGTCATCTTCAAGATGCCTTTGGGTGGAGATTCGTCTGATGGTGGGGGTGTCTGAATTGGGTTTTCTTCCATTGTTGAAGAAAATGCTGATAGCTTGGAAATATGGAGATTTGAGCACTAGGAGATACAGAATTAGTACTAAACTACTAGTACTAAAGTTTTGAATAATTTTGCTTCAATAAGGTGTGTGTGGCTTTTTTGATAATGAAGGAAATCGAGAGTGAGTGAGTGAGTCCTTCGTGGCCATTGAAGAATGTTGCTTTTATAGTGATTTGATGAGTTTGCAAAGAAAGGCCTTATCTTGATGTGTGGATTATGAAAAGTGGAAAATTATGGAAGTGGAAACTTTTTGTTTTTGGGTGCAAATGGAAGATTATATATTCAAAGACTGGAATATGGACATTCTATGGTATTACTCGTCGAAGTTAAATAACAACGGGAGTAGACAGAGAACGTGAAGTTGATGATGACATGCTTCATATAAACATAGGTAGGTTGAAAACGAGAAATGGATTCATAGAAACAACATGGGTTAGCAGGAGCTCGATGCTTTTAGAAAGTGAAATGAGTAAACTTTATTTTAGTACTCTAGTATAGGTTCTTCTTAACAAAAGAAAGAAATCGAAACAGAATCCATCAAATAGAGTTTATTATAATCAATCTAAGTTAGATCTCTTAACTAACAGATAATATTCTCAAATGCTAAATTTCCCATTCCAAGAATCAGTAGGACTGATGTTATTCTGCTTCACTGATCATAATCATGATCATGTCAAGTGCTAATTGGAGAGTGGAAGAAATAAACATAAGATAATACTAAAATAAATACTTCTTTCCCTTTCTTTTTTTCTTTGATGGTGGCACTTCTGCTTCACTTGACAATCCACTTGTTCTACCCGTAAGTAAAGGATATTATGTTCTCTTGAAAAGTTAAAACTTCGAGACACAACTCTAATTCTTGTACAGAGGGAATAACAATTACAGGAAAAAAGACGATGATGATCATTGCACGATCACAGGATCATGGCTACTTCTTTTTCCCTAACAGCGACACTTCACATTTCACTTTGTCCACACTTCAAGTATAGTATGTGTATTCTAGTAAGATTGGGGCTTATTGGGATTCAATTATTGTATATGATGTAAGCGCTGTCTGAGAGGAACATCCATCATGATTCTGACATGTAAAATACCCAACAGAAAAAATTTGTTTATAGAATTACATCATATCTTACGTCTACTCGGATTCGAACCCGATACCTCATCCAGGGGCTTCAAATGCTCTACCACTGAGCTGACACCCATTTGCAACCCAACAGATACAATTAAGTACACTTTTTCGGGCAAGTGAGTCAAGTTATTCAAAAGAAATCTAATGTTTTTACGAGGTGACATACGCTCCCCAACCTCTGTGTGAATAAGCTCGAGCATCGATCGATGAATGGGCGAGTTCAATAGCTTATGCTGTTGGTAACATTCAAGTTCTAACTAAAACATAGCATACAAACTAGGAAAACCAGAACTTGATTCTTTTGCATAATCCAAAGTGAAATATGCTAATGCAGGGGTGGTAAATTGGTGTGATGGCGCACATCTAGGAAAACCAGAACTCGATTCCTTAGAGCTGTACGGTATGGAATATGTTGTTTACAAGATTATGTAATATGAGATGGATTTAGGAATATGTAATGCATGATAGCGAGTGAAGTGGATACTGGAATTGTTTCGAAAGAATCCAGCATCATGATAATGTTACTAGGAATGTCCAAAGCAAAATAGGTCGAATCTATCTATGAAATGACATGTCACCTTACAGTAGAGCATACTTATAGGATTCCTAAAAACATTTTTCTTGTGCCAAACTGGCCTAATATTCTATTTCCCTAGCTAAAACAAGAATATAGAATCTTGTGTTAGAGCATGTGCACCTATTAGGGTTCTGGGGCTGGAGCTCCAGGGCATAACTCTTTTCAAGCATTGTATTTGTTATTCAATTCAAACGACCACTCACCTCACGAATAGTCAAAGAAAGATGCAAAAAGCGCAAGATTTGCATGGTTCGCTAGCTCAAATCATGCTAACTACGTCCACGGGGAAGAAAGACAATTATTCAATGAAGAGGAACGACCACAATGTCTTATACGTTCTTGGGACCCCAAAGGATCATTTTATAGCCCCCCAAACCGCCCTGAACGAAAAAGGAAACAATTCCATCCTTATTATCTTTTTCCCGGACTCACTTTGTACAAAGACAATTGTCTTCGTACGAAGACTCTTCGTACTAAGACAAATTATCTTCGTACTAAGACCTTCTTGAATAGGGGCTGCAAGTCTTTTCAAGAAGACTTTTGGACTTGGAGAATTTTGGCTAAGTATGGGATGTCTTCGTGCGAAGAAACTATGTCTTCGTACGAAGACCCCCCCCCCCCCCGGGCTTCACCTCTTCGCGCTCCTTTGATTATCTTCATCTTCAAGGCAATATTCCAACAAATCTCCACCTTGACTTGAAGTATCTCTTATGCAACGGAGTTTCCTCCTCCTTGCGAACAAAACTTTTCTTCTCCCATCCCGATGTCTCCCGTCACGGAGACTCACTGGACCTCGCCAAGTCCGACATGCCTCTAAGGGCTCACTGGCTCATAATGTTGCTCTCCGGAACCGGCTCGGTGAACATATCCGCGGGGTTGTCAGCTGTCCCCACCTTCATCACCTTGATCCTGCTTTCACTTCTCAGAAAATGATACCTGACGTCGATATTCTTGGTTCTTTCATGATGAACCTAGTCCTTTGTAAAGAAAATCGCACTCAAGCTATCAGAGTAAATTATCGCCTGATCTTGATGTAGCCCTAGATCATTGACCATTCACTTTAGTTAAATTGCCTCCTTTGCTGCTTCCGTTAGAGCCATGTACTCCGCCTCCATGGTGGACAAAGTCACTGTCGGCTGTAGCGTCGCCTTCCAACTCACAACAGATGCTCCCAGAGAAAATACATAGTCCGTCCTTGATCTTCTATTATCAACATCCCCTACATAGTTCGAATTCGATAAATACACTATCAAGATGTTTTCACTTGCCCATAGCATAAGACAATGCCTGACGTACCCTTAAGATACCTGAATATCCATTTCACCGCCTGCCAATGGTCCCTACCCGGATGATCCATAAAACGTCTAACCATACTTACAGCGAATGCTATGTCCGGTCGAATAGAGACCATAGCATACATGAGGCTTCCAACTGCGCTAGCATATGGAAGCTTGGACATGTACTCCTTCTCCTCATCAGTCTGAATGGTGTACATTCCTAACTTGCTGTTAGTTGCAATAGGAGTATATATAACTTTAGCTGATAACATCCTGAATCTTCCCAAGATCTTCTTGATGTATCCTTGCTGTGACAAGAAAAGCTTCTTCCTCTTCGTGTCTCTATAGATCTCAACTCCCAATATCTTCCGAGCAGCTCCCAAATCTTTCACCTAGAATTCTGCGCTAAGGGACCTCTTCAGTTCTCTAGTGTCCTTGATATTCCAAGTTACAATCAGAATATCATCCACATATAGAACTAGGTAAATACGTGATCCACCATGCACTTCTTTGTGGTACACGCAGCAATCATACTCGCATTTGTGGGAACCAATCTTCAACATGAAGCTGTCAAACCTCTTGTACGATTGCCTCGACGACTACTTAAGTCCGTAGAGAGATCTCTTCAGCTTAGACACGTGGTTCTTTGTTCCGGGAACTTGGAACTCTTCCGGTTGGCTCATGTATATCTCCTCTTCCAACTCTCCTTGTAGGAAAGCTGTCTTCTGTTGGGTTTTGACGTAGGTTACGCAGCGGAATAATAAAATTATCATACTCAAATCCCACCAAGGATCACAGGAAAGCAATCATAATATGATATGGGCATAGAAGATGTGTACCTTAGTTTGGGAGATCACACCAACAATAATTTCTTCGTCTCTATGAATATCCACACCTAGGATTCTTGATTGGATTCCTTTTTGGCGTGTAGTGCTAGAAACGAAATAAGGTGGAAGAGGATCACGCAAAATGAGGCACCAAGGCCGAGCTAATGGAGGCCGACGGCAAAGGGGGCGGACGGGCAAGGCTGCTGAACCTCCTTGTCTTGTCTCTCTCTCTCTTGCTTTGTTATGTTCTCTCAAATAATTACTCACTTTGAGAAATAAAAGCTAGAGTTCCTTTATATAGTCATAACTCTTTCTTAACTACATAAAGGCCCCAATTCTAATCATGTCCTTACATGGATTAGCCCACTCGCAAGTTAGTCCTACTAAGTTTTCTTGTGATTGTGTTATGATCCTTTTATTAATTAGTCCAACTAATTCATACATATATCCAATTTAATCCATCCGGTGTGTGACCCCACAGGTTTCTACTTAGTTGGTAGTAACTCATTACTAACATGGAGCAGTGTCCAGCAACACATCCATGCCACCCAAATAATAGAAATAAGTCAGTCATCCTGACAAACCTTGTGCCAAATATTACATATTGTGCTATCCCTTTTTCTCCATATCTGGATTGGACAAGAGACATAATAGTCACACTCGTATATCCAATGCATAGTTTCTCGATCCTCGGAATATGCTTATGCGAGCAGATAACATCAATATCTCCATATTGATTTATCTGAGTTTGGCCAGACATTCCAATAAGCACCATCTCTCTAGTGGCCCATGAATATTTTCTCCCATTATGTGGGAGGCACAAATCCTCTCTACGTCATTAGGATCTCTAAGATTGCTTCCTACCATGCCTGATAACTATCTTTATAGTTACCCGGTTAAAGCGCAACGTTGGATAATATCAAAGCATGATATTCCACAACTAGATTATCTAGTGAATCCAACTCTAAGTATTACAATATTATTAGCACTACGAGAAGTGATTGTGACTTTGACATGATCTAATGTATCCTTCTCGTCGTGGGTCATTCCAGTATGACATTACTCCTAATGCATACCCATGAGTTAGACCTGATATCTCCATATCAATCTGTACACATACTAGCCTATAGTTGATCGTCCTATTAATCAATGTAATGGACTAGGGAAATTTAAGATAAACAACACATTTTATCTAAGAGCTTCATTATATTAAATATCACAATAAATAATAAATGAATATTCTAGCTAAAACATAGTTCATACTAAATATAGATTGCCTCTAGGGAATCTATTCCAACAGTCTCCCACTTGCACTAGAGCAAATCTTGCTAATCTCGTTTGCCTATAGATCTAGTGTGCCCTTCATGCTTTCACCGCGCAAGTGGCGTTGTGAGCAGATCTGAAAGATTGTCATCTGTTGGAATCTTGCACATCTTCACATCCCCTCTATCGATTATTTCTCAAATAAGATGAAATCTCCTAAGTACATGCTTTGATTTATGGTGTGATCTTGGTTCCTTGGCTTGTGCGATCGCCCAAGAGTTGTCACAGTAGGATCCACAATGCCAGGGACCACACCGAGCTCAGTGATAAACATCTTTATCCAAACTGCCTCTTTTGCTGCTTCCACATCAGCAATGTACTCAGCTTCAATTGTAGAATCAGCAACTGTCTCTTGCTTGGAACTCTTCTAGCTTACAGCTCCTTCATTTAGGCAGAACACATATCCCGACTGCGACCTGTAGTCATCTTTGTCGGTTTCGAAGCTTGCATCAGTGTAACCAATTACTCTGAGCTCTTCCTTACCTCCAAATATCAAGAGCGCATCCTTAGTTCTTCTCAAGTACTTTAGGATGTTCTTGACAGAAATCCAGTGACTCTCACCCAGATTGGACTGATATCTGCTTACCATACTCAATGCGTATGAACTTCTGGTCTAGTACACAACATGGCGTACATGATGGATCCTGTTGGAATAGATGCCCTAGAGGCAATCTAGTTTAGTATGAATTTGTATATGGCTAGAAAATTCATTTATTATTTATTGGATATTTAATATAATGAATTCCTTAGATTTACAATTGTGTTGTTTATCTTAAATATCCCTAGTCAAGTATAATGATTAATGGGACAATCATATATAGACTAGTATGGGGTTGGATTGATATGGAGATATCACGATGCAACACATAGGTGTGCATTACGGAATAATGCACTGGATTGACCCATCTCCGAGAAGGCTACATACACGTTATGTTGAGTCACAAGCGCTTCTCGCGGTGCAATGGTATTGTCATCCTTAGACTTGAAGTCACTAGATATTCTAGTTGTGGATCATTGTGATCTTGGTAGCTTTAAACGCTACACCGTAACTGGGTAGTTATAAAGGCGTGTACTGGATACAATGAGAAGCAAGCTTAGAGATCGTAGTGGACGTAGAGAGGATTTGCCCCTCCCACATAACGGGAGAAAATATCCTAGGCCACTCGAGGGATAGTGCTTATAGAATGTCTGGCCAGACTCAAATAAATAAATATGGGATATTGATGTTATTTGCACGAATAAGGCTATTCCCATGGATCGAGAAACTATGGATTGGATATACGAGTGTGACTTGTATGTCTCGTGTCCAATCCGGATATGGAGGCAAAGGGATGAGACAATTACTTGTACAAAGGTTGTCAAGATGACTATTCTATTAGTTGGCTAGAATGGATGTTTTGCTAGAGACCGCTCCATATTAGCAAATAGTTGCTACCAACTAGATAGAACCTATGGGGTCACACGCTATATAGAGTTGAACTAGATTTGAGAATTAATTAATTGGATTAATTAATTAGAAGGATCACTTTGCATAACCCTTGCAAACTTAGTAGGGACTAATTTGCAAGGAAGGGACTAAATTGAATTCAAGTTGGACTAGAATAAGTCCTTTAGGTAGTTAACAAAGAGTTGTTGGACTATATAAAGGACCCTCCTTCATTCCTTCCCATAACTTATGCTCATTAGTGAACATAACAAGAGTGGGAGAGAACAAAAGGAGAGAGAGCAAGCAACAAAGGAGGCCCGAGTCCACCCTTGCCGCCGCCCTCGTCCCCGTCGGCCAAAAGAGGCCGAGACCATCTTTTGGGTCTCGTTTTGCGTGATTTATTCTTCCTCTTCCTATTCCGGGCTAGCACCAAGGAGTTTGGGAGATCTAGGATCAACTCTAGGCGTGGATCAACTATAGAGAACGTGACATTATTCGCGTTTGAAGTCATCAAGGAGAACCCAAAGGTGTGTTTATGATTTCTAACCTTTACCATCATTATGCATCTTGACTTGTGATCCTTGGAGGGTTTTGCATGGTTTTATGTTTGATTATGCTTCCGTTGCGCGATCCATGAACCAAAACCCTACAGTGGTATCAAAGCCACAGGTCGTAGAGCATAAATGTGGTTTATGTGTTACGTTTTAGTTGTTTTACACCTTAACTTGATTGTTTATCGCGTAAAACAAGACAAATCAAGCATGGGATGCAATTTGTCAATAATTAATCATAACAAGATCCAATTTTTGCATTGGATGCATGAATTGGTGAGTTTGAGAAATTTTAGGATCTTAGATCTAGGGTTTGGGCATCCTTGGGGAAGAAGGAGTTCTCCCAAAACAAGGAAACAACCAAACTTGGGCACCAAGCAAGGGAGTTGTTTTGGAAACAACTCCCATGAGGAGGTTTGCCCCCCCCCCCCAGGGACCGCCCCCCTTGCTTGCCGCCCAAGCTTGGCCGCCCTAGGGGCCGGGCGGCCCTAACCCGCGGGCCTAGCCTTGTGGGTTTTGGGCCGGGCCGGCCCTAGGGCCTTGTGGTTCACTTTGATGGGCCCGGGCAATTTGATTGTTGCGCCCATGGACCCTTTTAACCCTAGAAATCCTAAAATCAATTAAAATTGACCAAGCGCGTTAAAATTGGATTTTAACTGTTTATGTGCAAATCGCATGGTGATTGGATATGGCCTTAGGATGTGGTTTGATGTGGATGTTTAATTTTGTGGTTTGGTTTTACGGCCTGCGAGCTGATCAATTAATTGTAATAATTAATTAGAGTTTTATGGCCTGCGTGCCAATTTTTTTTCTCAACTTGTGAGATTTATTTTATTTAGTATAGATATTAGCTAGTGCTAGATAAAGTAGATTGTTAGCCAAGATTGGAGAAAATAAGCCCAAAGCCAAAGAAGCCACAAAAGATGGAGCATGGAGCATGGAGCATTCCACAAGGCTATGGAGGATGGACCAAAAGATCAAGACGCATGGAGATGTGTTTGCTTTAGGGTTCATAGATAATTCCATTGGCTTGGAATTATCTTAGTCTAGAAAAGGCCATATCCACATCACGTTTAATTTCTGTTTTGTGGTTGTTTAATTTTATTGTCTTATTATTTGTATGGTTGGTGTATGGATGATGCATGCAATTAGGATAATAAGATAATTAGACAACCCGGATCTATTATTTGGAGTTGTGCCCAAACTCAAATAGATAGATTAGTTGATATTGATCAACAAAACAATTATAGAATTGAATTTAAAATCCCTCAAAATTCAAATATTGTGTTCTTGCCTTCTCGTTATTTAAACACTCATTATCATCATTATTTATCAAGCTCGTGCGTGCCAAAGCATGGCGACTTGGTTCATAATGATGGAATGCGATGGCACGTAACAATGTGCAATTGTTTAGATAAGAGGTTGAACACAACTAGGCTATTAATTTGATTAAGAAACCTAGAGGCAATCAATTGGGATTATCCATATGGATGGATAAATAAGGAGTTATTTGCCCGATTAAACCAAGAGTTGCATATGGGATGCAATTAGAATTGTTCCTACCTAAAGTAGTCAAATTATGGGTGACTTGCCAAAGCAAGCTCATAAGGAGATGAAAGATGGATCTTGGCCCACTAGAAAATATAAGGATATTTTCCGCATTAATATCTTGAGGGTTATTAATCCGTAGAAAAATAGTGGGAGCTATACTTAATAAACTAGCCATTATTAAATATATTCAAAAATTCACAAATACTAAAACTTGCGTATTTTCCTTTTGTAGAATTCCAAACGGCAAACAACTCATCGAGTTCACAACATTCCCTACGATCTGTCCTTGAGAAGGACAAGCTCTCTGGAACCAACTTTCTTGATTGGTATAGAAACTTGAGAATTGTTCTCAAGCAAGAGAAGAAACTGTACGCAATAGAGGAGCATGTTCCAGAAGGTCCAGAGAACCAAACACCTGCTGCCTTAAAGGCGTATCAAAAGCGTGTTGATGACGCTAATGATGCGGCCTGCCTAATGCTTTGCACCATGACTTCTGAGCTTCAGAAGCAACACGAAAACATGAATGTTGTCGATATGATCGAACATCTAAAGCAGCTCTTCCAAGAGCAGGCGAGGGTAGAGAGGTATGAGGTCTAAAAGGCACTGTTCAAATGTCATCTGGCAGAAGGGAACCCGGTGGGACCCCATGTACTCCGAATGATCGGGTACTTGGAGAATCTCGCCCGACTGGGGTTCCCGGTCGGCCAAGAGTTGGCAACCGATCTCGTGTTGCAATCGTTGCCCGAGAGTTATGGACAGTTCATTATGTACTACAACATGAACGAGATCGTTAAACCACTGCCAGATTTACTCAACATGTTGAGGAGGGCTGAACAGAGCATCAACAAGGGTAAGGGCAAGGCCATAATGATGGTACAGAAAGGAAAGGGCAAAAGGTTTGCCTCTTCCTCCAAGGGCAAAGGCAAGTCAGTTGCTAAGTCCAAGGAACCTGCCCTTAAGCCTGTTGGAGGCATTGCCAAGGCCGTGACTAAAGGTGAGTGTCACTACTGCAGTCAGCCTGGACACTGGAGAAGGAACTGCCCAAAATATCTGGAGGACAAGAGGCTTGGAATAGTGATTCCACCACCACCAGGTATTTTTGTTGTAGATGTCAATTTAACTATCTCTACATCATGGGTATTAGATACTGGATGTGGATCTCATATTTGTCGAAATATGCAGGATCTAAAGAGAAGTAAAAGATTGGCTAAAGGAGAGGTAGATCTGCGCGTTGGGAATGGAGCAAAGGTTGTTGCGTTGGCTATAGGCGTGTGCGAGCTATCTCTGCCTTCAGGATTAGTTTTAGAATTAAATAATTGCTATTTTGTGCCTGCTATGAGCAAAAACATTATTTCTATTTCTTGTTTGGACAAGGATGATTTTATTATTTCAATAAAGAACAATTGTTGTTCCTTTTATTTAAATAATATTCACTATTTTAGTGCGCAATTATTTAATGGACTTTATGTCCTTAATCTAAGCAATCCTGTCTACAACATTAATACCAAGCGGATTAAAATAAATGATTTAAATCCTGCTTATTTATGGCACTGTCGTTTAGGCCACATAAATGAGAAACGTGTATCTAGACTCCATAAGGATGGATTACTAGACTCATTTGATTTTGAATCATATGACACATGTGAGGCTTGTTTATTGGGAAAAATGACAAATTCCCCTTTCAATAAGAAAGGCGAGAGGACTAGTGAGCAATTGGCTCTCATACATACCGATGTGTGTGGGCCATTTGCCACGCCCGCCAGGGGTGGTTATGTCTACTTCATTACATTTACTGATGATTACAGTAGATATGGATTTGTGTACCTTATGAGGGCAAAATCAGAATCCTTTGAAGTGTTCAAAGAATTCAAGAATGAAGTAGAGAAGCAAATTGGAAAAAGTATAAAGGCTCTACGATCGGATCGTGGAGGAGAGTACTTGAGCCAAGAGTTTGACGACTATCTTAGAGAGTGTGGGATCGTGTCCCAACTCACTCCACCCGGAACGCCACAGTGGAATGGCGTGTCCGAGAGGAGGAATCGAACCCTATTGGATATGGTTTGATCTATGATGTGTCAAACCGATCTTCCATTATCATTTTGGGGCTACGCTCTATTAAGTGCAGCTTTCACCATTAACCGTGTTCCATCCAAATTAGTCATGAAGACACCACATGAGATGTGGAGTGGGAGGCGTCCCACACTGTCATTCATGAGGATTTGGGGCTGCGATGTCTATGTAAAACGTTTACAATCAGACAAGCTGGGGCCTAAATCGGATAAGTGTAAGTTTGTTGGGGTACCCTAAGGAAACTAAGGGATACTACTTCTACAATCCAACCGAGAACAAAGTGTTTGTTGCTCGGACCGGCGTGTTTCTAGAAATAGAGTTTGTCTCTAAAGAAGCAAGTGGGAGGAATGTAGAACTTGAAGAAGTTCAAGAACCACAAATCACTGAACCGATTATGGAACATGAGCAGGAACCACAAGCAGTTGTGGAGCCACCTGTTCAGGTAACACAAGAGCTTCGTAGATCTAGTAGAGTGCGCCAGGAACCCGAGAGGTATGGACTTCTCGTAACTGATTCCGGTGACACGATGCTCATAGATGATGAGCCTACTACCTATGAGGAGGCCATGAGTGGCCCAGACTCTCAGAAGTGGCTGGAACCCATGAGATCCGAGATGGAATCCATGTATACCAACAAAGTATGGACTTTGGTGGAACCACCCGATGGGGCGCGGCCCATACGGTGCAAGTGGGTCTTCAAGAAGAAGATCGAAATGGATGGTAATGTGATAACCTATAAAGGCCGATTGGTGGCTAAAGGATTCAGACAGATTCATGGTATTGACTATGATGAAACCTTTTCACCAGTCGCAATGACCAAATCCATCCGAATCCTACTTGCGATTGCAGCATACCACGACTATGAGATTTGGCAGATGGATGTCAAAACAGCATTCCCTTATGGGAATCTCCTCGAGGACGTGTATATGATACAGTCGGAGGGTTTTGAGGATCCAAAGCAAGCCAACAAAGTCTGTAAGCTGCAACGGTCCATTTATGGATTAAAGCAAGCTTCTAGGAGTTGGAATCGACGTTTTGATGAAGTGGTCAAAGAGTTTGGCTTCATCAGAAACGAAGATGAGTCTTGTGTCTACAAGAAGGTTAGTGGGAGCTCTGTAGCTTTTCTGGTCTTGTATGTGGATGACATACTACTCATTGGAAACGACATTCCCATGCTGCAATCTGTGAAAGATTGGCTAGGAAAGTGTTTCTCAATGAAGGAATTAGGGGAAGCAGCCTATATACTCGGTATAAAGATCTATAGAGATAGATCTAAGAGGTTGCTAGGCCTAAGTCAAAATACATATATTGACAAAGTGCTGAAGCGGTTCAACATGCAAGATTCCAAGAAGGGATTCTTGCCCATGTCACATGGAATCACTCTTTCGAAGAGTGGTTGTCCTTCCAATGAGATTGAGAAGGAACACATGAGTAGGATTCCCTATGCCTCGGCCATAGGATCTATCATGTACGCCATGTTATGTACTAGACCAGATGTGTCATATGCCTTGAGTATGACAAGCAGATACCAATCCAATCCGGGTGAGAGTCACTGGATTGCTGTCAAGAACATCCTAAAGTACTTGAGAAGAACTAAGGATGCTTTCTTGATATTTGGCGGTGAAGAAGAGTTGCGTGTAAAGGATTACACTGATGCAAGCTTCCAAACCGACAGAGATGACTTTAAATCACAATCGGGATATGTGTTTTGCCTGAATGGAGCAGTGGTGAGCTGGAAGAGTTCAAAGCAAGAGATGGTAGCTGATTCTACAACAGAGGCTGAGTACATTGCGGCAAACGGCGTAGCAAAGGAGGCTGTTTGGATCAGAAAGTTTGTTTCTGAACTTGGTGTGGTCCCTAGCATTGCGGATCCAGTGGAGTTGTTCTGTGACAACACAGGGGCGATCGCGCAATCAAAGGAACCCAGATCGCACCAGAAGTCCAAGCACGTGCTCAGGAAGTTTCATCTGATTCGAGATATTATCGATAGAGGAGACGTTCGGATATGCAAGATTCCTACAGATGATAATCTGTCAGACCCGCTTACGAAGCCTCTCACGCAGTGGAAGCATGAAGGGCACACTAGGAGTATGGGCATACGAGATGCACCAGATTGGCTCTAGTGCAAGTGGGAGACTGTTGGAATAGATGCCCTAGAGGCAATCTAGTTTAGTATGAATTTGTATATGGCTAGAAAATTCATTTATTATTTATTGGATATTTAATATAATGAAGTTCTTAGATTTACAATTGTGTTGTTTTTCTTAAATATCCCTAGTCAAGTATAATGATTAATGGGACAATCATATATAGACTAGTATGGGGTTGGATTGATATGGAGGTATCACGATCCAACACATAGGTGTGCATTACGGAATGTTGCACTGGATTGACCCATCTCCGAGAAGGCTACATACACTTTATGTTGAGTCACAAGCGCTTCTCGCGGTGCAATGGTATTGTCATCCTTAGACTTGAAGTCACTAGATATTCTAGTTGTGGATCATTGTGATCTTGGTAGCGTTAAACGCTACACCGTAACTGGGTAGTTATAAAGGCGTGTACTGGATACAATGAGAAGCAAGCTTAGAGATCGTAGTGGACGTAGAGAGGATTTTCCCCTCCCACATAACGGGAGCAAATATCCTAGGCCACTCGAGGGATAGTGCTTATAGAATGTCTACCCAGACTCAAATAAATCAATATGTGATATTGATGTTATTTGCACGAATAAGGCTATTCCCATGGATCGAGAAACTATGGATTGGATATACGAGTGTGACTTATATGTCTCGTGTCCAATCCGGATATGGAGGTCAAGGGATGAGACAATTACTTGTACAAAGGTTGTCAAGATGACTATTCTATTAGTTGGCTAGAATGGATGTTTTGCTAGAGACCGCTCCATATTAGCAAATAGTTGCTACCAACTAGATAGAACTTATGGGGTCACACGCTATATAGAATTGAACTAGATTTGGGAATTAATTAATTGGATTAATTAATTAGAAGGATCACTTTGCAAACCCTTGCAAACTTAGTAGGGACTAATTTGCAAGGAAGGGACTAAATTGAATTCTAGTTGGACTAGAATAAGTCCTTTATGTAGTTAATAAAGAGTTGTTGGACTATATAAAGGACCCTCCTTCCTTCCTTCCCATAACTTATGCTCATTAGTGAACATAACAAGAGTGGGAGAGAACAAAAGGAGAGAGAGCAAGCAACAAAGGAGGCCCGACGCCACCCTTGCCGCCGCCCTCGTCCCCGTCGGCCAAAAGAGGCCGAGTCCCTCTTTTGGGTCTCGTTTTGCGTGATTTCTTCTTCCTCTTCCTATTCCGGGCTAGCACCAAGGATTTTGGGAGATCTAGGATCAACTCTAGGCGTGGATCAACTATAGAGAACGTGACATTATTTGCGTTTGAAGTCATCAAGGAGAACCCAAAGGTGTGTTTATGATTTCTAACCTTTACCATCGTTATGCATCTTGACTTGTGATCCTTGGAGGGTTTTGCATGGTTTTATGTTTGATTATGCTTCCGTTGCGCGATCCATGAATCAAAACCCTACAGATCCTATGGCCGAAGCATAGGGTATCCTACTCATGCGGTCCTTCTCAATCTCATTGGAAGGACAGTCAGTCTTAGATAGAGCGACTCCATGCGACATGGGCAAGAATCCTTTCTTGGAATCTTGCATGTTAAACCTTTTCAACACCTTGTATATATATATACTTTGGCTTAGGACGAGCAGCTTTCTAGATCTATCCCTACAGATCGTGATACCAAGTATATAAGCTGCATCCCCTAAGTCCTTCATTGCGAAACACTTTCCTAGCCAATCTTTAACATATTGCGAAGTAGGAATTTCATTTCGAATGAGTAGTATATCATCCATATACAAGACCAGAAACAAAATAGAGCCCCCACTAACCTTATTGTAAACACATGGCTCATATTCGTTCTTGATGAAGTCAAACTCTTTGACTGCGTCATCAAAATATAGATTCCAACTCCTAGAAGCTTGCTTTAATCCATAAATGGATCGTTGTAGCTTACAGACTTGATTGGCATTCTCCGGATCCTCAAAACCCTCCGGTCGAGGAGGTTCCCATATAGAAACGCTTTTTTGACATCCATCTGCCAGATCTCATAGTCGTAGTAGGCTGTAATCGCAAGTAGGATTCGAATGGATTTAGTCATGGAGACTGGTGAAAAGGTCTCATCATAGACAATACCGTGAATCTGTCTATAACCTTTAGCCACCAATCGCCCCTTGTAGGCAACTACCTTGCCATGCATGTCACTATTCTTCTTGAAGACCCACTTGTACCCTATGGGCCGAGCCATTTCAAGTGGTTCCACCAAAGTCCATACTTTGTTGGTATACATGGATTCCATTTCGGATCTCATGGCCTCTAGACACTTCTTGGAGTCAGGGCCTTTCATGGTCTCCCCGTTGGTCGCACACTCATCATCCATGAGTGGTATGTCATCGGGATCAGGCACGAGAAGTCCGTAATTCTATGGCTCATGACCTACCCTTCCTGATCTACGGAGTTCCTGTGTTACCTGAACAGGCTCATGACCTACCCTTCCTAGCTTTCTTTCTAGAAACACGCCGGTTCGAGCCACAAACACTTTCTTCTCGGTTGGATTGTAGAAATAATATCCTTTCGTTTCCTTAGGATATCCCACAAACTTTCACTTATCCGCTTTGGGTCCGAGCTTTTCTGTTTGTAAAAACTTTACATAGACATCGCAACCGCAGATCTTCATAAACGACACTATGGGACGCTTCCCAGTCCATATATCACAAAGTGTCTTCATGACTGATTTGGATGGAACACGGTTAATGGCGAAAGCTGTAGTCATTAGAGCATGTCCTCAAAATGATATTGGAAGATCCGTTTGACACATCATCGATCGCACCATATCTAATACTGTGCGATTCCTCCTGTCTGACACGCCATTCCACTGTGGCGTCCCGGGTGGAGTGAGTTGGGACACTATCCCACACTCTCTAAGATATTCATCAAACTCTTGGCTCAAGTATTCTCCTCCACGATCCGATCGCAAATCCTTAATACTTTTACCAAGTTGCTTTTCTACCTCATTCTTGAATTCCTTGAACGATTCAAAGGATTCGGATTTGGCCTTCAGAAGGTACACAAATACATATCTACTGAAATCATCAGTAAACGTAATGAAGTAGGTGTAACCACCTCTGGCAGGCGTGGGAAACGCCCCACATACATCAGTATGTATGAGTGCTAGTAAGTCATTAGTCCTCTCACCTTTCCTTTTGAAAGGGGAATTTGTCATTTTTCCCAAGAAAAAAGACTCGCATGTCTCATATGGTTCAAATTCAAAAGAGTCTAGAAATCCATCTTTATGGAGTCAAGATATGTGTTTCTCGTTTATGTGGCCTAAACAACAGTGCCATAGATATGTAGGATTTAAATCATTAGTTTTAATCCTTTTAATATTTATGTTATAGATGGAATTATTTAGATCAAGGATATACAATCCATTAGACAAATGCGCATTACAATAGTGCATACTATCATAATAAATGGAGCAACACTTATCCTTTATTGAAATAGAAAAACCCTTCTCGTCCACACAAGAAACGAAAATAATGTTTCTGCTCATAGCAGGAACATAATACCAATTGTCTAATTCTAAATTAAGTCCAGAAGGACAAGATAGTTCATAAATGCCTATAGCTAATGCAACAACTCTTGCTCCATTCCTGACGTGTAAATCTATCTCCCGTTTAGCCAATCTTCTACTTTTCAAATCCTGAACGTTTCGACAAATGTGAGAACCACATCTAGTATCCAATACCCAAGATGAAGAAATAGATAGATTGACGTCTATAACAAAAATACCTGGTGGTGGTTGAATCACTATTCCAAGCTTCTTATCCTCCAGATACCTGGGGAAATTCTTCCTCCAGTGAATCGGCTGGCTATAGTAGTGACAATCACATTTAGCCACGCCCCCACTAGGCTTTAGGACTTCCTTGGACTTTGCAACTTTCTTGCACTTTCCTTTGGAAGTAGAGGCAACTTCCTTGCCCTTCTTCTTATTCAACATCAATATGGCTTTGCCCTTGCCTTTATTGATGATCTGTTCATCTATCTTTAGCATGTTCAGCAAGTCTGGCAGAGTTTTACTGATCTCATTCATGTTTCATGATGAACTGGTTATTACTGTCAGGCAATGATTGCAAGACTAGATCAGTTGCCAACTCTTGGCCGAGTGGGAACCCTATACTTGTGAGGTTCTCTATGTACCCGATCATTGGGAGCACATGAGGGCCAACTGGGTACCCTTCTGCGAGATTGATATTGAACAGTGCCTTGGACACTTCATACCGCTCATGCCTTGCATGTTCATGAAAAAACTGTTTCAAGTGTATGATCATATCATAGGCTCCATGCTCTCATGTTGCTTCTGAAGCTCAGAGGTCATGGTGTAGAGCATGAGACAAGTCACATCATTAGAATCATCCACATGTTTGTGATGTGCTCTCACGACAGCTAGAACAGACTCATCCTAGGGTGGTTCTGGAACATGATTGTCTAAGAAGTACAACTTCTTTTCTAACTTAAGGAAGATCCTTAAGTTTCTGTACCTGTCAAGGAAATTTGTTCCAGACAATTTGTCCTTCTCAATGACAGATCGTAGGGATGAAGTCGATGCATGATTGTTTGCCACTGGAATTCTACAAAAACGAGAAATGTACAATTTTAGTATTTTGAACAATTTAACTATATTCAACAATGACTAGATCATTAAATATAGCTCCCACTAATTTTCTTGCATGAATAGCCCTCACCATTAATGCGGAAAATATCATGTATATTTTCTAGTGAGTCCAAGATCCATATTTCACTTCTTCTTGAACTTGCTTTGGCACGTCACCCAAGAATTGGTTATTTAGGTAGGAACCCTTTCCAGTTACATCTCATTAAACTCTTTGTCCAATTAGGTGAATAATTTCTTATTCTTTATCCTTTAGATAACACCTAATTGTCATGCCTCTAGGCTCATCAATCCAATTTACTTTGCCCAGTTACGTCCAACCTAATACTTCAACAATCACACATTACTTGCTTGTGTCGTCCGAAACACACCGAGGTGAATTAAAACGCCTTGCTTTGGCAAGCCCGAATTTAATAGACCTCGATCATGAAGGGTGTTTAGGCATGAGAAGGCAAAATGCAATATTTCCATTGAGGGATTTAATAGTCAGTATCTTATTGTTTGGTTGATCCCATCAACATGATTTACTTATTTGTATTGCGCAATCCACAATAAAATATCAAACCTGTTTATGATTATCTTGTTAACGTTTTGCTAGTATCGCCTTACACACAAAAATAAATAACAAGACATAAATAATAAACATCCGCAAAAAAAAAAAAAAAAAAAAGTGGCATGGATATGGCCCCTAGACTAAGATATTACCAAGCTAATGATAATATCTATATGCACCTAGATTAAGATATTACCAAGCTAATTATAACATCTATATGCCCTAAAGTGACAAGCTCATCTCCATGGGCTCCACCATAGTCGCGCGCCTAGGATAGGAGTCCTCATCGTCTTTGTAGCTTCTTGGTCCTCCGGTCTTCTTCTCCATGGCTATCATCTAAATATTCTAGTTCTCGCCTAACATCTAAAATAAATAAATAAATAACACCTCACATGTTGAGAAGATGATCAGCTCGCAAGCCATATAATTAACTAACCATTACATTAATTTGATCAGCTCACAGTCCGTAAACCAAACCACAAAATTTGAACATCCACAACCTAGGCCATATCCATCCACCATGAAAAAAAGCACATAATACAGTTAAAACCAATTTTTAACGCGCTTTTTCAATTTTAGTTGAAATTGGGTAGTTAGGGTCACAACGGTTCAAGAGGTCCAACCTAGACCTAGGCCGAACCCCATGGACCACCGCACGCCACCCCGGGTCCGGCCCTAGGGCGGCTGCCCCTAGGTGGCCTGCGGACTTTCCTGGCGCGCAAGGAAGAGGAGGGGCGGCGGCTAGGGTTTCAGCCCTAGGTTCCTTCCCCTTCCTTCCTTGTTGCCCAAGTTTGGTTGTTTCCATAATTGAAAAAACCCTTTTTACTAATTATGTGCCCAAGAACCCAATTCTTCACATCATATGTGATCAAAATCACCAATTTACACATCCAATGTTAAATTAGATCTTGTTTGTCTTGAATCAAATTCAATTTGCATCTCATATGCTAGTTAATTTCACTTTCACATAATATGAATAAAACGGTGTATAAACTGAAAACGTAACACATAAAATCATGTATGATCTAGGACCTGTGGCTATGATACCACAGTTGGGTTTTGACGTCGGTTACGGGAGCGGAATAAAAAAATTATCCTACTAAAATCCCACCAAGGATCACAGGCAAGCAATCATGACATGATATGGGCATAGAAGATGTGTACCTTAGTTTGGGAGATAACACAAACAATAGTGTCTTCGTCTCTATGAATATCCACACCTTGGATTCTTTGTTGGATTCTGTCTCGCCGTGTAGTTCTAGCAACGGAAGAAGGAAGAATAGGATCAAGCAAAACGAGGCACCAAGGCCGCGCCTATTGAGGCCGACGACAAAGGGGGCGGACAGGCAAGGGGGGCGAACCTCCTTGTCTTGTCTCTCTCTCTCTTGCTTTGTTATGTTCTCTCAAATAATGAATCACTTAGAGAAATAACAAGCTAGAGTTCCTTTATTTAGTCATGACTCTTTAGTAACTACATAAAGGCCCCAATACTAATCATGTCCTTACATGGATTAGCCCACTCGCAAATTAGTCCTACTAAGTTTGCTTGTGATTGCGTTATGATCCTTTTATTAATTAGTCAAACTAATTAATACATATATCCAACTTAATCCATCCGGTGTGTGACCCCATAGGTTTTACTTAGTTGGTAGTAACTCATTACTAACATGGAGCGGTGTCCAGCAACACATCCATGCCACCCAACTAATAGAAATAAGTCAGTGATCCCGACAAACCCTGTGCCCAATATTACATATTGTGTTATCCCTTTTTCTCCATATTCGGATTGGACAAGAGACATAATAGTCACACTCGTATATCCCATCCATAGTTTCTCGAGCATTGGAATATGCTCATGCGAGCAGATAACATCAATATCTCCATATTGATTTATCTGAGTCTGGCCAGACATTCCAATAAGCACCATCCCTCGAGTGGCCCATGGATATTTGCTCCCAATATGTGGGAGGAACAAATCCTCTCTACGTCACTAGGATCTCTAAGATTGCTTTCTAACATGCCTGATAACTATCTTTATAGGTACCCGGTTAAGGCGCAACGTTGGATAATATCAAAGCATGATATTCCACAACTAGATTATCTAGGGACTCCAAGTCTAAGTATTACAATATTATTAGCACTACGAGAAGCGATTGTGACTTTGACATAATCTAATGTATCCTTCTCGTCGTGGGTAAATCCAGTTTGACATTACTACTAATGCATACCCATGAGTTAGACCTGATATCTCCATATCAATCTCTACACATACTAGCCTATAGTTGATCGTCCTATTAATCAATATAATGGACTAGGGACATTTAAGATAAACAACACATTTTATCTAAGGGCTTCATTATATTATATATCACAATAAATAATAAATAAATATTCTAGCCAAAACATTGTTCATACTAAATATAGATTGCCTCTAGGGAACCTATTACAACAGTCTTGACACCCAAGTGCTCAAGCTTTAATTCATGGTGTGCCACCGTTGCTAGCACCCGGATAGAAGTATGTCTGACCACCGGTGAGAAGATCTCGTTGTAGTCAACTCTCTTTTTCTGACTGAACCCTCTTGCAACTAGTTTTGCCTTATACTTGATGGCCTCTCTAGATGCAGTTCCTTTATTTCTTCTGAAAACCCACTTTAAACTGACTATCTTCCTTCCCGCAGGCAATTTGAAAAGCTCCCAAGTCGAGTTCTTGCTAAGAGACTCCATCTTCTCTCCCATCACGGAAATTCACTGTGCTAACTCAGAACTAGATATAGCGGCCTTGTAGGAGGATGGCTCATCCTCTACCTGTTCCGCTACCTGTAATGCATATCCCAATATACCATCATCTATGTATCTCGCGGAGGCTTTAAGACTCTCCTTGGTCTTCCTTCAGCAATACTTTGATGAAATGGTTCCTCTAGTGTAGATGCATCCTCACTCTCAGACTCTCCTGCTTCTTCCTCTTAAGCTATCGGCGGCGGTGTAGGGATTTCAGAATCCTTAGGATCAATAGGATCGGAATCGCCCTCCACCTTCTTATCTACACCTCCAAGCTCCACCTCCACGGTTCTTCAACATATGAGTCTTATCAAAGACTACACTTCTGCTAAGTATAATCTTCTTTTTGAGCATATCTTGTATCACTCCACACTTGTTCCAAAACCCATGAATAACCCATTCTTAGCTCTTGGTTCTAGTTTGCCATCATCAACATGATAATAGGCAACTCAACAAAAGACTCTCAAATAGGAGTAATCCACAGCTCTACCGGACAAGAATTCCATAGGAATCTTGCATCCTATACCTATGTGCGGGCTCTGATTTATGAAATAGCATGCCATGGAAACTGCCTATCCCCGAAAGCCTCTAGAAAGACATGTATTTGAAAGCATGCACCTTGCTTTCGCCAAAAGTGTCTGATTCATTCTATTGGCTACACCGTTCTGCTGCGGTGTGTGCCAAACGGTGCGATGGCGTGCTATTCCCTGATCTTTGCAGAATCCATCAAAATCTGATGAACATAACTCTAAGACATTGTCCATGCGCAGCCTCTTCACCTTCTTTCCCACGTGATTCTATACCAACGTCTTCCACTCCTTGAATTTTGCGAAGGCTGCACTCTTGTGCTTCATCACTAGTGTCCAATTCATCCTGGAGTAGTCGTATATGATGCTAAGAAAATACCTATACCCGCAAATCTCCTCGACTCGAGATGTCTTCAGCAATCCGTATGGATATAATAAAGAGTACCTTTCGTTCTATGAAGCGCCTTAGGGAACATGCTACGATTTAGCTTCCTCTACATGAAGTATTCACAAAACCCTAGGATCTTGGGCACATGCCCTGTGAGATACCCCTTCTTTTGAAGTTCTTGCATTCCACGTTCAATCATATGACCGAGTCTCATATGCCACAGCTTATTTAGATGAGCTTCCTGAACCTCGGTTGAGGTAACTCCGACAGACCCTGTGATAGTTGAACCCTGTAGAACATACAAAATCCTATCCTTGACCCCCCTTGAGTAGCACATCCGAGCACTTGTAGAAATATAATCCTCCACCTTCACCCTTGAAACTGAAACCCTTGCTGTCGAGTAGACTCAAAGAAATCAGATTCTTTGTGACAAGCGGTACGTGTCTAACATCCTTCAAGCGGTACGTGTTTGCCATGTGAACTGATTCTCCATCTGCACGATTGTAGTTTGAAAATAGTTCCCTGTTAGAACATATATGAAAAGAAGCACCATAGTCAATAAAACACGCATCGGGTGAATGCGTAACATCATTCACCAGTAGAACGAAATCATCCTCATTTTGATTTCCCCTCTTCTACCACGGCTGCAGAGCCATTCTGTCCCTGTTGTCCTCGATTGGGGCATTCCCTCTTCCTTATAGTAGGTACAAACATCCTTGGGTAACTTCGAACCCGAGAATTGCTTCTTCTTCGTACTCTTCTTGCTCCCCCACGTCGCCATCATACCTGAATCATGGTCCTATGTACCTATGTCTGCGCCCTTATGGCGCAATTTCCTAGCATGTAGCGCCGATCTGACCGCCTATAGAGATAAGTCATTGTTTTTCAAAATGAATGAATAAAAAAATTTATCGTATAATGGAGGTAATGAGATCAATAACAGGAGTGTGGCATCCTCATCCCCCACCTTCTCGCCAGTATCACACAAATCTAACATAATTGTATTCAATTGATCAAGATGGTCCTTGGGATCCGTACCATCGAGCATCCGCAAAGTTAAGAGCCTCTTCTTTAGCATAAACTTTCTAGTGAGACTCTTCTTCATATAGAGACCCTTTAACTTTACTCAAAGCCCTGCTGCTTGTTTCTGATATGCGACCTCGATGATCACTTCATCCGATAAGCACAACATAATCGTTGTGTGTGCCTTCTCCTCCAATAACTTGAACTACGATGAATTGACTTCCATGCCTCCCTTTTATGTGATCTAAGGTGCCCATATTCCCTGCGAATCAAGCAAGGCCTCCATCTTTATCTTCCACGGACTGAAGTTGTTCCCTCCGGTGAACTTGTCAATCTTCATCATCGATCCAGACATCATTTTTGGTGGAGTAATCTTGACCTAAGCTCTAATACCAGTTTGTTATGCAATTCAAACGATCACTCACCTCATGAGTAGTCAAAGAAAGATGAAAAACGCAAGACTTACGTGGTTTGCTAGCTCAAATCAAGCTAACTACGTCCACGGGGAAGAAAGACCTTTATTCAATGAAGAGTAATGACCACAATGAATTACATACGTACATAGGACCCCAAAGAATCGTTTTTAGCCCCCAAAACCGCCCCAAACTGTAACACCCCCGATAGCCGGAGATCGGGATGGTGCCCTCCGTACAAGGGATTTTACCCTTTCGTACAAGGAGTAGTAGTAACAAGTGATTGAAAAGGAACATCCGACTACTGATTTATAATTCAAAAGATAACATTGTTTTTAACTGGTTCAAAATTGACATCAAGTCTAACAACAGAGAGATTACAATAAAAATGGCATTCCGTTTTATTACTAACATAAATACTATTTCTTGAGAGAGAGCGCTCGTGTTTCCCGTACGTTACCCCAAACAAACAAGTCATATACCTGCGGGGAAATAAAAAGAACACAAGACGCAGTTTTTCGAGTATCAGTAAAAGCTGAGTGAATAAACAACTTAGCATGAAAAACAGAGTGGCTAAGAAAGGATACGGGTTTCTGTTTGAAGTAGTTTAAACAGTAACAGAGTATAAGTATAAAGATTAGTGTAAATAATTTGAATTGCTTTCAGAAATATAAGTACGAATAGAAGCGACAATGATCAGAGTTCTCAAAAGCCTATATTTCCATACCGAAAGTTATTATTACTGGCCGATTCGTTTACCGAGATATTCATATGTTTCCATACGTGGAACGAAATAAGTCATATTATAAGTTTTCAGTATCCAGGAATGACCAGGGTAAAGTAATAACAGATGATACTGGCATATAGGAGGTTTGATAACCCAACCTCCCTACCAAGCGTTATGGATCGATTCCTACCGTCCCGCTAGTCATCATACAAGCAGCTACTAAACATTAAGTGTCGACACCCCCTTAAGATTGTAAGTTAGAAGAGTAGTACTAGAATGCTGGACTCTCACCAACAAGGTGAAGAGCTGAGGAACAAAGTCCTCAACTAGAATCAGGTCCAAGACTCCAACAAGTAGTCAAGGCATTCTACCGAATAAATAAGTACGTTCGTAGCCAACATAGTTACAAACAACGTAGGCATATTGCACATTCGTAGACCCACTGGTTCCGGTATACGCGATTCTTCACTGTACGTTAATTATAAATTCTGACATGGCGAATTTTGAACAATAAGTTTGTCGATTTGAAGACGAGTAGTAAAGTGCGGAGTTAAGTCAAGTAAAGCACGTTTAGCAAATTTGAAATGAAGTACGACAGTTATTCTGAAGTAAACAAGTAGATCACATGAAAGAGGTAGGCACGCGAGACTAAGCATGTAAGCTCACGCGTATATTTTGAGAGAAGACACGAAATCAAGTTTTGACACGAAGGAGGACAAGTACGCAACACTAAGCATGTGTACTCACCTTGACAGCCGTAGATATGCTAGCTAGGCTTCTACTCGTACACCACACCTTGGTCAATGAAGTTGGACTCTACAAACAAACACATAGACCTAATTACAAACAAGTTCAAGCCGCAAAGTTATAACCTACACGTCCTACGTGATATGCAAATGATAACCCAAACTTGGAGTTCTCCAAGAAACGTTAAAGTCTCTAATTTGTTTTACGAAAATATTCTTAATCGATAACGTGTAAAAAATCTAAATTTGATTTAGGAAAATAAGAGTATAGAATTATTATTCCATTTATGAAGAAAATGAATTTTTTGGCAAATAGTTTAAATGGAGAAAATGAATTTTTTGGTAAATAGTTTAAAGAAATGCTTCAAAGATATTTATTTTATGTGAACGTTTCATTTAATAACAGTTTAATTAAAAAATATTTGTTTATAACAAGAACAACTCTATATGTAGTTTTAAGCTTACTATTTGTTGAGAAAGACTAAATCCACACTTATCAAAGAATTAGAACATCATTTGTTTATCAAAAATAAAAAGGTTATGTGTACATTATATATTTTATATCACTTTTTTTTCAAGATAAACTAATTGTAGTATATCATATTGTAATTGCACTTATTTTATAAATGTATTATTTCCATTCTACAAAAATGTGCTTTCTTTAGTTATTTAATTTGGAAATATAAATACAAATACTCTAAATATTAGTTTTAAAGAAATTAACTATAAACTAATTACATTAATAAATAAAGAATGCATAAACCACAAGAGTCCCCCAAATTTTGTAGAAATTACAGGAGTTACCCCCAACCCTAAACTAGAAGTTTCTGAAAAGTCATGCCCTAAATTTTCAGTTTGTACAAAAATATCCCCCAAACACAAAGTTGTTTTCAATCACACCATCTTCTTCCTCCAACATCATTCACAACGATGGCTACAATCACAACCCAAACTTTCTTACACAATTTTAGGACAAAAACAGATTGTAAATCAACAAGTGGGTATTTAAATTTTACCACAAAATAGAGAGAGGGCGACGGATCGGGAAAAGGAGGCGGCGAATAGGTGGTGGCTGTGATGTTCGGTTGTGCTTGGTTCGCCTGGGTTTCGGCGCAGGTGTTGGGCTTGGTGGAAGTGCGAAACAGAGAGAGAAAGAGAGGGAGAAACGGCGGAGGTAATGGGCAGTGAGGGGGTGATTTCTGTCGGAGGTATGGAGCGGCGTTAATGGAGTTTTTGGTAGTGATGGGTGTGTTTGTAAAACAGGGGATTGGTGGTAGTTTAGTGGAGGAACAGAGGAGGGGTTGAGAGATCGGAAAAGAGGAGAAGAAGCGGGGCAGATAGGAGGTGGATCGGAGTTGTGGTGGTGGTTGGAGGTCTCGGCTGGGTCCGCTGCCGGCCTCGCCGGCGGTGGATCAGGCTGGGTCTGGTGGTCCGACGGAGAGAGAGAGAGGTGAATGGCGGTTGGTGAGAGAGATAGGTGCAGGTGGCGGTAGTGATTGGTGTTGGTGGTGTTGTTCGTCGCGAGGAAGAGGGGCGGAAAAGTATGAATAACAGATGAAGGAGAAGAGGAACAGATAGTTACAAGAGAAAAAAAAATGAAAAGAGAATGAGGTAGGGAAAAAGGAAGTGAAGGAGGAGGTTATAAATAGAAAGAAAAATATGCCAAGTGCGAGATGGACACTTTTGGTCACGCCACACTGTTTTGGGCGTAACTTGAGCTACAGGGATCAGAATGCCTATTATAATATGTTTTCGGAAACCCCGTCACGCAAGATTTCAGCCCCAAAAACGGACGTTTGACCAGTCAACGGAGGCTTCGAAGATGTTTTTGCTATTTTTGGCAGTTTTTTCTTTTTCACATTTTGACCACTTTATGTAGCCCGATTTGGGTCAAACTATCATTTACGCGTTATTTTCGATAAGGCCAGTATTTTTGGTCCATTTTGTAATTTTGCTATTTCTGGCAAAATTAGGGTTTCAGATATTTATACCCGGCTTGTGGGTAAATTTCGACAGTTTTTGATTATTGAATAATACAGACTCTAGAGAGCTTCGTGCCCTAGTCTTGTTTTACCCTTTCTCTTGTTGATTCCGCTGTGATTCCCCGCTCGGTGAATAACCCGGCGTCACATATCCAGATTGGACACGAGACATACAAGTCATACTCGTATATCCAATCCATAGTTTCTCGATCCTTGGAAGAGTCTTATCCATGCAGATAACATCAATATCCCATATTGATTAATCTGAGTCTGGCCAGACATTCTATAAGCACAACCCCTCAAGTGGTCGTAGATATTTTCTCCCGTTATGTGGGAGGAACAAATCCTCTCTACATCACTACCATCTTTAAGCTTGCTTCATATCATGCCCGATAACTATCTTTATAGTTACCCGGTTAAGGCGCAACGTTTGATCATATCAAGGCATGATATTTCACAACTAGAGTATCTAGTGAATTCAAGTCTAAGGACCACAATACCATTGTCACTACGAGAACCGCTTGTGCTTTTCACATAACTTGTATGTAGCCTTCGCGTCGTGGGTCATTCCGGTATTCCATTACTCCTAATGCATACCCATGTGCTAGACTTGATATCTCTAAATCAAACTACTCACATACTAGTCTATAGTTGATCGTCCTATTAATCAATATAAATGACTAGGGATATTTAATATAAACAAAAAATTGTAATCTAAGGAATTCGTTATATTAAATATCTACAGAAATAATACACTGATTATTCTAGCCAAAATAATGTTCATACTAAATAACATTGCCTCTAGATATCTATTCCAACACCTAGACACCGCTCAATATTTATAATTGTTACTACCAATGTAATTGGAACCTGTAGGGTCACACACCAAATGATTAGACTAGATTTAGATGTTAATTAGTTGGAGTAATTAATAGTAAAGAATCATGGATCAAAGTGAAAGAAGTGCATATTTAGTTAGACTAAATAGCAAATTAGACTGAAATGAAAGTTGATCCAAGCTGTTGGATCTAATTAGTATTGAAGGCAGTTTTGTAATTAATACAGAGTTATTTATTATAAAAGAAAATTGTAGCCCCAACTATTCATAAGATAAAAAATTAGAGCAAGATATAAAAAGAAGGAAGAGGTCAAACACTCCTCATGTCCAACGCCACAGATAAGGTCGAACCCCTCTTCTCCTCCATTTTTGCTTTGCTTGATTGGGTCAAGCTTCTGATTGTTGTTTCACCTACACCGCTAGCACTAATAGTAGAGGAAGTTCCAGTTATGATGCTTCACTTGTGATCCGTGGATAGTTTTGGTCACCTACACCTACGTGGAAACTAATTCTGCGCAAGGAACAGTCAGATTAACATAGGTAACCCTTCTCCTTCAATATGTTATGATGCTTCACTTGTGATCCGTGGATAGTTTTGGTCATGATTTTATTTTGTATTTCCGCTGCGTAACCTGAACCAAAACCCTATAAAAGTGGCCTTCACAACTACGCGCAGACGATTGAGGGTGAACGTTGGAGCATTGTCTCAGAAATAACTGATGGTTTCAAGATTACTGGAGGTTAATTACTACTGGCTCATTGATTTTACAAGTTTACTTGTCCTAATTGCTGCATAGGTTGTCACAAATATTAGTTTCTAGGTGTACATGTGAAGGTCATTTTGAACCGCTGATAATGTTGGCAAAATGATGCAAACATTTGTGCATCCAAACCGGGTCAAAATGGCCTTCACATGTACTGCAGAATATAAAGGATGAACGGATGAATTCGTAATAAATGTTAATTCGGTACAGTTCAAGCATGTTACGGCTTAACACATCGACTTCTTGGGAAGTTATGAGTGATGCATATGCCCATGATTGAACTACACTAGATATCGTAACCAGCCACATCAGGGTTGCATTATTTGCATTCTGTTGCGATCATCTCCTGTTTGGTTTTCATGAGTACCGATTTCGGCCTCTTTATGCTATATATTATGATGTTCTTCATGCTCACTGATTGCTCACTGTAAGAGGCTGTTATTATATGTATCCTTCGAATTCACTCGTTGAAGCTGATAGAGTGTAATATGCATGGCGAGGAAAAATTCTATTTGCAGCTTGTGATCATATCATGTTTGGTTTTCGTGTGTACAGATCAGAACTTCTTCAGGCTCACTGAAGAGGCTGTGATGATATGTATCTATCGAATTCACTCGCCGTAGCCGATAGAGTGTGATATGCATGGTGAGGCAAAATCCATTTGCATTCTGTGATCATCTATTATGTGGTTTTCATGATTGTTGATATGAGCCTCTTCTATGAATTTCAGAGGATGCACTATTTAAACTTGTTTAGTTCACAAATGCTAGTTTACCCAGAATGCTCTAGTTTTACTTGTGCAGTACTTAAATGAGCAAATCGTTGATCTTTATGATATTCTTCATGCTCGCTGCTTGCTCAGTCCTTGCTCACTGTAAGAAACCATGATGATATGGATATATATATCTAACTCAATCTATTGTTTGACAATAAAATTAAAATCCACTCCCTTTAAAGAGAAGGAGGTCACCAGTCCTCTCACACGAAGGTTATAGTGTATTTGAATGCTCCAATGGCCATGTCTTTTTTCAGACGATGAAATTGATGACCCAACGAAACTGATTATATTGCAAGAAATCATGAAGCAAGAAGCTGACATCGAAAGGAAAGTCGAGCTATTTGAGAATATCAAGTTTGAAGGAAATAGAATTGTTGAAGTGCATATAGAATTATTTGAAGGAACGGATGAATCTGACAATTACAGAACAGTAGATGTGAGGGACAAAGTCAAAGGACCAGAAGAAGCTAGATGCTGCTATCTTTGATATGATTTGTTCTTATTTTCTGTTCTATAAGTTGCGTCTTGCACGTAACTATTCCTGGAACATATTCTGTGACAGTTGTTTGACCTATGCTAACTATGTGTGACTACTGATTTGGGTTTAATTTCGAAGTACTTGATAGTTTTCGGTTTTAAATGTGAGTATCTTAATCAGGCGATATTATGTCAAGCTGACTACTGATTTGGGATATATGTAATTGCTTGGTTTCAAATATTACATTACTATCGTTGCGAAATTTGTGAATTATCGTTTAAAATTGCTGATTGTAAAGTCAAACCTAAAAAGAAAAGTTACCTCTACACTCAACGGTAATCTAGAAGGTTTGGTATACTATGAAGTAAACGATGAACTTTTCGGGCTCAAGTACTTAAAAAAACATATAGGCTCGGTCAAAGAAAATCAACTGCAAAGAAAAGGCCAACGTTGTACTCAAAGGTGAGCTCACAAGTCAAATGTACAGTTAATGTATGGTATACGTACTATGTGGGAGACCATAAAATCTAAATCCCTCGTATCGAGGTAGGAAGCCAAGTATGAAGTGAACCATCAACTTTTCGATCTGTACTTATTTAAAAATATAAGTTCGGACAACGAAAGCCAATCGTAAAAGAAAAGGTCAGCTATAAAGTTAAAGGTGAGCTCTCAAGTCAACTCCAGAGTTAATGCATGCTATACTCTGCGATAAACACTAAACCCTAAACCCTAAACCAGTGTTTTGAGGTTACTAAGTCAACTATGTCGTCAACGGTTACCTTTTCGATCTCCACTCAGTAAAACATATAGGTTCGGACAAAGAAAGTCAAATGTAAACGAAAGGGCCAACTCTGTATTCAAAGGTGAGCTCAAATGTTAACTCTAGATTCAATGCATGTTATACTCTGCGGTAAAGCCTAAACTTGAGTTCTGAGGTTAGTAAGTCAACTATTTAGTGAACGGTCAATTTTTTGGTCTGTGCTTATTTAGAATAATAGGTTCTGACAAATAAAGCCAACGGTAAAATAAAATGTCATCTCTATAGTATAATTTCAGCTCACAAGTTAACTCTAGAGAGTCAATTCATGGTATACCTACTATGCGGTGTACCCTATACCTAAAACCTTCATATTGAGGCAAGAAGCCAACTATGAACTGAACGGTCAACTTTTCGGTCTCCACTTAGTCAAACATATAGGTTCGGACAAAGAAAGTCAACTATAAAGGAAAATGTCAACTCTACAGTCAAAGGTGAACTCACAAGTGAACTCTACAATTAATGCATGGTCAACTATGTGATAGACCATAATAGCATTATTGATACTTACTTGAATTTAGAACCGATGTTTCTATTGTCTAAGCTGTATATTTCAATAACAATGTTCGTTTCAGTTTCTGAAGGGAAATGAAATTTGTTTGAAACTCTGGGAAAAAAATCCAATGAAGAAAATATATATACATGGAAGTGAAATACCATTAGAGTGAAACTTCAGGAGGTAAATATAATTAAAAAAATATTTGGAGGGGGAGGGAAATACAATTACATCCAAATATTGGGAGTTAATTATATTTAATCCAAACTATTTTTGAGGAGAATCAATTAAACAAAATGATATATGGATTCGTTTCTCCCCACTCGTTATCCACACCCGCGACCTCGCGCCTGAAGGTCATTGGTGTGTAGCATGAAGAACCCACGGATTCGATATTGGTTTAGCCTTAAGAACGGTCGGTTATGTCTCACTTCTCTCAAACTCTTCTACATTAGTTTCTCTTATTGAGTTATCTTCTTAATTCATGGTTTCTCCGGTTGATTCGTGCTCTAGATCAGCAAGTCTCTATGTGAATGCATTTGTTCAGACTAGGGATGTTGTATTTGGGGCTCAATTTTTTATGCAATTGGATTAGGGATATCGTATTTCGGTCTTTCTTTGCTCTTGATTCCAACAAGTAGTTTTTATTTAGATGGGGCTTTACTCTTCATCTAGGGTTGGTCTAAAAAAAACTGGTGCATTTCTTATTCTGTGTTGGTCTAATTGTTTGTTCTTCATGGTGTAATTTTCTAACTTATAATTGTGGGGACTCATGAGTTTTTTTGCCAAATGCATTTGGAAAAACCCTTGTTGGAAACTAGGTGCTAAGACTAGGACGAGCAACTGCTTGTCTGACACATACAATGTTAGAATTTAACGAAAAAGAAAAAAGATGTCATTTTCATTAAACATAAACTGTTAAAACAAAATCTTAACACTATTTCTTTTTTATTCGGAAATACATGGCACAAAAGTGCTGATATCATGTTCCTAGTCATCTCTCGTGCATTTTTTGTCTGAACTGGTGGCTTTTATGGATAAGACATCTTTTATTTTCTGTCAATTTTTATTCGGTCTCTTCTTCACCCCGTCCTTTTCTTCTGAGCCCCAATCTTCTTCTTCGGTTTCTTCATCGATTTCGGTTTCTTCATAGTTTTCTTCTTTCTCATCCGGCAGTTCTTCCTTTCCTTCTTTCTCCGGATTTATTTCTTCTGGTTCTTGCTTGGATGGATTCTTTTTTTTCCTATGTTTATTGTGGTGATTTTGATGGTAATTAGTTTTTGTGCTTTTATAGAAAAAGTGTTGGGTAGATGAAGAGGCCGAGGTATAATTGCTGCTCTTGCGCAGTTCATTAGTTTTAAATGCTTTTCAATGTTTAGATACATTTTCTATGCATTGGTGAGATAGAAAAAGTGTCCAAATTTATAACGGCAGCTTAACATGTCTTATTTGTTAAACTTATATTTATTTTAATATATATTATTTATGTCATATTTACTAATAAAAATAAATAATTTGCAAATTAATATTTACAATGAAAATTGTGTAGCAACACACTTTTGAATATAAATTGCCAACTGCAGTTACAAACAAAACATATCTTGAATGCAATCCTCCACATAACCCGGAGGATAGCTAAAAGCACATTGTTCAAAAGCATAGTTAAAAATTATTTATAATAGGATTAAACACATAAAAAAATTAAGAGGGGAGGCAGAGGAGCATTTCCCAGGTTTTGTGGCTGCATCAGCAAGAGAGCCAACAAATTTGTTGGCAGACTTGTGTCCATACTCCAGTAGAGGTTAATGACTGTAGATTAGTGCTGGTTTTCAGAAATTACTTCCTCCGTCATGTTCTCATTCTTTTTCAATTTTATTGGAATTTTGCACTAATTATTATTTTATAAATTATTAAATTCAAAATTTAGAAGATGGAGAGGTGCGGGTTAGAGGAGGTTAATGACTACATGTTTTAAGATGCTGTTTCAGAAATAACTGTTATTCCTGAAATAACTGCTAGTTTACAGACTAGGGGAGGCTAATGACTGCATTTTATTTGAGAAGTAATGAATGCAGATTAGTGTTGGTTTTCAGAAGTTACTCCCTCCGTCCTGTTCTCCTTTTTTTGTTTTATTGAAATTTTGTATTAGTTATTATTTTATCAAAATTTGTTATTAAATTAATATTTTATTACATTATAGCTGGAGAGAGACATATATGCCTATTATTTCAGCTTGCAGTACTGGAATTGTTCATAAAACTTACGAATATGTAATGCAAAATGGTGATTTTATGTACAATTTGCATGTTTTTAATTTACAAAACATTGCTGGAGATAATCTAAGACTATCTATGCATATTGTAGAATACAAATTTCATGTATTATTTGCATTACTATTGCATATGTAACTATTGAAGATTCCCTAACCAGGTACCTCATCATTGTCCATACTATTGAAGATTCCCTAACCAGGAACATCATCATTCCCTCATCATGGGTTTCATGGTAAGGGGATTTTGGGGAGGGGACTTTGATAGGCTCTTGGGGAGGAGATTTAATTTTTCGTGAGTGATATTGGAATGGATGTAAGAGATTAAATAGAACGAAGTAGCTAGCCAAGCTCTTTTATTTCATCCTGATTATGGAACGTGCAATGAATTAATTGGTTACATGTACATCAATGTTGTTGAATGAGGCATTTTGGGGAGTTCGAACAGTTGCTTCATAAATTGTTTGAGCATGGTAATGATGGTTAGCGGTTTATGGGTTCTTTATGATGTCTTGCATGCTCGCTGCTTGCTTATGTGTAGTACCAAACTGACCCCCTTAATAGAAATAATCTTCTTCATGCTAACTGTTTGCAGTACTCTAATGACCTTCAATTTGTCGTTACTTTAAAACTTTGTGGATTTTACTATTGAATTCTCATGTCTTATCCTTTTTATGGTCAAAATTAGTTCATTTTCACTCTCACGAGCGTATTCGATATTGGTTGTGCACTGTGTGGGTTTTCTGCAGAGGTAAACATTCGTTCTTTTATGTTGGTGATACAGAATCTTCACATCAACATAAAATGTATCGAGAACAAAAAATATTGTATTTTTGCCAGAGGTAAACGTCTTAGAACATTGATAGTATCATTGATAGTATCACTATAGTGTGCATTGATAGTCTCACTATAGAGTGCACTGATAGAATCTTCACATTCCAAATTAGAACATGGATAGTATCACTACATACGTACTATAGTGTGCACTGTTTGGACTTTCGCCAGAGGTAAACGTACTTTGATTCACCCTTTTATTTCTTCTAAGTCCAGTCTCTTCTTGATTGAAATCCTTTTTTGAAGAAAAACCTTTTCTTATGTGGAAACATTACTCTGTAGCTTTTAGTTTCTTATGTGGATGCATTAGTTGTGATTTGTGAGCATATTTAGAGTCATTAGAAAGAAAAACATGTGAAATATTATCCCTCAACTTCAGCAGCTTCTTTTTGATCACTCCATGCATCACAAGAAAGCAGGGTTGGAAGTCTAAAACCTATTGGGGTTGCTTCATTGAATGGTTGATTAACCATAGAATGCAGCATCATATTGGGATGCGGCGTACTATGGTAGATGAACCATAAACAAACAAACCCAACATGTTTAGACTTCCACGCCAGCTTCATATGTGATGATTCTCCTTGCCCGGGAAGTCATAGACTAGATTCTCGATACCTCTTAAAATTTGATTAAACGTTGACTGTTGACAGCGATATAGAATCCTTTATGATCTGGCCACCTCCAGCAGTTTATTTGTGATCATTCCATGCATCACAATGTTGCTGCACGGGGTCAAGAACATAAGGGATTGTTGACATCGACGTGCTTTCCTAGAATCTAAACTTTATATGGATGGATGGAAGGTGGAGTGAAATGGACAAGGCTATATGCTCTGGTTTTATGCACAATTGTGAAGCTGGGGGGTTAGGAGAAGATGGAGAGTTATAAGATGGAAATGTTGGAGTTAATTAGAAGTTAATAAATGTTGGTTTAAAGGTGTGTTTTCAGAGAAATTACAGATGGTTTAAAGATTAGTGCAGGTCACTAGGTATATTTTGAAAAACCACCTCATTGGTTAGGGGTGGCAATGTTATTTCTGTTAAATAATTTAATTAGGTGTGGCCATAGTGACGTTACAAGTTGCGTAGTTCCTATATTTTCCTTATTGTTGCATTGCTTGTTACAGATATTAGTTTCTTACAAAATGATAGTTGTTTGTCCTATCACCTGTTGCGGGTACAACTTTCAGGGTATAGAACATTGATACTATAAGAATGTACATACGTTGTATATATATTATGCACTGTTTGGACTTTCGCAGAGGTACACACATGCTATCATTCATCCTAGTGATCCAACATTTTCACATTAACCTATCTGTATCAGGAACACTAATATTTGTTTCTTTTAACCTGTTGCAGTACAACAACTGTGAAGCAGCAGTTGATCCTTTTTTAATCCAATTTGATAATGCACAGTTATTCGCTCACTTTAGATGAACAATATGTGGTAATCAAATGAATCAGTTAAAAGAATATTATAACAAACAAATTTCTGAACAATTATCTTATGGGTTGTTGATGTTGAATATTGTAGACTTTTGGACGAGTTGTGCCCCGCGCTGTTTCAAGATATATATTACAAACATTTATATTCTGTTTTGTTTTGGGTTTTACCTAAGTTATATATGCTGGATAGATTAGTATCAAAAATTTGGATTGAATTAATTGTTCTTTTTATGAACAGATGTCAATCTATGCATGAACATGTATGTTTGGTTGTACATGTTGGTTGGTTATGGAAACTGCAGGTTAACAGGATTATTGAGCCGACCTGTAAAATGTGTGAGATAGGCGACTACGTAAATAGTCGTCTATGAAGAAGACCAAATTATGTTACGATGAGCATGTTTGTCAACCAAGAAAAATCACGACGAGCAATTTTGTCGTTCTATCAAAATTAACCCTACAAAAAGGTTACAATAATGGGAAAAAACGACTGCAAATTAATCGGCTTAAATTTCAAAAATTAAACGACCATCAAGAGTTGTCAAAAGGTTCGTCGGCAAAATTTTTTCCTCCAACGTTGGCAGTAGGCACGTAGTCGGAAAAAGTACGATGAGCAAAAGTTGTCAGCAAAACTCTTCGGTAATTATGTTCCACCGACCAACGTATGGGTTTTTCGCCCCGTCAAACTATCTACAAAGCTATGCCGATAGCATCCCGACGAGCACTGTACTTCGTTTTTTAACTCTAACTATTTTTTTTTTAATGTCACGACAAGCATGCTCGTCGGAACAAACCGATTTTATTGTAGTGAATGGATGCAAGTTAAGCAAAAAAAAACTATGGATGCAAGTCTTCTCCTTAAATTGATACATAAAAATATGGAAAAGGAAATGCCATCTTTGTTGATCATATACTGTTCACAATACAAAATCAATTATTATTTAAGTCATAAAATAAATTATGAAAATGACAAGAAACTCAGTAAAGATACGTAAAATAAATTATAATAATTTGGATTCAAATTGTCTGCTATAATTACAATTCGGGGAGGGCTTAATCATATACTGTTCACAGTACAAAATCAATAATTATTTAACTCATTAAATAAATTATGAAAAAGACAAGAAATTCAGTCAAGATACATAAAATAAATTATAATAACTTGAATTCAAATTGTCTGCTATAATCACAAGTTCCTCAACTACTTGTACAAACTAACCTTCTATGAAGGTTATCACGCAAGTGAAGTCATGGTGTGTTAGACCGAACATAAGCCCGGACTCATCTATAGTTTCCATCCAGCAACCTACCAAATGGGAGAAAGAGGAAAACAAGAGAAGTGCGATATGCCCCAAGCAAGAAGGAATTAAGCAGTAAGAAGAAAGTGAATAATAGTCGGAATAAGCCCGGACACCTCTAGTGTTCCCTTTATCTTCTTCCCCTTATGTCATCCTCCACTCATTAAATCATGTATCTTCGCCGCATTCTTCTTGTCTGTGAGCGAAGAATAATTCTTGATATTGCAAATTGCAACAATGAGCCCGACGATGCGTTATACCCAGGGGGATTACGACAGGGGCGACGAAGAAGAGGCTATCCAGTCGTTGTCATCGGGAATAATAATAGTACTAAATTAGCAAAAACAAACCCCATATGATGCTAGCTGATTGGGAATGAATGATCACCACATTTGAGTACCCGTTTGGAAGCTCTTAGATCAAACACCCTGGCGTCTTCTACAATTTCCGGCGATGACGTAGGGGTGCAAGTTTTCCAATGAGACGTCGACGACTGCCCAAGTCCCGTTGATACGGTATTCGTATCAATATTTAGGTGTTTATTTATTTATCAGTATTTAGGTTATTTAATAATATGGGCTTGGCCTGTTATGTCTAGGGTTAGGTCTAGGGTTAGGGTCAGTTTATCTATTTAAGCAATTGTAGTCCCCTAGCATTATTCAGTCAATAAAGAATATTTCTCTCAACCCTAGTCTTCCTACTCTGTCTTTTATCTCTCTCTCCCTTTACTTTATCGTTTTATTTATCTATCGATACGCTTTGCGTAACATTGGTGCTTTCATTGAGAGCGTCGGTCGGACTTTTTGTTCGCGGCGCTCGCCCCCGACTCTATGGATCTCCCGTTCGCGATTGTTGATCTCAGTCGCAAAGGGGTCCAACTAGTGCTCCTCGATGAAATCGACGAGCTCTAACAGCGAGGTGAAACAATCAACTGTCTCACCTTGGCGGAACTTGAATACTTCCAAGCAAGAAGGTATATCACCCGGTCAGATTTCGAGTACCTCGAAGCAAGTCGGAAACAATTCCGATTGATCTCCATGGACGAATTTGGTCGCCTCCAGGACATACTCAGAGACGACGAACTAGAAGATGAAGAACAGCCGCCGTCGCCACCAACACAACAGCAGCTACAGCAAGAACAAACCCCGCAGCAAGAAGAAGCCTCGCCGCCATCACCGCCGGCTGTGCAAACCCAGCAGCAGCCGGAGTCACCCCCACCTCTGCCTCCGTCTACACCATCTCCGCAACTCCACAAACAGTCCGAACCAGAACCCCATCCACACCCCACACCGCCATTACAGCCATATTCATCGCCTCTATCACCGTCGGTTCAATCGCCGGCCCAATCCGTCGGCGTCTTCAACCTCTGTACCCCCCAAATCACCGTCGAACCCCCATCGCCTCTGACGACGAACGCACAACAACCACCCTCGCCGCTTCTCCTGTGGCGATCCGTCCAGAAGCTTCGACCCTCTTCCCCGATGCCGGCGAACCTCCCAATCGCCGGCGACATCGAACCCCAACCACCTCCGCCATTGGCATCAAACCCACCACACCAGTAGCGAGAACTAGCAGCTCCGTCGTCCAGAATCGCCTGCTCTGGCGATTCCCCGTCGTCCCTCTCCCTGTCAGTCGTCCCAATCGACGGCCACAAACAGAGCGCCGGCAATCTCCAGAAACCAGCACCGAAGCCACCGCCCGACGACCTACAAGAACCGCCGGCCAATCCGAAGCCTCCAGGCGCCTCCTGTCTCCGTCCGATTGTTCCTCCGCTGCTCTGGCCATCTCTTGCGCCACCACCGCCGCCGCTCCTTTCACCAGATCCATCACCGCCTCCTGCAGGTCATCTCTCCTCTCTCCAGTTGGTTGCTAGGTCAACCCTAGATGGGCTAGACATGTGGGATCCAATTTTAAGTTGGGCTGAGTGTTTTCTTTGGCCCAATAAAGGGTATGGACTTGGGTTACTATTTTCAAGTAGCTTTGTTTCTTACTTTGGGCTGAGAACTAAAATGAGGTCCAAGTCTTCAATTTGGTCACAAGTGCTATTTGGGCCTAGTTATTTTGGGCAGGAGTCATTGAAGCTTAAGGTGGGAATAAAAAAGGAAGATTTCAAGATCGTTCGTCGCCAATTTGATCCGGGCAAGATTAGTGGCGAGTTGAGACTACGAAGTGGCGTTTTGAAGACTGTTCGACGTCTTCGATCCGGGCAAGAATAGAGGCGATCTTTCAACGTCCGCCTTGAGGGCAAGGCGATTTTCAAGCGTGGGGGAGTTGATACGGTATTCGTATCAATATTTAGGTGTTTATTTATTTATCAGTATTTAGGTTATTTAATAATATGGGCTTGGCCCGTTATGTCTAGGGTTAGGTCTAGGGTTAGGGTCAGTTTATCTATTTAAGCAATTGTAGTCCCCTAGCATTATTCAGTCAATAAAGAATATTTCTCTCAACCCTAGTCTTCCTACTTTGTCTTTTATCTCTCTCTCCCTTTACTTTATCGTTTTATTTATCTATCGATACGCTTTGCGTAACACCCGTCCATGTGCTGCTTACTCTACCTGACGAAGTAGTGTTCTCTAGCTGGAACGAGCGGTGAAGGAACTTGGAACTCTGCTGTTATCTGAAAATAGTAGCATGAGTGATAAACTCAAGTCGACTTATAAGTTTATGTCAAGAAGTCTGCGACAGTAAAATTGAAGAAAACAGATAAATGTGTTTTGGAAAAAAGTTTTTTAAAGTGAAAGTTCAAGAATAGTTTCACAAACCCAACTAATGTTATATTATGGACAATTACCACTTGAAGAGCTCCATCTAATGTTCCCGCAACTCCTTTTGATAGGATTACGCTCGCAGCTTTTGAAACAATGCCTGGGAACACACTCATCCATTGATTCTAGATGCGAAACATAAATTTAGAAAGATAAGTCCAATGATCAAACTTAGAATTCAATTTCCGGTGAACATTCTCATCCCTTGAAGGCTAGGGTTTCGGAGAGGCATGCGGTATGCCATGGCGCACAAGCTGCAGTTGATGTTCATTGCCGCCTCCGGCATCTTCTTACACACCGTGCAAATGCCGTCGTGGCTGCACGACCGTCGATCACCGACTAGTTTCACTCACTGCAAACACAACAACCGATTATAAGCAAATTGAAAAGATATAGATAAAATGGACTGAGAGGACCAGTAAATTTTTTATTTAATGTGTCTCGACTGTAAATGTTTCGCTTACAAAATGCACCGACAGACAAAGTATTGATATTCACAAAGCATGACATCATTGGAAAATATGTTTTTAGATCAAAATATTATTATAATATTTCTTTGTTAATGATTTAAATTTGCGAGTCACTACTTCAGAAGTTCTACTATGTCAAAGGTTATGAAAATGAAATAAATTATTCATTGAATTTGGAGAAATCTTTCTCTGAAAAAGGTAAATGCCTATGAGATCGCGGCAAATGCAGAGTATGAAAAACACATTGGCCGATTGAAGTGGTGGGTTCAATTAGAATAGTGTGAAGAAGTGTGTAGAAGTATCTTTACGGTAAGAGACAATAATACCCTTGCATATTTGGTAGCAATAGAGGAATATATGGGCAAATTAGTCTATTTCGGGCTATATACAGGTTTGGCTTTTTTACTACCTAGTTGTTTCAAGAGAAAATGTTTACATGCTAAACAAATTCTTATTCTTCTAAAATATCAAAAAACCTGACTAAAAAATGTGACTTTAACAATGTGACCTATGAAGTACTGATAGCTATGCATGCATGTTTTTCATCAAATAAAATTATTTATAGCAACACAAAAGAAAAAAAAGAAGTGCAGTTGCGCTAATTCAAAATCAATGTTGCTCCAACCTGCTGGTCAATACAGTTGTTTTCAAAATAAAATTCACAAATTCTTTTTCTCTCTCACATAATTGATATCGAGAGATAGAGATTTTTTTAAAAATACTCACATGTTACTTTTTTCATCATCTGCAACACCAATTTTGTAGTTTATCCAATTGAAGAAGATCGGGAATACAAAATCAAAGAGTCGTGAATCAAGATAATAGATAAATTATAAGAATTTAAATTCAAAAAGTCTACAATACTAAATTTATAGGGGAAAAGAGAGCTCACTGTCTGCTCCACCAAGTTATCATTGGTGGAGGTCATGCTTCCAGTGGATTTGCGGCGGGTTGAACTCGACACATGAGTTTGATGGAATGGTCATAGTGGAATTCGATCTAAGGTCATGAGATGGATGTAGTTGTTGATGATTCATGAAAATAACATTCATTGGTGACTCATGAAGTAAACAACCTCAGCACTAGTGCTACCGCTAAGATAATCTCTGGATAACGAAGAGTTATAATGGCATTATATAGATGGGTACATTTTTAGCTATTGGAGTAAACCTTTTACGCCTGACACATTGTTGGTTGCATGTAAGGGTTACACTCTGTAGGTGACACATAATTCGATTAATGGATTCATCGGAACTTGAGTTTGGACGTTATAGGTTGTGACATCAATGCATGTTATGTTGTACGTTATTTGCGTTAAATGTTTCACAACCCAAATGTACATTTTTCTACACCGAAGAAGCATATACAAGTGTACGGATGCGAAGGAATAGAGTGATGAGAATGTGGTGAGTTTTAAAGTGCCATTCCATCAAATGCTTTAAACATTATGATTTATTACTGAAAATTAATAATTTTTCTTTAAATGGCATGCATATATGCTTTCCTAGTGTGATTTAACTCCATTAAGTGTTCGAGTTTGATATCAATGTGATTAATTGTTTAGATGTTAATTAACTCCTATAGGGCATGTATTCATTCTCATTAAATGTGTGATAAAAAGAAATAGCTCACTTGAAACCTACCATGAAAATCATTTACATTTTAGACGAGTTAAGAGAAATGACTATTTTGAAACCAACAAGACTTATGCTTCACAATTAACTAAGTAGATACATTGCTATAATGACTTCTTTTAGTTGAATTTAGGATCCTAAATATTTTTTGAGCCTTGAAGAGTTTGAAAATAATGATGCATTGACATTCATAAATAATAGTACAATAAGAATGTTTATACATTGAATTTGTTGCACTTATAGTCAAGTCTTAGGAAACTTGCCATAAAATAATGTCACTTAATTCGTGTAGAAAAATATTGGTAAAATTATCTATCTTGACTTTTTATGTTGCGATCAATATTTTTTAGCTTAAACTGCACATTGCATACTCAAGTTTGTTAGAATTATCACAGTTCAGTCCGCACTTTTGAAATTTCTTACTGCGCATTTGTTTGTAACATATGTATAATGGGTAAAAGACACTGACCACCCCATAAATTTCGGATTAAATCCTCCCTGCTACCGTGACTTTTGGAAAAGACAGTTTGCACCTTTTTTTTGGATGGAGGTTAACGGTTGACTAACTGCACGAAAAAAAAAGACTCTTTTACCCCTGAACCTCGTATATATATTACCTTAAACTCTCTCTCTATTCCCCTGTTTCTCTCTTCTCCTCTTACTGTGTAAAAAAAACAACCCCCTTCTTCCTCCTTCTCCTTAATTTCCTCCATCTTCTCCTATCTCTCTCGCTCTCTCTCCCTCTCTCTCTCTCTCTCTCTCTCTCTTGATCTGAAGCACAAGCGGCAGCAGCTCCACTCTCTCTACTCACCCTCTCTACTTTCTCTAGCATCGAAACCTATGAACCAAAATTCTGGAACGAACAAATCCACCACTGTATTTGCAGATCGATGGATAAGTAGAACTACGAAAGTTAGGATTTTGTGTCTAATTTTCCTCTTTCTGCCTAGGTGGTTCGATCTCTCTCTATATCAGTTTTCAATTACAAATTGTAAGCTTTGTAATCGAAAACTATGTTCCTTTCTGCTGATGAATCTGGAACTGCTACGGAAATAGAACTGCCCGCCACTCTTCCTCGGATTTCTAATAAACAGATGTCGCCATGGCTTTGAATCTTGCACTCTTTTTGCTCGGATGAACTAACCCGCCAGAACCACAAGAATATGTGTCGAATTGAAGTTGGATTTCGAGTGTTTCAACGAACAAGGGCTGAACTAGGTCGTTCAGAGCCTAGCGGGTAGTGCCCTCGCTGAAGATCCATAAACATGGGTGGGATTTAATAATAGGGTTCCAGGACATCGATTTGGTGAGATTTTGAGAATTTGGAATCCCATTTGAGATAACTTATGTTAGGAATGGGAATGAGTCCGATGGGTGTGAACCGAATCTTTTAACCTCAAGATAATGAATCCGCGAATCTTTTAACCTCAAGATAATGAATCTGTTACATTGGCGATGGGTGTAGCACGAATTTGTAGATGTGTATTGATGGTTTATGGGTTTCTTGAGTTGTAATATAAAGTAGTGAGAGTTGGGTTTCTGGATCTCTCAATTGTTGGAGACAAGCCCATGAAGCCAATTCAGGTTGTGTGACAATCCAATGTATCTCATGTGGGGTTTGATATAATTATGTTTTCCTATGACGATTTTGTGGAGGTGGATACAAAACTCCAGTTCTGATAAACTCCAATTCTCTAAATTTGATTTTTGAAACGGCTTCATCAACAATGCCCATACTTTTTGGGTTCTTTGTTGTCTATAGTGGCTGAACGAAGAGAGGCTAAGAAGAAAGATTGAAGTATGGATGTACTTTCGGTTCATATTATGGAACTATGTTTTTTACTTTTAGTTCATGTTTCTAGTATTTATAAACAAGTTCTTGGTACAATGTTTCTAGTATTCTGATTTATTGAGAACTTTTTTGTGTTCTTGATGTTATTGGTTTAATGGTATTGGTGTTCTTGATGTTCTTGGCTTAGTTTTCTTGATTTGCTCGATGTTCTTGGGATGATGTTCTTTGAATTGTTGATGATAAACATGGGAAAAAAAGTCTAGAAAATACACAAGGGCAATATGGTCCGAAAAAGTATAATAACCCGCTTTCTAACGGAACATAACAGTTGGGTGGTTTCTGTCCAAGAAATATTCCGTGAAATTGGTGCTCGGTGTCTTTTTCCAAAAGTCTGGGTAGCGGGGAGGATTTAATCCAAAATTCACGGGTGGTAAGTGTCTTTTACCAATATATAATTTGGGGTAAGACTTCTATATGGGCAAATTCAAATTTTTTTAGCCGGTTTTCCCGGTTTCTCATGAAATAACCAGACTGTAATATGAAATGCGAGCCGTTCAGACTGACTCTAGCCGGTTTCATAAAATGGTAAAACCTTTCATGAGGTACATAGTTGCATACTGAAATACTTTCACTAAGCCATTGTTTTTTTAGATGTTGCAACAGTTCCTACCTTCTCTATGCATTGTATAATTTTCTTGAAATGATACAGTTTTTGCATGAATTGGTTGTGAACTGAAATTGGGCACTGTTTGTGGAGATTTCACGGGGGTCTGTCGATGGCTCTGGTTAATACTGAGTTATGTGGCTGGTGGATTACTCATCCAAAACAGTACCAAATGCCTTGGTGTGGGTCTGCTGCCCGTCATCCTTTCCATCTTAGGAACTTTATAACTCGGGAATTTCTGCTTGCTTCACTCTTGGGAAAAATTTGGGGTATTTAGAGGTCGGTAATGGGTTAAGGTTATTTTTATACACTTTTGGATCAATTATGTGACTCTTTAGGTTGGTGTTTGGACTAGGGACAAGCTTGGTGACAGAAACTAAGGAGGTTCTGATCGCTTTGAGCGGAAGAAGATGATGCAATTTCAGATTTGGTCCCCATCATTTTTGTAAGCCTTTAGTACCGCCCCAGCACTATAAAGCAGTGCTATAAGTGCCTTGCTGATGAAATAAATTCATATACCTCCCCCTTTGTTAATAACGTTTTTAGGGAACTGTTAGAAACCTTAGATAACCCCTTCAAGTTTGGCAAATGACACTTTCACCCTTTCGGCCCATTTTCATTAGTTTTTTCAATTTTTGTTTATAATTTTTTCAAATGACACTTTCACCCTGTCATTAATGATATAAAGATGGTTCCCTTCCTAAAAAATATATGGCTCCTTACTCCAAGACGTCTCAATAATAATCAGCAACAATTTTATCCTTTTTTGAAATAGCAGCAATTTTATATTTACAAAAAACAACAACAATTTTATTTAAAAAATAAAATAAAAATATACATTTTTTTAGGATAAACCCAAGGAGTCACTGTTGATCTTCTGATTCAATCCTATAAGTTCGGTCTTCCTTTTCCACTTGCGATGTTTACTTTTTTTTTTTTTTTTTTTTTTTTTTTTTTTTGCAATGGACTCTTCCCATCTACTAGATCTTCCTCCTCAAGTCTTAGAAGAAATCACTGACCGTGTGGCGATGACTACTTCTAGAGACCTGGTTCTCTTTGGGGGGACTTGCAAGACCGTAAACACGAGATTCGCGGAGAACAAATACAGCGCTTGTCAATATTCTGATATTGATGAGTTGTTGAGTGAACACCTCTAGGATGCATCAGATTGTAGTTTCTTTTATTTTTGCAAGAAGGAAAAGAATGACGAAGCGTCTTTCTACTTAGGCTTTTATGCATTTCTTAGGAATGATGCCTGGACTGTATCGAAGAAGTATATGAAATATGCGACAAAGAATGGTCATGAGATAGCGGCCTTCTTCCTTGTGCTCTCTTCGATTGTCCATGGAGAGTGGAACAAGGAAATCAGCGATCTTGCTGACGCAGTGTTGGAAGGAACAACCCTTGATACATTGTGGAAGAACACGTTTAAATTTATAGAGTGGATCCCCATAATCGACCGTAGTATTTGAAGAGATTCACATGTTCGTCTACCTTGACTCGGGCGGGTTGGTGGCCTATGGGGGCTTTACAATGACTCCATCTGTTTGACAGATAACGAAAATTGCATCTGTCAAAAATGTGTGTGGTACAGACATGCTTTAACATTTTGGTATAACATTTGGTACAAACTCAAGTTCAGAAACCCTTTCCGGGTTTGTGTGCCCACTGTCACATCCTAGAGGTCGTTGATTGGGTATCACTGTAACAAGGTAAATCCTCACTAATGTTGCTTTCATATTGCGTTTCATATTAGGATATTGTTAAATAACATTAATAGATGTTGGGACGGTTAGATGTACGCATTATTAGTCTGAGTATCAAATGTCATTCGATCATTTCACGTACATGAAATGCATATTTTTACACACTAAAACTACCGATGTTTTTGAAAAAGCCCGCAACATAAATTGAATGAGGAGGATGGCGATTGTTTTTTTTTTGAATTTATTATTAAAAGCTTGATATACGTTCTCCACTTTCGATGTATGTTTTTTCTCAACGACCGCTTCCTTTATACAAACTCTTCCTCCTATGGTCTTTGGAAAGTCACTGACTGTGTGGTGACGAATTTTTCTAGAGACCTTATTTTCTTTGTCGCGACTTGGTTCTCAACCCCGAAGACGGCCTTTGCCTTTGGTTGATTCCTGAATAAGATTCTAGTGTTATCTTTTATTGCAGTGATACCGCTTCTTTTGTAAAACTGGCTTTTTATAGCTATTTCCGATATACTTATTTCAATTTTTTTGCACGCATATTTGTCTTCGCACTGGTAACAGGTGAATCGTTTTCATCTTGGGATTTTCGGGTATTACTTGTATTTTTCCGTACAGCTAACAACTTATTATAATGTCTTGGGTTTGGGAGGTTTCAGTTTGAGAAGTGGGGGAAAGTGGTGGTTAATGGGGGAAGTGGTGGTACTGGAGGTTAAAAATTAATAGAGGGTGGTTAAGAAAATATGGGTATTCCAACAGGCAGTCATAGTCAAAATCTATTGATTGCAAGAGCAACCCAACCCCATGGGGGATGGGGAGGGTGGAAATCGAATAAAAATGTGGTCCGACTACAACCCTATTTGTGTCTGCTTGTTTTTCTCTGCTTGTTTTTTTTTGGGCTATTTAAGAATTGGATTATTTCTCGAGCATTTGCTCGTCTGACACAAAAACAAGTGATGAGAAAAAAATGATATAGCAAGGATATAAACTTCTTTGGTTTTCCGCTTTGCATACATAAATATGAGTTCTTTATATTGTATATGTTGAGCTCATACTCTTCGTTTAATTTCATTGGATCCATGGATGGCAATTGTGGATGGACTCCTTTTGTTGGATTCTAAGATCAAGTTTTGAGCTTAAATGGAACGTTTCAGTCTACTTTAGGGTTGTCAGGAGACACTAATATCGGTTGCATACATCTGAGAAGATGGTTCATATGGGTTCATTTGGCTTTTCAAGTCCCAGATGAATGTGAGTTAATTTGTGGTTAAAAATGTCAGGATTGACATACAAGGAAAATAGTTAGCATTTCATTAACAAGAATTACAAAACGATTACAATACTTCCATAACCAACATTCTAGAATATTTTTTTCCGTCGGGGATCAATGGCACAAAAGTGGTCACGTCACATTCCAATTCTTTTGATGTGCGTTTTCTGTGCTGAACTGGTGGCTCTTCTTGAGGAGACCTCTTCTTTTCGTCACCAGGGTGCAGTTCTTCTTCTTCGGTGTCTTTGATTTTCTTCTTCAGTTGAGTATTCTTTGGTTTCGTCTTCTTCTTCTTTCTCCAAAAAGTCTTCACTAGTTTCTTGTTCTTCTTCTTTCATGGGCTTTGTTTATTCTATGGATGGAATTTTCATATTCTTTCCTTTGATGATTGTAACGATTGGATGAGAATGTGCTTTCTGCTTTTATTGTGTGTAGAAAGTGTGGGGAATCTCAATAGACGGAGGCAAAATTGCAGTTTATTCTGCCATTATTTAATTTTTTATGTATTCCAATGCCATAAGAAGGTTAAGGATGGCATGTTCTTTGATATATGAGTGGCATGTTCTTTAAAGAGCATCAGGTTACAATACTGGTTGTCAATCTTTGACAGTATAGATTATGAAGTCATACATATCATCTCACGGTGGCCTGGTAAATATTTATTTAAAAAAAGAATCATTTTCCCCAATTCCATAAGTGGGTCACACTTATTAATTGTAACTATAAAAATGTGGAGAGCATACCCGCAATGTTCAAAAGATAAATACATAAGGGACACAGGCAGTATACAACCCTTAGTTTCAGGTAAAAAATATCGCTGCCCTCGTGACACGATCACCGCAAGTGTACGATCGTCGTGTGTAGTAATATCCGGTAAATCCGGGTTGTCGAACCCAAAGAACTTCTCGTGAACGAATTAGGATGATTAACTTTAATGTGGGCAAGTAATTGAGTTTTTTTGACTAATCTAAGAAAGTAAGTAACAAGCTAATTATTAAAATTGATATTAATATGTGGGATAAGTATCAGGATATCTCTTCGGGTTCACTAGGGATCTCACGTCGGTAATGATTTACGTTTAACACGGATGTACTCTACTTTGCCAAACGAGCACCTTTACCCTGAAGATTCCTCAACCAAAGCCTATAGTTAAATTCTCGTACCTGATTCCTCTAGCCTACTCAAGTTTAACTACGCATTATGTTCTCATGATCTACTCTTAGTTCTCAGTCAACTAGCAAGATTCCTCAACCCTAGATACAGCTAGTGCATGACTCTAAGTTCCGAAAAAAAAAATATTGATTCCTCTAACATTCATCACCTTGATCAATCCTATTGCTACGTCTAACAATATGAAAGATAGATTAAACACATGAATCAAGCCTAAATAAACAAGATACATTCAATTAAGCATAGAAGCATGAAATAAGATCCATAAATCACCAAACATGGTGTTCAAAACCCTAGTTCCTTACGAGGTATCCCGAATAGAAGATTTAGCTACTAAAACACATGATCTAAGTACAAAGTTTATTCATCATCAACAAAAACTAGAGAGAGAGAAGAGAATAGAAGATCAAACGATTGTCTCCAAGCTCCCAAGGATGTTATTCCTCTCTCCAATGGCCTCCAATAGATCCATGATAGCCCCTAGATCGTTGTTTATAATCAAAACACGTTCCTATCTTTTTAACATTCACGAAATAGCACTTTTACCCCTTTGTCATGCGTCAGATCTATTTTTGTGATCTTGTGATCACATTTTGTGATCATAGGATCACCTTTTATTAATTGTAGGATCACGTTTCTCTTCTATGTGGTCTTGCACTTGATCTTGTGATCATAGGATCACGTTTTTTTATTGTAGGATCACGTCGATCTTCCATGTGGTCTTGCACTTGATCTTGTGATCACAATTTGTGATCCTCTACTTCCAGTGAGTTGCTTCTTTTCACTCCTCTTTAGAGTTTGGCTAAGTCTTTTTTCTCCTCTTAGCTTCTACTCTCCTTCTTACATTCTCTCATGCACTCCTTGAGTTTTGTTCTTTCCGAAATTCGCTTCCGCTCCAAAATCCGCACTCCAAGCTTCCGGTCCCGGAAATCCACAACACGAACAAATACCGAAAGATCAAATGTAACATATAAAGCATGAAACATGCATAAAACGCCCGGATTACACCATGAAGTCCAAACACTCAAGTATGCTCAAATAAATATAAGAATTGGTCAATTTCTCATGTAAATCTCTCTTAACACACGCAAAACGATGGTGAATCCTATAAGAATATAACTCCTCATGTGGAAATATCAAATACCCCCACACTTACCATTTGCGCGTCCCGAGTAAAGTCTCATCTACTGCATTTAATTGTCTACTAGCCGACACGACACAAACGACTCTAACACGACTCACGACACAAAAAATGCAGCAAGATGATGCAATGCAAATCTAGACTCGATCTTAAACACATAAAAGCTTTTAAATTATTTCTTTTTGTGAGATCAGGCAATTTCAATCACATAGGTTGATGCTCATGGATGATGAAAAAATTAGATAAGAGGTGTGAAGTGCAACTATACCCGACAACAAGTAAATCCCCATAGTTAGTATAGAAAGCTCAACTTTACTATCAAGAATGAACTACCTCTTCATGTGTGCCGATAAAAATAAGAGGCTAATCAATGATAAGCACGTTCATAGTCCGAGCTCCTATTCCGCTAACGGTCAAATATGATGAGGCTTAGGGACAAAAAGGATATAACTTCTATGAAGCAGAGAATTCTAAAGCGTCACATAAGCTCACCAAAACCCATATCTCACACACCCTCACATTGATGATAGGAATCCACAACCCAAATCTCACCGACTCCGGCCCTCAATCCCCTCAAACCCGGTACCATGTCAATCTCGTGGCCATCAAAGCGAATGATATGCAAAAATCATCTTTCTCTTTAATTTGGAACTAGGAACTTTCACGACTCGTTTTCCAATAAGCACGAATGTATTTTTTATTTATTACCCTCCTTTTTTTTCTCTCTTTTATTTTTTTTCTCTATTTTTCGTCTTTTTTTCTTTCTTTCTCTCAATCAAATATCATTACAATCAAATAAATATGAGTGGTCCTCCTTCAAGAATCAAGCAGTATAATAGTGTCGGGGAAAGGAAATAAAAAAAATCCATGAATGTATATCACAATAATAATACATATCCCCTTACTCCATGAAGTAAGATGCCACAAACCGTCAAAGTCAAAGCGTGTATGGGGTGGAATCGTCAATGCACAATCTCTATGTCCGTAGTCAAATGTCGACACCCCCACACTAGAGTGCAGTCATATCCCCCTCTCAAGTAGTCAAATAAGATATATGTCACGTGCCTAATCCAACCGAACCTCCTACACCAAGATGATAGAAATCCAGTACCTAGCACGTTCCACCAATCAAGAACAACCAATCCCATTTTTGTGAGGATTAGGTGTCACACACTTAGGCTCTCCACTACCGTGTCTGTGGTGTAATGACATGAAACACCGTCACACTGTAGTGTGCAAGCCGACTTAATCACCCTCACATCCCCTCGTAGATATCAAATGAAGCAAATGTTATCTGCAAAACTCAAAGAAATATGTAATTACGCACTCCCTCAACTAACCCTCTCAACTACTGCTCCCTCGTGACGCTTTAGAAATGTAATTCTAAACGATATATGATGAAGGCCAAGAATCGTCTCCCTAGGTCATGTAGGCTAACAATAAATCCATGGATCAATTAGAGATTACTAGTGGTCCTACAAGGTAAGATCTAAAAAGCAGTGAGTGCTCTAATACACATCCTCGCACAGCTATTCTGTGTGCCACTACAACGCGGGCTGGCGACTACCTAAGACGGACAACATGGACGTTCCACTTGTTTAGCAAACACCAAGCTCAACTCTTGTAGAGAAAAATAAAACACACTTTAGCTTTTAAAATTTCACTTAGTTTGAAAATAGTTAGGCATTCTAGTAATGACATTCTCTCTATACTTACTAGCGGGAACTAAAAATTGTACATCCTCGGTCAAAATTCACACCCTATTGCTAAAGTTTTCACATCTCACTATACCAACCAAGCCTAAGCTTCTTTCAATTGCCTTTTCTCAAAATTTTCATTTTTTTTTTAAATTTTTCATAAGTCTTCACTCTACATGCAAGGCTTTGACACGGAAAAAAAATTGACTCTACACAATTCAACTCTTTGGTGGGTAGACTCAATTATTTAAAAGTGAAAACAATATCTAAATCTACTCTACACAATACGACAATATGAATAAAAACATAACAGAAACCACAATACTGACTCACAATACAAACTAAACACATCATACATGTAACTGGCTATGCAAATATTTTGGCTAGTAAACAGTTAAACCACTCCCACACTGAATGCTTCGTTGTCCTCAACGAGTTTAGAGATCATGAAAGAGAACTCATCTATCAATGTGAAAGGCCAGTAGATGAGATGGAGCATGACATATAATAAAAAAAAAACACATAATTCAGCAAAAGAAAAAGATACTCACAACCACCTCAAGGGAGGGAACGAAATCACGCCAAGCAGTCCCCAAGCACAAAAGTGGTGCCACCATGCTCCCAACGGTCACTGTGTTCTCGCACACCGGGGTAGACTGCCCTCCTCTGCTAAAATATGTGCCTTGGAGAATCCCCAACTCGCATACACGAGTCCCCATAAAGGTCGTGTGTGCCGTTGCACACCGGGGTAGACTCTCCCATATCCTGCTCAAAGATGTCACTCGCAAACATCATTAGTCCCCCTCTTTCTCATCTTTACAAATAACATATTAAAATAACTTAATTTAAAAACACAACTAAAGTAAAGAAAATAAATAGGTTGGGTTTCCTCCCAAAAAGCGCCTTGTAATTTAAGGTCGACGACCCAACCCAGTTACCTCAAAATATGTTTAAGGAGATTTTTCTCTCCATTTTTTGTCTTCTACCATCGTCTCTGTTTTTGTCTCTTCTTAAGTGAGCATGCCTGAGACACATATGGAAAGAAGAAGTTGTAGAGGACGGCCTTTGCAAATTTCTTCTTCTTGTGCTTCCACTCCTTGATCACCGGTCTCCTCGAGAATTCATTCACCATATCATGACCCATTGTACCTTTCATCTTCTTCTTCTTCTTCTTCTTCTTCTTCTTCAAAATCAATATCATTGAGGATCGGTTATGTGAAATAGAATCTCAAGGAGTGCCGTCTTGACTGCTTCCTTTCCTAGCTCTTGTCTTGGAATCACAGGTGGCAAATCATGTATTGCATAAAAATGGGGTCTTTGTTCTTCCTCATGTGATTCAACCCATTTTATTATCTCCAAAAGATGAGGATTATACTGAAGACTTTCTCGATACATGTCCTTGCAAACATCTCCCTGCGGTAACTCCTTAGCTTCATGACTTTCTTCAAAGTAAATATATTCAGTGGGCCATAAGCTAGCGATGTCTACACTCTCCCATACATGCCAAGACTCCGGAATTATGTGAGGCACAAGTTGTATAGGCTTCACAATATCATCCCAATCTGAGTTCAAATCCAAGTATGAAGCAGCCCGAGGATCTATTAATTCATGATGAACAGCATTGTAGACATAGACCTCAGGGGGTTCTTCGTCTTCCTCTTCGCACTCATCAAATAAGTCAGAAATGATGCTACTTGACCCATCGTCACCATCTGCATATGCCAATGCACTCGAAAGTTCTGCCAAGTGTTGTCCCTTCAGCTGGATAGTTTCATCCATCCTATTAATCCCATCCTCCATTCTGTCCATTTTAGCTATCATGAGCTTCAATATTTCTTTCATCTCTCCATCTTCTTGATTGCAAGGAGAAGGGGTGCACATATCTCCATAGGAGTAGTAAGGTGAATAGCCTGGAGCTTACCCATAGAAATTCTGCCCCCACATGATCACCAAGATACATGCACAATAATTAGCTAGGAAGCACGTGAGATCAAAAAATAAATAAACTAAAGCAAAAATAAATTTCCCTAAAGTTAATAATTGTAACTAATTCAACCTAAGTCCCCGGCAACGGCGCCAAAAACTTGACACGATCTTCGCCAGTGTACGGTCGTCGTGTGTAGTATTATCCGGTAAATCCGGGTTGTCGAACCGAAAAAACTTCTCGTGAACAATTTAGGATGATTAACTTTAATGTGGGCAAGTAATTGAGTTTTTTTGACTAATCTAAGAACGTAACTAACAAGCTAATTATTAAAATTGATATTAATATGTGGGATAAGTATCAAGATATCTCTTCGGGTTCACTAGGGATCTCACACCGTTAATCATTTACGTCTAGTAACACGGATGTAATCTACTTAGCCAAACGAGCACCTTTACCCTGAAGATTCCTCAACCAAAGCCTATAGTTAAATTCTCGTACCTGATTCCTCTAGCCTACTCAAGTTTAACTACGCATTATGTTCTCATGATCTAATCTTAGTTCTCAGCCAACTAGCAAGATTCCTCAACCCTAGATACAGCTAGTGCATGACTCAAGTTCCGACAACAAATTTTGATTCCTCTAACATTCATCACCTTGATCAATCCTATTGCTACGTCTAACAATATGAAAGATAGAATAAACTCATGAATCAAGCATAACTAAACAAAATACATTCAATTAAGCATAGAAGCAGGAAACAAGATCCATAAATCACCAAACATGGTGTTCAAAACCCTAGTTCCCTATGCGGTATCCCGAATAGAAGATTTAGCTACTAAAACATATGATCAAAGTACAAAGTTTATTCATCATCAACAAAAACTAGAGAGAGAGAAGAGAATAGAAGATCAAACGATTGTCTCCAAGCTCCCAAGGATGTTATTCCTGTCTCCAATGGCCTCCAATAGATCCATGATATCCCCTAGATCGTTGTTTATAATCAAAACCCATTCCTATCTTTTTAACTTTCACGAAATAGCACTTTTACGCCTTTGTCATGCGTCAGATCTATTTTTGTGATCTTGTGATCACATTTTGTGATAATAGGATCACCTTTTTTAATTTTAGGAACACGTTTCTCTTCTATGTGGTCATGAACTTGATCTTGTGATCATAGGATCACCTTTTTTGTTATAGGATCACGTTGATCTTCCATGTGGTCTTGCACTTGATCTTGTGATCACAATTTGTGATTCTCCACTTCCAGTGAGTTGCTTCTTTTTACTCCTCTTGAAAGTTTGGCTAAGTCTTTTTTCTCCTCTTAGCTTCTACTCTCCTTCTTCCATTGTCGCATGCACTCCTTGAGTTTCTTTCTTTCCGATGTTCGCTTCCGCTCCAAAATCCGCACTCCAAGCTTCCGGTCCCAGAAATCCACAACACGAACAAATACCGAAAGATCAAATGTGACATATAAAGCATAAAACATGCATAAAATGCCCGGATTACACCATGAAGTCCAAATACTCAAGTATGCTCAAAACATATAAGAATTTATCAATTTCTCATGTAAATCTCTCTAAACACACGCAAAACGGTGGTGAATCCTATGAGAATATAACTCCTAATGTGGAGTTATCACCTCCCCCTAACAGACAGTATACAAGCCTCTGTTGCCGACTCTGAGAAAATTCCACAATTCATTTTTGAATTCCGTTGGAACAAGTTCCCGAATCCAATGCTAATAGGTCTTGCAATGCTAGTTCACTAGTATGGTGAGCATCTCATTAACCTTGTTATGTATTTGGTGATTCAAGATCCTAGCTAAGTGTTGGACTAAGCGGCCAAGCAATTGGCGAAGCGAGGAAGAAGAACGAAGCATCATTGGAATAATCTGTTGGGTCTTCATGAAAAGACAATTTGTCTTCGTGCGAAGAAAATTGTCTTCTAGCGGGAAGACATTGGGCTCGAGCGGTTTCGTTGTTTCCTTGTTCAATCTTGGAATGTTTTAACTGATTCTTTGGGCACAAGTCAGTATCCTAGGACTATATAAATATCGAGGGTAGTGTCTAACATTGTGTGGTTGATTGTATTGGCTTCTCACCAATAAAATTAATTCGTTTTGGTCGTGGATGTAGCTAGCCTAAAAAATAGTGAACCACGTTATATCGTTGTGTCGTTCTACATCTTCTTCTTCGTCTAATCCATCTTCTTGTTTCCTAAAAAGTGGCATCGTGCTTCCACAAGCTTATTCTAACAAACCTCATCATATAAACTACGCATACCAACCCTCTCAGACGAATTCGACGCAGAGATCCGAAAGTAGCAGTTTCTCTTTCTTCCAAGTTTGACTTTTTCACTATTCATCGGGTCAAATTGACCTGATGATTTGATTAGAAATATAACTAAAATTTCGGATAATGTTTTATGGTGTTGTAGAGTAACCTTTACTGTACAATACAATGAAAAATGATTAAACAATTGCATCATTTTGCTATCCAAATCACCGGGTCAAAGTGACATGGTTACGGATGAAAAGGTCAAAACTGGAAGAAAGAAATGAAACATATCAAGAATGTGTTTAAACATAAAAATAAAGTCAGCGAAGTTGCATCCATACAAAAATAACATTATGAGTTGAGTGTGACACAACCTCCCTCCAGAGTCAGGGCTAGTACATGACTGGCTATCCATAAAGTGAGCTAAGAATGAAACTGAACGAGCTAGTACTTGAGGGTTTTCGGGATATATTTGTGCTCATCAAATACCCGAAATCGTTTGTAAGTGTAGTAACAATTAATTAGAGGTAAATTTGATAAACTCAAAGGTGTTATAACTAAGGCATTGTGCTCCGAAAACAACATTAGACCATGTTCACATTATTATGGACTGAGTTGAGCCAAAAGGATTATTATGAACTTGAAACTTAAATAGCGTTTGACAAAAAAATAACTATTATAAAATGAGAAGTTTTACCATGCTATTATTCTAGCCATGTCTACCACCCATTGGGATGATTTTATAACAAGGAGTATTATGAAATTCAGCACATTATAGTATAAACAGCTCATTTCCAAATCTACCTTCTCCATCGCTCACTAACCTGACAGAAAGTAAGAAGTAGTTATGAAACAAAGCAAAAACACGGTGTGTATCATGACATTGTAGGGTTTTGATCATGGATACGCAGCGGAAAAACAAATATAAATCATGCAGTACCCTCCAAGGATCACAGGACAAGAGACATAACAATGGTAAGGGAAGAAATCAAGTTACACAACTTAGGGTTTCTCCTGTGATGACTTGTAACGTGAATTGTGTCATGTTCTCTATAGTTGATCCACACCTAGATTTTAAGTCTAGATCTTCCTTCTCCTTTGTGCTAGCCCGGAATTGAGGAAGAGGAAGAAGAAATCACACAACGCGAGGAAACAAGGAGGGGCGGCCTCCTTGTTTGGGCCGACGGAATGGGGCGGCGGCAAGGGGGCGGACGGGTCCCTCTTGCTTGCTTTCTCTCTCCTTTTTGTTCTCTCCCACTCAAGTTATGAACTAAAGGCTCATAAGTCTGGGAAGGAAGGAAGGAGCATCCTTTATATAGTCCAACAAATCCTTGCCAACTACCTAAAGGACCCATTCTAGTCCTACTAGAATTCGGTTTAGTCCCTTCCTTGCAAATTAGTCCTACTAAGTTTGCAAGGTGTTGCAAAGTGATCCTTCTAATTAATTAATCATATTAATTAATTCCCAAATCTAGTTCAACTCTATATAGTGTGTGACCCCATAGGTTCTATCTAGTAGGTAGCAACAACTTGCTAATATGGAGCGGTTTCTAGCAAAACATCCATTCTAGCCAACTAATAGAATAGTCATCCGACAAACCTTGTACAGATAATTTTCTCATATCTTTGTCTCTTTATCCGGATTGAACATGAGACATACAAGTCACACTCGTATATCGAATCCATAGTTTATCGATCCATGGGAATAGCTTTATTCGTGCAAATAACATCAATATCCTATATTGATTTATTTGAGTCTGGCCAGACATTCTATAAGAACTATCCCTCGAGTGGCCTAGGATATTTTCTCCCGTTATGTGGGAGGGACAAATTCTATCTACGTCCACTACGATCTCTAAGATTTCTTCTTATTGTATCCGGTACACGCCTTTATAACTACCAGTTACGGTGTAGCGTTTAACGCTACAAAAATAACAATAATCCACAACTAGAATATCTAGCGACTTCAAGTCTAAGGATGACAATACCATTGCACCACGAGAAGCACTTGTGACTTAACATAACATGTATGTAGCCTTCTTGGAGATGGGTCAATCCAGTGCGCCATTACCCTTCATGCACACCCATGTATTGGATCATGATATCTACATATCAATCCAACCCCATACTAGTCTATAGATGATTGTCCCATTAATCATTATACTGGACTAGGGATATTTAAGATAAACAACACAGATATAAATCTAAGGACTTCATTATATTAAATATCAAATAAATAATAAAATCATTGTTCTAGCCAAAAGAAATTCATACTAAACTAGATTGCCTCTAGGGCATCTATTCCAACAGTCTCCCCCTTGCACTAGAGCCAATCTGACGCATCTCGTATGCCCATGCTCCTAGTGTGCCCTTCATGCTTCCACTGCACAAGCGGCTTTGAAAGTGGATCTGACATATTCTCATCTGTAGGAATCTTGCATATCCGAACGTCTCCTCTATCGATAATATCTCGAATAAGATGGAACTTCCTGAGCACGTGCTTGGCTTTCTAGTGTGACCTGGGATCATGTGATTGCGCGATCGCCCTAGAGTTGTCACAATACAACTGAACTGGATCCGCAATGCTAGGAACCACACCAAGTTCAGAAAAAAACTTTCTGATCCAAACAGCTTCCTTTGCTGCGCCATTTGCAGCAATGTACTCAGCCTCTGTTGTAGAATCAGCCACCGTCTCTTGCTTGGAACTCTTCCAGCTCACCGCTGCTCAATTCAGGCAAAACACATATTCTGACTGTGATCTAAAGTCATATCTGTTGGTTTGGAAGCTTGCATCAGTGTAACCCCTTACGCGTAACTCTTCCTCTCCGCCAATTATCAAGAAAGCATCCTTAGTTATTCTCAAGTACTTTAGGATGTTCTTGACTGCAATCCAGTGACTCTCACCCAGATTGGATTGGTATCTGCTTGTCATACTCAAGGCATATGACACATCTAGTCTAGTACATAACATAGCGCACATGATAGATCCTATGGCCGAGGCATAGCGAATTCTACTCATGCTTTCCTTCTCAATCTCATTGGAAGGAAAACCACTCTTCGAAAGAGTGATTCCATGTGACATGGGCAAGAATCCCTTCTTGGAATCTTGCATGTTGAACCGCTTCAACACCTTGTAAATATATGTACTTTGATTTAGGCCTAGCAGTCTCTTAGATCTATCTCTATAGATCTTTATACCAAGTATATAGGCTTCTTCCCCTAAGTCCTTCATTGAGAAACACTTCCCTAGCCAATCTTGAACAGATTGCAGCATGTGAACATCGTTTCTAATGAGTAGTATGTCATCCACATACAAGAACAAAACATCGATTCCAACTCCTAGAAGCTTGCTTAAATCCATAAATGGATCGTTGCAACTTACACACTTTGTTGGCTTGCTTTGGATCTTCAAAACCCTCCAGCTGTATCACATAAACGTCCTCGAGGAGATTCCCATAAAGAAATGCTGTTTTGACAAATCTCATAGTCGCAGTATGCTGCAATTGCAAGTAGGATTCGGATGGATTTGGTCATAGCGACTGGTGAAAAGGATTTATCATAGTAAATACCATGAATATGTCTGAATCCTTTAGCCACCAATCGGCCCTTATAGGTAATCACTTTACCATCCATGTCGATCTTCTTCTTGAATACCCACTTGCACCCTATGGGTCGCGCCCCTTCGGGTGGTTCCACCAAAGTCCATACTTCGTTGGTATACATGGATTCCATCTCGGATCTCATGGCTTCTAGCCACTTCTGAGAGTCTGGCCCTTTTACGGCCTCTTCATAGGTAGTAAGCTCATCATCTATGTGCATTGTGTCACCGGAATAGGTCAAGAGAAGTCCATACCTCTCGGGTTCCTGGCGCACTCTACTAGATCTACGAAGCTCTTATGTTACCTGAACAGGCTGTTCCACAACTGCTTGTGGTTCATGTTCATGTTCCATAATCAATTCAGTGATTTGTGGTTCTTGAATCTCTTCAAGCTCTGCAGTCCTCCCACTTGCTTCTTTAGAGACAAATTCTCTTTCTAGAAACACGCCGGTCCGAGCAACAAACACTTTGTTCTCGGTTGGATTGTAGAAATAGTAACCCTTAGTTTCCTTAGGGTACCCGACAAATTTACACTTATCTGATTTTGGCCCTAGCTTGTCTGATTGTAAACATTTTACATAGACATCGCAGCCACAAACCCACATGAACGACAGTGTGGGACGCCTCCCACTTCACATCTCATGTGGTGTCTTCATGACTGATTTAGATGGAACACGGTTAATGGTCAAAGCTGCACTCAATAGAGCATGGCACCAAAATGATAATGGAAGATCAGTTTGACACATCATAGATCGAACCATATCCAATAGGGTTCGATTCCTCCTCTCAGAAACGCCATTCCATTGTTGCGTTCCGGGTGAAGTGAGTTGCGACACAATCCCACACTCTCTAAGATAGTCTTCAAACTCTTGGCTCAAGTATTCTCCTCCACGATCTGATCGTAGAGCCTTGATACTTTTTCCAAGTTGCTTCTATACTTCACTTTTGAATTCTTTGAACATTTCAAAGGATTCGGATTTGGCCTTCATAAGGTACAAAAATCCATATCTACTGTAATCATCAGTAAATGTAATGAAGTAGACATAACCACCCCTGGAAGGCGTGGCAATGGCCCAGACACATCAGTATGTATGAGCACCAATTGCTCACTAGTCTTCTCACCTTTCTTATTGAAATGGGACTTTGTCATTTTTTCCAATAAACAAGCCTCACATGTCTCATATGATTCAAAATCAAATTAGTCTAGTAGTTCATCCTTATGGAGTCTAGATACACGTTTCTCGTTTATATGGCCTAAACGACAGTGCCATAAGTAAGCATGATTTAAATCATTTATTTTAATCCTCTTGGTATTGTTGTTGTAGACAGGATTGCTTAGATCAAGGACATACTGTCCATTAAATAATTGCGCACTAAAATAGTGAATATTATTAAGATAAAAGGAACAACAATTATTCTTTATTGAAATAATAAAACCTTCCTTGTCGAAACAAGAAATAGAAATAATGTTTCCGCTCATAGCAGACACAAAATAGCAATTATTTATTTCTAAAACTAATCCTGAAGGCAGAGATAGCTCGCACACGCCCACGGCCAACGCAGCAACTTTTGCTCCATTCCCAATGCGCAGATATATCTCCCCTTTAGCCAATCTTCTACTTCTCTTTAGATCCTGCACATTTCGACAAATGTGAGATCCACATCCAGTATCTAATACCCATGATGTAGATACAGTTAAATTGACATCTATGGCAAAAATACCTAGTGGTGGTGGAATCACTATTCCAAGCCTCTTGTCCTCCAGATATATTGGGCATTTCCTCCTCCAGTGTCCAGGCTGACTGCAATAGTGACACTCACCTTTAGTCACACCTTTGGAAATCCCACCAATATGCTTAAAGGCAGGTTCCTTGGACTTGGCAACTGACTTGCCTTTGCCCTTAGAGGATGAGGCACACCTTTTGCCCTTTCATTTCTGCACCATCATAATGGCCTTGCCCTTACCCTTGTTGAAGCTTTGTTCATCTGTCCTCAACATATTGAGCAAGTATGGAAGTGGTTTCACGATCTCGTTCATGTTATAGTTCATGATGAACTGTCCATAACTCTCGGGCAACGATTGCAACACGAGATCGGTTGCCAACTCTTGGCCGACTGGGAACCCCAGTCGGCGAGATTCTCCAAGTACCTGATCATACGGAGTACATGGGGTCCCACCGGGTTCCCTTCTGCCAGATGACACTTGAACAATGCCTTAGAGACCTCATACCTCTCAACCCTTGCCTTCTCTTCGAAGAGCTGCTTCAGATGCTCGATCATATCGACAACATTCATGTTTTCGAGTTGCTTCTGAAGCTCAGAATTCATGGTGCATAGCATAAGGCAGGAACCATCATTAGCGTCATCAACACGCTTTTGATACGCCATTAGGGCTGCAGGGGTATTGTTCTCTGCACCTGCTGGAATTGCTCCTCTATTGCGTACAGTTTCTTCTCTTGCTTGAGAACGATTCTAAATTTTTTGTACCAATCAAGGAAGTTTGTTCCAGAGAGCTTGTCTTTCTCAAGGACAGAGCGTACGGAATGTTGGGAACTCGATGAGTTGTTTGCCATTTAGAATTCTACAAAAGGAAAATATGCAAGTTTTAGTATTTGTGAATTTTTGACTATATTCAATAATGGCTAGTTTATTAAATATAGTTCCCACTATTTTTCTACAGATTAATAACTCTCATGATATTAATGAGGAAAATATCCTTATATTTTCTAGTGGGCCAAAATCCATGTTTCATCTCCTTATGAGCTTGCTTTGGGAAGTCATCCATAATTTTGACTACTTTAGGTAGGAACAATTCCAATTGCATCTCTATGCAACTCTTGGTTCAATTGGAAAAATAACTCCTTATTTATCCATCCGTATGAATAAAACCAATTGATTGCCTCTAGGTTTTAATCATATTAATAGCCTAGTTGTGTTCAACCTCTTATTTAAACAGTTGCACATTACTTGATTGTGCCATCGCATTCCATCATTATGAACCAAGTCGCCATGCTTTGGCACGCGCGAACTTGATAAATAATGATGATAATGAGTGTTTAAATAACGAGAAGGCAAGAACACAATATTTGAATTTTGAGGGATTTTAAATTCAATTTTAATTGTTTTTGTTGATCCATATCAACTAATCTATCTATTTGAGTTTGGGCGCAACTCCAAATAATTGATCCGAATTGTCTAATTATCTTATTATCCTAATTGCATGCATCATTCATACACCAACCACAAAATAATAAGACAGTAAAATAAATAACCACAAAACAAAATAAAACGTGATGTGAATATGGCCTTTTCTAGACTAAGATAATTCCAAGCCAATGGAATTATCTATGAACCCTAAAAGCTAACACATCTCCATGCGTCTTCATCTTTTGGTCCATCCTTCATAGTCATGTGGAATGCTCCATGCTCCATCTTTTGTGGCTCCCTTGGCTTTGGGCTTCTATTCTTCAATCTTGGCTAACAATCTACTCTATCTAGCACTAGCTAACAACTTAAATAAAATAAATCTCACAAGTTGAGAAAAAAATGGCTCGCAAGATAAAATTCTAATTAATTATTCTAATTAATTGATCAGCTCACAGGCCGTAAAGCAAAACACAAAATTAAACAATCACATCAAACCACATCCTAAGGCCATATCCAATCACCATGCGATTTGCACATAAACAGTTAAAATCCAATTTTAACGCGCTTGGTCAATTTTAATTGATTTTAGGATTTTCTAGGGTTAGAACGGTCAATTGGGCCCAGCAATCAAATTGCATGGACCCAACAAGAGGACCGCAAAGGCCTTGGGCCGGTCGGCCCCTAGCCCATGCGGCTAGGCCGTGGGCTAGGGCTGCCCCAGCCCCTAGGTCGTCCCTTGCTTGGGCAGCAAGCAAGGAGGGGCGGTCCCCTAGGGGGGCCGAACCTCCTTTGGGAGTGGTTTCCAAAACAACTTCCTTCTTGGTGCCCAAGTTTGGTTGTTTCCTTGTATGAAAAGAACTCCTTATTTCCATAGGATGCCCTAACCCTAGATCTAAGATCCTAAAATTTCTCAAACTCACTAATTGATGCCTCCAATGCAAAAACTAGGTCTTGTTATGATTTATTATTGACAAATTGCATCATATGCTTGATTTGTCTTGTTTTATGCGATAAACAATAAATTTAAAGTGTAAAACTATTAAAACGTAACACATAAACCACGTTTATGCTCTACGACCTGTGGCTCTGATACCACTGTATGGTTTTGATCATGGATACGGAGAGGAAAAACAAATATAATCCATGCAATACACTCCAAGGATCACAGGGCAAGAGACATAACGATTGTAAGGGAAGAAATCAAGTTACACACCTTAGGGTTTCTCCTGTGATGACTTGTAACGTGAATTGAGTCACGTTTTCTATTGTTGATCCACGCCTAGAGTTGAAGTCTAGATCTTCCTTCTCCTTTGTGCTAGCCCGTAATGGAAGAAGAGGAAGAAGAAATCACACAACGCGAGGAAACAAGGAGGGGCGGCCTCCTTGTTTGGGCCGACGGGATGGGGCGGCGGCAAGGGGGCGGACGGGTCCCTCTTGATTGCTTGCTCTCTCCTTTTTTTCTCTCCCTCTCAAGTTATGAACTAAAGGCTCATAAGTCTGGGAAGGAAGGAAGGAGCATCATTTATATAGTCCAACAAATCCTTGCCTACTACCTAAAGGAACCATTCTAGTCCTACTAGAATTCGGTTTAGTCTCTTCCTTGCAAATTAGTCCTACTAAGTTTGCAAGGTGTTGCAAAGTGATCCTTCTGAATAATTAATCCTGTTAATTAATTCCCAAATCTAGTTCAACTCTATATAGCGTGTGACCCCATAGGTTCTATCTAGTTGGTAGCAACAATTTGCTAATATGGAGCGGTTTCTAGTAAAACATCGATTCTAGCCAACTAATAGAATAGTCATACGGATTGAACACGAGACATACAAGTCACACACGTATATCCAATCCATAGTTTCTCGATCCATGATAATAGCCTTATTCGTGCAAATAACATCAATATCCTATATTGATTTATTTGAGTCTGGCCAGACATAATATAAGCACTACCCCTCCAGTGGCCAAGGATATGTTCTCCCGTTATGTGGGAGGGACAAATTCTATCTACGTCCACTGCGATCTCTAAGCTTGCTTCTTATTGTATCTGTAACACGTCTTTATAACTACCCAATTACGGTGTAGTGTTTAACGCTACCAAAATCACAATAATCCACAACTAGAATATCTAGCGACTTCAAGTCTAAGGATGACAATACCATTGCACCACAAGAACCACTTGTGACTTAACATAACTCGAAGATGGGTCAATCCAGTGTGCCATTACCCTTAATGCACACACATGTATTGGATCATGATATCTCCATATCAATCCAACCACATACTAGTCTATAGATGATTGTCCCATTAATCATTATACTGGACTAGGGATATTTAAGATAAACAACACAATTGTAAATCTAAGGACTTCATTATATTAAATATCCAATAAATAATACAATGAATGTTCTAGCCAAAATAAATTCATACGAAACTAGATTGCCTCTAGGGCATTTATTCCAACAGAAATATGTATGGATTCCGTCAGATGTGATTATGCAATGAAGCGAAAACACGATGTGTATGACGGTGTGTATGGGGGCCTCAAAATGACTCCTTCTGTTTGATAGATAACAGCAATTGCATCTGTCCAAAAAAAAGGTGTGTATCAATCCCATGGAACTTTGGCTTTCTCCCTGGAGTTTAGCATCGAACTTCTCTCCTTCAACTCTTTGTTCAGCATATCTGAAGTGTTCTTCAATTTCAGCAACTTCTGTTTCAACTTTGTCTTTCTAAAAATCACACATGCCAACGGGGGATAACACAGATTTTACCTTAGAAGAAGAAACTTGAAATAAGTTAAAGATAAAAAAATCCTCTCCGGTGCAAGGAAAATATTTTCAGCAGGATGAAGAGCGTTTTCGGCTGCTCAGAAACTACTGGAAAATACCGTGTCCCCTACAATGGAAAGGGAATATTATTTACTACTATATGCGCAGCCACAATCGCTCTTAATCCTGCTGAAAATCGTTTCCTTGCACCGGAGAGTATTGTTTTAACTTGAACTTATTCCCAATTCATCATCGTCTAAGATAAAATCCGTGTTATCCCCCGTTGGCATGCGTGATTTGTAGAACGAAAAAAGTTGAACCACAATATGCTGAAATTTAAAAACACTGCAGATAAGCTGAACAAAGAGTTGAAATTGAGAAGTTTGACGCTAAACTACAGGAGAAAGCCAAAGTTCCATGGAATTAAAGGACTACCACTCAAGATAAATCCACTATTTTTATAAGGAGGAGAAGAAGACTTGTTTTAATTACTGACGCTACATGGGTATTTAAAGGTCTCATGCATCTAATACCTTTATGACTTTTCATCCTCGCACTTACTACTGGTAGTCTGGTACTACATTAACTTGCATCTCTCACCAAGCTCATTTACTAGGTTCAAGTCCCACAACTAGATAAGCTATGGCACTTGAAAAGCTGCATCATTTTCACAATATTATAGATCAGCTTTTACTCTACAATAACATGAAAAAATTTAATAAAGTTGCATCTTTGCTATCCAAATCACTAAGTCAAAGTGACCCAGTGAATAGTGTAAAAATGTGAAATGTACATTTTTTCTAAAATAAAAATAAAATTAATAAAAACTATTCATTCAAAAAAATATAAATGTGTTCTCCAATAAAAAATATGAACGGATATTCAAACTCGTCCCTATGTTCTCCTACTAATTCTCCTCTTGTTTACTCAAATACAACAATAAAAAAAAGTATCAAAAAAATTAAGAACGGACACTCCCCCTCTCCTAATTTTCATCATCCTATTTACTACTACAATTTTACCTTTTCAACTATCATCATCTGTATTTTTTCCTTTCATGTCTCTTAATTTTTCCTCATTTGAATAAATCGAGAGTTTATGTCTGTTGCATCTATTCGTGATGAGTTGTCACGATCTCAACAAAAAAGCTGCTCAAGTGCTATAGGAAAATTGCGATAGAGAATCCAAACTGATCATGTTGTTAGGGTTTTCCTAACGTGATAGTGATTCGAGACACTATCAAGTCTCCACAGTCCACACACACAAATACTCGGATTTTACCCCAACACACAAACTTTGAATATTCTTCTTGATTGATTGATTGCTAAACTAATTAAACTATAATGTTTAAAAAGAAAAAAAACTAACCCTAACTAGACAATTTGACCTAACGGGCTCGGCGTGGTCTACTGACTAATTAATAATGACATAATTAAACTAATAAAATAAATAAACTAACTAACTAAAAAGTAAGTCAATAAATAACACTACTAAATAAAGATAACGAAGATACGGTCGATCTGTATCAGAGTGTGAGACTTGCTTTGAAGAGATCATGGTGCGTGTAAAAACGGTTTGGCTGTGGAGGGGTTCGGGGGTATAAATTGGAGAAATGGGGGAAAGTGGTGGTTAATGGGAGAAGTGGTGGTACTGAATGTTAAACAATGATAGAGGGTGGTTAAGATGGGTATTTCAACAGACAGTCAAAATTTGATGATTGTATTTCTAAAAACAAAAAGAAAAAGAACTAATGATTGTTAGAGAAAAGGTCGGATCTCCAAAATAAAATATAGTAATATCACAAGTCCGATAGACATTACCCACAAACTAGTGGCTCATCTATTTTGAGGGAAACAGTGATAGCAAAAATTACTAGCAAAAATTGCACACACATGTACATAAGGGTTTTCACCCAACACATGTAATTTTTTTCTTCGTTGATGGAAAAACGGAGCAAAGTAGCAAACATGGTGTTTTGTAGTTACGCTAAAAGATTGAAAGACACTACCTTCCCCTCTATTTCAAAAATAAAAGTAGCTGCCCTCCCCCTAAAAATACTTTAATAGTATAAACGGACGAAATAATTACGACTACAACTTAACATAATCCTTGAGTTACTTGGGAAAACGCCGGACTCTTGCCGCACGTCGTTCAACCGTGTTACTAAGCGGATATGTATTCGTAAGAAACACTTGATCAAATACTTTAATTGCTTTGAACCGGCCACTTTCAAAGCATTTTACGAGCCCTACGCAATACTTCTTACCCGAATACTACCAAAAGCTGCACAGAAGATTCTGAGACTTCGGACCTCCCGTGAAAACCTTTGACACGAGATGGTAAGAAAAATATTCAGCCAAATGAGCAAATTCCATTTTAGCATCTTCTTTTACCTTCCCTACACCTACATATTGATATTCCCTATCATGGTATACAATATTCACGGCACTTAGCCAGTATGGACTTCTTAGACAATTCCCTTTCGCATTCAGTTGGGACAAGCCCTGTCTCATCCTGACTCCAACGCAGACTCCCCTTGCAACCCAGTTCATTAGCACTCTGACAATGGTGAGCATCACAATAATCTCATCATTGAAATTACGCATACAAACCCTCTCAGACGCCTTCGGTGCAAAGATCCGAAAGTAGTATTTTATGTTCTTAAACATAGAAATAAAGTCATCCAAGTTTCATCGATACAAGAATAACCTTACGAGTCGAGTGTGACACAAACTCCCTCCAGACTGATGGCTAGTACTTGACTGGTTATCCATAAAGTAAGCTAAGAATGAAACTGAACGATCTTGCTCAGCTATCTGTGTTTGGTTTGCCTTTATTAATATATTCTTCTATTTCGATAAAGTCATCCTTCGGTAACAACTTCGACAACTGAAATGATGATACCAATATTAACTTCATAATTTAACTAAAGAGCACTTTGAAAAATATAACCCGAAGGAGGCGCGCCTGCGAGCTTCAAGCCGCCCGCTGCCCCCGCCCCTTTCACCTCTGTTAAGCGCCTCACCCACCGTTGGAGAAACTAATCAGGGGGCGCGGGTGAGCCATCCACCACGGCTGCGGATGGTCTCATTTACCTTCCCTACACATACATGAACATAAAGGTCTGCCTAATATCGATATCCCATGTCATGGTGTAAAAAGTTCTCGGCACTTAGCCAGTATTTACTTCAAAGACAATTTCACAATTCCCTTTCGAATTCAACTAGGACAAGCCTGGTCTCATCCTGACTTCAAAATGGAACAAAAAAAAGAAACAAAAAATACTGAAATAGCATAGCTTCGGAAACACCGAATGGACCTGTCGAGCGAGCAAAAGAGCTTCAACGCCACAGACTAAACCATCCACAATTGTGGTGGAAACCTCAACCCAACCCTTCAGTAGCAACTCCAAAAGTAGGGGTGGGATTAGACTTAAGGTGAAATACTCCCCAAATTACACAAACTGTTAAGATTTGGACGAAAACAAGAGTAGTCAACTTTGAAAAATCATAAGCAAATAGCTAGAAAGAGAAACATGTTGATTCAACTTCGAGAATGCTACTAAAAACTTCGATATTTTTGTTGGAGTCTAGTTTCTAGGAAATATAATTATGAGGTCGGAGAACATTTTATCATTTCTTACACAAAAAGTAGTTTGGAGCTTGGCAACAAAAGCATGAGATATATGAAAGAACGAGTGCTTAATAACAAGTACAAGCCATTATTCTACCATGAGAAGTTGGCTTGAAGTCATTAGAGACATGCACCGGAGATACTCAAGAGCTTCAAAGTGAGTACTTGAAATGAAACTAGAGAGACGATTTACCTAGCTCCAAGCTTGGTTGAGATGAAGAACAGCAAGAACGCTTACAGAGAAACTTGAGAGAGTTGAAGAGAATGACCAGCCAAGATATGATATTTTAAATACTTTTTTTTTTAGAATAATCTAATGTTTAATTAGTATTGGTAGTAAGGACTTGTTCACAAGGGGGTGAAATAATTAATGTTTATCTATAACCTAGAAAAGCTGAAACGTCCAGGAGAGTTTTTCCAATCTACGAAAGTTGAAACGTTCAAGATGGTTGATTATTTGTCTTTTGAAATTGATCCATTTTAATAAAGACTAGAGTACTACCCGTGCCGTCAGGGCACTATCAATCAAATAAAACATGTTACTAAATTTTTTAAGCTTCTGCTATAATTTATATTTTATTAATTTTTATTTTCGAAAACTAAATTGACAGCAATTTAAGTAGAGAAAAAACTTATATCGGCATTAGTGGGGTTCAAAAATTCTGGGAGCATTCAAAATCATATTCTTATGCCTTATCAAATATTTTCATCATCTGATTGTATTATTTTACTCTCGTATGGGACACTTCATCAAGTGCTTTCTTATCTCAGAGACGCACAACTCCTCTCATCGATACTATGTTGATATTAGCAATAATGTTATATGAAGGGGCTCATTTGTAATTAGTATGAAGTAGTACCTCCCGAAAAGAGAAATATTTTTTTGCTCTAGAGCAAATGATGTGGCCTTACGACATGTTACTGATGGGGTCCCGTAATGTACGACTATTGATTTTTCTCTTTGAGAAAGCAATAATTACTGGCAAAGATGAGGTGTTATTTGTTGGAGGCTTGGAGCCATAATTTTAAAACCGGACCAGACCGGGGATGCAAGGAACCGGTCAAAACCGGTCAAAAAAATAATATCCTGCGTATAGAACGCGTGCTTGCGAAATCCAAACAGCCTAGGTTTGTTCATTTTTATATTTGGTTATAAAGATGGGACATTAATGTTTTGAGACATTATGAGAAATCCAAACAGCCCCAAAATATATTTGTTATAGAAATGTTTTGGGGCAAATGCGAAACTTCTAATGTTCCAATAAAAAATGGAAAACTTATTTGTTTTGAAGTCAGGGCATATGCCCACATTTTTTAAGTGTTCCATCAATTTTAGACCACATAAAATATGGAGTACTATCAACAAAGTTTTAATGTCAATAATGTACTATAATTTATGTTTCAAAACCTCAAAAAAGTTCACCACTAAAATAAAATAGCAACTCGTTGTATTTCTTCCGAATTTATTTTGATATTAGTTTGGTAGTTCCCTAAGGGCATTGGTTGTCATCTACTTTGTCTGTTAAAACACTAAAAATATAGCGCCTTCACACTTTTAGAGTACAGTATTATGGATGAAGTTAATTTTTGTGTACAACTACCAAGCTTTGCATTTCTTAATCATAGTCAAGCACAAACTTAGTTACTCCTTTAATCAATCAACCTGGTTGTTTTAATCAAATATGAGATAAGATTGTTTTTTTTTCCTGAACTAGTAATGGTCACGTGCGTTGCACGTGGGTTCAATATTCTTGGAATACGAATTAGTTTTTGCAGATGTTAAAAATATTTGACATTATTATACGCAGAAGAGTTTATATGTGTAGTTGTAATGACTGATGGAATACTCTATGACAAGATTCTTCGATTTGTCAATTGTGTTCATTTGAAATTGACTTTGGGCATTCCATTTGCGATAATCCAGCATGTTGGGTCAGTGTAAACGGTTATGTATTAATTGTCTCCTATTGTAACTGTGTGCTGTATTAGTTTGTCAAGTCGATTAGTTGTTTCATAGCTCATGAATGGTTTCCATCATGGAGTGTACTAAAACATAAAACATAGTCATGTGGACGGGCGTCTATGCGTGTACAATCTTTTCAGTGGTAAATGTAGTTTTTCTTTTCTTGTCACGAATGTAGTATCCGTCTTGTCGCATATTTAAAATTCATAAAACGTTGGTGAAAACTACTCCATGGGTTAGGTGTTGGTAGCACGCACCTTTCTCATAAAGTCACATATGTACTTGTAGACCGATCCATCAATTTTTGGAAAGCGAAAATTGACAAAATAAAGGAATTATGCAACCATATAAATTATATAGAGCATTGTCAATCCGTCATAATCTTAAGATACTATATGGTATCATAAAATTGTAAGATACTATATTTGTTTCGACAAATCAAGGTTCTAATACTTTGGAGCTTCCAAAAATGAATTGAGAGAGGTGTGTTAGTCAGAAGGATGCGTTGAAGAGATTCACTTTTATGCAATCACGTCGTTTGTTGTCACTGTTTGGATGGAATATTGAAAAGAGTGAAACAAGAGATATTTTTTTATTTAAGTTGTGGACATAAAACATGAAAAGTCCATATTTTGCAAACATGAAAACCGCAACCAAATTCTGCAATGTAATGTAATTCCCACTTCATTGAACCCCGTGGTAATCTCTTATTCGTGAAGCAATCATCATCTTTAGCGTTGATAGCGCTTAAACAGATAGTTGAATGTTTCGCTAGTATCCGTAAGTGTCCCTTCCGTTTCGCAACGCCGACGATAGTTGGGATAACGTCGCTACATTAATAATGCGGTTCAATGGATATAGTCAGATGTAATAGGGCATAAATAAGAGGACTTTTTATCAGTGCAAATAAGCAACTTACATTGCTCTTTTGTTTTCCTTTTGACCTTCCCTTTTGAGAATGTTTTGATGCCAACCAACTTCTCCTCTAGGAAATAACAATGGGTATTGCAATGGGTCATAACAACCATGATAGTGGCGAACTCGGTGCACTTGACCTGAAGTCGAACGGACTATTATATCTCTTTCATGACGAGCACAAAGGTTATTTCCTTCAATCCAGATCCCTGCTACCTGATCAGCTGATGGAGCATTATATACTCGCTGATCCAACATTACATCACTCCTTATATGAATAATGTAGTCATCCACTAAATAAGGTTCAATGGTTCTAAGAACCTGAGCATACGGATTTACTGAAAGGATTTCCATCAATTTCCCTACCAAACTTTCACTGAGAGCAGCATCACGTAACACAGTCATCCTGTTTTGCACTTCAATATCTGTATCATAAAAATACATCTGAAAATAACAAGGACCGTCATCAGATGGAGCAGCAGAAGGAAGATTGTGGTATATTTGTCCCTGCGCCCGGAATGTGTAAACTCCATTCTTTGATGTAGCAAGTTCTTTGTCGAAATTAACGCCAAATGAAGTGAACGCAAATATGCTATTGTAAGCACGAATTTTCTGTCGAAACGTCCGGCATTCATCACTCTGGCTTGTGAATAATGTCCATAAAACCTCATGAACATCAGGGCTAGCAAGAACGACATCACCGGCGCTGCAACAAAAGGTTGGAGGTTCAAACTCCAGTCTTTCAGCTTGACAAATGGAGCATGAACTAACTCGTTTCAGCTCGTGCAACTTTGATAACTCATGTTCGGAAAAAGTTGGACCTGTGTTCATTCAAACATTATCCGTTCATATATAATCAATTTTGCACAGGTAATAATGTAACTACACACTATGTACCTTTTGTTTTCAATGGTAGAATACGTGGAACTTCTGCGTGGAACTTCTGCCTGAGGTTGAATTTCTGGCCTGCCTGAATTCTGCGACACTTCTTTAAGAAGTTTTCGTCTTTTCCTTGTATTTTCTACCTTCTTTTTCATTAAGTCAGGTCTCTCTTTAGATGATAGTCCAGCATACCATTTTCTTTGAGAAACCACACTTGTCGATCTTCCATCTGAGTAACGAAATATTATCCAACAGAAAATATAAATTTATAAATTTATAGCTATGAGAACCAATGTTGGACTTATCTGATACAAAAGTTTACCATTGTAATTTAGCTGCATTTAATCTTTAGCAAATGGCCATATGAATTAATGAAAGTATAATACATATGCAAAGGCTTACCCATTTAGTAGTCCAACAACAGACGGGGTGCGAGTAAAAGCACCAAAGATTCAGTATTACGAGGACGCAAAACCTGCAAGTTATGTACAAAATTGTAATAATAACGTATATTTGGGATCCATAAGAGTTATCGGAACTGTTGTAAAAACAAGTACAGAAGGAAGAAGTGAAAAAGGAGACACTCGCTACATTCTACGGAATCACTTAAGTACACGACATGCAATGAAATGAAAAGGTAGATCAAAGCTGGGAGATAATTGTTGTCAGGACTCAGACAATTTGAATATTTTGCAATCATTGTCGGTCAAGCAGAAAACCATCATTTTTGTGAACTTAAAATGCAATACAAGGCCTATTAGAGGAAAACATGCGTCATTATATACGTTATCTACTTTGTACTTGTTCAGAGGAGAACATGAAGCTATCTTTTTTGTCCTGGAATAAAAAAGCAATAAATTATAAATTCATAATGGCACCACAACAATAATTTTATTGGCACTGTCGAACTTATAAACAGACATTCATCAATAACTAAGCCTCTATTGTGAAAATAAAATATTTTTCATCATAGCACATGTTCAGAAGGATCAAGCTAGGACCAAGTGTTTGCATCCACAAAGCAATGAACGTGATCCAAGTAGAGAATCAGAAAAGAATGTATGAATATGTAGGGAGATTAAGTACCCTCTTTGATCAAATGGTTGCAGCCAGAAACCGTCCTAGTAAAAAGTCGAGTTCTGAAATAAAACCATCGATATAATTATTGAAACAATCGCTTAGGATATCATTACTTTCTACTTCGTAACTAAGAAAACACATCCATAGAGAGAGAAGGGACTGTCAACCCACCGTAGAGGAATGGGGATAAACGACCGTGAGAGATAAAAGTCGCCTAGATGACTACACAACGTCAGAAAACAAACCTGACCTCGTCCCTGTGATGAGTAAACAGTTTGGTCCATTTGGGGTATTTTTATGATAATTTTGTACATTTTATCAAGATTAGATATACTTAACAATGGATTATTAAACTCATTTCCAACATAGTGATTTAGTAGTAAATGAAACCATGAAGATAGAAAATGATTCTTCGTATACACGAAGGGGAAGTTTAACCAGATTACATTCGATATGGACTTCCATCCAATAGACACATCCAACAAGAGCTTACCATTCCATTGGGGTTTGAAGGCTATCTCCCTTGTCAGCAAGAATGGTGTGTATTTAATTGTGATCATGGCTAAAGCATAACCTGCAGATATCAATGTGTGCGTTAATTCCTAATACCAAGGAGGGAATAAGAACCAACCAATAAATGAAGATAAAATATTCATTGGCTAAAATAACTGATGCATAACATTCAATCACAAACAAGCTGAGATTCGTGAAAAAATGAAACATCCAATATAAATTTCAGGAACTGTGTCCATAGCAAACCACCTCTGACACCCAAGTAAGAAACAAACGACATGCTCCAAGGAACAAAAAAGCCCATTGGAAGAGAAAGACTTGAACCAAGTCACATTCTACTTTCCAACAGCATAGGAAACTCAATAGACCATATGATGCCAAATCACGGAACCACAAAAATAGGAGACGAAACAAAGAAATAGAACAAAGTAACGAAAAATACAAAAGAACATGAAATAAGATCTATAACATGGGGGAGTAGCTCCAAGCAAGTTAAGGAACATCAATTGCAGTGGTCCGAAAGGCGAGAAGGAGCAGTATTTTCCGTTGGCAAAACAGAAGCGACTTATGGCTCTAAATGGTGATAATAGATTCCAAAATTGTTGCATGAAAATTTCTATGAAAACAATTTATTACAGCTCATATGACCTCACTGAAAACAAAAACCTCATATTACCTTGTGTTGCTAAACAAAACTAACAAAACTATAATTATACTCCAACATAAATTAAGTGTGTATGACAAGGTGTATGTTCAAAATTAAGAAGTAGAAAATTGTAAAATAATGTTTATTATGATAACAATCTCTTAGAGAAATCATATGATATCGATAGTAACAATAAATTTATATCAATCACGATGAAAACGGGATAGCTGAAGCCCCTTAAGATATGAAATATAGTCCCCAGGTCCTATGTTCCTCTCTATGAGTTCTTCTTCACGTTTTCTTAAATTCACTACCCATTAATACAAATGTCCATCTAAAATACTGAACTAAGACTTTACAGAGTGATGGATGACCTCTACCAATGAATTATTACCAAACATAGTTGTCACTACCCAAGCACGCTCCCTTGACATGTCAATTTTTCCTAGGTCCTAGTTTGTTCACGATAAAAGCCATTCGTTATAAGCCTTGATAATTCATAGTTTATCTTCCCCATAGGAATTACAACAATCCATAGCCATATCACTACAGCAGCCGTTAGTTGCCAAATCATATTAAGTTTACTTCTCTGACACTCCGTGACTATCAAGGCTACACTTGTGGTACATTATCATTGAATAGAACTTTCAATACCTTCTATAGTTCATTCCAAACAAAGAAAACATCAAAATAAACCACAATGAAACCTTTTGAGTCACCAAATACCTCAAGAAAATAGATATTCACTAAATCAACCGCCAATACGAACAACAAATTTTCTAGAAACACACAACACGGTGAAATTTTAGAGAAGAATGACCACAATCAATGGAATTATCAGAAAATTGATGTTTAAATCAAAATAACATCCCAATCGGAGAGACGAAAGAATTGAGCAAATAAAAGAATAGAAAAACCATGATATAGCATATGCGAATATGCAAAGACAATCAAAAATTCTCAAAAATTAATGTTCACAAAATCAAAACCCCATCCAAGAAAAGAAAGAAAATAAGGTAATTTCCTAGGAATGCACAGGTGCAGATAAGGCTACTGATCCGAGTCCACGGGCTTTCACTTGATACTTCAAAAAAAGATCAATTAGGAAACAAAGAAGGAAACGAAGGAACTGAGAATGGAGTAATTGAACAGTAAAAACCATATGAAGAGTCGCTGCTGCAGACATAATGGAGAAAATAATACGTTACAAAGGAAGTGGTTAATATTTTTAACGATACGAAAAAGAGTATTGTAAATGTTGGACATGTCATAACAGTTAGCCATTAGGAAAAGGGATGTTTTAGTTAAGGGTATTTCTAGCAGTCAAAAATGTAAGAAACGAGATAAAACAAACCAGGTTGTTAAGCACTTTGTCTAAAAAAATCAAACTAAATATATCCAGCCTCAAAATCCTATTATCCTATAGGCTTTCCAGTTCTATAATAAGACTACTAATAATTCAGCAATAGCAAAAGCTTAATCTCGAAGAACAAAGAACCTACACAATTGCAGAAAATGATAGTTCCAGAGCCTATGCAAATAACTTTATGTTGATGCATTGGTGAAATCGGCAAATATACTGCAAAAACAGAGGCGATCGAATTGCAGTTACGGGCAGAAGTTGACAACTACTTGGAGAATAAAATAAAGATCAGATGGTATCTAATGCCTAAAAATTAAAGCTGATGGGGAAGCATTAAGTAAAGCAATGAACTTTTTATCCAACTGACTTGACTGATTTTAAGAAGGGAGAAGCAAATGAAGCTTCGCATACCATGTTGACATCTTACTGACTACTTTAGTGGTCTTCTCATGAGATCTATAGTGATTGCTCAGGGGCTTGTTAGAGTCTGAATCAAATTCTGAATATGAGAGACTTGCTTCAATCTATCTGATGGGTTTCGTCTTTGCTGCTTGGAAGCGTCGTTTATGATATCTTGGAAGGGATATTGCCAACGCAAACGAAGTCTGATCAGCAAAACATTAACGTTAGACCTTAAAACATAAGTTTGAAATCTACATATCATCAATAAACAATTGAGGAACGAAATAGAGAAACATAAAAGCAATTTAAAGTCCACGATCTCTTTCAGGGGTAGGACGTTTGAACCATACTTTGCTGTTCGAATCAGATTTTGAGGACAGATTTTCGGTGTAAAAGGATTGAAGCAGGCAGAAAATTATGGTCTTTCTCAAGGGATTAAAAGAGTAAAGGGAATTTAGTGGATTCCATTGGCTTTGTTGACAATGAATCACTTCTGACTCGCTGCAATGTTAATGTAGCGTGACTGAACGGTGTAGTGGTACTTCACCCAGGGAATTACTTGATAGGCACGGTGGTATTTTAGTCCATCTTAAGGTATTATGAACAAATCAAGCTTAGGAAAAGTCCAGGAATTAGTGCTTAGAATTGAAGTCGAACTGATTTCGACACAAAAATTCACCATAGACAGACAAAGGTAGAATTATCAGTAGGGATATGCAACTTGCAGATTAGGTTGAGGATCCTAAACCTAAGATTTTGGTATCAACACTGGATCATTGATCTATGAGTTATACATGCATATCTACAAGTGAAAGATAGGTGGGCTATAGAAGAAAACCTGCTTTAGGAGCAAATCCATGAACTCTGGTTCTCTGGTTTTGAGAGAGTTTTGCTTGGTTTTGCTTTGGGGTCTTTGAGCTATTCAATGAAATTATTTGTGCTTAATGAAATCAGACCCCGGTAAATCATCTCTAATGGTACCAATCTTTCAAATAACAAGATTGAAACGGTTTAACAACTTTGATATGTGAAACTGGAAACCAAATAAGACTTCAAACTACTTTAGTTGAACAGCAATAGCCAATTGCAAATCGGAACTGTTAAAAAAACAAGAATTGAATGTGAAACTGGAAACCAAATAAGACCAACTCATGGATTGTGATTTTCTAACAATGTTGAACAAAAATTTCTGAAGCTTACGATTTGATTAGGAGGAATTTGAATCCAACATACCTTCCCTGAGCTCTGTGATTTCACCTTCGCTCGCAACTCCAATGGGGTACCGGAGAAGATGACCTAGCAAATCACGCTTATCAGCGACGTGATTCACCTTCCTGACACACTCAACATCAACGAACCGCAGAGGGATGGGGATAATCGACCGTGAGAGAGAGAAGTTGCCTAGGGTTCGAAGAGCTGAAGTCCGTGTGATGGTTAAACACCGTGAGGAAACAAAGAGCTGACATGTCAAGGGGTTTCTGTTCGGAAGAGTAATCAGTTTAGTTTATTTGGGGTAACTTTGTAATAATATTGTTTATGAGAGGTTTATTTAGAATAACTCATCTTAGGAATCATTACTCATTCATTCACTCTTTTAACATAGTAAAGATTAAAACATCGATTTTGGGTGTCACATGATATCCTACATAAAATAGGTAGAGAATCCTCGCGAGGTTTAAGCAACACTAAAGTTATTTTTTTCCCCACTCTTAAAATGTTGCTTTCCAGGAATCTGGATCTCGACTGATCCGGTGAAATGAATCCACCATATCCGGAAATCTCCAGACATAAAGAAACATCGTAAAATGATGTGGCTTTTAATTTTTCTTTTTTCGAGGGAAGCTTTTAATTTGTCTGTTGAAAAACAAAAGTAACAACAATAACAAATGGGCAATGATTCTTACAAAGCAAGAATTTATTCTTACAAAGCCACTAATTGAAATTTTATCTAAATGACATAATTAACCCTGCATTGAGAATCACAACACTGCTACTTTGTTATCATAATTTCTACGGTTGTTGTGATTCCATTGTTGCTTTGTTCTCTCTCTAGACCATCATATTTTCTCTCACTCTCCCTCCCTTCTTCTCGCAACACATGCTTACTTCAATTTTTTCTTTATTACATACTAGGATTTCAATGTTGGTCAAATAATGAACAACCTATGAAAATTAAGCCAAATCAAAATCCATGGATCACAAATTCATAAGGATTGTGCCTAAAGTTTGCCGCTGCAAGTTTTTGACCAAGGGGTTAGTGAGCCTCACCCAGACTCTATTTATAGCGAAACTTGAGCATCTTGAACTTGTACATGATAGTTTGAAAGCTGATTATAAATTGAAAATAAGAAGTTTAAAGTAACTACAGTACTAGATCCGACCAAGTACATCGAAAATTTGTATTTGAATATTTAAAATCGATTACAAATACAAATTGTACAATTTAGACAGTACTGTAGTTATTCTCTCGGTATTCCAACTCCGAACGATAGCCTACTAGTAGTAGATCCGAGTCCGGCCAGCTTAAAGTAACTACAATACTTCAAGAAAATTTGTATTGGACTGAATTTTGAATTGATACAAAAGAAAAAATAGTAGTGAGAGCTTGACCTCCACAGATGAGCACACTGCACACACTACAATAGAGAGAAAGTTCAAACCTCCATGGATTAACATATGTTAATCACCACGAATCGACAGCTTCTGATGAGGAAAAATCTTTATATACTAACTCAAATACTGGAAGAGGTTCTTCCTCAAACAAAAATGATGGCAGGACAAAATTTGATTAGAGGAGTTTTTGTGTTGAAGAGAGAGAAATATAATTGTGCACCACAAATATTAATGGGCAAGAATTCAAAGATATATGAGCACATACTTCAACAATTACAATTATGACAGGGTTAATTTTGTCATTTAAGTCAAAGTTGTGGTTAGTGGCTTTGTAAGGAGCAAATCTTGCTCTGTAAGAATCAATTCCCTAACAAATATATAGAGATGAAGACGTTGAGTAAACGTTTGATTTCCACACAACCTTACACCCTAATAAGGGAATGGGGCACGTGGCTGAGGCATGACAGGGTTGTCTGCCCGCTATGCCCCGAGCTCGGCAAGCTTCTCCTTTCTCTTTGTCCCTTCAGTCTCATACGAGGGAACATTCTTCTTGAATTCTTCGTAGGCTGACTTCTTTGCTTCATAATCGCGTACATGCGGAGAGGTCGTGCGGTCTAATCCAAACAGGCGCCCCAAAATCTAGCTGCCCTGAAAGCCCTGCGGCTATAAGTCTGCGACCTAGAACTAAAATGAGCCCCTGGAATCACTTCATATCATTGGATAACCAACACCATATATTTAATGAGAACAAGAAAACAAAACCAAAAGGAAATAATAGGCTTACCACCAACCATCCCCTTCAGGTCCCGCAGCTGATGCACCACCGGTTGCAGTTATGGACAAGGAAGAGCAACATGATAATTCTCCAAGAAAAGAAGCTGCTGCGAACGATGAAGCTCCGATGCGGCGAACAAGTTCCCTAAATGTTTACGGAACTTGTTCGCCGCACCTGACCTCCCTCGTTTGCAGCAGCTTCTTCTCTTGGAGAATCATCAAGCTGACCTTCCTTGTCCATAACACTGCACCCTCAGCAGCTAAACATATGAACTTTTTCAGCCAATTCCTTGAGTGAAAATCAAGTATTTGATTATTTCAAGGCTGTACCTGAGACTTGGACACGCAAGGCTTACAAGGCAGCTGGCTGTTAGAGTGCGTAACTGAACTAGAGGACCAGCCGCTACGGATGTACGCGATTATGAAGCGAAGAAGCAAGCGTACGAAGAAGTCAAGAAGAAGGTTGCCTCGAATGAGACTGAAGAGACAAAAAAGGAGTAGCTTGCCAAGCTCGGCGCGGAGTTGGCCGACAACCCTGTCTTGCATCAGCGACCAACTCCTTTCCCTTATTAGGGTTTTCATGTAATGTTGAGTGAAAATCAAGTGTCATGTTACGTACCGGGGTACCACTTATATGACCCAAGCGCGTGAACAACAAGTACTACTACTATCTACTTCTCGGGACTGTATAAATTCAATGAATGCGGCTACGTTTCAACATTTTCATTAACTATAGGATTACCCGTGCCCTTAGGGCACTAGCAAACTAATATGAAAAAATTAGAAAAAAATTGCAAGAGTTTTTCTTATATTTTTGGAGCACCCGTTGGGATTATATTTTTTCATTTTTTTCTATTTTTCATAATAACATTAATATTAGAAAGCGTTTATTTTTTTTGAGAAATAACCTAAGTAGTAGAGAAAAAAACCTACCACAATTGTTTTGTGGATTTTTATTTGTGGGAACTCTACTTTCTAAATAAGATGGTGGAAAATTTCCAAAATTATGGTTCCATTCCCAACTTCCAACACTTTTTCCACTATCAATTGTTGCTCATAGAAATTTAATGTGATTCATAATTTAATGTTTCTAAATTGGTTGAAGAATTTTTGTGGTCCCAATTTTCTAATAGTGGTATCATGAAATTTCTGTCAAACAATTTTTCAAAAACATTTCATTGAAAAGAATATTGTATTCAGCATTCTAAAACACGCGTAAACTATCTCTTAATCTTAATGCATTCCATCGTTGCGTCTTAATACTCTATTTGTAGCATATCCTAATAGTTACTTGGTTCCCAAACAGATACCTTACCCAAACCTAAGATGCTTGACAAGGTCACTCGAATACAAAGCGACTTACCCACTTAATTAATTCAATTTATGTTCATGATTAAGGTTTATTTTAAGCGTTTTCTTTTTAATCATTCACCAGACTTCTTCCTGACAACACAAATATCCACAAATAATATAGTTCTATACCATATTGGTTTATACCATACAAGGCTCATACCAATCCTCTATCGCATTTTCTGGACTACTCGAGTAGCAAAGCCATTTAAGAACTATTTTCCCTATTCATTATTCTTTCCTTCCTCCAGAAACATGCACTTTTCCTGTTATGCAAAGTAAAGAAACTAGCTATGAATCTCATGCAGAGATCCCTATAACAAAGTAAAGAAACTAGCTATGAATCTCACGCTGAGATCCCAACTATGTAGGCCTATTTAGCCCCAGCATGCACACATAGCACTCTCGTTAATGCTCACCCCAACCAACCTATTCCGATTTTAGTTTTGCTTCCTATCAACTTTTAATTCTGAAAACCCTATCCACCTATTAGTTTAGTTTCTAATTCTTTCTTTTCACAGAACCAGGCTCTGATACCATCTGTAACACCCCCATTCTAGAGTGCTGGAGAACTATACTTGGTTCCCCAGACTCTCCAAAGATGTCCTCTGCTAAGCACGGAGATGCTCAGCAAGGAGTCTAATCCTAACAGTTCTGTTACATGACAAAATTAATGAAACTCAAATTAAAACAAACTTACTATTAAAGCTTCTAGATCCTAGTGTGTCAATCTTCTAAGTGACATCTTACTTCCCAGTTCCCCGCGTACACACACACCTGCCAAGTATTGAAGGCAGTGACGTCACGACATTAGATAATAACGAACAAATTGGACTTTATGATGAAATAGATATATATAGTTTTGGGAATATATAACATGTGCTTGTATAGAATATGACCCAACAACCTGACCCACATCAGTTAGTTAAGAGTGTTTTACAAGTAATCCAAATTAACCATTAGAACAATGTTACGATAAATCCATATCCATTTCCCCATTCATTACTGCCCATTAACCCACCAAGACAAACTAGACCTTAAGTGTGCACACCCCCTACTGGATCGTTAGTCCAAAGAGTAGTACTAGTTGCCTACAAGTCGGGAGCTAGAAATGTACCGACTAAGCTCGTAGGCCATGAATGTAAAGCCAGAAGAGCGGGTCCCATAGTTGTATTAAACCCGTAGACCAGGTCCCATAAATATTTGACCCATATCGAGGTCTAGGGTACAGGAATCAGTTATTAAATAAGTAAACCATCATAAAAAATACTCATACTTACCTATCCAATGTGCATATATAGATTTCCAGGATCCTCCTCTTCTTATTCCATGATTTATGTATCCCATACTCATAGACACATGCAAAATCTATTCTAGTTCTCTTCAATAACAAATAAGCATTCATATGCTTACGTGGTAGCCTACCTAGAACTCCTGATCAGCGCTGCTGTTACTCTATCCCGTCAATCTCTCACATCTGGATGTACATCCACTTATTAGTACACGTACTCGTTAGTGAGGTACAATGTGCAGTAATATCCTAGTTGTCTAGCCTAGAATGGCTATGTTGCCCTTGAACACTCAATACAGACACTGAGTGTTCCTGAACCCCTTCATTACTCCTAGGAAGACAGTCTCTAGAGTTACTAACTCTCTACGTTTCTTATTTAAGATTGTATCTAGAGCTCTGATTAATTACACTCATGTCCCTAAAGTTTGATTAAGTTGCACATTAGCCCTTGCTCCTGTCGATTAGCCATATTTAAGTCCAGATTAATACCTATGATTTCCAAATATCATAAATTCGTTAAGAGACATGAGGTCATGTCCCCCATTAAGATTTTAAAATCTGATAAGAGAAACTAATGAAATTACTATTTTACCCCTCATAACCAGCTCAACTGATCTAGGATTTTCTGAGGGTCAAACTTGACCCTTTGATCATAAATGTCATTACGAGAGTTCTTGAAGAATTCTTACATCATATAATTACAATTTTGCCCTTACCCAATAATATCGCAGTTTTGATTGGTTTGTTATTCCAGTATGCTAGATTGAGAAGTCCATCCTGCCCCTCTTTTATCTTCCTGTCCACCAGCCATCTAAGTTTCTTGCATTTCCTCTTTGGATGCATGACCTGACCATGGAATTCACACAATGACCTGACCTGACCTAGAGGGCTTATGCTCGAGTGCTGGTAGAATTCCATCTTTCCTCCACCGCTTCAACATATTTATCGCGTCCTCAATTGAACATGGCAGCGGCGGTATCACACACTTCAGTTTCTCGTTCACGTTTATAGCTGAATCCCCCAATCCTAAAGCTAGAGCCTGCTGGCGCGCGAATCTCTTTTTCATCTTATCCACCAACGGCTCAATGTTTCTGGCGCAGTCAATTAATTTTGAAAAAGTAGGCATATTCATATTGACTAGCATACCTTTTTACTCGTCGCGCATGCCTTGAAAAACATATCTCCACAAAACGGCTCTCAGAGACTTCTTCAATGCCCTATAAGGACCTGGTTCATAATTTCTTGATGAATGACAACCCTTCTTCGTCGTGCTTCTGGTGCATGCTCGAGAGGATTATGGTGGTGACCTTCTCCTCAACCAGGAAGAACTTAGTGTAGAATTTCTTCACCATGTCTTCCCATGTCTTAAAAAATCTAGCTTCGAGGGTCCTTTACCAGTTGTACGCTACAGTCCCAAGAGATTTAAGGAATTCACGCATCAGCAGCCTGGTATCGATCCCATGCGGGCCCATCGAGTCAACAAATCGCATCACATGCTCTTGCGAGTTCCCAATAACCTCATAGAATTTCTCCCATTCGGGGGGCTTGTACCCAGCCGGATTGGGCATCAAATACACGGGATGGGCGGTGCATTATCAACCTTTGGGATGATGGTATCAGCAAAGTATTGGTTTGCAATGAGACTGTCTAGCATTTGTTCCAAGGCTGTCACATTGGAAGGTGCGCTTCCTCCTGATGTAGACGATGGGGTGGAAACAAGTCCAGGGATGTAGGGCATGGTGGGATCACAAGGAGGTTGAGGTGCGTAGCTACCCTGAACTCCTGTCGCGTATGACGGCAATGCAGGCTAGGAAGACATATTCATTGCAGACGCACGTTCTGACTGGTAAGTTGACATTAGAGGAGGCTCTGAAGATCTTCGTTGTGGCACAGGCCCATTAGGCAGAGATGCCTGGGAGTTTGGTGGTGCAGCCGTGTGTGCACAGGGGCCCCTGGTAGAGTCAAGGTCCCCTGGGCACCAGGTGCTGCAGCAGGTCCAGGAGGAGCTAAAGCTCCTTGGGCAAGCCCTGCCAAAATAGCCATGATTTGAGCAATCTGGGCAGATTGAGCTTGCATAACCTCGTCTTGGCTTTGGATTCTGGCCTGCAACATCTCCAAAGAGGGATTGCTCCCAGTGGCCGTTTGGGTATTGGTGTTGGTATTGGTGTTGGTGTTGGGGGTCTCCTCTTTGTGTTTCTTCCCCCAGAGGAGACTGCTCGCCATCACGAAGATTGGCCTCAAGAGACATGGCTACTGGTTTGATTAAAACTTTGAAGGTGGATGTTTTCACGTCGGGTTCACCAAATGTGTACAAGGATATCCTTGAGGGAGTTCGAAGTGTACACCTCAAGTAGGGAATAAGATCAAGAACAAGAACACAGAGAAGTGTAGAGTAGTGAGTAGGGAGAGAGTAAGGAATGGTAACTGTGTGAGAGAGAGACAACTTAATGATAGAGCTTCAGTGAATCAAAAAGCTAAGAACAGTCCAAGATAATTGCAATGGAGGGCTAATGATCCTATATATAGTAGGGAAGTGACCGTTGTAAGGGGTGAATGCGCCCATAAATGGCGGCTTAATGATAGACCGTAACGGCACGTTCGACCGTATATAGGGAACGTTGCGCAACTGCCCGCATATACCGGAGACCGTTATGAGATCAACCGGGTTTATAGGGCGTGGTAATTAAGTCTCTCAAGTCAGTTACAAAGGGTCGCGCGCGAGCTTGGTTTTCGTTTGCGCGCGACGAACCTTACTCTAGCCTCCAAACCATAAGTCCATACAAGTCCCGTGTGGTTAGCATCGCAGGTGGCCCTTTCTCGCAGCCCCCAGTGGATAGGTATGATAAGTGATTGGGTATGTATTGAGCACAGTCAGGTGTGCTGGATGGCTGCCACGTGGCTATGATCTGTCTATCTAGAATGCACCATCTAGAACCAGATATTATGTTTAGTGTATGAATGTGTGCTAGATTTCAAGTTGATCCTAAATAAAGTCATTTGATTGATGTGAAAATGATTTTCTAATATTTGAATGAAATCAAAGACTTGGGGCTTTGGTATCCAAGAAGATCTAACTTTATGATGAGTTGTTATTTAGATGCAGACTTTGCAGGATACAAAGTAGACAGAAAGAGTTCTTCAGGATGTTGCCAATTCCTTGGTTCATAATTGATTAGTTGGCATTGAAAGAAGCAAAATTCAGTAGCTCTATCAACTGCAGAAGCTAAATAGATTGCAGCTGGAGCTTCTTGCTCACATGTTTTATGGATTGAGAAACAGGTAAGAGATCTTGGATATGAATTCAGAAATGTTCCTATCAATTGTGACAATACAAGTTTCATATCTATTTCAAAGGATCAAGTTCGGCATTCAAGGACAAAGCACGTAGATGTGAGACATCATTTTCTTAGAGATCATGTTCAAAAAGGTGATACTGTTCTATCTTTTATTTCTACTTCTAAGCAAATAGCTGATATTTTCACTAAACCATTGCCGGATGAGAGGTTTTCATCCCTAAGGCTTGAATTCGGTATGTTGAACAAGGATGCATTGGTTTAGAGGGAGTATTAGTCTCTATTTGTATTAGATGTTTAACTTTCAAAGCCTTGAGATCATAGTATTCCTGCCTTGAATGTATGCCTCAAAGCTTTGAAGGTTCATGTGCTAGTCTAAAACTTCTCAAAGCATTGAACCACTGTTACACTGCTTTGATTAAGTGGATTTTGATTCGTTAAAAATTTTGATCGTGGATTATTTTTTAATATCTTTTTAGATAATTACATAATCTTTCAAAAGTTCAGAGATTTTGAAAAAATATCTAAAAATATCTTAGTAAATCTTCTGCAATCTCTTTTCATGCAATCTCCTTTTCAAATCAAACTCTTCTACCTACTTAAGCCAACTTTAGGGCTTATTTCTCTCATTCTCAACATCTATCTCTTCGTCTATCACTCTCTCACTCTCTCTCTCTCTCTCTCTCTCTCTCTCTCTCTCTCTCTCTCTCTCTCCCTTTTCTCAAACTCTCTCAAACCCTAACTAAAATGGAGCGCAAATCTGAAAGGATCAAGCAGCAAGGTCAGACTTCCAACAAGAGGGAGAAGAGGAAGGCTAATAGGAAGATCGCCATTCATAGATCAGATTCAGAAAATACAGCCAGTGTTCATGAGACTTCACCTCCCTCAAAGAAGATCAATAAGGGAAAGGATGTTCAAGAAGAACCAGTGATTAGGTCAGAATCTGAGTCTGATACAGAAGAAGTGGTGAAGGAAAAAAAACAAGGGAGTAAGGATCAAGGGGAAGAATCAAGCAACAAGAAGAAGGAAGTGACTGTTGAGAAAGGTGAAAATAATAGTGTGCCATATTCAAAGGAGAAGAAAGCTGATGAAAAGAAAGGAGAAGCAACTCTAGAGAAGAAGAGGGTGAAACACAGTGCACTGAAAACCAAGTAAACTTCAAATTATGGTAATAACTTGTTACATGATTCTTGGTTTGTCAATACAGAAGATAAGACTGTGTGGATGGAAGGTCATGCATCATCTAAAGTGTCTTTGTGTAGTCTGATTAGTACTGAATTGTTGGATTTATTGGACTTAGACTACATTTAGAAACTGAAAAGTTCATCTGGTGGGAGTTTGATAAATCCACCATTTGAGGCTTACCCTAGGCTGACTAGAATTTTCTATTTGAATTTGGTTCAAGAATTGGATGATAGTGACAAGTATATTCTTACATATAGGGTTGCTGGGATTGATATTAGGTTGGATCATAAGGTTTTTGCCAAAGTCTTGGGAATTCCTAGGAAATATAAGGTCACTGATCATCCTGATAGGAAGGAAATTCTAGAGAAAGCCAAAGCCTTGTTTTTCTTGGAGGGAACCCCAACGTGGACCAAAACAGCTAACACACTATGTGCTTACCTCTGAAGCTAATATCTTGTTGTCCCTCATTATAAGGTGTGTAGTTCCCACGGAGTATTCCAAATAACTGGAGACAGAAAAAGTGTTGATCTTGATGTATCTTATATTTCAAGGGTTTGAGGTATTACTTCGTACTGTTGTGATGGAGCATATGGTTTACAGTGGCACTAGGACTAGGAACCATTCACTACCTTATGCCAATTTGTTACCATTGTTTTTTAACCACTTTGACATCCCTTCGGAAGATGAATAGAATATTACAACTGGATATGGGATGGTAGATGAGGCATCTATTCAAAGGATTGGGATAGCTCATCCTGCCAAAGGAAAGTGGAAGTTTTATTCTGAATTGAGTCTTGAAGAACTGAAGGAGAAAGAGTTTATCAAACCTAGATCTTCTATGACCTCCAAGGTATCTGGTAATTTCAATTTCACTCAAGTTCTACATAGGGTTGAGGTTCTGGAAGATGGAGTGGAAGATTTGAGAAAAGGTTTATTGGATTTCTCCACTGACTTCACCAAGTTCAAAGGTTTGGTGAACAACAAGCTTGGCATCATCATCAAAGGTTATGACCTACAGAAAGTACCTTCTTCAGGAAGAAGGGAAACTAGCATTGATTAAGATGAGATAATTGGAGAAGCTATCAAGAAGCAGAAGATGAAGAAAGGAGTCCCTATTGTTCTTAACTCTAAAGATCTCTTTGAGCAGTCTGAGGATGAGGCTGGTGCTGAGGAAACTGCTGCATAGAATGCTGAAAAGGAAGCTGCTACAAGCTGAAACTAAGGAAACACATGCTAAGAAGGCTGAAGAGCAAGGAGAACAGGGAGAAGAACAAACTGAGGTTGAAGAAGGTTCAGAGGCTGAGACAGCTGAGGAAGAGCAGGAGGAGGCTCAGGGCAAGGGAAAAGGAAAAACTAAATCTTCAAAGCCTTGAAACCCAACCTTCTTATTCTCTTTCTAATAAGCCTTGAAGTTCTTTTTTAATCTTTTTTTCCTTTTAAAATACTCTGAACAGATCCTACATTTCTTCTACTCTTTTGATGAAAGTCAAAAAGGAGAGAAGATTATTTGTGTTTTTGGGTTGTCTAAGTACCAGAGTTTTTGTAATAATTCTTGGATTTTTTAGGATGCTGGTTCTTGAATCATGCATGTGTTTGTTAATTATTTTGTATTACCTTTAATTTTGTGCTATCTGTGTCTATCTAGTCTGTTTTATTTTATGTGGATATCACTTGTGTTTGTGAGTTGCAGGAAGTTCATTCAAAATCAGAATTTCAATAATGTGTTTTGTCTTTCAACAAGGGGGAGATTGATAAGTCTGAAGCTCCTTGATATCAATTGATGAATGCATATGCAAGAGCTTGGTTCCTTGATGATGAAAGCCAGAAACACAAGCAGAAACACAAGCAAAAATATGCCTAAGTACCAAAGCTTCAAAGCTTTGAGGCACTGTAGGAATGTGCATATATATATATATATATATATATATATACAGTAACACCTCTATAAATTAATAATGTTGGGACCGGGGTATTTTATTAGTTTAGCGAGATATTATTATATCGATAAATTAGTAATTTATTAATTTAAAGAGATTGTACATGTGATCTTTAAATTTTGAAGTCCAATGTTCTAGTTAAAATGTCTTTTATTTAAAAACAGACCAGCTTTATTCTTCTTTTAATTAATATTATGAGGTTCAAAGCATTGAAGAAATTGTGGCGGATACAATTCCCGTTCGATGACGATGTTGAGGATGATTCAATGGCATTGGAACCGGTCACTCGGGAAGAAGCATTTCAAGCGGCAACAACTCTTCACAACTTACAATACGATAAGACAATGCCCAAACTCTTAAGTGCAAGGAGGAGATTTAAAGATGAACTCATGATAGATTTGGAGTTCACCAAGAAATAAGGGACTATAGATTCATTTCTCACTAGCCAATATTAGAATTTGGAATATTTTAGTAATTATTAATTTATAGTTTCGTCAGGACCAATATATATACACTGGGATTTAAAAAAAATATTATCTTATTATTTTATCGATTGGGGTCAAATTTTGCACTGGTCCCAAGTTGGGACTGGACAAATTATTAATTTTATTGAAGTTATTAATTTATCAAGTATTAATTTATAGAGGTTTTACTGTATATATATTTGTCTAACTCTTTTGTGCAGGTTTTTGTTTTTGATATGGAATCACATTATGAAGGCATTAGTAATCTATTTTCTGATTAACATAATATGCAGGACTGAGTTGGATTTGAAATCCAAGTTCATTCTGATGAACTAGCAGGCAAAGCTTCAAAGCTTTGAGTTTACAGGTTATTCTTCACTGCAAAGTTCATCTAACTAATTCTGTGTATGCAGGTTATTTCTATGAGATTCAGAACTTGTTATGAATCTGTTATTGTCTAAATAATACTAGGTCTATACTGGTTAATTATATATTCATCCGATTGAATATATATATATAAGCTAAGTTTATCATTAGAAAAATCTAGACCAGTTTTCTCATGAACTGTTAGCATACTGCTAATCAGATCTTGATGCTAGATTGTCCTGATGTTGTTTGATCTTGTTTGATGAGTATATGCAGGTTTGTTAGGCTTTCTAACGTCTATAAACAAATCAAAAAGCCATTCAAATATAGTTTTTGATTGAAGATTATCAGAGAAGAAGATTTATATGATTTTTGTTCCTAAAATCTCTCTGTTGGTTGCAGACTGTTATTTAAGTGATCAGCACTTCGAATTTTAATAGAGATCCATAAAATGAGACTTATCTTCGTGAGACTTCAAGTGAGCTACAAACAGGAGATCAATTCATTCAAATCTTCAGATTCATCAGGCCATTGACATTGCAGAAGCAAGATCATTCATCCCGATTGAAGAACACTTCCAAGCTCATATTTCTTATCTGTTTTCTGTGTTCTTCACACTTGTGCTAAACAGGAAGTTTCACAGCATTGGAGCTTTCCGAATCTCAAAGCTTTAAAGCCTCTGTATTATGCAGTTATATCTTCAAGTTTCTCAAAACTATTTCAAAGCTTTGAGTTATTAACTGATTACTCTACTCAAGTTTTAAAAAATAGAGTTTGAGCAAAAGTTAGCATACTCTATTCAACCCCCCCCCCCTACCCTCTAGAGTATTTAGATCATGTTTTATACGTACATTACAAACTTTCATAAACCAATGCCTACAAGCTAGCTCCGCCATCTATCAAATTTAATAGGAAGACTGTGCCCTCTCCTCCCTCATAGAATGTGTTCTTTTCCTTTTTTCCGGTGTGTTGCCGGTGTTTACTCTATTATTTTTACTCTCTTCTTCTCCACTTGAGCATTGTAGCTTTAAAAGGGTTTCTACAGTAACAAAAATGTCCAAAGAAATCCGATTGGAGCTGGAAGATGACCCAGAAGCGGTCCGACAGCTTCAGGAACAACATTAGTAGGGAAACTGTATTACAACAAGGAAGTGGGGACGAATACGACGAAGCGCACGGTCCAGGGGGCTTGGAATCTATGAGGAACGGTGACAGTAGATAAATTTTGGCCGAATCAATTTTTGTTCTGTTTTTCTGATAGTGAAGATTATGAAAGGGTTCTACAGAAATCGCCATGGCTGGTGGGAAATCAAGTACTACAACTCAAGAGTTGGCATCTGGGTAAGAATCTGAGTTGTGTTGACTTCTCTCGGGGCCCTTTCTGCGTACAGTGAGAGGACTTCTGTCCGAAAAGAGGTCAGTTGGTAACGCAGAGCGAATTGGAGGTCTCATCGGAGACATCCTCCAAACAGAAGGAGTAAAACCAGGTGTGTTTGTAATTAAACCATATTTGAGAATTCAAGGTCGCATTCCGATTGATAATCCTCTTCCAAGGGGTTTCTTCATGCCTCAACCAGAAGGGGAAGATGTGTGGGTAAATTTTTGGTTTGAGCGTTTGGGTGATTTTGCTACCAATGTGGCTGAATAGGGCATAATAATCACCAGTGCCGTTTTGCAACGAAGCAAGAAGAAGGAGAATCTCGCTATGATGATAAATTGAGGGTTAATTATCGCCGGATGAGTAAAGCAGAGAAGGATAAGGAACAAGAGAGGAAAGATCTGCTTAGCGAAAAATGGAAGACTGCGATGTCCAAGGCGGCGTGTCATATTCAATCCAAGATGGGTGAAGGTGTAGGAGAGATACAATCGAACGAGATCGAGTCAGCGATTCAAATCGGAGGAGACTCAATGGATATATCGACAAATCCAGGGATGTCAAAACGCATGATGGACAAGGACATAATACGAAAGGAGGTGCACGAAAAAGTGAATTGTAGTACGGAAGAGGTGGTGACGCAGCAATCTGCTGCAGTAATCCAAAAACTGCGAAGAGATAAGGACTTTGAAGGGATTAGGGTTTCTGAGGAGGAAGAAGATGAAAAATTGGAAGTTAACAAGGGTAAAGTTAGTGAAGTAAAAGAGGGTTAATTCACAGAAGAGCTCAATTTGGGTTTGAGCCTATCGGTGAAATTTATGGAGGAGCCCGAAAGCCCAAAGAAAGACCTAATATGGGCTCCGAGAAACCCAAAGAAGTGGATTCAAAAAAAAGAAAAAGACGATAACACCCGTGGTTATGAAGACAATAGAAACAAAGATAAAAAAGAACCTATTCTGGGAAACCACTATTTGGATATAGGCCTTTCGCATGTCTCCTCATGGTTCGTCAATTTGAAACGAAAGGGGGTGACGGGTGATCTTGCTCCTCAAGCGAAACGAAGAAGATGGGAAAGAGAAGCAGAACCGGAAAGCGTCGCAAGGAAGAAGAAGGAAATATTAGAAGAAGCTCGATATGCGAGGAAAGTGCATGCAGTTCGTGCAAAGAATGGGATAAGCAGGAAGGTGGGAGGTATAAGAATCTACACAGGAATAGACAATGGACAGGCAGAAGTAGGACTGGTGGACAAACAATACAATGATGATGCACGGTTTGAGGTGATGTCTTCAGTTCATGTTGAACAACACTATTTATATAAAGATGTGAATGCTGAACTGAAGAAATTGGATAACCTGGAGGAACAGAATGATGAATCTATGGCGGTGGTGGCTGGCCTTGAACAATCACAAGGTCCATGTTAGGAATATATTGGAACTGTCAAGGCTTGGGGAGTAACCTGACAGTTTTAAGAATTCGAGGGTTGTGTTCAACCCATCTCCCTAGTTTTGTTTTTTTGTCAGAAAAAAAAAATCAAAACTCTGAAGGTCATATGGTTCAAAGGAGTCTGAGATTTCCAAATTCATATTGTGTAAGTCCTAAAGGAAGTGCATGTGGTTTAGCTTTGTGGTGGATGAACAACTTAAACATGGAAATCTTGTGGAGTGATAGAAATACAATTGCTACAAGAATAGAAGTGAAGAACAATATGTGGGACAAAGAGGTCTATTATGGAAAAATCTTAAGTCTATGATTAAAGGGTTTCAGGAACCTTGCTTATTTATAGGAGATTGCAATGATTATTTATATGAGGAGGACAAAGAAGGAGGGTCCCATGTCCAGGTTTGGTGAATGATTAGGTTCAAAAAGTTTGTTTCTGCTTGTAATCTCATGGAACTGAGCTATGAGGGCTTGAGTTATTCTTGGTGCAATTATAGAGAAGATAAGGGAGTGAGATAGCTAATTGGTAGGGCTTTCTACTAATCAAATTGGGGGGTTGCTAACACTAGAGCTGTCCTAAAGAGGTTACGCATAAATGGGTCAGATCACTAACCTTTAGTGATTGACACAAATCCAGTTAGTCACAAAACTCCTCAAAAGTTTAAATTTGATCTAAACTGGCTGTATTATGAAGATTGCAGGGAGGTAGTGGTTAAAAGCTGGCAACACAACCTGAATGTGCTTGACATGAAAGCTCCTGCACAGCTGCTAAGAAAGTGCAAGAAAAACTTGAGGATCTAGAGTAAGGAAAAGAGATTCAATTACAAGAAGATGATAGCAGAGTTGGAGGAACAGCTAGTGTCGATTCAATCTCAGCCTCTTAGAAATGGAAATTGGCAGATTCAAGAGGATCTCAAAATTCATATTAAGGAGTTATGGGAGAAAGAGGAGAAGTATTGGATGCAGAAAACTAGAATCAACTACCTCAAGAGTGGAGATAAAAATACCAGATTCTTTTATCTTTCCACCATCCAAATAAGACATAGAAATACCATCAACAAGATAAAAGTTTCAAAGAATCAGTGGATAGAAGATGAAGATCTAAGCTTTAAAGCTTTCAAGGATTGTTATAGGAATCTTTACACTTCAAAGGGTCAAAGAAGCTGGGGGTACCCTTTTACATGAAGTTACTCATGAAGTTACTGTTGAGGACAATGAGAGGCTTCTTGCTATACCAGAGGAAGATGAGATTAAAAAAGTGTTATTTATTTTTGATCACTCTAAAGCTTCTGGTTATGATGGATACACTGGTTACTTCTATCAAGGATAGACTATCAAAGTTGAAGTGGTTAAGGTTGTTCAAATGTT